>CM046392.1:9275000-10537500 GCA_025413875.1 Rhododendron molle
CAAAACATCCAGGCAGATCCTCTTGATGGATTCTCTTTGGGTGCACTATTCGAAAATCAAGGGGAAGAATACCCGGTCTTCCAAGATGAATGGGAATGGGACCCGACCCCGGATGAGTATCAGCTTTTGGCATGGAATGACCCATTGGATACCTTCTCCCTGCCGACACTATTCGGTGAAGAATACCAGCTTGGATACCCACCTGAGATGATGATGTACAACTGGTCGGAACTCGCCCCGCTCCGCCTAGATTTCTATCATTTTAATGACTTTGTCGTCAACAATCTGTATGACAATGTGAACCTCACCCCATACCCAAACCTTCTTGGGTTCGAGGAGGAAGTTGCTAGCAATGGGTTTGACCCAATGGACTACCTCGTAGACGGAGCTGAATCTGAGCCATCAGTCACTTTCCCGAACGACGCCGAAATTGCCATGATAAACTTATGGGAGGATGAACCAGCAAACTTATGGGCCAACGCTGAAGTGGCTAACGTAAAAGTGGGAAACGAAGAATGGACTGTTAACAAAGCCATGATGGAGGCTGAAAAGTGGACACCCGAAGATCTGTGGGATGATCTAGTTATCGCCGATCTGGCCGCTAATCTACAAGATACCACTATTGGAAACAAGCGTAAAGCCCTGGCTGACCTATGGAGTGAGGAATCGAAGTACCGCCAGATTGATCATCTAACCAAAAGCGGCCGTGTTTATCAACCTCCGAACCTCCAAGTTGGGGAACCTTCCAGCCCTGCAACCGCAGAGCCCTCTGATCCCTTTACCACCCCGGTTAAGAACACCTTCCGACCCTTTGACCCACCAGCTAAGGAGCCCTCTCGACCTGGAAAGAACCCCGAAGGGATGATTAAGCGCCAACTGGAGCAAACCCATGCCAAGATGTCCGTCTGGGATGTGCTGGTCCATTCCACACGCCATCGTGAAGGCCTCATCCAAGCACTCTCTCAGCTAAAGGTTCCTTCCGCTATAACTCCCGATGAGCTTGTGGCACTGATCAAAACCATACCTATCAAACATGCCATCACCTTTACTGATCGAGACTTACCTGCCGAAGGAACTGATCACAATCGTCCGCTGCACATCACCTTGAAGTGCCATGGCAAGTCGGTTCCAGCAATCTTGGTCGACAATGGGTCAGCGATTAATGTCTGTCCACTCCGTGTTGCTTACTGTTTGGGATACAAGAATAAGGACTTTTCCCCGTCAGAAGTCAAGGTCCGAGCATATGACAACACTCGGAGAGATGTGGTTGGGACTCTCATGATTCCTATGACCTTCGGACCATATCAGACGGACGTAGAATTCCACGTGGTGAATATCCCTGCCTCTTTCAATCTGCTCTTGGGAAGGCCCTGGCTGCATCGGCCAGACATCATGGCTGTGCCCTCCACACTCCACCAGAAAATTCGGCTGGGACTGGAAACGGGAATGCTTACTATCCACGGGGACTCGGGGATTCATGCCCCTGTTGAGGACAATGCCCCACTCTTGGAAATTCAACACGGAGAAGAAGATATCGCTTTGGGAGGCTTCTCTCTAGATACCTCTCAGTCTATCTATGCGGTTAGGATCGATGATGACTTCGTTATTAGAAATGTTGCCATCAAGATTATGAAGAAAATGTCCTACATGCTAGGATTGGGGCTGGGAAAGAATCTCCAGGGCCCTACAAAGTTTGAAGCTCAGGGCACTCTGATGCGCACAACTGGCCTTGGTTACTCACCCTCAAGTAAAAGCAAAGTGAAAAGGGGGGACAAACTAGAAGATTACTTTGTCAAGGAAGAGGCAAAACAGATCTATGAGGGACAGCCAGAACCTTTTTGGGATGCGGAAACCAATGCCTTCTTACCGAGGTTTGAGATATTTGCTAACGATGCCTGGCCAGATAGTGATGAAGAAGCTGAGATTGTGGAAAAGCAGAAAGAGCTCCCTGCCAAGGGTAGCCTCGCAACTCTGTTTAAGGAAGACGAATCAACGGGTACAGCTGCGGAAGCAGAGGTGCTGATGATGGAACAAGATACCCCTGAGGATCCGACTTTGCTCATCATGGATGCTGTTGGAGAATGCGAGAATTGGACCTTCATACCGAGTGCAACTCACCATGAGTCTGAGTCTGAATCCGAGTCTGAATTTGAGTTTGTTAAGTCTTCTAAGTCTTCTGAGTCTTCTGAGTCTGCTGAGTCCGAGATGGTGCCTCTTGGCCCAAACTCTCAGAGTCTGTACTTCGAGTTCGAGTCCACCCGTGTGTATGGTGCCCCCGAGGCCTCCGTTAATAATGAAATAAATGAATCTGATTCTGCTTACTTCCCTGACTTTGAAATAAATTGCGTCAACCTTGGTGATGAAGAGATTGATTTCGATGGGGACATCCCCAAAGAAATTCGATCCCTAATCGATAGGGAAGATGAAAGGCATGCTCAGCCTGTAAAAGAAGAAATCATTTTAATAAACTTGAGAGATAAAGGGAGTCCCCGAGTAATCCAGATCGGTTCCGCGCTATCCACTGAAGAGCGCGAAGCCCTTGTAAACCTGCTCAAAGAATTCGAAGATGTGTTTGCATGGTCACACAAAGATATGCCCGGAATCGATCCTGAAATCGTGGAACACCGGATTCCCCTTTATCCCGATGCAAAACCAGTAAAACAGAAACTAAGGCGCATGAGACCTGACTGGGTGCTTAAGATAAAGGAAGAAGTCACTAAACAGATTAACGCTGGGTTTTAATGGTAACTGAATACCCTCAGTGGGTTGCAAACATCGTCCCAGTACCAAAGAAGGATGGTAAAATAAGGGTCTGCGTCGATTTCAGGGATCTCAACAAAGCCAGCCCAAAAGATGACTTCCCGCTGCCGCACATTGATGTGTTAGTTGATAATACTGCTGGTCATGCCCTACTCTCTTTCATGGATGGTTTTTCGGGGTACAATCAAATCCTTATGGCTCCAGAGGATTGGGAAAAAACTAGGTTCATCACTGAGTGGGGGACATATTGTTATCGAGTTATGCCCTTCGGACTAAAGAACGCCAGATCTACTTACCAGCGGGCCGCCACGGCATTGCTGCACGATATGATTCATAAAGAGGTAGAGGTCTACGTTGACGACATGATTGTTAAGGCCAAAGAGCGAGAAGGACATCTGCCCGCGCTCAGGAAGTTTTTCGAAAGAATCAGGAAGTACAAGATGCGGCTCAACCCCGCCAAATGCACGTTCGGGGTCACTGCAGGGAAGATGCTTGGATTCATGATCACCACCCGAGGCATCGAAGTCGATCCATCGAAAATAAAAGCCATCCTAGAAATGGAACCGTCGAGATCTGAGAAGGATGTAAGGAGTTTCCTCGGCAAGGTGCAATTCATCAGTCGATTCATTGCAAAGCTGACCTCGACTTGCGAACCCCTATTCCGTTTGCTCAAGAAAGGAGTGCCGTTCGCTTGGGATGATAGGTGCCAGAAAGCTTTCGAAGCCATCAAGGCCTACCTGAACAAGCCGCCAGTGTTGACATCACCCGTAACAGGAAAACCTTTGATCCTATACCTGTCAGTCACCCCGTCCTCGATGGGGTGCATGTTAGCACAGGAAGGAGACGATGGGGTTGAAAGGGCAGTTTACTACCTCAGTAAAAAGATGGTTGGGCCCGAAGAGCGTTATACCCCCTTAGAAAAGACATGCTGGGCACTCGTATGGGCTTCCAGGAAGTTGAGGCATTACATGCTGGCCTACCCGGTTAGACTGATATCTCGGATGGATCCCTAAAATATCTATTCGAAAAACCAGCCCTCACAAGACTCGCGCGATGGTTCTTGATGCTCGCTGAATTTGAATTAAAGTATGTCACCCGAAAGTCGGTTAAAGGAAGAGTCGTCGCAGATGGCCGATTGCCCAGTTGAGGGAGGGGAGGATGCCGAATTCAATTTCCCCGACGAAGACATAATGACGGTAGCCGAGGACATTTGGCAGTTGTACTTTGATGGAGCAGCCAACCAGAAAGGATTTGGAATCGGTGTATTGCTCATCTCGCCCGATGGATCGCACATCCCGTTGGCATTCAAGCTTAACTTCGAAGTCACCAATAATCAGGCAGAGTACGAAGCTTGCATCGTGGGTATGGAGGCAGCCATTGAGATCGGCATAGAAAAGCTGGAAGTTGTGGGAGATTCGAACTTGGTCGTGTCCCAGGCAAATGGTGATTGGAAAGTCAAGAAAGAAAAACTAAAGCCATATCACCACGATCTCGAAGATCTCATCCCCACTTCACCAGGGTAACATTCACTCATGTCCCGAGGTTCAAAAATCAATTCGCAGACGCTTTGGCAACGTTGGCATCGATGGTTGAGATCCCTATTGGCATAAAGTTAAGACCGATCGTGATAGAACAGAGGGATACTCCAGTCTACCAGCATGTCATGACGATCGAAGAACCCGATGATGGTCAGCCATGGTACTTCGATATTTGGAGATATGTAGAAAGAGGAGAGTACCCCATTGGAGCGAGCAAGAAGGACCGAATCGCTCTCCAGAGAATGGCGGCTCAATACATTATCTGTGGAGGGAATCTATACCGAAGATCACACTGCGGTACGCACAAGTTATGCGTCCATGGGGAAGATGCGAAGAGGGTAATGGAGGAAGTCCACGAAGGTGTATGTGGCCCTCACATGAATGGTATAATGCTCGCTAAGAAAATCCTCAGGCAAGGATATTTCTGGACCACCATGGAAACGGAATGTGTGGAATATGTGCGAAGGTGTAGAAAGTGCCAAATTCATGCTAATCTCACGCATGTCCCGCCACATGAGCTGCAACAAATGACCTCACCATGGCCTTTCTCGACATGGGGAATTGACGTCATCGGAAGGATAGTGCCGGCAGCATCCAATGGTCACAAGTTCATTTTAGTAGCCGTCGATTATTTCACAAAATGGGTAGAAGCTGCTTCCTATGCCACTTTGACTGCGGTTCAAGTTGCACATTTCATCAAGCAAAATGTTGTTTACCGATACGGGGTCCCTCAAGCTTTCGTATCCGATAATGGGGTTCATTTCAAAGGACGAGCCCGGGAAGTTTTGGACGAGTTCCAAATTCAAGTGCACAAATCGACGACTTATCGGCCGCAGACTAATGGCGCTGTGGAGGCCGCCAATAAGACAATCAAAGTCATTCTGGAGAAGACCATTCAATCCGCAAGGGACTGGCATGAACAACTACCTCTGGCTCTGTGGGGGTATCGCACGTCTGTGCGAACACCAACGAGAGCAACCCCCTACTCTTTGGTTTACGGAATGGAAGCAGTGCTCCCCATCGAATTGGAAGTCCCATCTCTTCGAACTATGATTGAATGTGAAATCCAAGAGGTAGAATGGTTGAGCAATCGGTTCGAAGAACTCATGCTATTCGATGAATGCCGGTTAAGGGCTCTTTACCACATTCAAGTATAGCAACGAAGGATTGCACGGGCATTCAACAAGAAAGTGAAACCCAAGAACTTGATAGAGGGTGACATGGTTTTAAAGGAGATCCGAGCTCCTGTTTACGACCCACGAGGAAAGTTTCGACCAAAATGGTCCGGATCGTACATCATCAAGACTATCCTTTCTGGAGGAGCTGCGCAACTCATCGACTTGGACGGAAACGAATTCTCAACCTTGGTCAACCTGGATCAACTCAAGCGCTATTACCCCTGAGAGAAGCTCGCTAGGCTGAAAACCGCAAGGGCGGGCAGTCCTAGGCAAAAATAAGAGCAAAGCCTGCTAGGATGAAAACCCGTCAGGGCATCCTAGGCAAAAGTTAAGGCATACAATAAATGAGCTCGCTAGACCGAAAACCCGAAACGGCGGTTCTAGGCAAAAGTTAGAGCACAAAAGGAGAGTGTTAAAACCAGAGCGAACCCTACCCTGAACTACGTCATGACCTGATTCCTTCGCCAGGAGGACACGTAGGCAGTCTCACACTGAGGCCCGGTCACGATCCATCAAAATAAAGATCCAGGTTAAGAAGGTTTGAAAAACAAAAGTCGAGAAAGGGGAAGCCCTCCAAGACTCGCTTTTATTAACACGATTACTTCTGCTACATAAGGTTGGGCAAAGCTTTCAAAACCAAAAGAAATACAACATAATGAGAAGAGGGTCCGCAATTTATTCGACGGTCAGGGAAGTAGTTTCCTTGAGCTCCAGCTCTCGCCGCAATGTCCCTCCTAAGCCACTTTCGATAGCTCCCGCACCGCCACAGGAAGGATAAGGATGTGCGCCGGTCACCTCGCGTGTCATCCAAAAGCGCCGGTAGTGGCAAAGAACCGAATGGCTCAAGAGAGGCATAACCACATCCACGAGAACCTCGGCAGGGGCCTCCCGCCTCAAGCCGAGTTGACTTTGGATGCGATAAGGGATGTAGTAGGTAAAAGCTCCCAAACCAGCGAGGACAACCCACCGAGGGCCCATGTAGTGCACTGCCATGGGAGGAAGATCCAGCCATCGGCACCTCCAAGCAATAGTCTCCGCCGGGCGCCGAGGAAGTCGACCCACTGACCTGCCTTCCTGCCAAACTCAAGCATCGCCGAGACAAGAACCTCGCCATATGACCAATTGATGAAGGAATGGTCAAGACATTCACCTTGTCACAAAGCCAAATCTGTGAAGAGAGAAAACAAGTAAGAAACCGTAGAAGGCCAAGCCGAGTGTTGAGGTAAAATGAGAACGTGAGAAAAACCCAAAAAAGGAGAGTTGAGTGGAAGCCAACCTGTAGGAGAAGAGGGCTACCACCGAAAGTCTCGGCCCCTCCAGAACCGAACATTGTCCAAACCAATCAATGTCTCGGCCAAAACCATCGGAATCACGCCCTTTCGAGCCTCTACTGAACAACAACGCTGACCAGCGCCGAACTAACATGACCGGCAGAAGGAACTAAGAGATAGGCAGCAAGCAGGCACATGCAGAGAGCAGTCATGCGTCGAGTCTGATAAGTCATGTCTCCAAGATCGCCAGGAGGAGAAAATAGCTCGATAAGGCACATGACATTAAGATGGCCATTCCTAACCAAGTAGCGAGCAGCACCATCACCCAATCCAAGCGGCGAGCCTAAGACTCGTAGCGCTCGCAAGACAGAGGAATGATGACCTCCCCTGAACCAAAGCCCTCGAGGTACGCGCGGAACTCCTCGACAGTAGGACAGAGCTCCTGATCGCCAAACCGGAACACGTGAACCTCTGGATCCTAGAAACTCACGGCTGCCCTCAAAAGCTCGGGGCGAAGACGGATGTTGCGAAGGTACCGCATGGAATAGAGACCATGAGCCCGGAAGTTGAGCCAATCGACACCTTCCATCGAAGCCAATCATGGACGAAGTGAACCGGTAAGAGAAAGAGCCATTTCAAGAAGTAAGGAAAGAGGATGGGAGTTGAATGAGGTGAGGAGAATGTGATATGAGAGAGCTTGAATTTATACGAGAGGTAGAAGGGACAACTTCAACTTTCAAAGAGTCTCGGGTTTCAAAAGCGCAAGTTCTCCATGAGTCCAACATTGGGAAAAGCTTGGTCAAGTCCTAAAAGGTGCAAAATAGACATGCACTGGTTCAGAAATGCCATTGCATGGGTCAAACCTCAACCCCTGAGCAATCTACCTTGGAAAGCAGCAAAACTGAAATCTGTCAGGAAAATTGTCTCGCGCGGCACCTTGATGGGTCGCACGGCATGTTGAAGCCAGAGAAATTCCACGGCAGAGTGATCAAGGTACCGTGAGGCAGATTTCCACCCGCGCGGCGCCTTGGTCTATCCAAGATGGCATGTTGACTCAGATTTCTGCAGCTTTTGGCAAAGAACACCCCAAGATGGAATCGAGGCCCTACAAAGCACCAACCAGCACCTAAACACACTCTAACGGGTATTTGGGACTTCATGGATGTTTCGTTTCAAGATAACTCCCGGGATTCGCCGTCGTGGCACGAAAACTCGATAAAATCCGTTCCTTAAGCCATGTCAAGGTATCGAAGTCCGTTTCGGGTCATTCCAAGTCGTTCTTTCAAGCCCTACAGGTCATAAGGGTCAAAAGTGACTTAGTCCAAGTTCCAGTTCATGTCCAGAGTCAAAACTCGAAAATGTCACATGTTAGAGTTAACGTTTTCCTACTTTTCGAGCATATTCCAGAGGCAAAATAGAATTTTCGAGCATCATAGCAAGATTCAAAGGTCATTATTGTCTCATATTCATGTCTAGAGTCAGTTACAAAGATGTCTATATAAAGTCTTGTATGCAGAGTCTACTTTACAACGGTTTGCTCACCTTCTTTGATTTCTATTCCACTGTCAATATACTTCGATTGTTAATATGTCCCTCCTCCCAAACCTCACATTCAACTCAGCAACTAGTTGCACAGTTCGGTTAATGTTTTGGTTATTCAGTTTTCTTCGTGCAAACAAAAGGAAATTGAATGACATAAACAACGAAAGAACAAAATCTCTGTATAAATCCAAAAGCATCCGTGAGTCGAAGTACAAAAAAGGGGCACAATGGCCCAATGATCGAAGTCCTATCTACCAAGGGTAAACAGGCGCCCTAACAAAAGAAGCACGCAGGCTTCGTCAAAAATGCAAAACAAAAGAGGAGCTCAACTCTCATCCTCGTCCTCGCCCTCGCTCTCCTCCTCGTCCTCTACGGAAATCTCCTCGTCCGCAGGAGAGCTGCTCGCCGCTGGAGTACCGGTCACCCTAGGCACAGTGTCTCCTGAGGTGACCTCCAGGTCAACGTCTGTAGGCTCAGGTGTATCGTCCTCAGAGACGTCAATAGGCTCGTCCTCGGTCCCTACAGAGCGCCGTGTCCTCTTCGACGCCGGCTCCTCCTGAGCCTGCAGAGGAGACCTGCCGGACTATCGGGCGGACGGACTTCCGCCGCAACCCTCGTGTAGCCCCTCCTCTGGCCTGCAATGGTATAGCATTTGCATCATAATCATAATCATAAACGATAGAAGTAAAGCAATTGACTAAAGTTCGAGAGTGTACCATCGATCCACCGACGCGAGGCAACACCTCTGGAGGGTGGCCCATGGCGTACTGCCTCACCAACTGCTCCAGGCCCATCATGGCCTCCGCCATCTCCTTCACGTACCCTGGAGGAGCCTGCAATGAGGGAAATTGATCAGAATGTGCAAACGAAGCGAATGTACAGCATATTGAAAGCATGATATACCTAAGTAAGGAACCCCGGAGCCTCGACAGGAGGACGTGGCACCGCGACCAAGCCAGGGACTCCCTGAGGGGTCGTCACGTCCACTGTCCAAGAAAGGACGGGAAGGCTAGCACCACTGCCTCGCACCTCACCGCGACCCCGCCTCTCCATCGACCCGCCGCCTGCCTCTCTTCCGCCCCTCTTCCTCCGCCGCCTATCATGCCGCCCCAAACAAAGACGTATCCTCAGACTCCGCCATCGTGCATCGAGAACAAGATCTGCGTAGTCGCAGCAAGGCCAAAGACTCGCCTAAACGGGCTCCAACTCGAGGTTCCGGCCGTGAATCGCCGACCTCCTCCGCGTATCGGTCTCATCCTCGCACTAGAAAGCGTGAAGCACCGGGGACTCGAAGGCGCCCACTTCGGCCGACCGGGCGTGACACTCGGTCACCCAAGTACCATTGCAGCCGTAGAGGGACTCGAAAAGCACTCTCCCTGGCAACCTCCCTACTGTGTCACGGCGGGAACTCGGTCGGTCCCACACCCGCCAGTGGACCTGTCATCGAGAATAAGCAATATCAAGGTGCCGATTGAATGAAAATAAGCCGGAAATAGATATGAAAGCGCTTTAGTACCTGATCGGGACGCAGCTCGTCCAGGAAAAGACTGCATCCAGCTTGCCTCTTCTCCTCTTCACGCCCTTGTACTCCGTCGACCCGTAGGGCTCGGGGAGTATCGTGTCGTCGGGACAGTGGTCTCCGGAGGGTACATCCCTATCACCTCATACGTCCAAAGTTGCAATTCAAGACATTGAAAGTTAGTACAAGATATATATTGAATTGATATAAATGGAAAGCTAACTATTCATGAGAAAGGAAAAGAAATGTACCTCCCAAACCCTCCAATAGCCTCCGAGACTCACTCCTCACGGGAAAGAGAGCCCATAAAGGCATAGCACGCCCCCAGCGCCCCCCAGTCAAAGCGGGCGATCTCCCGACGTCCCTCAAGGCCGGAGAAGCGAAAGGTGCACTCGGTTGCGCCTGTTGGGAAATAGGATGCACCAAGTAAGTACAGCAGAAACACCTCGCCATCTGCTTCCTCCTCCGCCTGCTTGGCCGGGAGCCTTTCGCCAAAACCTCGTGAGCCGGGCATACTGTGATCGCCCCTCTCGCTTCACTCGTGTTCCAAAGATCGCCACTGAACGCCGCCGCTTCTCGTGGCGCGTCAAAAGGAATAAGGTCACCTCCGACCCTGAGACCGGCGATCGCCGCAAAGTCCAACGGCGCCACGGTCAGCTCACCGAAAGAAAAGTGGAGGGTATTCGCCGTGGTCCCACCACCTCTCACCAGAGCCTCACCACCGGCGGCCGTTGCACACGCCGCAAGTACCCCGATAAACTCCCCAAGCCCGCCTCGCCTCACTATCTCTCAAGCTCGGGCAACCTTTCCCAAAACGTCGGCACAGCCGGCGAACCTCCGTAACACGAGAGTGAGATCGCCTGTTACGACAAACCAGCAAATATTCAGTAAACAGGCATGGTATACAATACAGAGGTGTATTTAGATGCAATAAAATGGAAATACGATGCATTAGAATTTGAAATACAGATATCTAAAGTATACCTCGTCTCGTCGCAAAGAAAGGTGCTGCTGAGGGTCCCTCAAGACCAGAGCCTCGTCGTAAGTCGGCCTCCTCGGAGTGTAGGGGACGAAAAGCGAAGGCACCACCACGTGCTGAAAGGGCACGTAGGCCGCCTCGTCGTAGGGCCCTCGCCCCTGCAACGCCAGTGTCGCCTCAGCCACCACAGTGACGCGATGAGCCATCACCCCGGCCTCCTCAGCTCGCCTCTCCTCAGCCTTCGGCTCTCTAACACCCCCGGTCCCAAGCCCGGCCTCCAACTCCACCTCGCGGGCTACTAGTAAGGCGTCCGCCAACCCAGGAAACCCCCGCACCACCTCTAGTACGTCCTCCATGGACGCCGTCGCTAAGTAATCGCCCATGCCTATAGGGTGTGACGACCCTGCACCTGTACCACTGCCCACAAACAAAGGTGGCGTGTCCTCCACCACTGGCTCCACCATCCTCCACCACCGGCTCGTCCTCGACGATGGGGGCCTTCCCCAAGTCGGCCGAGGCTCTCTCATGGGAGAGGCCTCCGCCTCTCCCCATCGGGCCCAAACTACCACCACCGTGACCTCCGTGGTCCTCTCTCAACGCCGCCGCGCCGGCCGCCCGAACCTCAACGCCGCCCCGACTCCACCGCACCCGAGTCTCGACCTCCGACCATACCCGCCACCACAACATCGCCACCATCGCCACCGCCACTACCTACCACCGTGGCAGACCATGGCCGCGTCTCCCGACCAATGCCGGCCGCCATGGCTCCTGGCTCGCCCCAATCAAGCCGTGTGCCATCTCCTAAGAGCAGGAGATTGTGTAGTCCCAGCCCAGAGTAATATCGTCACCGGAAATATCACCTGGCTCCATGATCTATGTATATGAGAGAGAGAGAGAGAGAGAGCACCAGAGAGAGTGAAAAATGGCGAGAGAGAGAGAGACGATCGAGAGAGAGAGTGATCGAGAGAGACCGGCAGAGAGAGGGAAATTTCAAGTGGGGTGTACTGTACGCCCGCGTGTATATATATATCCCCCGAATCGGTTCATTCGGAAGCCAACTTTGGACCGGGTTCGGTTAGCCTGGCCGACGGCACCTTGGCTACCGTGACGGTACCACTGGGCGATATGCAGATGTTCTCGCTTGCGCCACCGTCGTCCCCTTAAATTAGCTGCGCACGGCATGTTGGTTTACTTCGACAGTTTGCTTCCTGGAGACAGTTTTGGCACTTTCATGTTCGATTCGGCTAAGAATTAGGAGTATGGAATACAGAAGAGTAGAGGGAGAAGGGACTTTTCATTAATAAAATCCGGGGTAACCCCCCGGGATTTGCCGTTACATTTCAAAAAAAAAAAAGAAAGAAGAAAAGGAAAAGAAAAATAACAAAAGCAGAAAATGGGCCTACTGCCCTTCATTCTTCCCTCTCCAGCCTCCGTCTCAGTCACTTGCCCCGTCCGAGTAGTCATCCGAGCCATTCGGGTTACCTGCGGAGTCTTCCGCCGTATCCTCCGACTCGCGCCCAAGGACGGAGTCGGGGTCGTCCTTGTCATCCAGTTGGTTGAATGCAAAGTCCTGCAGGTTCGATACCGCACGACGAAGAGTCCGAATGGTAGAAATGAGCCTCGCGATTTGCTCATTAAGTTGCTCGATCTCCCCGCGATAGAAGGCCATTTCGGCCTCAAGGGACGCTACCCGCCCAGTCAAGTCGCTGCCTGCCATGTCGAAAATGGCCTGTTTGAAGCGTGTAGGAAGGATTTGGAGAGGCTTGAGAGATTTTGATTGAAGTGCTTGGATTGAGGCACCCTCTCCCCTTTTAAAACAGATGTCCCAGCCGACGAAGGGGCACGCCTGAATTAATGGCACCCTTAAATCTGCCAACTGTTCTCGGAAATCGAAGGGGTGCTTAGAAGATCGAGGTGCCGCGCGCCCCTAATTCAGACCGCACGGCACCCTGGCTCCAGAAGTTTAAATGTTTTCTCGAAAATTGATCCAATCAGCCACCAAAATCCTCTTGGAAACTCAATCCTCAGCCGTTTTGCAGTAAAGGTCCCTTAGAATGTCGTGCATCGGTTACGGCGCCATTTAATCCCCCGGGAATTCGCCGTATTCGCCTTTTTCTCGGTATTCGTCTTGCGGGACTCACCGTGACCGGTTCAAGGATTCGATATATTTTCCCCAACAGTTCCAAAAATTCAAAATTCAATTTTCGCCTCCCGAGGGCTCGTCTCAAAAATTCAAAATTCCATTTTCGCCTCCCAAGGGCTCGTCTCAAAAATTCAAAATTCAATTTTCGCCTCCCGAGGGCTCGTCTCAAAAATTCAAAATTCAATTTTCGCCTCCCGAGGGCTCGTCTCAAAAATTCTAAATTGAATTTTCGCCTCCCGAGGGCTTGTCTCAAAAATTCTAAATTGAATTTTCGCCTTCCGAGGGCTTGTCTCAAAAAAAAAAATTCTAAATTGAATTTTCGCCTTCCGAGGGCTTGTCTCAAAAATTCTAAATTGAATTTTCGCCTCCCGAGGGCTTGTCTCAAAAATTCTAAATTGAATTTTCGCCTTCCGAGGGCTCGTCTCAAAAATTCTAAATTGAATTTTCGCCTCCCGAGGGCTTGTCTCAAAAATTCTAAATTGAATTTTCGCCTCCCGAGGGCTTGTCTCAAAAATTCTAAATTGAATTTTCGCCTTCCGAGGGCTTGTCTCGAAAATTTTGAATTGAATTTTCGCCTCCCGAGGGCTTGTCTCCAAAAATTCTAAATTGAATTTTCGCCTCCCGAGGGCTTGTCTCAAAAATTCCAAATTGAATTTTCACCTCCCGAGGGCTTGTCTCAAAAATTCTAAATTGGATTCTCGCCTTCCGAGGGCTTGTCTCAAAAATTTTGAACTGAATTTTCGCCTTCCAAGGGCTCGTCTCGCTTTTCGTCGCTTGAGCCACGGTCTGACGGACCTAAAGTCTCTCCTCATCTTGATTTTCACTTCCCGAGGGCTCGTCTCGATTTTCGCCTCCCGAGGGCTCGTTTCAAGTCTTCCACCATACTTTGAATGACACACCGCACCGCAGGCACTTTTTGCATAAGTTTGTCCTCCGGAACTCGTTTCTCGCATTGCATTGTCCCGATTGAACTACGCTGGTCTGATCCCTACAACGGGGTACGTAGGCAGCTTTCCGAGCGCGACCACCATCATATGTACTTACATTTTTCGCTTTGTCCATGTTCAAAGGCACTAGAGTAATGGATTGGGATGCCTATTCTTTAAGCGTCACTCGTACCAACTAATGGTATCCGAGTTACGTTAAAGAGGGACTACTGTAGACACCCCAATCCGGACCTCGGAGAGTCTTTGTCCACCTCGATTATGAAATAGTGGAAACGATACCTTTGCGAGCTTGAAAAAGGATCTCCTTTAAAGCCAAAAACCCAACAAATCCAACAAACCCAGCCAGGCCCAATAAAAAAAGGCCCAAAAGGCCCTGGATCACAGGAGGGGGTACCGGAGCGTGACCGGAGCGCACGGCACCTTGAGAAAATTCAAGGGACCGTGCGCAGCCAAACCCTCCGCACGGCACCTTGAGCAAAAAGTCGGCTGGCTCGAAAGTCGCCGGCCACGCCAGCAGTGAGCCATACCATGATCGCACAAATTAAAATGCACTTCTGGCCCGCCTAGAAAACACCTCCACCATTTGAATTCAAAATCCTTGGCCATTTGCCTATAAATTAACCCCTCCACTCAAGGGAAAGGAGTCCCTCTTAGCCTTTCTTTTGAGTCCCTCTCTTGCCTTTCTCTTGGCTTTCTCACTCTACTTTCTCTCTCTAAATTTCTACACCCACTTTCTTATTCCCATGGCCATTTCCAAGCTTTAAAGAATGTCATTCCCAAAAGACCTTCTTTAAGTGCTTTCACTCACTCCCTCATCATCATTGAAGTTTATCCTTCATTAACTTCAAAGACTCATCACCCCCAAAACACCTAACCTTCACTCACACCCATACTCCCTTTGTCTCATCTAACCTCCCCCATCCATACCCGTGACGATCCATCCACATCCTTGCATCCACGATCCTTGATCAAACTCGAAACCAAAGGTACAAACTAGTTTCCTCGGACTAGATTCCGTTCTGGTCCTGAGGGGACCTTTCTGTCAGCAGATCTAATCCCTTTTGGTTAGATCCTGACTCAAAAATCCATTTTTCAGAAAATAAAACCAACACTGTACTGAGGTTGGGGAACCGCGCAGTCTGTTGACCAGGCGCGCGGCACCCTGACTCTCAGCGCACGGCATGGTACATGCTAGTGCTATTGTGAACAATGGATCTGAAGTTTTCCTTTCTTTGTGGTTGCCTGTTTAGCATTTCAAGCTTACGTGGCTCTTAAAATAAGATCATATCTACAAGCCATGTTTCGCTCTTCTAAAATCTTTTCAAGATCATCCCAGTTGATCAAAAACGTTGAAAACTACTTTAAAACTATGTTTTGGGAAGGATAATGACGTTCTTGGATGATCGCCGCGAGGCTATTCGTGAGTTTTCAAAAGATCTATAGAGAAACCAAAGTGAGCTAAATGATGTTTTGAAAGATTGCAATAGTAACAGAGCAGGTGCCACGCACGGCATGTCGAGATGCCTCGCGACGGCACTCGTGAGTGCCGTGGATCGGTATTCCGAGGCCCAATACCGACAAAGAGCAAAGCCACGCACGGCATGTTGAGATGCCTCGCACGGCATCTCAGGGTGCCGTGAGCGGTATTCTGAGCTCCAAACAGTCTGTCGAATGTTATTTACTTCCATTTATTCATGTCATTTTATCACGACTGTACAGATAGCACCACCTGCACGTCAATGTGATATATTTCCCATATCCCTTTCCCGTTACGTGCTTTATTAAAGAGTTTGATATTCCAAATAATATTGAAGATTCCCCCCCTTTTTAAAACATCAAGTAGAGACCGGTCTTACCGGGCGAATGTGGTGCTTTTTAAAGAAAAATCTTCCTCATTCGTAATGTGGCTCCCGAACCCAACATCTCGACGTTTTCGCCAGATCAAAAGCCTTTTTCGAACCACTCCTCGGTTTCTCGGGTGACCCATCTCAAAAACCCGGGTGGCGACTCTTCGGGCTTACGCCTTTTTCCGGGCGCGGGAGCCCACATAGTTGTTCCAACTTCCAAGTAAAAACATAACATAATTAATAGCCTTGGTGGTTTGTGATGCATGACAAGTTCCATAGTACATTAGAACTTGGATTCGAATTCGAATCACACGGAATTTTTCCTTTCAAATTAGTTTTTTTATATTTATTTTCTATGTTTTTTTTTAAAATAATCTTTATTAGATAAAACGCAATGTATATCAATATATGTGTGGATATAGGTACATTTTTATCATGTTTGAATTTTGATTCAAATTTTCTTAATCATATAAAATATTTCAAAAGCTTATTTTACTTAAATAAAAGGAAAAGATTAATAAATTATTGGATTATCAAAAAATACACAGAAATAAAGTAAACTATAATATGAAATCCCTTATTTATTTAATAACATATTTTTTTTTGGATTTTCCATGCCACGTGCCGTGCCCGTGCCGTGCCATTCCGTGCCACGTGCTCGTGCCCGTGCCGTGTCGTGCTGTGCCGTGCCTGGCTAGAACCGTGTCGTGACTCGTGCCCCATCCCACTTCCGTGTCGTGCCCGTGCCGTGCCCGTCTAAGACCGTGTCGTGCCGTGCCGTGCCAGGCCAACTTCCGTGCCCGTGCCGTGCTGTGTTTTTCTAGCTTACTTCCGTGCCCGTGCCGTGCCGCGTGCCCACTAAGACCGTGTCGTTCCATGCCGTGCCAGGATTATTCAGTGCCCTTGCCCTTGCCCGTGCCGTGCCGCCTTCAAACGTGCCGTGCCCGTGCCGACCCGACCCGTTTGACACCTCTACATTTAAGTAACAATTTATTGTCCTCTAACAAATATGGAATTAAAGAGTTGCTAGATGATGATGACACTTTGGATGCATTAACCATAACTTTGTGTCTTTGTCCCATGCCTTTCAATACTTTGCCGCCCCCCCACCTCTGTTGATGGAAAGAAGGTAACCTATTCAATCCCTACGATTTATGTGAATCATGTACGTGTTACAGCTTCAAATAGAGGTGTCAAACGAATCGTGCCATGCCGGCCTAACCTGCTTAGTTCCGTACCATTTTTTAATCGTACCTGTGTCGTGCTTGTCTAGAATCGTGTCGTGTCGTGCCTGTCTAAAACCGTATCGTGCCGTGCCCGGCCCATTTTCGTGTCATGTCTGTCTAAAATCGTGTCTGTGTCATGCCATATTTAAAAGTGTTTTTGTTCGTGCCGTGCTAACCCAACCCGTTTGACACCTTTAGCTTTAAACAACACGGCTTCATATCACAAGTCTTTTATTATGTTTTTGAATAGAGTGACAGCCCAAATATTTTGCATTTGTCTAAGGCCAAAATTATGGAGATCTTCTTGGGCTTACATAATTAATTAGACCTCTAGAGGCCTAGAAGCAAAATATTCTTGTTTGTAAGCCTAGAACAAAACAAAAAAACTTAGAAATTTCCATTGGGTTTTTTTATTTTTTATTATTTTTATAATGATTCTTTTCCCTTCAAAAACACATAAATATATCTATATATTGTCATCAACAAATAATAAAAACTCAAGAAAATGCCGCTATTAAATTGTGCTTTAGGTCTTGTCAAATATGAGCCACAAGGTGAAATCCAAAATGGGGATGCTGCCAAGCACCCTCCCGCAAAGCGGGTGCAGAACGATTGATCTGGCTCGTTCATTTCGACAATCGATGGCTCAGATTTGTTTGAGCTCAGATTCAATTTGAGCATGAGATGAATAGCTGCATCGGCCGCTTGGCACGACTTTGCAGAGATGCCGCTCGACAGCAGTCCCTGTCCAGAAAATATATACACTTGCGACGAACTGAGAGATGAACCCGGTTTCTCTGCAGCTGATTGCAGAGAAGGGCGTGCGCTTTTATCTGAACCGTTCATCTTGAAAATCAATGGTGTAGATTTATTAAATTTATTACCGGTCATAATCGTTTATTATCGGTCATAAATTGAAAAATAAATCTGGACCCTTAAAAACTTCATCCGACAGCTACAATCACTTGGACCGCACCGCTGCAGCCCAAAAGTAGACTGTAGACAAGCCAAATTGATTGCTCCACAACTAAGGGTCATCATCGGACTGGGCCAGCCAAGTTGCTGCCAAGCCTGTCCACGGGCTGGGCCGACCAGGCTTTTTCTTTATGGTGGCCAGGCTACCTACCATAAATTGAAGCCCAAGCCCGGCCCACGGGCTAGCCCAATTGGTGGGCCGGCGGGCCAAAAGCCGGGCGGGTTTAAATTTTCTTGGGCAAAACTAAACCAACGGAAAAAAAGATAAGGTTTTGTGGGATTTTGGGCAAATAGGTAGGTCCGTTGGCGGGCTTTTGGGCGGATACCAAGGGCGGGCTCACGGGCCGGACTGAGTAAAAATTCATAGGCCAGAGCCCGCCCGTTTTACGGGCTCGGACCGGATAAAAGCCCAGAGGGCTGGACGAGCTTTAGGTGGGTCGTGGACCTTCGATCTAAATGATGACCCTTATCCACAACGGCTCTGCACCCCACAACCCAAGCAATGCTCGAGGAACATTATCCTATTTGCCACTCTCTTAGATGGGTAAGATTGTAATTAGGCTGCTCTAAAACCTGAAGTTATGGGAATTAAATATGAAAAAAGTTTTTAAAAAAAAAAACATTTTATATATGGGATTAAAATAACAAATTTGTCTCTCGAACGTATATGGGTACCAGATTTGCTTTAAGGTAAGATCGTGCTTAGTCAAAACCCCACCTGATTTCCAGTGGTTTTGCTGTCATGGGGTCCACTCTCTAGCCCTGTACCCACAAATCATCTACTTCCGAGAAATTTTTCAGTGCCGGGTGGGCACGGGCCACTTGGTGCCGTGCACCATCTCGGCCGTCCAATGAAATCTTGAACAATTCAAATTTGTTCGACTAATTTTAAAATGTTAAATGACTAAAATACCCCTCGACAGCCGAATAGATTTGAGCCGTCCAAAACTTCATTGGACGGCCGAAATTGGTTCACAGCACCACGTAGCCCGTACCGACTCGGCACTGAAAAATTTCTCTCTATCTCCAGATTAAACTACTAACAAATAAATTAATCAAAGTGTACTATAGTTACTGTCCTCCGAGAGAGAATTAATGAAGATCCTGTTTAATAATATAAATTATATAAATGAACCCAACAAAGATCTTGATGAATGGAAAGTAGGTGAATAAGATACTACTTTAAATGTAATTTGCAAAAACACTATAGTGTATTACAAGATATCTGTGCACCTATTGGGCACAAATGGCTTCGTGGGACCCATTTCAGCTTCCACACAAACGATCCGGTTCATTCATTTATTTTGAAATGCTTTTGAGTGATCCTAATAAGAATTAGCTTAAACGGATAACTATAAGTATTTGATCTAATCTTTCAATGTTTCGTTCAGAATTTCTAAGAATTCAGATTTGAAATTTCTGGATTAAATAATTCTTCAATTGAGCTAATTTTTAACAAGGTCCCTCGAAAACAATACCAAAAATAAATGAACGGACAAGATCGCTGATGTGGAAGTTTGAAGTGGGTCCCACAAAGCCCTCTCTGCACAATCTATTTGTGAGTGTTTGCGGTTGTAAAAAAATTGATCTTACCCGGTCCTCTACTCCTCTGGGCTCGACATCAGTGACCTGGGATTCGTGTGCACTATTGTCTTTTCCGGAGCGAACTTGTGTGAACTTCAGGTGAGTTCTTGACGGCCAGGTTATCGTTCAGTTTACGCGTATCTCGATCGTTTTCATTTCTAGTCTAGTCAAAAGCAGATCATCCACACCGAAACTAAAATATTCACAAGAAAATACGTACTTTCTTACGACTTGACCTCAAGAATCAAACATTGGTCAATTGCATGGGAAGCAAACCCACCGATCAACCGGACTGAACTGGCTCATCCATTAATGTCCGGACCATCCGGACCATTCATGTGTCTCTAATTCCAAGAGAGAGAATGGTGGGTTCCAGGTATTTGGTGCCCATTGCCTTTTCCTTTTCCGAAAAGGTCTGTTTCCATGAACGCATCTCTCCAATCACCCCGCCAATTTGCCTTCGTAAAAGCAAAACTGTTTCCTTGGTAAAGCTTGGGGAACCCATCACGATCATTCATTTGATTCAATTTGGACTATATGGCCAGAGATTTGGACTTTTTCATTAAATCTTTGAGGTCCTACTTCTTCTCAATCAGTGGGGGGAAAGACAATAATTGGTCCGTTAATAACTAACACATCAAGTAAAATGGGTATCCCAAAGTTCAATTCTTGCACTGCTCTCTCGCACTGTCGATCCTCACTCTTGGCGAATTTTAGTTGTTCGAGATGCGATTCGAAGGCGCTCTCGTGCACGGGCATTATGTGACTTAGCGCTAGAGCCGTACTGGTACTTCGTCTGGGGCTTGAGGAGGTCATTGTCTTACAATTCACCGCAGATTTTGGAATTTTACAAGCACCATTTTGTTAGTTAGGCCTGTCGGCTATGTAGTTTCTTGTATAAAAATCTGGCATCAATTGCCATAAAAACGTTTAATATAACAACTTATTTCTGAATTACTAGTTGTCAAATCTTTTGGAGACGAATGTTCTATGATCATGTGATTAATGAGAATTTATATAAATCCGATCGACCTGGCTTTCTTTCACGAACAATCAAACGTGCAAGCCCAACCTAGGACGACAGTAGAGCTAGATCCCACTGTCCTACATGATCAGTTGCAGCAATTTTGCAGAACTATTTGGCGGTCTTTGGTGCGTGGTAACTCTCCATCCCGAGTCCTTTTCTCGGAGACAGAAGAGTGGTGAGTGAACACAGCAAATTATACCAAAAGGGACCATAGAAACTAGGGCCGCTCGCAGTCCGGTTCGGTTCGGATTTTTAAAAATTTGATGACCGAACTGCTAGTCATGGTTTTAACAAATTGAAATCTGTGTCCGGACCAAAAGTCCCACGGTTCAGTTCCAATCCAATCCGTGACTCGCGGATCGGTTACTGTTTTGTCTATGGATTTTAGCAAAAATAAAGTTTAAGCATATATCTCACACTAAAAGGGAAGAAGGTTACATTCAGAATTAAGTTTAACACCATCAGAAAGTACTTGTTAATAAACTATCAAAGGCATACTTGAGAAATCAGATTCAAAAGAGTCTAAACACTAGAAGATTGTATCATTATAGTAAATAGTATAATTTTTTTTTGGAAAAGACACGAACTATCGAAATTGAACTAGGGTTATCCGTAATTTATTAAAAAAAACTATGATTTACCCCTGTATTTTATATACATCTACACTATATCCCATTATTAAGATAAAATACTACAATTGGTCGAAAAAAGTTTCAACATTACTAACAATTAATTATATAAATAAATACACATATATATTTTTATAAAATAAAGTCCGGTTCGGTTAATCCATGGTTTCGTAATGAAAATCCGTGGACCAAACCACAAGTCACGGTTTTCTAATTTTTCAATCCATGTCCGGACCACTAATTCACGGACAAAATTCAAAAGGTACGGATCAGTTTGGTCCGGACCAATTTCACGGTTCGCCGAATTTTTTAAGTAGCCCTAACAGAAACTAACCCGTCAACCAATTTCAGGGGTAAAACGTAGCAAACTATTACAAAGCAACAAAAATTAACCCTTTTGCCAATTTCAGGAGAATGATCATTGGAGGAGTTTCTTTTATGTAAATCACAATCATTTCAATGCTAACTGTCTCTTATTATTGCTTGTTGTCGGATTTGTTACATGTTTAATTAATTATCTTCTTCCAGCGTACGCTAGCTGCAAACAAAAAGTCTACCCCCACCACCGCTCTCATTCATCGTGCTCCACCCACTGCTCTTACAGAGGAAGAGTTCTTCTAAAATCCGAACATTTATTGTCGAGACAGACGGTGAAATTGAGCGTTGCAGTGAGCGATAGGGGTAGACTTTTTTGAGCTGCAAATTGTAAGGCATCTTTCATTGAAGTTCAAAAAGGGGTACAATAGTCAAACATAGCGATAATTGCAAATTTCTCCATTTTAAACTAAAGTCACAAAACTGAGGATTTTCTTGTCTCCCCATTATGGGCATTTCCAACCGGGATCATAGAGTATCAAAAAGTTGTGAAGAATCTTCTCCATTCCACTACTCATATTTTTAAAATCTCAATTTATTTACTAAATGAGTATTTGTACATTTACTTCTCATAAATTTCGTACCGCTCAAAATTTATTCCCAATGGCCAATACCTTAAAAAAAAAAAAAAAGATCAATAATGAGTACTTCCAATAAAAGAAATAGTACTAATTTGAATTTTGGAGAGAGAGTGGTGAACATTTGAGGTTTGAATTGAGTTTTAAGTTTTTTGAAAATGATAAAAGAAATCGACCATCGGATTGGAGTTCGCTTTCCTTCAAAATCACATCTTCAATAAAAAATAAATTATGTTGACACCATCAAATGAAGAAATGGTAGTGTGTAAAAATGGAGTATTGAATCGGAGATGCTGTAATATCTTTCTATATCTCACATTTATTAGCAGTATTAAGCTCCATTGCATAGAGAAATGTTTGAATATTTAAAAGAAAAAGGAAAAAGAAATAAAGTGAAAGGCCAAAAAAGCTTATAAATTTGACCAAAGTCTTCACGAGCTTTATCCCATATTCTTCATTTCAGGATTCTCAGTAGTAGATTAGGTCTCAGTAGTAGATTAGGTATAGTAGTCATCTATAAATTCAAAAATTATAAAATTTCTTTTGCCGTTTAAAAAAAAAAAAAAAAGGTGTAGTAGTCATCTATGCCCTTAATTATGGGTAACTTTTCCATCTTTCATTCAACCATGACTAATATATTTTTCAAACCACTAATCACTTACATACGGCCACTAATTAAAGTCAGCCTATATGCTTTATACATCTTATAACCCTAAAAAAACAAAAAACAAAAAAACAAAAAACATAAAGTAATTCAAGATCAAACAGACACCCTCCATGCACCTACTATTTGTAACAAAGTTCCTTTTTTTTTTTTTTTTTTTTTATGCAAGGTATCGCGGGCCAGCACATTGCACTCTCATCAAACAACTACCCATCTACCGCCAGATCCTCGATCTCGAGAGAGAGAGAGATCACAAGGGGTTTATTTGGGTAACCACAATGGGGCTCCGGACCACATGCTTTCCATCCAGCCAAGAGAGTGATCCGAACACCGCACCCGAGTCGTCCAGCACCAGATTCTTGCTATCGACCGTTACCGTCACCGCGTACATCAATTTCCTCACCTGCTCCGAGAACACAAGCTTCGGCGGTTTCACCATCACGGTCACCCCCTTGGGCGACTCAACCCGCGCTGTGTATACTGAGTTTAATGGACCCACGTTCGTCGCTGTCCGGATAAATGTCTTGCTGCTGGGTTTACCTGCATTGACGGATCCATGCGATAACAAATCCATTGATAGCAAAACGATAACAGCATAAATCAAAAACACCTGTCCCAGTTTACCTGATGTTGAGCTCGAAAATAAGGCAGCAATGGAAGGATAATTCAGATTCTCCGGCACCGCCCTTTTCATCGCACAATTCACCGGAGTTCTTGTGATCACCTGAATTGTCTTCGGACCATACCCAATCGAGCACAAAAAGCTCACATAATCATCATTCGTGATATCATAAACAAGACCCGGATCCATAGCTAGACCCAGATTCAAATGCCCAGACCCGTAATCATACGGAGTTGATGCTTTCCCCGTTGCCTCATCGCTCATCAAACTAAACCGATTATCAGTAACACTAGCTGTCGTCATCATCGCCGACTTAATCGCGGCCGGCGACCAGTCCGGGTGCGAGGATTTAAGCAACGCTGCGGCCCCACTCACGTGTGGGGCCGACATCGACGTGCCCGAAAGGATGTTGAATTCTGCTTTCCGGGTATCCGAATCCAACCCGGTTGGACCCACCGCGTCGGTCCACGCAGCTAGAATGTTCACACCCGGAGCAATCAAGTCGGGTTTTAAAATCTCCGGGTTTAACCCGTTTGGCCCTCTCCCAGAAAACGAAGCCACCACCGGAGCCGGTTTGATACCGATTACCGTGCCTTTGAAATTGATAGTCGCCGTGGGGACGGCAGATGATGACACGTATGATTTTATTAGGTCACCTTCAAACAAAACCAGAAAGTAGTCGTTAGGGTGGCTAACGTAAGCACAGTCAAGAAAATATATATAAAAGATAAAGTACTTTAAATTGAATCGATATTTCGAACAAAAGCAAAATTATTGTACTAGAATTGAAGGTGTTCTGTAATGTGAAAGAGCACTGATAGGAACCCGGATTTTAAACAAGGGTACCAAGAACCTTCGCCCCTAAGATAATATGCTAATAATGCCAAAAAAAATTGAAAATCTATACATATCTCATGGATGTTAAACACTTTTATACCTATCAAAACAATTTTCTCGGATATCGATGGACCTTACATATTATCATCTGTAGGCTGGAGTCCGAATGTCCGAACACAATCAAGCCGTCCAAATCACACATACAGACATGCATTGTACAGTTTTGAACACTATCGCGTCTAAATTTTTGTTCCTAGACTTTGAAAGAGAGAGGCCACACCAAAAAAATTCTACTAGAAAAAGTAAGCAGATCATTAGATGCATAGTATAAAAGAATCCATAATTACTGGGGTAATATGTATAAATATAAGAAACTTGAGGGTGAGCATGAGAGCAAACCTTCGTTAGACCCAACGGCGCAAGCGGGAATAAGATGAGCGTCGCCGACTAGTCCTTCGCCGTTAGATTCGCCGTTGGCCAGAATCATCCCGACCCCACCGGCTTTCTTCACCACCATTCCTTTCGCGACGCGCGGGTTGCTTCCGCGATCGCAAATGACTATTTTACCCTTCACCATATTCGGGTCTAACGAATTCTCCATACATAACGAAGCAGAGAGTACCCCTGTTTTCCCCGGGTACACAATCGGGTACATTTTCCCCCTCAAGGGCTCCCCGGCATATAACGATACGCCGGAGAGCTTCCGTCCGTCGCCGAGAACCACATCGGCAGGGAAATTCCTGTCGATCGTCCCCGCCCCCACCGTTGTGAGCCACGGCGCCAAATTTGTCACTGACATGCCGTTGGGCCCGTCGTTCCCAGCAGAAGAGGAAACGAAAACCCCTCTCGAAACGGCGCCATAAGCTCCGATCGCAATCGGGTCGAGATAGTAAGGGGAAGAAATCCCGTCCCCGCCCCCGATTGATATCGAAATGACGTTGACACCGTCTTTCACGGCAGTGTCGAATGCCGCTAAAATATCCGAATCGAAACATCCTGAGTTCTTCCAGCAGACTTTGTACACCGCCAATCGAGCTTTCGGCGCAACGCCTTTCGCTATACCAGGAGCGTAACCGGACATACTCGCCTGTAGTGACATAACTAGAAATTAACATTAAGTATTAAAAGACAATTACTTTAAATTGCACAACAAAAATGAGGATCCGATAGTATCTTGAGGAACTGTATGCATGTTTATTTCAAAGAACTACTCACTCCGTCTCAAAAAAGATGTCAATTTTTTGATATACGAAAGTTTTGAAAAATTGTTTAAATTTTTTATATAATAGAACTAAGTGAAAACTATCAAACAAGATCATTTTCAGAAATTCGTGATAAAAAATATAAAGAATTAAAATTGGCATGAGTATCTGACATTTTTTTTTGGGACGGATGGATATTTTTTGGATATTTTTTAACGACCAGATATTATTTGGATATTTTTTTACGACCAGATGTCTGGACCCACTTGCGAGTAACTCAAGTAAGTAAGTAATGACCCGAAGAAACCTCCGGTGGCCTCCATCCCAAGGTTTGGAATATTTTGGCCTCCTAAAATTCGAACATACAAACTCGTGGAGAATAGTTAGTTGTTTTCTCATACCCATTTAGCCAAACCCTCGGGTTTAAGGAACAAACTTTTTGAAGTTACACTGAACAAACAAGTTCTCATTCTTGTACTTTGTCTGAAAGACACAATTCTCTATAGTTACACGTTATGTTTTGAGGAAGGAAAGGTTATGTTTAAACTGTGAAATGAATGTGCTAATATTGCTTATCAAAAAAACAAAAAGTGCTAATATTCAAGAAAAAATTAATTCAACAAATTGATTCTTTCTCCGTCCCAATTTGTTTCCTCATTATGAGAATTCCGCTTTTATTGACTAAAAGATTTTTGGGTTGAAAAGTGTTTAAATTTCCACGAATACCCTTGTGCTTGGTTTTGTGTTTAACTTAGTATTTCCTTCATCTCTAAACTAGAGGGGAGAAATTGGATTTTTGGCCTTTTTGGTGGTTGTTAATTTTGGAAAAATTGCAAACAATTTGGGACGGAGAAGTAAAAACTGAACGCTGCAATGGGCACCTGAAACGAGTACCGCCCCGCCGCCGTCGACGCCGTGTGGGTCCCGTGCCCGTCAGCGTCGCGCGGCGACAAAAACTCCACGGTTTCATTAATCCCTCCACCGGCGCCGAACGCCCCCGACGCCTCATGTCCTTTGGAGAAGAACCTCGCCCCGACGATCTTCTTGTTACAATTCCTCGCCGTGAATTTAGCTCCGGTCTGGCAAACCCCCTTCCACCGGGCCGGCACCGGTCCAAGGTTTAAATCCGAAAAGCTCCTCCGCTCGGGCCAGATACCGGTGTCGAAGACCCCGACGATGACGTCGGAGCCGTAGTCGGATTCCGACCAGAGGCCGCGCTGGTTTCGGAGGCCGAGGAACTGGGGGGAGCGGGTGGTGTGGAGGGTTCGGAGGCGGTCGTCGAAAGCGGCGAGGAGGGAGGGGTGGCGGAGGGCGGCGGAGGCTTGGGAGGGGGTCAGGGAGGCTGAGAAGCCGTGGAAGACGGTGTCGTACTGGTGGAGGAGGGCTGAGGGTTCGGCGAGGAACTCGGTGGTGTACCAGTGGTAGTGGGTCGGGAAGATCGAGGGCTTGGCGAACCTGTCCACGCGGAATATGTATGTTTTCTTGGGGGTCTGATCGGAGGAGACGGAGAGGGTGGCGAGGAGGAGGAAGGAGGAGGAGAGAGAGAGGAGGAGAGAGAGGGGGTGGAGAAACCCCATGAGAGAGAGGAGTGGGGGGTTCTGGGTTCTGTAGTGAGAGAGAGAGAGAGAGAGTGGAGTGAGTGAGGATAGTGGGAGGGTTGAGTGAGAGAGGTGGGATAATATAAGGGTGGATTGGTTCATGGAAACGGTGCGCTTTGCCTAGATTGGGTTCTGTTTGTTTTTTTTTTCCTTTTCCTAGTTTGGGTTTATTGGGACCCTCGTTTGTGATGTTTAGTTGTGACCATTGGGTTTGGAGTAAATGAGACGAGTCGAGCCGAGTTTTATATAGTGTTTGAGTTCGACTCATTTAATAATGTTTTATGGTGTTTGAACTTAAGACTTGAGCTCGACTTGGTATTTGAGTTCGACTCATTTAATGATGTTTTATGGTGTTTGAACTTAAGACTTGAGCTCGACTTGGTGTAAACGAGCTACTGAGCGAGCTTCATTAAATGAGCCAAGCCTATAAAGCGAGCCAAGTTGAGCTTTTGAGTGCTGAGTTCGACTCGTTTAGTAAACGAGCTCAAAATTCGAGCTCATTCTCGGCTCAATTATTAAAAGAGTCAAGTTTTAACGAGCCAAGTCACGAGCTGCTCACGAGCAACTGAATTCGTTTGATGTATCTCGCAGTTCAGGGCCTAGTTTGTGAGAATTATTCAGTGTTTCCGGATTTACCCATGTAGTATTTTCAACCATTTATGTAGTAAAAAGTTATACGGTAGAGATATTATCATTTATGTTGGGTGGTTGAAAGACAAAAAATGATCCACATTTTGTGGTAACATTTTTTTATTTTGAAGAGATGTCGGAACTGTGGACGTACCCAATAATTGCCCAAGTTTGCATTGATGAGAAATGGAATCAAAATGTCGTAGTAGTTGTGACGGAAAGCGTGGACCATCTTTTCTTTTGTGGTCATATCTACGGTGAGGAGCGTGGAAACGCCTTTGAATTAAATCCGTTCTGGTTTACTTTCTTTTTTTTAAAAGTTTTTTTTTTAATTTTAGAATTCAAATATAATAAAAATAAAAAAATAATTTTTTCATTTTTTTTACACCGTATAAAAGATCTCAATGAGATCTATCAAACAAAATCTACATCGGTAGAAAAAATATTTGCGCAAATATATAATTTTTGAGTTTCAAATTGCATTCTTTTTCAAAAAATGCCTTTTCTCCAAACCAGAACTCACGTAATTTTCCATAGTGTCATGTTCTCTGGTTTTATTACAATTGCTCTCTCAAAATTTAATAGATTAAGATGTGTTTGAAAGATAATTTCACGTTCACATTCACTTTTACGTAGACGAATTATGTGACTTAGATTTAGAAACTAGACCTGCATGCAATGGTTATGTGAATTAATTTACAACCACGCTCATGTTTACATACCTAAACGTAAACACTCGGATAAGTGTTGAGACTCTTATATAATAACATTTCGAATTATTTCTTGAAAAAATGATATTTTATTTAAATCATTGTTTTGCAGACCGGATAGACATTTTGGGAGGGAGGGTAGTATGTTTTATACATTTACCCGAAATTATTGAAACAAGATCAACCAAAAGTATTAGTAGAACTAAACTTTTGGTTGAGGGGCCATCTTGATTAAATATTGTTTTGTAGGTTTAAAGTTTTTGAAAATATTGAAGTAAATTTTCTAAATACACGGTGTTGGTACTCTCAAGTTCCCTTCTGCAAAAATGTCTTAAGGCCTTGCTATCCTAAGTTTTTTTTTTTGAGGTTTTTCTTGTTTAGTTCTCCTTGATTTTTGGGACTTTGTCTTGAATATTAGTATCAAAAATATTTGGTTAAAAGTAAATTTTTTGGTTTTTTCAATTCCTCTGGTTGAGACGAATCAATAATCCACAAAAATTAGGTGCAAAACCAACATATGCAAAAAAAAAAAAAATCGAATAAGAAAAAATAAATAAAAACTCCTAAAAAGTTAAGGAGAACAAGGCCCAATTATCGAATTGGGGGATGGTGCCGTGCAGTGGTGGGCGCACCACCATGCTGCAAACCTCCGAGCCGTCGGATCGTGCATCCGACGGCTCGGATCTCATCTCGGCAATAAACGGCGCTCAATCATTGGTTGCAGAGATGAGATCTGAGCCATTAGATAGACAATCCGACGTCTCTAAAGTGCGCATCACGGTACTGTACACCTTACTGAACAACACCAACCCGATGTCCCCAATTATCACTTGCTCTCGCATGGGAAGGCAAGGCAGGCACTGTCCACATTGCATTATTGCATATGGACCACACCGGAGAAAGGGTACAAAATACAACCCTTGTGACTTAACTGTTGAACCCATCCTTGAGCCATGTGGAATGTGTTCCTATAGACACATTAACTGAGAGCCACACCTACCCTTCTCATGTATCTCTCACATGTAATGTAATAATGACTGATTTCTAATTCGATCCCCTCATGGGAAAGAAAAACAAAATGAGACTCATCACGGTGTCGTTGAACGATTTGAGCCTTTGGTTTCTGTACGTAGCCTAATGGGTTTATCGCCCATGTTTCAATCACCTTTACCTAGATGATCATACATACATTGAAAATTTGAAACCTATGAAATAAACGGCTTAATCATCAAAAGAAATCGGAGTCAGCCTTGTCTTGCGTCTCATGAACAACCATGAAAATCACATTTTCATCACAATGAGAGGATCTCGGTTCGATATTTTAGTAGGAATGGTACGATAATGCTATTTTCTGAAACATATGCTTCTTTTCAGACTTTTTTTCGGCTTGGAAATCATATAGTTGAAACCGTTGCTTGTTCTTTTTTTTGCATTTGTTAGTTTCCCGTCTACTTTTTACAGATTATTGATTTATTTCGATGAGAAGATTCGGAAAAGTAAAGCTGAAAAATCTGGCTTTTCGGTTGATTTTTGTCTTTATCAAAAAAAAAACAAAATGGCCCATAACTTTTATTATTTTTCTGTTTTCTCTCGTTGAGACGAACGAATAATCCATGAAAATTTAACGCAAAACTAACAAATGCGATCTTTTTGAATATAGACACACAAAAAAAGCCAAGTGGCTTATTTAGCCAAAACACGTTTTGTAACCGCTAGTGCTAGAGCCATGAGTTAAACCCATTGCTTGTTTCTTTCAATAATTCTACAACCACACTCACTTTACAGCGCACACACTTGTATGTGTGAGTGTGTATTTAAGTGTGTGTTTGGGTGTGGTCCTAAAACTACTCAGTAAGTAATGAGCCGCTCCAAGTAGAATTTTAGTAAAATAAAATTGAAAAGGATTGTTAAAACAAAGTTGCTGATTTTGCCACTCATTTTTTTGTTAAAATACACTTGCAGGGGAGTGACATTTAAAAATACACTTGCAAGAAAATAGTGTTAACAAAAAAGGGAGTGGCAAAATCATTTCCCTAAAATAATTGTCAAAAAGAACTGCAGTAATAAAGCATACCACGTGCTTGGCGCATGGTGTGGCATCTGCGTTTTTCCGGGCTACTTTACCGAAAGCCCGAAAACAGGGAACGGATACGACGGTCAAAGCTCAGGTTTACATACGAGTTACGAAAGTAAATTACGGGCCGGTCTCAATTTTTTGGTGGACTTCCCTTGCACTCCAGTCCAATTCCTAAAAGAACCAATAAGGATGGTCCTTCACTTCCCTACCTAAAATACCCCTTTCAAAACCCCGCTGATCAAAAAAAAGAAATAAGCTCTCCCCTCTTCGTCTCCCTTAACCGCTTTTGGTGCGTGTTCTGCGATTCCGACGTCGTCGAGGCCAGCGGCTCTTTCGCGTGTCTCCGTCCGACTCCTCCCTCCGTCCGACTCCTCGCTCCGTCACCGTCTTCGCTTCCTCTGACTTCTCCTCAGCCTCCTCCCTTCGACTCGTCCTCCGACTCCAAATACGTCTTCATCGTCTTGTAATGGGGCGAAAAGTATGTGTTTTCAATTTTGTATAGCTTGCATTCCATTGTTCTTGGCAAAAACAAACTAGTTTGAAAATTAGTTTGTTTATATGCGATTTCATTGTCATTTGAGGTTTGAAAATTAGTTTGCCTTCCATTGTTGTTCCGTGCCAGCAGCCTATTGCTCCATCGCATGTTTAAATTGAGGCAATTGTCAAGGACTTTGTGCGTAATACTGTACAAGCTATGGTTTAGCACTGATTTTGCTAGAGATTTACTAGGTTCTTAGAATGAAATTGATTGCTTTCTGATTTATTAGGTTTTTGGTAGACTTTTTGTTGCCAAAACACTTAAAAATGAAATGATGAACTATATTTTCTTATTCAAGTTGTGCATGTACTATATGTGCATATCTGGAAATTGGGCGTTCCTCCCGTGGCGCGGTGGCGACTCCAGAAATTTTGAAAAGATACGTGTACAAAGGGTGGAGCTAGCCGCCACTGCCGGTTCCTCGGGAGTATGTTCAGTCCCTTTTGAAGGTTGCTGAGGGAGTGGAGTCATGTGACGATCATAATCAAACAATGGAGGAAGATTCTCGCAGGATGAGATTCTTTTCTTTTGTTAATGACTACATATATATTATTGGGATTTTATGCTCATTTATTTTTGTTAATGACTACATATATATCAATAGTCATTTCAAATCAAGTGCTGGTAAAGGTATTGAAAACACAGTCCACATTGAGCGGTGTTCTCCGCAACAACCGGATGGATTGTAAGTACTACAAAATCTCAAACCTATTCTCTTTTTTCAATCCATGAATGACCAACAATAAGATATCATGGCACAATTATGTTGTTGCAGTGTTGAGTGTGGAGTCGTCGTTATTTTCTTGATGAAGCAATATCTGATGAACCAAGAACGGAGCAAAGTAATAAGTGTTGAGGAGTGTAGGAAAACAAGAGCCGAGATGATACTTGCTTTTTTGAGTGACCAAAGCAAGTCAAGCACTTCAAAGGTTCCACAAACAGTACAAAAGCTCAAGCAAATTGCAGAATCTTCAAAGGCTCTGATACCACAGCCCAAGCAATATCAACTTAGGGTTAGACAAGGGCCTAAAATCAAATAGCAATGTCAATTGTCTCTTATACTCGTTTTTGGAAGGATTTTCTCCATGAAAAGAAGGTATATATTACCACAATTAGATTGTTATAGAAATGGTACAGCCACCTCGTTGGTCAATATTAAGGGTCAAAGTTGAAACAAGCATCTCCTTTTGCTCTTTATGCTTGTTAATGCCTGTCTAAAGGTTGAATTTACTGAAAACAAGTTGTGCAATTTGTATTTCTCTTTCAAGAAACTGAAGGTGTTTATTGAAGATCAAAATTTTGTTTACTATGTTGGAAGGATTTTGTTACTGCTGTAATGGCAGAAATTAGCTGCTACTGCTGATGCTTAATCCACTTGTAAATGAGCTATCCTGACAGCTACAAGCTGTTACCATTTAATACCTTGTTTTTATGTTACTACTTAGGTGCTACTGCTATCCAACTGCTACTGCTATACATCTTATCAGTTACGTATAATCCACCTGCTGCTGTAGTTCTGCTAGCCCAACTGTTGTTACCTACTGTTTAGTGTTTTTTAATGTTGTTTGGTAGGCACTGCTGCTATCACTTGGCAGTAGCAGTTTTGGTTATTTGTTTTGCTCTGTGGCCTGTTTATGATGTTTTGCTCTAGTCATCACCTCAGGTCGATTGCTATGGTTTTGTGTAACCAGCTGTCATTAGGGATGGAGCCCGATTCTGTAACATACAACACTATCCTCCACTACCAACTACCACCATCTATCTTTTGATTGAGGGAAGCAATGGGAATTTGTTGAAACTTATGAACCACGACAGAGACAAGGATGTCAGGGCCCTAACAGATTCTCTTTTCTCCATACACTTGGATATGAGGTTCTCGTTTTCCCCTCTTACTAGCTGAATCTTTGTGTTAAGTTGGGAAAAAAATGAGGTGAATCTTTGAGTTGGTTGGTCTATTTGGAAGACTGTTCCTACTTAAAGCTTGAGCTTTTGTAGTGTTTCTGAAGGTGCAGCGATGCTGGAAAAGTTACGTAAAGCATACCATGCAATAATTTTCCAAGTTCGGAATCCAGTGTTTTTTTTCCCTAGCCCTAAGATTTGTTGATTGAATTGTTGATTCTCTTGAGGTATTCTAGCCCTAATAGTGGCTGCAATCTTGACTAAATTGTTGATTCACCTTTTCTTGAAGTGTTTTAGCTATTTGGTTCTGCTATGATAATTCTAAATGAAGGCCTTGATTCCATCTGTGAACTTTCTTTAACATGTAGTATTGCTTTTTCAGAACGATAGTGACAAAGTTGCAAAATGGCAATCCCAATTCTGCCAATACAATTGTTTGCATGGATTTTGTGTATTGCACCTCCTATTTGTAGTTTAGGACTTGTGAAGTCCATTATTTGGTCCTGTAAAAGGCAAAGTATATAACAGCTATGGATTGGTGCTCGGGTCTGAGTCTTATCGCTGCAAGCATCTTCTGTGACGGTCTTTCTCATACCGATCGCTCAAAATATTAATTGGCATCCTGCACTGAGGGAAGTGCAAAAGGAAAATTGGCAATGCGTCAACTACAAAATTAGCCTATCCCTGTAGCAGAAATGTATCTGCAAAGACTACTGAAAATAGCTATAAAAATAGCTATCTTAGTATATTGTAGCCAGTTGGCTTAAGTGTCAATTTTCCTTATTCTTTTTTTTCTCTCTTTTTTCCTCTTGGGGTATGCTCCTTGTAGGCTGTACATTCGATTATCCTTCTTTCTATTTCAAGCTGGTTTACCAAAAAAAACAATGTCAATTTTACATAATGCAAACATTGTGTTTTTGGGTGGACTTCCCTCACACTCCAGCCCAATTCTAAAAAGAACGAATAAGGACGACCCGTTTTTCCCTACACGGAATACCCCTGGACTTCTCCCACCCAAAATTGACAGTCCTTGAAAAAATAAAAAATTGACAGTGCATTTGAAAATGTAAAAATCATAAAATTGACAGTATCTGTGTTTAAAAATTTTGTTATGTAGGACATATGATAAAATTTACAAATTTTTTTCATATTGTTATTTAGGACATATGATTTAGTGTAGAAACTACTCATACACTGTCAATTTTTGGTTATGCCAACAGTGTCAATTTTATATCACACAAACACTGAGTTTTAAATTACTCATACACTGTCATTTTTTGTTATACAAACACTGTCATTAAATTACTACAATGTTAATTTTATTAATTCTATTTTTAAACACTGTGAATTCATTTTTTGTTATGCAAACACTGTTATTTTTACGCATAACATTGTTAGCTATTTTAAAGTTTTGACAAAATTGACAATGCTTGGAATTATAAAATTGACAGTGTTTGAAAATGAAATTAATAAAATCAACTCCAAACAATGTCAATTTTACATTTGAAACACCGTCATTAATAAAATCAACTTCAAACAATGTTAATTTTATATTTCAAACACTGTCATTTTGTTGTTATGCGAAAATTGTGAATTTAAGAAAATTGACAATGTCATTGTCATTTTACATTTCAAACACTGTCATTTTTTTTTATGCCAACACCGTGAATTGTAAATAAAATCTACTCCAAACAACGTTAATTTTATATTTCAAACACTGTAATTTTTTTTGTCAACACTGTCATTTAGAGACAGTGTTTTGAAATGAAATTAATAAAATCAACTCCAAACAATATTTATTTTATATTTCAAACACTATCATTTTACATTTCAAACACTGTCATTTTTTTGTTATGCCAACACTGTGAATTGTAAATAAAATCTACTCCAAATAACGTTAATTTTACATTTCAAACACTGTCATTTCGACGCATAACATTGTTAGCTATTTTAAAGTTGATAAATTGACAGTGTTTGGAAATAAAATTAATAAAATCAACCCCAAATAATGTTAATTTTATATTTCAAACACTATCATTTTGTTGTTATGCAAACATTGTGTTTCAAAGTTGATAAAATTGACAGTATTGGCATAAGATTGTTAGCTATTTTAAAGCAGTTGACAAATCGATAGTGTTTGAAAATAATATATTAAAATTATTTTAAAGTTGACAAAATTTAAAATGGATGAAAATATAAATTAAAGAATTTGACAGTGTTAACATAAACACTGTCATTTCGAATTGTGAAAATGATAAAATTGACAATTTTTGTAAAATTTAAAAAATGATAGAATTGAACATTCAATTTAAAGGTACAATAAAACTTACATTATCATCAAAGGCATAAAACAAACGTTATCATCAAAGTCACAATTGAATAACGAAATTGACAGTGGTTGGAAATGAAATTAATAAAATCAATTCCAAACAATGTCAATTTTACATTTGAAATACTGTCATTTCAAATACTGCCATTTCAAACACTGTCATTTTTTTGTTATGCAAACACTGTAAATTTTGAATAAAATCTACTTCAAACAATGTTATTTTTACATTTCAAACACTGTCATTTTTTTATACAAATATTGTCAATTTATTTTTTGTTATGCCAACACTGTCATTTTTACGCATACCATTGTTAGCTATTTAAAGTTGACAAACTTGACAGTGCTTGGAATAATAAAATTGACAGTGTTTGAAAATAAAATTAATAAAATCAACTTCAAACAATGTCAATTTTCGGAGTGAAAGAAGAGAAGAAAATATCCAGACTACTACTCAGTATGAATATTATTCGTATGAATATTCTATTTCTATTGTTCAATCAATCCTTAAATATTAGGAGCCATAATTTGAATAAAAATTCTCCCGTGTCAAATACTTTCATTTCTATCCCGTGTCAAATACTTGCAACACCAGCACCTCCATCCAATACAATCATCAGTCATCAATTCCAACGGCAGAAATAAAACTATCCACAAAACAAATTTTCTTGCATACAGGACTTGGGAAGTTCATCTAAGATGATTGCCTCATTAAGCTACTAACCAAAAACACAAAATTTGGCTTCATCTCTTCCTTGCGAAACCTAAAGAACCTACCTAACAGGACAATAGTTCGTGACTAATTTAGCTCCATGCAGGAAAAGGTTGGAAGGTCTTCTACACTGAGAGGTTGAACTTCACATATCAAAACCATGTAAGACAAAATAGAAACTGGTGTATGCTTGGGAGGAGGCATGTCACCTGTCTACTGTTTAAGAACATATGCTCATGCTTAGTGATCAGACATCAGAGTTTACCAGGTCAAAAGGTAGTTAAATAATTTACACACCAGAATAGCTCATATACTACCCAATTTCACTTGAAAACGAAGGCGCTTTGACATATATAAAACACCCTTATTCATTTCCCTTTCCCATTATCATAAATCATCTGACCCAATTAGGAGGTTTCAGTCTTTAAATCAATAGTCTCCAAACTCAACCACAGTGGTGAAACCAAATCATTTGCAAACAAGTTGATAGTGGGCAAGAGCAAAAATTACAACATGCCAGAGGGCAAGACTTGATATTAAGCAACAGTTGGATTCACAAAGAAAGCATTCACGGCCTATAGTGTCATAAGTAAACTTAAACCAATATTAATAACAGAATCTCAAATGCACATCTCTTTTAAAGATTCAAGCAGCACTAAACCATCGAATCAGTAAATCTGGACATATACACGTGAAGCATAGTACTAGATGTAAGATATCCCAAGTTCATCAATCCAAAAAAAAAAGAGCAAAACCCTTAGATCAGTTACCAAACTGCCACCGATATATGTATATCAACGGGTAAGATTCTCAGTCACATCAAAAACAAAAACCACAGACTATCTCATTGAAGGAGGGAGATTGTACTTGAAAAAGGGCGAGGTTGTGGATGTGGTTGGATCGTCTAGCTGTGACATATCTATGGATGATAGTAGTGAGCTGATCCAAGATGTGAACCATGACGTTCACAGTAATGAAAAAACACATGTATTTAGCACTTCTAAAAAAACAGTCACAACGACAGCATCATCACTCCTAAAATCAAGTCCAAACATGACAATGGAAAAATCTGCTGAACTTCTCAAATGAAAATGTCATTCTTGAAGCAAATGTCAAACAAGAATCCTTTCAAAAGAACATTCCTAAATGTATTGAAAGCCATGAAATAACGTATACTTGCTTAAAGAGTCACGGAAAGCAACAGCACCACCAACAAACACTTGATCAACTCCCTTAATCGCAATGCGCCAACCATCTGACTTCAACTGCTTCTTTTCTTGATCATATAACGACAGTGTCATCTCAGAACCATTGTCAATTTCAGATATCAACTCACCAGACCCTCTTACATTCAAACTAGAACTAGATCTATCACCACACTCTCCAACATTCAAACTAGTATTAGATCCAGTCAAATCTTTAACAAAAACATCAATACGACCAATTCTAAACTTCTTTGCTAAAGTACGTAAAGCAATCAAATATTCGTCACAGTCAACATCACAGTTTGGATGACCATCTAGGGTATAACATATTTCAAAGCAACCTTAAGTCAAATCCTTCCATTTGTGAGACAACTTGTTAACCAATGACTCAAAATCCAAATTCTGTGACAAAATGATAGCAACACTTTTATCGGCCTGCCTGCACAACAATACAGCAGGTTCGTCCATACTGTTCTTCAAAAACAGTGAAAACAAAATCACATCAGTAAAATGATCATGCTTTTGGAAATGTGAAAATAATAAAATTGACATTGTTTGTAAAATTAAAAAACATCATAGTGTTTGCAAATTTAATATTGAAAAATTGACAGTTTTCTAATGTAAAGATGATAGAATTGATAGTGTCTTGGATAAATCATTTTTGTATAGAAATTTAATTTTCTCGACTATTACTTTCAAAGGCACTAGTTAAATGGCGTAAATTAGCCAGACTAGTAGATCATCAACAACTCTCCTGGAATACAAATCGCAGATTTCATCGCAGCAACAACAAGTGGATAACAAAACAGAACAATGAAAGCGAATCAGAATAAAATTTTTTGTATTAGCTTTCAAAAATCGATTTCAAAAAAAATCAATGTCATGCAATAACGAGAAAGAGAGCGAGAGAGAGAGAGAGAGTGTTTACCTAAATCGAGATCAGAGATTAGCCAGACTAGTAGATCATCAATACAGGGGCTCAATTAACTCTCCTGGAATACAGATCAATGAAAGCAAATCAGAATAAGATTGTTTGTATTAGCTTTCAAAAATCGATTTAAAAAAAAAATCAATGTCATGCAATAACGAGAGAGAGAGAGAGAGAGAGAGAGAGAGAGTTTACCTAAGTCGAGATCAGAGATTAGCCAGACTAGTAGATCATCAACAAAGGGGCTCAATTAACTCTCCTGGAATACAGATCAGAGATTACATCGCAACAATAACAAACAAAGCCCTAGAAAATCGATCAGTAGGAAATCGCGAACACACCCTAGGAAATCACCAGCAAGCAGAGAGAGCTAAGTTTGCGCGCAAAGTGGAATGAGATGAGCAAAGTTTGTCGTTCGTTTCTGTTTTTGATGTGTAAGGGTATTAGTGTAACTTTGTTGAGGTAACCAAACTTACACGTAAATTAAAAGATGATTAATCCTTAATGGGAATTTTACAAAAGTTCTCAAGACTGGCCGATAAATTTCTGATTGGTTTTTTTCGCATACAAATCCGATTACATTTATTTTTTGAATTAAAAGTGATGCATTGCGAGAGAATAACATGTCTCGTATAGCAGAAAATAACTTAAAAAAATATTCCCTCCATCCCAAAATAAATTAAATTTTTAAAAAAAAAATGTCCCAACCGCAAAACGAGAACTTAAAATTAATATAAATTCTCAAAGAAAAATTCAAATTTTTTTCAATAGTTTACTAGATATCGACGAGTTCTTTGAATTTATGGAAAAAGTTGAATTTTTTTGTGTGTAGAAAATGTAATAATTTTAAGTTCTTATTTTGCGAACTGGACATTTATTTTGGAACGGAAATAGTAAGAACCTTGGTAGAACGGAAGCTAAGTTATATCGGACCGAGGGTTAGGTATAATAGGGCAACTGTGCTAAAAAAAACGGGCATCATCCAAATGATAGAATTTGGCGCATAGAACAAAATTGTAGAAAGAAGTTTGAAAAATTATATATGGGCGGTTATATATGTTCGAAAAATTATACATACTGTGTACAAATGTGTTTGTTCATTGAGTTACTAACGTCCTTTGATTCTTTACATAATGAATATTTCAAATCATCTTTTTGGGCTCCGGGACAATGAGCATTTTTAGGGCACAGCCACCAAACCCTCATTTTCCAGTTACTAGATGAGCACCCGCTTGCTTCGCACAAATAGCATGACCGTTAAAAGGAAATTTAGTGATTATATAGTGCAACTGTCAACAAGCATGCAATTAAGAGTCTGCAACCTAGCCCATATCCACAGCGTATTATACACACTACAACAAAAAAGGTCAAAGACGAGGAAAAAATTTTGTCGGCAATTACATAATTTTCGTCGTCAAATTGATTGCCGACGAACAATTTCGTCGTCCCCGTTCGTCGTTTTATGTTGATCGAGAAAGACCCCTGACGACGATTTTTTTTTTCCGTCGGGCTCGATGAATTTTTTCGTTGGCAATATTTTTTTTGACGACAAAAAAAATATTCCTCGTAATTAGTGATTTTTCCGAAAAACAGGAAGACCCTTCTACTGTGGCGCCATTTTCAGCCCCTACCGAGTTTTGAACCCTGTACCTCCTGCATGCACGACATGAACCCAACCACCACACCAGCACCGAACTTGTTAACAAAGGTATAATATGTATTATATATACTATTTACAACTTGTTTTTTTTTTCCCAATACAACCACCACACCACCACCACCACCACTTCACCACCACCAAAGGTGAGACCCCAACCACTGCACCACCACCATCACTCCTCCTTCTCCTCCACCACCACCACCATTCCTATAACAACTCCACCCCACTGCCACCAGTACTCCTCCTCCACCACCACCACCATTCCTATAACAACTCCACCCCACTACCACCACTCCTCATCCACCACCACCACCACCACCACAATCACTATACCATCACACCACCACCACAATCAATAACCTACAAATTCCATTATTTAATTATGTTTTTTATGGTATGGGCTCGGCCTTGCCAGTGCACCACCCAAACTAGCCACTCCACCCCTCTTGAGCGTTAGAGTAAGGCTCCATTTGGATGAAAAAGACACTTAATGACTTATTTTGTCATTATTAAAAAAAATTGCATTTGTTTATTTTGCGTCAAATTTTTGTGACTTATTGATTCGTCTCGATGAGAGGAATTGAAAAGGTATAAAATTTTAATCAAAACTTTTATTTTTTTTAAAAGGACAACAATAAGTCAAAAAACTGCGAGTTTTTATCATAATTTTTTACATTTCCGATTTCTCTCATAAAAAAAATTTAATAAGTCAAAAATTTGACGCAAAACCGACAAATGGGAATTTTTTTAAAAATAAATACGAAAAAATAAGTCACTTTCTTTTTCATCCAAATGTAGCCAATTCTTGGGCTCCCTAGTGACTAGTCCCCATTTTTTTCATTTATCTTTTTATGATCAGGTATTTGAGTTAGAGTTAATTACGCACATTTCAATTAGTTTTAAAAAATAAAATTTAATGTCCACTATCGATGACGAAATTTGAAATTCGTCGTCCGACGGTACTTATTGGCAATGAATTTAAAATTTCTCGCCTATGGGTACTTATTGGCGACGAAATTTTAAATTTCGTCGCAAAAAAGTACTATTTGACGACGAATTTTTTTCCTCGCAAAAAATATCACTTTTTTACGACGAAAATCCAATTTCCTCGCCAAAAGGTGTCATTTTGCGACAAATTTAGATTTCGTCAACAGTTTTCATCACAATAGACCATTTTTGTTGTAGTGACAGAGTTTTAAAATCGAAGGCTTGGACAACAATTCCTCAAGAATCCGGAAATGGATAAACAAAATGATTAAATGAAGTTCAAAAATCGATAGGAAATTTCATGGAAATCTTATAGTGCGGTAGGCATGAAAATCAGAGTGCAGATTATAGATGTAAAGGGAATTTGCAAAACATACTAACGCAGCGAAATTAACAAAGAAACTAGTTGCGTACTAATTGAACGAATGATAAACTCGAGTCCATGAGACAAAGAGACAAAGTCTGAATATTATTGATGCAAAAGTTGCATAAACATTAGGTTACAACCCCTTTTATAGGAAAAATGCGTAACCCTAGCAAAACCCTAACTCAAAAACGAAAATTCCCAAAATTTGGGGAAAATAATAAAATTGGAAAAAGGAAAGAAAAACATGACTTTCCCCAAAAAAAAATCAACTTCTACGAAATTATACGCTAAAAGTTATTAATGAAACAAATATTTCTTAAAACGGCAAAATAACGCAATTGAAGGCCTAAACGAAATTAGGCCAAAAAACACTAGAGCTCACGAACTTAGAGTGGTGAGCCTTGACCGGAGCGTGAAAATAAGTCAGCCCACCAAGTTTGGGCCCAATCCGAGCTCCTATTTGTATTGTAGTTGTATGGCGCTCCTCGAATACACAAGAAAAGAGAGAGATCAATTTTGAGATACTATCAAGAAGCTCCTGAAGATCAATGGCTTAGGGTGACTGATTTTATCCAGTTGAAGTGCATAGGCCAGTCATATATGGTATATGTCTAGGGTTTTCTTCTGATCTCCCATTGAATGTACTTCAATTTGATCGCAAACATGGGTCATTCTATCTTCAGGATGGTTGCTCATTCTGTAGCAATTTAGGCTTAGTGCCTATCATAAGTCCACCTGGGGAAATCAATTTGTCGTACGAAATCTTGTTTAGGATGATATACCGGGGATCTCTCGATGGCCCAACTTTTGATATTGACTCCTTTAAGCTAGTCGAACCTAGAGAATGCCCATTGTGTGTTCAACATGCCCTTGATAAGCTAGTTCACCTCAAAGAATGTTGCTATGATCCTCTTATGTCACTACAAGAAAATGCACCAAAGGCGATCTAATTGCCGACGCAATGCATTTTATGTCGGCAAAAGCATACTTTTGCCAATGCAAAAGTTGTTTTGTGTCGGTAAATGTAAATTTTTTGGCGACGAAAAGAAGTGCGTAGGCAATGTTGTCGGCAAAAGTAAGGTTGGCGGGAAATATTCTCCCGCGAAATATTTGCCGACGAAATTTTTTTTTAGCGATGAAATGTGCATCGGCAAAAGTTGAATATTTTGGCGACGACATTTTTATGTCGGTGATAGTTACTTTTGGCGATAGAATGTGCATCGCCCAAAGATAAATCTTTCGGCGATGAAATCTTTGTGTCGGCAAAAGTAAAAGTTGAATTTTTTTTTTTGGCAAAAAAATTGAAGAACACATGGATATCTATTAATTTGCAAAAAAGAATGTTTGATTTTTTTTTTCAAAAAATATTTTTTTTTACTTTCTAAGTTTGTGGACAAAAAAAATTTTGTGGAATAGAGGGAGTATATACATATATGTGTGTGTGTTTGTGTTATTTGTATGTATAGACAATATTATGTGGTAAATATAAGGTACGTATATAATTTCGTATTTGTTAGTTTCTTGTCGATTTTTTTAGGATTATTGCTTTTTCATGACGAGACGAATCTAAAAAGTATAAAATTATGGTTCAAATCTAATTTTTTTGAATAAAGACAAAAAGTAAGTCAATAAACTATTTTTTTGTCTTTATTCAAAAAAATTGAAGTTTGATCGTAATTTTTTACTTTTTAGATACATCTCGTCACAAAGAAGCAATGGCCTTATTCGTTTTGTAACTTTAGGTATTTTAATTTTGGTAGTGAGTAGAGAGAGAAATAGGATAATGATTAAAAATATGGGTAATGAGTGGAGAGAGATAGAGACAAAAATGAGATTAATAATTGAAGAAATAGGGTAATGATAAGAGAAATATATAGGGTAATGATTGAAAAACAAAGTAAATATGGTAAACGAACAAGGTCAATAATTTTTAAAAAAAATCGACGAAAAACTAACTGATGCGAATTTTGTTTGAATAAGGACAAAAAAGCTTTCTGGCTTTAATTAAAATGACAAACGAAGCCTAAAAGATATAAAGAGTATGTAATAATGTATCTGGTGTAAAATATTGTATATGTAATAAGGATAAAAAAAACTGTATATGTAGGTTATATATATTTGATATTGCAATATTATCAACGGAAAGTAAGTTGGTGTAGTTGGTAGACGCGTGATGTACAGATTTGGAGGTCTTGAGTTCAAAACACGGGGTATGCGAAAGCACAATAATAGCACTAGTGGCAGTACGTGTTTTAAAATTTGACTTTTTGGCAACGCAAAAGTCTCGTCGGCAAAAGTGTCACACTCTTTGATTTTAAAATCCCTTTTACCGACGCAATACCATTTGCCGACAGATATGCCGACGCAAGCTTGCATCGCTGAAACTATACTTTTGCCGATGAAAGATAATTCACGTCGGCAAAATCCTTTCCCGATATATCAACGCCAACAGCTTGCCGACACAAAAATTTTCGTCGGCGAAAACCTTTGTCGACCCATATACACTTTTGCCGATGTACTTTGTTGTGTTGCCAAATCTGCATTTTCTTGTAGTGTGTGGCTACATGAGCAATATAGTGAATATTGGGCTGCAAATCGTCGACCTTCTCTTACACCCACTATAAACTTGAATGATGAAGAATTGGTATACATTCAGAAGGTCCGAATTACTCCATGTAAAGTGTATTTTTCGGGGCCAGAGGTTACTATGTCAAATAGGGTGTTACGCCATTACCGTGATGATATCAACAATTTTTTACGTGTTTCGTTCTTCGATGAGGAGATAGGTAAACTATTTTATAAAGATTTATTACCCAGGATGGGTTCTTCCAGTGAGGAAAGAAAAACTAACATCCATGGAAGGGTACTTGCAACTCTCAAAGACATTATTGTAATCGGCGAGAAGAAGTTCGATTTTCTAGCGTATTAATCAAGTCAGTTGACAGATAATTCTGCATGGATGTTTCTTCAAGAGAAGGCCTGATTTAAGACGGTGGCTAGGTGATTTTAGCCAGATTCGAAATGTCGGAAAATATTCCGCGAGACTCTGTCAATCTTTTAGTTCCTCTAGGAAAAGTGTGAGTGTTGGTGCTGGTGAAATTGAAGTCATACCTGATGTTGTGGTTGAAATAGGTGGAATCACTTATGTTTTCTTTGACGGAATCAATAAGATATCTAATCGTTTTGCCAAGAAAGTAGCCAAAAAATGTGGCCTTGAAAATTCATCTCCTTCTGCTTTTCAAATTAGATATGGTGGGTACAAAGGGGTGGTGGCTACTGATCTAACATCATCAAAAAAGATGTCCTTGAGACCGAGCATGTCAAAGTATACATCTGATAACACAAGTTTAGACGTCTTGTCATGGAGCAAGTATTTACCATTTTTCTTGAATCGACAATTGATAACTTTGTTGTCCAGTCTTGGGGTTGAGGATCATATCTTTGAAAAAAAGCAAAGGGAAGCCATTGAACTAATTGACACCATATTAACAGATCCCTTAAAGGCTCTGGAATTTCTGAAATCGGTAGTTCCAAGAGAGACTAGTGAGGTTCTCAAGAAAATGGTCAAGTGTGGCTACTAGCCGAATGAAGAGCCCTTTCTCTCGAAGATGCTACGAGCAATTCGGGAGGTGAGGTTACTCGAAGTGCAGACCAGAGGAAAGATATTCATTCCGAGTGGAAGGAATATGATGGGTTGTCTCGATGAGTATGCGATTTAATGAACGACTAGGATTATTTATAGGTATTCACCCTCTTAATGAACGACTAGGATTATTTATAGGTATTCACCTTCTTAATGAACGACTAGGATTATTTATATGTATTCACCCTTTCTCTCGATGAACCCTTTCTTTTTATAGGTTTTCACCCTCTTAATGAACGACTAGGATTATTTGCTTCTAATGGCCCACATTCTCTTTCTACAATCCTCCTAGAAAACTCTTAAAAAATATCTTTCCTTCTTCACATTTTCATAATATTCTAGAACCCTCTACACAAGTCTAGCATATAATAAAGTGTTCTACAATCTTGTAGAACATTCCAAAATTCCCTAGAAATTTTATGAAACTCTGTAATTTTCTTCTAGAACCTTTCCAGAAATATATAAAACATTCTCAAATACTTTATATCGTTATAGAATAATTTAGATTATTCTCCATTCTTCCTGAGAGTTCATGACCATCTCTATTATAAAACAGAAGAGTGTGGGGACAAGTTGTTGGAACGGCTTAGATTCATTTGATCCAAAGGCTGTAGTGTATCGTTCCACTTCCCGTTTAAGTACCCATGATTTTCACCTAAATCACACAACTGCCATCTCTTTCCAATCGGAATGCGTAGTGCCGTAGGCACGGGCTAGCACTAGTTCTAAAATACTCTACAACACTCTTAAACCTTTCGACCTTTTCTCGGATTCTCTAGTCTATTATAGATGATTCTAAATCTATGGAGCATCGGATGTTGGCTCTCAACAAAAAAAATTTATCGGCAAAAGAAAATATGTGAATGGAAACATATTAAGGGCAGGGGGAGGGGATACCAATCAAGGGTTAACAACATCTAAATGGGCAAAAGCTCAAAAAACTAAAAAAGAGAAGAAGCAGAGAATGAACCAAACAAAGGCTCACTACTCATCCCCATACTCTGGTATGAAAGTCGTCAACATCGCTGCCCCCAAGATCACAATGATGACCGCCAAAGGCCGAAACAACCCCCATGGCCGGCCTGAGACAACTTCGTCGAGACTGTTGCACCAAAATCGCCCATTCTAAGCCCCAGAAATTGTCGAGAGAACAGTTCTGCATCACCGACCATCATCTGCCGTTAGGCCTTCCCGAAGATACCCAGGGGTAAATCATGTGGGAGTCCAAGCAATACCACCTCCAAACCCACCATTTCACTCTTGCCGTTAAGCCCAACTGCCCAAATCGGCTTCCCCAAGAGATGGAAACCGGTGGGTGAAGCAGTGGCACCCAGTCGGAGATGAGAAAGTGGAAGTGAAAACATCGAAAGAAAAGAAAAAACGTACCAAAAAATAGAATAAAGTTGACTTAAAACATCCTTGTTTTGGCTGATAGTGCTCCAAGTTTGGCTAAAGCCATGGTCCCTCTATAATAGCCATGCGTTCAATTTTTAGCTGTCTTTAACAGAAAAACAAGATTAATTGGCTCCGTTCTTTTGCACTCAACTTAAACTTAACTTAATTTTTAATTCAGTCCATTCTTCTACACTTCTTATTTCTTAGGCTTTCCAAAAGGCATATGTAAAATGTCCAAAATACCCCTCTATTTAAGCAAAATAAGTTTTGAAGAATGCATGGACTTAACGTGTTTTCATTTAAAAATGGAAGGGCAATATTGTATTTTGTGTAAGTTAGGAAATTAAGTTTAAGTTTAGAAGAATAGATGAACTTCACTTATTTTCATGTAAGGGGAGAAAAAATAAGTTAATTTCAAAAGAATGGGACCTATTTTCCCCCTGGAAACTCTATTTTCTCTTCATGGAAACGGACAAAAGTGTACAAGGGGGAGGAGTTCATTTGCTTGATTGCTAAAGATCAAGAACCAAATCTCTCCTTTTCCTCTCTCTCTCTCTCTGGAATCAACGTCAACCCAATGTAAATACTATTTCCGTAGGAGAAGAAGGCAATAATTAATGGGGAGGAGGCTTAACGGAAAAATAGGCGAACCGTTCACTGATTACTACCAATAAAACCAAAAATCAAGTCCCTGGCCTTTTCTCTCTCTATCAAAATAATTTGTGCAAAACAAGAGAAAGGGCTTATTTTTTTTGTTTTTTTTTTTTAATTTTATTGAAAGCTTTCCTGTACCATAATTACAATCCTCCAGTTCAAGAACTCCCACCAAGAGAACTCAACTGAGCTCTCAAACTAAAAATCAAGACCAAAGCTAGCTTTCTTTCCAAGACTTCCCGGGAAAGGCATGCAGATTGCAGAGTACTGGTGTGTGAAATCAGAAATGGCCGTCCCTTGAAACAGAACCAAAGATGACTATCTATAGACGTTGAGATGCAACTTTTAATTGTGCGTCGCACACAATTACGTATGGGATGTACGTAATCCATTGGCACACTCCCCGGTGTATTCGGCGTTGGTACTTCATTCCCCCATTGGGCTGTGATGCGGGTAAACTGGCCCGGGACACTCTGCGTTACCAAAAGAATAAGAAGATGGGGCTCTAATTAGCTCTGAAAACCGAAGTCCTAATCTGTGTGCTTGAAGCAGTTCCAATAGCATTAGGAGAGTGATCAACCATAGTGAACTCACTTTGATCAGCCCCATAATGGCTGTGGCAGCTTCAAAACTAATAATGCAATTTTCCAATTGTTTCAAAGAAGCCTCATTCAAGTTTCCCACATCACTCGAAACCATGGTCCATGCAAGCCACTAATTAAATAGATTGAAGCCATGTTCCCTCTATAATTGCCATGCGTTCAATTTCTAGCCATCTTTAGCAGGCAAAACAAGATCAATTAATTAGTCTAGGATCCCCCATGGCAAGTGGTCAAAGAAAATTTGACAGCTCTTGAATTTCTTTGTCAAAATCGAATAAATGTTGTGCAGAAGTTACATTCACATGCATTGTAAAACATGCTACGTTTAAGAAATTTGTGATTGCAAATAGCTTACCCCTTTCAAATTTCCAACATGTGCTGCAAAAGTTGGGCTAAAGTAACTGTGATGTTCATGGGTATACATTGATGATTATCGGTGTTTCTAGTGAAAACCCAAAGGGAAAACCGCAAAAATAGGGACGTTGGCTCTTAAAATGATGAAGGACAAAACTGACAATTCACCGAGGCCGAAAATGGTGAAAAGCCTACTCCTCACTCTTTATATACTGCATAGGAGAGATTCGGTCATGTAATGATATATCATTAGATGCACATGTTATAGGCATGAAACTAGATAAACATATCTAGGAGCTGCAAACGAGCCAAATCGAGCTGGGAGAATATTTAGGTTCGTTCATTAGGTTTTTAAGCGAACTTGAGCCGAGCTCGAACTCAATGAAAATTTGACGGGTCGAGCTCGAGCCGAGCTTCCCTTGATTTGGATCAAATTTGAACTTGTTCACGAGTCTTAACGAGTCAAAAATATCTCCATATATACATGCTCTCATACAAGATAGGTGACTCATATATCTGTCCTTTAGTATCTAAGAACCCATACTAGAGGGGCTAAAACTGCAATTCATGAACTAATGAGTAACGACGATTTACATACCAAACGATTCAAACCTTGGAGAAGGAAAACAGAGAGAGAGAGAGTGCCCACCGCACCAGATTGAAACCCTAGCGATCCATTACACCACTGCAGTAGATCGCAACCGCCATGTCTATTTTAAGGGTCCTTTTTTTGTCAATTTTCTTTACACTTAGCATTTTTTGTAATACGCATGCATGCACAAACACCAAGAAAAAACAAAAGGGGTTTGAAATTTATTAACGATCAGGCTAGGGTTCATAGCGAAATTGGACGGAGTATTACAGTAGGTATTAGGTGGTCGTAGATGGCGTTCGAAAAGGAAGAATTTTGCTTGTTTTTGACACATTTTGAACGTCAGGGTTTTGTTTTGTGTTTTGTGGTTGGTGGTTTTTGTTTGTGGAAAGTAGAAAGAAGAAATGGTTTTTGTTTTGATTTTGGTGGTTGGTGGTGCTGGAAAATAGGAAGAAGAAGAAGGCAAAAATCTTCATATTCTGTTTCATATGGGAGAGAGACTTATTTACGGAGCAGCTGTAAGCAAGCTCTTCACAGAAGCCACGCGATCTTGGCCGTCCGTCTAGGCTTTGGACGGTCCGAATTTAAATGTAAAGTTTCACTCTTTCGCGATTGGCTCCATAAACAACCATTCACGACGGAGCCGTGAAAAAGATTTTCTCTTTCATATGAAAAATCCAACAGAGTAGCTCTCTCAATTCAGAGCACATTTGCACATAGGCGTTTCTACGTTGTTTACGCTCTGGTGTTGGCTATGTTGTTTTCACATGCTTTCGGAAATCGGGCCAAATATCTCAAGGCCCTTAATCCGGCCCAACACAGCACTAATCTTTCCTTTAACAAAAAACTGAAAAAGTGAAAGAAACTAGAGAATCAATCATCAGTTGACTGTTTTAACGTCCTCCGGTTGTGGTTTGAAACCTGGTAAAGGATGTGTACGCATCCATGCTCTGAATCACTCTCAAATTTGAACATAACTTATCTGTCAACACTTATCCTCTGCATGCATGTCTATGTTGATGGCCGGAATTAATATGAGTTTTTAGCCGATGAACGCCCATTCGAACATTCATCCTTGTTTTCAAACTTATCTCGATAGATTACAAACAGTTTAAGTGAAAAAACTAACCGATGAAGTGAACATATCCACTCATGTTTATGCTCTGTGTGTTTCTTAAATACCAAACAGATGAATTTATATCTCAAAACGTTTTCTTTCTAATGTCTGCTAAATGTATTCTTTGCAGGGGATGACGAAACAAGAGTGCAAGTATAAAACGAGAGATGCAAGAAGAAGAAAGAGAAGAAGAGGAAGAAGCAGCAGACGAAGATACTCACAAGAAGAAGACAACTGCATCTGCATCCCAGGAAGAACAACAAGAACAGAAAAAGAAAAAAGCAAAAGAAAGGAAAGCAGACAGGAGCTGAAGTGCGAGAAGGCAAAAGAACGAGAAGTAAGATTAAGAACATCAAAGAAAAGAAGGCATTTCAATACAGGTAACCGTTTCTTTTCGACCTTCTACTATGCTGTTGTCGAAAACTTTTAACAGATGAACTTACCTTTTCATATACTTAAGTAGTCCACGTGTATTATTAAAATTTCAAAGATAAACTAATCCGTTCACATTTTTGTTCTACATTTGTATGAAAGATATCTTAAAATTGAGCAGATAAACTGATCTGCTTCTGTTTTTCCTTAGCATTATTTCTTCGGATAAGCTAATCTGTTAAAACATTGCACTTTGCTTTTGTACACAAGTCGAATAGATAAGCTTATATGTCATCGTTTAGGCTCTGTATTGTTTCAACAGATGATCTAATTGCAACAGGTAACATTGTCTAAACTTTGCATTCGTCTTAAATATGAACAAAATAAACTAATATTTCGTATTTTTGCTGTGCATTTGCTTTAAATAGACGCCAGATGGATTTATCTTGAACTTATCTCTGTCAATATAGGTCAAATCTTGTTGCGCTTGTAAGACTTATGAAAGGCAAAACGTTCACAAATTTACACATGGAAGAGATCGCAAAGTCACCCTTTCGGCCATCTGCTTCTAGCAATTATTGAAGACAAACCGAAATGATAGTTAGGCTAAAGGAGTAGTCTTCCACCCCCACCCCCCCCCCCCCCCCCTTCCCTTTCTAGTACCATGTGTATATATATATATGTATACTTTAAGTACTAAGTAGTCTTACTAGGTATAGGAAGAGGAAGAGGAAATGATGAATGGTAAGGCTTTCAAGTGACAACACAATGAAAAATGGTTAAGACTTTCCTAGAAAGTCTATATATATGTATATAGGTATAATTATGGTAGGCTAGTATGTATATATACCTAGAAAAATCTAGGAAAGGCTAATTGTAAGGCAATATTAGGTTCGAGGCTATTATTTTTAGGCTTGCATGCATGACAAGTCTAAGGATGCTACTTTTGAAAGCGTAATGATTACTTTATTAGGTCTAAAAGGTTCAATTAGGGTTTGGAAAGGTTCATAAGGTTCAAAGATGGTTGAAAACGTTCATCTAGGGTTAGGAGAATGTAACTAAGTTGAAATGGTAATTAGGTTTCTCCAACTAATTGGTTTAGAAGCTAATTATACTTGCCAAGTAGAATTTCTAGCCAAGAAATGTAATTTTAAGATTTTATTTCATTCATTAGGAAAATATACAAGTGCTTCTATAGACAGACATACTTGTCTTTAGAAAAGGACTAGATCGTCTGGTGCGAAGAGATTTAATTTTATAAGTCTTAAATCTAATTATGACGGATTATTAAAGTTAAAAAGAAAATTATAAAGCAAATCCAAAAATTAATAAAGAATTTTCAAATATTTAAACGAGCTTTTTATTTACTAAAAATCGGAGTTGTTACAAAGACAGCGGTTGCCCGAGGATCTCTATCACCATTCCCCAACACTCACGGCCTTCTGTTCCTCAACGTTCACCCTAGAGGCGTCGTAGGGATTAGATTTCTAGGATTCTTCCTCTTTTTGTATCCATTTTGTACCTGCATAGTTAGTACTAATAGGCAGGAGTATGTACATTTACGAAACAAAAGTAACCACAAAATGCTTTGACGAGACTTTGGGGCTGTTTGATAAAATTGACACTGAAAAATTAAGTACTGAAAGCTAAATGATGAATTTTTTAAGCTGAAAAACTGTTTGATAAACATATTAAGTACTGAATTAAAAAAATAATGAATTAATTTTAGTTTCAATTTTCTCTTAATTTACTAATGGTCACAATGTACTTATAGTAATGGTGGAGTGGTGATTGTGGTGGTGGTGATGGAGTGGTAAGGGTGGGGATGGAGTGGGAGTGGTGGGGATGAAGTGGGAGTGGCGGTGTTGGAGTGGTGGCGATAATGGTGTAATGGTGGTGGTAGAGTGATAGTGGTGTAATGGTGGCAGTGAGTGATGGTGGTGGTGGTGTAATGGTGGTAGTGGCGGTGGAGTGATGATGGTGTAAAGGTGGCAGTGAGTGGTGTCGGGAGAGTGATGGTTGTGCAATGGTGGTGTGATGGCGGTGGTGGTGTGGTGGCTGTGATGGAGTGGTGGAGGAATGGTAGAGGTGGTGGTAGATCGATGTGGTGGTGGTAGTGGTGGTGGGAGTGGTTGTGGCGGTGTAGTGGTGGTGGAGTGGTAGAGGTGGTGGTGGTAGTGGTAGTGGTGGTGATAGTGGCGAAGTGGTGGTGGTGGAGTGGTTATAGGGGTGGCGTGAGTGGTTGTGATGGTGGTATTGTGGTTGAATACAAGTACACAGGAATTCAGGCAGAATTAAGTAACTCAAAGCTACTTTAATTTTTTCAACTTTTTAGCCTACATTTTAAGTAGCACTTAATTTGTTAAGAAATGTAAAATGTCGTTATCAAACCTATTAAATCACTTATTATTTAATCGATTCAGTTTTAAGTGTTCCATCGATTTTTAGGTTTTGAGTCTCAATTTTATTGCACTCATATTATCGGTTTTTATCACAAAAAGTAAGCATTTTTCCAACATTGTGTTCCAATCATTACCCTACATCTTTCTCCCATCATTACCCTATTTCTCCAATTATTAATTTCATTTCTCTCTCTATCTCTCTCCACTCATTACCCCACTCTTCAATCATTACCCTATTTCTCTCTCCACCCACTACCAAAATTAAAATACCCAAAATTACTAAACGAACAAAGCCAACCATCTTTGTTAATGTTTTGGGTTGTTTGTTACGGATAAAATCACTTTTTAAACATTTATGACAAAAAAAGTTTGCATTTGGCCTCTCCTATCGACGCTTATCCCGGGGACAACTCTGACAAAGGAAGTTAAAGACTAATAGTAATTTTAGAAGCCTCAGGGCATGTACACCAGATTCTCCAAATGCCTCTTTTAGCTAATTTATCTAGCAAAATGACCAAAAACTGGCATGCAGCAGGTAGCTAAAAGGTGAGCAAAAATACATTTCTCTACCATTGCTCGGTATATACCCCGAGCAACTGTTCACGAGGAATTCTTTGTATATTATTATCCACTGACAGATTCTCTCTCTTTTATTTATCTGCTAATATATATATATACTGCAATTTGTATTATTTTCTAATATTTAATGGATAGAGAGGAAATTATAAAGAGGCTGCTGTGGTGTTGAAGTAAAAATGGGTAGGTAAAATAGAAATTGGACCTTTTTGAATAGGTATTATACCTAGTGTTGGTGCACTTGCTCTTAGGGAAAGTTTCTGTATTTGTCAAAAGGGAGGTCAAAGTAATTTACACATTTTTATATATCTTTTCGAATTCATAGTCACAAGTCAGACCCATGCCATAACCTACCGAAGTAAGATGAACCAATTTAGAAGTTTTGGTGCATGATGACGGACAGTTAAATCATAATCTAACCGAGTAGTTTAGGCAGTGTGTGTAGCATCAAAAGAATAATTCATAGTGCAAAATCTAAATGATAAGAATTGGGTCTCAAAGCAAAATAATTCGTAACAATACACTTGGTGGCGCGCTCTTCACAAAGGCAACTTTACATTTAGCACACAAGAAAAACAAAATCCAAAAAAAAAAAAAAAAAAGAGAAGCAAAATTATTACAAACACGGATGCAAACAAACGATATGAACACCTTGACCATCATCAACGTCGTTTGCGACGTCTCACTCCTGTACTTCAATGTCTTCTAAGTCCGTGTTATCCTCATTCGCAACCCTACCATTTGTTGGACCTCTGTGTTCCTGAACTATTAATGGCTTGTACTTGTACCTCTTAGCAACATACAAATAGACGAGGAAATTGAGGAAGCTCAGTAAGGAAAGCAACCAGTAAAAGAGATTAAGGTGGTTCGTGTTAATATTATTTCCTGCCAACCACCCTCTACTCGCAGTTATTCCCTTGGTTGCACTGTTGACTATATTAACAATGATGGTGCTCAAGAAATACCCAAGTGCCATGGAGCACCAAAGGAAGCAAGTTGAGATGGACTTGATCCCTTTTGGTGCTTGTGAGTAAAAAAACTCAAGAAGTCCGATGAAGGAAAACAAGTCGGCAATACCAAATATGAAGAACTGAAACGATAGCCAGAAGACGCTAATCGGTAGTGGTTGGATCACTGGAATCGCGTCGAGCATGTTGTGCTTTCGCGCAACCTGTTTTCGCTTTACTTCCACGAGTCCAGCTACTGCCATAGACAAACAAGAGAGGACTAGGCCGACACCGATTCGTTGGAGGTGAGTCACACCGGTGGGGTGCCCGGTGATCCTACGGGCAAAGGGTACAAAGAAACGATCATAAATGGGGACAAGGCCGAGGAGGAATACGATAGGGATGATGGCAAGGGAAGCCGGGGGTATGTGAAAATGTTTGGTGAGCCTTGTGTCCATGGTTACGGCTTGTTGGATGGAGAAAGTTTGGAGTTGGGCCAGGCAAAGAGTCATGATAATTGCACAACAAAATATTGGAAGTACACCTAGGATAATTTTTGCATTCTCCACTTGAGTCACCCTGCAAATTTTCCACGGATTTGGTTTACCATCTTGGGTGATTGGAGTGACTTGGATGGCTGCTTTGTCGAGGAACCTACAGAGTTTCATAAACAACTTTTTCAGGTGCAATTACAACATTGTTTTAAGATAAATTCAGTACTTGTACCATGGAAATGCTATCTATCAAATGTTTTACAAATCATTCATTCATTCTTCTTCCATATATTATACCATATCTTCCTTTTATCAAGGTTTTAAATATCGGGCATTAATGGCTTTTAGCTTTCTGATATCTTAACACCCCGATATATTAGGTGAGATGAAAAATCACTTGTGTATCATCTGATTCCGTTTGATCAACTCCATATATAGTTTCTGGACTTTGATTTGAGTTAAAACAGAAAAAGGGATAATTACTTGTGAACATCTCTGTGAGGTAGAAACTCTGTTGCCGTTGCAGCTTCCTTATCTCTATTAATTTCATACAACTCTTCCGGATCCTCGGGTAGGTGAAGATTTCTATTGCGAAAGGCAACTACGTATACCTACAAAAAGACACAAACAGTACAATTAACTCATTGTATATCTGCATGTTACATGTTACTACATCTATGTGAACCCATTAAAAATCACAAGCTCAACTACACAATCTATAAATTGCTAATAGAAAACATTTATGTATTTTACGAGGCCAACACTCATCTTAAAAATGGTACTGCGCATGCTGCCAACAACGAATTATGCAATTGAGTTCAAGATCTATTTTGTATCGGTAGACTTAGTTTTTCATGCGCTCAGATGAGGCAGAATAGCCCGTGTATGATAAAGCAGGACTACTAGCTTTCAAAGACAGAAAGTTGAGTGTGAAAAGTAAATGCAAGGATGTGTGTGAGAATGGGATAGTGCACTTGAACTTATGATATGATGAGAATATAGGCTAATTTGTACAGTACGTAGATATTCAGACCTGTATGATCTCAATGAGTGGATTACTTTTTTGAATAACTTGAACCCTGTATCGAGGCAATCCCGAAATAAACAAAAGAGCACCAACGACCATGCCAATGGATGAGATGCCAAATGCCCAATCCCAACCCTTATTGTCTTGGATCCAAACTATAAGCGTTAGACTAGCAACACTGCCGATGTTCCCGGATAACAAGAACCAGTTGAAGAAGCTGGACATTTGTCTGGCCTCTTTAGGGTCTTTCTCCTCAAATTGATCAGCACCGTGTGACGGCAATGAGGCTTTTATACCGGAACTTCCGATTGCCACCAAGTATAGTCCTCCAAAGAGGATTACGGCATCTCCGCCTCCTAATTTGGTGCAATGTGCAGTTGGATCAAATAAGTTGCAAGGAGGCGGCTTGAGTTTGCTCGAGCGAGCTTGTATTGCTAGCAACCCAAGTCCCTATGGAGGCAATGAACGAGGAAGTTGTTAGTTATTGCACCGTTCTTCTATGAATCAATCCAAAAACCAGTCAAGATCGAAAAATATGTGTACTGTATCATGTGTCTGCAATTGCAGAACACCAATACTATGACACCAAATTTAACCACAATGATTACCATAGTTACATTTGTAAAATTTCTGTGACAGCCCACATAAATTGTAAGGTTGTCACTTCATACGAGTGCTCAATGTTACACCTTTTCTGGTTAGATCATCATGCCTTCATCAGGGCTTTGGCAGATGGTTTCAAAATATTGTCTAAACCATTGCATTGGTATAGTATCCATCGCTTTGAAATGTAAATTTGTTGGCCGCCACATCGACAGTTGGGCGATTTTGGTTGGCTATTTCATCACTATCCCAAACCATGAGACAATGGATTCAGATTCTCTTTCGGCCCCAAAATTGATGGGACCTATCTCTATGAACGGTACAGTTGAATGCATGTGGCCCACCAAATTGATCAACCATGTAAAAATTAATGTGACTAAACATGGATATATATTCACATGATTTAATCACGTTGTTAGTAAGAATTCACATTATGTGAATCTCATGATCTATTTATTTATGAAAATTTTGATCCTAATCAGATAACTAACCGAGACCGATCAGATTGATTTTGCGCATAATATATAATCTACTCAGCTTGCCACACAAATTAGACACTTATCGATGCGAGCCCACAAAATGACAAAAAGTACGTCAATTTTCAGAAAGAGACAAGAGAAAGAAGCATTTATTCTTGGATCGTACTCTTTTTAAAATACAAAAAATTACCGAAGCATGCATGAAGATGCTACGAATATAGTACATACCACAATCTCAAAACAAGCCGAAATGAGTACAGATTTGGGGCGGCCAATGAACATGTCAGCAAGGAAGGCAATGAGGATGGAGAGAATGTAACTGGTGCCCATGTAGTTCGTAATCTGGTTGGCTGAATTGGCTACGTCAAAGTGCATCACCTCAGTCAAATATGTCACCAAGTTCGTTGCCAGTGCAATTGTCGCCATGTTCTCGAAACTGAATGTGGCTGCACTCGATACGCAACGACCACAATGACCGAAAACAACAATATTAGGCACGAGATAGATCTAGTTTTAAGTCACCTTAATTAAAATCAGGGCATGCATGTTTGTTAAAGTAGTTCAAAGTGTGTTTACGCAATCGTTATATGAAAAAGTTGTAAGTAGAATTTAGCTGTATGGATGTTTATGGCTTGTTCGTTTTGGTATTTGGATTTTGAATTTTTAGTGGAGAGAGAGAGAAACGAGAGTAATGATTCAAAAAAAATTTATTGAAAACCGTGCTCAAAGAGAGAGTCCAAAATTATTTCGCTGATCGAACACTATCATAAATAAATAAAAAAAGACAAAACCGAAAAAATCAACCGAGGCAGGGAAAAAGTTCAAACAGAGCAAAAAAAAAAAAAAAAAAAAAATTGAGGTTAGACTACTTATTAAACAAACAGCAAAAATGTGTGGTGACATGCAGTAGTGTATATATATTATCATAAGTTTCTATAGTACAAATTGAGTCAATTAAGTTTATGAAATACTTCTTACATATTGATAGCAAAGCAAATGGCATTCCTCCATGTTTGCCCTTTATAGCTGGTCTGCCCTTCCAATCCACCTTACCCTCAATAATCTCACTTCTCTCCTGCAAGTTATAGACAAGCACATATTCATCACTATATACAAGAGAGTGTAAACTGAATAGTAAGATCTGTCACACAAAAAAAAAAAAAACTGCAATTAAATTCTTTCCGGATGAGGTGGAAAGCCCATGGTTTCCGCCGCCCATTGTGGGCCCTACCGTCCATTTATTGTTATAATCTGAACCGTTAATTTTTTTTTTTCACAACAGATTTGATTTAAGATATTTAACTTTATAGAAACAAATTCTAACTGAAAATGAAGATTGAAGAAAGACGAGGGCAGAGAGATGTGAGTTCTTATTTTTAGTAAGGTCACGATCTTTTGGTCGAAAAACAATGTCGGCAAAGGCCTGTAGGTGTACAATTCTAGGGTGGGGATTGTAACTTTCCACGGATTTTTAATAACAGGATAGTTAGACGTGCTAGGTGTAGAGATCGAGTTATGTTAAAATTTTCTTAACCAGTTGTACGTTTTCTAAAGAAACGAGATGACAACATGTGTACAACACGTGCTTAGTACATTCACGTAGACAATTAGATAGACGTGAGCTATTAATCAATCCAAAAGGGAAAATAGCATGAAACCAAAGGGGGGGGAATTGAAGTTTGTGTGTAAATGACATGAAATCAAATGAAGCACTAAAAAACGTACCATGGGTGCAAAATAAAGGTCTTTGAACAAAACTGATCGATCAAGGAGAAGTGTAGAGGGGAAAGAATTAATGATGAAACGAAGGCTATGGTAGCTAGAGCTATAAGTGGATGTGTGTATATATATATATATATATATATATATATATATATATATATAGAGAGAGAGAGAGAGAGAGAGAGAGAGAGAGATTAGGGTGGACAATGCCATTCATGAATATTCTTTTAATTATGTTGTGATGATGACCATTTCTTTCCCAGATTGATTAATGTACGCAGAACTGAATTTATATGTATTTAAATACGTTGCGCCTATATTTGGTCAAAGTACTGTTGATGGCGATACTTAACGATAGTTAAATATGTTACACCATCTTTGACACCAAAAAAAAAAAAAAAAAAAGTTTACTTTGACAATGGAATTGATACAGGGGATCCTGAAATTTGGAATTCCAGTCGGACACACTGGGCTCTTGGGTACTACTTACTACTCCTTCCGTCCGGATTTAATAGTCCATTGTTCAACTCTAATCGGATAAAAAAAAAATGAGTTATCTCTTTAAATTGATAATAAATTTTATATCCAATATGAATCTTATTTGATGGATTTTAATTAGTTATATAAGACAATATTTGCAAATTTACGTAAAATATTATAAATTATTTTATGGCACGAACTCCCCAAAAGGGACTATTAAATCCGGACGGAGAGAGTATTTTTTTCTTTTTTCCTTTTTTTTGGAAGTGGATGTACAATTCTTATGGTTATATATAAGTTGTAAAAGTCATACTAACATCCTCAAGACATCTCCAAAACTAGACCAGAAGTGAATGGTAAATAATTGTGGGCAATATTAAAAAAGTGCATGTTCTTTCTTGTCTTGTTAAGTTGCTCCATCTCAGAACTACATTTGTGCTTTTGTACTACTCCATAATAACTTATACTGGTCTGCTTGTTTTTTGACCAAATACAAGCGTCGGATTAGGTTATTTATTCAACCATATTTTAAGAAAATTGATTTCCGTGCTCTACTTTTTACTGATGGCACTCCAATTTTAACGTGAAGATACATAGTAACTTCATGAACAAAGTGGAGCGCCACCGGTAAAAAGTGGAACGCGAATATCAATTTCCTATATTCAATATTGGGTTGAAATGCTTATGAATTGGGCTTAAATGTACGCCGGATCCGGATATATAATTTCGCAAAGTGCAGGGCTTATAGTACATGAGAGGTATGATATCATTAATCTCATCGCTATTATTACCTATGGGACAATACGGACCGCGGGCTCTGCTTTCCCGGCCGAGCGGGACCTGCTCCGATCCCGTTCCAAAAATTGGAAGCGTTCACTTAGTAGAGCTTGTCGCATAGAACTCTGCCAAAAATCAACTCGATCGTATATTATTAAGTGTCTGATTGAAATACATATAACTTGCCAATAAAAGGTTCCAAGGGATTTGATTCAGTGTTTTGAATCTATTCTTTTCACGAAAAAAAATGTTTCAATTAGACACTTAATGATACCCGATCGAGGCGATTTTCTGTAGAGTTGTTCTACTTGACGAGCTTTACGTTTCCGATTATTGAAACGAGACCGAGCAAGCCCCACTCAGCCAGGACAGCAGAGTCCCCGTTCCGGGAAAATATATCCAATCGGACTTTTTATGCTTTGTGCATATATATTTCAACAAGCTTTTTTAACAAGTGGTCCAATGATGGATGGAGGTGCCCTATGTGGCGTGAGAACAGCCTCGGAAGATACTTATATTATAGTCTTTGTTCCCCTAAATAAATATTTAAAAAATAATAACTTATTTTTTAATTTAAAAATAATAAGCTTACAAAAATAATTTTTAATTTTTTTTTTCAGGGTTTGATAGATCTCATCGCCATCTATCAAACAAGATCCATATTGTATATATTTTTTTATTTTAATAAGCCTATTATTTTTAAATTTAAAAATTACAAATAAGTACTTATTTTTTAATAGGCAAAAGCGGAACAACTTTAATTAGTTGTCAATTAATTTACTTTATTTGTAAACAATGAAATTATTCGAACATGTTGGACTTGACCTGGTCTCACTCTTTTTTTTTTAACCCCTGGAAACCTGGTCTCACTCGTTAGTACCGCAAGTTGACAATCTCATGAGCGAGGGAAATTGATCAATGGGATCAATTGACTAGGACAAAATCATGAGAATAACGCCCAAATATGTTGACTGGACTTGATTACCAAGATGTGCTTATCTTATCTTAGTGTGAACTAAGGGCTTTTCTTGGGCCCGCTGTCGTCGTGCTGCGTTTAGCGGCGAGGTCCTTGGGCCTGCGTCAGTTGGGCTGGTTCCCACATCGGGAGTTTGGGGTTTGTGTGTTTAAAGGGTCTACTCTACCTCTCCCTAATCAGCAATTGCCTAGGTGAGTTTGGTAGGTAAAATTACCCTCTTGCCCTCTCTAAAAAAAAACTAAGGGCTTTGACTAGTCAGTGGCGCTCCAAAAGTTTTTGTGTAAGTGTACTGGCCAAAATTTAAGGGAATTCAAGTATTTTCATTTTCTAAAAATGATATTTGAGGGAATAATACAAGTAATTCTTCCTCGTACTTTTGAAAAGTACAAGAATTAAACGTTCCTGGATTAGTTGATCGATTTAGGAGAAATTTAAACTGATGTCATTGTCGTTGCTTCTCGACACTCACCTCTCCCCCCATTTCTTCTCGACCATTCAACGAGTTTGATGTGTACTGTGTTCACGTTGATCAAAACAAATTGTAATGAATTTGTAGAGACCCGTGGATGTCTTGTGGGCGAAGAAGAATGACTTAGATGCCCTCAAGGTTGTCCAACAATATTGAAGTGGCAAAGGAGACTTCTTTTTGGGAAACAAATTTGTTAGGCTGACAGACAACGACATGAAATTGATATTTGGCATTGCTTTGTGGGACTAGAAGAATTCTCCTTGTCAAGGACAGCCAAAAACCAAACACAAGCTTTGCAAAACGAGTGTTCCCCAAAAGACAAAACAATAACGAGAAAAAATTTGAAGGTCTACTTCGACAAGGCTCTGAAGAAGAAAAAACAAAGAGAGTGCAAAAGTTGTAGCCCGGTTGTTGACTCTATTCCTTATTGCAACACTGTTTTGCCCCCTATAACGTTTCAATATGTGAGTTGGTCTTATTTGCCATATGTCAAGATTTGGAAGAGAGCCGGACATATGCGTGGTCTACAATGATTACTGATTACTTGATTAATGAACTTGACAAGAGGTGCGACAAACCCAAAACCATTCGGCGGATGTATAATGGGACTTATGGTAAAAATACTCTTATCATTTTCTCAAGTTTTTTCCCACTATTAAATTGTGCACTAAACATATTGTTCTTGGAAAAGCAGTACTTCTTGTGTGAACACACCAGCATATTGCCTGTAATGATGGTCCGAGCGTATTTTCCAAGATTCATGAAATGGTCCCTGACCAGGCTTACTCAAGAGCTGGTGAACACTCATTGGAGTCTCTCGAACCTGGAAAGGTAAAATCAATCAACACATGAGCTTCTATCTTCAAATTTAGACTCTGCATTTGTGCAAAAACTCGAGCTCTAGTTATTTTGCTCTTTTCTGTCAAGGTCAAAGACTCAGAATTAGAATGGACTAATGAAGAGAAGAAGAAGTTTTCATTCGTCGAGGTTACAAAAGACAAGATGAGATTGAGGCCGACAAAGAGCACAACCAAGAGCAGATGCAAATTCAGAACCACAACTGTCAACTTCAAGAAGAAAACGAAATGCTGAGGTCTGAGAACACCAACCTGAAGAAGCAAATCGCAGAGAAAGATGAAAAATCATAATGTTGCAGAAGACCCTGTCAGATCTTCAGAGCAAGAATGGCAAGGATGATACCATGCCTCCAGCAAATGCCACCCAAGCATACCAGGTGAATTTCTTCATCTTATTTTTGCAAAAAATCACCAAGACAAATCTGTCTGAGGTGAAAGTGTAATGATTATGCCTACTTTGACATCAAGGTGAAAAGCTAAAGCTGTTGTCCATTACTAGTACGGTTGTTTACTTTTGGCCAGTTTTCACAGTATCCACTATAAAAACACCCTCCTTTTGTTCCCATGTCACAGCCAACATGCAAAACTTCTTCACCCAAACACATACTTCTTTGTAAAGGTTTTATTCTATCCTTAAACACACATGACCATTATAATTCCCTTCTTCAATCGATACAATATGAGAAAAGACCATGACATTGTTGGTTTGTTTGTGCTTTATGTTTATTATTTATCTGAAGATGTGTACTGCAAGAATTCTAATATGCTACCAGAACTGTTTTAATTTTCCCATGAATGCTCTCTTATGTATACGCATATGCTCTCTTATTTATCCGAATCTTTTATTCATCTCTGATACTGCATATGTTGACGTGTAACCTGTTTATGCCATGCTATATGTTTCTGTGTTTGATGTTTGTTTCTAGCAAAATAAATGTGTGGCAAAGTTCTGCGACAGTCCGTTGGAGCATGAGGAGTTGATGCAAAGGGTCTTCCAAGGAGTTACAGCCACCGGCCTATATCAATGCACTTTCGGGAGTGGAGGGAGGGCCTGATTTGGGTGAGGACAATGACGACCAGACTGAAGCTGAGGGTGAGGGCAACACGGTTGGAAAGGAAATCAGAAATGAAATTGGTACTCAAGTAGAACCACTGCCCCAGAACATGGACAAGCACGGCCCTTTCCCAAGAGCCATGCCCATTTTTCCGGGTCTCGACTCAAGTGGAAGCAAACGGAAAACCTCATCCAGCGGGACAGATGCTATCTCCATGAACAACATTTTACGGAACATGGCGAAGAAGAAGCAGTACAAATCTGTGGTGAAGCACAGATACAACATGGCAGACGTAATGAGGGTCGTTTCTCAAATGGAGTACTTCAAAGACCCTCCACCCCCGGTGTACTGGTGGCTTCTTGACCATTTGGCCAAGGATCCCATGAAGCTGGAAATCTTCGTTGGCTTGCAGAATGACCTGCAAAGGTTTTATTTCATTCAACGGCATCATACAAAGGCACTGATGTTAGCAAACGGACAATTCAACATTGTTCAACGGAACATGAACCAGTACAAATCTGTGGTGAAGCACAGATACAACATGACAGACGTAATGATGGTCCTTTCTCAAATGGAGTACTTCAAAGGCCCTACACCCACGGTGTACTGGTGGCTTATTGACCATTTGGCTGAGGATCCCACGAAGATGCAAATCTTCGTTGGCTTGCAAAATGACGCGCAAAGGATTTCTCTCATTCAGCGGGAGCATACAAAGGCAATGATTTTAGCAAACAGACAATTCAACCCATACGGCATTCCCCCTCCTTTCGACCCTCCCCCAAGATTTAATCGGTTACTTCAGTTAGGTTTTTTATTATGTGTGTCGTTAATTAGCTACTTTGTTGTTTGTAGACTTGTATTTTTGTTGTGTGGCCTGTCTGAGTGTCCTACTGTTATGCTTGAATTTTCAATTTGGTTTGCATCTACTATGAGCTTTAGGGAAAAAAAAAAAACTGCATTATCTGTTTGTCATATGGCACCATATTTTTCTTTCCCTCTTTAAGTCTTCTAGGAACATGTAAAATACGAGAGCATATCAATTTCAGTTATGATTTGGTTGGTAATATGTTTTCGGACCAAAGATTGCGAACAACTGCGACATTGCATATCCTCGCCGGTATACATTTTCTTTTAATCGTTAAAAGTAGGAAAAACAAAGATTTGTTTGGTTTACGGAGGCCAACTTCGGTTGTTCAAAAGTGTTTTGGATGATCCAAATTAAAGACAAACTATTAACGATTAGAGATATTTATTACCGGTTAAAGATTAAAAAATATATCTCAATTGTTGATTGCCGAAACGGACAGGTGAGATTGAGCGTTTTCCGTTAACAGCTTATTCACGGCTCCTCTGTAAATAAGTTTCTCTCATATCATGATTTGCAGTCCCCCCATATTCACAGATGCGCAGAAGAGGATCGTTACAAAACAAAAATCCGCCATCAAGGTTTTTTTTTTTTTTAACCTTCAAAGTATGGACAGTTCGTTACTATTTTGGAGACCAAAAAAAAACCCGAAGGAAAAACCATACTTGAGGACTCTCTTTGAAAGCTCAGCCAATAGGAGAGGAACAAATTCTGCGAAATCAGAATCGTTGTTGCAATCTTCTCTCGAGAGGGCCTAAAACCGACATCGTTCTAGGGTAAAAGGGGGGGACGTTGGCTCTTAAAAATAACCAAGGGCAAAACTGACAATTCACCGAGGCCGAAAATGGCAGACAGTTAGGCTGCGTTCTTTTAAACGTATAAGTTCGGAATTTATTTCGGTATTTTCTTACTTTTGGTAATTTTCTGTTTAGCTTTTCGACGTAATTTTTGGGGTTAATGGCTCGCCTCAATCGGAAAAATATGCACCAATGTTAAAAAAATTCAAATACAACGACACTTAAGCTTCAAAAGATAGCTGTTTGATACTTTTTCGTCTTTAATGAACTTTTTTTTTTTGCTTTTAGTCATAATTGTGTACTTTTTAGACTTTTCTCGTCGAAACGGATGATTAATCCAACAAAAAATCACGCGAATTTAACAAAAATTCAGAAAAGACCAACAAAACACCCAAAATGAAGAAATAAGTTAAGTTTAGAAGAACTCAGCCAAAATGGATGAAAAGTTGAACAGTAAAAGCCAACTCACTCTTTATATATTCTAAAAAATATACATGTAGATTTCCGAAATTAAGAAACCAGCATGGGTATGCAATGGCACCCAACGGGTATAGATAAGGAATCCAACGGTCTCAACAATTGAAAAATTATATCAAGAAACCAATAAATAGGTAAGTGAATATATAAATTTTAAATTACTTATTATAACATATATGACCGTCCATCTCGGACAATCTATCTAGTGCTATGTGCTTTTGTGATTTTCATAACCAAAAGATTTTTTTTTACTCTCCATTCATTAAATTATGAATGGTCGTTCTAATAGAATAGTTGGGAATCATACTTTTGCATTTTAGAATATTGATTTGTTGATTTTGATGAGGATTCCATGTTTAATGTTTTGACTTCTGTTAGAACTGTGACTCATATGTTAAGTATAAAGAGATACTAAAGAGTTCTAGAAAGAAAGCCAGATGCCGGAGCGGAATGAGTGGAGCGAAACATAGCGGAGCGACGGCAGCATCTGGCCCATCACCGCTGATCCAGTGAAAATAGACAGGGCCTTTGGCCTAGGCGTTCTGTAATTTTGGGGGTGGTAGGATACGGTGTCGTCAAAGGGTATTTTTAGGATACAGGCCAAATATCAGGTTAGGGGTAGAATAGAGCCAGTATAAATACCTTACGTTGTAAACCCTATTTCGTACTGTGATAATAAGAACAGCAGCTGCTCTCGCTCTCGTGGACATACCCGGTATTGGGGAACCACTTATATCTCTATATTGATTTTTTTTATTGTCGTATACTCGTAAATCGTGTGTGCCTGTGTGACGATCCTAACAACTTCCCCCGGATTCTAAATCCCAGCTCCGCCATTGATTGTATGGCACTCTCCAACTTCCCAGGCTAGTTGCAGAACAGCCCAATAGCGTTCTTGACAGAGTTGAAGTTGTTCAACGTATTTTTTTTTACAAGGTATGTAGGCACATAGATGTGTTATCTTTTAAAACATCATTTGACAAGAACTTCGTTTAAAACAGAACTGTTTCGTATGATTGAACTAGGCACATGTGGTTTTAGATCATACAAGGAGAAGCTTACTGCAAGGTTGACGATGAGAAACGAGTGAAAGAAGCAGAGGCGGCAGAAGGACGATACCTTGATGTCGGATTTACTCTGTATCGGGTCCGATTCGAAGTCATCGAGAAAAGGAAGGAATTGTACGTCACCAGATCTGCGATTGGGAATGATCTCTAGGAAGATGCTGTTGCCAACGCTTCGATGGTCAGTATCCAGATGCTGGTGACGCTAATGGGAGCTGCCACCAATTACCTCAAGATCAAGAACACTTAATTAAGAGTTGAAAAAAAATAAGTCACGTATGAACAAGGCTATTATTCGTTGAAATTCAAACTCTGCACCCCTGCCAACGATGTGTTCCTAGTTTTTACATTCATGTATTGTTGGAACATTGAAAGATTTTAATAAAAATAAATTAGAATTCTTATTACCTATCATTACTTTTTCGTTACAATATTAGTGCATAAATATTATTATCAGTTACAAAACATAAAAGTGATATTTAGTCCTATCATTATATATATCAATAAATGAGACTTGAATCCAATAACCTCTATATATATGGGTTTTGACAAGTGTGTGAAATATAGAGGAAGTAAAGAAAGTATTTGGAGAGTACACATAAATAATGGAAAAGAGTTTTAGAATATTCTTATACTATTTTCTGTAGAGTTGGGCAACTCGGTTCATGACTCGTTCAAGCCTCTCGGTGGTCGTGAACATCGGATGAGGAATGCTTGTGAGCTCTTGGGTTTAATCTTGGGGTTAGTACACTCTGGTGGAACCTTCACGATGGGAAGAATATTAGCCTTAAGACAGTGACTACATCACTGTCATTCTCACAGGCAACATATTTCCTACTTTCACTACTTGTATATTCTCTCGTATCTACTTGTTGTGGTTTTATGTTTATGTGTACCGAAAATTCTTGTGATAAATAAATATTTGTGAACAAAAATTCTAACATGTATATCCATATGTTGTTCTCAAAGTGTCCACATTAGTATATACCTAGATGCTGTTATTTGTATTCACAAAGCATTGTATTTTTTGAGCAATTCACCATTCCGATCAAAAAACAATAAGAGAAACAAGCCCAAGTCAAGGTGCCCAAAATAGAAGATGTTTTGAACAGAGATATAAGTTTGTGGTTTCTAGAAGAGTTCTAGAATATTTAAATGCCAAAAATATCCTAGATATTTGTTGTAAGTATTTTTCCACATGTGTCAAATCTAGAACCTATCTCGATATTATCTTGTAAAGAAGAAATCTAGAACCTTCGATGAACTAGTATAAATATGAATGGGTTGTAATCATTTAGCCAAATAGTTTGTGAACCTTCTTTTTTTATTGTCCCGTGCATCGAACGGAAACAACGCTAGTAGTTCTTATTTTCATGAAAAATTTGTTCGTAAAACTAGGGGTTTTGCATAGAAAACCACCATCCATGTACAGAAACAAGTGAGACCAAAAACTTTTCAACGAAGAAAACCTTGAAAATCTCATATGCTTAGAGAGACCCCAAAAAAAGAAGAAGAAGTTACCCCGGTCCTGATTCGGAGGAGAAAGGTGATCTCTTGGGTGTCGTATGTGGATGTACTTCATTTTCTTACGAGGGTAGCAGCTGGCTCCAGAAACAAGTAACTCCTGCACAGAAACAATATCGGTTCCGAACCCTCGGCACTTCAACCTCATGATCCGTTCTTCAAACAATTCTGCTCTTTCACACCCTTGTAGATGTTGTTTCAAGGCTACAAAGCCAAATACACCCCTTTTGCCCCGTCGTAGCCTTTACAACGGAGCTTTTACAGTTTCCCGACTGCATATATGAGGCTAGGTCACTTAACAAAGCTTGAGAGGTGACAGAGAATTGGTTCCGTTGGCTCTAAGGTGGCTATCAGCCTGTCCCAAGTCTTGCACACAGCTTGCAGCCTCATTTGAGCCATGTGCAGAACTCGAGAAAATATTTCGGTCAATAGACATTTTTATTTTACCTTTTTTTTATACCAAACAGCGGCGTACTGGCATAGATACCAAACCTGTGTACTATTTTTTGTTGTGTTATGATGAGGGTTATTGGGTCATTTTAGTTAACTTAATTAAGGCCCAAATAATAATGGATGAGATGGGTTAGACCCATTCTGATTCAATTAATAAATGGATTGGGTTGTGTTTATTTTTAAGTGGATGAGTTTGGATTGATTAATGGGTTTGGATTCAATTTATCACCCCTAATTTTGATTGCCGGGTTGTTTTTAGCTTGTGTTTTGATGCGTATGTTCTTGTTTGTATGAATTAATATGGATGATGCTCTTTATTTTGATGTAGTGGGACAATTTTGTTTGTCGAACAAATTCAAACCGAACAAAAACACTTTTAAAAACCTCCATCGAAATCCAAACTGAACAGGAATACTTTCAAAAACTTTTCTCAAAATCCAAACTCAAACCCAACACGGAATTCAGCTGTCGTATTTTACCAAAAAGGTCTTCAAGCTCTCTGAGAGAAAAAGGAAATAAAACCAACTCGAGGGGCAAAAACGTAAGATCAAAGGGACGAACATGGGGGACGGAACCTGAGCCTCTATATATATATGCGCGTGTTCAAGCTTCTCCAGCCACTCCCAAAACCTTCTCCAGCCGATAAGAACAGGTCTCTCTCTCTCTCTCTCTCTCTCTCTCTCTCTCTCTCTCTCATGTTCTTTATGGGTAATTTAATAAGGTGATGTTCTCTCTGATATAGTAATGCCCTAGCCAAACAAGTCTTGAGCAGGGGCTTGAGAAAGAAAGGTGATATAAAAATGCACCCAATGAAGCAATTAGATCCAAGGTTGAAGCAATGGAGTACGTTACAGTCCCCGATTCGTATGCGGGCAAGCACTGTATGCGTTGTTCGAATGAGTTTTCTGCAGGTTTGTTTTTGTTGTTCGCATGCCCGTTTGTTCTCATGTTTATCATGGGGACTGTATTCTTAACATGCTTGAGCTATTCGAGACATGCCCCATATGCCCACTTTTGGAGGCGCCTCTCCGCGTTAAGTCTCGGTTTTGAGCTACTGTGTTTGCTTACCAACACTGTGTCTGCTTTTGGTATTTTATGATACTAGTGCTTGGACGCGTGCTGCACGTGATAAATTAATAATTATGCTTTATGCTTTGTTTGGTTTGGTATTTGAAAATTTTTTTGAAAAATAGTAGGGGTAATAAGTAGAGAGAGATAGAGAGAGAAATATTGGGAGTATGGGAAATCTAGGAGGAATCTAGGGGGAATTTTTTGAAAAATTGTTTTTGAATTGTGAAAAGAACAAAGCATTAGTTTACATTTGTTTCTTTTGAATCTGGATACTTGTGGTCGTATTCTAGTTTAAGCTTTACTTTGGAGTTAATGGTATGAATTGATTCTTCCAAATTGGCCTTTACACGTAGGAGTCAGTTGGCCGATAAATTAAAAAAAAAAAAGAAAAAAACCCCGTAGGAGTCAGTTGGTTTGATTTTGGAAATGATGTGCAACTTCATGGTATCGAGTGCACTTAACTTCAAATTTCAAGTGCACTCTCCCGCATCTTATATGTGCCTTGATTTAATATTTATTTCTTTCGTTTAGATTGTTGTAATTTGTGATTTATGTGCATTGACAGTAGTGCTACAGTTGCATGATATCTAAAAACTGAGTGATAATTTTATTTAGTTTTGATGGATTCCCTAGAAACCTGTGAGGTTGCACTCTTACTCACTTCCACACCCCTAGCTGCTCAGAAAATCGAGTATCCAAAAAGAAATACTGTATGATACGAGAAAAAGTTGAACGACTGCCGTAATTTTGAGAATGAATTGCAAGCAAGTGCACCTCGATCTGAGACTACTGAAGTTAGATCAATTTAATCAATTGCATGAAGCATGTTAACTTTCTTTCAATGTAGCTGTAACAAAAAAAACTATTTTCTACAACCATAGAATTGAGAAGTATAGATACGCTTCTTTTTGAATATTGGGTTTGTGGATGGAAGAAAAATCAAAGGTGATGGAGGAAAACATAAGTGACAAGCGGATTGAACAATGTGTTTTAACTTTTTGTTCTATTCAAACTAACATCCACCCAGTCCGGTAGTAGTGCTCTGGGCCATGTTTAAGAAATTGTATTAGGTTAAGTACCAAATTGTTATTATTATTAGTTAAAGTACGAGTAGACCGGGTATTAATACTTTATCGTTGTTCCACTTATATTTTGACTATAACGTAATCAGCAATTCAAGCATCAACCCAAAACCCTAATCCACGAATTCATTGACTTTCCCTAATTTATCTTACAACCCACCTCAGCATACTGCACTAAATTGGTTCTAGATTAGATTAGCAGATTGTGTAAAAGAGGACTAGTTTTGCTCCCAAATGGGGATGCTGCTGCCTGTGACTTCCACAAGTCCATGGGTAGAACTCACTGTACTTTCTTTGAGAGAGCACTCTCATCGAGGAAGAAACGCACGCCGGAAGAACAATCTTTCATGCTGTCTTATCTCATCTCCTCATGTGGGTTGTCTCTAGAAACTGCCCTCCGTGCATCCCAAAAGCCAAGGGCGCATTTTCGATCAGCGGACCAACCAGATTCGGTCCTTGCCCTTCTCAGGAATAACAGCTTCACTGATACCCCCATCTCTAAGCTTGCCAGGATAAGCCCAGATGTGCTTTTATATGATCCCAAACGCACCCTTTTGCCCAAACTTGAATTTTTCCAGTCCAAAGGCATTGCAACTGACGACCTTGCAAAGATCCTTTGTGCAAATCCATGTCTCTTGAAATTTGGCCTCAACGACCAGCTGATCCCTGTTTATAATTATCCGAAGGATGTGGTTCTTCTAGAGATAAACAAGTAGGAAAATCTATGAAAGCCCCACTGCCAATTTTCAAAGTTGATTTTGAAATGTCTGTTCCCAAAATTGCAGTTTTGAGAGCACTCAGAGTTCCTGCACTGAACTTGTCACTCTTAGCGACTCACTATCCTTATGTGCTAAGACTAGATTGCAAGCCGTTGATAGAGTTGTGAAGGAGGTTATAGAAATGGGTGTCAATCTGTCACGCCCCACCTCGGAACGACACCCGAAGTGGGCCCGAACCGACACGGCCACGTGGCATTCTACACAGAAGAACAACAACTAAACGACAAACCATATACGAAAACAGAGAACCACTCCAGCGGAAGACTTAACATTAATATTAACAAGGTGTCTACGATAATTACAACTTGCATTGTACAAACGAAACCCAACATATTTACAAACTTGAAGTCAAAAAAATACTTGACAACATTAGTCACAAAATGAGTTTAGCAAAAATCAGAGTTTGACCCATTACAACCAATTCGACTACAAACACTAACACTCGATACTAATCCAAGTGTTCCCAAAACGTCGACCGGTAGTGGGCCAACTCTACGACCACCAGTGGCCTGGCAATTCAAAAAGAAAACCAGAGTGTGTGAGATATAGAATACATTCAATAACATACTACAATACCTGAAGGACATCTCACATGAATGTGACTCACATAACTTAGCACAAGTATTCAATTTGAACAACACACATATAAATACAACACATGTTGTGGCACGTCTGCCACAATCCCATATACCCCAGGAGTGGTGTCCCACACACCACGCTCCCAACTACCGTTAATTAGGCGGCATGGCTTACGACATGGTGTGCCTCACACACAAATCTTCGACGGTATAATCAACATCCCACAAGTATGGATACCATTAGCTAAATTTCAAATAGCATGATACACAAACACCTCCATGCAATATACCATTGAACATGTCCATATCAAACATACTCACCTTCGTGTCGACCGAAGTATGCCAAACTAAGGTTTCGGCACCTCCCGAATGACCGGCTCTTTACCTAGCCACAAGTTAACTCATATTAGCTACGAATTCAACAAATACTCGACACAAGGTTATAAAGCTAACAAGAAGCTAAACAATGTCTAACGGATACAAACATGTTCATGTTAATACCTAGAAGTGTCTCACAAAAATGTGAAACTCAAACACCGCCCAATTCTCCAAAAGATAACATATTCCACAACCAATCTGTCTTAGAATGATCATAACATTTAATAGGTTAATAATTGGATCATGAAATCATCACCATTAGAAAGAACACTTCCAGTACACCAATATCGATATAAAGTTTGTCCCAAATAGATTCCGGATGACCAAGATACGCTTAAACGAAGTTACACAACTAAAACAGAACTCACAGTTTCAGCAGAATAGTCTACGATCGAAAACCCATTAAAAATTACCTACTCAATAATTTTCAATGATTACAACACCAAAACTTTACCAACTAATCAATGTTTAAAACTCATGAGAGCCCATGTCCACCAACATGCTTAAACTTGAGGAATTTCATGAAGAACACAGGCCAAAAACTGTCCAGAATCCTAGAACTTCCCAAAACCTGAACTTTAACTCGAAAACTGCTTTAACCTAGAAAGATTCACGGCACAACCCATACATATTCAGAAAGATATGTAAGTCTAGTTTCAGAATCAAGAAACGGTGCATAAAAACGATACCCGAGCAAGAAGTTATGTCCGTTTTTCCAACACGTGTCTGTGCTGCCAGCACAGACGCGAACCAGACACCAGTTCAGTCCACGAATTTTGTAGGCCAGAATACTTCGAGTTATTTTCTAAAAATTTTACACGATGCAATAGACTCATAGATGAACGTTCATGATTTATTTCAAGAATTTAGAAGATTTCTAGGCACCTTGAATAAATTCGTCAAAAACAGGACAGATGCAACTTGGTTCAAACACAGTTTTGCATAATCATAAGATGCACGAATTTCTTGGAATAATTCTCAACTTCAACCTCAAAAACCCTCTCCCATGGCTTCAATCCAACTCTAACTAGATGCCAAGTATGAAATTGAACAACAAAATCACATATTCAAGTAGAGGAAAACATGAATTACCACACAAGGTCTTCAATTTCACCTAGCCCTAATTTTCTTCTTCTTTCTTTGTTGTTCTTCTTCTTCTCTACGGCTGCTCTCTCTCTCTCTCTCTCTCTCTCTCTCTCTCTCTCTCTCTCTCAAACGTTAGAATGGAATGAAATTGGGAAAGAAATATCTCCCAGGATATTTAGTAATGACTCAAGGAAAAAATTATCCAATACAAGTGAAGCCAAGCTAACTTATGCTCCACACCTAAATCACATACAAGATCCCCGAACTTCCATTATATGCAAATCAACTCCGAAAGCATATAATTCAATTAAAAGATAAATTAAATATTCTAATATCCGGGACGGGTATTACACAATCCTTTAAAAACAATGTTCGTCTGTGTCCTGCAAGTGGTGATCAGAATGAGAAACTCAACCTGGGAGCGTAAAATCAAAGTTTGTAGAAAGTGTGGTTGGTCTGAAGATGATTTTCAATTGGCATTCAAAAAGGATCCTCTTTGTATGAGTACATCTGAGAAGTACATAATGAGCACGATGGATTTCCTTGTGAAAAAACTGGGTTGGAAGCCAAGTACTGTTTCCAGAGTTTCAAGAGTTCTCGGTTGTAGTCTGGAAAATAGGATTGCTCCATGGTGTTTAGTTATCAAAGTTCTGATATCGAAAGGCTTGATAGAGAAAGATGTGTGCTTATCGAATGTATTTCTTTCTAAAGCCGAGTACTTCCTGAATGAGTTTGTTACCGAGTACGAGCTAGGGAGATGTTCCTGAGTTGCCGGATATTCTTAATGGAAAAGCAGGCCTTGCTGAACTAGGCTATGAATCTGAGGAAATATCCTGGAGGAAGTATTGTAGCATCTCAATTCCAGACGCCAGAGCGATTTTTGTTCCTCCATTTGATACTTTCTGCTCTTCCAGCGTAATGAACAATACTCAAGTCTTGCCATTTGAATTGCAATCCTGAAATTACTTCAACTCTGTACCATTTGGTATTCAGTTGTACTTTCTTTTCTTTCTTTTTTTGTCGGGGTACGTGTTGATGTGCGTCCTTATCTAAATGTCACTAACACACTCAATGTATTCGGCAGATGTTGATAAACTGTTTATGATTTGCATGTATTCTGTCTAACTACTTGTGCTTCAAATTGTTGGATGATGCTTACGCTTAGTTTACGGTGTATACACAAGTGTTTTGGGGATGACATCTCCATGCTATAATTCCAACTGTAATGGAGAGTTGGATATGTTTGTCCAATGGTGAAATAGAACATTAGAGCCAGAGCAGTTTGGTGCCAATTTATAGGGAACATAAGGGTAAGAGCAAGTACAATTTAAATTTCTTTTCCTTGGTAACTGGCTTGGTTGATCTTAGCATTCAATAATGTTAGAGAGGAGAAACAATTTCAACATGAGGGGGACTTGACTCCTTGTATACAGATTGCGCTGCTGGTATTTTTTTTTTCCCCTCGTTATGTAATGGCATATTGTCTATTGGAGTTTGTCCCTTATCGGTTACTTTTCACCTCCATATAACTAATAAATGATGGGAGAACACTAGTTTGTTTGTCCTTCTTTCCAACGCTATTCAACGCTTGTTTACGCATAAATTTTGAATTACTTACAACTTACATTCTCATATGGAGTCTCTATTTATTCTCACATTTTCCTTGCCCCCTCATCTATGGAGAATTCTAGAAATGCACTATTATTTGCACGCGAATTGTACGAGGCTAGGATCTTTATCTTCTAAATTTTCAAATGTCATTGGCTTTAATATTGTTTCATTAGTTTTGAAATTTGATCATCTAAATTCATAGGCTTATCATGGTTGACCTCTGAACCAGATTTTGCTACTGGTTGATGCTAATTGGTTAGTACGACAGATGTTTCTTGAAATTTCACAAGACCGTGATCAATGTTTTCAAAGGCTAAGTTGAGGCTCACCTTAAGGTTCACATCAAGGCCAGGTTATCAAAAATGTCTCAAGGTTTTCGAATTTGTGCTTTACCCTCCAAAGGCTTACACACCTTGTATATGGCAAGTTCGCTCAAGGTACCCCTTTTGCGCTTTTTAAAGCATATCATGTGCGCCACGCGTTTTTTTTTTTTTTTGGACGAAGATGGCCTATGGTACTGGTATTGTTTTTTTTAATTAAAAGAGGTGTGTACTAATAGGGGTGACATATAGACATAGTTTTAACTTGTAACTGAATGAGCTTTAATTATTAAACAACTTTATGTATTTATTAATAGAACTTAAAATAAAAATTCTAAGCGCTTACGCCTCAATGACTATGCCTACACCTTGCCTCATGAGGGATAAAATGTCTCGCATTACGCATTTGCCTTTAAAAACATTGACCATGATAGCCTGTCGTGGTTGTGTAAATCATTTTGCCCTCTTGTTAATATGCTAAGAAGCTCTCTCTCTCTCTCTCTCTCTCTCTCACTCTCTCTCATATAGCAGTTCAAAAAGCCGTAAAAAACACAGTGCTAACCTCAAAAGCAGAAAACTACTTGTGCTTCCAAATTGTCAAGCAACAATATAAATCTGAGATTCAGAAATGAAACCCACAAATAGAGATTCTAGAATATGAGCTTTCCTTGAATTGCTCGTTCGTGACAAAAGGCACACAACAATACGGTATGACCCCAACCCCAAGCATCCATCTTTATCACTTCCTCCCCTAACACTTTCAAACTACATCCAATTTAGTGTTTGAAAAGTAATAGCACAATTTACATCATCCAATTGTCAAACCAACTTCAGTAACATCCATTAACTTGGTCTAAGTAACATTGACCAGAAAGGCAAATACCAACATTTTTTAGGCCAAATGTACTATAATGACTTGCATGTACCGGACCACTTTTTTGATGCTTCGAGAACATCTTCCTTTGTCCATGTCTTTATATCTTTAAAACCACGGGACACCAACCGATCGACCCTTTGTCTGAACAAGGTTATTTGCCTAAGCGCTTTCATGTTTTCTTTCAAAAGTGCGAAGCTCATTGACCCCTTTTTCTCCCTTCCTAACCTCAGAATTGCAGCCTTTACTGTCTCCCCTGGCATCATAAATGATGCCAGGTCATTGAGTAAGTCTCCCGTAGGGAGGTGATAAACGGTGCCTCCTCACGGTTGCACGGTGGGGATAAGCCGACACCAACTCTTACAAACTGCCTGAAGGCGAAGTTGAGCACCCTCTAGAAGGCGCGAAAAAATTTCCACCAACAATGCTTCCGGTATATTCAAATTGTGGCACCGAAGGTTCCACCAACAACTGGCCATCACATGTGGCAAAGAAATACGCACAGATTAACACCAAGAGTCTAAACAAGTTCTTTGCATGCAATTAGAAACATCTCAGTATGTACTGCCTCTATATGCATATCGAGCTAAAAATACACTTAGATATCATCAGTTTTCTTGGTGAAAAACTAGTTTTCAGTACTTACCCAGATTCTTGTTGGGGTGCTTAGTTATATTTTGAATGAAATTGGATAAGAGAAGTAGATTGTAAAGAAAGGAATTGATGGTTGATGCAAATAGTTCAAAGGAGTCAAGGCTTTGAGCTTTTATTCATACATGGAAAAGTACACCAATGCTCTATTTATAGATCGAGCTACTCCACCCACCCTTTTCTGCTAGAAAAATCTAGTTAATTAAGCACATGTGCTTAATTACATGAAAGATCTCTTATGTTTTAGAATTTTCTAATTTTACCCATGTGCATAGATACAAATGGCATCTGCACACTTCTAATTATTTTAAACTTAGATACTTATTCTACACTATTCTAGAACAAAATTACAAATTGTTTTTCTAACAATTCTAATCCTTCTTCCGGTTCCTCCACGTTTGAAATGTCAAGTCCTTGTATACCAGTAGCAACCGCCGTTTCAAGTGAAGATGATGCATGTCCTTCTATGGGCTCCTTCCCTTCCCTGCATGTACCAATGCCTCTACTGTCAGACATTTTTCGTGATGCTTTCTTGTATATGCTGAGTAGGTATCGAAATCATTGAACATTCACTAGACCAACTAATCGGAAAGAAGATTTATGATCTTCCAATCTTGAAGAGAAAAACACGCACAGATTAACACCAAGAATCTAAACCCGTTCTTTGCATGCAATTAGAAACATCTCAGTATGTACTGCCTCTATATACATATCGAACTAAAAATACACTTAGATATCATCATTTTTCTTGATGAAAGAACTAGTTTCCGGTACTTACCCAGATTCTAATCCTTCTTCCGCTTCCTCCACGTTTGAAATGCCAGGTTCTTGTATACCAGTAGCAACCGCCGTTTCAGGTGAAGATGATGCATGTCCTTTTATGGGCTCCTTCCCTTCTCTGCGTGTACCAATGCCTCTGCTGTCAGACATTTTTCTTGATGCTTTCTTGTATATGCTGAGAGAGAGAGAGATGGGGGGCTTTGTTATGTGGAGGTGAGGTGACTATATGTAGGTTTCAGGCAGGCAAAAAACGGTTATTGCAGTTAGTGGAGATTCATCATGTTTCTCTTGGTATATCATGTTTATCCGGACGGCGGACGGCTTTTGCTTCTTCTTCTTCTTGCTTCGGGCATTTGAAAAGATCGATCCTCTTCTTTCGCCGACGTGTTGAATTTCGCAGCAGAGCGAAGGCTCTCCATTGAAATTTTTTATTGCCTTAAACCCTAAAACCCAAATATCGCAATGGGGATTTTTGATTGCCTTAAACCCTAAAACCCAAATATCGCAATTGGGGTTTTAACTTCGTATGCTGTTGCCTTAAACCCTAAAAGCCTAAACTTTTTGACGGAGGAAGCAAAAACTCCTCCTTTACGGAACTCCACTCTCACATTACGGCGGGGCGGGGCGGGGCCATGGTGATCGGTGGTGGGTTATGGGAGGTGACAGTGATGTCGGGTGTTGTCGTTCGGTGGTCGCTGGTAGAGAGACGCTTCAGACTTGAGGCTCTGTTTGGAACTCATGAAAAAAAAAAAAAAAGGAAAAGAAAAGAAAAAGGGAGGAAAATGATAGGAAAATAGAAGGGAAAATTTACTGTTTACTGAACTTAAAATTTTTATTTTCTCCTCTCTTTCTCTCTCAACCAAACAATGGTAGAGAAAATTTCTTTATTTTCTTTTCGTTTTCTTTCTTTTCCGTAAGTTCCAAACGGAGCCTGAGAGAGAAGGGGAAATGGATAAGGGAGGGGGAAATTATCTGGTGAGAAAGAGTGTAGGTGAGAGGTGAAGATTAGTGGTGGGTCTTCCAAACTAGGTGATGTGGCACAATATGGGTGGAGTTCCGTGAATGAGTAGTTTTTGCCTCCTCGGTGAAAAAGTTTATCTACACAAATCGGACCTGAAAATTTTTGGATTTTGAATTTCGCGCTTCAATTTTTAATGATAACACTCTACTTGTTTATGAAATGGAGCACTATCAATAAAAACTGGAGCGCAAAAATCAATTTTCAAATTTTTTTATTCAAAAATATGTATTTTACCCTTACAACTAAAATACCACATAATACATTACTCCTTTCTTTCATTTTGCTTTTAGGTAGTAGATTTTTGTTAAGGTTAATAGTTAGAGTATTTTGCGAACTTTTATTATTTGTAGTCACTTATTTTGGAGTCAAGAACATATTTTCTTAATATGTGAAAAAAAAAAAAAGGAGCGGGGTGTATAAATTGGATATGCTACTGGGGCAGGACGGGGATACTCATGCATTATCCCGAGCTTGGGGGCAGGGCTAAATTTTCGCGTCGGGTATGGCAAAACCTGTCCCATCCTGTTGCCATTTCTAATTTCAAGTTTGGACTATTTATGGGTGTTTCACAAATCCTTAAAAAAAGATTGCAATCCTTCACTTTTTAAATCTTGTCGAGCATATCAGTCCTTCCAAAAAACATATCGGGAAAATGTTTCTATTTATATCACTTTTTTCTGTTCTGTTTATAGGCCCAGATAAAAAGGCTAAAAAAATAAGGGAAAGTGACGGCCCAGGATGTGTTTTGATAATTAATACCCGCCAAGGACAAGTTAAAAATATTTGTTAATACTGAAAATGTCCTTAGCAGATATTAATTATCAAAACACATTTTTGACTATCACTTTCCCAAAAAAATAATCTTTGTCCAGAGGCCCAAAATGAACCTCCAAGGTTAAAGGCCCAGCGAAAAGCTTTCTTCTCCAAATGGCCTCAAAAGCCCAATGCAGAAAACCACATCTTTCCTTAAGCATATGAGGTGAAAACCAATACAATAAAAGTGATATAATCCATCTTAATCGCAAGAAGGTAAAGGGCAATAACTTGGCTTTTAGAATAACAAAATACACCAAAACAAAAAAAGGTTAGGGGTAGCGATTTTTGCACTCTTTTTCACGAATACACTTACATTAATATCATTTTTTGTCCCACAAATTTAAACCCTCATAATGGCTCCTTCCCTTTTGTTTTATAATCCTTTACTTATGTACTTATATTTGCTCATTTAGTAAGAAATTTCTAGTGATTTTTTTCATAGGTGACAATATGAATATTTGGTTCAAAATGATTATGCTTCTACTTGTTTGCTTTATTTGTCTTTTGCTGTTGAATTTTTAATAGTTTATTTTGGCAGCTGATTTTGTTACTCTCCTAATGCCACTCCCCTTTTCATTTTTATTAGGGTGAGTGGCAAAATCATTACCCTTTATTTTTTATCTCTTGCCCGGCCTCCAATCAATGATTTTAAGGCCTGTAACTACTGAATCTATTAATATTTCCAGGTGTCCCGACAAGCTTATGTGCACCTCGACTAAATCTTGGAGGAATAATTCAACCGTCCGCCGTGACACTCAATCACTCATGAGTAGTATTACCAAAGTATGAGACTAATCCTACATCATTTAACACTCCACATTTTTTCTACCAAGTGTTCTCCTTAATAACAGGCCAGTAAATTTTGAGCAGAAAAAGCAAAACGAAAGAGCAGTAGAACAGATGTGTTGCACTATAACACTCTGGAAAATTTTGAGCTCTAGTCAATCAAATTTTGAGCAATTTGATTTGATAACTGCCACTTCAAAATTTCACATTAGTTTTCATGATCAACAAACCCAGAATCTAGCTTATTGTTCCTTGTTTTGGACATCTTGTACAAGGAAAGGTAATTAAGGATTCAAAACAACTGCTGCCACTTCCTTATTCAATAATCCTCTGTCTTTGCATTACTTTTCATTGCCACAAACCACCAAAACTAAATTTCCACCACTCGCGGGCCCCACTGCGACGACTCCCTCCTCCACCATCAACCCCGTCTGTTACCGCCTTTGTCGGCTCCTCCTCCACCATCACCCTCACTGTCGTTGCTGCGATCCGTGCAATCATTTACTGCTGCAGTCCCTGATTTAGTCGGATCACCACATCCTCTCACAAATCCAATTAGGAAGTAACGTGAATGTAAAGAAGTCTGGTTAGCTTTATAAAACCTAAATAATATCCCCCTACTTCCAAATTGTTAATGGATAAAGATCACCTCGTCTCCTCCCTGATCCTATCACTCGTTCTGTGGTCATGTCTATCTCATAAAACCAGTAGCAAATTCAAAATTGAATGGATAATCAGAAGTAAACAGACTTGACAGCAGAGAACAAATTACTAAAATTTTCCTTCATTTCTGGAACTAGCAGTCATCGTCAGATGCCCCCAAAAATTATAGTTGCATCTCCGGTATGTGTAACGGACAAAAGATCACCATTGTAGTTATCAAAGTTCTGATATCGAAAGGCTTGATAGAGAAAGATGTGTGCTTATCCAATGTACTATATATTTCTTTCGAAAGCCGAGTACTTCTTGAATGAGGTTGTTACCAAGTATGAGCTAGGGAGATGTACGTTCCTGATCGAGTCGCTGGGTATTCTTAATGGAAAAAGCAGGCCTTGCTGAACTAGCTAGGCTACGAATCTTGTGGAAATATCCCGGAGGAACGTATTGTAGCTAGCATCTCAATTCCAGATGCCAGAGTGATTTTCGATCATCAATTAGCTAGGATCCATCAAGTATAGTCCTACAGAACCAACTGACGCTAGCTCAATTGCCCAGAAATCTTGCACCTCACTAGAAGATTAGGAGTTCGAATCTCCTCACATACATGTGCGTTGGCCGTTGAGTTTACAATGATTGTGAAGTTGTTTCCTATTTCATGTAATTCTTATATACCAATTGATAAAAAATACTGTAAAAACCTACAGTCGTATATATAGGATCCTTGTCTCTTCAGTAATTTTGACCTTGGAGGAATCATTGAGGTGGTAGTTAAGTAACATCATGACAAGGTACGAGGAAGAAGACAAAGTTGCATTAATTTCTGAGCCCTTTCTCGTCTAGTGAAAGAAGACCATACGAAATTGGGATCGGATGGTCGAAGTTTCGAACCGGAAGAAACAATCCTAATCAGTAATACAGGTTAAGAAAATTAATAGTAGTTCGGATATGCTCAATAAGAATTCTTTGTATGAAGAATTCCAGCGAAAAGCTTTTGAACATATCCGAATCATTGATTGAAGTATTTGACAGTTCATATTTCAACTATCTCTTCCGGTCCAAAACATGGACCGGAGAGAATCCACCTACGTAATTTTCTATGAACAAATCACGGTAAAAATCATTGACATGATCAATAATTATTACCACAGACAAAAACAAGTTGCAGAACCAAAAATTTAGGAAATGTGACCAAAGGTAGATCAAACAAAAGCACCTTTCATATCAAAGTAAGGTGAATCAAAATCATTGTCGGCTTCTTTCTTCCCCCAAAATGACAATTTTTAATTTTTTATTTCTGAAATGATTTTCACTCCATTTTTTTTTTTTTAATTATAATGGGACTCCATATTTTGTCCTTTCGTGAGTTTTTTTTTTGTATATTTTTTCAACTGAAAGACAAAAAAAATGTAGTGCAATTATCAAATAGGGGAGTGTGAAAATCATTACCCTTTATTATTTTTGTGTTGTTTCGATTCTTGTGTCTTCGTGAAGCCATTCGCATATATTGTAATGACGTAGGCCAAGGATCTAGTCCAATGAATGTAAGTTGGTTTTCTTTGTGTGTGGTGGTGTTTTGGTTGGATCTCCTCTCTTAGATCTTGAGTCAAATCTCGATTGAACTCTCATCTCCCAACCTATCTTTGCAAAACAGGGAACCACGTTATGTGCCTCACTGGCCGGAAACGACCGGTAGGCCCTCCAATGGCTAAATAAGTCACAATTGAAAGAAGAAACTACTACAGAGCTAGAGTATGTAAGGATGGCGTACCTCGGCTTGGTAGTACTGTAACTTATATAGGAAGTTACTTACCTTGGCCTCCAAGATAGCTCTTGCCTCCCATGACGTTAGAAATACTTGCACCTAGGTTTGACGTCATGCATGACGATTTTCGAGTGTCTCACTGTCAGGTGCCCCAACCCACATGATCGAACCAAGAGTGGTGCCACATGACCGGACTGAACAGCTCAACGCTGATGTGTCACCAACCCTGCTAAACGTGATATTCTAAGATCCGACCCGACAGCCCGCTTGCGAAGTAGCACCGGGCCGAGAAATCTGTTTGGTCGCCAATGGATGTTGGTTGTCAGGTTCGCTTGGGCTTTACTAGTTTGGGCCTACTCGGACGGCCTAGATGGGCGACCCGCTATCTGACCCACTACACGTAGAATTTTATGTAACCGTCGCAAATGGCAGCTCCTCCTTCTCTCATTCACATATACAATTCCATCAGTCAAGGTAAAATTTTCATCAGCATATATATAAGATATAGGCATGTCTTTGTCAAAGGGCTTAGGGCTAGCCTCACTTAAAATTTCACAGGATAATGCTGCCATGAAAGCTCAGTTTTATCAAAAGGGAATTGGTAGTTGAAATGGAGTTGTCAAACTGGCCTCACTTTTTATTATACTCCCACAACACATTGCTCTAGAGATTTTGCTCAGGTTCCATTCAGTCGAAATCCCTTCGGTTCAGTACGGCAAAACGATTCGGATCACCGTTCTGGATCCTGGGTATAGGTTCTCACCTGTCCAAAACATTATCGAACTGGACAGATCAAAATTGGGAGCAAGTCCCGAAGAAATCCGATGTTCCCGAGCCGAAAAGTTAAGGAATAAGGAGCTCATTTGTTAACTAACTGTTCAAAGATCCAATGAATGTTTTAACCAAAGGAGTAAAACATGCCAATGCCACCAACTTTGATGATTAAGGCTTTGTTGTAGTTATCCTAAGACTGGGTCCAGCTTAACTAATTCACACCTAAAAGTGATAATGATCTGTCGTACTAAAAGTGCGGATGGGGCAAAAAAATTGGTACAAAAGCGATAGATCGATCAATGTTTGCGTAGCTGCCAATAGCTATATGAGAAGCACTACAGTCACCGAAGGGAAAAAAACCCGGGTGGGTTGCGCGAAAAATCAGTTGGATCCGATATGTGTAGGTGCACGGATCAAGTTTCTCACCTTTGGAAAATCGGAGAAAACGGAAAGAATGGTTTTCAGAGTTTCCACCGAGCAGAGCCTGGTAAGAGCTTCCTTCTTTATAGGACATCCAATGCCCAACCTTAATTGGCATCCATTGAATTGAAGAGGTCCCTCACAATCCGGATTCTCAAGCGGGAACGTTGCGGGTGATTTTTCCGAAATTTCGGATGTGTTTGAAAACTTGGTGGGAGACCTCAAAATCTAAAGATGAAAAGCTTGATCCGAGCACCTACACATATCGGATCGAGCTGATTTTTCGTGCAGTCGACTCGGGGTTTTTTTCCTAAAATTATTGAACGGCTCGGATCATCCGTGCGGGTCCGGAGTGAGCCCTCACGGCGTGCGGTGGCCGGCCACCGCATTTGGGTTCGGTGGTTGTAGACTTTCTGTATCTATTTCTAAGTAGAGTTCTGATCCTCTCCGGTCCAAGCATTGGACCGCACGAAACAGTCCAATTATTTGGATTTGCTCAGAGACTCTTACTGGCGAAAGTTGATCGATGATTCAAATTTGCTCAGAGACACTCGCAGCTCAGAGCCTCTTACCGGTAAGAGTCTCTTAGCAAATCGGGACCATTAATTACAGTAATGGACGATCTAAATTTCTAAATTTGGACTGTCTCATCACTTCGGTCCAAATTAAGGACTGGAGAGTGGAGAGCATCCAATTCCATCTGAAAATGAGAGCACCCGAAATTAAAAGTCAAAAAATAAGGGATCTGCATAAATTTATTTAGATTGTATGGCATGGGGTTATTGTCACAGGCAATATCATCACGAATAATTCCACGTCAAATATTCCATCTGCCACAATAGACTTAAAGGTCGAAACAAAATGGATAAGTCCCCCACCACATTAAATTTCACCGTCTAAAAGTGTTTTGGACGGTCTGGATTTTAAAAGACCTATTCCAGTAAGAAGTTTACTCTTCCTTGAAAGTGGTCTTTTAAAATTGGAATTATTGATTGCCGAGATGGATAGTGAAATTGAAGGAGCGGTAAAAGTGAGCGATGAGACAAAATAGCTTTAGGTTACTAAACTCAGGACCGTTACTTTGATGAAATTAGCATGAAAGAAATATATATATAATTTTATAAGATATTTAATCTTATCGCGTTAAAAGTACCACACTCCCGGCACTATATATCGCTTATGAATACTTTTGTCCAGCCAGTAACAATTTTACTAACGCGATGCTCATATTTAGTCAAACATACGTTTTTAATATTCGGTGAGAGCTATAAAAAAATAATAATAATAATAATAATCCGCCACTGTAATACTAGAAAAAAAAAAAAAAAACTTGCCACATAAGCAGTGACTCATAAGAGACATTAATCAAAAAGGTGTTTCGTCGTCAAATTAGTACAGCGCAGATGGAATCATGGATAATTATTGGATTAGAAGCTTTAATTAAGTTACACGTACCACTGCGGAGAAACAAAGGATCAAAAAAGGGCTAAAACAACAAGAAAGCGCCATCCCGGCCGGGTCAACTATGATTTAAGCCCAAACGTAATAGGTCGCGCGGGGTGGGGTTCCCCAGTTGATCATCGGGAGATCTCTACGCTGATTCATCCAGCCCGCCCTTTTCATTAGACAAAAACAAGAACAAGCACCACTAATCGGAGTTATTAGAAGATACTAGGAGTAATAAAGTACTCCACTAATGAGACAGCCAAATCCTAATAGGATTGGATTTTGTGGAGAAAGTATTCTATTTGACCCTGTCCTTGATTACGTCAATCCCCATCTCAGTTGGGTCAGTTGCTTGGACTTCATAGCTGATCCCTTCAAGAACCCTCCTCAATCCATCTTTTGAGGTTGCGTATAGTATTTTTGCTCTGATTCTTGATGCTGTTGGAGCCCTGAAAATTAAAATCCCATTAATCCACAATCAGTTAGCAATGTGAAAGCGACAAAAGTGTGTTTGAAGTGCGGTAAACTAATCCGGAAGTGGATCAAAAAAAAAAAAAAAAAACTAATCCGGACATCTAGTTGTCAAATACTCTGCTAGTGTCAAAGGTGTATAATAAATATATTCAAGCTTGACTTTTTTTCTTCATTCTAACCGATATTGAAAGGGCTATTATCGGAATGGGAGATGTTCATCTCGGCAATCGACGACTCGAATCTTAATTGAATCAATGGACAGTTCAGATTTGTATGCGTTCAGTTTCGATCCGATGCGTCTGTGCCGAGATGAACAGCCGGATCGACCGCTTTGCACCCGCTCGGCAAGGAGCGGCTCGGCAGCACTGTTTCTATGAGGCTTCTGTTTGACTTATTTATTTACTTTGTTTGCAAATTTATACTAGTTGTTTAGTCACTTGATCTCATATCCAAAAGAAGCAATTAAGCAAAATATGTAATTAAAGCATCGTTTGTTTCAACTGGGGACTATTTTTTTATAGGGCTTGAAAATAGATTCAAGTTTGGCTTTTCTAATGGAGATGCGATGAAATCTGGTCTGGATTTTTTTGAATGACGTAGACAATAATTGAGCTAGAGTAGCTTAGTAGCTTAGTTTGTGTTATATATTATAGATATCCTCAAAAAAGATTATCATGGTACCTTTATTAGGGTTTTTTTTTTTTTTTTTTTTGATGATCAACTAGTACCTTTATTAGGTTGTTACTTGACACGGTCAAAACACAAGGGTAAAATAATAATCAATTAAAAAGGATGTCACAATGTGACAACAAAACAACTACGATGGTAAATAATTGTCCTCCATAAACATGTTCAAGTTTTACTAATTGATATAACAATAATTCTAAAGTACCCCCAAACAGTTACTTCGAAAATGCCCCGAAAAGAGAAATCAATGAACCATTGGGGCATTTAATCTGAACTATTGATTTCTTTTTTTTTAGCGTTTTTTAGGGTAATTGTTCGGTGTACGTAGCATTGCTCTGTCGGCATGGTTAACAAATATTTAGTAACCGGCCGCGAGGTGCTTTTACACCCCCTTCGAATGGAAAGGTTTCATGAGAAAAAAAAGGAAACGTTATGATTTCTTGTGAAATTTCTCATTTGGATTGAACATTTTGGTATAAAAAAATGGAGAGAAAAGTACAAAAAAAAAAAAGAAAGAAAGAAAGAAAGAAATGTTTTGTTTGGCCCTTCCCTTCTCTCACCCAAACGAGAAGGGAAGGGCAATTTTGGTAAAATGGGCCCCCCTTTCTTATCTCCCCATTTCTCATCATCCAAACGAGCTGTTAAGGTATTCAACAAGCTAAGGTTGTCAAAGTTTGAGTCAAACCCGATCTCGTGTAAGAGCATTAACAAGTCAAAAAAAATGTATGCTCTCATTCAGGTCTAGAGCTACAAATAAAATTTTTATTTTTTACATAAAGTTCTTGCTTATAAAAGAAATATTCATGACTCTTTAAAATTCCATACACATTCAAAGTTATATAGATGAAATTCTGATGTGGGATATCCCTTGGTTTTGGTTTTCTAAGATGCGTTCATCCGTTGCTCAACCGATAACGAGCCTTATTGAGTCGAGCCTTGCACCATTATAAACGGCTAATGTCTAGCACAAAGTCAAAAGTAGTCGTTGGCGAAGGGTGTGAATAACGTGACAAAACTAATGATCCAGATAGACATAATAAAAACATTTCCAAAGAGGTTGAGAAACGGACCACGCAATGAAGAAGATCTTGCTTTTCCGGCAGTTGTCGACGGTGACGAAATCGAAGTCGAAGACGGCGTACCGGCAGTCGTCCTCCGGCAGCGACGCGGCGAGTTCGTCGTAGCCTTCCCCCGGCCCGCCCACCTTGTCGACCGTCACCAATCGAGACCCCTCATCGATCTTGAACACGATGTACCTGTGCCCCTTCTTCCATTTCATCTCCATGAACGAGTTCTTGCATTCGTCCGTCACCCACATCCCCGTCGTCGCCTGTAATCCAATCGAATTATCAGATACAGATATAGATCGATGCATGTATCTATCTGGGACCTCGTGGGTGCATAAAAATTGACAGAAAAACAGAACCCATTTGGTCAAAATTGCAATTGATAGGAAAAAACGCAGACCAATTTGGTTAAAGATGCAAATTGGGTTTAAAGCAAGACCCATTTGGATAAAATCGCGATTGATGGGGAAAAAGACAATTTGGATAGAATTGGGATTGATTGAGTAGACCAATTTGGTTGAAATTGCGATTGATTGGGGGAAAAAGATAGACCCATTTGATTTGAATTGCGATTTGGCAAGGAAAAACAGACCCATTTGGTGAAACTGATCAATGATTTTGAAAAAGAGGAGATGGGAATTTGGTGTGTACCATCTTGAAAGCCATAGCCATGGTTGCTGTTGCTGTTACTGTTGCTGGAATTGAGAGTGGTGGTTACTGGATTGAGAGAGTGGAGGGTGACAGGGTGTATTGGAGTGTGAGTGTTAATATATAGATTTTGTGATTTGGAAATGTCCGAAATGTTGGTGTAAATTACAAGTTGAGGACTCAGTAGATTTTTGGAGTATTTTTTCCTCGGCAGTCGGGGGTGTTCGGATTAACTAACGCACACTTAGACCGATTTCCTCCGGTTCAGGTCAAAGGTAGATCATCCATGCCAGAACTATAGAATTCACAAGAAATTACTATTTTGCGGCCTGACATCAAGAATTGAACCCTGATCAATTGTGTGGGGAGTAAACCCACCAACCAATGAGACCGGCTGAGTCAGCATATCTACTGCTGTGTGTGACTGTGTGTGTTTGGTGTAAATGACCATATTGCCCTCAGTCTCTGTGAGATCTTGTAGTTGTATGGGGATTGTTGCCTCCCTTTAGCACGTTTATGGATTGTGGGGTTAACATGAATGTTTGTTCCTATGCTAATTTATTACTAGTTCTTTTGATAGGCTATGGCAGCTATGCTAATTCATTAGTGCACGTACTAATGTGCATATACTCTCATGAATGTAAATGGACCCTGAATTGTCTCAAAAGTCTGGTCTAATTCTATCCATTAATTCACCAAGTCCATGTGGGGAAAATGGATAAGGTGTGTTCGTGGCCTACCAAGTGCTGTAATGCTTTTGTTGATTTTTTTTTTCCTTCTGATAATTTAGTATTCTGATCCAAGGGTCAACTAATTTAGAGATCAATTTCACCGTCTATAAACAGAACAATTAGTGATCTATTATAGCTCAATGTTAAGAGTTCTCAATCATAATAATAGATGATTGTGCTTTCTATCTTCGACATGGTGCATAACGTTTGTTGTACACTTGTGCATGATTACTACAAATTTAAACCGACAAATATTCTTGACGGATATTAATTATCAAAACTCGTCATGGGGCATCATTTTCCCATTAGTGATCTCATCATATGCACTAATGGTACGAGGAGAATACATAAACCAGCTCATGTTTTACACCCTGCTCTTAATCTAAGAGCCCATATCTACACTAGCCAAAACCGTTAAAATTGTGGGACCCTTAAAATGAACATACGTGTAAAAATAGTTCCATTGCTCAATATTATAGAATAAAATGTATATCTTTTGCGTACCTATCGATATGTGATGAAACTAATTTTTGCACATACATTTTCTTCTTTTATGGTTCTACTACCTGAACACTTTAAAGGTCAAGTGGACAAGAGAAAAGCAATAAGTTTGTATCCTTCATGAAGATTGCATATTCAAATCTCACAGTGGCCACACAATCCAAAACACGGGGCCACTGGAAGATTTGCCCAGTCGAAAACTTCATGGCCCCAAAATTAGTCGCGATGTGCGCAAGTTGGTCCGGACATCCGGTTATTAAAAAAAAATACTTCAGATCATGGTTGTGAAATCGAAATTGGTTCTTTCTATCTTTGTTCACTTTACTTCTCGCAACACTTTCCAAAGTTCTCTTCCATTTGCAATTCCATGTGCAGGCTAACATATAGCTCTCTGTGGAGTACGGTGGTCCCTTCTGGGATCTAAAACCCACATACCCATCTTTCATTTTCTTCAAAAGCCTTGGCGTGAAAGCAAACCTTGTATGGAAAACCACCCAGAAGATGGGCAGTAATAGATTAAACAAAGTAAAATCTTCTTGGCATATGTGAACCAGTTAACTAGAGACCACCTCACTCTTCTCTTTAGGACTTTTCCTTTTGATTATCATTTGTTCCATCTGTAAAATTCGTGGGGCATGTAATGTGGATGTTTCAAATCCCAAGCTTGAGTTTTCCCATAGAAGTGTCTAAGGAATGTGGTAGATAAGACCAACATTGTAGATTAAGTTATCCCATTAGATCAGATAAACATGAGCAGGTGCCAGTTAGACTTCAATGAGAGAGAGAGAGAGAGAGAGAGAGAGAGAGAGAGATTACAAATGCTAAAGTCTAACAATGTCACAACCCTAGTGACCATAGGGACTTGAGTAGAGGAGACATTTCCCCACTACTCTTTGTCCATGACTCATTTGTTCCCACTTCCTAGAATCTCATCATGTCGTCCTAGTCTTAGCAAATATGCTGAAATCCAGCAGAGACTTGGACGCATATGGTGAAGTACAGAAATTCTTCGGTTTTCTGTGATCAGTGTTTTCGAAACCTGCAATCACACGTCTAGGACCTACCACTTGGTCCATAATTGTGAGGCTGTAAGAGCTTCGGGACTAGTATTCCCAGACTACGGACTAATTTTCGGGGTAAACTGATTTGTTGGGTTGGCCAACCCTACACATGCTGTTAGAACTTCAGTTTCTTTCTGGTGGAAGTACTGAATTCTGTGGTGAAGCTTCCACCTCCTAAAGTTAATTGATGGAAACAGTTCTGTGGTGAAACAATGTACATCATATGGGTGTAACTTCATGGCCCTGCCCAACCTAGTAGAGACTAGTTCTCTTTCTTTTCTTATGTATTTGGCAGCATTTGCATCGAATTATGCTGAGTTTAGGAATCACGGGAGTAAAACCTGATATGCAGCATTCAAAAGCTAGTGTACAAGCATACTCTGATTCTTTCAATTACCTTGGATATGCATCACACATCTTTCTGAGATTGAAGTAGTCCCACAAGAACATTATAATCTGAACAGAAAGTTTCCTTCAAAAAAGCCCATCGCAAAGTCAGAAACGATGCATCATTCATTGCCGAAATTTTGTCAGAGAACAAATGACCAGGTCTGTAACAAACATGTCTATAGCTAAACAAACATGTCTATAGCTACACAAACTCGAGTGATTCCATTATCGAAAAACTAGGCACAAGTGTGTCCCTGGCAACCGAACATTGTTGTACCTAATACTTTGCAGATAAATTACAATGGTAGATCCAGGGAGAGAACCAACCTTTCTTCTCAGTCAACAAATGGATCATATACCTCAAGATTTACACATCAGTGATGGGAAAACTGTCATTCTTTGATTTCTCTACAGTAGACATGCATGGACAAGTAACTGCATGCAAGTTTGCAAGAGTCTTATTTCCAAAGACAGCAAGTAGTTAAATATCGGAAATCGACTTTGCATGATATCAAGCAATGGTACAGAATCGAATCTATTACCTACATTGACTTCCATTGCTATGAATTTTGCAACTTCTTGTTGTCATCGTCACGAGGCACCTGCTAAGCCTCTGCTTCCCTCTTCCCACTCGCTCTTAGGTATTTCTCCAGAATCGGCAATAATTACCTTTTTCCTGGGTTTCCCACTGTAGGTCCCAGCTCCCCCTTCGATGGCATATACAGCATCCATCCCTTCAATAACCTTACCAAAGACAACATGCTCCCCATCTAACCTGAAAAGTTTTGCATGCTTATTATACAAAAAATTCTTGTAATTGCATATATTTTCGTAGAAAGTAGAAACAAATGGTGCATCTCATGTACAGACATGCATTTTGAGAACCCATGCGTGATGCGACCCATTTAAGTCCTAATTTCATTTATGGAGAAAAATGACACAAGCCTTAGACAGCTTCAAACAAGCTTATAAGCTCCCATATCATTTTGCACACTGAGCCACTGACCAAATATCCCAATCCTTAACTTGCAAACAAATAACATTTTGAGTAATATATTTCCATGCACAAACTCCAACACGGTTTAACAAAACAATTGCACACACAACTACATTCAGAAGTTGATATTGCACTGTCAGATGTAGTAGAAAGCACACTTTAGAAGAAAATCAAGGACTTGGAAACTTAAGAAGCGCAACTTTCCTTGGGGAAGATCTTATACAAGACATGTTGGATATATGCAGCCAACAATTTTTTTAAGAACCTTGTTTTATCGAACATAATGACCTTCAATGCATAGCTTACCAGCTGGCCTTGACTGTAGTGATAAAAAATTGTGAGCCATTGGAATCAGGTCCTGAATTCACCATGGATACAACACCTGCAATGGTACAATATCAGCAAAACTGATACCAAGAAAATCCTAATACTCAATAAGGACGATTAGCCAGCACATGGCAAATCTCATGTAAATTCATCAACTACCAAAAAAAACCCAAAGGACATGTGTACCTGCATGTGAGTGCTTTATCTTGAAATTCTCATCAGGAAAAGTGCCACCATATATGGATTGGCTTCCCTTCCCATCACCATGGATAATATCTCCACCTTGAATCATGAACCCAGGTATTATACGATGAAAAAGGGTTCCCTTGTAGTGCAGAGGTTTACCACTGGCGCTCTTGCCCAGCTCCCCTGTGTTCAAAAAATGCAGGTTATACGTGTTAGGTTCGCCATAAAAGTGGCTCCAAAATAATTAACATTAATGTTCAAAACCACGTGGAGTGAAAACATGGCAACCCAACATACCTGTGCACAAAGCCCTGAAATTTTCTGCAAGAATAAATCCACAAAAAGTTAGGCAAGTATGTTATGAAGATAAACCAATTCTCATCGTGTGAACTAATAAAATGAGTAGGTTACATGTTTCTTCAAATAAATGTTGAATACTGCCTAAAAATAACCATATTGTGGCAAACTAGTAGATGTCGGGTGAATGGCTGAAGAAGTATAACAAGCTTGAGAAGCCTAAAGCAATGGCTATAGGTTCCACAATTATCAAGAAGTTTTTTGGACCAAAGGAAAGTGTCCATGGTAGTGTTTGTTGCAGTTAGGCGAGCCAGTCACAAACCACCAATTAGTAATCAATCCCCTCCCCAGGACCTTAGAAATCACATGAAAATAACAACTCCAGATCAGAAGTAGATCAAAAACACACACACAAATTTATGGGGTTCGACCGAGGGCTTCATCCACGGAGTTTCTGATGCTTCACTATACCCCCTAAATGGTGGCATCCCCTTGATGCTCTTTCAAAATAACAATATTTTACTTATCAAAAAAAAGTGAAGTGCATGTAGTGGTGCAACATAAAATACATTTCAAACAACCAAAACAAATGATGTTTCTCTAGTTTTTCATGCTTTCAAATACTACCATCATGTATCAGTGTTCTCCGAATGGATTAGATTATACATCTTCCAAAAGTCACTTCACTCAGGAATCCAGATAATCGGTCAATAAATGCACAATAATGAAGGCATACCAACAGTTTTTGGTACAACTTGACCGTATAATCCAATCACAATTCTCCCTGCAAAAGGAAAGAGCACAAAAGAATGGAAAGGTGTAAAATTTGCAAATTACCTAGGGCAAGAAAAAAAAATCATGTCAGCCAATGTGGCCGGTCATGCCCAAATACTTCAGTATAGTAATATAGTTGGAAGAACACAATAAAAAAACTATAAATAATTACATTTAAATCGGCACGGTCACGCCAAATCATACTTCAGAATAGGTGGAACAAGGAGAGTTGTTGGAATGAATTGGACGAGATACCAACTATGGATACAGACAAACATGAAGTTTTACCTCAAAAGCATCAGCTAATGCTAAAGTCAAACAAATGGGGGGATGACAAAAGTGCTAGAAAGTAAACGCTGACTTGCAAAACACAAAGATGAAATAAGATTACATGAGGAAAATGTTGCCTTGGGAACTTGCAAAAAAATTAATAGTTGCACAGATTATTCACATGTGCAGGGAGCAAGACATGATGATGTGGGCTTTCTCAAACTACAACCCTTTCAATGGACATTTGTTCCTTTTCTCTTGAAGACAGTCTTAGAATTAGGACCAGGATTAGCCTAAACAATAAAACCATAGCACCCACTTTAGCAACCAAAACTTTTGCATGGTCCAACAAATGTTTTTGTTATTACAGTAACTATTATCATAGTCACTATCGCTATTATATGTAGTAGGATAGCATCTTGATAAGTATTTAAATATGAATATGATAAGATCAGATCATGACAAGTAGTAGTTATGATATGTTTTGTAATGAGTATACGTATTCTAGTTTTGTTAGGATTCTAGTTTCTTTTCTACTAGGATTTCAGTTCTATAAATGAGAGCTTGTTTGATGTATTATTGGGAGTTTGATCAATGAGAATTGAGTTTAAGGATGTGGTCTTGAGCTAGGGTTGTAGCCCATTTGCACTACCTTTCTTCCCCCTTTCTAATCCCTCCACATGCTATGTCAAAATGTTTGGGTAGCTACAACAGAACGTTAATAATAATTGATTTTAAGGCTGCGGTCTAGTGTTAGGGTTTTGGCCCATCTGTGCTACCTTTCTTCCTCTTTTTATCCCTCCATGTGGTACATCAATGTGTTTAGGTAGCTAAGTACAGAAAACTAATGAGAATTGAGTTTAAGGTTGTGGCCCAATTGTGCTACCTTTCTTCCCCTTTCTAATCCCTCCACGTGCTGCATCAATATGTTTAGGTAGCTAAGAACAACAAATTTCTCCCCTTCATAAGTTGAAGGAGCGGCTCAAAATAACTGAAGGCTGAAGCAGCCAACCATTCTACTAAATGTAAGAACTCAAACCAAGAATGCTACAGATTTGCAAGATTTAAGAAGCAAGACCCAAAACCAAAATTCATTACCAAAACCAAAATTCATTATCCAAACAACTAGGCTAACGAAGCATCGACTCTGACAAAAGTTTCCACAAGAAAAGAGACATGAAGCCTTCATACCTACACGCTGTTTATCGATATCAACCTCTAAATATACTCTGTGGGTAATTTCATGCACCACGTCCACCTTCTCTTCCTCCTGAACATCAAAGGAAGTAGTTCAGTAAACAAGCAACTTCTAGAAAACAAAAATTGAGAATATGATCAACTACTAATATGAATATTACTGTGAAAAGGAACTCTTCTATAAACTAAAACCAGTATATCTAAATTCTAATGCATTATACCTGCCAACAGAAAATATTTGTCCAGGATTATAAAAAAATAATAGTTGAAAAGGAGGTATAACCTCATATTTGTTACCAATTAGAGGAATGAAAAAAAGGAACTGCAAAAACCACGCAAGTGAGCTATGCCATGATTAATAGCCATGACTATATATGCTCAAGAGCCAAAGCCAAACAGAAAATAAAAGAACAAAAACAAGGGTCTCATATGTGCAAGCATTAGTGTCATACAAGGAAAACCACGCAACCACTAGGAGGGTTTGGTCCAGCCGTATGACCCAAGCCTATAATCTTTCCGTGCACTTTCCGAGGTGACTCAGATGGCTTCGTGTTCCTCTCCCGCCAAGTCCCCTATTCGAGATGCCAACTCACCACTTTAGTGGCTCACCTCATCATGCCCACTCGACACTTAACCCGGAATGGTTGGTGGCTTGCCTCACCAAAGGTTATCCTTTACTCAACCTCCAAAGTCCAAACTTTCAACCAAACCCAATAAGGGAGCTAAGTGTCGTCGCATAAGGATCCCTGAAGTTGGAGCCCCAACCATGGGACACCCTAATGATAATGGGGTTTGCAAAATTGCCAAGGACTACTGGATTGGAAGGAGGAGCCAAATCACCAATGACACTTAGCTCCAACCCATAATCCCCACATTGCTCTACTTTGACCAATATTAGAAAGGAGAGGAGCCTCACTAGGGACTTTAACAAAGACATGTGATACCTCATAAAAACTAATATACAAAAGGAGAACAGGCCTAGGATATTCTCCTAACAATTGTTCATAGTTTTCAATTAGACCTCTCACACTCTTGTTTGACTCCATTTAATACCGCCACCGCTTTTCCCATCTGTCCCAACCTCACCCCTATTGGCTCATCAAATCAAAATTGTAAAGATGGATGGGGAGCTTGCGCCTTCGCAGCAACCTTAAGGGTTTGTTTCGAAATTAGGTAAAAGAAGGGAAGAGAAGAGAAAATTAAAAGATTGTTTGGATTGGGAAGAAAGAGTGGAGAAAATGGCCAGACAAACCGTTGGACACAGTGAAATTTTCCTCAAAGTTTTCTCACATTTTCCTTCTTAGTCATTTTCTCTTATCTTCCCTCTTTCCTCTAATCTCCAAACACAATATAACTTTCATGTGGGCTTCTAGTGAAGTAATAACAGCCCCCATCCCACCTATCATTAGAAAAGAAAATTGATAATCTTGTTGCAACCACCTGCTGCCTATCATTAGAAAAGAAAATTGATAATCTTGTTGCAACCACCTGCTGCCTCGAGAAAATTGATGGGTCGAGACCGACCCCGAATCCACACCTCTACGCACACAAGAGAGATTGAAAGAAAAACTCCCCTTTGTATATATCCGTGTATAATAACAAACACTCTATACAAAAGATGGAAAAACTCTCTGGGAACCAACACCGGTTCCACTCCGGGGAGCCACGGTTTTCAGTTGTAAAATCCAGTAAGAATTCCATACAATAAGAAGAAAACTTGAACGAGTCAAACTCGGATCCAGCTCGAATTACTCAATTGTTAACAGCCACTCGTAAGAAAAAGCGTACCCGGTGAGAGATGGAGAATGCGAAAACGATGAAGATAGAGACGACGAGCAACGTAATAAGGCATCGTGGGTCAAGCACGAACGAGATCTCCCGACGCATCTTTCCTCCTCTCTCTCTCTCTCTCTCTCTCTCTACGGTTCACCGGCGTCTACCACTATTCATTATCGACTCTCTCTCTGTGATTTGTCCCTCCTTTCTCTGTCTATATATATGCGTCTCTCCGTCAGTCGTCTCTCGGAGCAGGTAATTACTTGTCGTGAGTGTTGCCCAGGTGGAGGCCTTGGAACTTGGAAGGACGCCGGCGGATTGGACGGGGAAAGCCACCCAAGCGGATTTTCGATCGCCGGCCTGGGACTGTAAACTTGGGCTTGAAGAGTCGCGCTAGGGCTCAGCCCGTCTAACAAAGCCCAAGTCTACTCGCGGTTTATTTCGCCTGAAATATACTCGCGAATGTTTTCTTTTGGAGTTTTGCTCGGCCGTAAACTCAGTCCCTCGAATGACCTGGCGGCCACAGGAATTAACAACTCCAGCCGCATTCTCTGACGGTGCGGCCACGCGCGTGCCTTGCTGCTGAGGCCTTCTTCTCGGAGACTAGTGCATGTAACCTCCCCACCAATATATGGTCGATATTCGTGATCGACCTTATCCTAGGGGCATTGAATATTTTCATTGTGGTTGCACACAAACACGGAGAGTATTACTCAGTGGTCTTGGGGCATCGCCACGTGTGCCACAACATCATATTTTATCGATGGAATTCAAGTTCAAAGAAAAATCCTAAGGACCACGTAAAAGTGAATCTCGATTATTAATTTTGTTTTCAAGAAAACTTGTGGGAGTCCACAGAATTATTGCAAGTTCAAATGATGTTGGGATAGCAAGTAGCAATGTCCCAAACCACCCAATAAAAATTTTCCCCTTAACACGGGGTTTTCTAGTTGATTGAATCAAACGGCGAGAAAAGCGCCACGTAACATCGGTCGTGCCCACTATATCCCACAGCCACCCTCCCACCGTTTATGACTTCAAACTTTGTTCGAGTTTAGCGTATTTAAGAGACGAATTCATCTCAAACCAATTTTACCCGAGCTCATCACAAAATGATTTCAAGTAGCTTTTTAACTTTTTAAATCGTGTAAATCGTATCTGTAGTGCAATTCAAGCTTGGCTTGAAAGCTTTACGAGTTTCAAAAATATGTTCAAACTTCATTTGTTGATGTAACAAATCGATTTCAGACAAAATTTTAACAAGCGAATACGAACTCAGACTCGAGCAATTCTCTCACTTTCATTTGTTCCTCGTCATAGAATCATATGGGTTTCAATTGACAAAAATGTACCCTTAGATTATTTTTTTGTTTAACATCTACACTTGGATTATAAAAATATTTATAAAAAAAAAAAAAAAAAAAACTAGTAGTTTGGTTACAACTAAGTTACGTTTGCCTATAATAAAAAAACGAAGTTACGTTACAAGTATTTTTCGATTACGATTTGCAAGAGTGTTCATAAGCTGGTTCGGACAATATTTGATTTATACATAAGCTATGGGAAAACTCTACGTGTCGGGACAGGTTCTTGTCGAGTTTTATTATTCTCTAGTCCCCTCTAGTTTTCAATTTCTCTAAATATGAATGAAATTGTCCACTTTATAGAACTCGACGAGAGCAATATCCATGTCAAAAATCTACATTATCGAACTTCATTTGCTTTATGAATGAAAAACACTCTGAGAGCATCTCCAATCTACCTTTACTCCTCCAAAATGGAAAAATGAATGTGACACATTGAAATGAGATTTTGGAGGAATAAAGATGGATTAGAGATGCTCTGACAAGAGAAGAAAAAGGACTATTGAAGGTTCAAACCATACGTAGCTGTCTTTTTTTTCCCTCGCACAAATGCGATTCATTCGTATGTCAAATGGAGTCGGATCAAAGTGATTTTCGGCATGTACTTATTATTTTTGAAGAGTTTTAAAAAGCTAATGATTTTGTCACTCCTCTATACGTTAATGCCACTCCTCTTTTTGTTTTTTATTAGAATGAATTTACTAAAACACTCTTGCACTTTATGATGCTAACTTTTTCGCACTTTGCAAATACAAAGGTATTTTAGTAAATTCACCCTAATAAAAACAAACAAAAGAAGAGCGACATTACCAAATAAGGAAATAGCAAAATCAGCAGTTAAAAAGGCTAATGAAAATTAGATGGAGTTTAGGAACCTGTCCCCTACGTGTCACAACCAGCAACTATAGCAACCACATAGAAAGGATCCTATGAGGAGTCTCCACTTGGACCACTTCCAAAGCCAAAAACATCCCAATTTCATCTCGTCTATTCTTTACCTATCATCGAAAAACTTTTAATTTACGAATTCTCATCATAATCTAATAATCTACTATAATTTACTATTCACAATTTAAAATTTCAAAATGAATTACTCCCATTGGAATGATCGAAATTGTTCGTCTCTTAGAGATCGTCGTGCACTTCATGCATGAGTTCATTGTATACTGATCGATAAATTATTGGAAACAAGTTTATCTCGAAACAAATTTATTGTGCACGCCGAGTCGGAATCATTTGTTTCAATATAAATGTGTTTTGTTAAGTCATTGATCGATATCCAATAAAATTGAATTCATCATTTCTTAAAAAACTCGACGAGACTTATACGATGAACGATTTCGATCATTATTGTGAATCTCAGATGAGCTAACAAAACTAAAAAAAACTATACGAGACGGGATGGTAGCAAACTCGACATGAAGCGAGTCAGTCCCTCAAATTCATTCCCCCTCTCTCTCTAAACACACACTCTCTCTCTCACTCTCCACCGACCATTCAACTGCAAGGTTTTTTTTTCCTAAGCCCCAACCGACATGCGTTGTACGTTGTCTCCGGCGAGCCCCGCCGGGAAATGGGTGGGGTTCGTGGCCGCCGTGTGGGTGCAAGCCATATCGGGAAACAACTACACGTTCTCCAACTACTCGGACGCACTCAAGACCCTTATGTCCCTCACCCAACTCCAACTCAACAACCTCTCCGTCGCCAAAGACGTCGGAAAGGCCTTCGGAATACTCGCCGGCATCGCCTACGACCGCGTGCCGACTCCGGTTATACTTCTTATCGGTTCTGTCGAGGGGTTCGTCGGGTACGGGGTCCAGTGGCTTGTCGTTAGCAAGAAAATCAGACCGCTTCCGTATTGGCAGGTAATTTAAGCACATAAGTTTTGGGAAGCTTTTTTTTGTCGTTGTTTTGAAGAGATTTGGGTTGTCCATTTTGTTCTTTTTTCGGTGGAGGAGGGGGCGACTGGGCAGAGAGACCGACCCTCCCGTGAGCGTAACCATAGCGACATCAGACCCGTGGCGGGTCCCGAAAGGGGCCAAAGAGCCATAACAACTACAACTACGGCCCTAGTGCCCTACCCCTCCTGGTGATCATTTTGTTCTTTTTTTTAATCCTATTTTAGTCATCCTATTTGTTCATTGCTCACTAATGTTATAAACGCCTTCAACTTAAAGTTTAATAATAATTTTGCGGGACTTTGTCCACGTCAATGATCAGAATTGTTCGATTTTAGGGCTCGTATTTATAGTTAGATAAAAGTATGACTTTGAAACACGCTTTTGATACGTGTCCTTTTTTATCAGCATAAATGAAGAATTGTGATATTGACATGAATTTTGACATGACAAATATTATCGACGAGCCTTAAAAAGTGAATGATCAGTGGATTTGGAAAGGACCTACAAAATGCTTCCTTTGATACATCTTATCGAAACTCATTTTTCTCCACATAAATGCATAAATGAATTGTGACATTGACATGAATTTTGACATGATAAATACTCTCGACGAGCTTTAAAAAGTGAATGATTAGCAGGTCTGGAAAGGACCTACAAAATGCTTAAACCGGACGATTTAGGGATGGGGGAAATTCTTCACGAACAAGAGTGTTCGGGTTCACGGAAATCGGGATCTCTAGTAGCTCATTTGTTAGTTGTTGATTCCTCTTTATTTTTTGACAATGAATTGTGTTTTGATTATCAATGTGTAGAGCTCATTGACATGAGCAAAATTTGAACAAACAGAATGCAATCTTGAATTCGCAAAATTTGTGTGCAGATGTGTATATTTCTGTGTATGGGAGGGAACAGTACCACATGGATGAACACGGCTGTCCTTGTTACCTGCATTCGGAATTTCAGGAAAAACCGGGGACCCGTTTCAGGAATCCTCAAGGGCTACGTGGGTTTGAGCACTGCCATTTTCACTGATTTATGCGCGGCGTTATTCGCCAATAACCCTTCCACGTTCCTCCTGATGCTCGCTGTTGTCCCCTTCCTCATCTGCCTAACTGCCGTCTTCTTCCTCCGCGAAATCCCGTGTTCTTCCGCCTCTGCCAAAGACGACACACAAGAGTCTCGATTCTTCAGGATCTTATACGCCGTTTCCGTTGCCATAGGAATGTACCTTTTAGTGTTCGATATGACTGGACCCCACGGCGGCGCTATTTCGCAAGCATTCGTCGTTATACTTCTCCTTCTCTTAGCCTCGCCAATATCGGTCCCTGTATGCATCGCAATGCAGAGTTCTATACGTAGTTCAGATACCGAGTGTCGTGTGACTCAGCCCTTATTGGATACCGAGAAGAAGCCGGAGGCAGAGGCCATGGTGGAGGCCACTCAGAAGGCGGAGGAGGGAGTGGTGGTTGACCAGGGGCAGAGACGGCGGCCAGTGATGGGAGAGGACCACACGGTTTGGGAGGCGTTTCAGACAGTAGATTTCTGGATATTGTTCGTGTCTTTTCTTTGTGGGGTCGGTACGGGTCTGGCCGTGATGAACAACATGGGTCAAATGGGTCTGGCGCTCGGGTACGCTGACGTATCCATATTTTTATCGCTCACGAGCATTTGGGGATTCTTTGGGCGCATCGCTTCGGGTTCTGTTTCGGAGTACTTCGTCAAGTAAGTTTTCAAGTTCAACCTACTCCACTTTGTCATGACAGATAAATCTACTGCACTAAGTAGTTTCTCCCTTTGATATCACTCGATTGAGTCACATTGATTCGATTTACTTTTGGTGATTAAAGTAACGAAGGCGTTTTGCCAAGCCATGAGCTCGGCAATTCCATGGGTACATGCTTTTTGAAACTGCTGAATTTGGCATGATACCAACTTTGTGTCAAATTTGTCACTCTTATCTGTTGCCTTTACATCATACGCGATTTGTCGCCTTTTCATCAACCTGAATTTAGTACCTTTTAGTGGATCGTCTTCTTAGCGAGTTTTACAAAATGTTTGGATTACCGAAAGGGACCAAGATCTTGTAAGCTGAATTTAGTACCTTTGAAATTTGGAAATAGGACTGTTTTCACAGTGAACGATAACCTTTAGTATGAGTTCAATAATGTAGGTGAAATCTTAAAAAAAAAAAAAAAATGCATCAGTTAAGGCAAAATAATGTAGTTCGAGGTGCATTTCGCCCTTCTTTGTATGCCTCATAGACCCATTTACATGTTACGTTTTTTGGGTACCTGTAGCGTGGATTTTCTAAACAAAACAGTTCAGATCATGACCGTGAGATTTCGGTAGAACCCACCAAGGTGCACTTTACCTCGTTGTATACTAGTATATTGGCACACGCTGATGCACGTTCTTGATGATTTTGTGAGAGGATTTACATGATATTTAGATCCTCAGTGGGCTTGCACACTGACAATTTGATAGGATTCTATTGTCACATTCAAATACCGATTAACTACTAAATGATAAAGTTTAAGGCTGAACCATTCAGTGGATTTTTTAAGTAGCATTAAATTCCTACTGTTGCTCAATTTGTTTTACGCAGGAAAGCTGGAACTCCGAGGCCTCTCTGGAACGCAGTGTCCCAAATCCTTATGGCCGTCGGGTACATTATGATGGCCATTGCTTTGCCCGGTTCTCTGTTCATCGGCTCAATAGTCGTCGGTATATGCTACGGTGTCCGCCTCGCGGTCACGGTTCCCACCGCCTCCGAATTATTCGGCCTCAGACACTATGGTCTCATCTACAACATCTTGATCCTCAACCTCCCCCTCGGCTCCTTCCTCTTTTCCGGCCTACTTGCCGGATTCCTGTACGACGCGCAGGCTACTACCACCGCAGGAGGCAGCAATACATGCATTGGGGCTCACTGTTATAGGCTTGTGTTTTTGGTCATGGCTTTTGCGTGCATTGTTGGGTTTGGTTTAGATGTTTTGTTAGCGTTCAGGACGAAGGGCGTTTATGCTAGGATTTACGCAGGTAAGAAGTCGAAGAAATCAGGTGGTGAATCTAACGGTCAGTAAATCGTATTAGCGACACACTAACGGGAAGAGAAGATGTATATTACCACGTATGATAATATCAGATAGTCGTATATGTATGGCTCCAATCGCAACTTATTTCATCATGTTTACATCAAACATGTATTTTTCGAAAAATTTATTCTGTACTTCAGGAATATTGCTTCACCAATCACAAAAAGTGGCTCACGATTCCCATATCATAATAGAAAATGTACGAAAATACTGATCCGGGTGAGTAGTTCTACAGAAAATCTATGCCTCTATGGTACCAAGACCAACAAAATTGCCAAATTGTGTGGTTCTGATTTGCCAGAGTGCGTAGCGGCGATATACCCAAAGCAAATCGAGACCTCACAATTCATTTCTTGGACAATTTTCTTGGTCCGGATTCTGTGACTGTAAAACTGTTCATGGATCCAAGGTCTAACAACCCTTTTGCTGCAACTGACTGTTGCACAAATCATCATATAATTTCCCAGAAACATGGCAATGAAAAATTCACTACAAATGCATACACACCCATCTGCTTCTCAACAAGAAAATAGAACTCAAGGGGTGGAATGATAAGGAATCATCCAGCAAAGTAATTCCGATAAACTTCTCAAACATATGTTATACACATGCTACAAGTGTCTTGAATATCATCTTAGCTGTTCTGATGATAAGTGCAGCAAAGATGCATAGAGCTATTACAAAATGTGTACAAGCTGAAAATAATATTACAAAAATTAAACAAAAAAACAAGGAGAGAAAAATGCTCCAGACACATCGAAGTTGGTATAAAGAAAATGGCTGTCAAATCATCAAAATAATCACACGGCTCATTCAGCAGCCTTCAGAACAACAAACATATGTGGTCTCCATATTCAAGTTGTGTGGTGCCTGGCTAGAGGAAGAATCATTGTTGCCGCCATTCTGTTGAATACAAATATCTACTTCTGAAATGTAAGATTCCTCCAAATTTTGAAATTCTCTCATTTGGGAATCATGCAAAGGGAGTCAAGTTAGTCAACACAGGCCATCTGAAGACATGGAACAATAAGAGAACAGACCAGAACATATGTACAGGACTACAAGGCACTTTCATGGGTCCAACGAAATGTAGAACCCCTTCTCCCACCTTAGTTGAAAGGAGATAAATTAAACAGCCTGAACAACAACGGGGCTTAGAAAACAACACCCCACATGAAATGTGGAAACCGTCTGCAATGTTGGTCATAAGCGTGGCCAAATCTGTGAAATCGCTGCTACAATAGAGACAGCACAGGCGAACATTTGCACCAGAGTCAAACCTGAGGGTGGACCTCCACTTGCTCGTCCACCATACATGGTGGTTTTGTTCACTAGGGGCAGCTCGGCAGCTTCTCTTCGTGCTCCCAGCAATTTTTCGCTGCATCATTTTCCCATACAAATGAGAAGAGAATTCTATTTTACAACTCGACATATTCTCCTGGAAATCATTCATGAGATCTGTAATGGTCATTTGTCACTTTATGCTTATAACTGATGGAAGAAACAAAGGCAAACACGAGGATAACGATCTGTTTCGCGTAGAGATATGTATTTTCTCCTATACAGATTTACCAACTTTGTATGCATACCGATGCTCTGGACTATCAATGAAGGAAGCCTGGTAACGTGCACGTAAATTGATTTGGGTCTCTAGGCCTGCCCTCTCTGATACCATTTGGTTTTGATTTAGGGGCATGGTTCTACAACAAAACGTCCCTGTAGCTCCTCAGTTCTTGGAGGTTTAGGGGGGCCACTGTTTCAATGGTATTCTGAGAGCAGCCACTTTGTGCATATATTGCCAAAGGTTAGGTCTGTCTCCAATCATCCCCGGCCCGTACCCCCAATGATTGGGGACTGGATGGGTTATGTTATGTTGTTGTTGTACAGATTTACCAACTTCTTATGGCATGGTGAAAATTTTAAAAAGAATGTAATCTCTCTTTTTCAAAATTTTCCTGAAAAAGTCAGAAAGGAATAAAGACAATAAAAACTCACAATACTATACCAATCCCCCATAACTTCTTAATTGGAAAATGCTTTTTGAAGACCCATTTGGGTTTGTTGATAATTTCAAAACCAGATTTTAATTTTGTAAAGATATAAAAAACATATCCCTTAGAAGTGTAGCAGTAAGCATTATGCCATTACCACTTTTGTGGCAAGTAGGTGGGCTAACAATGATCCCTCCCTGAGCTGAATAGGAGCTCAAGACTGTGAATGCCAAAAGACAACATCTCAACAAACCAGTTTACAAAACAGAAAATCTCAATTAGTTCTTAACACGTTGGGGAAAGGAGGTATAGCTAATGTTTCATGAATGTTTCAAAGATGAATTTGATCCTCGCAGTTCAACAGGTTGGCTTAGAGACTTGGAAATCTGGGAACCAAGCTGATGGCGCCAATTGTTTTGACAAAAAAAAAAAAAATTTAATTAAACACGTGCACTAAAAACCTTGGTCAGCTAATTATCGATGTTCTCCTGAAGAATCTTGTGTGTGTGGGTGGCCAGTGGATTTAGCACCACGCCTCCACTTCATTAAAACCTAAGTGTCCATCAAGTATCACCAAGTTATATCAATTGATCATTAGCACCACGAAATCAACGTCTCGATATGGACATTTAATAGTGGGACATCTACATGCAGATTTATAGACCAACTAAATCATGGAGGTTGGGCAAATCACCAAGTATTCTCTCTTTCTCACATGCATAAACATCAAGTATACATACAGTGTATAATAGTGCCTCAATAAACCCCATTTAGGGAAGTCTGGCTGAAGCCTGAAATTCATGAATTCCATCAATCATGCCTCCGAGTTAGTAATATTACCGTTTTAGGAAAGTTCACTTCTTTTAGTTTCTTAGTCAAGATAAACGCCATGCGGTCTTTTTTATTGAAAGTAGTTCTTTCCATTCTAGATAACCAAATTGAGCTGGGGTTGATTTTGTAATTTGATTTCTACCAAGTTTAGTTTTGCTCCAATTGCTAAAAAAGTTTTTAAGTCCCCTGACTAATTAGTTCTGATTGAATTCTACCCTACTTAAAGAGAAGACTTTCCCTATATTGTCATTGTTTGGGGATTGTTCATGTTGCTTGTTCATTCCCTACACATTTCCCATTGCCCAACGTTAAAGTCATAGTTGGCACCCAATTCTTACAATGAACACCAGCAGAAATCAAATGGGAATGACACTGTAAATAAAGCTCAAACTTGCAGGGAGGGGGATCCCCATAATGAAGACCACAAACCTTTTGAAGGAGTGGAGCATTTCCCCATTCCACAAAGGGGAGAAAGAAGGGGAGGCAATCGAAAACATGATAGGATTAATGAATTTAGTTGGAAATTTAAGAAACTGCTGTTGTCTCACAGAAAAAATTCCAGTCAATGGAGCTTTGGGATCTCTTGACTGTATGCACCATCTCTTCAATAGAAAGAAAGCTCCTATCAAAGGAGAAATTTTAAAAAACCCAAAATATTCTCTCTAGTATCACGGGAAGAAATAAACTACTCTGATAGAACCTGACAATAGAGTTCAGATCAGGTCTAAGACAGTAAGAACAAAAGCATTTTGGGACTCCGAAACAACTTTTCCCACCACATTCTTCATTCGAAAAGCCAACACTTTAGCCAAGGCAGACATATTCTTAATGCAGTTTTGGTTGCTAACAAATGCGTGGATTCGAGATTGAAGAGTGGTACTCCAAGTATTGTGTGTAAGCTGGACATTGAAAAGGCGTACGACCATGTAAATTCGGAATTCTTGATTTATATGTTGGAACAAATGGGCTTTGGAGGGCTTTGGAGGAAATGGATTAAAACTTGCATTTCATCTGTTAGAATGTATGTCTTGGTGAATGGAACTCCAGCCGGTTTCTTTCAGACTTCTAGAGGATTACGTAAGGGGGATCCCCTCTCTTCTCTTCTTTTTATCATGGTCATGGAGGTGCTCAGTTGTATGATTCAGAAAGCAGTACAAGGTGGATTTTTGGAGGGTTTCGAGGTCGGCAGGGTGGATGGCGTACGATTGATGGTTTCTCACATTCTATATGCGGATGACACTCTTTTGTTTTGCAATGCAGATCCGACTTAGATGGGATATCTTCGGTGTGTGTTGCTATGCTTCGAGGCGGTGTCCGGCCTTAAAGTGAACTGGGGAAAGTCGAAGATGATCCCGGTGGGGGCTGTGGATGATACCGACTCTCTTGCTCAATTTTGGGTTGTAAGGTGATGTCGTTTCCGACTACTTACTTAGGTTTACCATTGGGTTTCACATTCAAATCAAAGGCAGCTTGGGATTCTGCGATGGAAAGATTTGAGAAGAGATTGGTGGGATGGAAGCGTCAATACATTCCCAAAGGAGTTAGATTGACTCTTATTAATCTACGCTCTCTAGCTTGCCTACGTATTTTATGTCTTTGTTTGTAATTCCAGTATCAGTTGTTAAGCGGTTGGAGAAGTTGCAAAGAGATTTTCTTTGGGGAGGTGTGGGGGAAGAGTTCAAGTATCACCTAGTTGATTGGGATACGGTGTGTACCCCCATTACAAAAGGAGGGTTGGGAGTGAGAAGATTAAAGTTATTCAATCAAGCTTTGTTAGGGAAATGGCTTTGGAGATTTGCTTGTGAAAGAGAAAGATGGTGGAGGAAGGTGATTACAGCAAAATATGGGTGTAAATATGGGTGTGGGAGGGGAGGGTGGTCTACTTGTAATGTTAGGCTTCCATATGGGGTGGCGCTATGGAGGGGTATCATGAACGGGTGGGACGCCTTTATAGGTCACACTTATATGGTGGTTGTTGATTGGAGAAAGGTGACATTTTGGAATGACGTGTAGTGCGGGAAAGTGAGCTTGCGGGATGCTGTCCCCAACATTTACCTTCTGGCACGTGATAGGGATGCATCCATTGCAGATTATCTTTCTTTTAATGAGGGGGTTATAGTTTGGGACACTCGCTTGAGAAGGCAAGTTCGAGATGGGGAGGAAAAGGAAGAGGCTCTTTTTGCTAGAGTGTATGCCTGTATGGTACGCAAGGAATAGGAGAAGGGGAGGATGAGATGCATTGGAAATTGTCTAAATCTGGATGCTTTCAAGTGAAATCTTTTTATCAAGCGTTAGGTGGAGGTGGGAATGTTTCTTTCCCTTGGAAAGCAATTTGGAAGACAATGGCGCCGTTGAAGGTGAGTTTTTTTGTTTGGTGCGCGGCTCAAGGCAAGATTCTTACTATCGATAATTTGACTCGGAGGCGGAGAATCATTGTTAATAGGTGTTGCATGTGTAAAAAGGATGCGGAGACAATGGATCATCTTCTCATCTATTGCCCAATAGATTGGGAACTTTGGTCCGTGGTGTTTTCTTGGTTTGGTTTAAAATGGGCCATGTCAAGGAATGTCATGGAACTCTTAATTGCTTGGAACGGGGCTAGAGTGGGCAAGAGAAGGAAGCGTGTATGGGCCATGATCCCTCTTTGTTTGATGTGGACTATTTGGTGTGAAAGGAATTCAAGATGCTTTGAAGGGATTGAAAAGCCTTTGTTTAGAATCAAAAGCTTTGTGGTTAGTAGCTTGTATAGTTGGGACAAGAGAGCTTGTAATCCCGCAATTGATCAGTTTTTATATTGGTTCGAGCTTTTTTTGGTCAAGTAGGAGCGTTGTATAGGACCTTTTTGTGGTGGTGGCCTTTTTGTACACGGACGGCATTCCCTTAATGCCACATTTCTAATATAATTACTTATCAAAACAAAAAAAAGTTAACAAGAACTTTCACAATAACCTCATAAAGCACACCACACATGCTAAAAGGCAAAATAGCGTGATACTCTCAGCCCTCAGGGTAAGGAAGTTGGTGAATCAAAACCATAATCATGTGATTCAGTGGGAACAAACCAGTTCCAAACAAATTAGTAACAAGAAGCATAATAGCTGGACCAGTAAGGGACAACAATGTAAGATAAAAAAGGCCTAGAAAATGACAACTATAGGATTTATGGGGATGCATATCATTTTGTTCATGTAAATCCTCATCTGGTTAAATAAATCTTATCTAGCTAACTCTTACTACTCTCATACAAACAAGGGGGTGGAATTGAAGAGGCCACGAAAAAGAAAAGACAGGGGATGACCGAAGAAGCTAAACAACGTTTCTAGAGGGAATCACCGAATAAGGATCAAAGAACCAAATGTTGTCAATTTTGAGGCCATTGATTTTATGTCTCCTACTCCCATAAAAGTGGTAACATGAAAAAAAGTCACATTACCCAACAACAATTTGGCAACTGATAAAAGAGCCTCACACGCTATGTAGCATGGACCCTTTGTGGGAGGTCATGGATTGGTGTCAGATACTTGTTGGTCAGATACTTGTTGGACAACACTCTCTGGACGTGTACGACACTCAAATCCGAAGTCTCCTATTTTTCACAACCTTTTTTGTTTGGACACTCCAGGGACACTAAAAAATGCTCCGGACACTCGCAGAACAAGTCGGGGGAGTTAAAACGAACGAGGAGGCTATAATTAAAACTTCGGGAAGTCTTTTTTTTTGTGCGACGTAATTCACTAATCATAAAGACACATACATGATGAAACACTTTTACATAAATGATTTGAGGTATATATATATTGTTAAATAATTACATTATAGCTCATTTGTTTATTTGTATTCATATATATATAAGTTACTGTCCTCCAAGGTGTCGTGTCCTCCAATTTTTTAAAATTTGTGTCAGTGTCTATGTCGTGTCCTCTAGTTTTTAAAAATTTACGTGTCGGAGTGTGTCGCGGGTCTGTGCCAATGCAACATAGCTCACACAATTGTTACTATCAATCTGTGTAATGGTCTTCATAAGGTTATTATGATAGTTCTCGTAACCTCTCCAAAAATTCTTCAGGTGCTCCATCCTTGGGAATTTGGGGAGTGAGGTTGGAATGCCTTGGGCTCATTTTGAAGTCTCGACATCACTTCTCTAAGAGACAGCTTGACACTTATGATACCCTATGTATCAATCCCTAGGCACCATAATAAGCATCGTAGTTATAACTCATAAGGGTAAGTCTCCATAAACATACTTAAGAGGGTGCATATCATGCCCCTTTTGTAGCTAACCACAATTTTCCGTGAGTAACACCAAAAAGGATCATTCAGATATACCACAAAATCTCACTACACCACAAAATCTCACTACAAAGTTTGTAGCCAAAAATCACAATGTCTATCCATATGCTCTCCTAACTAAGGTTTTTCTAATGGTAAACCAATTCATTATTACACCACAACAAAGAGCACAATTCACCAAATGTCGTATGCTCCATACAAATATCAGTGCCCTTCAGCACAAAGTTTTGGATTAATCACTGAAAACTTTCTACTCCAAACACAATAATTATATTCAGCCACAGTGTAACAGAACTTGTAACAGCAAATAACATAACATTGTTTTATTGTACACTAAAAAGTAATTTACCATCATGACAAAAATGATTATAAGTTAGTAACACCCTATATAGATTATGGCAGAATACATATTCATAATGACATTACAACCAAATATTTTGCTCTTAGGGATATAACATCACCCCAGTTATGGTAATGGATTCAGACCCGATTGTAGGGGATTAAATATTCCCACCAGATACACAATTCATAATTAGTCCCCCTTCTATATCCGCTCTTATTTAGGGAATGTCATTAGCAATTATTAAAATGCCATCCACCTACTTATATTCTCCAATAAAAAAATACTCGAACAACCATTGTATAATCAATCACACATCTACAAAAGTCTTCCATACGGATACAAATCTTCCCACCGCATACCCAATTCATAATGAGCCCCCCCTTATGTATCCGGCTTATTTAGGGAAATGTCATTAGTACTTATTAAAATGCTATACCTACTTATATCCATCCTTTTAAAATACTCAAACAACTATTGTTTAATTAATCACCCCTCTACAATAATCTTCCTTCCTACTATAACTTATGCCACTAAAAAACAGGCCGTTTGGGTTACAAACCCATACGTTTCTGATAGTTTACTAATGGTTTAATCTTTGTCGATGCTTTCATGCACAACAATCTGTCACCTTTCCATGAATCGACAACATCTATGAAACAAGTACGAAACCATATCATCAAGACTAGTCAAAGGTTATCAAGTAATTTCACCTGGTGTAAGGCGCCGGGCAAAAAATGATCATATAGTCGGGCCCAGTGCAGGTGAAGGTACTCGTCTTATCATCATAAGCATAACTATATGACCTAGGGCAGGCGTGCTTGAAAAACAACGAGTACGCCGACGGCTGACACGTGTCCGGCGTAGCAAACCCTTCACTACAACAAAACTCCGGATTCCCAAACGCCTCACACGCGCTCTTACATGCAACTCCCTCACTCGAGTTCCCATAGGCCACCTTCAGCGCCTTCGGACACGCGCCGTTCAAATCCACCAAACACCCTGTGGGGCTGCATCCCCCGCCTGTACCTGTTAAAACATTTTAACCCAAAAAAAATATTATTACCCCTCCATTACTACTTCACTGTTAGAGCATCTCCAGTCCTTTTCACCCACATTTTACTCAACTTTTATCTAAAAATTTGAGTAAAAGCTTCCTCTGGAATGAAGCAAACTCAAAGTTAATCACAAATTTGAGTAAAAACTTCACTAATGGCATGATTGCAAATTTGGGAGAAAAAAAATAGCCTTGCAAAATTTGATTAAAAATTTGAGTCTCTTGATTTGAATAAAATTTGAGTAAAACTCTAATTGGCATAGGTTTGAGTCAATGAGTAGAGTGGATTTTACGGAAGTTTTACACATATTTTGAGTTTGAGTTAAAAAAAAGAAAAAAGGCAAGGGCTAGAGATAGAGATAGGGTTGATAAACAAGCCAAACAAGTTGAGCACTTAGTTGTCCAAGCTTGGCTTGAAAACTTAACAAGCTCCAAAACATGTTCAAGCTTAACTTATTTATAAGACAAGCCAATCTTGAACAAACTTTAATTTTATTTTTCCTAAAGCATATTCCAAACAGAAAACTTAACAAGCTCCAAAACATGTTCAAGCTTAACTTATTTATAAGACAAGCCAATCTCGAACAAACTTTAATTTTATTTTTCCTAAAGCATATTCCAAACAGGCCGAGTACTAGCTTGTTCGAGCTTCATTTGAAAGCTAAACATGCTTCAAAAAATCGTTCAACCTTAATTCATTTGCCTAACAAACCGATCTTGAAAGAGCTTTTAGCTCCCTAACACGAGTTCTAACTCGAGTAGCTTAGTTCGTTTATCCGCCCTAGCAAGAGATGCTCTCATAAAACTACTACATCCCAAATATTAGCCGTTTAAAAAAAAAAAGAAAATGATTATCAGTCGTATCATTCTTTCTAACTATAAATTGTATTTACAACGACTGAAAGGCCTAAGAGTTAAAGAGTACCTCCCCTCGGCACCACAAGCATCGGAAGGTTATACCCGTCGACCAAACTGACGTCATAAAAATCCAGCCCTTGGTCGCCGTTAAGCGTGAACTCGGCTAGGGTCGCGGGAGGGATGGCTCCGGCGCCGGCGCATTGTACCTTCCCGGAGCCGCAGTCGGCGGTGGCGCACGAGAATTTCCCGGCGGAGTCGACGGAGCAGAGGGTGCGGGCCCACAGCCGGCCCGACCAGGATCTCGGGACGGCTATGGTCTTGGACTTGCCGCTGGTGAGGGTGAACCCGGTCGGGTAGAGTATGGGCCTGTTGGCGCCGGTCAGGATCCCCGGCCATATCGTGCGGCGGCAGTTGTTGACGATCTTGAACGTCGTGGAGTCGACTGGCCCTGTGAAATCGAAAGAGGAGATTTTGTTAGTGATTGAACTGATTGGGATTTTGGAGGGTGGTGTGTTGAAATGATGATGTGATTCTTTTTTGGTTTTTTCTTGTTTTTTTTACCTGAGAGGAAGAGGAGAGAGAAGGAAAGCAGAAGAGTGAGAGTGGTGGCGAGGATGAACGGACGAGCCATCTGGAGAGAGAGAAAGAGAGAGAGAGAGACACAGAGAGAAAGTATGTGTGTGTTCTGTTTTGTTTTCAGCCAAATAAACAAAAGTTGACAGGTTGATTTAATCAGAAAAGAGATTGGCAAGCAATTTGCTGAGTTGCACGCTCTCACTCGTCTGTTTCGGTATTGAATGATCCGAATTTTTAAAATATTCATTGGCATGTTTGAATTTAAAAAAATAACTCTCCGCAAGAATAGTTTAAATCTTTGCGCCAAAACGTTTATTTAAATCCAGATCGTCCAATACACTTAAAATGAGCACAATTTTGCTCCGTAAACTACTATTCACGAAAAGTTCCACGAAATAGTTATTCTCATTAAAAAAAGTTGACAGCGGAGATGTGGACTGGGAGTGGGAAGGTCTTTTTTTGTGCTTAGCTTCTTCTATGGTTTTCTTGTTTTTTTATACTTTGTACTTATTTATATAGTGATATCGTTGTCTAATGGTATATATTTATATTTTCCATTTTTCCTTCCATAAATCGGTTTTGTTCACATACCTATCTATTTATAACTATCGATGTTTGATAAAGATGATTTTGTACGTATCTGTCTTACTCAACGAACTCTACAAAATGAATGATTCTAATCATTGATGTGGACTACGTACATAGAAGCTCACAACAACAGTTCAAGCTAGACCAAACTAGACGCAAGAAAAACTTGATAGGAGCTTCATCCATTGTTTTGGGTTAGACATAGGTGGGAAAGTATCCTCTCCGGTTCTATTTTGAACTCAATGTGTACCTTTTTCGAATCGACCATGATAATTAGAGTTATTTAGTTTTACATTTATTAAAAATATTAATACTATTAAAAATTATATTTCGAATTTAATATCGTAAATTTAATTGGAAAACAAATTTAGGGTGTGTTCTTTAACAAGAATGACTACTTTTATCTGGGCCGTGTGTTTGATCTCTTCTCCAACAGAAGAGTTTATTTATTTATTTTTCCTTTGATCTGTACAACAGAAGAGTTCAAAAAATATATATTAGTAGTGCTTTCAATTTATGTGGGCCTTGTGGTTGGTCGGAGTTAGGTCACAAAATCTTTTAGCTGGAAGTTTTCAAGCTTTGCTCTATCTTTTTCCTCGTAATCCCGTTCTCATTTTCAGTAGGAACTCTTGCTCACGCTCACACATAGAGCATGTGAATGCAGGAGGAGTGGGTGTTTTTCCGAGGGTTAGTAGAGGTTTTTGGTTTGTCGCGGCTGGTTGATACTGTTATAGCCTAGGCGTTGGGAGACAAATCCATTGTTCTGACTAAATATGAGAGATGCAAGCTCATGTAGTCTGGCGGACAGACTCCTTCAGTTTCGCGATGAATTATGTCAGAGAGCGCAGAGGGGAGTTGCCGAAGGTGGTCGTTAGTGGTCCAAGGCAGCGCGGCCAGGGGTGCCGCTGTGGCAGCTAAGAGAGGAGAGAATCAGTGTTTAGAAAACAAGCTCCTGTTGTACTTTTTCAATTAACTTGACTAGTAAATACTTTTCCTTTTCTGATCTGTAAGTTTTGGGTAGCAAGCACTTGGTAGGAGCAGATGTCTTTGGATTCCAGAGGATAAATTAGGGCCCTTTGACATACCTTTCCCACGTTTCGCATGTGATAAAAATCATAAGCTTGGATGCTTTTACAAAAGCAGGTTTCAAAGAGTTTTGAAAGTTATTCAACCATGTCCTGCGTTTCATCTCGAGATTTGAGAATCGTTAACAACTAAAAATGTACAGTTCAGTTTTCGCGTACTTGAATTGCCAATGGCAAATAGGAAAACGAAAGCGCAACCACTATCTACCAGTAGTACATATGGATCTATAAAGAAATGCAACTGGTCCTGAAAATGAGATGTCACAATCTAAAGTCGGGAGATTTCTTTAACTTTCTGTGTTCACATCAATATTTGGAGAAAGCAATAGTAGGTAAATTCATGAAAAGAAATTGAAGAACTAGCCCCGTATTCCAACAGCAAAACAATTTTGCCACAACCAAAAATACTTACACGCACTAAACTCTCTCCCATTAAAATGGGGCCCACACCAACAAAAATTAAAAAAAAAAAAAGGGGTGCAAAATCAATATAACTGGTGGTAAGACAACAATGTTTTTATCATCCCGACTCTGGAAAGAAATTAAGGAATCCTACCTTGTGAAATCATGAAATTCCTGATGAAAAGAGCTTCAATTTGCCATCTGGTCTGTTGCGAAATAGGGGATGCTGCCATGAACCCCCGCCAAGCGACCGAGCCGACCGTTCATCTCAGCAATCAACAACTCGGATCTTGACCGAGCAATGGACCGTTCAGATCTGTATGCGCTTAAATTCAATCCGAGCCATCCGTGCAAAAATGAACGCCCAGATATCGCTCGACAACCGCTTGGCGGGAGTACTTGGCAGCATCCCCGGGTATCCTTTCTTTGCTACATAACAGAACTGTGCAGTCAATATTAAGGTACTGGCTCCCCTATACTCGTGGGATGAGCGTCTGAATTGAAGATCTTTATCAGCGCAGGACTTATGCACAGGTGATTTTCCACAATGGAAACCCGTGACTGTGATCTTGACCAAAACCCATTGACAATGCCACAGCTTTAGAAAAGTGAATGGCCGCCTTTGATCGGACCGGAAAGTAAATTGGTTGAAATGCATGTAAGTTGGCCAAAACACTCTTGACCATCGGGAAGAAAAAAGTGGAAATGCTTTTCACCATAGCCTAGAATGATTTTTGTCACTCCTATTTGCCTTGGATCAAAGATCAATTCACTTTTGACGGAAAAAAAGAAAGAAAAGAAGATCACTTCACTTTTGTCAATAAATATCAAAGTCACGTTTAACAAATCCAGTACAGTCACGGGTCTCCAACTTGGAAAACATTCGAAAAAGAAAATTCTATGGGAACCGACGAGAAGTGCACCATCAATGCATAGATAGCAAGCGGAATTCACTTTCGGGTCCCGCATATTCAGAATGAAAGCTTGATATAATACATGCAATTATTCGATTGAACTAATTTTTTACTGGACCACTCAGAATATTTTAAAATTAACAACGAATCATTTATGCAAGACTCGAAAGTAGGTTCCGCGCACTGATCTTTGCATTTTGGTTGGCACCCACAGACGGGTTGGAAAACATTGGGGGCTAATGCAAACCTAGAAGCTTCTTTTCTTTTGGAAAGAAAATAGGAACATTTTAATCTTCACAAACACCTGTACCACAACAAAAACAACAATCAACAAGCAAGAGAATGACTCAACCCAGCAAGAACCCAAACAAGTTTTACACGGTGACGCGGCTAAGTGAAAGCGACGAGGGAAGAATGAAATTCAAACAAATATTTGACAGCAACTTTGGGGTGGGATTAATAGCAAGAACTTAGCTTCACGACGAGAGGAACACCAAATAGTTCACATATTAACACCAAAACAGAACGCGGTAAATACTTTAGTTAGCAAACTGACCCTGCAACAAACCAGCTAGCAGTTGGAAAAAAGGATGCTGTCAACTGCGGTACTCACTCAATATCACCATCCCATTCCAGGCGCAGCTCTAGTCGTCTTGCTCACAACTTCTCCATACTAAATATCACCATCCCATTCTGGGCAGCTCTAGTCACCTTGCACACAACTTCCCCATTCTGGGCAGCTCTAGTCACCTTGCACACAACTTCCCCCTACTACCGATCCTTCGTAGAGATGGGAAGCCAAAAGAATGGCAAGTTTCTCTATGGATCTAATGGATATGGGTACAAAGTGAGAGGTGCCAACGGAGATCTAAACTGGTTAGCTCTAATGACATTCAAGTACCAATGTGATCATTTCTATCAATGATGTCTACCGAAGGACTCCCACTAGAGAATGTTTTCTCAAAAGTTGAATGTCAAGATGAATCACAAATTTTATTTACCAAGTGAACCCAAAAACATACAAGGTTAAACTCTGTATCGAACCCATCAAGTTAAAAGTTAGTAGCAGCTACCAGAGACATTACAGAGTATTACTGAATTACTTCTACAGAAAATGATGCAAGGGAACATATATAGTTTGACACAAGAATCCTAGTCAACAGGCTCAAGTTAAACACATTAGTGAAGTCTCCAAGGCCAAGAACATTCGCATATCAAATGGGAAGCTACCGGACAATGACATGACAAAAGCAAACAACTGATGAGACAAATGAGAGTGAGCCAAACTAGACCACTGCAGTTGACAGTCTGAAAATTCATTTTCATCAATGCCTACAGTAACCAAGAGCCCCATTTTTTTTTAATAATGACAAAAATAAGCCTAAAAATCGTACTTATTGTGGCCATTCTCAATTTCTCCTGCTTTAATAGGGTATGGTTAACCACCAGTTATTTGGGTCAGATGTATTTACTTTTCTCGTTTCTGGAAAATTGGTGATGGGTCAGATTACTTTTTCCCATTTGAATAAAGACGTCAAAAATAAGCCACTTGGCTTATTTAGCCCAAAACTTGTGGATCTCAAAGACATCTATAATCGAATCCAAGCCAAGAATAATCAATGAAAACAACAAAAACAATAACAAACACAAGGAAGATGAAGTAGAAAACAAAGGTATGCATGTGTGGTTATCGGTATCAGCTGTTAACTGGAATTTACCTAAAAATCGACTTCAAATCTAAGTTCGCATATAATAAGGAACGGTTATGCAGGATTCAATAGACCACCATTCTTTCATAGAAACTAGCTAAAGCACATGGTCCATGGACGCAGAAATGACTGTTTACGTACGAATGCCGGAATGGATTCAGGGCAACACATGAAAACCGTTTAAACAGAGCAAAGATTAGATAAATATTACAAGTTCACAACCACCAAATCCGTATAAATAGTACCATTATCTTTCACACTTTGGCAATCAATTGCAGATCCATGTTCCAGGAGATGAGCACACCGCAGGTTAAACACATCATCAGGTTGGACAACAAATGTTTCAACTCGCTTGCTAGAGACACCAAATCCGATTGTTGTTCTTTTTTGTTTATCAGTCTATTCCTACTCAAATGTGGTCACCAAAGTATTAGTGTTGTATAAAGCTCCAACTAATGGAGGACATGAGGGGTGTTCCTTATCCCCGAACTTAACTTTGTCCTCATAATTTTGATTCTAAGTCTACAATTCTAACCCAAAAATAAATCCACAAAAAGCTTAGTCAGTCAAAAGACACAACACCAAGCACATCTTACCAAAACCAATCCAGTAACACAAAGTATATAGAGCAATTCACATTTTCAAAAGACCACCAATCTTTCAAAGAAACTATCAAAGACACAAGAACGCAGCAACGTCTATATACTTATGAGGGTAACACCTGAAAACCCATTAACCAGAGCAACGAGTTTATGCTTCGAAATTACAACCACCAAATCCAGTCAAAATCAAGCACTTAAAATACCATACCAAAAACAAAAACAGGTGACCATATCAAGACCCCTAATAAAACCCCTGACAAAAACAACATACCCATGTATACGGTTCACCGATTCAGAGACACAAAAGATAAAGACCAATAACTTAACGAAAACCAAGAAAAACAGAAAGGGTATAGGAGTGAAGATTCACATTTTTACCCCCACCCTTCTTTACCAATCTCAACGAGAAGCGTTGGGGCATTCCCTGGCGAAATGACCGTCCTCTCCGCAGTTGTAGCAACCTCCACCGCCGCCACCGCTGCGGCCGCCGCCTCCACCGCCGTACCTCCCACCACCACCACCACCACCGCTGTACCTCCCACCACCGCCGCCGCCGCCTCCCTCGTAACAGTCCCTAGCCATATGCCCCGACTCCCCACACTTAAAGCAAGCATTCCCGCCGCCGCCGCCGCCATACCCCCCACCACCGCCGCCATACCCGCCGCCGCCGCCATACCCACCACCGTCGCCTCCACGTCGGCCGCCGCCCCTTCCACCTCCGCCGTTATACCCACCACCTCCGCCATACCCACCACCTCCACCATACCCCCCGCCGCCGCCGCCGCGTCCGCCCCCTCCTCCTCCGCCGCGGGTGCTGCCCTGGACGGGGCCCTCGTTGGGGCCGGTGACGTCGGCGGCCTTGGTGCGGCCGTCGCCGCCGGATTCGATGACGAACTCGACGGTCTCGCCGTCGCCCAGGCTGCGGAAGCCGTCGGTGCGGATCGAGGACTGGTGGACGAAGAGGTCATCGCTGCCGTCGTCAGGGGTGATGAAGCCGAACCCCTTCTGGTCGTTGAACCACTTCACGACCCCCGTCATCCTGGCGCTGTCACCTTCAGCCATTGATACGAAAATACGAAACCCTAGAGATTGATCGAATCTCTCTGTGTGAGAGAGCAAACCCTAGTCTCTCTCCTCCTCTCTCTCTCTCTCTCTAGATGAGTGTTGGTGTGTGCTTCGGCTTCTGATTTATCGACGACTTGCTACAGCCTGAGACTGACACATCAGCACTATAATAAATGAAGGAGTAAATTGCAGTGACCTTCCCTAAGGGTTCTCATAATTTTAGAATCTCCCCATAGGTTTTGAAAGTAGAGATTTGATTGGTAGATTTGTATAACTTTGTATAGGTTGAATTTCCTGCGTAGGCCTTGCAATGGCATTATGGAGTAGTTTTGTCAAATTTTTGTTAATGAAAAGTAAATTATTTTTATATTTTTCTAAATATTTTTTTAGCTATCCAATATAAAGCCCTAAATATCGGGCTTAGGGGCTTTACCTACGATATCCCTCTCCAAAAAAAATTCGGTATTTTTTTTACCTTTTAGATCCATTTTGAAGAGACAAGCCAATAATTCACGAAATTTTGACACAAGACTAAAACAAAGCAAATAAATAAATAAAAACAAAAATCAAAAGGCCCAAAGGACTTCCAAAAATCTAAGAGTAACAGCACATAAAAATGAATTCTCATCAAAATACAAAAATAAATAGATAGTGTCGGTGTCACTTTTGCTAAGTAAACGTTCTGAGATGCCCATTTGATACGTGGATAAGGAAATTCTTTTGAGTTGTTCTTCTTTTATATCTCCCCTCTTCATGTAACATGCGTATTTTGTAAAGAAATCTCATAACCTAAACTCCTAGACCAGAGTCGGGGAGACGGATGCGTTTTTGTCAAACTTAAGGGAGAGTTTATGCAGTTATCAGCTGCCTCGGGAGAGATCAGTGCAATTTACGTACGCCACATGAAAAGACGAGATCCATTTTTGGGGAATCGACCCGACGGTTGGCGCTTGATGGTTTAGATCTGACGGTTGGGGATCCGTTAATGTAGTTTGTTCATTTACCGTCTGCGTTGTTTTTATTGGCGTGATTATGTGAGTAATTTACTTGATTATATGATTATTAATTAATTACAGTACATAATCACAGTTTTGCTCTTTTTTATTTATTTTAGGATAGGAGATACATTGCACTTAGTGAGCTTCTTTTATTAATTGATGACACAATAAACCATACAGGTATACGAACATATCCACACTTAAGGCTCTTGTTCCCTCAAAGGATTTTTAAAAAAATAAGTATTTATTTGTAATTTTTAAACTTAAATGATTTTATCGAGATTTATCAAATAAGATTCATATTGCACAAAAAATTATTTCAATAAGTCCATTAATTAATATATCAAACAAGTACCATCCTCTGTTCCTATAACATTAAAAAAATAAAATTTTAAATACTACGAGAGAGATTCCATTTTTTTATATTCCATATATCTCCGGTGCCAGCACACAGTTGTAAACAAGTAACAAATAACGCGTATTTTCTCGAATGAGAGGCTGTAATTTGAGCACAATCTCTTGTGCTTTATCGAACATTTGGAAAAGTGGAACCAAATTGACCTGAACAAGTTTAACCTATACAAAAATACACACTATCTTTATTTTGTGCACTACGTTCGTAATCAGTCATGGTCATGAATAATAAAGTGTTAACTTTTTGTGGCTACTTTGTTTATATATTTCAAACGGATTTCTAGTTACTTTTGGAAATTTTGTGAACGTTACTCTTGTTTTAATTTAACTGTTTTAGTTATGAGAGTTCATAAACTGTGTTCTGCTGCTGCGGAGTCTTTTGGTTCGGTTCGATAAAGTTGTCAGCTTTTTATTTTTCGTTTATGAAAAACGAGAAATGATGTTTATTTATTAAAAACGAGAAACATGTTTGGTGACCGTAGTAGTTTTCGTTTATTTGTTTTTCTGGGATGCCGAAAGTGTTTTCAAAAGAAAAATGAAAACCCAATTTTTTGAATTTCTAGAATTTTTGTAAACTAGTGGAATTGATTATGTATTTTTTGTAAACAAAAACAGTAAACACAAACATGTTTTATGGTGCCTGTTTCAAAAATATCGAAAACAAAATACTGGAAATAAAAGTTTTCCCAATTAGAGCAAGTTTTAAGCATTAATAAATTTTTTAAAATCATTTTGTAAAATGTTTTGTGGGTTATCAATATGAGGGTGAGTTTTCCTTAAAAAGTTTGTCTAGAGTTTCACGGCTTGTTTGGTAGCTGTATAAGGGAGGGAGATATAGAACTCTTCCCGGATATATAAATCCGAGTACACTATATACCCGTTGTTTGTTTCCTTATTTTCACCCCAGATATCCACAGCCCCTTGGAGGGGTTTTATTTTGGGACACCCGTTTGGGTGTCCAATTCTTATCGGGGTTTTTTTACCAAAAACCCCCATGGCCCTATTGGAGAGAGAGAGAGAGAGAGAGGAGAGACCGGAAACGCGATAGTGCTAACGACGATGGTGGTTGGTTTGACATCATTTTATATTTTCCACTCTCTCATATCCTCCTCCTTAAAAAAATTAACAAACCAAGGCTGTGTTCGGTTGCAATTTCCGGCAATTTCCGGAAAATATTTCCGGAAAAAGTGTAATCATTACCCCTATTTACTTTTCTCTCATTCCAATCATTACTTTTTCATCCAATCATTACCCCTATTCTCTTCCAATAATTACCCTTATTTCTCTCTCTATCTCTCTCCAATCATTACCCTATTTCCAATCATTATCCCTATTTTTCTATCAAATCATTACTCCAACAACCATTTCTAAAAACCAAACCAATCACTAACTCAAAATTTTTTTTCCGGATCATTACCCAGAAATTGCAACCGAACTTAGTACAAGTGATTCTTAAACTCCCCTTTTTAAAAAAATCCTCCATATAACTAAATCCACCTCCCCTTTTTAAAAAAATCCTCCATATAACTAAATCCACCTCTTTATTCGTGTCTTTCCCTCCGTCTCTTCTCCAAGACATATTCCGCTAACAAACAAGCCGTAGAGACTTTCGACATTTGCCGCTAAATGTACTTTTAGTTGATGAAATATGAGAAGAATAATTTGTCTCGCAATCCGTATTTTTTATGAAATTTAACTTGTTTTACTCTGTTTAAACAAAAGGATAAAAGCTTATGAAAACCATTCCGTTGATCTTTCAAGTACTCTCATCTAAACACTTGCTACATTAGTAAAAATGTTTACATTTTCTAAGCATTAGCAACAACCCAACACTCACTCAAATCAAGTGTGAAATCCATTTACACTGCACACTAGCAGAATTGTACTGCGAATTTGTGTGTGCAAATGTTTTTCATTATTGAATTATTTTAAATCCTTTTCCCTCATCACAAGAGCCGAGAGTGCATGGAAAATACTCCAGTAAAATACTTACTTCTTCCGTCCGGATTTAATTGTTCATAATTTTATTTTCATCGGCCAAAAAACGAGTTATATTTTTGAATCTGCAGTGAATTTCTTATCGAATATAAATCTTATTTAATAAATTTAGATTAATTCTAGAATATAATGTTTTCAAAATCAAGCAAAACAATATAAATTAAAAGATATAATCGATTAAAAAATAACATAAATTCTAAAAAGTGACAAATATGGACTGATGGAGTATGTTTTGCCCCCAAAAAAACCAGTTTTGACAGACTAGTCAAACGGTCAACCGACAGTGAAGGCATGTCTAAGATGGGACTACTCAGTGGTGATTGAGAGTCCAGTCCTTCCAGGCTCCAGCCTTCCAGGGAGTACTGTACTCTAGGTTGTCCCTTTGCATATACTGTAGTAGAAAAGAGTAGTGCTATTCACACAGACAGAGTACACAGATTTTGTGTGAGGTCCACTACAGATCTTATATAAATTGTTCGAGTTGTTCATTAAATATAAACATTTTTTTCAAGGGCCTCTGTCAAAAATCAGCTCAATTCGATAGTTATAGGTGCTCGATCTAATCATTTAATATTTCATTAAGATTGAAGGTGAATGAAAAATTAGATGATTGGATCAAACACTTATACGTATCTGATTTTTTACGGGGACCCTTAAAAAATGTTTTATGTTTAATGAACAAATCAGATTATTTGTATGAGATCCGTCGTGGGCCCCACGTAATAATCTGTGCACAAAATCTGTATATAAAATCTGTGTAAGTATCATTACTGATAGAAAAGAGACCTGTTAGGACACGAAAAGAATGTCCATGAAAAACAAATGAACGTTTCAAATTTAAATCTATTTGAATTTGAATTTGGAATGTCCATTTGCTTTTCGTGAGCACTCTCATAGACATCCTTCATGTGTCATAACATTTCTGTATCGAAAATGCTAGTAGTAAGAATTTCGAGAAGAATAAAAAATGGAGTAACAAATAATTAAAAAGCTACTCTCTCCATCTCTATCTTTTTGTCCTCGTGAACACTTTTTACGTTCTCAAAATATTATCTCTGTTTAATTGTTACGAGCCAAAAACATCAAGATTTTAGTCTTTTTTACCCTTACTTTTTGAAATGAAGAACTACTAGCAATGATGATGTTTTGAAGTGTAAAAGGAGAATATATTATAAATATGAAAAGTGTAACGTTTGATATTCTCTTAATAAGTGTATACTACCCAAAGGGGAAAAAAATTGAGACAGAAGGAGTATTACATACGAGTAACAACACAAATTAGCTTCTCACAAACACAAAGCCAAGCACAAACTCACGCAAAAAGTCTATTGCATCAAGTGTTACTCCTTCCATTTCAATTTAATAGTCCATTTTGAGAGTTCAAGCCACTTTTTAATTGATTACGTCTTGTAATTTATAATGTTTTATGTGATTTTAAAAATATTGTATTATAGAACCAATCAAGATCCATCAAACGAAATTCATACTGAATATAACATTTACTACCAATTTAAAGATACAATTAATTTTTTATCTGTTTAAAAAAGAGCGAGGGAATACTAAATTGGGACATAGGAAGTACTATCTTCCATTATAATGTTCATAAATACTGAAAACAATTAACTCCATATTCTTCTCTCTTTTTTTTGATGGGAAAAAATACTCCATATTCCTATACTTTGCACTTGGGAATAAAGTGGAAAGTATATTCTGCGAAATTATTTACCAACAGCATTATTTTTTAATAATACAAAAAAGGAAAGGTCGTGGTTGGTTGAATTATTGACGTCAGAATCAAGCTATGGCTACGGATGGCCCAGGTTCGACAAGTCAAGAGCCGGGGGAATTTATTGGGCTGCTTTTTGCCTAAGGCTCACAAATCTTCCAAAAAAAATTAGCATAAAATCTTCCCTTTTGAGATGTTGATACCAATTTCCTGTAAATCGGGGGTAGAATCGATTCAAACATTTATTGATATTCGACGAATTTGATTTTTTACGAGGATGCTTAAAAAAAGTTTTGAAAAAGACGGTGTACATTTGGTGGGATTCTTAAGTGGATCCCATAGAAGACGATGTTAGATTTCTTAGAGGGTTCCAACCTAAAACGAATAGGCAATAGGTGGAGTAACCTCTAGAATATATTAACCAAACTCAGATGGCTTAGATGAGTGATGTAGGATTAAAGTCTAACACTCCCTCATCGCGTGCAGCCCGGATGCACGTGGAGGTACGAAATAAAGAAACCATGAGATTTGACTCGGGCGACCCGAATCAACGGAGATTTGACCACGCAAGATAAAGCCACCCAAGACCTAGCTCTGATACCATGTTAGATTTCTTGAAAGGTTCCAACCTAAAATCAATTGACAATAGGTGGAGTAACCTCTTCAATATATTAACCAAGTTTGGGTGACTTAGATGAGTTACGTGGAATTAAGTCTAACAAACGGTGTACGCCAAATGATGTACCCATAGTTTTGTTGTTTTGAGATGGTCCAATGAATACAGAAAGTTGCAGCATCTGACTTGAGTGCTGCAAAATGCAAAGGAATCCCTTGATCTGTAACAACTGTTGAATTTGTGGGAATCGTCTCAAATTGCATGGCTCCGTCCGGATATGGTCACGGCAGTCCAGCCGGCGGCCGCTCAAGTATAATTTAGAGACCCGAAGCCCCTGTCTTTTTATTCGAAAAGGTGGTCAAATCCATCCTAACGCAGGACGCACTGCAAAGGACCCTACGTTTTTTGGGTTATAAAACCCATTTTGGTTAGATCTTTTTGGGCGAGGGCATCTAATTATACTACAATGCAACGGCTAATTCTAATCGTCCAGATGTGTTTAGACGTTTTAGATTTAAAAAAAACTCTTACGGGAAAAAAGTTTCAACTTTTCCGGAAAAACATTTGAGCGAATCCTGACCGTTTATTACAACAATGGACGGATAGAGATTGGTTGGTAGCACTTTCGTTAATTATTAGCAGTACTTGCATTGAGATTCGTTATTGGCATGTGAGAGAAAATATAGTACTACTTCTCTATGTAGGTTTGAGAATGAGAACTTGGTACTTTTGAGTTTGGTGAGGGGTGGGACTTGGGAGAGGTTGCTACAGAAATAATCCTTCTTGTAGATCTTTCGAGCATCCGTTTGCACTTGTGTTAGTGGAAAGTATTGATCGACCGATCATGGAATAGGTTTACACTCAACGTAGGCTGAACGACGTAAAATCCTTGTATTCCTTCTTTTGTTTTTTCTCATTGTCGGTTGGGGCCGAATGACCGGTAAGTAATAATTTTCAAATATTCTGAAAATTACATCAAATTGAACATTCGACCGCACCACAAAATCCAAAGATATCCACCACAAAAGCATATCCAAATTGAATCCCATCACAAGTACAAATGTAAGGAGAGGTGAAATCTCAATGCGAGGAAGGATAATCGCGAACCTTTCTTAACTGAGGTGCACGGCTCTTGTCAACTCGGCTAACCTGGTCGGATAGATGAGAATGTCATCGACTTTTTTTTTTTTTGGCACGGCGATCATTGACTGCTTTTAACTTTAATGTGCCCGTGTGTGTGAGAGAGAGAGGGAGAAGAAGAAGTAATCGCGGTTGCAGCTTGGCCTATCTGGAGAAAAAGCAATTCCAGGATTCTCAATCTATCTAACCGGGAAAACAACTGTGACAATTCCATAAAGATTCTGAACAATTCTTGTTCCAGGAAATGAATTTGCTTCTACAGTTTAGTTTTCAGTACTCAGAATCAGAGACAATTCTAAACAGCAACAAGTGAAATTCAAGGCTAACGTTTACAACAGACCCAACCGTATGTACATACATTCGTTCCTAGACTCGTAATTTCAAATACGTAAAAATGTTTCCCAAATACAATCCGTCGACATAAGAAGGGAGAACATAGCATGAATATTCCCTTGACTGCTCTGTGTCTGTTTGTTTGGTCAGAAGACGGTATTTTGGGTGTTGACCCTACTTGCTGACAGATTTGGTTTAGGGCTTTTTTAAGCTTTTTTGTTGTTGGGTTTCAATTTGTTTTTGGATGTTCTTGTTTCTGCATTCCACCTTTGGTTTGATTCCCCTCCACTATCCCCCGGCTTGATGTACCTTAGTCAAGTCTTCTCTAATAAAGTGTTACTTTTACCGATAAAAAAAAAAAAAACATAGCATGAATATTGTCTAGAATAGTAGATTTTAACGATCAATAGTCATACCATAATCCATCATAGTAGAGTTTCAGACATATCCATAAAACCTTTTCACTATCACAAACGGACAGGGACGAGCCAAATTTCAAGAGACATTCGCAAGCACGTGCCATTTTCTAAAGGATTAAGAGTTCAAACCAACCTACTTGTGGATTGTAAACATTACTCCCAAGCTCGAAAATTGTGGGTTGGGCTAAGCGAACGAGGGTGCACCCTAGGGCCTAGGTAGACGTAACGTTCCAGCCTCAGGTAGTCCCATCTGGAATCGTGTTGAGTACTCAAATAGTTCTCAGCTTAAGCTAACAAAAAACTCAGAACCAATATCTGATTAACATTGGTGACATAAACGAATAAATACTACTCAGTTGGAACCTTAGGAAATTCACCATTTGAGCCCAATGAAAGCGAACTTGATCCGTCAATGTAGTTATGAAAAAGAAAGAGAATAGTAGAACCCGAAGTGCTTGGAATTGCAAGCCTTGGTTTATCAGCAACAGTGCAGTGGTACTGTGAAACCTGAAGAAAACAAAGTTGAGCCCCCCTGCACGTGGGAAGTTAGGAATCAATTTTGGCCTCATATCGATCGGAAAGTGGCCACTCAAATCCAGCACAATCAGAACAAAATGTTTTTACAATAGTCCAAGAAATGAAACTTCATATGGATACGAAATATGTCACTGTTACATTTTTGTCCCCGACTTTGCACGGATGGAATATGCTTATGTTCAATTTAACTTCCATAGACGAATTCAAGATCGAAACATAACCCAACAAAAAAAAAAACACAGAGAGACACAACTGAAAACAATTATAGCATGCTTGCCTTTTAGTTCAGCGCAAACCCAACATCCTGTACATGATTAATACACAACAGCAACCCTTGATACACCAACAAAAAGACTTCACATATAAACAAACAGAATAAGAAAAGACCCGTTACCAACTTACTGAATCAGAACAAGGAGAAGAACGAGACTAACACTATCTTCATGCCTCACCTTCAATCCTGGCATAAGTAACCCCAACACAGGCATCAACAAAATCCTCTTCAATAAAATCAGTAGACAATACCTGCAGCCAATCACCGCAACCCCGGGTGAAGCACTGACTAATGAAAAGACGAGCGTACCCATGGATCCGATTCGTAACTGGTTTTACGTACATAACCGGGTTATCCGCTTGTGGGGTTAAGGTATTCTCCACCCGGTAAAAGTGTTTCCTGGAGCCAACCGGTGGCTGCTCACTCAAGTACTTCAGATTGCCCTCAAACTTGGTAAATGGTAAATCAGTGTCAATCCAATTATCCTTCAAATACCCAGATCCCCATAATGGCCCCCCAACCTCCGGCTCGGGTGAAATTCTCGGCTTCCAAACACAAATAACTCTCTTTGGCAATATTTCAGCAATTGTCTTTTCAAACACATTATCATCATTATGAATGAGAAACTCACCCAATTGCTCCTCCAAGTACTTGTTGAACTCGGGCGGGTCCTTGTGTCCGTACTCTGTTCGGATCTCTAGAATTACAATCTCCGCTTGGGTTTCGGACAAAAACTGCTTGATGTCGTTCATAACCACATCAATGCTATAGGTCAGGAGGATTCCATGACAAACACGGCGGTCCTCCTGAACTCGGATATCAACGACACGGGTCCCTATTTCGAGTTGACCGTAAATAGAGAGGGTTTGGCATTGGGCGAAGGGGCGAGTAATGAGTGGGATTCCTATCTTGTTGGTCGCGGAGTCGTGGGTCCCAGGCCATACAATCTTGTTTAATTGAACTTTCTCTGGGTTGAGGCCTAACATCCAGTTTTTCCGATCAGGAGGGCGGTAGTCACAACCAGGGAAGTTGCAGCCATTGCTTTGTTGAAGATCTCTTAAAGCTTTTTCTTCGGATGAAACCGATTTTATTCGGTCCATCTGCTTAGAGACCTCACCACGCATCCTGAAAATCAGAGAAGCACAAGAAGAAAAATTCTCCCTCCTCCCCTGGATATTGCTTCTTCTTCTCCCTCTCCCTCTCCCTCTCCCTCTCCTTCTCCCTCTGCTTCTTTGTTTTATGTTGTTTATGGGGTAACTTGTGATTAAGAGGTCTAGGTTATCTGGGTTTTAATAAATTCATTAATGTTTGGTGGTGTCACTAAGGTTAGACCAAGACCTCATATGGCTTCACCAGATAAATACCGGCGAGGATAATGATTGCATGCATATCCACAAGTTTTGGATTTTTACTGATCAATATCGGATTCACCGATTCGCAGTCAATTAGACCGATCCAGTTGTTCTAGAGTTCTTTTAACGCCGAAATAATTCTACAAAATAATGGCCATTACAACTTACACCCGATACTTGCTGTATCGTTTGATACTCCCAATACCATTCTGATACCATGATTTAAAACTACAGTAAAGCATCTCCAATTATGCTTCAAGATTCATTTTCTCCCAACTACTATATAAATTATACTATTATATATTGAGATAAGACTAGCTCTTTTGTAATTGTTTGGGCTTATTGGTCCACTGTTTAGCTGGCGAAAGTTATAAAAGTTTGTTGATGTTGATGTTGATCTTGATGTTTATATAAGTCGTCCTGTCTTTCACCTATAATAGATTATACAGTCAACAGTGTGGGAAAATGATTCACACCTATTTGTGCCACACGAAGCAAGATGTGGTCTGTATCAATTTGACCCTTCAACAAACCTGCTATTCAATGATTGAATGATCCAACCATAGAAGGATATTCCAGTAATCAGGCCTTAACACTTTATATATATATGTACCAAACAAAGCCTCCACCTAATGATATTCATCCTCTATATGAAGCTAGGATACCAACACGGGGTGTGGATACGATACAGATATGGCCATTTGAGTAAACAAATGGAAACAGGTACAGTAAGATTAGAATACCTTAGACTAAAAATTACTTTTATGAACTTTTACCAATCGACTACGTATACTTACAATAATGGTGAAAACCGTCTATTCTTCATATGCAAAACTATGCACACAAGTTTATTGTGTTACTTGTTGAAATTCAATTTTATTGATACATATGTATTACACAACAAGGATATTCAAAAACTATAAACATATATGTATTTTACATTTTCATCTCACTATTATCTCTCTCTCTAAAAAGTAATTAAAGTATTAAAAACTGTACTTGTCTGTATTCCTAACAATTATAAGTACCGCAATCTTAATTCTACAGAAGTTCGGTTACATGAGTTAGAGTATCTAAACTATATTCGCTACTTCAAAAATAAAAGATAATAATTTTCCAATTGTGGATGCTACTGGAATATGCATTGACGAATATCGGAGGAGTATCGGTACAATATGGATACGCAGGGACGGAGGTAAGGCCAAGGGTGGGGAAGCCCGGGCCACCCCAACCTTCCTAGAATTACCCTATGTGCAGTATATACTACACATCAAAAAGTAAAATAAAATGTCATACAAAATTGGCTGAAGTTTACTTTAGCTGGTAATGGGTTAAGGTGCTGGAAATGTGCTTTAACAGATTCAGCAATGGCTATCATCTAAACATTACCTAAGATTTTGTATGCAAAATTAATACTTTACCGACTATTCCAACAACCGCATAGAAGAACTTTTTAGTTGATTGAAGACAGGCTCCGTGATTAGTAAGTCGTCCCTCTTCTGGGAAGTGATCACGATGATTACAATGATAGACCTGAAGAAGATAAAAACCCAAGTATTAGGCCAGGTAAATGAGTCAGAAAAGGCCATTTGAAAAACATCAGAAGTTGCATTTGGAATCATCTTGTTACCACATAATCTATCAGATAAGCAAGGAGACCTTTGAGGTACCCTACACCACAAAGAATCAAATGATCTTTAAAAAGGATCAATGCAACAGCATTTTCAAGTTAAAGGCCCTGATACATCTAATGTGCCCTAAACAATACCAACTAATGCCAACAAAATTAATATGGGCTGCACTGCTTGCAGAAGTGGCCTACATATCCCCTTAGGAAATCAAGCCATTATGCAGTTCAGGAAAAGGTTCACTTGAGTATTAACACTCTCCTTTTTTGCTCTACATTTTGCCTAGATCTGTCCTTTTGGTTTTACAAACTAGCGAGCTTTCAAAAATGTCCCATCATTTTGCGTAAGTTGCCCTTTCAGATTTTCAACCTAGCCGGTTTTTTAGTCTAAATTTTGCCAAGGATATTGGCCTTTAGGGTTAATCGTCCTAGTGAGCATCTCTCAAAGATAATACTTCTTAAGTTGATCTATCGGCTTAGCGAACTCGAAACCATCAAGGTCAGTGAGGATCACCCCTCACCCCTCCATCTCCCGAAGCACCAAATCACCTTCCTTCAGGTTCCGTGGTTTCACCTTGTTGAATGCTCGAGCTATTCGTCACTAATACCCTTGGACATGATACTAGAAACAGATAACCTGTACACTAAAAAACAGATGTAGGCAACAAATAATCTGTTTGGCATCGTCCTTTAGGGTTTATCGTCCTAGTGAGCATCTCTCCAAGATAATACTTCTTAAGTTGATCCAGATTAGTCGGCTTAGCGAACTCAAAACCATCAAGGTCAGTGAGGATCACCCCTCACCCCTCCATCTCCCGAAGCACCAAATCACCTTCCTTCAGGTTCCGTGGTTTCACCTTCTTGTTGAATGCTCGAGCTATTCGTCCCTGATACCCTTGGACATGATACTAAAAACAGATAACCTGTAAACTAGAAAATAGATGTAGGCAACAAATAATCTGTTTGACATCCTCCCTACCATAGTAAAACATGACTGGAGATCTATGAACGGTATAATTGGAGGCATGTCACAAAACAGTAAAAGCTAATTAGCTTCAATATTTTGACAATTTCTGAGCACAGTATGGAAAATGTACTTCGAGTCCTTGAGTTTGCTAAGATGGATAACTAATCACTATGAAACTCCCACCTACCCCACTGCAGGCAAGAAACAATGTCGACGTGAGATTTCTTAAGATAATTAGTGATCACCATTTTGTTGATTTTGGTTCATTCCAGTTTTTTTGGTAAACTAGGAACGCTTAGAGATTGGATTCCAAGCACGCCTCCTATTTTTTACTATGGAAGAAAAAGGTAGTATTGGTGTAGGTTACGAAAGTGAATTGCTCCATGACATTTTGCTTATCACCCCAGGATAACAAAGATCACCCTGCTAATGCCCAAACTTCCGCTCTACTGATTTATTAGGCTTCAATAAGTTAAGGTGAAGAGAGGATTACGTCAAGGTGATCCTCTCTCCCCCTATTTGTTCCTTCTTGTTACGGAGGGTTTCTCTTCCATGTTGCAACAAAGAATTGATGCTAGCAGGTTCTCTTATCATTGTAGGTTTAGGGATCTTCAGCTTTCTCATATCATTTTTGCCGATGACTTGTTCATCGTGAGTGGGGCTGACCTTTAGTTTCACACCTACAATCAAAATTTCAGAAAAGCTAGACTCATTAACCAAAAATTAGAGCCCCATTACAGTACTCCTTCTGTTCATCCTCAAGGGATTGCTTGGTGGTTAAGGCCACTTATTTGTTCCTTCCTAGGTCTCAGTTCGAAACCTCCTAGGTTCTATCAACTCTTGTGGGGTCAATCTATGTGGAGCTTTGCATTGGTTTTAAATGGGTCTCCTAGTGGACCACAGGATTGATCCCCAGGAATTATTATTTGGGGTGGGCATAAGTTGACCCGGACATGAGTTATCAACAAAACATTTCTCCCGTTCTTGGATCATTACCAGCCTATTCCATGATACCGCATCAACTCTTGTGGGGTCAATGCGCTTTGCCTTCGTTTTAAATGGATCCCCTAGTGGACCCCAGGAATTATTATTCGGGGTGGGCGTAAGTTGACCCAGACATGAGTTATCAACAAAACAGGCCATGTTCGTTTGGGTTATTTGGGTATTTTAGTTTTGGTAGTGGGTGGAGAGAGAAATAGGATAACGATTGGAGAGACGGTAAATGAGTGGAGAGAGATAGATGGAGAAATGAAATTAATAATTGAAAAAATAGGATAATGATTAGAGAAATGTAAGATAATGATTGGAAAATAAAGTTAAAACAAAATAAATATGGTAAACGAACAAGGCCAATACTCCTGTTCTTGGATCATTACCAGCCTCTTCCATGAGACCGCAACTTCTCTCTCAGGCATTTTACCAAGCAGCGTCCTAGTTGGTTTTATCATCCCTAACTTCGCATACCCAGAAAGCCTATTGTTCCAAGAATACAATATTCGTACAGGCATATCCCCAACTACACTACACATATGACCAATTGATTCTACAAGAAAGAGTAGCTACAAACAAATTTGTTCCAGGAATGCAAGCTCTAACATGCATCGTGTCAAATACAACTAATTTACGTGCTTCAAAATAGTTGCCACTCTCACAATACAAACCTGAACAAGCGTTCGATATGAAGCAGAAGGGGTGATCCTCAGAGAGAGATGAATTCGAAAGGAAACCGAGAGTGCTACCGAGGGTGTTCCATACATTGCCCATTTTACCCTCTCTCTTTTTTTAAACACCCAAACAAAACTTGTGACCACTTAATGAAATAATGGCAATTTTGAAAAGTAAAAAATAATCATTCGTTTTAGGATTTTGGATTTGAATTTGTAAGTAATAAGTGTCGAGAGAAATAGAATAATAATTGGAGAGAGATAGTAGAGAAAAAAAATAAGAGTAATAGTTAGAGAAAAATAGAATAATGATTAAAATCTAAAATTCAAAATTTTTAACTCAAAAGGGTCTATCTCAATGAAAAAATTAGTTTCTCAAGTAAGGCCCAATTTATAAGAACGTTAGGAATAGCATGCATTTATAATGAAAATAAGTAGAGCTCACACACGAATTAATACACCACATAGTATTGTGAAATTATGTGTGTTAGAGTGAGCGTGAACCTCGTTATTTTTAATAGTGTGTCTACTAAAAATAAAAAGAAAACTCTCTCATTGATTCTCTATTTACACGACTTTTTCTCGATTTTATTTCTTTCTACACTTTATAAAATACAAATATTCAATATAAAAAAGGTCATAAAAAAAGCTTTCACAATTTTTCTTATGTTCGTAAATCATTGAGGATAAATTTTGTAAAAGGGCCAAATTTCCCTCAGTTCATAAGGTCCAAAAGAGGTATTGTCACATCTCGGAAGAACCATAAGATGTTGTCTTCATTCATATTTAAGTTTCGGGACTTTCATTTATTATCTGGCCAAAGCCACATCATTACAGCCGAAACGATTTCAACAAGTATTAATCCCACAAGTATTGCCGAACATTTGTCTTAAGTACGCTCGGGGGTTCTTTCTATCGCTCGGCAGCTCTTATTATCGTTCGGCAGGGGGTTCTTTCTATCGCTCGACAGTTCTTATTATCGTTCGACAAGGGGTTTTTATTATTGCTCGGAGTACTTCACCAGCTCGGCGGACATCTTTATTGTTCGGTAAAATGTACAAACGCTCGCTATTGCTCGGAACGTACTGCTATTGCTCGGTATGTGGACGCGATAAGTTGTAATCTTCTAAAAGTTTCTAGAAGCTTCCTTTACACAGCCCTAGCTTACTCCCTAAGTCTCTTAAACTTTCCATTTATAGTAACTTTCTATTAATAGCCTTTATTTAGTCGTTAAGTTTCACTCACCTCTTTCTCTATATAAGCAAAGCTCTCCTCAACTAAGGTACACACACAACACTCCTCTCCTACATAAATGACCTATATTCTTTGCTTCATGTTTCATTTTTTCTTCCCCGGGTACTAACTAGCTCGTCGGAAGCTCTACCCGAAGGGACCCTTCCGATTTGCAGGTATCAGGCTCGGTGGCAACCTCCCATTGCTCGGCAAACACCTCTTACTGCTCGGTAGAAACCTCTCCAGGTTAGGCGGATGTACTGTTCCGATGATAAGGTTCAAAACGACATTGAGCTACGGGTCAAATCACCGGAGAACGTCGAGGTCAGATTTCACGCCCCACACATTTCATTAAAAAAAATAAAATTTTCTCCTTTCCCGCATAGAACGAGTACTTGTAAGTAGGGCTGAAACCGGTTTGGTTCGGTTCGGTTCTTGGATGTTTTTGTGCGAACCGGTTCGGTTCGGTTCGGGAGGTTCACTGAACCGAACCGGTTATATTGATCCCGGTTCGGTTCGGTGTCGGTTCGGTTCGGTTCGGGCCGGTTCGGTTCGGTTCGGGAAAAAACAATTAATATATATATATTTATTAAAATATATTAAAAAATATTTAATATATTTAAAAAATATTTAATATATATATATATATATTAAGAAATTTAAAAAATATTTAATATATATTAAAATATATTTAAAAATATTTAATATATATATATTAAACCGGTTCGGTTCGGCTCGGTTCGGTTCGCTGGAAATTTTCAAGAACCGAAAACCGAACCGGTTTCAGAAATTTTTAACATCCGGAGAACGTCGAGGTCAGATTTCACGCCCCACACATTTCATTAAAAAAAATAAAATTTTCTCCTTTCCCGCATAGAACGAGTACTTGTAAGTGTGTGTAGAAATCAGAAAAACTCATCAGTATATTCTCTCTCTCTCTCTCTCTCTCTTATACTTCAGAATATTTCATCAGTATATTCAAAGCTATTAAAAACAATAATGCTAGATACTTACTGGTAAACTATGTGCGTGTTGTGTCCAGGCTTGGCGCCCCTGGGCATTGATCCATTAGGCGACTGCCTAAGGATTTTATTTTTGGACCCAATAATTGAGTCCCAAATAATAAAATATATTAAATATTACTTATGTGAATTATTTTATAATAGGTCTAATGTAGCATGGTGGTAAACGCATGCGCGAATTTCACGACTGTGAGTATGATACCTGACCCCTCCAATTTTTTTAGGCAACAATTTTGGAACTTTCACGAAAAAAGATTTCAAAACCCCACTTGTCAAACTTGAAATCATGACCTAAGATTCTAAGGTGGTAGGTACAATAACTTTGATGCGCCTTGTTTTGTTTTCTATGTCAAAAAACTAATTAGTAATCTATTGAAAATGAAGGCTTCATTTTCAAATGCCGACACGGTCTTGAAAAACTAATTAGTAAAATATACTAAAATTGAGAGGTCTCATTTTCAAATGCCGCCATGGTGTTGAAAAACTAATTAGTAATATACTGAAAATGAGAGGCTTTATTTTCAAATGCCGCCACGGTCTTGAAAATCTCAAAGGCCATGCTTGTATGTCATTAGCATTATTGAATTTTTTTAAAAAAAATACCATGTATTTTCTTGGATAAATGAAAAGAAAGTACAGTATTTTTAGACGGTGCACTTTTGTCCCTCAATAAATACCATGTATTTTCTTGGATAAAAGAAAAGAAAGTACAATGGCCTTGTTCGTTTTCATACTTTACTTTGTTTTAACTTTGTTTTCCAATCATTACCCTATATCTTTTTCCAATCATTACCCTATTTCTCCAATTATTAATTTCATTTCTCTTTCTATCTCTCTCCAATCATTTCCCCTCTCTCCAATCATTATCCTATTTCTCTCTCCACCCACTACCAAAATTAAAATACCCAAAGTATGAAAACGAACAAGGCCAATATTTTTCTGCGGTGCATATTTGTCTCTCAATATTCAGAAGTTTATTCCCACCGTTCTATTTTACCCCTTTCCATTGCTATGTGGACTGTTTCAGATTTTAAAACAACTATTCTGGAAAGAGTGGAAGAGTTTTTTAAAAAGCCGGACTATTAATTACCAAAACAGATAATGAAATTGAGCGTTGTGGTGGAGGAATGTTTAACAGTGAAACCGAGCAATGGGCAGGGGTAGCACCGTAGCACCGGTGATCAGTATTTACACGTGCAGAAAGTCTGTTTGCACATACAATTTGTGCACAGCTTATGCATAGATTTAATTGTGGGGCCCACTAGGGGTCCCATACAAATCATCCAAGCCGTTCATTAAATGTAAAATATTTTTTCAATGGTCTCTGTAAAAAATAAGCTCAATCAGATATTTATAGATGCTCGATCCAACCATATAACTTTTCATTATCCGAAAATCTAAATGAAAAGTTAGATGGTTGGATGAAATATCTTTAAGTATTGGATTGAGCTTATTTTTTATGGGTAACCTCAAAAAAATGTTTTACATTTAATGAAAGGCTCGGATGATTTGTGTGGGACCCGTGGTGGCCCCACAAAAAAATTTGTGCACAGAAATCTGTGTGTGTAGCACATGACAGCCCAAGAACCACCACGTCGACCACGACCTGTTCTGCAAAACAGCTAACCTTTCCCCCAACCTAACCAGTCGACGTCATCCCCTTTCACGTTTTCTCACCCGATACAATAGATGAGAACTCTTCATCCGCAACTCACCTCCTCAAATACTGAGCAGTAGAATTCAAAATTGAGGAGAGAGTAATCACGACAATCCTCGTACCACCGTGCAATCCTCTCTCTACAGAGACGGTACGTTAATCCTCCGTAGTCTATCGCTTTAACCATTTCACCGGCCATATTTCCTGCAAAACCCTTAATTTGTTTTAAAAACCCATTTGAGATCTAATCTTCTTATTACTGTTCCATAAGTCAACAGCAATCTCTTCCTTCTATTTTACGTGTTTGGATCAGTAATGCCCTTTATTTGATGCTAAGGTTTTCATCTCCATATCTTTTATTTGATTGTTGCATTTATTTCTTGCCGATATAAAAAGAAGAAGAATAAATTGTTGCATTTAGTTCCTATTGGGTATTGGTAATCTATTGTTTGGTGATTAAGGGTTTCTGGGTTTTCTGTTTCCAGGGTTTTTTGGGACAGTGAGGGCCCACCTAAACTCTGAGTGTATGTAACCACCCACAAGGCCTTCAAATTCACGGTTAGTTCTAGTAGCAACTTTTGAACATTGGGCTACCCTTCGGATTCAGCAAAGAGTTGGGTAGTGTTTTGTGATGGAAAATGGGGTTGGGATTGTTGATGGGTCTCATTTGGGAGAGGAGTTTACGGAGAATAACGAGGTTTGGGAGTTGAGAGATGAAAAATGGGCTGAGGTTGTTGGGTCTGATGAGTCAAAGGACTCAGAAGGAGATGAATTTTTTGAGGAGGTAGTCGGGTCTGAGATATCTAGAGTTCATTCAGAGGATATTGTTGTCAATGGAGATGATGATGTCGAGAAGGTTGGACGATTGGGGGGCGGTTCTTTGGAGTTTGATGATGATTCAAATGTGGAAAATGAAGTTGAGAAGTTTGATGAAGATATTGTTGTCGACCGAGATGGTGGTGTTGAGAAGGTTGCACAAATGGAGGGTTCTTTAGGGTTTGACTCGAATGTGGGAAATGAAGTTGAGGAATTTGAGGAGTCAGTTGAAGCTCCTATTGCAGTTGGTAATCGCGAAGGGGAGCTACCAATTAGTGTTGAAGATAAGTTGGAAGGTGTGGAAAATGGGGACCCCGTTGATGAGGCAGTGGAGAAGGAAGTCATTGATGAGGAGAGTTTTGTTGAGAAAGTTGTGAGGGATGAATTGAATCAAATGGAGATTGATGCTACTGCTGCGGGAGATGAAGGAACTTTGAAAAACTTGAATCAGGCGGATGAGAAGTCTGATGTAATGTCTGAGAAGTGTGAAAATGGTAATACAAATATTTTGAACTTGGAAGGAAGTCTGGCTCTTGAAAACTCAGAAAATGGCTGTGCAAACAAGGAGACAAAGCAGGTTGATAAAGAATCACCATCTGGGGATGCCCAAATTGTACTAGGAGGTGAGTCTGATTCTCAGCCGGAGGTTGGTTCCAATGGAGAGGTTTTGGATCAAGCTGGAAAGTGTGAGGAAGTGAAGCCGACTTTGGGTTTATCTGATAGTCCAGACATTGAATCTTGTTTGGTTAACTTGGAAAACGAACGAGATAAGAATGAAAAACCAAAGGACATGGCTACGGTTGTTTTGGAAAATCAGGATGAGAGGAGTCCGGAACTGAAAAATACTTCAGTCACCAAATATTTAGACCAACTTAGAACTAGTATGAAAGCCGACGATACACTAAATACTTCTTTCAGGGCAACCGATAAAATTTTGGAGGTTGAGAAATTGCCTGCTTCAGAAGATTCTGTGTTGAAGACTGAAGAGAAGGTTCAGGCCGGTCAAGCTAATTTAGAAGTGAAAGAAGTTGAGGATTCTCAGTTTCTGCATGGGACTAAGGATGCCAAAGCTTCCAATGGTGTGGCCAAGGGGTTTGAAAAGAAAGGAGAACAAGATGAGGAGACCAAACAAAGTGCTCGAGGGAATAGAGAAGGGGACACCAAACCTGAAGCAAATGTTTCTGCCTCTTCTACAAAATCTGCAAATTCCAAGCCTACACTTGTGTGTCCAGCTGGCCTAGGCCACACTGCCCCACTATTGGAACCTGCCCCTCGAGTTGTGCAGCAGTCTAGGATGAATGGAACATTATCTCAGATGCAAAATCAACTCATTGAGGACCCCACAAAGGGGGAAACTGAGGAAAACGACGAGACACGTGAAAAACTCCAAATGATAAGGGTGAAATTCTTGAGACTTGCTCATAGGCTCGGGCAGACTCCCCACAATGTTGTGGTGGCTCAAGTCTTGTACAGGCTAGGGCTAGCTGAACAGCTGAGAGGGAGAAGTGGGGGCCGTGTTAATTCCTTTAGCTTTGACCGCGCGAGTGCAATGGCAGAGCAGTTAGAGGCAGTTGGGCAGGAACCGCTTGATTTCTCATGCACAATTATGGTTATTGGAAAAACGGGGGTTGGTAAAAGTGCAACCATTAATTCCCTATTTGACGAGGTTAAGTTTGGCACCAATGCTTTTCATCTGGGTACAAAGAAAGTTCAGGATGTTGTCGGAACTGTAGAGGGGATCAAGGTACGTGTAATTGACACCCCTGGCCTTCTACCTTCGCCGTCAGACCAACGCCACAATGAAAAGGTCCTGCACTCTGTGAAGCGGTTTATTTCTAAAACGCCCCCAGATATTGTTTTGTATCTAGATAGGCTGGACATGCAGAGTAGAGATTTTGGTGACATGCCTTTATTGCGTACAATCACTGAGATATTTGGGCCATCGATTTGGTTCAATGCAATTGTGGTCCTAACTCATGCATCATCAGCTCCACCTGAGGGCCCTAATGGCACGACTACAAGTTATGACGTGTTTGTCAACCAAAGGTCTACTTTTGTCCAACAAGCAATTCGGCAGGCGGCTGGGGATATGAGGCTTATGAACCCTGTTTCTTTAGTGGAAAACCATTCGGCTTGTAGAACAAATAGAGCTGGACAAAGAGTTCTACCGAATGGTCAGATTTGGAAGGCCCACTTGCTATTGCTTTCCTTCGCGTCAAAAATATTGGCTGAAGCAAACACACTTCTAAAGTTGCAAGATAGTCCTCCAGGAAAGGCATTTCCTACTCAAACAAGACCACCTCCTTTACCTTTTCTCCTCTCATCGCTTCTCCAATCAAGACCACAGCTGAAACTTCCGGAAGAGCAGCTTGGTGACGATGATACCTTTGATGATGAGCTGGACGAGATATCAGACTCCGAGGATGAGTCACCATACGATAGGTTGCCGTTTAGACGGTTGACGAAGGCTGAGCTGGGAAAGCTCACAAAAGCCCAGAAGAAAGCGTATTTTGAGGAAATTGACAAAAGGGAACAGCTTTTTATGAAGAAACAGTTGAAGGAAGAGAAGAAGCGTCGAAAGATGATGAAGAAATTGGCAGCTGCAGCTAAGGATTTGCCAAGTGACTACAATGAAAACGTAGAAGATGAAAGCAGTGGGGCAGCATCTGTTCCAGTTCCCATGCCTGATTTAGCCTTACCTGCTTCTTTTGATTCTGATAATCCAACTCATCGTTTTCGTCACCTTGATTCTTCCACCCAATGGGTTGTGAGGCCTGTTCTAGATAATCATGGGTGGGACCATGACATTGGTTATGAAGGCGTAAATGTAGAAAAGCTATTTGTGTTTAAACAAGCAATACCTGTGTCTTTCTCTACTCAGGTTACTAAGGATAAGAAGGATGCCAATCTCCAGATGGAAATATCTAGTTCAGTGAAACACAGCAAGGGCAAGGCAACTTCATTAGGTTTTGATATGCAGACTCTTGGAAAGGATATGTCTTATACTTTACGGAGTGAAACAAGGTTTATTAATTATAGGCAAAATAAGGCAACAGCAGGTCTTTCAGTTACTCGTTTGGGTGATGCCTTGACAGCAGGAATGAAAATTGAGGACCAGTTAATCGTTAACAAACGGTTGCATTTGGTTGTGTCTGGGGGTGCTATGACGGGTCGCGGTGATGTTGCTTATGCTGGCAGTTTGGAAGCCACTTTGAGAGACAAAAATCATCCTTTTGGTCGTTCGTTGTCAACTTTTGGGCTCTCTGTTATGGATTGGCATGGAGATCTTGCTATTGGAGGAAATTTGCAGTCTCAGATTCCTATTGGACGGTTTACAAACTTGATTGCACGTGCCAGCTTGAATAATCGGAATTCTGGGCAGGTTAGTATTCGGTTGAACAGCTCAGAACAGCTTCAAATAGCTTTGATTGGGCTGCTACCTCTTGTCAGAAAGCTACTAGGTCATCCACAACAATTGGGGTTTGGACAGTGAAGGAAATTAAGTCATGTATGCTGCAGCAGCTGTTCGGTGATCGAAATGACTTCCAAATACTGAGTGTAACCATGGTGCATGAACCAGATGCCGCGTGAGATGGGCCTTGACATGCTTGCGCCTTGGTGGGACAGTAGTAGCTGTGGCCATTGTCCTTTTCCCAGGTTCCTCTGCGGGTTTGGAGGTGTCTATGGTCGCGCCCAGGGTAAATATCAACGCTGTCAATCCTCTTCCCGCCCTTGGCTTAGGAAAAATAGACAAAGTGTAACTATGCAATTAATTTCTTTTTGCTGTTCTCAGTGCCTTAGTTATAGCGGTTTTAGTTTTCTTGTTAGATATTTGCATTTCGGTGTGATCATTTTCCTGTCGAGCTTAAATTATCAACAAAGGGATGTTCTCTCCCCGTCATTATTTGATTATGGGTGTGGAATAATTTCTTCTCTTTGGTATTTTGGCAGTTCTAGTTTCTATGAAAGCCTCTTGATTCAAAATAACTGTCTCCGCTAGTTATCGTTAACCTCTAGTTATCGTTAATGTTGGCAGCACATTATATATACGGCCGGCCTTAGAACATCAAGTTTGCTCATTTCTATCTATGTATTCATACACCAAATCCATATTGGTCTGCTAGTAATGGAAGTGGGATTTTCATTTGCAGCGATCGAGAGCTGTGTTCTTGCTGTGTTCTTTAACTGATACCGGGTAGTGGCGCCTATCGAATTGACTGTATTCCTTGCGGCCATCATTTTCGGCTGCGATTGCATTGAAATTTGATATCTGCATATTCTCTCTTAATAACTGGGGGTTTGTCTTGGTTACGTCGGCTCTCTCTGTTGGAAGAACACACCATCATTTTTTTCCCATGCTGTTATTTACCTGATTGCGATGACAAAGGACTTTTGCCTCTACTGTGCCCTCCAACCTCATCTAATTCCATATTCTTTGTTGAAGATACCAGCCGGGCAATCACAAGTGCATACTATCGGGGAGCCGTAGGCGCATTGCTTGTTTATGACGTCACTAGACATGTCACATTTGAGAACTTAGAGAGATGGCTAAATGCGCAATAGTTTGTGTGTGCAAGTGCTTGTGGTTGTAGCACAACTAGCAGGATCACACGGATGCAATTGCAACAAGGCGGACTTGAGCCATCTGTGGGCCGTCTCCACTAAAGATGCCAAGGCATTTGCTAAAAGAGAGAGCTCATTTTTCCTGGAGACCTCTGCTCCGGAGTCTACGAATGAGGGCTCCGTTCAATTATTTATGGCTCCTTTCAAGATCTACTTTATGATCGGAACACTTTGTTTGCTTCTTCTCTCAGAAATAATCTCTCCAAAAAAATTTGACTATTTCGTCATCTGTGTTTTTTAGTTTTTAGTAGTAATATTTTGTTAAAATTTATACTTTTTGAATGTACATAGTGTACCTCCATTCAAAAAGTAAAAGAGTTTGTTAAAATGTTAAAAAAATTTACTAAAGACGAAAAAATACGCAAACCTATAGAACTTTTTTATCTCAAAATTGCAAACCAAACACAGTGTTAATATTTTAAAGTTCATCAAGAACATCAATCACGCAAAAAATTATGTTCTTCGGCTGTCGATGGTATCTTGTTTGAACAAAGTTAATATTAAGAAAATGGGTTCCATTTCAGTTTTCCTGTTTTATTCATTTCAATATAAAGTTTTCTAAAAGCATATTAATCGATATCCAATGAAAGAGAGTACATGAATGTCGGACTATGTTCTTTGTAGTTTGGCGGATATGTAACATACGTCCGTTTTGTTTCACCACTCCCCCACTGCAATGCTCAATCTCATCGTTCGTCTCGGCAATCAATGGTTCGGATTTAAAAAAATAAACTCTTCCAAAGAATGGATCGGATGAACAATCTTTTTGGGAAAGTTGAGGGCATTCTTGTAATACCCCGAATTTGGGGGTTTGAGAGCGTTTAGTCCCACATTAGTTGGGAGCTAAAACCTCATGTGGTATATTGACACCCACCTCGGGCTACATGATATGTTCTTAATTAGGTATACATTTTCAAACCAAGTGTTTGGGCCGAAAGGAGGGTCCATGGTCAATCAAGTCGGGCCGTTGCAAATGGTCACTAGGGAAACATAGAGGAGAAGTAATCACTGAGGAGAATAAAGAATTTTTGTTTTCAAACATTCAAGGCTTGAATGTTGGAGGCTTCCTAATCTTAGTAGCTTGTTCGAACCCATAAGCAATCTCCATTAGCTTTGGCTCTGATTCTCTGAACCCTTCAATCCTCCAAAAGTGATCCCAAAAGGCACTCCATTGTCACCAAATCCAGCAGGAACATCAATTGCAGGAAATCCTCCAATTGCCAGAACAGAGGACGCATCGTCTCTGGGACTCACCATTGCGTCTAGCTTATTCTCCCTCATCACCTTCTCGAATCCTTCTTTCGTCAATCTTTTTAAGTTCATCAAGGCAGCCTTTTGAGTGTTTCCAATGCCATTTGTGGGCTCGGATAACAGAAAGAGCGCCTGCCCGTATGTTTGGATCATTTCCTGTTTAACACAAGTAATTTTTGCCAACATCAGGGTGTGAACAAAATTTTATGCATCGCCGGGCAATTCTACGTAAAAAGAGAGATTTTGCAAAAGTGGCCAAAACGTGACATAACAACACTAGATTAACGCTATTAGAAATGAATGTCAACACCCAACCAAAAAAAAAAGGTAAAACGTTGCCGGCTCCCGGGTGTGAGAGGCCCAACTAAACTCACTATGACACATTGGATACTATGTAAAAGATACGATACGATATCAAAACGGGCAGTGCAAGAAAATCTAGAACAGTATTATATTGGGTATGGTGAGGAACAACTAGATTGAATAGTATTATTATCATTTATTTATTAGCATCGTATTACACATAATCATAATAATAATGAGAAGCCGTTGTCTTCTTCGTATGCGAAGCTCAAGTTCAATTGGTAACAAATTTAACTTGTTGAATTTTCCTTCTAAGTTCATTTATAATACAATAAGATATTTTAAAATACTATAAAAAAAATTATCAAACATAAAGATACGATACGATACACAACTAAACGCACTATGACCCATTGGATACTATATAAAGATATGATACGACGCTAAAACGGCACTACAAGAAAATCTAGAAAAATATTATATTGGGTATGGTGCGGAACCGTTAGATTAAATAGTAGTATTATCATTAATTTATTAGCACCATGCATGCTACAGATAATCATAAGAATAATGAGAAGCCGTTGTATTCTTCGTAGGCAAAGGTCAAGTTCACTTGATAACTAATCTAACTGTTAGTGTTCTCAGTATGCTAAATATTAGTAGATATCTATACTAATGTGTATTCTTAGCTTTTTACACTAATACGATAGAAGAAGTGGTATAATCTTTATATTGCAAAAGTTTATGTAGGCAGATAGTGTACCATCCGTATACGAAATTGCATTAAGTGCCGCTAGCTCTAGAAGCAACTGCCCACGGTGTGAGGGTTGAAATGATACAACTGCCTTCTTTTTTAACAAACTTCTAGCACTTCTCTAGCTGTCTTCGATCAAACGCAACATTCTTGACAGTACCATTCATAAAAAACAATTGTGGGTTTCCAAGATAGCTTATGAGTAGCAGAATGCAAAGAAGAATAGATTCCATTTGCTAGTGTACTTACCAGAACCGGATTTTTCTCATTGAAGCTATAACATCTGCCAATGATCGCACGGAAGAGGCCACCAAATCTCTCAGGTAAGCATTCAAAGAAAGTTTGAACTCAGCTAATGCTGCTACGCCTTCACCACTTGCAGTATAACTCAAGATTTCCTCAATGTTGGCTATTTGCAAAGAGTCTACCAAAATTGCACCTTTTCGCCTAATAGATGACAAAGTAAAAACACTCAAATCTAGTTCATTGAGAGAGAGAGAGAGAGAGAGAGAGAGAGAGAGAGAGAGTTCTGTTACTTTAATGTGTGGAAATGATTCTCAAAAGCATGAGAGAGAGCAGAATTGTTGCCAAAATTAAAGAAAGGTTTTCGTACAATCCCTATTCTCTTTCCTTCAAGCCCATCTTTCTTCAGAAATTTGAGGTAGCCACCGGATGGAATGTATTTTGATGCTTTTCTTGTTGCTTTGGCATCACGGTGGTCAAATCCTACAATAGCATCAAGCATGTAAACGGCATCCGCTACGGTCCCGCAAATGGGCCTGCTTCATTCAAGTAGCAAAAACAACTTTTAGACTCAAATTGTTGGAGATTTCGCAGAGGCCTTCTGGGCCCAATTTTTGGTTTCAAGAATGAATTCAAAGACAATTTCGAAGAAATTCTGACTGTCTTTGTTTGATTGGTCAATCAGGTACTCATTAAGAGATTTATGGGCACTATCGAATAGTAAGAAGTATCTTAAAACATGAAGTACTATATAATTCCAGTAGGATTGTATGGAAGTGGGTATTGACTTTTATTCTAGTGCGGTAGGGGCATCTAATTATGCAACTATCGTAGCAAGAGCAGGGTTGGTCAATTCGTCAAAGCACCCGTAACGATTAACTTTACGTTAACCCGTCAGGGTATTGCATCCACAAAAGCAAGTCCATGGCTGACTGACATTGCTCATCATCATCATCTAGCTATTGTGTTTACGTACAGAACAAACTTCCGAATGGGCATAGTACGAAACGTTTACTTTTGCTACAAATTGGGAAGCTTCCCAGCTCCCACTTGCCCTTTCCTCTATCGATCGGCTCCGACTCTCAGCTCCCAACCTTCAACCTCCTTTAACGCCCTCTCCGTTCCATCAAATTGATATAGTTAGTTTGACGAAAAGGGTAGCATAGTATTAGAGAGATTTGTGGTGAGTATGAGTTTTAGGGCACAACATGAAAGATCTTACAGATGCATACATTCCTCAAGGGAGACCACAATTGAGTTGTGGCCATAGGGCTTGGGGGTACTTGGTTGAGAAGATGATCATTGCGCAAAAGCATGGTGGGAATGAATTGTACGCCTGTTTCACGACGTGCACAATCGCACAAAATACTTGAGTATTCCAAGCAGGTTTTGTAATCATAGACTCACCCTATGGTGTCCTGTCTCGGGGTAACTGGGATGACACCCGCTCGACTGGTGAGACCTACAGTTGGTTTGATTCTCACTACTGAATTCGAACTGGCCGGACAAAGGATGGATCCATCGGTTTCGGTTCCCAGCGAAACTGCTACCATGTTTGCTGCAAACGATATCGCTGATCCACTGCTTGAACCACAAGGACTCGCCGAAAGAACGTATGGATTCTGCACCACATTGTCAGCGCAATATCTCTTAGGACAAAAATATCAATGCAATTTCGCACCACATTCTGTCCTTTGTTTCAAAGCAATTCCTAATACCTATGAGTTTGACTTACATTTCCTTGCCCGCCTCTGGCACTCCAACCCTCAGGCGCGGTTAGCGAGCGAAAATCCATCAATTCACTCAAGCTAGCCTTCCCCAGTATAATCGCCCCGGCTCTCCTCAACTTCATCACCACCCCTGCATCCCGAGGAACGACTGATCCGAGCAACACGAACAATCCAGCCGTGGTGTTAAACTTATCCTTGGTTGCAATATTATCCTTGAGCAGAACAGGAATGCCGTGAAGCCCATAACATGACCCTGGCGCCTCAGCTCTTCTCTCGCGATCGACCACATCTGCTTGCTGCAAGGCATCTGGATTCACCTCTATGACTCCTCCGAGGATTGGGTTGAGTTTCTGAATTTCTCCAATGTAGAACTCAACTAGTTGCCTTGAGGTCAGTTGGTTTTTCCTGAAGGCTGTTTAGATGTCTTGAATGGTGGCTTCTTGGATTGAAAATGGAAGGCAAAGGATTGTTTGGGTCCCAAATAATGACAAGGCAGGAAAAATCAAAAGGAGTAGGGAAGAGGATGATGAACTCATGATTGTATTGTATAAACTGCCAAAACTGAATCAAACATTACAAACGTTAGAAGTTAATATATAGACTGGGAATGTATTATGAGTTTAAATTCTTTCCGCCCCAGGTAGAACCTCCACAGTTTCAGCCGGCCATTGTGAGCCCCCACCGTGCATTCATTGCAAAAATTTGAACTGTTCATGGCCCGCAGAGTAGTATATTCATGAAAAAACGCAGATTGATTGGGCATTGATACGCACACAAACAATTGATTGGGCGATCTAAAGAATATAGTCAGTGAGCTACTACTAGTAATTTGGTTCATTAACATAATTGGATCAGTGGTGTACGTGGGGCATTGCATAAGTACTGCATTTTCCTGTTATATCTATTGACTAGTGCATGCTCAAACGAATCTAACTATGCGGAGAATAAATACTGGACTCACGTGCAATGTATCAACCCGTGCCCAACGAATCTAACTATGCGGAAAATAATAACCCAAACACATTCATTGACTTATTTAACTTGAATCACCAATATTAAAGAACAAACAATTTTCCGATCCCTAGTGATTGTGCCCGTGCCTAAAGACACGACGTAACACATTCTCAACAAATGAGCCCGTGCCTGAAGGCACTTATTAAAAAGCATTAACCCAATGTAAAGGTTTCTTGCACTATCAATAATAAAATTGCCTACTCTCAACCAAAGATATTACTTAAGGAATCAAAACTGTTTCGAAGCTGCTATTCAAATCACAAAGCAGTCACTAAGTCTATCAAAAGAGTTTTCGATATCACTAAAGATTACTGCATTCAATACATAGTGGGGTCCCACCCACCAAAATTCGAAGCCACCATAGTTGATGTAGCACTTAACAACTACCAACAAAATGATACTAATGGTAGCCAATAGTATAAAAAAGAAAAAGAAGATAGAATGGGAGTCGTTCGGAAGACCCAAAGAAGTCTCTTTTTCCTCCCCTTATCCACATAACTTGACTTCTACCTTGCTTGAGCAATTGTGTCTGCCATTCGTGTATCCTTTGAAGTAACACATAATGAAAAGTGTATTTGCAAAATTACCAAAGCTGATTAAAATAATTATAACTTAAAGAGCGTGCATAACAAATACCTCACAAATACGGACGTTATTGACAATGTTGGCACGGTGCTCATCACGGGCAACCCCGATATTTATTTCTTGTAGAGGTTGTGTCTATAAATAGACAGTGAACTGTTCAGTTGTATCAACTATCATAATTGTTGCATTTTATTTACTTTTGCATGCCATTGTTTTTATTCAAAAGAGACTTACCCTTGTATCCCCTAGCAAGTGTTGTTCTGATCGTGGAGCAGTACTTTGCTTTAGGATTCGCTCTCGTTCCCGTTGCGCACATTGTGCCATTGTTAATTTTGATATCTCTTTACCAACTTGTGGCTAAAGAATGTGTAGAAGCAATTTTTATGTCATAATTATTATCCCAATACTCCTTAAAAAAGTAGCAGTATTACTAAAGCACTATTTTTTTTTTTCAAATGAAAGATAGAAGATATGGGCAAATGTGTTATACCTCAGAGTTTTCCTTTCCACTGCCTACATACGTTGCCTTCCCTTTCCTAGCCATTGCCCCTATTATTTGTGTCCTGTTAAGAGATACATAAATTGTGTTACGGGTATTAATCAAGGTTTGCAAGAAAATCCGTATTTATATGGGGACTTACCTCGTGAACATGGACAGCATGGTGGTCCCGCCCATTGCGGATTTCAGCTCTAATATTTCCGTCTCGGAGAGATTGAATCTTTACGTACAAAGTCATCAATTGAGAAATAATTACAAAAAAAAAAAACATGGCCATTGAGCAGTGCTTTGCTTTAAAATTCATTCTCATTCTCGTCGTCCACGTTGCGCAAGTGTTCCTTTTGATATCTCTTTACCGGATTGTGCCTAAAGTATGTGTAGCAACAACTTTAAGAAAATATTTCTGTAATCACATTACTCCTTAAAAAAAATGTCGTTTAGCTAGTTGACTCCCAATTCTTCTTCCCAAAATAAAGATAGAAGAAAGTCAAAGGGTGATACCTGTGAATCTTTTTCTCCATTGCCCACATGTGTTGGCATCCCTTTGCTAGTCATTGCCTAATGCAAGGGAAGGACAAACAAAATTAAAAAAAATATCACAAACCAAGATTGGAAAGAAAAAATTGGACGGAAGCCTATTTAAACTAATTGGATATAAGCAGTAAAAGACTAATGAAACTTGCAACGTCATTTTGGAATTGTAGCTTCCCAATCAATGTGGGTTCAATAATGACCCAAAAAAGGGATAAGAGTTGCCCATGCATAACTTTTATAGTAAAACACAATTAGGATTGATTTCAACCACAATTAGTTGAACAAAAAAATTTGAAACTCCAATGAGTTACCTAGGTGAGTTACCCAGGTGCTAGAGTAGTTTCTAGTTTCTGTTTTCCTAAACATGTGGCTCCTTACCATTTTTCAATGTGATTTACGGTTAAACAAGGGAGTTCAAGGAACCCAATGCCTTTCTTTTTTTAACGAAAGGCAGAGTAATCTAAATTGATTCTTGACTTTGCACGTTGCACGTCACCTAATGAACTATGACAGAACAATTTTATTCAATTCTATTTCTATGCGGCATTCGGGTTTTTTTTCCTAAACGGCAAAATTTGACAATGGGTACACCTATTGGCCTCAAATTAAGACTGAAGGAGAACAAAAATCATCCCAACCCAGGTAGGTTGTTCTTCCAAGCGGGGCCAGAAAACATGATTCCATTCCACGAGTAAGCAGCTACACATCAACATCAACCTCATCATCCCATTGATGAGAGAAGCAACAGAACAAAGTAGGGAAGTTGAATAACCCTGCCAACTTCCTCAAGTAGCTTCAGTTTGCATAGGAACGGATACAATATGTTTTTTTTTGGAATAACACTGTAACTTCGGTTTGCTTCTTCACCGGTTTACTTGACAGATACCTTAATCTTATTTATATCAACATGTTTACTTGACAAATGCTTCACCGTAACTTGGGTTTCCTTGAACACCTTGTGTGAGGCATTCTTACAAACACCTTGGTGCAATAAACCAAGGAACATCCAGCTTGCTTCTTCAGCTGTTGAAAACTTTTGCCCGGAGACTACTTCTCAAACTTACTGTAACTTAAAAACATACTGTAACTTCTAATAGGTGGGCATTGAAAGTTCCACACTTGTCACCTCAAGAGACCTAATGTGGGATAATAAGTACTCAAGAACCTCTCCAGTTACATGTACGAAAAAACCCAGACGCAGAGCCGTTAGGCAACCAACAGTGAAACTCTAAAGCAGATGCGGTGGTAAAGTGTAGTGATCACGTCTAACATCTACAATCCCAGTCAGAAAGTCCAACTCAATTTTCCTGATATTTTTCCGGACAGCAAACTCAATCCAACTATCAATCCCATTTAGCCAACAGTCAGATTGAAGCATAAAAAAATACCCACAATTGACTCGCACAATTCATAATGTCCCGATCAAAGCATAAAGAATCAATTTCTGGAATAAAGAAGAAAGAGGGGAGAATACGTACCTGGATTAAAAAGAAGAAAAAGACAGTGATTATGGTTCCACTTTCTCCTGCTTGATAAAAGGCAGTGACTGAAGAAGAAGAGAGGGAGAGAGCGGGAGGTGGAAACGGAGAGGGAGGAGGGTGGGAGGGAGAGAAGGCGCTTCTGCTTCCTTTTCGTCCCTCCCCCTTCACAAATCAAAAAGTTCGTCCCTCCCCCTTCACAAATCAAAAAGTCTAATGGTACAGACAAAACCCGTTGGTACAAAATCCTTTTTGGGTTAAAAAAAAAAAAAAAAATTATTGGAGTGGCTTATTTTATTTAAAATACTTTGATTATAGACCTTTCAAAAAATAAGTTTGTTTATAGACCTTTCAAAAAATAAGCTCAATCTGGTATCGGTAAGAGCATTTACGAAACATCCAAACTTTGCTCTAGAATTCAAGCTTGAATTCTGGGACAAAGTTAGACGTTTCGTAGGTGTTTTAACCGATATCAGATTAAACTTATTTCTTGTAGAAGACATAAGTAAAATATTTTAAACAAAATGAGCGAATTCGATCATTTTTTTTAAAACCATGGGACAAAAATGTGATTTGTACACACCGGTAAAAATATAAGTAGCACCATTCTTTCACAAATCAATAGGCGTGAATGAGAGAGCGTTGATGAGAGAGAGCACTACCTCAATCAATTAAGTCCAACGGTCTAGATTTATGTAGAATGAGAGGATAACTCTGGACCATTAGTTATGTTTGGGATTTGAAAACAATCCTCCCTTATTATATACGGTAGTTTATATGTCGTGTTATTAAAACGTTAAGCTTTTGATTCTGAATTCAATTATATTTGGGCTATTCACTAAATCCTTATTTGTAAATTGTTCATTAAATTGGAGTAGGACTTTTTATGTTGTTGAGAAAGCAAACCATCTTTAATTCATATGATATACGGTAAAAACGACATTGAAATTGATTGCAATAATATATTTATCAAAAAAGTGTCGATTCCGTGTTAAATTTATGAATCTGTCACTAAGTATTACTCCATTTATACGTTGTACCCGTTCGAGCAACATTTTGGTGGATATAAAGAAAGATTTGACAAGACAAATAGTAGCCTTCTTGATTCTTCAAATAAACCAAAAAAGAATTCCAAATCCTCATTGATGTAGCCTTCTTGATTCCTTCAAAATGTTCAAGGCTTGAATGATGGAGGCTTCCTAAACTTGGTAGCTTGCTCAAACCCATAAGCAATCTCAATCAGCTTTGGCTCTGAACCCTTCAATCCTCCGAAAGCGATTCCGAAAGGCACCCCGTTGACGTCGAATCCAGCAGGAACACTGATTCCTGGAAATCCTCCTATTGCCAGAACAGGATCTGAATCTGCTACCGGAGTCACCATCGCATCTAGCTTGTTCTCCTTCATCACCTTAACGAATCCGTCTCTCGTTAGACTTGCTAAATTCAGTAGAGCAGCCTTCTCAGTATCCCCAATCCCATTTGTGGCCTCAGCTAACAAAAAGATGTCTAGCCCAAATTCTTTCATCATTTCCTATTCAATCATTTAAGCAAATGAGTCAACGCGACGGTTTGCATGAATCATATTTATCGCTAATAATTCTATGGATCTGAAATATTTACGTAAAAGTGTTCAGACTATAGAGTGACAACATTTTATTTATGTGGACAATGTGCCATCCATATATGAAATTAGTGCTGCTAGCTCTAGACGCGACTGCCTATGGTGTGAGGGTTGAAATGATCCCACTGCCTTCTATTTCGGCGAACTTCAAGCCCTTCATTTAATCAGATGGAAGATCAACTGATGAGTGATTTTTAAAATTCCAAAACTCGTTGAGGGTATTGAAAATGTTCCTTCGTTTGCATGACTTTTTCTTCATTCAGTATCATATACAACGAGAAAAATCCGGATCTTCCACCGAATATTTTCAATGTGATCTAGTTTTTTTAGCAAGAATTTGCAGGCTTGAAATTTTGTTACCTAATATTCCTCTAAAATTTCTCTTGCTGTCTTCGATCAAACGTAACATTCTTGACAGTCCATTCATCAAAAACAATTGCAGGTTTCCAAGATATCTGATTAGTAGAAAAAGGCAAAAAAGAACAGAATCCATTTGCTAGCATACTTACCAAAACCGGATTTTTATCGTTGAAGGCTATAACATCTGCCAAAGATCGCACGGGCGAGGCCACCAAATCTCTCAGGTAGGCATTCGAAGAAAGTTTGAACTCAGCTAATGCTGCTACGCCTTCACCACTTGCAGTATAATTCAAGATTTCCTCAATGTTGGCTATTTGCAAAGAGTCCACCAAGATTGCACCTTTTCGCCTAATAGATGACAAAGTAAAAGCACCTAACCCTAGTTCACTGAGAGAGAGAGAGAGAGAGAGAGAGTTCTGTTACCTTAACGTGTGGAAATGATTCTCAAAAGCTTGAGAGAGAGCAGAGTTGTTGCCAAAATTGAAGAAAGGGTTTTTCGTACAATCCCGATTCTCTTTCCTTGAAGCCCATCTTTCTTCAGAAATTTGAGGTAGCCACCGGATGGAATGTATTTTGACGCTTTTCTTGTTGCTTTAGCATCACGGTGGTCAAATCCTACAATAGCATCAAGCACGTAAACGGCATCCGCTACGGTCCTGCAAATGGGCCTGCTTCGTTCAAGTAGCAAAAACATGCAACTTTTAGACTCAAATTGTTGGAGACCTTGTAGAGGCCTTATGGGCCCAGTTTTTGGTTCCAAGAATGAATTCAAAGACATATTCGAAGAAATTTTTGATTGGTCAACCAGGTACTTGTTACGAGATTTACGGACACTATTGAATACAGTAGTAAGAAGTATCTTAAAAAATGGAAGTACTATATAATTCCAGTAAGGTATTGTATGGTTGTGTCTAATAACTTTATTCTAATGTCAAAAAATCCATCTTTAGCGGATAATGAAATTGTAGCTAAAACAATGAATTTTATGAAGGACCAATTTTTACGGTCCTTTCATAAAATAGCTGATGATGAGTCCAAGATATCAGCCATGAGCAATGAAGAGGATAATAATCCATTTGCTTACTTAGCAGGGGAATCTCAAGACCCCTACGACGATGAAGGAAATACACCTACTTTGAGGGACTTCTGGGACAGTATGACAGAACTTATTACTAGTTACTACCACACAACTGTCCTCCAGGAAAAGAAAAGAATCAACGAAGCAATAATTTCAGGATAAAACCAAATCAATGATGCGTCGGTAAGAATATACTCAGGTTTACGTTACCCTTCAGGGTATTGCATCCACGAAAGCAAGTCTATGGCTGACTGACATTGCTCATCATCATCTAGCTATTGTATTTACTATATTTCTTGTGGCCGGTCATATGTACAGAACAAACTTCGGAATGGTGGGCATAGTACGAAATGTTGACTTTTGCTACAAATTGGGCATAGACTCACCCTAGCTATGGTGTCCTGTCTCGGAGTAACTGGGATGACGCCCGCTCGACTGGTGAGACCTACTGTTGGTTTGATTCCTACTACTGAATTCGAACTGGCCGGACAAAGGATGGATCCATCGGTTTCGGTTCCCAGCGAAACTGCTACCATGTTTGCTGCAACCAATATCGCCGATCCACTGCTTGAACCACAAGGACTCGCCGATAGAACACATGGATTCTGCACCACATTGTCAGCGCAATATCTCTTAGGACAAAAATATCAAAGCAATTTCGCACCACATTCTGTCCTTTGTTTGAAGAATGCAATTCCTAATACCTATGAGTTTGACTTACCTTTCCTTGCCCGCCTCTGGCACTCTAACCTTCTGGCGCGGTTAGAGAGCGAAAACCCATCCATTCACTCAAGCTAGCCTTCCCCAGAATAATCACCCCGGCTTTCCTCAACTTCATCACCACCCCTGCATCCCGAGGAACGACCGATCCGAGCAACGCAAACGATCCGGCGGTGGTGTTAAGCCTATCCTTGGTTGCGATGTTATCCTTGAGCAGAACCGGAATGCCGTGTAAGCCGTATAAAAACGACCTAGGCGCCTCCTCGTCTCTTCGCTCGCGATCGGCCGCATCTGCTTGGCGCAAGGCATCTGGGTTCACCTCTAAGACTCCCCTGAGAATCGGGTTGAGTCTCTGAATTTCTCCAACGTAGAACTCAACCAGCTGCCTTGAGGTCAGTTGGTTTTTCCTGAAAGCTGTTTGGAGGTCTTGAATGGTGGCTTCTTGGATTGAAAATGCATGGCAAAGGACTGTCTGGGTGCCTGAAAATGACAAGGCAAGAAAAGTCAAAAGCAGTAGGGAAGAGGATGATGAACCCATGATTGTATTGGACAAAATTGCCAAAACTGGATCATAGTATTACGCAAGATAGATTAGTAGTTATTTTATACATTGAAAATGTCAACTCTTGTAATCGGGATGATCTCTAGCTGTGCTTCTGCATCCGAGACAATGTGATGTATGGAGTGATGCATGAGAAAAGTTTTAACTGAGAGGGGCTATTTCTTATTCCATGTCTTTCTGTATAAATATTAAATAATTGTGTGGGGTTCACATCGGGGTCCCATAAAACTAATTTAAGTTGTTCAATAATTTTAAAAAAATTACTTGAGTGATTGTGTAAAAAAATCAGCTCAATAAGATAATTGTAACTAATTGATCTAATCTTCCTATTTTTCATTCAAAATTTAAGATTCTGAATACTAAATGAATTTTGAAAAAAAAGTTAGACAACTATGTGACCGGTATTACATTGATCTAAACCGCAGCTATTGTAAGGCTTGCTGAGAAGAGGATTCAAGTAAAAATATATATATCTTGATCGGGCATCTATATATAGGTGTCAAAACGGAAATATTACTTTATAAACATGAATTGTTTTGATATCTATCGATTTACAATCTTGATAAATTTTGCAGATCAGGACGATATCGGTCACACAGTTGTCTAGCTTTATTCCAAAATTTATTCAGTATTCAGGATCATAAATTTTGAATGAAAAATAGGAAGATTAGATCAATTATTTTATTGAACTAATTTTTTACATGGCCGCTCAAACAATTATTTTTATTTTTTATTTTTTAATGAACAAGATCGTCCCATATAATATAGATACGAAAAACACAGTATAAAAAACGGACTATCCAGAAATATAGAAACAACAAACAAACAAAAGAAAAGAAAAGCCGCCTAGAACCAAGACGACTAAATCGGACCAGTCGATCACACTAGTGAAGGGCGGTTGGAGTGGCCATGTATGGACACAGAGCAATCTCTTAGATGACCAGTCGCATTTTATTGAATTGCTTGAAATATTATTTGTGTAGGACGCCGCATTATTTGTGTGGAACCTTGATGTGAGCCCAACGCAACTATTTGTATAATAAGACAGAGAGTGATAGAGGGAAAAACCGTTCAAAAAGAAGAGAAATAGAGGGTAAGAGAGAGGAGCAAAGGCCTGTGGAATTGGACCCAAACGACGACGAGTTGAAGGGCTGCTGTTTGCAGTGCTTTTCAAGCATGACAGGGACTCGGCTCCCAGAAAAGATGCCCACGGAATGAATAATTTCGCTCTCTCTCTCTCTCTCTCTCCCTCCAAAGCATCTCTTAGGCTTTCTCTGTCGCCTTCTTTTCTCCTACCCCCTCCAAGCAGGGGCGGAGCTTTGTTGGGGTCGGGGTTTCCAAGCCCCAACATAGTTCTGCCCAGCTCCAGTTCTCTAAGCGTCTGAGTTTTAAATTTTTTAAATTGTATATACCTGAATTTGAATATTATCGATAATTAATCCTGTATAACAACTTATCATCCTAATAATTTTGGTTTGATTTGATAAAAAAAAAATCAGTTATTTTACATTCTCATTTATCAATTTCTTTCATAAATAAAAAAATAAACATGTGATGGTTGAAGTAGCCTAAAAAAATCAAAATGATTGGTATACTTTAACTGCATTTGGCTAGAATTGTTTTAATGTATAAATGTAATGTAACGTATTGAAAAGCAAAACCTTATGATATATGTAATGTAATGTAACGTATTGCCTCCAAGGGTCTCTCATGGCCTTTTCCAGTGGCGGGAGAGGAGGGTTTTGCTTCCGTTCGGATGATTTTCTCCCTCTTTCTCCTTGCTCCTTCCTACTTCCTTGCCGCAAGGTTAAGTTTGCATGTGTAAATAAATTTTGGCAAATACAATAACTATTAGATTTCACAAAAATTTAAAAAAAAAAAAAAAGCCTTTGATGTAAAGGGTTGGAGAGGAAGAGCTTGATGTCAAATTAAAGATGTCAAAATACCACATAAACCTTCAAAAAAAATTGACATCCCCTGTTGGAGATGTTCAACGTTCACTTTTTGTTTCAGAGTTTAGGATCTGAATTCTGAATGAAACCTTCGCATAAGACCCCGAAATGGACTCCACAATTGGACGGTACCCATCGGTAGGTACCCCGTTTGGTCCCTGTAGAAGAGCTCTAACCCAAGCAATTCTTTAATTTCCTTCACATGCCTTTAATATATTTTTGCCGATTAAATAAAAAAATTCTTTAATTTCCTTCACATGCCTTTAATATATTTTTACCAAGTCTACCGGGGACAATTCTTTTACATCCGAGACAGCGTGATGTACGGAGTGATGCATGACACTGATCAATTTGCTAACACCCATTGCCGTTCATTGGCCCTATCAAGAAAACTTTCGATACAAAAGATTATTTCTAACGCTCCTCTCATATGGAACAAGATATCTACACATACAAGCGACCCATCAATCTGTTCTGACGGTGTTTGACATTCTATGTTTTGTGTCGAAGAGAAGAATTGAAAAAGTATGCATCAAATTTGAGAAAACCCATCAAGTCAAAATGTACAAAAACTACCCTCAAATTTGGTGTGTACTTCCAAATTGCTTGCCAAGACGAATCATATCACGGAAGTACTTGATGCTTCATTGCTGAATTCCATGGACAAAGAGAAAGGAGGTCTCCGAACCATTGTAGCCTGTTCAAAAGCGTAAGCAACCTCAATCAGCGTCGGCTCCCTGCCCTTCAGGCCCCCAAAACAGATCCCAAAAGGCATTCCACCGCCATCGTAGCCAGCCGGGACAGAAATCGCAGGGTACCCTCCAATTGCCAGTACAGTAGAGGCACCCCAACCCGGTGTCACCATTGCATCCAACTCGTTCTCCTTCATAAGTTTCTCAAAACCATTCCGCGACAGATTCTCCATCGTCCTTATCGCCTCCCTTTCTTCCTCGCCAACCCCATTTGTCCATTCTGCAGCAATCAAAACTTCCTGACCGTATTCGTTGGCTTTCTCCTGCATTGAGCAACTCCACAATTGCATAAAGTCTTCTTTCGTACGTCCACGAATTAGTGGCAAGTCAGACCTATAAAAATTCAACGACCTTTCCGATTTGGTTGCAGTTTCTGAATTTGTTATTATAGGGACCATAAGAGAAACCAGTAAACTTGCTTGTTCAATTTTTTTTTTCAAACTTCTATCCTGGGATTGCTTCAGAAATAACCCATTTCTTTCAAAGATGTTCTTCATATTCTCACGAACTGTTCTGCTAAAAAAAGGGACTAAGCTATGAAAGCAACGAGTCTCTTTTTTTGGGGAAACAGTTTTAAAGTGTTCTACAAAACTGATTTCGGAAACTGCAACCGATACAAATAGAGGTTAAAAGAATAACCAAAATCAAGTTTTCATTCCCAGGTTACTTGTGCATTTGTGTGAGTTTCACAAGACATCAAAATTAACATGGGGAATTACATACCAGATCAGGGTTATTCGTGTTGAAAGCAATAACGTCAGCTAGCGACCGCACTGGGGAAGTGATTAGCTCTTCCAAGTAATCATTTATGGCCAACTTGAACTCGGCTAGCATAGCCACTGCTTCGCCACTTTGAGACGGATCCAAAATGACTTCAACATCCGTTATCTCCAAATCGTCCACTATTGTTGCTCCCCTTTGCCTTCAATTTTCAAACAAAATTTCAAAAACCTGTGAGTAATTCTAAAAGCAACTAACTACTTATTGCGAAGAGGCCAATTTTTGTGAGTTGGACGCGGATAGCCAGTGGCGGAACTACGGCAAGGGTGGGGGTGCCAGGCACCCCCTGATTTGCTATTTACCCCATGGATATATCATATGTGTACATTAAAACATTAGAATTCTGCGATATTGGCACCCCCACCACACAAAGTCCAAACCACATTTTAAAATTTATCATTCAACAGAACATTTTATTGAGGATCAAAAAGACAAAACATTTCATTGGGCTATTCTTTGTGGTCTAAAGAAATTGGAAAACTGGATTCCAAACTATTTGGGGAAGTAGAAACAGTCACTGAAGGATGGAATCCGAAAAAATGGGCTTCCAAAATACTCACGAGTTGGGTTATATATTCAAAATCTTTCATCTATATATGTAAAACAGTTTTGCGAAGTGTGAACCACAAATGCTTATACTCTTTTGTGCGGAAATGTAGTTTACTAGTATGCTTTTTTTAGTTTTATTTTTCGTGCTTGAACTTTTAAATTTTGGCACCCCCTATATGCAAATCCTGGTTCCGCCACCGCAGATATATAGCACTTGCTATTGTGCCAGGTCACGATTTTACTAGAATTACTAGCAACATGGAAATATATTATCACCATGACTAAAGTTTTTACCTTAACGTGTTCAGATGACTTTCAAAGGTGGAAACACCTGTGGACTTATTCAAAAGGGCCAAAAATGGATTCCTCACCACACCCAACCTCTTTCCTTTGAGGCCGTCTAAGTTGAGAAATTGTTTGTAACCACCTGCAGGTATGAATTTGGCTGCTTCTTTTGTTGCTTCAAAATCTCGCGGATCAAAGCCCACGATTACATCAAGCACTTGAACTGCATCTGACACGGTTCTACATATGGGCCTGCAATCATTCATCATCATACGTAAGTATGTGTTATCCCGTAGACAAAATCAAATCTCTGTTTGGTAGATTCTTTATTTTCTTTGTTTTTGCACTTTTTTTCCCCTTCTGATAGGTACTTCAATTCATTAAGCACAAACCAAACAACTGTGAAACCAGGGAAAACAAACAAAGAAACACCAAGACAATCATTCGCAATGGAAGAGTTTTTACAGGCTTCTGAATAATTACCGACACAAAGTTACAGACTCAACGTTGCAGAAACAATGGAAAATCTGAATACACTAGTTAGTAACCCCTTCGCTATTGTTTCAATTTTGCGCGCAAAAAGATTAGCAATGGAAGATTTTATTTTTTCTTAAAAAAAGTTTCAAAAACTGAAACAAAGCGGCAGCAGAGAGCTCTACTAAGCAATTCCAACTAACTGGCTCCTAGAAATGAGGCCAGAGTTATGGTTATCTATCGAATAAATAACTTGTGTTTTCCAAGATATGGAGTGCTTGATTTGCATGATTTCATAAGCAGAAACAATGAACACTTTGAAAACACTAATCCCTTGCGCATTTGTGTGGGAAAGTGTTCGTTTGGAATATTTTTTACGAAAAAAGGATTCCAAACTCAGAAAGTAAAGGTAGACAGAAACCAATCCAAAGTACCTGGCTCCTAGAAATGAAAAACAAGAACACACAAACAACACAAACGGGCACCAGATAGGATTTCATATTGCCAAACGCCGGAAGTCAATGTGGATAGAACCGTGAATTGAGTTTGTACACTTACCCAATTGAGTCCTGTCGTGGCGAAATGGGGATAACACCGGCTCGGCTAGTTAGTCCAACGGTGGGCTTGATCCCCACAACAGAGTTGGAATCAGCAGGGCATATTATGGAGCCATCGGTCTCGGTCCCTAGTGATACAGCTACCATGTTTGCAGCTACTGATATGGCTGATCCGCTACTGGACCCGCATGGGGTCCCTGACTCCACATAAGGATTCTGCAAAAACCAAACAGTAAGCGGAAGAATTAAGAAAGGAAACAAATAATCCTATTGAAAATTCATATAACCTAGGTCCAAGAACACAACAGTGCCCCCTCAATCAGGCAAACTCTAGAAAAATTGTTTTAAAACTCTAAAAATTGTTTCAAACTCGAGTTTTCGGCTCGTTTAAGTAAAAAACTCGATTGACTCGTTGAGGGAGGTCCAGCTCAATTAAAGAGGCTCGAGACGAGCTTGAGCTCAACAAAGTTCGGCTTGGCTCGTTTGCAGCACTAGCGCCCACCTTCTAGCATACATAGGGAGAGGGAGAGAGAGGAAGGATGTGAGTGTTTGTGTGTGAGAAAGAGAGAGAGAGAACTACTAACCGCGCCTTGACCACTCCTAGCACACCAACCGTCTGGAATTCCAAAAGACCGAAAATGATACCACTCACTAACACTAGCTTTCCCCAACACAACAGCCCCAGCCTCCCTCAGCCTCTCCACCACCGTCGCATCCCTCCGCACCACCGACCCCAGCAACGCGAACGATCCGACCGTCGTGTTCAGCTTGTCCGCCGTACCAATGCTGTCCTTGAGCAACACCGGAACGCCGTGCAGCGATCCACGAGGGCCCCCGATCTCTCGGTCGGCCTCATCCGCTTGATCACGCGCGTCCGGATTCACCTCTATCACGCCGCGGAGCGCCGGATTGAGGGTCTCGATCCGGTGCAAGTAGAAGTCAACGAGCTGTCTGGAGGTGAGACTGCCGTCGGCGAAGGCCCGCTGGATGCCGTCGATTGTGGCTTCCTGGACAGGGAAATCGTGGCCGGCGTTGGTGAGAGCGAAGAGGAAGAGGAGAGAGAGTAGTAATAAGAGGTGAGAGAGTGGAGAGTTGATGGTTGTCGCCATTTTCACAGAGCTTGTGAAACGTTTTACTGTACTACCAGTGGGAGACACTCACATGTGGGCGAAGTCAAAGTTTGACCGTCGAAGAATACGTTATTGGGTGGCGTGATAGATAAATTTGTTAGGGAAATCTTGTAGTGTGGCTTCTGGCTGGTCACTCTCCAGCATATTTGGACAGTCTATTTTGATAATTAATAATTTATATATGTTTGTTATTTTTTACCGGTGATAATGGGCGTTTTGTAAGATACCCTGCCCTATGGAATTCCGCGATCCAGAATGGCCACCCTTGGGAAAATTAGTGGATGTTTATCCAGAAAGGTTGATTGTGTCGTTTTCGTATAAAAAATAATTAGTAAAATAAAAGAATTATTTCTGTCTAAAAGATGGTGGTAAGTAATCTGAGTATTGTTCTCAAGGATTGCGAAGGCTAAGTTACGGTTGCTTCAATTAATTTCTAACTTAATTCGAAAAATAATCTGATTGTTTGATTTTCCAAATTATGCAAAATAAAGTAATATAAAGCAATTAAAAGTAAAGAGAGTTTATAAGAGAAAAGACCTAGGGTTTTGAATCCACCGGATCCCTCGCAATATACTTTATGTTAATATTCACGGCTAACTATTCGAACCAAACTAGGCACAAGCGTTCAGGGCTAACTATTCGAATCAAACTGGACACAATAGGGTTCGCGGGCCCACAAGGTGTTAATAGGGTTCGTGATATCGCCGCCTAACACGAACCGTTTTACTAGTACGACCTGTCTCTATGGCACGGATCATCTAATAGCACGACGCGTCTTATGGAGTATAGCCCACCTCACCCAATTATCACGAACTCATAAAACTAGTTGTAAGATGTGCTTGAAATCTAGAAAAAAAAAAAAAAAACAAACACAATAGATTAAATGAAAAGAATTATCAGTAAATAAATTCTTGATTCATACAATCATGGTTCGAACAGAAAAAGTCCTAAACAAAACATAAACTACATTACTCAAAAAAAATCTTGCTTCATCTACGTCTAGGAGAGATGTTTAACCAGACATTGGGATTGAAACTTGAAACCATCGAAGTTCTGTTGAAGGCTGACATAAGCGCAGCCTCTGTTTTTCTGGGTTATTAATCCCGTGGTCACCCCCCTCTTTTCCTCTGTAATGCGTGATCCCCCGAGCTGTAATCCGTGTCCCTTTTTATAATAAGCTGTAGCCGACTTTAACCAGCGGTGCTACGGTTCCCAATCAGAAACGGTTTCCGATCGGTTTCCGATAGTGCGTCGGGTCCACTCCGGTCACCGAATGGTCGATTTGAGCCGTTCAAAATTTTTTTATAAAAAAAACCCGAATAGAACTACGTGAGAATCAACGACATCCGATGTGTGTTGGTGCTCAATCCAAATACTCCATCTTTTTGTATACAAATATATGTAGACTTTGACGACTTTAATTTCCCTCGTGCCTTTTCGTGCGTGGCCACCCAATACACCCTCGTTCTCACCCAGAAAATCTAACTCTCCATTATATTTAAACTAGCCTACTCCCAAAAAACATTTATAACATGGGCCTTGACTCCCACATTAGGCCATGCAAGATTATTTGGGAAAATGACGGCTCAGGACGTGTTTTGATAATTAATACCCGCTAAAGACAAGATAAAAACATTTGCTAATGCTGAAAATGTTCTTAACATGTATTAATTATCAAAACACGTCATTGGCTGTCATTTTCCCAGATTATTTCTCTTTTTGGGACTCATCCAATTGTTCCTGTAACGCCCCGATTTTTTAGGCGCATTACCCTCAAAATATACTAAATTTTACAAACTATTAGGCCCCTATTTGTCCTTATACAAAAATTTCAATTTCAAACTAATACAAAAATCTATGTAAATTTTATTTTTTACAAAAATAACTCCAGAGCGACTTTAGTTTTGACATGGATTTCAAGCAACGTTGGCCCAGCTTCCGTTCCAGGGGTCCCACCTGCATAAACTGCTCCACTAGAGAATTCTGCACGCTCTGGCAAATTGATCGCCGAAGCAAACGATTTGCCAGGATACAAATGTATCCTGAGTGATAATTCATCAAATAGAAATCCTAAAACCCAATACCACAATATGCAATTTCAATAAAATAAAACAAGGTTATACAACAATTACAATTCGCAATCATAAGTAGCCTTTTATGAATTTCTTGTTTTTAAGTGAATTCTAGATTTCTCCACCATGAGAAATACTCCTCCCAAACAACCTCTGACCTCCCCTTGCTTGCCCAGCCTGGGGTCCCAGACGAATAAGACCAAACTACATGTCGGGTCAAACTCGGCTGTATCATCACAAGGAGCGAATGATAAACCAACCAACCGCGAGAAATGATACCCATACTCCGGTTTCAACCAATAAAAACACCCCCAGAAATTCCGAAAGATAAATCCAACAGTGCCATATTCAGGGTTTGCGCGATGTATCAAAATCCACCGGTCTTAAACCACAAGTGCCGATTCCGCTGACCATGCTCTCAGGACCCACCGGATTCTCGGCCACTTTGGTCGTCTCCCGGCCGTAACCGTCACAATAGTGACTATCAACATTTCACTTTCCCTAGGTTTTAACGTCTAATCATTAATTCAAGTCTCGAGTACCACCCAGGATACCTATTGTCCAATTTCTACGTTTACGTAGTAACTCAAATTACCATAATCTACACAACAATCAACAACATACAAAATTCACAAATACCATATCGCATGCATAAAGTCTGACATGACAATATTCTAATTTATTAAATGTCAATTGACGAATAAGTCAAAATAAGTATACGACGGTTTGAATAAAATTATTATCTTAAAAGATAAAGTTTTTCTTTTTCTTTTACCAAATTACTAATATCAACTTATATAGTATTCTTGAAATCATTTATTCTATTTCTTTATTATCACAAATAAATATTCAGTCAAATAATTAATTACTACACTTAAAATTAAGTCTATTTCTCACTTAAGAAATTGTAATAAACATTTCTACTATTTAGACATTATCTTTAACTCTCATATTATTCATAGATTTTACAAAATAATTTTCATTGAAAAAAAAATACTTATTGCTAAATTTAGTATTTACTAACTCTATTAAATATTAATATGAGGTTTTCATAAAAAAAATTATACGAGGCTATTCTAATCAATATTTATTAGGGTTAAATATTAACTAACATATAATCTAAAATAAATCTAAATAACTATACGGCGAAGCGAATGGAATAATTATCCTTGGTAAACATATTTTCTTTTATAAGAAGTTTTTCCTATTTTACTCAATGCTATTTACTGATTAAAACCCCTTTTTGTTTTATATAATCTATTGATTCAATAAACCTGCACTTGTCCTCTTATACACAATTCAACTACTTATCTCCGCCATTTATTCACCATAATCTCACGAACAATCCTCAATTTATGAATAAAAACGTTTTCAGGCCTTACTACTGATTCTCTATCACAGACAGGACTAAACATTAACGAAAACAGGAGTAAACAGTAATTAATTAACTTCTGGAATTAAAAAGAGGTTATCATTTACAACAACAATTAAATTTTAGTCCTAACTCCATTAAAACGCAAATTGAGTTATGGGTTTCCGGAAAACTACCTCAAACGCAATTCTAAACTCGGGTAAGTGTTGTACGGTGTCCGGAGAACGGAGAACACTATGGTGGTTTCGAAAATTAAAGGCAGCGTCTGGCGGCACTCCATCGGGGCCCGCGGTGGCAGCGAGGGTGTGAAACCCATTGTACACACGGCTGTTTTCTTTTTCTTTAAAAGCACCGGAATGGAATTTGGAGGAGTGAGGGAGGTGCGGTGTTGGTGGGTAGGAGCCAGAGGAGGTGGGTAGCGGCTGGGTGGTCTCGGTTGTGGCGGGTTGGTGGTGAACCGAGGTGGTGGAGGCCGAGAGAGGTGGTGGCTATAGGAAATGGAGGTTTCGGTGGCGAGGTGGTGGTCTACGGTGGTGGGTCAGTGGAACGAGGGCTGCGGTTGGTGGTTATGGAGATGGTAGCTGCCGAGGGGAAGGAGGTGATGGTGTTCGGTGGTGATGGAGAATCGGGTGGGTGGTGGACTCCGGTGGTGAGGTGATGGTAATATACGGCAGGAGGAGGTGACGGGTACGGGCCGGAGGTGGCGGGTTCGGTGGTGGGTGAACTGTCTGGAGGAAATGATGGTGGTGAGAGGTGGTGGAGTTCAGTTGTGGCCAGAGGAGACCGTTGTAGGTGGTGGCAGGATAAGGAGCCAAGAGTGGTCTCTCTCTGGAAGAAATCACAGTGCATGTGTGTTGCCGTGTGCGTGTGTATGTATAGGAGTGAGAGGGAGAAGAATGTGAGTGTAAATGAGGTGGGGGAGGAGAGAATTGAATAGGGTGAGGTTGATTAGGCAAAGAGGGAACAGGAAGTGATGGGGTGGAATTAATGGTGCATTGGAAGGTGATATTATTGGGGTGTGTATATAATAGGGAGGGAGAGGGATAACTGGATAAGGTGGTGGCGGTGAGAGTTGGCTGGAAATGATATGGGGGCAGTGGGAAGGTAGGGGAGGAGTGAGGTGGTATGGGACTTTGGGTGACGCAGTGTACGACGGTCCGGTTTTTGAGTTTTGGAAAAAAAGTTGAAAATATTACTATAGACTAATAAAAATATTTATTTAGACTAACCCCGGTCTCAGTTTATGGAATAAAAATCTCGACAGCCAAAAAAATATTTTGTCGTCGATATTAATACATCCAAATTGAATTTAAACGGAAATTAACTAATTAAATCAAAATTTATTAACTAGCAAATAGGAAAACAGTGAAAATGATTTTTAAAATAATACTCCGTATCACGAAATTTTTATTTATTAAAATTTTTGGGATATTACAGTTCCTTGTTGAACCCAATATCATGAAGAACCAGTCCAGCCGAGTACTTTAAATTTAATCCGTTTTAACGCATTAAGCTTCCAAACACCTACAATACAAAAAAATCAAGCATTAAATTCCGAGTAAAAATATAAATGGACCTAACAAAGATAAATTAGGAGGCGCTTCTATGAACATTTACGCGCATGTCAAAGATCAAGTGGCTTATAAGCTTACAATACAAAATGAGTCGTATCGTAGGGCTGCAAACAAGATGAGCCAAGTTTTGTCAAGTTTGAACTCAGCTCGTTTACTAAGCGAGCCAAAAATTTGAGCTCAAGCCTCGAGGGACCAAGTTTAGTCATTTACTAAATGAACCTCTTTAATTGAGCCAATTTGTTTGTCGAACAGGCCAAGCAAACAAACAGAAAACTCGAGCTCAACTCATTTAGTAAACGAGCCGAGCTCACGAGCTGCTTGATTTATTTGCGGCCCTAGTTGTATGACCGTGAGAATTTTACAAATTCCCCCACATAAACTCATCCATAAGGAATGAGAAATTCCAAAATATTTCTCAAATTCTCATTTAATAGATATTGAAAAATTCTAGCTCCAATAAATTTCTCTCTACGAAAATTTGAATTTCCAAATCATGCATTTAAAGCTCCTGTTAGCTGACACCTAGAGACAACAGAATCATATTACTATTACAATTTACCGCACATATTTCTTTTTTAAATCTGTTCTTTACATAATTCTTTTGGGGAAAAAAAAAATCACTAACGAGAATTCAGCAAAGTAACATACAAATTCCGTTCAAAAAAAAAAAGGCAACATAGAAATCGGAAATAAAAAACGAACTACATGTTACATTTCTCTGGTGGCTTGATAAGATTTATAACAGGACTAATGCCGGCATAATCTTCTCCCTTTTTTTTTTGGCGCACACGGCACACTGGCCGAATCATTTCAACTTGTTATATAAGCGAATTCGATGGAGTACTAGTAAAGGAGAGAGAGAGAGAGAGAGAGAGAGAGAGAGAGAGAGAGAGAGAGAGAGAGAGAGAGAGAGAGAGAGAGAGAGAGAGAGAGAGAGAGAGAGAGAGAGAGAGACGTCCGTTAAAAAAAAACAACAACAACAACGTACAGATCGGTGATGATCCAAACCATTCAACTTGTTTAAAACATATTTTTAAAGAAACGAACTCAAAATATAACCGAAAAATAATGCTTAATCCAAACATGAGGTCCATACACACATAGAAAACGGCAAAAAGAACGAAATACATGCAGAAAAAATATTAGATTTAGAAAAATATAGTAATTTTTAAACTATAAGATGTGTAAGTAATCACCCAAATTCGAAGAAATATAAATAGCTCCAATGAATTTCTCTCTACTAACATAGTATAAAATTCCAAATCAAGCATTTAAAGCTCATATTGCTATTGCACTTTACTGCCCATATTTCTTTTTAACTTTGTTCTTTACATAATTCTTTGGTAAAACAAAACCACTAACGAGAGTTCAGCAAAGTGGCATACAAATACCGTTCAAAAAAAAAAAAAAAAAGACAACATAGAAATCGGCAATAAAAAGCGAACTATACATATCTTACATTTCTCTGGTAGCTTAATAAGATTTATAAGAGGTAATGCCGAATCATTTCAACTTGTTTATATAAGCGAATTCGATGGAGTACTAGTAAAGGAGAGAGAGAGAGAGAGAGAGAGAGAGAGAGAGAGAGATCAAGAAGGAAACCAGTGTGCAAAGTGGTTCCAAAAAAAGGGTTTTTATGCCCATACTATATTCCATACTCCAGAAAGGGCTTAATCTTAGGGCTTTCCTGGCCTATAAGAAACAAAAATTAGCCGACCTCTATACACTACCGACAATTTGCCTTGGGCTCGTTTAATCAGAAGGACTATGCCATGGATTGAACTATGCCATCTCGGACTAATTCCTGCAGCCCATCCTCAACTGTTTCCTCTCAGACTATATCATAGATTGAACCAGTTATTCTTAATTTTGTGTTTGTTAATGTTGTTTGAACTGGAGTCCCACGTAAATTACGAGAGTTATCGTCCTGAATAAAATCAGCTTGGGTTCCGGAAATACTGAATCTGATGGGGGAAAAAACAAGCACTTTTAATTGCTTGTTTTTAGCAACCAAAGCATTTGCTTGTTTTACCAAAAATTGTGTGGAACTATAAAATTTCATTGGACTATTAATCCTCCAAAAGAGGGGAATTGGTCATCCCATGGGGAGGTGTTATTACGTACTGATCCTGTCCCATCTCTTTTTCGTCTAATAATTACTATGAGGCCAATCCTATTTCATGAAAATAACCTCTCTCACTGGTTTGGAAGGGTAAAAGGTAAATAACTAACATGTCAATAATTCCATTAAGATAAAATGTTTGATGATTGCCTATAACGAGTTCGCTTTGAGTTTTAGAACCCAACCTCTCTCTTTGCGCACGGTTCTAATTAGTTTTTTTTTTTTCAATTATTACTCTTATTTCTCTCTCTCTCTTCCTCAGCTCATTACCTAAAAAACTTCTCTCAAAACCTCAACCAAACAAACCCTCGAGATGCTAGAACAAATTTGGCCTAGTATAAATTTAGCTGACGCGTGACTAAAAAAGCAAAAAGATTATATCTCCAGAGGTTCTCTGCACCGAAATTTAGTGTACCCAATATACCAAGTGATTTTCAGCCTCAGAAACACTTCTGGGATCGAAATCTCAAAAGACGATCCGGCAACTAAAAATCACTTGCTACGTAAATACACCAGAATTTCGGTATTGAGAATCTTATAATAAAAAAAAAAAAAAAAAGCCTGAGAAAAGCAACACAATGATGTCATATAGGAGTATTAAAATGGAATTCCAGCACAAGATCACCGTCCAGTAATGGGGTCCTAGCAGGACCAGAAAGCCCGAAACCAAGGGAACCAAAGAGGAAAAGTGCTGCGCCCACTAGCAAAACTTAAAGGGCAATTTACCTCTAGGTCCAGAAAATAGAAAGTAATTCCCACCAAGTTTCCTCTAATTAACGAAACACTAAAACCCTATGAAAGTGCCTAAAACCCCCAATACTGAAAGTGCTTAACTCTTAGGGCACCCTATGAAAGTGCCTAAACCTCAGGGTACCCTATAAAAGTGCCTAAAACTCTAGGGTACCCAATAAAAGTGCCTAAATCGCTAAAACCCTATAATAAGAAAGTGCACCCTAAAACTCCTATGAAAGTGCCTAAACCTAAACCCTATGGCTCTATGAAATCACCTAAACCTAAACTCTAGGGTACCTTAAACCCTAGGGTATCCTAAAATCTAAAATCTTAAGGTACCCTAAAACTCTAGGGTACCCTAAAATCCTAAAATCCTAGGGTACCCTAAGATTTTAGGGTACCCAAGGGTACTAGGGTACCCATTAGGGTACCATAAAACCATAGCATACCCTAAAACCCTAGGGTGACATTTCTATTAATGGTAAATGTATTTTTGTAAAAGTGGACTTAGTGATAATTAAGTATTTCATCTCTCCTTAATGGGAATTAAGTGTCACTTTTCTATACTTAGAGGTAATTTTCTCAACTTTTAAATTGGCATATAGAAGGCCACAATCCGCCACATCCCTGTACATATCACCATGCCTACGTGTCGACATATAAATGGCCAGCGACGACAAAGCATCAAAATGATCAGATAATTAGGGAAGTCATCAACGGTTTAGATTTATTAAGGGGCCACTATCGAACATTTTCTATCAGTAAACGACTATGGGTGGTTTTGGAAAAAGAGAATGATAATGTATTGGATAGAACCAAAACTGGATGATATTACTACATAAGATTAGTACTCCATATGTTTCATTTTAAATGTCCCCTACAAAAATTTGTGCATTTTCAAGCAAGAAAAAAAAAAAACATATTTCTACATATTATTTTTTTTTTCTTACACCAAATTAAAAATATTTAATGAGCACTTTAATTTGGTTTAAAGAATAAAAAAATATGTAAAAATATTTTTTGAGGGATTTGAAATTGCATGGATTCCGGCAGGGCACATATAAAGTGGGACGGGGAATAGTTACTTTATGGATTGAAAATGACAAATTTAGTAAATCGGGATGGTCTAGTTGTGCTTCTACATCCGAGACAATGTGATGTATGGAGTGATGCATGACCTATTTAGTCCTAGTGATTTGCTAACACCCTTCGCCGTTCATTGGCCCTATCAAGAAAATTTTCGATACAAGGATTATTTCTAACGCTCCTCTCATATAAGACGGGATCTACACATATAACTGACCCATCAATCTGTTCTGATGGGTTATCCACGTGGATTTGGTAGGATCTCACTACTTATGAGAAAGCAATGCCCACAGAAGGTAGACAAAGTTCCACGCAAGTAACAAAAATCTTTGTAACCAGAGAGTAAATACGTATCTTATATATATTAGATAGAATTAACTGATTATCCATCATTGATGTGATGTATTCTAGTACTTCTATCATACTCCACTCTGGAGTAACCAACCTTAAAACTTCATTTGTCAATCGGATGTTATATTTCTTTTATTTGTTCTTCAAAAATTCCCATTCTTGGCACTCCCCCTACAGTAATATTCTTTCAATAAGTTTACGTAACTCCTACCGGCCACTCCTCTCACAATTAAATGTGTGGGGCCGACACCTATGTGGTCGGGAGTAATTGGTAAGAGCGTACGTAGCAATATTGCTCATACTATGGGCCTACTTATCTAATAGAAGTCAAATGAGAATTTTTAAAATCTCCCGGTAAGTAAAATTATTTCTTAGTTCAACTATAACAAGGCCTCCATCGATCCATATTTCTGACTCCACCCCTGAGCAGAAGCTGTCTTGGCAACAAATTTTTCATCGTCAGTTGTGCTAGCTACACGAACAAATCACACGCAAACGTACAAACACACACACACACATATACCGTGTATTTGGCGCGTTTTTGTCATTTTGAACTTTTATAAGTTCTAGTCAAGATTTTGTTTTTCATACCGACGAGAAGAATTGGAAAAGTATGCATCAAATTTGAGTAAACCCATTAAGTCAAAAAGTACAAAAACATTTCTCCAAATTGGTCCGTACTTCCAAATCTCTCGCCAAGACGAATCAGATCACAAAAGTACTTGATCAAAAGCTAAATAAAAGTTCACAAAATATGGAAATAAGCCGTTCTGGTGAGTATCACAAGTAAGCTTCATTGCTGAATTCCATGGACAAAGAGAAAGGCGGTCTCCGAACCATTGTAGCCTGTTCAAAAGCATAAGCAACCTCAATAAGCTTCGGTTCTGAGCCCTTCAGACCTCCAAAACAGATCCCAAAAGGCATTCCACTGCCATCGTAGCCGGCCGGGACAGAAATTGCAGGGTACCCTCCAATTGCCAGTACAGAAGAGGCACCCGAACCTGGTGTCACCATTGCATCCAACTCATTCTCCTTCATAAGTTTCTCAAAGCCATTTCGCGACAGATTCTCCATCGTCCTTATCGCCTCCCTTTCTTCCTCGCCGACCCCATTTGTCCATTCTGCAGCAATCAAATTGTCCTGACCGTATTCGTTGGTTTTCTCCTGCATTGAGCAACTCCACAATTGCATAAAGTCTTCTTTCGTACGTCCACGAATTAGTGGCAAGTCAGACCTATAAAAATTCAAAGACCTTCCCGATTTGGTTGCAGTTTCTGGATTTGTTATAGGGACCATAAGAGAAACCAGCAAACTTGCTTGTTCAATTTTTTTTTTTTCAATCTTCTATCCTGGGATTGTTTCAGAAACAACCCATTTCTTTCAAAGATGTTCTTCATATGCTCACAAACCGTTCAGCTAAATATGGGGACTAAGCTATGAAAGCAATGTGTGTCTTTTTTTTGGGAAACAGTTTTGAAGTGTTCTACAAAACTGATTTCGGAAACTGCAACCGATACAAATAGAGGTTAAAAGAATAACCAAAATCAAGTTTTCATTCCCAGGTTACTTGTGCATTTGTGTGAGTTTCACAAGACATCAAAATTAACATGGGGAATTACATACCAGATCAGGGTTATTCGTGTTGAAAGCAATAACGTCAGCTAGCGACCGCACTGGGGAAGTGATTAGCTCTTCCAAGTAATCATTTATGGCCAACTTGAACTCGGCTAGCAGAGCAACTAGTTCGCCACTTTGAGACATATCCAAAATGACTTCAACATCCGTTATCTCCAAATCATCCACTATTGTTGCTCCCCTTTGCCTTCAATTTTCAAACAAAATTTCCAAAACCTGTGAGTAAGCAACTAACTAACTACATATTGAGTTTGTACCCGAAAGCAACTAACTACTTATTGTGAAGAGGCCAATTTTCGTGAGTTAGAAGCAGATAGCCAGTGGCGGAACTACAGTCAAGGGGTCTGATTTGCTATTTACCCCATGGATATATCAATTTGGTGAAGTAGAAACAGTCACTGAAGGAGGGAATCCGAAAAACTATACTCATGACTTGAAGAATGTTGTGATCTATTTTGATTTGGTTGGGTTAAATATTCAAAATCTCTCTCTTTTGTCATCTATCCATATATGTAAAACAGTTTTGCGAAGTGTGAACCACACATGCTTATTTATACTCTTTTGTGTGGAAATGTAGTCTGGTTTTGTTAGTTTATATTTTCGTGCTTCAACTTTTAAGTTTCAGCACCCGCCATATGCAAATGCTAGTTCCGTCACTGCAGATAGCACTTGCTATCGATTTTTACTAGTGTTACTTATCACCATGACTAAAGTTTTTACCTTAACGTCTTCAGATGACTTTCAAAGGTGGAAACACCTGTGGACTTATTCAAAAGGGCCAAAAATGGATTCCTCACCACACCCAACCTCTTTCCTTTGAGGCCGTCTAAGTTGAGAAATTGTTTGTAACCACCTGCTGGTATGAATTTGGCTGCTTCTTTTGTTGCTTCGAAATCTCGCGGATCAAAGCCCACGATTACATCAAGCACTTGAACTGCATCTGACACGGTTCTACAAATGGGCCTGCAATCGTTCATCATCATACGTAAGTATGTGTTACCCCGTAGACAAAATCAAATATCTGTTTGGTAGTCTTTATTTTCTTTGTTTTTGCACTTTTTTTTTCCTGATAGGTACTTCATTTCATTAAGCACAAACCAAACAACGAACCATCCAAGGAGATGGTCCTGGCTATATATCAGTCCTGCACCTAACAACTGCGGAACCAGGCAAAAACAAAGAAAGAAACACCAAGACAAACATTAGCAACGGAAGAGTTTTTGCAGACTCCTGAATAATTACTGCACAAATTTACAGACTCAACGTTGCAGAAACAATGGAAAATCTGAATACACTAGTCAGTAACCCTGTCGCTATTGTTTTTCAATTTTGCGCGCAAAAGTATTAGCAATGGAAGATTTTATTTTATTTTTTAAAAAGTTTCAAAAACTGAAACAAAGCGGCAGCAGATAGCTCTACTAAGCAATTCCAACTAACTGGCTCCTAGAATGAGGCCAGAGTTATGGTTATCTATCAAATATATAACTTGTGTTTTCCAAGATATGAAGTACTTGAGTTGCAAGATTTCATAAGCAGAAACAATGAACACTTTGCAAACACTAATCCCTTTCGCATTAATGTGGAAAAGTTTTCGTTTGGAATATTTTTCCGAAAAAAGGATTCCAAACTTACGTAAAGGTAGACAGAAACCGATCCAAAGTACCTGGCTCCTAGAAATGAAAAACAAGAACACACAAATAGGAACCAGATAGGATATCATATTGCCAAACCCCGGAAGTCAACGTGGATAGAATCATGAATTGAGTTTGTACACTTACCCAATTGAGTCCTGTCGTGGCGAAATGGGGACAACACCGGCTCGGCTAGTTAGTCCAACAGTGGGCTTGATCCCCACAACAGAGTTGGAATCAGCAGGGCATATTATGGAGCCATCGGTCTCGGTCCCTAGTGATACAGCCACCATGTTTGCAGCTACTGATATGGCTGATCCACTACTGGACCCGCATGGGGTCCCTGACTCCACATAAGGATTCTGCAGAAACCAAACGGTAAGTGGAAAAAACTTCATCTTTTAATCCCAACTCACAAGAAGTTTTTGTTCAATTACCTTCCAGCTACCAAGTCCATTGCTTGATAAAATGAAGTAAAAATGAAAAAGGGGACCTTAATTATTATTACATCCTAAACTTAGATGCTCTAGGCTACTTTAGGCTGGGTTCCCCTAAAAAGTTCGTCTATAGATTAAGAACTTTACACGAGTTGGTTTTGCTAGATGGACTTTTAGTTGATGTGAGAATGATGACATGTCTCGAAATCTATGTTTTCTAGGTTTGAACATGTTTTAATCCGTTTAGACAATAGGGAAAGCCCACTACAATAATGCCCCAACTTTTACACGCAAGTGTTGCTGTAGAAAACCCTAACTAATGGATCCGAGGATCCTGTAGTGAGCAAGTCACTTTAGGGGTGTAGTGACCATCTAGATCGTCTGTTTCGGCAATTGATGATTCAGATTCGCCGGAGCACTCTCATCGGTTAAAGTTTACTCTTACCGTAAGAGTTACCAAACATATCTGAACCATTGATTGTCAAGATGGATGGCTCGAAGGGTGCACTACAGAGTTGCTCGCTACAAGACCCCCGCTCTCCTATATAATGCTTTTGGCTCCACACACACACTGCAACACCGGTGTGTGTGGCCAATTGTCTTGATTTCTCAACAGAATGACCAGAAAAGCAAACTTCACAAATCTCATTATCAAAGTGAGACTCGGAGTGCTAATGAAAGATTGTCTGATTATGAAAAGTATCTCTTCCAAAAGCGATTTTTTTGAGAACCTGCAATTGTCCTGATTCAAATGCATAAGAGTGACACACAAAATCTGTCGGAATATATGAGACCAACAGTTATGGCGTCTTTCATTCATGAAGATTGAAGACCCGTCACAAAAGTGATTTTTGTGACTTTTTATAGTTGTTCTTGTAAAAATTAAATATTTATGACTATTTTTAACTTGGCATTAAATAACTGTTAGGGGCAAAGTAGTAATCACATTAAAATTCCCCATCATAACCACCACCCATTATCCCACCATCTTTAAAATGTGCACACACTAGTGTGCGCCCAGGGCTGTAAAATTGAAAATGAACATAGCAGCTTGTGAGTTTTGCAGGGCTCGATTCGTCTAGTAAACAAGCTGAGTAGACCTCAGCTAGATAAGGGAGGCTTGCCTAGTACTCCCTTCGTCCCATTTTAAATGCTCGTAAAGTTGTCACTTTCAAAAAAATCGTATTATTCATAATTTTTTTGGGACTTTTTTGCACCGTTTTAAAGTAATCAATTTAGATCTTTTGAACGATGAAAAAAAGTTAAAAATTAATTCTGAAAGTACGTTATTTTTCAAGGTCAAAGTTACACGGCCCCGGTCCTGTAGAGAGCATTTAAATTGGAACAGATGAAGTAAATGACTAAGCTCAAGTTTTTGGCCGAGGTTGAGCTCGACAAAGCTCGGCTCGGCTTGTTTGCAGCGCTATTATGCGCCCACCTTCTAGCATACAGAGAGAGGGAGAGTTGGAAGAAGAAAACTACTAACCACGCCCTGACCACTCCTAGCACACCAACCGCCCGGAATTTCAAAAGACCGAAAATTATACCACTCACTAACACTAGCTTTCCCCAACACAACAGCCCCAGCCTCCCTCAGCCTCTCCACCACCGTCGCGTCCCTCCGCACCACCGAGCCCAGCAACGCGTACGATCCGACCGTCGTGTTCAGCTTGTCCGCCGTGCCTATGCTGTCCTTGAGCAACACCGGAACGCCGTGCAGCGACCCACGGGGGGCCGCGATCTCTCGGTCGGCCTCGTCCGCTTGGTCACGCGCGTCCGGATTCACCTCTATCACGCCGCGGAGCGCCGGATTGAGGGTCTCGATCCGGTGCAAGTAGAAGTCAACGAGCTGTCTGGAGGTGAGACTGCCGTCGGCGAAGGCCCGCTGGATGCCGTCGATTGTGGCTTCCTGGATAGGGAAATCGTGGCCGGCGTTGGTGAGAGCGAAGAGGAAGAGGAGAGAGAGTAGTAATAAGAGGTGAGAGAGTGGAGAGTTGATGGTTGTCGCCATTTTCACAGAGTTTGTGAAACGTTTTACTGCACTCCCACTGGCACTCACATATGGGTGAAGTCAAAGTTTGACCATCGAAGAATACGTTATTGGGTGGCGTGATAGATAAATTTGTTATGGCCCGTTTTTATGCGGGTAAAGAATTGGGGGTATTAGTTAATAAGGAGGGATAAGATAGTATGGGGTATTAGTTAATAAGAGAGGGTCCACATTGATGTGATGTTTATGGAGGGGGATTAAATAATAGGTTGTTTGGATGAGGTATTAGAGAATGGGGATTAAATAATACTTCGTTTGGATGGAGGATTAATAGGGGGTATAAGGAAGGGTGGATGATGTAAAAAGCTGTCAAATGACCTTTTTGCCCTTTGCAGTTCCTAAATTAATTATGTATTACATTTTATATATAATTGCAAATTTAATTATTCTTTTACAATTTAAGCCGTAATAATTTATTTTACTTATAATTTAATTAATTTAATAAGTATCAAAAATTATAATTTGTTTTTTTAAAGTGTTTTATTTTATAATTTCGTTTATTTTGGATCAAAGGCAAACAACAATTTCGTTTTTTTTAATCACAGTGATGGGTGGGGTTGCATGTGTGCCCATGCACTGAATAATTTTTCCTAGTTCTTTTACTCTCTTAATCTCCTCTCCTTGTTACTCTCGTAGAGAGAGAGAAAGTCAGAGAGAGAACGACGAAAGAACAAGAAGAAGAAGCAGCAGCCCAGTTCGTCGTCGATCGTCGGCGGCTCCTCAGCGTCGTCACTGTACGCCCCCCACCCCCTCCCCCCTCTATCTATTTTCCATTTTTCCCAATTTGGGTGTGCAAATTTTGTCCATTTTCCCCAATCTGGGTGTACAGAAATGGGAGTTCATCGTCGATCGTCGGCGGCTCCTCGTCGGTCCCCCCCCCCCGCCCCTCTATCTATTTTCCATTGTTCCCAATTTGGGTGTGCAAATTTCGTCCGTTTTCCCCAATCTGGGTGTACAGAAATGGGAGGTTGGGGGTGAGAGAAGGGGGATAAAGAGGGGTGAAATCGTCCAGTTTGAAGGGGATTAGGGGGGATAACTCATGGACACCTCAGACCCTATCCGAAAATAAGACCGCCGATGCCCCCTTTCTCCGGTCTTCGGCAAGAAACGGTGTTGTTGAAAACCCCTGAGTTTGTGGCTTCCAAACGGGGGCAAAGCGTGGGCCCCCGGTCTTGTGAAGGGGGGAAAAATTATCCCTGGGCCGATAGCAGCATCCAAACGGAGCCTTAGGGAAATCTTGTAGCGTGGCTTCTAGCAGGTGACTCTCAAGGGCATATTTGGACCGTCACTTTTGATAATTAATAATTTATATATGTTTGTCATCTTTAACCGGTAATAGTAGACAACTTGTAAGACACCCTGCCCTATAGAATTCTCTGAACAGATTGGCCACCCTTGGCAAAATTAATGGATGCTTATCCAAGGTAGATTGTGTCGTTTTCGTATCAAAAATAATTAATAAAATAAAATAATTATTACTGTCTAAAAGATAGCAGTAAGTACTCCAAGTATCGCTCACAAGAATTACGAAGGCTAAGTTGCGGTTGTGTGAGATCCGTAATTCAGATTTCTTTCGGTTAACCATTATTAATGGGGATTAATATAAATGGAAGGTTTGTGGGATTTGAGCAAAATAATAGGGTTGATTTTGTAAAATTTGCCAATGTGCAGTGAGTGGTAAAGAGTAAACTGTGAAAATAGGCAAATTTAATACTAAAAGAAAATAAAACTGAATGGAAGGCGTGGCATCTCTTGGGTTGTATGCACGTGACATTTGTATGAGGTGTAAGCATGTATGCAATGTGGAGGACATGCAGAAATGAGAAATATATGAATATGATTTTATATATATATATATATATATAATCTGGTTCCGGTGAGGGATCCCTCATTTTGTTAAAATGCGGGACTCCCCCTTCCCGATTGAATTTCGATGATCCGAGCCGCTCAAAGTGATCAGAACGTGATTTTAAGGGTCCCCGCGAGAAATCAGCAAAAAAAATGACCGGGAAGGGCTTCATCCGGGCAGTTTTTTCTGAACGGTTCAGAAAAAAACTGCTCGGATGAAGCCCTTCCCGGTCATTTTTTTTGCTAATTTCTCGCGAAGACCCTTAAAATCACGTTCTGCACACATTGAACGGTTCGGATTTCCAAAATTTGATCAGGAAATGAGAGTCCCGCTTTTTAGTCCCTCATTTTAATCCCTCACTTGATCCGTCACCTATATATATATATATATATATATATCAAAACGGAAAGAAAGGAAAAGAAAAGGGAGGGGGGAGGGAGGGAGGAGAATTCCCTCACGCAAATAAAAAGGTGGCTAGAATTAGAGGTCCTCCTGGGGGCAAGTTTTAAGTCTGAAAGGGTTCAGGGATTAGAAGAGAAAGGGAGGTTAAGGTGAGTAAGGCACGTTGGAGAGAGAAGGATATGCCGAAGGCATATCAAGTAATTATGTAATTATTTAAGCAAGTGGGAATTGACTTTTCAATAATTGTTTGTTGCTTAGTGAGCTGGTGGTGTAGAACATTTTGATTTTGTTATGTCTGAGTCGTGGTGCTTGAGGGTTTGGACAAAATACAGGTTGCTTCAATTAATTTCTAACTTAATTCGGAAAAGGATCTGATTGTTTGATTTCCTAAACTATGCGAACTAAAGTAACATAAAACAATTGACAATCACCGCCCAGTGCAGTTGGTATGTCATCTCTCCCCTACGAGGGGTCCTGGGTTCGACTCATGCTGGAGCAATACCCTTGGGGTCTCAAGCTATAGATAGCTTCTGGACCCCGTGCTAATTCTAATACCCCCTACTAACCCTCGCTGATGTATGACGATTGAAAAAAAAAAAAGTAACATGAAACAATTAAAAGTAAAGAGAGTTTATAAGAGAAAAAGACCCAAGGTTTTGAATCCACCCGATCCCTCGCAATATAATTTTATGTTAATATTCAAGGCCAACTATTCGAATCAAATCGGACACCGTAGGGTTCGCGGGCCCACAAGGTGTCACCTAAAGAAAAGAGAATCGTGAATATCGAATGGCATGGGATATCGCTGTTGGAACTTGAGTGTATTTGTAAAACATGTGTTTTTCTCTAGTCCCACATTGGGAAGTTACAAAACCTTCATCTTCCTTAAAAGACTATGCACACTTGTGTGTTTGTAAAAGAGGACCCAAGAAGAGGTCTCGCGCGCTCAGGAAAATGGGCGGCAATTTGGAAAACTGATTCGGAAACCAGTTAACCGGGTGCGCGTCACGTCTAAATCGCGCAGGGGGGGTGCAAATCCGGGATTTGAGCCTTGCGCCACGTTTTGCTAAAATAACGATTTTTCAGTCAATCAAATCTTTTTCAAAATGGAATTTCGTGGCTGATTAAGAACATGAAAAAAAACGTTTGATTGTATTTGATTGTTTGGATAATCAAAGATTTTATTTGATTAGATTATGGGCTGATTAAGAAAAACGTGTGCTAAATCAAAGCGATTTGATTTGATCTGATTTTTTGTTTCCGAAAATTCAAGCTCAGCTCGCCCTATAAATACAGCACTTTGGAATAGGTTTCAAAACACACCAAAAACAACTCTCTCTTCTTTCCCCAAAAACAGTTTTCTGAGTTCGAGCATTAGGTCGAGTGTGTTCTTGTTTTCGGTTTTCTCCTGTGCAGAGAAGTCCGAGCAGAGGAAAGGATTCTGGGCTGTTTTATCCTGGGGACGGCGGGGCAACGACGAACTGCTTGCACAATCTGGGTAGAGCCGCGAAACGTCTTAAAGAGAGCGACCTAGTCCGCGACTTAACCCAGCAGTACAACTTCGAATTGGTAATCTGTTTTCAGTTACGAACACTTGAGGTAATCCGTTCCTTGTTCATAGCAGTTATTTTCAACAATCGCCGCCTAACACGAACCGTCTTACTAATACGACCTGTCTCTATGGCACGGATCGTCTAATAATACGACGCGTTTTACGGAGCATAGCCCATCTCACCCAATTATCACGAACTCATAAAACAGTTGTATGACGTGCTTGAAATCTAGAAAAAAACAAACACAATAAATTGAATGGAAAGAATTATCAATAAATAAATCATTGATTCATACGACCATGATTCGAATAGAATAGAAAAAGCCCTAAACAAAACATAAATCACATTACGCAGAAATCGTGCTTCATCAACGTCCTAAGAAACCGTCGAAGCTCTGTTTGAAGACTGATATAAGCGCAGCCTCTATTTTCTGATTCAATCCGTGGTCACCCCCTCTTTTCCTCTGTAATTGTTTACACCGTAATTTGGTCCGATATAATCGACTAGGCCATATGGTAACACGATTGTCCAATAGGATCGATTGGCTCATAAAGCGACACGTGGCAACAGTAAATGGACTGATCATTAATAAAACATTATGCAATGGTTATTGACAGATGTGTTGACGGTTAGAAAAATAGTGTCTAAAATGCAAGACACGTGTCCATCAAGGAAGTTACAAGCAAATCATGGACCAAGCAGTTGACAAAGGCAGTTGAAAAGGACGACTACAAGCGAAGATTCAGGAAGAGTAACCGCCTGATTCAAATTTCTGGAAGGAATGCCGCCAAGTTTGAATCCCTGATCGAAGTGAAGCCTATAAATACAAGATGTGAAGACGAATTTCGGCCCCCCACTCAAATCGCCCAAAGGCTTTTACTTTTATCTGTACTTTACTTTTACTGTACTAGGAGTAGCTTGTAACTTGAACCGTCTACTCGACTATTTTTTTTGTAGTCGACTGACTTCTACTTTGAAAAGTAATAAAGTCCATTTTGTTACTTTTCTTCCATCTCCGTTCACTTCACTAAGTTTGCTTCCAGAGAAGTCCTGAAACACGGCAGGGAACCAAACTCCGCCACCGCAAACATCCATATTCCAGCACTCACCCAATTACCAGTCGATTCGTCGACTACGATCAAAATTTAGACAAACAGTTTTGGCGCTAGAAGGAGGGCTACTTACTAATTTGGAAGTAATGGCACCAACTACAAGAAAGTAAGGCGACCGTCCAACAGAGTCTCAAAACGAAGGTATGGAGACTCAGAATGACAGCGGAACGCATCCTGAACAAAGGATGCCAGAGACTGGCCAAGGAAATGGCCCTAATCCACCGATCAACGTGCAAAGCCTCACTAGGCAGTTGGCACAAGTCTTGTCTAATCCAGAAGACGAGGCAGCACAAGAATTGATTACCTTATTGAGAAGGGTAGTTACTCCTCCGTCCACTATGGACGTTGATGTAAACGGCGTGGTACATGAACAGATTACTTCTGTTGATCCGATCAGACGAACCCCTCCACAGGTATATTCAAATCGTACATTTGAAACAAATATTGGTATGCCTAATCAACCCATTGTTGGGTCGACTGCTGTTAGGGCTACTGTTAGACCGACTAGTTTCTATCAAAATATACCTTCCACATATGAAATGGGGAATGGGAGTGGTTATGGCCAGTATAATGGTCTCAATAATCTCAATCAGAATTCCCAGCAAGATTTTGTAGGGGCTAATATCATAAGTAATGGCCGATATGTGACTGTGCCAAACCATGGCAACAGTAACCGTCAGAATATGGGAAATGTTACTCAAACGGTGCCAAATTTTGGCAATGGTAACGGCCAGTATAATCAAACTTTGCCAAACAATGGCAATGGAAACGGGCAGTTACCAAATAATGGTAACAATAATGGTTTCTATGTACATACTTTGCCAAACAATGGCAATGGTAACATTCAGAATATACCAACATACGTGCCGCAAACTGTTCCAAATGTTTGTAGAAACTTAGATCCCGTGAACGTAAACAGGGCACAAGATTTTGTGAATGTCAATAGGAATCAAATAATGGAAGTTATCCAAGACATGTATGGTCCAGGGTTACGAAGGGTTGAAAAGCCCATGTTTAGAAAACCCTATCCGTATTGGGTTGATAATATTCCTTTGCCAAGAAATTTTAAAATTCCTGAACTGTCACTCTTTAGTGGTACAGAAAATCAATCCACAATAGAGCACATAGGCAGATTTTGCCTTCAGTTAGGTGAATTTGGTATAGACGATGTCATGAAATTGAAGTTGTTCCCACATTCATTAACTAAAACAGCGTTTACATGGTTTATTAGTTTGCCTGCTAATTCTATTCACACGTGGCAAGATATGGAAGAGCAATTTCATGCCCAGTACTTTAGACATGAACCGGAGGTTTCAATTGCTGACTTGACTAAATTATAACAAAAGCCAACCGAGACAGCAGAGCAGTTCTTGACCAGGTTTAAAAGGTTGAGAAATCAATGTCATTGTAATGTGCCCGAAACTGAAATAGTTAGAATAGCCCAAGATGGGCTTGAGTTTAACTTTAAGAAACAATTCAATGGATCTAATTTCAAAGATCTGTTTGAACTTTCTATGAGGGCTGCGCAGTTTGAAGCCATTCTCCAAGAGGAGGAGCAGTTAAAAAATACATCTCTGGGTACATACTATCAAGATGTTGAAGGAGACATCGAAATTGATGTAGCACAGGTTATTGGGAAAAACCCAATAATTTGTGACACGTTAATTAAAACAGAAAAACCAATGAACATGCCTTCTTCCCAACCAAACAGGCGTGGGGGGCAAGCAAATTATAGGCAGTACTCCTTGGACTTAACACAGGCTGATCAAATATTTGATGAATTACTGAAACAAAAGTTCATCACGTTAAGCCCTGGACATATCATTCCTTCTGACAAAGAGAAAAAAGGAAAAGAATATTGTAGGTGGCATAATTCGTTTAGACATAACACTAACAATTGTGTTACATTTCGTAATTGTGTGCAGGACCTGATCTAGAAAGGGTTGCTGCAATATGCTAAGGGCGACAAAGATGCAATGGGTATTGATGCGAATCCATTTCCCAAGGTTGAAGTTAATATGGTAACAGCCGGCCTGGCTAAAAGGCTGGGATCGACTGTTGAGAAGAGGAAACAAAGAGAAGAAGGTCAAATGGAGACCGATGAAGAGTCTCATTACCCAAGGTTCCCCAATGATTATCTGTGTCTCAGGTGTGGACGAGAAGTCCAACATGGGGAAGCAATCATAGCAGAGAAGGAGCATAAAAGCGCCTTTTCAAAATCTGGACTCAGATTCAACACTATGGGTGGCAATGATCTCCAGATCTATGTTGGTGCCAAGTTGATCTATGAAGGCATCGATCCAGGACTCTTTAATCGAATAGAGTCAGAGCATTGTTACGGACCGGATGACGGACCTTTCCTGTTTAGAGGTAATCCAGTTGTGCCTGCAAGGCCTGGAGTACCTTCCCGCCGTGATCTTGAAGTGGCTGGATATCAATTTCCCAGTCGAGGGAGATACCCAAACCACAGAGGCGCTGGCCCTAGGAGAGGCATCGGACCAAGAGGTGAAGGTCCCTACGGATATGGGGGGCACCAACCCAGAATGGTCGTGCCTCCTAATCATGATCATGAGGAGTGGAGTGAACTCAGCCATCCCAAGTTTCCAGCGGATGGATGGTATACTAAGGTGTCAACTTCACAAAAGAGAAGGCTTCAAAGGAAATTTGCAGCCAGAGCTTACAGTGATCCATGGGTGCATGTTTTGGAACCTAGAGAAAGACCAGAGCCTCCTAAGGCTTCAAATATGGTGTGGACACGAGATCAAGGAGAGACTAGTGCTCAGAAGCAATCAATTCCCAAGCATGGGGGGCAAGACAGCAATAATGAAGCTTCTTCCAAGTCAACTGCTCAGCCAAAAGGGAAAAAAGAATTGAAGCAGAGTTTGAAGAAAAAGATGGAGGAGTTCCAAAAATTGATGGAGGCAGACGATGATGATCTTATGGATGATGGTTCAGACCAAGATATAATCAAAGATGCTTTCCCATCCCCACAAAATTCTGCAACATTTGGAGAGAGTCTGGCCGCAATTCAATTCGGGTCAGTACCTACTAATCTCCAATGTAACATGATTGTAGTCTTGCCTAAACATTTTAAGGCAAAACCGGATCAACCTATGGAATTGGTAGGAGATGTGGAGGATACAACACAGTCGACTGTAAAATTAGTAGAAAAAGAAGAATGTTCTAATTCACAGTTAATTGAACTAGATGTGGATAAGAAAGGAAACAAAGTGGTTGTCCTTAGATCTCCTGATGATGCCTCAATAAGGCATCTCAAACCATTGTACGTAAAAATTAATATGAACGGCCAGCCTGTTTCAAAAGTGCTAGTCGATAACGGGGCAGTAGTTAACATTTTGCCCTCACGAATGATGAAACTGTTAAACAAAACAAATGAAGATCTAATACCAACTGAGGTTACTGTTGGTAACTTCGCTGGAGGGTGTTCTCCTGCTAAAGGAGTTATATCCCTTCAATTACAAGTTGGAACAAGAAAAATGAATGCAACATTTTTTGTAATCGATTCATCATCCAATTACAATGCCTTGTTAGGCAGAGACTGGATACATATAAATGGTTGTGTACCATCTTCTTTGCACCAGGCTTTGATCTTTTTGAAGCAAGGAGGGTCAGCAGGAATGGAGGTCTTTTGGGCAGACCAGCAGCCATTCAAAGCAGAAACCAACAATGTGGAAGCAGACCTTTATAGGGAGCATCTCTGGCCTTTGAAGATAGAAGATGCAGAAGTTAAGTCTGCTGGAGTTGATGCTACTGAGAGTCAATTCCTCGCCTACATTAAGGAAGGGTTCCAGGAGTTAAGTAAGGATTGCATCAGGCCTAACATTATTACAAGGCTTGCCGGGAAGAAACCACAAGTTTTTGATGTTTAGAAACATGTTAAGTTCGGGAAATGAGGAGTTGGCTACTGTTAAAGTCACTTTTAAAAGACTATTTTCTTTTCTTGTTGATAAGAAGTTGCAGGCAGACGAGCCTATTTCTTGTAATTGGGCTGAATGTGTTTTTGATGATAGTCCGCTAACTATGAAAGAGTAAGGATTAGCAGATCTAAAGCCTGCACCGGCTAAGTTAGACGATGACAAAGCCCATGTTAAAGATCCTACGGAAGAGGTAAACCTAGGGACTGTAGAAGACCCTAGAATTACTTATGTCAATGCTACTTTGCCTGATGAATAAAGGAAAGGTTTAAGTATTTGTTGCTTGAATTTAAAGATTGTTTTGCTTGGAATTATGACGAAATGCCTGGGTTAGATAGAGCATTGGTAGAGCATAAAATTCCTATTAAAGAGAATTATGTACCTTTTAAGCAGGCACCTAGGAGAATGAAAGATGACGTCCTTCCTCAAGTCAAGAAGGAAATGGAACGTTTATTTGAAGCTAAATTTATCCGACCAGTAAAGTATGTTGAATGGGTATCGAATGTTGTTCCAGTTCTGAAAAAGAATGGAAAAGTCAGGGTTTGTGTGGACTTTAGAGATCTTAACACAGCATCACCCAAAGATGAGTACCCAATGCCTGTTGCTGACTTACTAGTCGATGCATCGGTAGGTTATCAAATGTTGTCCTTCATGGACGGCAATGCAGGTTATAACCAAATATACATAGCAAAAGAGGACACCCACAAAACAGCATTTAGGTGTCCTGGGTATATAGGAACATTTGAATGGGTAGTTATGGCTTTTGGTTTGAAAAATGCAGGAGCAACCTATCAAAGGGTCATGAATTTAATTTTTCATGATTTTCTCCATAAGTTTTTAGAAGTTTATATTGATGATGTTGTGGTTAAATCTAACTCAGTCGATGAGCATTTACATCATCTTAGGCAAACCTTAGAACAGATGAGACATTATGGTTTGAAAATGAATCCCTTAAAATGTGCATTTGGTGTTACAGCAGGTAACTTCCTAGGGTTTTTGGTGCACCAAAAAGGGATTGAAATTGATAAAACCAAGACTGATGCTATTTTTAAAGCACAGCCTCCAACTAATAAAGAAGAACTCCAACAGTTCTTAGGAAAAGTTAACTTTTTGAGGAGATTCATTGCCAACCTATTTGGAAAAACAATGGCATTCTCCCCGTTATTGAAATTAAAGTCAGAGAAAGATTTCAAATGGGAACAAGTACATAAAGAGGCTTTTGATAAGTTGAAACAAGCGTTGGTAAAACCTCCTGTTTTGGTACCTCCAATAAATGGAAGACCATTGAAGTTATATATTTCAGCAACGCACAAATCGATTGCAAGTTTATTGGCACAAGATAATGATCAGGGCCGTGAACAGTCGATTTATTATTTGAGTAGAAGATTGAATGAATGTGAGACCAGATATTCGTCTGTTGAAAAGATTTGTCTGGCTCTATATTTTTCTGCGATTAAGTTAAGGCATTATTTGTTACCAGCAAAGGTACAAATCATTGCTCAAACGGATGTAATCAAGTACATTCTGTCCAGGCCCATTTTGAGGGGCAGGCAAGGAAAATGGATATTAGCTCTAGTCGAATATGATTTTGAATATGTGCCTCAAAAGGCAGTCAAAGGGCAAGCCTTGGCTGACTTCCTAGCCGAGCATCTAAATTTACCTCTAGAGGAAGATACTTTTGAGATACATGTAATTGAGTTCAAACCATGGGAATTGTCCTTTGATGGTTCAAAAACAGATATTGGGGTTGGAGCTGGTATAGTTCTAATATCACCAAAAGGGGAGATGTTTCAATTTTCTTTCCAATTGGATGAAAGTAAAATATTGACCAATAATCAAGCAGAATATGAAGCCTTAATCATAGGTTTGGAAATAGCAAAAGAATTAAATATACGTTGCCTAAAAGTTTCTGGTGATTCACAATTGATTATTCGGCAGATTACAGGGCAATACAAGTGCAACCATCCTTTGTTAAACTTACAATTGGACAAAGTCAAATGCCTTGTGCAAAGTTTTGACGACATTTCTTTTCATCATATATTGAGAATTGAAAATGGTGAAGCCAATCAAATGGCTCAAACAGCCTCAGGAGTTAAAATTCCTAAAGGATTTAATGAAAAAGTAATTAGAGTTCAAAGACGATTTCTGCCTTTTTCAATGGAAAAGGAAGATAGTTGAGTAGACGCATTGGTCATTGATATATCTGAAGATTGGATGAGTCCAATAAAAAATTATTTAGACAATCCCAACATAAAAACAGAAAGGACAATTAGATGTAGATCAGTTAATTACGTCCTGTTGGGAGATGATTTGTACAGGAAGACATCTGATGGTCTACTGTTATTGTGTGTGAGCAAGGCTCAGTCGATGAGAGTTATGGGTGAAGTTCATGAAGGAACTTGTGGTTCTCATCAGGCTTATGATAAGATGAGATGGTTAATTAAAAGACATGGGTACTATTGGCCAACCATCAGGGCTGATTGTATTCGATATGCTAAGGGATGTCAAGAATGTCAAAAACATGGGCCTATTCAAAGGATTCCTGCACATCAGTTGCAATCGATTATAAAGCCTTGGCCGTTCAGAGGTTGGGCTATCGACATGATTGGGGAGATTCACCTAGCATCTTCATTACAACATCAGTTCGTCGTAGTGGCAACTGATTATTTTACCAAATGGACTGAGGCAATACCTTTGAAAGGTGTTTCACAAAAACAAGTAATCGATTTCATTGAAGAACACATTTTGTGTAGATTTGGAATTCCTGAAACTATTACTGTTGATCAAGCTTCTGTGTTCAACGGTAGAGAAGTTATTCAGTATACACAGAAATATGGAATACAGATTGTAAATTCCACTCCGTACTATGCTCAAGCTAATGGGCAAGTTGAATCAACTAATAAGATAATTAAAAATACTCTGTCTAAAATGATTAATGACAATCCAAGAGAGTGGCATGATCTTTTGCCCAGGGTATTGTGGGCATACAGAACATCACAGAGAACTAGTACCAAAGTTACTCCTTTTGAACTTGTTTATGGTCATGCAGCAGTTTTGCCAGTCGAGATTAATGTGCAATCGTTACGAGTGGCACGTCATTACGATTCAAGCCTACAATATGAAGAAGCTATGTATTTGGATATTGATAGCATAGAAGAAAGCAGATTGAATGCTTTAAATCATATGCAAGCTCAGAAGAAGAGGTTAGAGCGAACTTACAACAAAAAAGTTAGAGAGAAGTCATTCGCAGTCGGAGATTTAGTTTGGAAAACAATTCTTCCAATCGATGCAAAGAAAAAGAAAGGCGCATTTGGAAAATGGTCACCAAATTGGGAAGGTCCATTTCGTGTTGCTCGAGTTCTGCGAGCAGGTGCATATCATCTGGAGTCCATCGAGGGGATCTCACACGAAAGATCCATAAATGGTAAATATAACATTATTTTCCTTCTATATGGGAGAATATGAATTAAAAACGCTTATATTAATAAAAGCTACCTATGGATGGTAGCAATACAGAAGAAGAAACAAAAGATCCCAACTAGGATCTAACAGAAAAGTAAAACAAAAGATCCCAACTGGGATCTAACAGAAGGGAAAAGAAAAGGTCCCAAAAAGGACCTAAAAGAAAACGGAAAAGATCTCAAGGGAGATCTAAAAAAAAAAAATACTAGTAAGCACCAGGAGAGTGAGAACGGGCCTATTTCTTAGGCCATTCCTTCCACTGACCAGAGGTGCCACACATGGAGGTCCTGATGTTGTCCAGATCGGCTGCAGCCGGACGGTAGTCGATGGTGTCCCAGTTGATCACCATCAGTTTAACAGCCGATTCCATTTTTTCCAAGCGAAGAGCCATCCCTTCCACTCTATCGTGGATGGCCTGGATCCTTCTCTTGCACTCGTTATGGTCCTCCATAAGGACCCACTTCAGTTCATCGGCTAGTTGCTTGATATGGTCAGGGGTGATTTGAGAAGAAAGTGGAGAAGGAAAGTTATGCTCGGGAAGTTTGCCCGCCATTGCTAAATTTGAAAGAATAGTGAGACTGCACTATCTCAGAATTCATATTTATAGACCAAAAGGAGGTTTAGAGATGTGCATTATTGACAGTTAATCCCGAGAAAATCTAGCAACGTGGCAGATAATGGGACATGTATCCAGTTGCCATTTTGAAAACCGAAGAGACAACGCCTGAAGAAGTAATGATTCACTTCTGAAACGGCGTCTAGTGCTGTACTTAAACCGTCATTAATTACTGTGCATGCTCCCCAAAGTAAAGGGGAAACGTCATTACATGACGTAATGGTGCGTGCTGAAGGTACAGGGATGAGCATTGTGAGCCCATTCTTCTGTTAAAAACCCAATAAAAAGGGTATTGGGCCATAAGAGGTCCACTTGGTTTTTGGCCAATCAGAATTTTATCAATTGTAGCAAAATAGAATTAGGTATAATTTGAATGTTTTCGTAACATTAACCTAGTCAATATTCAAAGGTTAAAATATTGAAATATTGTCAGAAGTGCGACCAAAAAGAAGACGAAGGTAGTGATTATTTTCGAGCCAAGGAATCATTCATTTAAAGTTAGCCTTTTATAAAGGCCAAATGTGCATTGGCACAATACTTAGAGTTATATGTTGTTAACACAATCGACTACTTTAAAAGAAAGTCATAGTCGACTATCGCAAAAGAGATCAGTTACAAGCAAAAGAAACTTTAAAGTTTTATAGTCACAATTAATCATCACAAAAGAGAATCAAATACGGATAAAGAAGGACTTGAAAGTCTCCCATTTAGCCACAAGCTCGTCTCGTTTCAGGCTGTTCCTCTGTAAATCTACTTGAGCAGCTGAAACATGAACTGAAACCCCTTTTCCTTCTTCTGCCAGATGTTTGAAGTCAGTGTCAAGTTGGCTGGCTGTCTGCAGAAGACCCTCTTTTTCAGTCTGTAGTTGAGCCAGACGACGTAGCAACTCTTGCTCCTCTTGATCAATGACCACAAGTCTTGACTTTAAAGTCGAAGCCTGCTCGTGCATGGTTGATAGCTTGACCGACATGCCAGACAGATTGTTAATTAGCTCTTGTTTCTGCCTAATCTCCCCTTGATAGTATCGGAAAAGGGTAAAGTCATCATTTAGTAAGGAGGCAAAGTTCTCAAGAGCAACTTGTTCCCTGAGGGGAAACACATGCTTTTGAATCACGAACTCAACACAGGCGGAGAATGCTGTAGATTTTGTAGTCACCAGCTCTTCATAGGAAAATTTTAGGAAATCAAAAAAGCTTTGAATTTCCTTTTGCGTATTGTCATCATACTGAAGAAAAGAGAAAGGACTGTTAGATCCTGACACTTCGGTGAGAGATCGAAATGCCTGTGAGGTAGTCCTCATCGCCTCCATCAGTTGGTCTAGTGAATTACTGGACGACTTGGCTTGTTTTGAAGTGTCTGACTCAATTATAATGGGTCCAGCTTTGTTTACTGACCTAGGTGATGCCTCAACAGCAGGGGTTGTTGTAATAGCCAAAGGTACAGGAGCGGATGTGATTGGCACTGGAATGATTGGGGCAGCTTGATTGCCAGTGGGACTAGAGGCAACATCCTCCTCCTGGTTGAGAGCAGCAGGGGCTTCCTTCGTATGAACAGGACTCTTTGCGGGCTCAACTTGTAAATTCTTCTCAGCCAATTGGAGCTGAGTTGTATCATGTTGGCCTTCCAAAACAGGCACATTTATCAGTGGAATAATATCCAAGTTTTCCTTGATTATTTCCTGTCGCTTCATTTCGGCAGCTTGGGGTTGCTTAGGAATTTGAGGATCAATACTCATCGTGTCTGCATTTGGTGGAATGCTCTGGTCTGGTTCAGTATTATCAGGCTTTTGGCATGGTGGACCAACGTTGAGCTCAAAGACAAGCTCATTTGGTACTGAACTTGTACCCTCATTGACCTGCATGAAAGGATCATCATCTTGCAATAAAGGGTTCTCCTGACACAAAGGATTGCCCTACAACTTCAGAAGTTTGGTTCAGGGGGTCAGAAACAGCAGTATCACCAAAGACGAATTGATCAATTGCAAGTTCGGTATCTACTGTTTCCCCTACTGAATGAGACGACTTGGAGGATCTTCTTTCATCATCTTCATCTTCAAAGGCATCCACAATCTTGGTGCCTTTCCCTTTCTGCAATTGAGAAAAGGAAGATAAGAATGAAGATAATCGATTACAAGGAATAATGAGTGACAAGTATACCTTTGGTTTGGTGGCTTGGTTCCTCTTTAAATGCCTCTTTGGAGTAGGAGCTTCATCAGGCACAACCTGTTTTTTAGATCCTTCAGTAATACAAAGACTTTTAGAAGTCTTTTGATCAGTTGATTTAGCTCTTAGAGACCTCTTCTTTGGAGTCAACTGTGAGATTTCGACTACTTTTGCTTTCCTTTTCTTGGAGCTCTCAATTGGCACCGAGGATATGGGAGAGATTGCTTCAGCCTGGGGAACAATGGCTTTGGAAGCCTCTTCAGGCAATCGAGCAGCTTCCTCTGATTTGAAAAACATGTCAGTAATGTGGTGAGTGGGACAAAATCTATTTAATAGTAAAATTAACTTACCAGCTTTGTCTTGAAGAGATTTATACTCTGGATCAAGCCTGTAAAGGCAATCTTTGAGTGGAGCTCCAAAATAGATGGCTTTCATGGTCGACCACCATTCATCAAAAGCAGCAGTAGTCCCATCACTGACTTTAAAATCTGAAAGCTTGAAAGCTTTCACACGGTGGTGAAAGTTGTTAACCATCATTGAAATCAGTTGAGCATCTTTCGTTTTTATCGATAGCCTGCTTGCAGACATCTCAGTGATATCTGGATGAACAAAAGGCATAGGCACACCCTGTACCAAACCGAATTGACGAGCAAATTGACAAGGGGAGTAGTTCTCATAACTACAATTCCCATAGGGGGTACTATTCAGAGCAAAACCAACCGGGATGAGTCGGGGTAGAAGGATGCTGGCCCAAAATAACCGTTTGGCATGTACCATTTTTTCTGTCAGTTGAGGAGATGCCATCGGAATATCCCCAAAACTTGGCCTTAGCCTTTCAGAGGCATATTCAAACTTGTCAAAAGGATAGAAGTTGGGCCAATTGTCTTTCTTGTCTTCATAGAAGAAGGAAAAATACCTCTGAAAGGAAGATTCTTCTCTATGAACACTCAAACCCAGAAAGTATTCAGCGTAACTACGACACGTTTGCATTTGTGGATCTTCATCAGCCCTAAGACGATTGTTCATTTTGGGCCTAAGTTGAGGAAAATATGCATATAGCCAGGCCTGAAAAATCCAGAAAGGACCACCACAAGAGGTTGCAATTTTCTTTTCAACAAATGTAAACATCCCTTTATATAGGGATCCAAGCACAAATGGCGCTAAGGCCAATCTTTTCGCCTGTGCCATACAGATGGCCAAATTAACATATTCCTTAGTCACCTTAAGTCCAGGGACTGCCAAAAGGAATCTACAAATCCAAAAAAGGTAAAATGCTATTTTTTCATGGAAGGCAGGTGCAGACGCTTTTGCCTTAAAATAGGTCTGTAGCCATTTAGAGTAACTCACCCCTGTAGATGGAACCGTAAATGGTGGATCATACGTATCAGGGGTAAGAAGAGCATTTACCTCACAACCCAAGGAAGAAAGGCCAGTCAAATGAGATATATCCAAAATAGTTGGAGACAACAAACCACAATGAAGGACTAGAGTGTTTGACGATTTGGACCAAAAGCAAGCGGCAGCAGCTAAAAGCTCAGAGTTCATCTCCAAGGGGAACTGAGAAAGTTCAATGGTTTCACGAATCCCCATTTTCTTCCAGTCCGCGAAGAGAAATTTCGTCATGCGTCTTACCCAGTCTACCCATCCCGATTCAACAGTATAGGGCCAGGAACGAAGACAAGCATTCTTACCCCAACCAGCCCACTCAAGGGATGAATGTTGCAATAAAAGAGGATCACGCTCTATTACGGGATAAACCTCTGGGAAACCGTCTGGCATGGCCGACGAAAAGACCGGACCCAGCATACAAAGAGAACTATTATTCTCATTGTGAATTAAGACCTGTGAGTTTTGACTAACGTCACCTCGGTACGACTCTGGGAAGCGTGGAACATCATCTATGGACGATTCTGAAGGAGAGTTTTCGACGGGGGTGTTGAAAGTTTTCAACTTGTTCTTCGGAGCCATGAGAGATCGGACAGGTTTCGAGAAGTTTGTGATGAGAATTGCGTGCCCTAAAAATTCAAAGTGCTCCGCTTTATATAGGCGGTGATACTCAGGGATTATTTACCAAAGTTAATTCTTAACTCAGGTAAATAGGGGGGCATTGTTTACACCGTAATTTGGTCCGATACAATCGACTAGGCCATATGGTAACACGATTGTCCAATAGGATCGATTGGGTCATAAAGCGACACGTGGCAACAGTAAATGGACTGATCATTAATAAAACATTATGCAATGGTTATTGACAGATGTGTTGACGGTTAGAGAAATAGTGTCTAAAATGCAAGACACGTATCCATCAAGGAAGTTACAAGCAAATCATGGACCAAGCAGTTGACAAAGGCAGTTGAAAAGGACGACTACAAGCGAAGATTCAGGAAGAGTAACCGCCTGATTTAAATTTCTGGAGGGAATGCCGCCAAGTTTGAATCCCTGATCGAAGTGAAGCCTATAAATACAAGATGTGAAGACGAATTTCGGCCCCCCACTCAAATCGCCCAAAGGCTTTTACTTTTATCTGTACTTTACTTTTACTGTACTAGGAGTAGCTTGTAACTTGAACCGTCTACTCGACTATTTTTTTTGTAGTCGAATGACTTCTACTTTGAAAAGTAATAAAGTCCATTTTGTTACTTTTCTTCCATCTCCGTTCACTTCACTAAGTTTGCTTCCAGAGAAGTCCTGAAACACGGCAGGGAACCAAACTCCGCCACCGCAAACATCCATATTCCAGCACTCACCCAATTACCAGTCGATTCGTCGACTACGATCAAAATTTAGACAAACAGTAATGCGTGATCCCCCGAGCTGTAATCCGTGTCCCTTTTTAATAAGCTGTAGGCGACTTTAATCAGCGATGCTACGGTTCCCGACCAGAAAAGATTTCCGATCGGTTTCCGACGGTGTGCCAGGCCCACTCCGGCTACCGGACTACTGATTTGGGCCGACCAAAAATTCTAAAAAAAAAAAAAAGATGAATGAGCTTACGCGAGAATCAACGGCATCCGATGTGTGTGGTGTTCGATCCAAACACTCCATATTTTTGTATATATATATATGTAGACTTTGACGACTTTAATTTCCCTCGTGCCTTTTCGTGCATGGCCACCCAATACACCCAGGTTCTCCTTTTGGGCCTCATCCAATTGTTCCTTGTTGAACCCAATATCATGAAGAACCAGTTCAGCCGAGTACTTTAAATTTAATCCGTTTTAATGCATTAAGCTTTCAAACACCTACAATACAAAAACCAAGCATTAAATTTCAAATAACAATATAAATGGACTTAACAAAAATAAATTAGGAGACGCTTATATGAATATTTACGCGTCTATCAAAGGTCAAGTGGCTTATAAGCTTACAATACAGAATGAGTCGTACTGTAGGGCTGCAAACAAGCTGAGAAGACTTTTGTCGAGCCGTACCGTAGGGCTGCAAACAAGCTAAGAAGAGTTTTGTCGAGCTTGAACTCAGCTCGTTTACTAAGCGAGCCAAAAATTTGAGCTAAAGCCTTGAGAGACCGAGTTTAGCCATTTACTATATGAACCTCTTTAATTGAGCCAGTTTTTTGTCGAACAGGTCAAGCTCTTACTAAACAAGTCAAAAACTCTAGCTCAGCTCGTTTAGTAAAAGAGTCAAGCCGAGCTCTCAAGCTGCTCGGTTTATTTGTGTCCCTAGTTGTATGACCGTGAGAATTTTACAAATTCCCCCACATAAACTCATCCATAATGAATGTGAAATTCCAAAATATTTCTCAAATTCTCATTTAATAGATATTGAAAAATTCTAGCTCCAATGAATTTCTCTCTACGAAAATTTGAATTTCCAAATCCTGCATTTAAAGCTCCTGTTATCTGACACCGAGAGACAACAGAATCATATTACTATTACAATTTACCGCACATATTTCTTTTTTTAACTCTGTGCTTTGCATAATTCTTTTGGAAAAAAAAATCACCAACGAGAATTCAGCAAAGTAACATACAAATTAATTCTGCGAAAAAAAAAAAAGCCAACATAGAAATCGGAAATAAAAATTTACATTTCTCCGGGAGCTTAATAAGATTTATAAGAGGTAATGCCGGCATAATCGTCTCCCTTTTTTTTTCTTGTGCACATTGGCCGAATCATTTCAACTTGTTTATATAAGCGAATTCGATGGAGTACTAGTAAAGGATCGGTCCAGAGAGAGAGAGAGAGAGATCAACAAGGAAACCAGTGTGCAAATTGGTTCCAAAAAAGGGTTATTAAGCCCATATCATATTCCATACTCCAGAAAGGGCTTAATCTTAGGGCTTTCCTGGCCTACAAGAAACAAAAATTAGCCGACCTCTACACTACCGACAATTTGCCTTGGGCACGTTTAATCAGAGGGACTATGCCATGGATTGAACTATGCCATCTAGGACTAATTCTTGCAGTTCATCCACAGCTGTTTCACCTCAGACAATGCCATAGATTGAATTAGTTATTCTTAATTTTGTGTTTGTTAATGTCGTTTGAACTAAAACCCCACGTAAACTACGAGAGTTGTCGTCCTGAATAAAATCAGCTTGGGTTCCGGAAATACTGAATCTGATGGGAAAAAAACAAGCACCTTTGCTTGTTTTACCAAAAATTGTGTGGAACTATAAAATTTCATTGGACTATTAATCCTCCAAAAGAGGGGAATTGGTCATCCCATGGGGAGGTGTTATTACGTACTGATCCTGTCCCATCTCTCGTTTGTCTAATAATTACTATGAGGCCAATCCTATTTCATGAAAATAACAAAATATATGTACTCTCACCCTCCCTCTCTCACTAGTTTGGAAGGGTAGAAGGTAAATAACTAACATGTCATTAATAATTCCATTAAGATAAAATGTTTGATGATTGCCTATAACGAGTTCGCTTTGAGTTTCAGAACCCAACCCCTCTCTTTGCACACGGTTCTGATTAGTTTTTTTTTTCCCAATTGTTACTCTTATTTCTCTCTCTCTCTCTCTCTCTCTCTCTCTCTCTCTTTCATTACCCAAAAAACTTCTCTCAAAACCTAAACCAAACAAACCCTCGAGATGCTAGAACAGATTTGGCCTAGTATAAATTTAGCTCACGTGTGACTCAAAAAAGCAAAAAGATTATATCTCTAGAGGTTTTCTGTACCGATATTTAGTGTACCCAATATACCAAGTGATTTTCAGCCTCATGAACACTTCTGGGATCGAAATCTCAAAACACGATCCGGCAACTAAAAATCACTTGCTACGTAAATACACCAGAATTCGGTATTGAGAATCTGATAATCAAAAAAAAATATAGCCTGAGAAAAAAGCAACACAATGATGTCATATAGGAGTATTAAAATGGAATTCCAGCACAAGATCACCGTCCAGTAATGGGGTCCTAGCAGGACCAGAAAGCCCGAAACCAAGGGAACCAAAGAGGAAAAGTGCTGCGCCCACTAGCTAAACTTAAATGGCATATAGAAGGCCACAATCCGCCACATCCCTGTACATATCACCATGCCTACGTGTCGACATATAAATGGCCAGCGACTACGAAGCATCAAAATGATCAGATAATTAGGGAAGTCATCAACGGTTTAGATTTGTTAAGGGGCCACTATCGAACATTTTCTGTCAGTAAACGACTATAGGTGGTTTTGGAAAAAGAGAATGATAATGTATTGGATAGAGCCAAAACTTAGGGCTTGCTTGGATGGAGTAAAAGGTGGAGGGGAAAAATAAGAGGGGGTGTTAGGTGAGGGCCCCACCCCTTATCCCCCGTTTGGCAAACCAAAAGTTGTCCCTGGTTATTTGTTACCCCCTCATCGTTTTCCCCTCTTCTGGGGTTTATCCGGTGTTAATTTTGGGCTGGTCTGGAGGTGCCCAAAAATAATCCGGCTGAAGAGGGGTGATTTGTGGTCCAATATACCCCTCGTTATCCCCTTTTCCCTCCCCCAGGCCTCGTCGAAACCCATTTGTGCTGCCGCCCTTTTCTGGTCTGTGGAAGTAGGGTTTTGGTGGCGATTTGGGGGCGATTTGGTCGAAGCTGCTTCTGCGAACTCAGGTATGGTTTGTAATCGCGATTGTTAGGGTTTCTCACGCCCTCATCTATATCATGCGGTCTACTCTTAACCAGAACGAAGCTGTGTGTGTTCGTGTGTGTGTCCGATCTGTCTGTGTGTGTGTTCGTTTGTGTGTGTTCGTGATTTTAACTAGAACGAAGCTGTGTGTGTTCGTTTGTGTGTTTGATTAGTGGCTTAATCTATTTTTTTGTTTGTTTGTTCGCGATTGTGGTACAGAGAAGGCTTGATAGTGTATAAAGCCAAGTGTCTTTTGGTCTGTGAAACAAAAAAAATCAAAAAACGTATATAGTCAATGGTTCAGTTTTGAGCCAAATGGTTCTTCGCTGCTGTTTTTTTATTTGTTACTACATTCTGGCTTTTGTTTTTTGGTTCATTCATAGGGGAATTGGTGTATGTTGTACTGTAATGTCTATTAGAAATAAACAGGCATTGGATAGTAGTTCCTATGGTCTAAAGTGCTTTAGAAGGTGTCAAACTGATGAGTTTTGGGAGAGTTGATTTGTACAAGATGTGTAATAAAGAAAGAACTATTTTTTACTACCTTGGATTACTTCCTCTTGTACTAACTATTTACGGAGCTTACAGATGAAATTATTTTGTTGAATAAAAACAAAAAATTAGAGGTAGTTTTCGGGTGTTCTTCAATTCAATAACTAATAAGGGGTTTACAGTCGTAGAACATTTGTGAGAAAGATGAGTTAGAGAGAAACTATGTGGTTGCAATGCATGGTTTTCATTTTTTGGAGATTCTCCATATGGCTATACTTTGTGTTAGTTCTAAAATTCACGAAGCCCTTTTTTAGGTTTTGACAATGGCAAGATTAAACAGAACAGAAATTAGGAGAAGAGAAGAGAAAGAGGCATTCATTGCGTTAACCATGTACATTCGTGCTGCAATGTGCGTGTTTCGGCTGTATTGCTTCATTATTTCGTCGGCCGAGTATCCCCGTCCCGAGTTGTCTCCAAATCCAAACTACTACCAAACCCAAATAGATGCCGTGAATAGGCTTGTCAATGGTAATGAAGTAGATTGCCACGAGCAGTTGAGGGTAAATAGACATACATTTTTTAGGTTGTGCTGTCTACTTAGAGGTGTTGGGTTAGGAGACTCGCGTTATGTTTGTCTTGAGGAGAGGGTAGCCATTTTTTTGTTTATCCTCGGTCACCATACAAAACAGAGGCGCACGAAACTGCATTTCTGGAGATCGACTGAGACTGTGAGTAGACATTTCAATGTCGTACTCCTAGGAGTGTTGCGCCTTTTCGACATGCTCCTAGTAAGGCCCGAGCCCGTACCCCCAAACTACCACGACAGTAGATGGAGTTGGTTTCAGGTAAACTTTAATTCAATTGTTTGTAACTCTTCCAATTGGTTTTGTGTACCTGACGATGTCGACGTAGTATTAATATTGTGATATTGATGTTGTCGTAGAATTGTCTCGGGGCATTGGACGGGACGTACGTGCCAGTTAATCCCCCGGCAGTTGACAGGCCACGCTATAAGTCAAGGAAGGGTGAGATTGCCACAAACGTTTTAGCTGTATGTAGTAGAGACCTAAAGTTTGTCTTCGTCCTGTCTGGTTGGGAAGGGTCGGCCACTGACTCTAGGATTCTGGGGAACGCCATTACAAGAGCCGATGGTTTGAGAGTCCCCCGTGGTATGTGACAATTCCTTAGTTCACCTTTGTTTCACTATATTCCAAATATGAACCCTTCCTTAATGCCATAAAACTTCAATTTCATACAGGACAATACTACCTTGTTGATGCCGGATACAAAAATGCTGAGGGTTTTCTAGCACCGTACCGTGGTGAACGATATCACATTAACATTTGGAGGCAATGCCATATGCCGACTACGAAAGAGGAGTACTTCAACATGAAGCACTCCGCTACTAGGAATGTGATTGAGAGAAGCTTTGGTGTGTTGAAGATGCGGTTTGCAATATTGAGGTCTCACTCCTATTACCCCATTAGGACTCAAACACGTATCGTTACAGCATGTTGCTTGCTCCATAACCTTATCAAAAGAGAGATGCCGAACGATCCCATTGAGAACGAGTACACGGCATGGGAACGTGATCACCTACACAATGTCGAAGCTGATGACCACATCACTACCATAAAGACTTCCAATCAATGGACCGGGGAGAGGGATGCGTTAGCTACAGCCATGTACAACCATTGGCTAGCAAATGGTGGGGGACAAGAGGTTTTCCCCCCATAGAGGAAGTTTGTTTAGTGTATTTCTATTAAGTATTTGAAGAACTTTGATGATGTAAACATTCTAATTGCGCTTCCAATAACTTTTATTGTGTACTTGAATTATATTTGAAGAACATTGTAGTAACTTTATTTTAATTCAATTCCGGTTTGTAGTTCATAATTGACTTGTTAAATAATCATCTATTGTCCAACGTAAAATCCATTTTCAGCAATGGATAATACCCAACAAGGTGATGTGGCTACAAAAAAAGTTGCAAAGACCCGTAGGAGCTGGAGGAAAACCGAAGAAGATGCCCTTATGAAATGCATGGTAACCGAAATTTCAGAGAAATGGAGGGCCGAGAATGGGTTCAAACCCGGGTTCTTCACCGTCCTTGAGAAAGAGATGGAGAAGGTGATGCCGGAGAGCAAAATTAAGGCCTCACCCCACATTGACTCCAAAGTAAAGTATTGGAGACAAACATATGCCAAAATAACCGATATTCTAAAACTTAGTGGGTTTGGGTGGGACCATGTCAACAAAAGGATTGAAGTGCATGATGAGGTGTGGCAAATATATGAAGAGGTAAGTTCCAATGCTTTAATTCATATGTTATGGTATGAGGTCATGTTCTAAACTTCCATTGTTCGTGTAGGCTTACCCTAAGAAGGCCAAAGAGGTTGGTGGGAAGCGTTTCCCATACTTTGAAGATTGGGAATTCCTCTTTGGAAAGGATAGGGCCAACGGGGACGGATCGGAGGTTCCTTCGGAAATGGCGCGAGCGGCTGAAAATGAAAATGCCATGCCTAATGACATTTTTGAGGAGAATGAGGATTGCTACTATCCAATATTCGGTGAAGAATTTCATCGGACTCCCACAAGTGGACTGACGGGGATGTTCGATGAAATCCCTTTAGGCTCGACACCTCCACTCTCCACACCTCCGGCCTCCACACCTCTGACCTCCACACCTCCGGTCTCCAGACCTACGGTCTCCGCGAGTTTGAACTCCGCACGTCGTACGTCACTTCCGACGTCCACTCCCCGGACCTCCACTCCTCCGGCCAACGCTGGAACTCAAAAGGGGAAGAAGAGGACACGGATGGGTGATGTGGGATCCCTTGCTACAAGCATGGAGGCATGGCTAGAAAAGAGTGATGGCCATATGGAGAAAATGTCCGATGCAATGGGATATTCAAACAAATTATCCGCTCGCCGCTCGCAAGTGCCTCTTGAGCTTGAAAAGCTTGACCTTACCGATACCCAACAATTTCGTTTGGGCGCCATCATTTGTGCGGCTGAAGAGCGGTTGGACCTTTTCTATGGCATCAAAGAACATCAAAAACAAGCGTGGGTTGAGGCCGTCCTGGGTGGTGTCATATTCGGTCCCGTTTAGTTGTGAGGGGAAGAACTTCAAGCACTAGAATGTAGTTTTTTGTTGTGGCCTGCTCTTTAAGTCTTATACTTACGGCCCATTTTTTGAAGTGGCCAATATGTACATGTGGTCCTTTGTAAATGTAAGAGCCTTTTTGGTCTACAAACAATCGTAGATAGCTCTTTCAATTTAATGTACGTATGTTGTCCAAACATTGGTACAAAGCCTTTTGTACTGCTAAAACAATGTCTGTACGTATTTTGATGTTTGTGCTATAGCGTAAACATGTTTTATTGCTTAATCATGTTCATTGTACTTATTTCATGGGTATATACAATGTCTGCAGGTTGTTGGTGGCTATGATTAAACTGTTATGAGCCAATGGTTCAGTTTTCTGCTTGCTTTGGTTAAAGTGTGTTAAAGCTGCAGGTTTTGACCAATGTTAATGGGTTAAAGCTGCAGGTTTTGACCACTGGTGTGTGTGTCTCTGGCCAAATGCCTTAATTATGTTCAGTTGTTACAGCTGCAGCTATTTGGTTCTGTTTGTGGATGATGTTGTTGGTGTTTGGCTGTGTTGGTGGCTTAGAACTGCAGGTTTTGGCTAAAGTTTGTGTCCAGGTTTTACTTCAGTTTCTGTGCAGGTTTTTGGTTCTGTGTCTCTGCAGGTTTTGGTTCAGTGCCTGGTTTGGTTAAGTTTTGGTTCAATTCATAAATGAAGGCTATGGTTTTGTAACTGCTGCTGCTGTTGCTGGTTCAGTTTGTGCTTTATAACTGCAGAGACACTTGGTTCAGTTTTCTGCCTGCTTTGGTTCAAATTTCTGTTTGTGTGTTAAAGCTACAGATTTTGGCCACTCTAGTGGGTTAAAGCTGCAGGTTTTGACCACTACTGTGTGTGTGTGTCTCTGGCAACTGTTAGTGGGTTAAAGCTGCAGGTTTTAAACTGCAGGGATTGATTCAGTTTTGTGCCTATTGTTTGTCTGCTCCAGTTTTGGTTCTGTTTTTGTTCTGTTATGGTTGTGCTTGTCTGTTTTGGTTCTGTTATGGCTCTCCTCAGTTGTCTGTTGTCTGTTTTGGTTAAGGGATTGTACTTGTCATTTGGTGATGGCATCTGGTTCTGTTGGCCACTGTTGTTGGGTTAAACCTGCACATAAACTAAACCAAAACCTGCACTGCCTGTGTTATCTGCTTGTGTGTGTGTGTGTGTGTGGCTATGATGAAAACTGTTGGGGATTGGTTATGGGTGACCTTGGCGGGGTAACATTCGTTGCAGCCATGAGTACCCAATTGATTTGTATGTATTTTCTGAGCCCATTCCAGTCTAGAACTGTGGCAAAAACTATAGCAGATGTGTGTTCAGTGAAGTGGTTTTTTGTTCAGTGAAGTGGTTTAAAACTGCAGTGCTTGGTTCAGTTGTCTGCCTGCTATTTGGTTCAGTTTTCTGCCATGGTTTGGTTCAGTTTTGTGCCTGCTATTTGGTTCAGTTCTCTGGTTCATTTTGTGGCTGTGCATATATGTGTTGGTCAGTGTTGGTTCAGTTTGGCCTCTACTTATCTGTTTGGTTCAGTTATGTTTGGTTCAGTGTTGGTCAAGTTTTGGAACATGTCATCTGTCTGCTAAGGTTTTGGTTAAGTTTAGGTTCTACTTAACTGTTCTGCTTCAGTTTTGGTTAAGTTTAGGTTCTACTTTCAGGCTGTTGCTGAAACTGCAGGTTTTGGTTCTGTTTTGGTTCTGTTCTGGTACAGTTTTGCCTCTAAAGTGTGTGTAAACTGCTGCAGTTTTGGTTCATTAAAACCTGCATCTTTTGGTACGGTTTATGGTTGAGTAAGAGTGCAGCTTTTGGTTCAGTTTTGTGGTTGAGTTTGTGGTTTACAACTGCAGTGGTTGGTGCAGTTTTGTTGGTGCATTTCTGAGTTGCAACTACGGGTTTTCGTTCAGATGTTTAGCTGGCTATGATGAAAGTTTTCTGAGCCACGAACTGAACCAAAACGTCCATGTATGTACTCAACGAAAATGCAGCCACAAACTGAGCCAAAACCTGCAGTTTTAACCCACGAATGTGTGTGTGGCTGTGATGAAAAGTGAAGAAGACACGTTGGGGACTTAGGCGGGGCAACGTTTGAGAGGGTCATTTGGCAACTCATGTTGCAGCCTAATCCTTGGACAACTTGTCTAGAAATCTGAGCCACATGTTCCCAGCTATTTGACATCATTTATTGTCCTCCTATTTAACAATGCATGACTGCATGATTTGTTTCAGTTTTGTCACTCCTATAACTGCATGCTTTGGTTCAGTTTCTGCTTGAAACATGCATTGGTTGATTCAGTTTTCTGGTCCTAACTGTGTCCATCTGCACTTCCTCTTTATGTCGTACTCTGTGTCCTAACTGTGTCAATTGGCGATGATGAAATTTGAGCCAAATGCGTTAATTTTGGTTCTCGTCTTCATTAGTGAATAAGAGGCATGTGATGGTTTATTCATGAGATATTGGGAGGTAATCCTCCGGATCTATCGTGAACAAACCCTCATATGCCTCTCAATGATCAACGGAGACTTAGAATGTTATTTTCGAATAGATTACGGCCATTTTTTATCGTAAAGTTTGTGGTGACTGATAATGTTCTTTTCGAATAGATTATTCAATGATAGGTGAAGAAAAAGAATATTATTGGGTGGTTTTCGTTGGCCATAAGCCGGGCATCTATACAACTTGGGGAGAAGCTCAACTCCAAGTTAATGGATACTCAGGAAGCATGTCGAAAAGGTACAAGACATTCGATGCAGCCGAAGAAGCATTGCTCAAGTTTCACGAGGAGAGATACGCGCTCACAAAGTTGGAAGCCAAAAGTTCCACATCCGCAAGTGCGTTGGGACGTCAAAATCAAATCAATGGGTGCTGCTCGTTTGTTCTATGTGTTTTCTTAGGTTTCATAGGTTGTATTTTGTTGGCACTTGTTCTCCATTCGGAATGAAGTTGTACCTTTGAAGATTATGTAATATTAACTTGTTATGAACGGACACAAGTTCTAATATATTAGAAAAGAAGACATTAAAATATTACAGTCCAACATCATGAACAGAGAGGACAAATGAGACAACATCAATGGATAATGCTATTTATTCTTCCGCCATCTTGACCTACTCCTCGGGCTCCTCGGGAGGGGGAATGAAGCAAACACGCCAATCATCAAACAGTGGAAATTGAATATCTCTTACCTCCCTAGCTTGTTTGGTAACCTAAGTCAAAATGAAAATATTAAGAACAAATAATACTTTCACCTTTACAAAAAATTAATTACACTTTATTAAGGCTTACTTGGAGGAATGCAGCCCAAACATCGTCTTCAGCTACCACCATGTTTTGAGTTGGATCCCATTCAAACCCGGGATGATCAAGTAGGTTCACAATGATGAAGCAAGTACGGCGCCACTTCTTTATCTTCGCTTCAATATGCCATTCCTCAATGGCAACGGCAGGAAAATCACTGTCAATGATACGTTTCAAGTACCTCAAGTAACCTGGACGAAAGTGTCCACTCCCGGTGGTCCACAATCGGGACTCCACCATTGATTTTAGTACCGAAATCAACAGCATCTCCTCAGCCTGGACCCAATTGTGACGAGGAGGCGGACGACCTGCCATAGATCAAAAATAAATATGACACTTCTTTTTGTAATTGAAATTTTGTAATGACTTTGAAACAAATTTACTTGCTATTTATAAGCAAAAATTCAACAACTATTCAACTACATATCTACCATTTAATTATTTATCCACCATTCACCATTCAACCAACTTTTACTCTACATTCAATCCAAATTCATACTTTCCATTCAAAGCTATCCTAATTTTTTCTTTTCTTTACAAATAAAAAATTTCCCAATTTAAATATTGATTAATAAATATCAACATTTACTTAAAAAAAACGTTTTTAATATAAATTCAATAGAATATACCTTTTTAATAAATTCATTTTCTTAAACAAAGGAGTTTGCCCAATTAAGGAAAATTGAAAAAAAAAACCATTTTTTTAAATAATATCCGACTATTTTAAAATAAAAACAGAATTTTAATATTTTTTCTTATTATTAAATTAGTTAATTTGTTAGTAAAAATAAATATTACGCCTTAAATTGTGAAAGATTAATTAAATTTAGAATTACATATAAAACGTAATACATAATAAAGTTTGGACTGCACAAGGGTAAATTGGTCATTTGATAGTTTTTTACATTATCCACCCTTCTTTATACCCCCTATTAATCCTCCATCCAAACGACGTACTATTTAATCCTCCATCTCTAATACCTCATCCAAACAACCTACTATTTAATACCCCTTCCATAAACATCACATCAATGTGGGCCATCCCTTATTAACTAATACCCCCTACTATCTTATCCCCCTTATTAACTAATACCCCCAATTCTTTCCCCGCATCCAAACGGGCCCTTACTGCATAATATTAGTACTCCATACGTTTCACTTTAAATGTCCCCTACAAAAATTTGTGCATTTTCAAGCAAAAAAAAAAAAAAAACATATTTCTACATACTATTTTTTTTATTTTCTTACACCAAATTAAAAATATTCAATGAGCACTTTAATTTGGTCTAAAGAATAAAAAAAATATGTAAAAATATTTTTTCAGGGATTTGAAATTGCATGGATTCCGGCAGGGCACATTTAAAGTGGGATGGGGAGTAATTACTTCATGGATTGAAAATGACAAATTTAGTAAATCGGGATGGTCTAGTTGTGCTTCTACATCCGAGACAATGTGATGTATGGAGTGATGCATGACCTATTTAGTCCTAGTGATTTGCTAACACCCTTCGCCATTCATTGGCCCTATCAAGAAAATTTTCGATACAAGGATTATTTCGAACGCTCCTCTCATATAAGACGGGATCTACACATATAACTGACCCATCAATCTGTTCTGATGGGTTATCCACGTGGATTTGGTAGGATCTCACTACTTATGAGAAAGCAATGCCCACAGAAGGTAGGCAAAGTTCCACGCAAGTAACAAAAATCTTTGTAACCAGAGAGTAAGTACATATCTTATATATATTAGATAGAATTAACTGATTATCCATCATTGATGTGATGTATTCTAGTACTTCTATCATACTCCACTCTGGAGTAACCAACCTTAAAACTTCATTTGTCAATCGGATGTTAGTATATTTCTTTTATTTGTTCTTCAAAAATTCCCATTCTTGGCACTCCCCCTACAGTAATATTCTTTCAAAAGCTAAATAAAAGTTCACAAAATATGGAAATAAGCCGTTCTGGTGAGTATCACGAGGAAGCTTCATTGCTGAATTCCATGGACAGAGAAAGGCGGTCTCCGAACCATTGTAGCCTGTTCAAAAGCAAAAGCAACCTCAATAAGCTTCGGTTCTGAGCCCTTCAGGCCTCCAAAACAGATCCCAAAAGGCATTCCACCGCCATCGTAGCCGGCCGGGACAGAAATTGCGGGGTACCCTCCAATTGCCAATACAGAAGAGGCACCCACACCTGGTGTCACCATTGCATCCAACTCATTCTCCTTCATAAGTTTCTCAAAGCCATTTCGCGACAGATTCTCCATCGTCCTTATCGCCTCCCTTTCTTCCTCGCCGACCCCATTTGTCCATTCTGCAGCAATCAAATTGTCCTGACCGTATTCGTTGGTTTTCTCCTGCATTGAGCAACTCCACAATTGCATAAAGTCTTCTTTCGTACGTCCACGAATTAGTGGCAAGTCAGACCTATAAAAATTCAAAAGACCTTCCCGATTTGGTTGCAGTTTCTGAATTTGTTATAGGGACCATAAGAGAAACCAGCAAACTTGCTTGTTCAATTTTTTTTTTCAAACTTCTATCCTGGGATTGCTTCAGAAATAACCCATTTCTTTCAAAGATGTTCTTCATATTCTCACGAACCGTTCTGCTGAAAAAAGGGACTAAGCTATGAAAGCAACGAGTCTCTTTTTTTTGGGGAAACAGTTTTAAAGTGTTCTACAAAACTGATTTCGGAAACTGCAACCGATACAAATAGAGGTTAAAAGAATAACCAAAATCAAGTTTTCATTCCCAGGTTACTTGTGCATTTGTGTGAGTTTCACAAGACATCAAAATTAACTTGGGGAATTACATACCAGATCAGGGTTATTCGTGTTGAAAGCAATAACGTCAGCTAGTGACCGCACTGGGGAAGTGATTAGCTCTTCCAAGTAATCATTTATGGCCAACTTGAACTCGGCTAGCAGAGCGACTAATTCTTGAGACATATCCAAAATGACTTCAACATCCGTTATCTCCAAATCATCCACTATTGTTGCTCCCCTTTGCCTTCAATTTTCAAACAAAATTTCCAAAACCGGTGAGTAATTCTAAAAGCAACTAACTAACTACATATTGAGTTTGTACCCGAAAGCAACTAACTACTTATTGTGAAGAGGCCAATTTTCGTGAGTTAGAAGCGGATAGCCAGTGGCGAAACAACAGTCAAGGGGTCTGATTTGCTATTTACCCCATGGATATATCATATGTATACAAACAAACAAAAAATGCATTAGAATTCTGTGATATTGGCACCCCCACCACACAAAGTCCAAACCCCATTTTAAAATTTATCATTCAACAAAACATTTTATTGAGGATCAAAAAAACAAAACATTTTATTGGGCTATTCTTTGTGGTCTAACCCAATAAGTTGGGCCTTTGTTCTCTTTACTTCTATTGAAAACATCAAAATCTACAGAAAAGCGTCAAAGAAATTGGAAAACTGGCTTCCAAACAATTTGGGGAAGTAGAAACAGTCACTGAAGGAGGGAATCCGGAAAACTATACTCACGACTTGAAAAAATGTCGTGATCTATTTCGATTTGGTTGGGTTAAAAATTCAAAATCTCTCTCTTTTGTCATCTATCCATATATGTAAAACAGTTTTGCGAAGTGTGAACCACACATGCTTATACTCTATTGTGTGGGAATGAAGTCTGGCTTTGTTAGTTTATTTTTTCGTGCTTCAACTTTTAAGTTTCAGCACCCGCCATATGCAAATCCTAGTTCCGTCACTGCAGATAGCACTTGCTATCGATTTTTACTAGAATTACTTATCACCATGACTAAAGTTTTTACCTTAACGTGTTCAGATGACTTTCAAAGGTGGAAACACCAGTGGACTTATTCAAAAGGGCCAAAAATGGATTCCTCACCACACCCAACCTCTTTCCTTTGAGGCCGTCTAAGTTGAGAAATTGTTTGTAACCACCCGCTGGTATGAATTTGGCTGCTTCTTTTGTTGCTTCGAAATCTCGCGGATCAAAGCCCACGATTACATCCAGCACTTGAACTGCATCTGACACGGTTCTACAAATGGGCCTGCAATCGTTCATCATCATACGTAAGTATGTGTTATCCCGTAGACAAAATCAAATATCTGTTTGGTAGAGTCTTTATTTTCTTTGTTTTTGCACTTTTTTTTCCTGATAGGTACTTCAATTCATTAAGCACAAACCAAACAACAAACCATCCAAGGAGATGTCCTGGCTATATATCAGTCCTGCACCTAACAACTGCAGAACCAGGCAAAAACAAAGAAAGAAACACCAAGACAAACATTAGCAACGGAAGATTTTTTGCAGACTCCTGAATAATTACTGCACAAATTTACAGACTCAACGTTGCAGAAACAATGGAAAATCTGAATACACTATTTAGTAACCCTTTCGCTATTGTTTTTCAATTTTGGGCGCAAAAGTATTAGCAATGGAAGATTTTATTTTATTTTTTAAAAAGTTTCAAAAACTGAAACAAAGCGGCAGCAGATAGCTCTACTAAGCAATTCCAACTAACTGGCTCCTAGAATGAGGCCAGAGTTATGGTTATCTATCAAATAAATAACTTGTGTTTTCCAAGATATGAAGTACTTGATTTGCAAGATTTCATAAGCAGAAACAATGAACACTTTGCAAACACTAATCCCTTTCGCATTAATGTGGAAAAGTTTTCGTTTGGAATATTTTCCCGAAAAAAGGATTCCAAACTTACGTAAAGGTAGACAGAAACCGATCCAAAGTACCTGGCTCCTAGAAATGAAAAACAAGAACACACAAACAGGAATCAGATAGGATATCATACTGCCAAAACCCGGAAGTCAACGTAGATAGAATCACGAATTGAGTTTGTACACTTACCCAATTGAGTCCTGTCGTGGCGAAATGGGGACAACACCGGCTCGGCTAGTTAGTCCAACAGTGGGCTTGATCCCCACGACAGAGTTGGAATCAGCAGGGCATATTATGGAGCCATCGGTCTCGGTCCCTAGTGATACAGCCACCATGTTTGCAGCTACTGATATGGCTGATCCACTACTGGACCCGCATGGGGTCCCTGACTCCACATAAGGATTCTGCAGAAACCAAACGGTAAGTTGAAAAAACTTCATCTTTTAATACCAACTCACAAGAAGTTTTTGTTCAATTACCTTCCAGATACCAAGTCCATTGCTTGATAAAATGAAGTAAAAATGAAAAAGGGGACCTTAATTATTATTACATCCTAAACTTAGATGCTCTAGGCTACTTTAGGCTGGGTTCCCCTAAAAAGTTCGTCTATAGATTAAGAACTTTACAGGAGTTGGTTTTGCTAGATGGACTTTTAGTTGATGTGAGAATGATGACATGTCTCGAAATCTATGTTTTCTAGGTTTGAACATGTTTTAATCCGTTTAGACAATAGGGAAAGCCCACTACAATAATGCCCCAACTTTTACACGCAAGTGTTGCTGTAGAAAACTCTAACTAATGGATCCGAGGATCCTGTAGTGAGCAAGTCACTTTAGGGGTGTAGTGACCATCTAGATCGTCAGTTTCGGCAATTGATGATTCAGATTCCCCGGAGCACTCTCATCGGTTAAAGTTTACTCTTACCGTAAGAGTTACCAAACATATCTGAACCATTGATTGCCAAGATAAATGGCTCAAAGGGTGCACTACAGAGTTGCTCGCTACAAGACCCAAGCTCCCCTATATAATGCTTTTGGCTCCACACACACACTGCAACACCGGTGTGTGTGGCCAATTGTCTTGATATCTCAACAGAATGACCAGAAAAGCAAACTTCACAAATCTCATTATCAAAGTGAGACTCGGAGTGCTAATGGAAGATTGTCTGATTATGAAAAGTATCTCTTCCAAAAGCGATTTTTTTGAGAACCTGCAATTGTCCTGATTCAAATGCATAAGAGTGACACACAAAATCTGTCGTAATATATGAGAGCAACAGTTATGGCGTCTTTCATTCATGAAGATTGAAGACCCGTCACAAAAGCGATTTTGTGACTTTTTATAGTTTTTCTTGTAAAAATTAAATATTTATGACTATTTTTTAACTTGGCATGAAATAACTGTTAGGGGCAAAGTAGTAATCACATTAAAATTCCCCATCATAACCACCACCCATTATCCCACCATCTTTAAAATGTGCACACATGTAGTGTGCGCCCAGGGCTGTAAAATTGTAAATGAACGGAGCAGCTTGTGAGTTTTGCTTGGCTTGACTCGTCTAGAAAATGAGCTGAGTGGAGCTTGGCTAGTTAAATGATAGGTGCTAAAAAGCACCCATTTATTCCCATTAACTTAAACTTTGTTGGTCCTATTTAGTGCTATTTGATGAGATTTAATTGGTTTGTGGTGTTCTAGGGCTTATGGAGTGTTCGAGAAGTATTGGGAGTAAGAATCAAGAGTTAAGGATGTTCCGGTAGAGTTCGCGACGAAAAGAAAAACGAAGCAGCAAAAATTGGCCTCGCTGATCCGGACCAAGGCATGGCTGGTCCGGACGACCAAGGCTGGGCAAGAATCTGGCATTTTGTTTTTTTGCTCCGGACCAAGGAACCGCTGGTTCGGACCAGCGGGCAGCAGTGCACGTCAATTTTGAGTCTAAGTGCACGTGTGTTTTGGGGCCAACAGTAAAAGGAGGCTGTAGTTTATTAATTAGGTTACATGCCAACTATAAAAGGAGACCTTAGTTATTATTTAGGTGACTTTTGTTTACACTTTGATTTTTTCCAGTGACAGGCAAAAATTATAGGCGAGACTAGGAGAAGGGGTTTTTGTTGACGGCTTCCATGTCTTCTTCAATCTCGATTCCATCTTTCTTCTCCATGGCCGGCTAAACCCCTTGTCTAGGGGGAAGATGAAATTTCGCACCAAGTAACTCTATTTTATGTATGGGTTTTAGGTTTATTATTTGGATCGATTGTGAGACTAAGAATCCTTTTCGTTTCAATTGAACGGAATGATTTTATTTTTTCTTATCTATTGAGTATTTGTATTCCGGATTTCAAATATCTAGTTTTGCAATGGTTTTCACTGATTGTGGTTAGAGTTCTGAGATAGATTATACTCGTAAGACGGATCGTGCCGTTAGGCGGCCAAACCGTGCTACTGAGAGACGGTTCGTGCTATGGGATAGTCTATGCCTTTTAATAACCCGATTATTTTCTTGATGATTATTGTTAGGATTTGCAAGTCCTGGCGATAATCCCTTTTGATTCGAATAAATAAACCTAGCCTATGCATATTGTCGTTACGCGGTCGGAGTGGATTCGAAACCCTAGATATTTTCCTCCATCGTTTTTAATCTTTTTAATTCATTGTTTTAATTCAATTAGATTATTCCAAAAAAAAACCAAATCAATCAACTCTTTTCTTTCCGAACTAATCTGCAAACTAATTGAATTTGTCGTAACTTAGCCATTCAGTCCCCGTTGGAACGATACTCAGTCTTAACCATTATTCTACGGAGTAGTAGTTAATTCTTGGTTTTTATAAATTTATTTTTGACACGGAACGACGCGGTCATTAAACGAGGCTTGACTCGATTAAAGAGGCTTGCCGAGTACTCCTTCCGTTCCATTTTAAATGCTCGTAAAGTTGTCACTTTCAAACAATTCGTATTTTTCATAATTTTTTTGGAACTTTTTTGCACCGTTTTAAAGCACTCAATTTAGATAAAAATTAATTCTGAAAGTACATTATTTTTCAAGGTCAAAATTACACACGGTTCCGGTCCCGTAAAGAGCATTTAAATTGGAACGGATGAAGCAAATGACTAAGCTCAAGTTTTTGGCCGAGCTCGAGCTCGGCAAAGCTCGGCTCGGTTTGTTTGCAGCGCTACTATGCGCCCACCTTCTAGCATACAGAGAGAGGGAGAGTTGGAAGAAGAAAACTACTAACCACGCCCTGACCACTCCTAGCACACCAACCGTCCGGAATTCCAAAAGACCGAAAACCATACCACTCATTAACACTAGCTTTCCCCAACACAACAGCCCCAGCCTCCCTCAGCCTCTCCACCACCGTCGCGTCCCTCCGCACCACCGACCCCAGCAACGCGTACGATCCGACCGTCGTGTTCAGCTTGTCCGCCGTGCCTATGCTGTCCTTGAGCAACACCGGAACGCCGTGCAGCGACCCACGGGGGGCCGCGATCTCTCGGTCGGCCTCGTCTGCTTGGTCACGGGAGTCCGGATTCACCTCTATCACGCCGCGGAGCGCCGGATTGAGGGTCTCGATCCGGTGCAAGTAGAAGTCAACGAGTTGTCTGGAGGTGAGCCTGCCGTCGGCGAAGGCCCGCTGGATGCCATCGATTGTGGCTTCCTGGATAGGGAAATCGTGGGCGCCATTGACGAGAGCGAAGAGGAAGAGGAGCGAGAGTACTAATAAGAGGTGAGAGAGTGGAGAATTGATGGTTGTCGCCATTTTCATTTTTCACAGAGTTTGTGAATAGTTTTCCTGTACCAGTGGGAGACTATCACGTACTGGTGAAGTCAAAGTTTGGGTGGCGTGCTGGATAATGTGAGGGATTGTTTGGACAAATAAGTTAAAGTGGCTATTTTTTGTTCTTATTAAATTTTTTAGTGATTATTGTTTCGTTATGACGAGAGAAATTTAAAAAGTAAAATTTTTTTATCGAAATTCAAATTTTTTTTGAATTTCGACGAAAATTGGCGGGAAAGCCACTTTTTTCGTTTTTATTCAAAAAAATTTGGATTTTGACCAAAATTTTTTACTTTTTAGATTCCTCTTATCATGAGGATGCAATAATCTCCAAAAAAAAATGATGATAAGCCAAGTGATACGAAAAAAATTTGAATAATGACAAAAAAAAATTTGGCGGGAAAGCCAAATGTCTTTTTTGGCCAAACAGGCCCTTACATTGGGAAATCTTGTAGTGCGGCTTCTAACTCGGTGACGTTTTCGGACCGTCTGACAATTAGTTATTCATATATATTTATTATCTTTGACCGATAATAATGAGCACCTTGTAAGACACTCCGCCCTATAGAATCCCTTGATCCGGATTTGGCCACCCTTGGGAAAATTAACAGATGCTTGTCCGAGAAAGTCAAGTGGCTTATAAGATTACAATACGGAATGAGTCGTACCGTAGGGCTGCAAATAAGTTGAGCCGAGTTTTGTCGAGTTTGAACTTAGCTCGTTTACTAAGCGAGCCAAAAATTTAAGGTCGAGCCTTGAGGGACCGAACTTAGTCATTTACTAAATGAACTTTTTTAATCTATCCGAGCCTACTTTAATGAGCCGAGTTTTTGTCAAATAGGCCAAGCTCTTACTAAACAAGCCGAAACTCGAACTCAGTTCGTTAATAAATGAACCGAGCTCGCGAATTGCTCGGTTTATTTGTAGCCCTAGTCATATAAACCGTGATAATTTTACAAATTCCCCCACATAAACTCATCCATAAGGAATGAGAAATTCCAAAATATTTCTCAAATTCTCATTTAATTCCAAAATAATTTAACGTATGGAGTACTAGTAAAGGATTTGGGTGTGTGTGTGTGTGGGGGGGGGGGGGTGTGGAGGAGAGCGAGAGAGAAGGAGTAATACGGAAACCAGTGTGCAAATTGGTTCAAAAGGGCTAGTAAGCCCATAACAGATTCCATACCCCAGAAAGGGCTTAATCTTTGGGCTTTCCTGGCCTACAACTCTACAAGAAACAAAAGAATTAAGGAAAATGACGGTTCAGGACGTGTTTTGATAATTAACACCCGTTAAAGACAAGCGGAGAATATTTGTTAATGCTGAAAATGCCCCTTGGTAATGGGTATTAATTATCAAAACGCTTCATTGGCCGTCATTTTCCCAAAGAATTAGCCTACCTCTACACTACCGACAATTTGCCTTGGGTTCGTTTATTCAGAGGGACTGTGCCATGGATTTTTATTTTTGTTTTGGGAATGAAAGTTGTCCCGGGCCATCTTACAAGTATTTCTTACTAATCTCTGCAGCTCCTCCTACAGTTGTTTCACCTCAGACCATGCCGTGGATTGAACTAGTTATTCCTGATTCTGTGTTTTTTTTTTTTTTTTTGATTATTCTGATTCTGTGTTTGTTAATGTTATTTTTTAGTCAAAAATAATAACGCTCATACACGAAAGTATCGAATCCCACGGAAATTATGAAAAAAAAAAACCCAGCAATTTGCTTGTCATTAGCAACCGAAGCATTTGGTCCAACAGTGGTGTGGCAGTAAAATTACACCGAGGATCTCATGTCCAAGCCGAATCCGCACAGCGGCCTGTCTGACCCCTCGAAGTCGTTGATCTCGTAAATCAACGGTTGAGATGTTTCGAGTCAAAACGACGTCGTTTTGGAGCAAAAAATGTTCGGTACATCTTAGTCGTTGATTTGCGAGATCAACGGTTTCGAATGGTGGGATAGGCCCCTATCCGGATTGGGCTCAGACAGGGAATCTGGACTCGTAAAATTATGGACTCTATAAGGCTCGTATGCATGTTTGATAACTAGTGCAGAGAAGGGGATTGGATTGTTTAATCCACTAGTTCTTCGCTTGTTATACCAAAAATTTGTGCGGAAGTATAAAATTTCAATGGGCTATTAATCCTCCAGAAGAGGAGAATAATTTAATATTTTTTTCGAACAGCTCAGTGAAGTATCAGCTCAATCAGATAACTGCAAATACTTGATTTGACGTACCTATCTTTCATTCAAATTGTGGGATTCAAGATAAAGGCTTTGTTCGGTTCTTAACTTAGTTTTAGTTTTAGTTTTAATTTTGTTTTCAATCATTACCCTATATATTTCTCCAATCATTACCCTATATTTTCAATTAGAGAAATGATAATGCCAAAACCGTTTTTGTTAGTGCCAAAATCATTTTTGTTAGTGCCAAAGCTCTAGTGCACAAAAGACTTGTACCATTTGCAATGTACAAGACTTTTATACTCTTGAATTATTAATTTCATTTCTCTCTCTATCTCTCCCCAATCATTACCCCTATTTTCAATCATTACTCTATTTCTCTCTCCACATACTACCAAAACTAAACTAAACTAAATTCCCAACTAAATACAACCAAAATGTTTGATATTTGCCTATAACGAGTTTGCCTTTTTGGGTTTCAAAACGCAACCCCTCTTTTTGTCCTTGGTTCCTAATTAGTTTTTTTTTTCAATTATTATTCTTATTTTTCTTTCTCTCTCAACTCATTATCCCAAAAATCTCCCTCAAAACCTCAACCAAACAATGCTAGAACAAGTGTGGCGTAGTGTAAATTCAGCTAACGCGTGACTAAAAAAGCAAAAAGAATATATGCCCAGAAGTCATCTGTACCGAAATTTAGGGTACCAAAATACCAAATGATTTTTAGCCCCGAAATTGTGTTCTAGGATCGGAATCTCAAAACACGATCCCGCGACTAAAATTCCCTTGCTACATAACTACACCAAAATTTCCGTACAGAAAATCTTGAGCCAAAAAATATAGCCTGAGAAAAGCAACACAATGATGGTAGCAGTATTAAAATTCCACCACAAAGATCACCGTCCAGTAATGGGGGTCCTAGCAGGGCCAAAAAGCCCGAAACCAAGGGAATAACAATAATTCGCCAAAGAGGAAAAGTTCTGCGCCCACTTTAAATGGCATATATGGAAGGCACAATCCGCCACATCCTTGTACATATCACGTACATCTGTCTATAGATCGGATTCGATTCAAAAAATTCGATCCGAATCTAATAACGTCGATCCGATAATTCAAATCCGGTAATTCAAATACAGATCGGATCGGATCGGATTATATCCATTATCAATCTGATCCGAACTTTATTTTTTTAAAAAAAAAATGTTTAAGAAGTTGTATTTTATTTTTTATTGGAAAAAATTGTATTTTTTTTTTGCCAAAACTTCTGAAGTAAATTTTTTTTTGGATCAGATTCGAATTTTTGGATTGAATCTGAATTTTTCGGATTCGAATTACCACTATCGAATTCGAGTCTTATCGGATTTGACGCATCCAGATCGAATCCGGCACATTGACAAGCCTAATACCACGTAGCCTACATGTCAACATATAAATGGCCAGCGACGACGCGAACTGAAAAGAATCAAAATGATCAGATAATTAAGGAAGTCATCAACGGTTTAGATTTGTAAAGGGGCCACTATCGAACATTTTCTATCAGCAAACGACTATGGGTGGTTTTGACAAAAGAGTTAGATAGACTTTTTTTGTTTTACTTTTATTTAATTTTTTTTCGTATTTGTTAATTTTACATTAATTTTTTTTTTTTGTAGATATTGATTTGTTTTGGCAAGAAAAATAAAAAAAGTATAAAATTTTGATGGAAACTCATGCTCCCTCTGTCCCATAATGTTTGTCCGCTCCGCAAAACAATGACATTAAAATAATACAATTTTTGCATGAAAAATTCAATTTTTTTCAACAATTTATTAGATGTCCATGAATTGTTGTAATTTATGAAAAAAGTTTGAATTTTTTATTGAAAAAAATGCATTATTTTTTAGTCGTCATTTTGCAGATCAGACAAGTATTTTGGGATGGAAAGAGTTGTTTATTGGGTAACGACCAAAAAAAAGAGTCAAAAATTGTTTTTATAAACTTACTTTCATCTTTTTTTAAAAATTATGAGTTTCGATTAATTGTTTTTATTTTATTGATTCCCTCATCAAAAAGAATAATAATATATAAAAATTTAATACAAAATTAGCATAGACCAAAAAAATATTTTAAATAAAGACAAATCAAAAAGTCAATTTTACAATCATACACTAGATAGCCACGTCCCTTTTGTCACCTTTTTCCCTCCCCCATCTTCTTTCCTCGAAAAAGAATTCATCGTTATCCTTGTTTAAACGCAAGCACTGCCGACACATACTATTGTGCACAAACATGTGCGCAGATTTTTTGTGGAGTTCATTTTTGAATCCCATATAAATGATTCGATCCGTTCATTAATTTTAAAATATTTTTTTGAGGAACTCCATAGGAAATCAGCTTGATAGAATACATGTAAGTACTTAATCCAATCTTACAGATTTTATGTGCACATATATGTGCACAATAATCAGTGTCATTAGCACGGTTCTTGTTTAAATGTAGGAGTAGAATTTTAACCAAATTAGTAGATAAATATGGGAGTCAAGTGACTACACTTGCCTAAGAGTAGGTCCATCCTTGCCCGAACCCCTCTCCAACCCATCAACAAGAGAGTCACCATCCTGGGTGGGTGTGGAATCTTCATGAGCCCCAAACCCTCGCTAACCTCTCCAACCCATCGACAAGAGTATTCCCGTCATGTCTATAGGAGTTGAACTCACCACCTCACCACCGTGCTTAAGTGCCATTCCAGTTTGGGGAAAAAAGAAAAAAAAAACTTTTAAGAAAAATAAGATAATCTCAATGTCAAAAATCATGTATTTAAGCAAATAATTTGTTTACAAATACAGATCTTATTTAATAGATCTTACTGAGATATTTTAAATGGTGCAAAAAAATTAAAAAATTATTTTTCATTTTCGTTATATTTAAGTTTTGAAATTACATTCTTTTAAAAAAGAAAGTCTTGGAAAAAAACCAGGTCTTAAATGCACACAACCGTTTGGGCCAACCGGTTTCCTTGAACAGTACAATTATCTACAATATCCAATTAAAAGTCAACTGGCGAGTCCAGTCCCGGAGTATGCAATCCCGATTAGCAAAACTCATCTGCCGGTCGGATCTAACCGACCTGACAACCCGACCGGATCTAACCGACCGGTAAACCGATCGGATTCAGATGATCTCTGCCGTCCCTGATACCAATTAGTATTAAAAATTGATCCGATCATGAAACTTCAATAAGTGGATTCCATAAAACCTAATTTTCTGGAAGGATCATCCAAGGCCCTTTCTCCCAGCGAGAAATTATTCAATACGCTCGGGTGAGCACGAATCTGTACCATTTCTATACATCTGAGATGTGATCTAGATTCGTGCTCACCATCGGGCCAATGCAATGAATATGTTCTCGAAGCCTTAATCCCTACCAAATCACCGATGTGCACGAACTAAACACAAACCGAGAATAGAGAAAGACGTAAAAATCAACAAACAGAATATCGCACCTAGAACGAGAAGTAAACACGAACTTAGCTTATTCCCATAGAAGTAAACTTCCAAACACACACCAAAAGCCTTCCGTTCAAAGTAACCAAACCAGAGACCAGACTCAACAAAAAACACAAGCCTAGATAGGGAGACGAGACACAAATTAACGATACTCAAGTAGACCTCATCGGATCAAATTATTCAGATTCAGTTCAAATTCAAGAGAGCTGGCCGCAATCGGCGATGGTCACGGTCTTCGAGCACCTCCCGGAGCTCGACCCGACCTTTTCGATCGCCTTCACGATATCCAGCCCCTCGACCACCCTCCCAAACACGACGTGCTTCCCGTCGAGCCAGTCCGTCTTGGCCGTGCATATAAAGAACTGCGAACCGTTGGTCCCGGGACCGGCGTTGGCCATGGAGAGGATCCCGGCGCCGGTGTGCTTCTTGATGAAGTTCTCGTCGGCGAACTTGGATCCGTATATGGACTCGCCGCCAGTGCCGTTCCCGGCGGTGAAGTCGCCGCCCTGGCACATGAACCCCGGGATCACGCGGTGGAACGTGGAGCCCTTGTAGTGCAGGGGCTTGCCGGACTTGCCGACGCCCTTCTCGCCCGTGCAGAGGGCGCGGAAGTTCTCGGCGGTGCGGGGGGTGGTGTCGGCGTAGAGCTCCATCACGATGCGGCCGACCGGCGCCCCGCCCACGGACATGTCGAAGAACACCTTGGGGTTTGCCATTCTCTTTCTCTCTCTCTCCCCTCTCTCTCTCTAACACAGAAATGCACAGTAAGAAGTTGACTTGTGCACTGCGTAGGGTTCAAGCAATTGGGAAGTGTGGTTATATAGGGCAGGCGGCGGGGGAACTGGATAAAGGAGGGTTGATCCTGGCCGTTGAATTGGACACGTGTTTGAGGGAAGGGGGCGTAGATAAGGAAAGGGACGTGGGGAGAAGTGACCGTGGTTAGTTATATTTAACTGTAGTTAAATTTGCTTTCTAACCGTGGTTAGTTAATTTTAACCGGGGTTAGGTTAGAGTTTGTCAAGATTGACACGTGGGGCATATGCTTCCGCTTATTCGTACTCTAGCTGGTTCTCTACTTTCCCAAAGGAAAAAATCCAAAAGGAAAACGACAAAATAATAATAATAAATTACAGTTACCTCCCCTGAAGTATTTCATATATGCAGTCATTTTGGGAATAATTTTCCTTTTTACATATGCACTCTTTTAGGACCATTGTGCTAAGTTTTCAATTTTTTGAGTGTTTTTTTTTTTACGAAACAGATCATTCTCTGTCAATACATCACTTCTAATTTAGAAAATAAATATTTATTCCCTTAGCATAGCGGGGCCTTATTTGTTTTTGTATATCAATCGTCATTCATAGACAAAATCATTCATATACAAAAAGCGAACGTAAAAATTAGGCTTGTATAGTAAAAGTATATAAGATTCAAATAGCCAACCCCAATTGGTCCGGACACAAAACTCGGTTCGATTTTAGTTTGGTTTCGAGAAACAGAAAGTCTAAGGATCCCGACGGGGGGATCCCGACCAAATTCCCGACCGCCCGCCGGGTCCACTCCGGCCACCGGACGGATGATCCGATCCGTCCAAAAATTCTAAAAAATAAAACCGAGTGGGCCTAGGCGAGAATCAACGGCATCCGATGTATGTACGTGGTTGATGCAAACACTCCATTTTTGTGTGTATATACACACAAATATACACACAAAAATGGAGTGCTTGGATCGGCCATCTACACACGTCGGATGCCGTTGATTCCCGCGTAGGCCCACTCGGAATTTATTTTTTTTTAGAATTTTTGGACGGCTCGGATCATCCGTACGGTGGCCGGAGTGGACCCGACGGACGGTCGGGAATTTGGTCGGGATCCCCCCGTCGGGATCTGTAGCTTTACTCTTCGAGAAATTCAAATTTTTGGCAATGACTTTTCCACCCAACAAAATAAACAATGCAAATCAAATTACTGAGCTCGAGGTGAACTCTATTACAACCTCGAGTCATAAATTCCAAAGTAAACTACATGACCTCAATCGAACGTTGATGTTCCACGATGTGTCCAAAAAAAAAATAAGGGAAGGGGGAAAAAGCGGCACCCTTTCCCTTATACCCTCGTGTTGATTGACAAAAAACAAACATAGAAAATGAAACTAAAAGCAAAAATGCATCAAATCAACGCCGTTAATTTGCTAAACAAACTAGACAAATTGAAGGTCTTGTTCTCCTAAGCTTTTTGGGACTTGTTTTTTTAGTCCCTCTTGGAAAAAAATTCACGTTCGTTAATTTTGATCCAAACTTTTGTAGATTATTCATCTCGACGAGATGAATCGAAAAAATAAAAATAAAAAATAATAATTATTTTATGGTCTTTTAATGCTTTATCTTGGATATTTCTAAAATATTTGGGTAAAAATAATTTTTTTGGGTTTTCTGATTCCTTTTATTTAGACGAATCAGTAATCCACAAAAATTGGGCACAAAATTACAAATGCGGGAAAAACATATAATAAGGACAAAGCAAAGAAAAAGCCTCAAAAAACTTCATTAACGGCAAGTTAGGCTCCATTCCAGAAACGAAATAAGAACTTATTTTTTGCCCAATAAGAACCGGTGTTCCAGAAAAATAAGCTCTTCCCACTTATTTGTCCAGAATTTTGTGGACTCCAATTGGCTCCGCGGAGGCAAATCGTTCCGGCGGCCGTGCCGACCAGTCTCCAGCCACCGAACAGATCATATGTACACGGAAAAGGGGTGCTCGGATCAAGCAACCTACACACCTCGGATGCCGTTGATTCCCGTGTTGGCCCCCTTGGTTTTTTTTTTTTTTGAAATTTTTGAACGGCTCGGATCGGCCGTCCGATGCCGGAGACTGGCCGGCGCGGCCGCCGAAACGATTTGCCTTCGCCGGCGCCCAACACAATAGCAACAGTCGTATTTTTTGTATACGGCAACTTCAAGCTCAAAAATCATGTGTTTACGCAAATAATTTTCTTATCACTATTGATCTTATTTGATAGATCTCATTGAGATCTTTAATACAGTGCGGAAAAAAAATTTTCTTTTTTTCATTTACATTATTTTTGAATTTGAAAGTGAAGTAAATTTTGTATTTGAAAGTGAAGTAAATTTTGTATTTGAATTTTGTGGGAACCCCTTATTATTTTCAAAAAAGAAGTGTCCAAAATAAGCTCTTATTTTTTAAGAAGAATTCCTGAACGAAGCCTTATAATGAAGTTTTTGAGCTATTCCAAAAAACATGAATAGTAATAATACAGTAAAAAATAACTTCAAAAAGCATGCTGAATCCCATAGCCATAGGGACTATTCCATCTGCAAAAAGACAACAAATTAAAAAAGCATGCTGAATCCCTGAGGGGACTATTCCATCTTCATAAAGACACAACAAATATCAATAAAATCTAGAGAAAAATATCATCGAAGTCTACATCGCAAAACACTCGTACACTAAAACACCACAAATTTGATACTCTGAGAATATTGTTGCCAAAAAAGGGAGTCGTCATATTTGGGATAACATGTAACAATGGCCAAGGTAACATGTCACGGCCTTGGAAAAAAATCCCGATGGCTTACGCTTTTTTCGCCTTTTCTTTAGTGTTACAAATTTTCCTAGTCTAAATAAGTTAGTATCTCACAAGAGTCCTAGTTAAGTCCTTCAGTATGCAATAATCCAGGATATACAAAGGATACTACAAGTTTTAAGGACTTAACTGATCCTTTTAAAAACGCATGCCCCTCCGTAGCTGAAAATAATAGGAAAAACAAATGGGGTTAGGGCTGACAAAAAATGGCCTAACTATGATAAATTATGCGCTATGCAGCACTTAGCAGGGAAGAGACGGTGGTTACCTTTCATCAACGATTTTATCCCCTTAGAAAAATCTTCAACATGTCCCAACACGGGTCTTATCCCGCAAATTTGGGAAACGCAATATTCCAAGTATAATGCCATCTCCGTCATATGTAGCAGCAGGACAAAGACACCTTGAATTTGAGCTGATACCTGCTTCATTTTGTTGGCTTCACACAACTCAGTGACAATTGCAATTCCTTGATCCTGCACTCCAAAATAAGAAAGGAAACTAAGCTCTTTTAACGCATGGATTAGTCTGAACTAAAAAGCAGAGTAAGGTCCCTTCAAGGTTTTCAAGGGAATGTCATGTACTTATTTGACATTTATATGGTGCATTGGCGGAGCCAAGAATATGCCCTAGAGGGGACACTTGCTACTCACAGCAATCAGATTTTGGCGTCATAATGACCAACTATGAGACGTGTCGTTGAACTTTAACACTCCTTACTAAGCACAAAAAACCTTTTGATCTAATACTAAGAAAAATCTAAAACATTTTCATCAGAATAATCACTACGGAGTAACATTTTCATAGAGTGAGATTTACACTCGACCTCAACTATGTGTTAATGTGTTATAACTTCATAGTCAATTCCATAAAGAGTCACAAGACTCTGTGTAATCACTTTCCAACATCCAAAGTCCACAGAATTTCAAATGTCATAATACTAGCAATGGAGTAACTTAACCATTTACCTGCAAGCCATGTAATATCTCAGGCATCGGAAGCTCAGGAAAGTGAGCAAGATCAACAAACCCCACCTCCTCTGCCCTTCGAATTGCACATTCAGCTTGCAAACAAAGAAATTTTAAAATAAGAAAAGCGATCCGGTATATCTGTATCGCAATGGTATCTGAGAAATATGTTTGACAGACTTCAGATCCTTGATCCTTGACTACTAGGGCAGTAGATTTAGACGAAGCAGCAGAAAACCTGGGATTTAATCCACAGTCAATAGACGCAAGAGCAAACCAGCCACATCTGCTGTTAATTACTGATGGTTCATTATACCACTTCAACTCCTCCTTGAGGACAGGGTGACATACAAGAGGTGCAACTCTAGAGTTATGAGTCCCCCTGCTTATAAAAGCCAACAAATGTATACTTCTTTCCCTCAAGGGTGAATCCATTTCTTTCATTGCCTTCATCCATGAATTCCGGTGTTTCACTAGCTCACAGATAAGCATAAGTGTATGTTCTGTTTCTCTAAGAGCATTTAGGTAAGTTGGTGTTTTCTGAGATCGAGCCCTTTTCTTGTCATGATCATCGAATGGAAACTCCGGTGCATTAAGATAGTGAGAAATTAGATAACCTTTTTCTAAGATAAAGTAAGCGATTACATAGTCAACAATATCAGCACCAGAAGAACTGTCGCCCAAAGAGTGAATCATTGCAGTGACTACTGCCAAACCAAGTCCCCAAATGTCTCGAGGCTTTTCAATTTTCTCAGGTGGTAAAAAATTGCTCCTCTCAATTTCAATGATGGAGGAAGAGTTACCAACTGACAAGTCAGAAAACAACATCTTCAGAGACGGAAGAAAACCAGCCGTGAAAAGCATCGCGGCACCATCTCTCACGCGTGCAACAGTCAAAAGGAACTTCAATATGATGGGAATGGAACTAATTAAATTTCTATCTTGAAGCTTTAGAACAAGATGCTGCAGCCGGAGGTGTTTCTTTAAGATAGGGAACCATGTGTTGGGAGTCAAGAAACGTTTCAGTACCAAGTCAATAATTGCTAGGGAGAGGGTGCAGTGGTCAGTGGGTTCAGTGCAGTGGCAAAGAATGGGTAGTAGCCCCAAGCTGACATTGGACACCTCAGGAAAGGCTTCAACAGATTCCATCTCCACTGCCCCACCTGACTGTGAACTCCTGCAACTTGACTTGACTGATGAGAGAAGTAGCATAAGTAAAAGCTTCATTGTATCTTTAACACCAGAAACCAAGGGCCTGAAGTCATTCAACACTTTGAGGACAGAACCTGAAGTTTTTAAGACCAGTACACAAACAGGCAACGGCAGACTTTTTCCTACGTATCTGATAAGGAGTAGAAGCAGTTCCGCTTGAGTTGCGGTGAAATCAAGGACATCTTCAGAGATGTCGGGAAATGGAACTATTGATTCAATCGTGGATTGAAGACACTGACATACTTGATCCATGCATGAGTGAATTTGCTGCTGCGGTATGTCACGACCAATTGTTGTCTTCTCACTTGACTACATGAGCAGGAAAACATTCAATCAAGAACAAGTCTAATTATGTTCATGGCAGGAAGAAAATTCAGCATCCATAGTTCTTCAAACCTTTATAGCAATCTATGACTAAGTATGCTAATAGAAAATGCCATCATACAAGCTAGCCTCCACTATGTTTTGGTGGTTCACTTCAGTATTGGCTTGAAAACTGAGAAGTTGACTTTACACAGGTTGCTCTGTCTAGTTTATTAAATACCACTTGGGATTTTCCTTAATCTTTACTGGTTTTTTCGACAATCGCACAAGAAAAGAAGCTCCTATGATGGATCTACCAACAAAAACCCAGATATTCTCAAAATTATGTCCAGGTCTCCTCTCAATTACTTACTCCTTAAGTTTCAATGATTGGCTTTTAAATTAATACCACAATAATAATTTCAAGTTAAAAATCATTTTATGCTTATTTCTCTTTCCACATTTTACATTTCCCTTCAACTAAAGATCATCGCTTTTCTAGCTTGCCTTCTAATTGCTTTCTTAGTGTGACTAAAGGTTTGTTTCAATCTCTTTTGCCAAAAACAAAAGAAAAGAGGAGAAAATCTTGATAACTGCAACAATGTCAATCTGAGTTTTGAAAAGAATTGCTAATATAAAATTTATTGAGATCCCAGATGACCCAATCATAGCAACCCAGTTACAGATCCAAATGCCCCAGCCAAGGTAACTGCAAGAATGGCAATTAGAACTCTGGAAAACTCACATCTTCCTCTTTCGTGGATAAGACAGTTATCAAAGATTTCAATGCAGAAAGCTTAGAACTTGCAAGCAACACCATATAATTCACATCCTGTAAGCAGAGCAACATCGTTTCTGCAGCTGCCTTAGATGCTTTCCAGTCGGAATAGTCCCACAAATTAAATCCCAATTCTTCTCGGAGACGTAAGGTGTCAAACAAGTAAACATCCTTGGCATGTTCAAAAAGGTCCCCATCATACTTGTGCCGATAAGTTTGGACAATATTTGATTCGAGCAAATACTGGGAGAGCTCTTTGAATGGTCCAGGATCAATCTTACGGCCTTCAAGCTCGGCTTGTAGATGATAATAAAGATCACTGATTATTAATCCGTGCATATCCTTTGCTTCACTGGAGCAAAAAGAAACGGTAAAACAAAACATACCAATACAAGAAGGGAAAAAACAGTGCCTTCTACAAGGCCTTGAATGCCAGAAATGGAGAAGCAAATGATATAAGACAAGCTGAATCTACTTCATATGCATGTTAAGCTGAGAACAAAAACCTGTGACCACGATGCGTATATTGAGCTACCAACTCTGAAAAGGCAGGCAGTTCACTCAACTGTTGATATTGAAAAGCCAAAAAGGAAGTTAGTACCATAACCTTAAGGAAGGAGGACAAGCTGTAAAGGAAAAATAAAAATCCAGTTTATATGATATAAAGTTATAAACACAATCCAAAACTCTATGGAGTGAAGTGGGATTGGTTATCCTTACGGTCCATTTATCCCATGTTTGGTTGCGCAATTCGACCATGGGATAGTGTGGTGGGATACGACATTATATCCCATGAAGGTGGGATAACAAATCCCATGGGAGAGGATGGTTTTTGACATGGGACAAAATTGCAGAGAAATCTGTTGAACAATAATGGCAATCCTTTCCAACGACAACCAACCATGAGATAGAATTGTACATGTTACCCTACATAACATTCCCTATCCCATAGGACAAACAATCCTCCAAAACTACAGTAATGCTAGCGATCCCAAACAGAACATGTATTCCACCTTTTCTGTCTGGCAACCAAACGTGCAGATAGAGCTTTTTCCTTGATTCTTTGTTTTTGGTAATTCAGAAAAACACTTTTTCATTACTCATTTTGGCAAATATGACAAGTAATATATCTACACGGAGAATAGCAAGCAATATACCTTTTTCAACAAGATGCGAGTCTTTTCAATTACTGCTACGGACAAGCTCCCCGTATCACCATTTTTTAATTTGCCCATCGCATGTACAGAGAATAAAGCAGCAGCAATCTGTTGAGTTGCTCATAAGCAAAACATGTTCGAAATATTACCAGCCATGTTCAGTGCAACAAAATAACATTTAAGCCACTGTTATACCAGTATATTTTCCATTTACAACTAAATGCAGCCAAGGGGTATCAAATAAGAGATAGAGACGTAAAAGGAGTTCAGACCATAAATGTTCCTCGAACCACGACGTGTGAGAACTATGACATACAAATTAAGTTTAAAAAGGGGACCAAATATATCTTCCAGCGTCTCATTTGCTAAAAAACCTACTTACATGCTAGATGGAAGTACATGTGCATCACAGCCAAAAAAGGTGTACCAAACTTAACACACGGTTTAAGAGAAGAGAGAGAACCAGCAATAGTTTGCTGTCTAAGAAAGGATGTGTGGTTTAATGGTGAAAGTGTGAAACAATTCAGAAAGAAACATTTTTAATGTGTAATAGTTAAACAATTCAATGTTCAGTGCTGGATGGACACCTATGCACCAACGTATCGATTGGAAAAAAGAAAAGGCGGACACAACACATCGAGGACAAGTTCACATTTTCTCATAGGAAGATTTTATTCATGGACCAAGAGAAACGAAACATAAAACAAGATAAAATTAACAAAACCATGCATTCCATAACCTAAAGACTAAGTGATGGATGGAAATATCTGCCTAGTGTCCAAAGAGTGCATTTGAAATGTTCCGAAGTGGCGGGAATTTTGCATTTTAATGTGTCTAAAGAGTGTCTGATGACAATCCGGTTCGGGGACATAAAAGGAACTAAGAAGCCAACTGTTATAAACAATCAACATTAAATATCTGAGTACAAGTGAATAACCCAATGAAGGAACTAATTTGTACAACTGTACATACAAAAGTTTGGAAGTTGCAATAGTGTGTACTGTCTACTACCCAACTTAACAAGGTTACTGTAATAGTATGTTCGACGAGCAAGAAGGAATTAGATAAAACGAGGAAAGAAAGAAATCCCACCTTCGCACGAAGATACATGTCACTATCATATTCCCATGATGCATAGGACTTGATCATGTTGCCTAAAACTAAGCCTTCATGGAAGCTTGACAACACGTCCTTGAGACCAAGGAGACCTACATCGTTTGATTTTTCAGTATCATCTGCTTGCCGTACTCTATCCTTTGATGATTCCGTAGTTTGTTTTACAGCAAATTCTGCATGGAATAGCTTCTTCTGCAGGAACGTTTCAAAAGCCAGTATTTGCAGAATAACAGATTGGCATTGAATACGGTACGCAATGCTCAGAACCTCCTCTTCAGCCAGATTTTCAGACAGGTTAACTTCCATACTACTTGTAGCATTTTTACGAATACAGCTGGACAAATGTCTCCAGAAGTTTTCTGAGTTTCTTAGATGGTCCAAAACACTTGTGAACTGAGCAGCTGCTTGCCACAATGCCTTAAGAAAATTTAGCACATTCAGCAGTATGCGAGGTTTGCTGGAAACAAAGAAAACTCAATCAACGTATAATGAAATAACAGTAACGTGTGCGCACTGATAACAATCAAGCCATATTGCTGATCAAAAAAAACAATCAAGCCATAAGATTCAGACCTTACTTGCATGAAAGGAAGTGGGGGAGCAAGAGGTTATAGCAGAATGTAAGGTTGGGAGCGTATATGTTAGTTCTTGTATACATGTGAAAATAATACAGTAATAGATATTAAATCAGTGATCAGTGTCAACTACAAATGCTTTTTGTACATATAATAGAAGTACTAACTAATAGAGTAAATTTGAGTAAATTCTTTATACACTATGATATATGGTTGCTGCAAATTTTGTTTTCCTTGGTGGCTTTTTGGTTTTTCTTTTTGGGAATCCATATGCTTGAGAGGTTCTATTCCAGTTGGGAGTGTGATTTTTCTAGATGGGAGCAAAGTTCCTATAAGATCCTTGCTTGGGACCGTGGCAGCGAGATCCTTACTTGTAGGAGGATCCTGCAAACAAAATTTCAAGCAATACTGGTATAACGAAAGTAATACCTGTTGATAAGATCATCCGACTGCACAATGTATTGCAGAACTGCAACCAAAAGATTTGCTTCTGCGGATTCCAGGGACCCACTAGTTGTTTCATTTGATGGCTTCAAACCAGTGGTATTGCTTGATTGAACATCTATATTTTCCTTGGCAGCGATTACAGCAACAAGAAAAGCAGGCTGGAATAGAAAACTGTCAAACGGGGAGAAAATGCCAGGGAAAGTAAAAAATAATAAGACTGTTAAGAGGAACGACTGATGAAAAGTGAAAGTAAGAAGATGCAATTCAATTTTGGAGGCATTTACAGTTTCAAGTGAGCTAAGCTGTTCAACAGTAAGCTGTACTCACCCTGAGCTGAACATTATAATAGTTGAAAGAAAAGAAAGCCAGCATTTCCATTTGCACAGTACAGAAAATCAAGTTGGGCAGAACAGTCACAAAATAGGATATAGAAAGAGGACAACAGACATGGAAGGCTGACTCTATTTTCTCAAACAATACTTTTTTATAAACGTATCTTTGCAAAAGAGAGAGAGAGAGAGACAAGAAGTGTGAATAAAACATATGGGGGAGTAAACGCCTATGAAAGATCGTTTGTTCTATAATATTCGAGGTACTGCAGGACTTCCAATAGGTCGTGCGGCCTGTTTTACTGGTTAACTCAAGCTGATGCACCACAAAGTATAATCCAAAAATACTTCACCCAAGACAATAGGAAAAAACAGGTAACTTCCATAATCTACACCGTCAGTTCTAGTGGTATCCACTATAAAGCTAAATTTTCTCAACCTATGGAGAAGGAATCAACTCAACTCAAAGGGCTTTAATGCAGTTTGAGGGTGACCATGAGGATCCACCCTATCCAATCAGCATCAAGATAAAGCTGTATCCTTAGTTATAAGGCCAAGGTACTCATTGCCTCAAACCACTTCTTCTTGGGCATATTTATCATCCTAGTCCCGCATTCAACTTGGATCAAATCACTTCATACAGTGCATAGATCTACATTGCAACTGGTAAAACCATCTTCATCTCCAGTTTATCTTAATAGTTGCCAATTCTTACTTTCTTAGAAAAATTTAGTGTCTATCACTGCTCACAAGAGCCTTTTTTAGGCCCAACCATCCTTCTCAACATCCTTATTCCCCATACACTCCTTTTTTGATATGTTATTCTTTACACTATATCTTTTGCACCATAACTTATATTATCCATTCCTCTAAAGTTTTCCCTCCCATCCGGAAGAAATTTCACGACAACATTTCCAAAGCACCAATCATTTCAACCACACTGCTCTCTAAATCTGCGGGAAACACCCCACCCCTTCCGGTTAAAAAGATATGAACCATCACTCCCAAGTAAAACCTGCAAATTTTGAAGTGTCTAATGAGAGTTCTAAATAAGAAACAATCACCATCTAGTTTTGTCAATTCAACCTATTTTGTCAAGAAACAGAATGCATTATGAGGCACCTCTTTAAAAAAAAAAAAAACTTCATTTTCTTCGGGGCAAATTGCAATTTGGTTCCCGCAATTCCAGTTGTGCAATTTTTCCCTTTAATTTTGCACATTGTGCCACTGACGACCTGTATTCTAAATGGCACTCGGCGCTAGTTGATCGCCACCAAGCGCCTAGGCGCCGCCAAGTGATTTGGCATTTTTTTTCCAAAATATATTTTTAAGGCAATCAAGCTCCGCCAAGACGGCTGTCTAGCTCCGCCAAATCTCTCTTAGCTGCCAAGTTCCGCCAAGCTCCGCTAAATCTCCCTATCCACTGAACGAGCCGCCGAGGGTGAAATCATGGCGCCGATTTGCTGCCGAGCGCCTAGGCAGCTGCCATTTAGAACTACTAACGACCCAGATATCATGCTTATCAATGGAATGAAGGCAAAAATGAGATAATCAAGCATTTCCAGAGTGCACAGTGGTCCATTCATTATCTTCTCTTGCACATTCTAAAACCACCATCTCTTCCCTCTACACTGATCCATTAATTTCAGGACAGTTTCTCTCTCTTCCCCCTCTCCCCCGCTTTCTTCCTCGAGAAACCAAATATTCTTTACTTCTTCCACCACTACATCCCCAAAACCACGGGAACATCTATTCTAGGCCATTTCTGCCATTGCATCCCAACTACCACCAGACTCCACCACCTTGATCACTCCCAAAATACACTCAAGCACCATCATCCAACCAACCACAAGCTGATTTAGACACCTATGAACTCCACATCCATGGCTTAATAAAGATAAATCTACTGCAGACAAAAATTACAACCAACGGTGACAAAAAGATCAAAATCCCTCAATCAAAACAAGCTTTGTAATTGATTATTTACCACCATCTTTTCTTTTTTTGTGATCTATTAAATAGATACTGGGTTGCTTATGTGAACCTGTGACATACACTCCATACGTGATTTGAAAATATAGATACACTTATAACATGTGGTTTGGTATGAATCGAGGGTAGCTTTGGGTGTGATTTCGGTGATGGCAGATTGGGATTCAGTCTGCTTTGCAGCAAAGAGAGTGACAGGGCCATGGGCATGTATTGGTCGCATTGATAGATGATTGGTTGGTTTCAGGTGCTCATGGGGTTTTGTTGGTCCATAGCGAAAGGGGAAGGGGAAGGGGTGGTGATAAATGGCCATTTTCCTCCTTACACAGTTAATATGGGAGATAAATGGAAGAACTAATACCTCCTTGGACCCTCAACACGCATTTTTACTATGATACAGTACTTCCTCCAAAGGTACACATTCTGCCCAGTGCATATGCCATACGGTAAGTGCAGAACAAAACTTGAGGGGTTATTTAGAAGCCCTAAAGGAATTTGATTTCAATCTTATTGGACAAAATCGAAACAGTATGCCAATTAAAGGGGGAAACGGAGGAACAAAATGAACTTCTACCGATCTTATTCCAACTGTTCACCTATCCTTGACCAATACATTGTAAGCAAATACATATAAAAATTTACAGCGCATGTTTTCTTCAATTCGATGACAAAGCAGAATCCAAGAGCTGAACATCAACACTCGGAGTTTTTTGCTCAGCAACATTAGCAGTTGACTTTTTTTGAAATATATCAGCCACTTACCACTAAACTCGGAAAGAAGTAACTCAAATAAACGACAGTGCAATACAGCTCCTCTGTTTCCTAGGACCTTTGACCAACAAAGATAGATTCAGAAGAGAATACAGACAACACTAAACCTGATAATATGCAGCCGAAGTGAGTAGTTTACACATAGCAACAAAGAGATCCTCATCGAGAGACAGCTCACACAGAATCCTATTGAGAGAATGCTTAAGATACATCATCTGGCAACACAAATCAAGAATACAATTAGAAACGACCAACGTAGCTAGTAAATTTCCAAGCCAACATCCCTATATAAAGTGTGTTATCACAGATGACAAACCTGCTTTTCGTCTAAACCAAACCACGCATTTCCAAACACATATGGCTGCGTACAGTCAGCGAGAACAAATAAGACCGACAGTACTTTTGCTGCTCCCGCTTGTATGTTCTGCAAGGTCAAATAGCAAACCATTGAGTAAGAAATACCCAGTGGATCGCTCACAATAGAAGGATAAAACTAAAATGGGCTGCGACGTCGTCAGTAGCAACAATATACAAAAGGTTCCTCTCGCAAGACATGCTAAAAAACTATGAAATAGAAATATTTCATGCCTTGCATTGCATTGCCTACCTAAAATGTGTGCATATAATTCGTATAATCCCCTGCTCAGGAGACAACCATTTTAATGTAAACCTACCAATCTTCCATACTTGTAACACCCAAGAACTTAAACCCTAGTAAGCATTATGCATGAAAGAGAAGCTGACCGAAAACTGTACATGGGCAAAACTCACGAGTATCAAAGACACAATTGAACAGCATGGCAGTACACAGAGAGAGACATGAGCAGACAAAAACAGAATGCTGCAGATAATAAGGGTTCATGGAAATATGACAGTCACATACGAGCAAAAATAAGTTTCCTAGGTATAAAGATTAAATAATTATACAGTTACATACGGGATTGCGGAAGTATGACAACAATGATATCATGGCAGTTACAACTGGAATTGGTTTGTTTGCAGATGACAGCACTGCTTGATGGAAGACAGGAAGGCCGGGCAGAACATTCTGAAAAAGGAATAGCACTCAGTGTAAGCATAGTTAGACAAAACTCATAAAACATTCCACAATAGATTGGAAATCGTAAATCACAGGAGTGAACAAGCTTCGGATAAGCATCATGCTATGTAGTTGCACTGAATGCATTATGTATTCTAGATTAAAAGGCACAACTAAGGCATAGAGTGGTTACTTCTGCAGAAAATGAATATTTGTTGTCAGTGAGAGAAACATGCGTGCTATGCAACTATGCATGCCTCAGAGAGAGAGAGAGAGAGAGAGAGAGAGAGAGAGAGAGAGAGAAGTATTTAACCACGAAAAAATAAAAAAGCGGGGGGGAAAATGGAGCATGAGAGTGCATGAACTCAATGAAAAAGAGTTGCTTCCCATAATCATGAAAGGTAATGTGGTATGCCACTGTGACAATCTCTCTAATATAGCAAGTATCACAATCCATGTCTAACACGTGAGATGCACCTTGGAAAGATAAGATAGCATGCTGGAAAGAATATCCAACACAGAACATATTGCCAGCTGTAACCCTTCAATCTCCATTGGGTCATAAAGACGGCTGACATAGAGTTTCTGTTTTACAGAAAAAAAAAAAAAAGCCTAACATTAACATGGGAGTAAAAGAAGTTGCATCATAAACAATCGTTCAAATCACCGAGTAAGAAATGCAGCAAGACTGACTCCTAGTAAGAAAGGCAGCAATACTGACCTCTAAGGCTTGTGCAGTTGTACATACAACCCGAAAGAGGGCACTATGGATGGAAGAATCACAAAACAAAATATCTCGAACCACCTCACCCAGTATTGGACGGTAAGGGATTGATAAAATGCACTTTTCCATCACTTTAAGCACCTAACACCAAATAAATCACCAGAGTTCAACAATACATTCATTATATCATTGTCCAAATGAATTATGATCAAGATTTTAGGACATTTTAGCGATGTGGCAGGAGCAATAAAGAATAATAGCAACTCCTAGTTTACCATCAGAAACAGTTTCTGTGACACCATCATTTCCTGTTTCTGGTACTACATATAGACCAGACTATCGGTCACACTAAAGTCAACAAAGTTGCTTGGATTTTCACTGTTTCGGCATCAAAATTTCCTTCTGAACCCAGTCTTTTCAGGCTCAATTAAGTGGGCTAATAGAGAATCAGTGTCCCTATTACAAATTAACAAACTGACACGCATGAAAGAGTACAAGTGATAACAAAATCTCTGTAGCATAGTACTATTTCTGCTTTACCAGATATTTAAATTCTCTTTAATGTATTTTTTTTTTTTTTTTGACCAGTCTTTAACGTAGGTTGACATTACAGGCATTGTACTTGTACGCCCATGGATGGATGTGGAAAAGAAAATAAGGGAGCTCAATCTCATTCTTCAATACTTGATGAAAGGAAGATATGAGTTCCATTTGAAGAAATGAAGAAGGCGTGCATAATAAGGAACCAGAATTACATGATGACTACTATCACAAACAAAGGCCTTTTTTTTATCTGCAAAAACAAAGGCCTTTGAAGGTTAGATACGTATCAAAGGGAAAAACCCGCACAAAGTACACTGTGGCAAAGATCTCGAAAACATACCAAACAAAGAGAATCATGAGATAGCCTTTTGAAACTACAAAAGAAATTATCCATTTTCTGAGACAGCTGACAATCCTCACTGTATCATACCGGAAGACAACCATTAGTTTCTTTATTTCACACATTTTACACTGCCACAAGTCATTTGGCAATCACTAATGCTGCTCCTTACTTCGATTGTTACACAACTTCCCTCCGCAATTTTTTATATCTATGGTCACAGAGAAACCTACAAACTGGAAAACAGAACAAAATTCCTGCTTCTTCCTAAGAGGGATGCCAAGAGGTACCTTCAATGTCACCTTCCAGCGAGCATGCTTCAACTTGTATTTCCAGTACTCATGATTAACTAAAACATACTGAAATGAAAAAACAACAAGAGCCAGGACGACATCATTCTCTACTCCTGTCTGTACAAGCTGCATTGTGAAGTCCAGCACTGCAGAATTGAAGCCATGCAGGTCAGAACACAAAATCACAAACAACAAATAGCAAATCTATATAAAACCAGCTAGACCTAAACATGACCGAATATTATATTAATTTAACAGATTAATAATAATATCTGGACCAAAGAATAAAGATCATTGAGTGATACCATATCAACAACAAACCCCGTGTAATTGCATACAAAAAGAAGATAAGGAACATAAATCAGCAAGATAGCAGATGTGGCAACGGTAAGAAGGGAAGAATGAACTCACCGACTTATAGTCTAAGAAGAATGAGAAGGTTAGAAGGTTAGAGTGTTATGTTATTATGAACAGTAAGGGTGGCTTTTTTGAGGACCAGGCTGTTGTGTTATCCCATGTTTAAAGCAAAAACATAACCTAAGAAGCCGATTAGTAATTGATTGGTCTTTATCGAACGGTAAAGGAAGCAATTCAAGGAGTAGCACCCAGTAATGATATCCAACATTGCTATAGGCAAGGCTGGGGGACATCAATGGAAATTCATTCAGATGCGGAGAAAGCTCCTTTGAGAAGTTGGCACAATTTTTATTGATTTCACTTCTGGATATCGCGGGGTTTGGGTTCATCATAGGGCGTATGGATTCATCTTTTGTTTCATTTTTTCTCTTTTCCCCTGTTCTCTACTCTTCTCTGGTTTTGGGTTGTACCCTTCAATACTCATCTTTCTAGTCGATCAAAAAGCCAATAATAGACTCACTAGGGAAAACCATGAAATACTTAATGGGATATTTCTATATGAAGAACTAATTACCAAATATCTATATGCTTGTTAAATGGGAGCATGTGCACACCCTCGATACTTATCACAACCCTGTTTCCCAACAGCTTATCATGTTCGTGGTCTTACATGTTAAGTGCAGAAGAAAAGGTTCAGCCAATTGGAGAACGCCTAAAGTTCCATCCTCTAGAACAACTCTGGATGCAATTGTGTGTGGAGTTGTGTTTTAAAGTTGTGTTCCTAGTATTGCTCTACAACAAATGTTACAACAGCAATTAAATATTTTTAAACTTATGCAGGTGAAAGAAATCAAACCAGGCAGCAAATATCTATAAACAAAACGAAATTCACATGAGAAAGCTCCAATGTAGAAGAGAAACCATGAACAACAACATAAAAATATGGCAGCCAAAAAAGCAAGAGACCACATGAAAGAGTAATATGATAACATCAGAGCTAGATACTGAATTCATTAGGAAACTTGACTTTAGAATGGTTAGCCCAAGTATTTTGAACAGAAAGGAAAGAGGGAGATAAGTCATCAGGGAGATATAAAAAGAATTACATTACGTGCCTGAAAGAGTTAATTGGCAGCAGTTATTGTTGTGCTCACAGTCAATCAGAAGCATATTTGCGAGTCTTCCAGACAACAGCCACGAGCCACTGGAATCACCACCAAACAATAGAACATGAAAACTATAATTACAAACACGATGTGCCATGTAAGCCTAGAAAGAACACATGATGAAACTTCTTTTCATAAACAGATGCAGCCCAAACCAAAAAAAAAAAAAATGCCCAACACCAAGATCTGAGAAATTCCACCCACAAATATAATCACAAGTAAACACAAACACATTGTAACGAAACTTGTTTGAAACCAAAGAGAAGTTATCATAAAGAAAGTCAGAACCTGTTCCACATCATCAATACTTTGATACGTGCTGGTACACTAAAATTAAAGGAGCTATGATCATAATTTCTTAAGCACGGACCCTTATCTCGGAACATCAAACTACAGTACGAGGAACATACAAAACAAATTCCTTCAAGATACTAACCTTGATAAACTATTAGAGCGGACATTGAAGGGGTTCATCTTTAAGGCTACATCGAAAATATTTGTGTTTAGCGCCGCTGCTGCAATGCGAGATGGCAAGCTGCAATAAAGAATAAGTAGGGGAAAAACAACAATCATCATAGTATAAAATCATCAAAAAGACCACGTGAGCAAATAACAAAAGTATTTTTTTGAAATGCAAAATTTTTGTTATTAATCTCTGAAATTGTTACAAAGATTAACAAGAACAAGGATTGATGGCATCACATCCCTAACCCGAGACCCAAAATAACAAAAGTCTCAAGTGATATTGGTGGACACGCAAACTATCAAGTGCTGGCTTGCCCACACAAACACACGGATGATGTTCTGATGATCAAACAAAGTGGATAGCATCATTTCACAAGATTTTGCGTGTAGCCATAGGAAGTGAGTATTACTGTATAAGAGCAAGTTTACCAGCATAGGTAAACAAGAGAACAAGCTATTTTAGCTAACCAAAGAAATAAATTTCCCCTGCAGCAGCATAGGTAAACCACACTATATAATTCCTCTTGCTACAGTCGTTCGCTGCTTCTACCGAACGTCTGTTCACCCGGTTCCCATTTTTTAATTCTTTTTCCTCCCCTTACTCTCTCTCTGTCCACCGAAGAAAGAAATGGAACTGGAATGAACGAAGAAAGGTTTCGATCTGGAACGATCGATCGACTTCGATCTTGCCGACCAAGACATCCTCCTTTAATCTTGCTCACCAAGAATCGCCCAATTTCGGCAAGACCAGTCAACATGGGCGGCGAAAAAATGGCTGAGAAAATGAAAAATCGGTTCGTTCATGTATATACGTATATAGACATATATAAGCCCGTGTATAATTTTTGGGGTTCCTCAAGTGGGAGGAATTTTTCTTGGCCATTTGATTCCAAAAATCCAGATCCGGTGTGGTGTTGTTCTAGGGCATCCTGCGCATATTCTGGGGCTTAAGACCCAAAGTGGGAGGAAGAAGAACAAGAAAAGAAAAGAGAAAAAGAAAAAGAATAATATTTTAATAGAGAATAGGTAAAATAGATAGTATTGATGTGGTGTTGAAAGAGACGTGAGTAGGTAAAATGAAAAAATTGCACTGTTCACTAGCATTTTTACATAACAGGTAAACTTGCTCTAACATCTAACATCGAAAACATATCAAAGCCATATGCAAAGACGGTTATCAAAAGATGTTAGCACTGGGTCCAGGAACACCTAAAAACTATTAAGCCCTGTGATTCTGAAAGTATAGAGCTCCTGCCCATTCAATATTTAAAGCAAACAAACAAAAATCAATGGAGTAAAGAACCTACACAAGTCCAGCAATAAAATAACCATAAACCCCATGTCAGTGAAGTAGTCAACCAAAAAAATAGTTTGTCAGTGCTTCCTCTGATGCATCATGATGCTCATTCACATTCACTAGATCATAATTGTACTTTGAATATTCCAAACTCACAAGACGTAATGCAACAGAGTAACCATATGTCACACCATGACACCAACAATTCATAGATGTCAAATAAACTAATGCATGTGAATGGCGCCAACAGAGGTAAAAATGAATTACCACTTTAACATCTTTGCCAATATGTTAACACCCATGGACATCATAACTGCACCACTGCTATTCGGAGAAGATTTCTTAACCAAAGTACACATGATGTCAACCACGTTGATACTGCAATCAGAAGACAGGAACTATCATACAAAAACACAGCAAACTAAATCCCTTTGACTACAACAAAGCATCTAACTGTTCAGAAAAATTGAGAAGGAAACTGGGGAGCTAATATTACCACATATGCATCTCTAAGTGCCCATTCATGCTAGCACCATGAAGTTGCTGCGAGTTTCCAATTGCCAAGAAACCATAACATACAGCCTAGACCATAAACACACAAGAAAAGGCCTGTTAAATGCTCAGAAATTTCACGCCAACAAAAGAAGGAAATCACTACCAAACCATCCAGGTATTCCCATATGCGAGTTCTAACTCTTGCGGAACTGTCCTATGGTAAAAGACTGATACTATTGAACTGATAAGTGATTGACAGCTGTAATCGTTGAATTGTTCAACTGTATAGGCAGTACATGAAAGTTTCTGTCAGAATCTTATTCTTGGCAGATTATGTGGGATCTTTTGGCACGCTATGAAAGATATAGCAAACAATTACCTTCTGACAACTAAAGTGACCTGTAAATCTTACATTGTCATTAACTTATGATGACAACCTTGGCACAGACTGCCAAACAAAACCGTGAAAACATACATAACGAATACTATCTACGTAATTCTTTTCATATGAAGTTCCATTCTTATGAATGGTGCTTCCGAACGTGACTAAGGAAATAAAGTTGTGTTTTCCTACAGAAAATTGTTTCTAATATCAAAGGGGTAATAAGAACAGGTATTCTCCACAATTCTAGTTAAATAAGGTCACTTGGTCCAGCAAGTCCCTATGCACACAAGGCGTATGGCGAGTTCGTCTTCTATCGAGGCCAAAAGCTAAAGAACCAAAGGGGCTGCCAATCTCTTCCCTCCAGCTGTCAGCCTACCTATGACCACATCTTCAGATGCGTATAGATGATGAGGAGTGAACACCATTGGACAATATAACTAGCAAATGGTACAGAAAAATCAGATGGCATAATAGCACAGAGTTGAGGACTAGCACACGGGTAGACAAGAATCAGTTGCAACAGTTATCAGAAGCAATAGAAAAAAAGAAAACAAACAAAAAACTGCTAATAAAAGAGTCTGCAAGAAGAAAAAAACACAATATCGAATATTACCCATGGAAATAATATCTTGAGATTATACAAAGTTTACTATATGCTAAAATCTAACACGTCAAATAATGGGCCACAGAAAGAAATCCCCAGGTTTCCAAGATCATGCAAATCCAAAACATGATTTAAAGACCCAGTACCCCTGACCAGTTATGGATGTTCATGTTTCAGTTAGTACTTCTTAACAAATAGCAACACAGTTTAGGGAGGACACCATGGCCCTTCCGAGTTCTCAGGAGTCTACCAGCGCCGGCGTCGAAAGATAGCCCAAACAGTGTCTTTATGCAGTTATGGTTGGATGATGACATCTGTGGGCCCAGCTAGAGATTTTATTAGATTTGATTTTTCAGTATTTATCTAGACAGATAGATTGTTACTGCTAGGACTTTAGCTTGATTGGCACTATTGCTAGGTTATCTTTATCTTAGTTAGTTGTTATCTCTTTGTGGTAGCTTATTCAACTCCGATAATTTGTTTGGATCATTGATTGAATGAATAAAAGCTTTGTTTCTTGAGTTGGCACGTGGGATTCCAATCCACCCTTAGGTACAGGGATACTTAAGGTCTTGTTTCACCCTTAGGTACAGGGATACCTAGGTTTGGTACCAGTTCTACTTCACATATTGAAAAGAATAAAAACTTAAAAAGCTGAAAATTTTTGGGGAAGGTGTAAAGGCCCATTATAACAAATATTATGCTTTTGTTTTCTAGCGATTGGAAGCCTTCAACTCCAATATTCTTAAATCAAATTGCAAGAACATGGAGCAATCTAGCCACGTGACAGAGTGCTTGTTTGCAACAGCTTTTGGGAGGTAATTCGGAAGTTCTGACATTTGATTTATCACAGATTCTGCTTCTGCTTTTGGTGCAAGAACAACTTTCAAATTTGCTTACAAGCTAATTCAGACAGACATCGATTTCAATGCTTTTCTGTTCTGATTTTCAAAATCAGCTATTGTAAGTCCAAAGTTCTAAAGAAAAGTCATGACACAAACCAATGCATCACGAGTCCCAGCACAAATCATCATGCAATACAGGGATCTACAATCGAAGATTGTGGTAAGCTCTCATCAATACCATAACTCATCAGTCAACATAAAGGTCACAAACAATACATCATGCTCGTGATTGTGTCAGAAAATGTGTGCTGGTAGCAGGGAAGGAAAGCAAATGGTTCACGCAAGAATTCACCGGCGGAAACAATGGAAAGAGAGACTTCCGAGGAATGATTACCGTGTTGAAGGATACCAATCGGCTAAGCAAATCTAACGTAACAAGAACTTCCTCGGTGCAATCCAAATACAGCTCCTGGGCCAAACGCAAGAGCAATACAAGCACCCCAGATTGTCCATACTGCACGAAAGTGATGCACACATGGATTAGTATATTGGAATTCACACAAGCCATAGCACTTAGATCAGCCTGACAAAAGTTATTATGCTCTGGCATCAACAAACAAAAGGTAATCATATACATCCAACTAAGTGCTATGACTTGCGAATTCCAACTAAGCATTCCAGTATCCAAAAGGTTTACAAGAAGGAATGAAGGATTACAAAAAGTCAATGTGTGGCAAGTAAAAAAATAGTTTAAGGAAAGAAAAAGAAAAAAGCAGCAGCAACGAAATGAAAGGGCGAGCAAAATGAAAGAAATGAACTCCACTCCTCTTCAATGTGAAGCTTGATAATGTATATGTCATTATGAAAGTACCTAATGCATTGACACATAAAAAAAGCTCCCAGAGATTAAAATAACATGGCACGTGAAACTCAAGGAAGAGCAGTAAAATAGTGGTTATTTGAACATTGTTAATTCCAAAAGCTTATGTTTTGATCACACAACATAAAACAAGCTATCTAACATCCACCCCAACCAATGTTCGATCATGTCTCATACGTTGAGAAGTAAACAAATCGCACTAAACAGGGGTGCACAAACACACTGCACAATTGCAATAAGTGCAGACAAACATATTTAAAGCCTAAAGTAGAGATCAATTACTGTGAAAAGTACCTCCACTCTGCAGACATGAAAGTGTAATAATATAGGGTCAAGGAAACACAAATAGTTTACCTCCCATCGTATAAGTGCAGCATTCCCGTCAATCACTTTCAAAACATGACCACGTGTATTACTGGGTATTAACAAACCATCAACCCCAGGAATGCTCAAAGGCAGGGAAGTTTCAACAATCTGAGAAACTTCATCGATCAAGGAAGCATTACTTATCTCAAACACAGATGATATACCGACGGATTTATCAAGAAAATTGTACCTGTTCACAGGTTCAAAAAAAACACAAAAACATGTCAAAGAACTGAATAGTTGAAGATAAACCTTTTATTATGACAGGAAAGAATGAGATCGTCTAATACGAAATATACAGCCGATTTCATGTATTGTTCAGAAAATATCTTGGAAAAAGGTTCCAAATTAAAGATCCCAGGATAGCAGCTTGAACACTCCCCCAGCGGCACATAAAGCCTAAAGGTGTCAGATTCCCCTTGGCAGAGAGCAAGTAACTATCAATGTACACATAACACCAATTGTAGTCTGAAACCAACTATGCATCATATCTGACTACTAATCTAGAGGGAATCGAAGAAAGACTAAAACTGGGTGAATTTTACTTGTCATGAGATGTATAATTACCACAAAACAACATCTTGGGCTAATTCACTATAATTCAGTTGACGCAGACAAAAACAATCTGTCCATACACAACATCCAATGACCTGAGCAGCAAGAGTTTTGTGACTTCAATAATCTAAAGACTAACAGGTGTTCAAGAAAAATGCCTAAAAGAGAAAATATTTCAGAGCTCCCTTATGTTTGTAATGCAGCTATGGCAACTGAAATAGACAATTGGCAAATACTTTCATCTCATATGGAATGCAAGATCTTGGAAATATATCGAGGATGAAAGTAGCTCATCCCAACAGTTTGAAGGCTTTGCTGAACCATGTAGATAAGATCAACTGTCATACTAAATGCATGGCTCTTAAGATTTTTTTTGAAGTAGCAAACAGTCACACAAACCGAAATCATTACTATCAACCGACAACAAACTGCAATTTGCAATCTCCTAAATGGTTTAATGCCGCACAAGGAAAGGTGGCCCAAATGAAGCATAGATACCAAGAAAAAAGTATAATTACAATTCACATCTTACACGCATTCTGCAGGCCAAGTTCCTTCGCAGAGGGATGATAATAAGCGAACAAGTTCAACGGTCCTAAATGGAAATTCACCCTCTAGGTTGCAAAGAAGGCAACGAATGGGGCCATCAATAAAACTGTCCTTGTCCCAAAACTGAATACAAAGTGACTCCTGCGACATTCATAGGTGAGCATAACATGAACAAATTGTGGACTCTAACAAACTATGCTTTAATATCATTAAAACGTTAACTGTACAGCCAAACCTCTCCTCGATAAATTTTGCAAATGATAGCCAATATTAATTTAAGGGTATTGTCCTCCAACTGTGATGGGAAAAGAGGGGGGGAAAGGCAGGAAAATTAATTAAAATATGGAACTGTAAAAAATCCTTTGAAAACGGAATTCTGAAGCTGGATGACAAAGTTACCTGGAGACTGATCTCATAAGATGCAATAAATGCTGAGATAAATGTCCTCAAGACACTTCGATACCCAGCAATAGGACCCTGAATGAAAGCAAAAATACATTAAACGCAGTGATATGGGGATGACACTCTAATCTTTATGCACAGACATTAAGTGGAACTGATAAACAGGGATCTTAAATACACAAAAGAAATCATAATTAGAAACTCACATCTGAATCTTGCAACATATCACTTTGAAGAATTTCAAGAAAATAATTCAAAGATGAAACCTCAAATGCTTGACGTACATAGCCAACATGATCAATGTCCTGAAATGAGAATTGAAATTATCACAGAAAATCATTTTTTGTTACATAAACCGATATACTTATCCACAAAGTTCATAAGAAAGTATAGGAATCCAAGAAAGTTATGTACCATTAGCACATTATTTTCCTCTTTCCCTGGAAGCGACGAAATGAGACAAAGAAATACTGCCCACGATAGTATTAGTGGTCCTGTTTCTTTTGCTTCAAAAGCACTGAAACTAGAAATTGTTGCATCCAGTTCCGGAATGTCGCTCAAGGAAAAAGCAGTAGAACCCTGACTGGGGAAGAATAACATCCATTCAGTAACTTGTAGAATATAAATAAGAACATGCAACAAAAAACTAATAGGCATTCAATAACTTGTAGAAAACACATACCAAATCTTTACTAACGTGGCATCCTAAAAACCTGACGGAAAAAGTAAAGAACAGAGAAAAAGTCAAAAACTATGAATGTAGTCATGTAGATACTTCCTCAAAATCTAAAACACAAGTTTTAGATGGGGAAGCTAATAACGTGTGGACTAAAATACTATTCTCCTCAAAATCTTCAACACAAGTTTTAGATGAGGAAGGGCCGGCCCTGGGCGTAGGCCCACCAGATGACCGCCTAGGGCCTCCCGTTATGGGCCAAATAATTGGGCCCCCAAATAGTAAAATATATTAAATATTAAATGTGAATTATTTTACAACTGGGATAAAGTAGCGTGGTGGTAAGCTGCGCGCGTCTAGAACAGTATGTCGCAAGTTCGATACCTACCTCTTTCCATTTTTAACGTAAATTTTTGGTCTGTTTGATGTATAAAGGTTTCAAAAACAACACTTTGGAATTTCAAACTCCCGACTGTGGGAGGTAGGAGTGGGAAGAATACCTGAGGTCGCCCTCCGGGTATATGGCGGTTGCTACAATGGTGCCCGGGACCACCGGAGGTGGAGGAGGAGAGAGCTCGGGGCGGACTTAGAGAGAGAGAGGGATGGCAGTGGAGAGTAGTAGGTGCGTGTTTGGTGTGTCTTGAATGCTTATCTTTTATATGAGCCTTGGGGGAGAAAGAGAGCCAGCTGTGAGGCTCCTTCCCATTGGTGGGCAGAATGGAGGTTGACCTCCTTGCCTCTTTTAGTCCCAAGTCAGGCCTTGGAGCCCGTAGTCAAGGAACCGGCAGAGGCTATTTCGGTGATACATGGAGACCCGCATCATTTGCCAAGTCAGGTGGTAGGCATGACACGGGCTCCGAGGTGCCAAGAGGTAGGTATGATACTTCTTCCGAGATGTCAGATGGCGGTCGATGCGCCCTCTCTCTCTAGGACCGGTCAAGTCAGAGGTTGCCGGAGGCAAGCTCGTCCTCCTTGACGAACCCCTTGCTCTAGCCTCCAAGCCACATTCCTCCTTAGGTCCCGAGCGAGGTACCTAGGCCCTGCTCCTGGCCTAGGATGATGGTGTATAGAGTCGCCTTTGGGAGTTCGTGGAGTCTTCAAGGTGTTAAGTAGGAGGTGAGGTGCCTGGAGGTGACCTCACTCCTCCGTGGGTGGAGAGTTCCTCGAAGAGGTCTTGCTCCTCCGGAGGCGGAGTTTGTGGAAGAAGCTTGTTCTTCTTGGAAGTGAGTATTGTGGAGGAGGCCTTGCTCCTCCTGGAGGTGAATCTTATGGAGGAGGGGTGCTCCTCCCGGAGGTGGATCTTGTGGAGGAGGGATGCTCCTCCCGGAGGTGAACTTCGTGGAGGAGGGATGCTCCTCCCGGAGGTGAACTTCGTGGAGGAGGGATGCTCCTCCCGGAGGTGAATCTTGTGGAGGAGGGATGCTCCTCCCGGAGGTGAACTTCGTGGGAGGAGGCATGTCCCTCCTAGGTGGAATCTTGTGGGAGGAGGCATGCTCCTCCTGGGTGAAACATTGTGGGAGGAGGCATGCTCCTCCTGGGTGAAATCTTCTGGGAGGAGGAGGCATGCTCCTCCTGGGTGAAATCTTGTAGGAGGAGGCATGCTCCTCCTGGGTGAAATCTTGTGGGAAGAGGCATGCTCCTCCAGGGTGAAATCTTGTGGGAGGAGGAGGCATGCTCCTCCTGGGTGAAATCTTGTGGGAGGAGGCATGCTCCTCCTGGGTGAAATCTTGTGGGAGGAGGAGGCATGCTCCTCCTGGGTGAAATCTTGTGGGAGGAGGCATGCTCCTCCTGGGTGAAATCTTCTGGGAGGAGGAGGCATGCTCCTCCTGGGTGAAATCTTGTGGAAGGAGGCATGCTCCTCCTGGGTGAAATCTTCTGGGAGGAGGAGGCATGCTCCTCCTGGGAGAAATCTTGTGGAGGAGGAGGCATGCTCCTCCTGGGGGAAATCTTGTGGGAGGAGGCATCCCCCCCGGGGAATGCTCCTCCTGGGAGAAATCTCGTGGAGGAGGAGGCATGCTCCTCCTGGGAGAAATCTTGCGGGAGGAGGCATCCTCCTCCTGGGGAATGCTCCTCCTGGGAGAAATCTTGTGGAGGGAGGCATCCCCCTCCTGGGGAATGCTCCTCCTGGAGATGGTCACCGGCGAGGTACTTGGAGAAGGTGCATCCAGTCGCGAGATATATCTAATACCCACACCGACCTATGGTTCTAAAAGTTTGTACAACCATATTGCCAACGAACTACAAGCTCAGCTTGTTTCTTCTATCAAACAACTAATTAAAATACTAAAATGTAAAAGGCCCCATTTTCAAAACCCCGCATAGGGCCTCAAAAATCCCAGGGCCGGGCCTGAGATGAGGAAGCTTTGTGGACTAAAATGCTATTCTCCATATCCTCCTCAGATTCTACATTGATTTCATTCCCCTCAGGCGCATGTACACACATACAGCGAGAATTTGGACCTGAAAGTATCAAACTTGTACCTTCACAAATTTGCAAAGAAATAGGGTTCTGAATTTATGGAGCAATTCTTCTGAATTTATGGAGCAATTCAAGCAATGATTTAGGGTCTTTTTCAATGTAACATGCCTATAGAAGCAGATAAAGGTGACTTGAATAACTAGTTTATGCATGATAGTCAACACTAGTGTTGAGACCTTTCAACTTGCATCAATAAAATGTGGATATAAGGTGAATAACCTGCAGCACACAAAATAGAAAAAAACAGTTCGTACTAAAGTTCTACATACTTTCCAAACAACAAATGAAACACGAATAACTTCAAAGACAAACAAACAAGAAAGAAAAATTATAAGTTGCTGACACCTGAAAGGAATTTCATCATGAATCATTTGGAGAAGATTTTCCAGGTCCAAGGTTTCTATAAGAATAAGTAGCAACTGAACTTTAGCATGATAAATGGATTGCAGTGCTTCAGTTGACATTGCCAGCCTCCCAAAGTTGGAAGACCCAGATATCATCCCCTGCATTACGGTGCTCATAAGCAATGATTAGGAAAGGACAGAGTAAGCAATACCAGCAGAAGGATAACACCGTACCTCGTAGAGCGAGCACAACTTTTTCCATTGTTTGCCAGTACATCTACAATGGCACTCATAATATGCAAGGAAAAGGATGTCAAGGACCAGATTATCTTCAATAAGTGTTTCCTCAGCCCACAAAGTGAAAAGGTCAACATCCTACAAGGCACCTCCCATAATACACATCAAACGGTAATTATGAAAAACACTTGAATAGATGAGGACCTAATGAATGAAAAATGGCATATTAAAACATGAGCGCCAACCAATTTGCCATGACAAAAAGCACATATAACAGAATCCAATGACCAACAAGGTAAGCTAGACATAAGTCATCACCCAATGAAGCAAAAGATAGGAGATTTCTCATTTCTTACTTTCTTAGACAAAACAAAAGCCGTAACTATAATAGCATTCCTAAACTCTTGGATGTGCACGCAGTGGATAATATGCACATAAGGACATATGAAAACAGCACAAAGACCGCGGTTGTAACTGATCTAATCAAGGTTTATTGCAACATTTAACTTAAGTTCACATATTAGTATATTACTACTCCCAATTAAATGATGCCATCTACTGCATTTTTTCTGCCACATAGGTCGAAATTCCATGGTTTTTGTCAAAAAGTTGTTCTGATATGCAGTGCTGGCATGATAAAGAAAAAATATGCAGTGTTGGCCACACAGTATGCTTCGGTTGTGTCCTTTTACAAAAGATCATCCATTCTACAGATGTATTACAAGAAGTCATTTCCCTGAAACACGGACACTCCTACTGAAGAGGTGTGATCTGACGAGTACACGTGCTGGAAAACAACACTCCACAAACACTCCTAAAAGCTTGGCAGACACTCTTCTCTGTGTCATAATTAAACATCAAATACACAATACTGCTCATATACCCACGCTTCAGAACAACCATCCAAACACAGCCTATGCGACGAATTTTGTCACAGTAATTGATGAATAGTGTTCTGCATTTTTCATAGAATTGGAATGCAACTTGTGGATGTGAGCTCCAATCTGCCTATATGCTCACTTGTCAGTATAGCTACTAGCTACCACAACCATTCTCGTCCATCAACATTCTGAGAAACTGTGTGAGAAGGTACTTGCTCACTTAGATGGACACACCAGCGATCATTTAGACTGACATGACCCTGCAGGAAGTTGGGATACTGGCATAAGCTCCCATTTATATTTTGGTTGGATAGAGACTCCATCAACATAATCAAATGTCAACATAAAAACCTTGGCTCAAGGTCAGAACTCCCAAAAACAGAACTGATTTGAGACAGAGATCTACAGCTTACTGCAGATAGAGGCTTGAACCCAACAAGCACCCAAAAACCAGAGGAAAGAAGTCAAGAACCAATAGAGAAAGTAATAGGAGATACAAGATCTGAGTTTGGTTCTCTCCAATCCTCACTTAAAAGTCTTCATTATGTGAGCTTAATGTCAACACTCTTTTTTTTTTCAGAAGCTGACAATGGAACAAAATAGAGTAACTGTCCCTGAATGCTAGTTTCTTCAGCCTCAGGTAACCTTGTTATAGGGATGAGCAATTCGAGTTATTATTCTGAGATATAATCATCCTCTTTGCACCCAAGAACACTCCATTAACATCAATAACACCAGATTCTTATTCCATGTCAAGGGCCCTAGGTTGAGAAAGGAGATTTATGTCTTATCCTCGTACAACCAGTGCATTGTTACTAACCACTGCGGAGGAGATGCTTATATGAATTTGAGTCAACAAGTAATGACTCTCCCACACCACCCTCTGGAATAATGCTTGTTAGAGAGCCAATATGGATACCCTTCATGGATATCTCATATCAACTCTAGTTGTCTCATGTTTAAATTCTGACCAAGACTACCCTAGGTACTGCATAATTACTAGAACTTCAGTTAGAAATTTCACCGTGATTCTGCAACAAAATATCCATATCAATTGCAATATCCTTGCGAATCTATCACTCCTATATGCATTAAGAGAAGATTCCTCTCAATTCTAAAAGACAATTTGCTTGTGAAATAAACCTCGAATAGTAAAGACGTGTTTGGGCAATTGGTAGCACTAGAAAAAATGAATTACGGCCCAATATCTTCTTCTTGTTTCACTACAAGGAATCAAATCTGAGCGTACATAAGCATGCTTTCAGGTTATGGGTCCTCTTCATCATAAAGCTTCAGAACACAGGGATAGGTAGTAAAAGAAAAGTCACTGACCAAAGGAACAAGACGCAATTGCCAGTTAGGCAGATCAGCTTCCGCATATTGTTTTACCCCCAGCCACTTCAACTTGGGACTTCTATACTCAAAAACTTGCTGGTTAGTGCTTACCTCTAGAGAAAGAGAAATTGGTATATGATGCGGTGAGTGAAAGAGGGGGAAGGTGACTAGGTGAGTCTGAAGGAGATGAAGTTTTGGGGAGATGCATTTGGTCAGCATTTGGACCAGTGGAGAAGTGAAGGAGATGTTCTCTATGCGGCCTAAATCTGTTCAAGTTTTTTTGGGCGTTTGCACTTAAATGGGACGAAACTGATGATGAGAGTTGTCCTTCACTACAACGAATACCCAAAAACCTACAAAATAAGGGGGGTAAAAAGGGATAAAATGAGCGTGGGCAACCAGGCTTCAAAAAGAGCAAGGGTTTCCTTTCTGTACTGGGAAGGATAAAAAAAAAAGTGTCCTTTGGACAGCCTATGTTCACTTTTTTCTCACAAATAACTTGTTTAACCATTATAGGGATTGATAAGTCCGGAAAACTGCAACAGCTAACTTCCAAGTTCCAACCAAGCCTCTGACTCCCTAAAAGATGTTTCCACCGATCAAAGCCAAAAATGCAGTCTGTAAATCCCCGGACAAACATGAATACTAATAACCGTAGGCCATAGCAAAGAATCAATTGAACCATCCACTATCCTTTGCATTAACCAACTTCACGCTGATAGCTAGAAGTTCACCCGTCTATTAGCAACGACTATCCACCACAACTCTCCTGTACAGTTAACCCCTCTACGACCCCCCAAAAGCAGGATAACAAATGCATATCTCTAATGCACCCAGTTGAATGCAATGAAACTTAGAGGGTATGACTTTTAAGCACCGAATACAAGACCTTTTTTTGATCGGCAGCAAATACAAGAACTTACCATGTTCTCTGGAGGACTGGAAGACAGAAGATCTTCAAGGACAGAATGTAATCTGCTTTCTAGTCCATCAGAAAGCAGCTTTTGTGCCTCTTCCATTACTGCACTACCTTCCTTGGAAATTCCAACATACACTGCATCAAAAGTACCAGTAAAAAGGCAGAAAGACAACATACAAGTAGGAAATTCACGCCAGTAATAGTTTAAGTATTTCAATCAAAATGAGATGCAATGTATAGGGATATTAAGCATCCTTATGCAAGGGCATTGCAACAGATAGAAGAAACGAAATGAAAGTCCAAAATCTGGAACATCCAAATTTCACCAATACTTGAGTCATTGTGGATTCCACAGAAGATTCAAGTCCTAACTTGCTGATGCAAAGTCTCCAAACACAGACACAAAACAGATGACCATAAGGTCAATAACATAACTTGATGCCAATACCAAAAATTGTCAAAGCGTGAGAAATACTTCCTGAGGAAATTGGAATGTACTATTTTGCTCTCCTTTATGTATTTAGTTCTTCATAAGGCCAACATAAGTTACATAGATCATCCCCTCACTTAAATATGACTGCCTTATTCCAAACCTTTCATTTACCGGCTTGTTGAAAACTTGTATCTCCCCATAAGTCACTGATAGTTGAAAGGATTCTGGAAGTAAGACTCCCTCATGTGGTTGTAGGGTCACTTCACAGACATGAACTTGGTTTTATGGTGAAGAAATCAGACATCATTCAGGCCTTTCCAGAGAGCAATGGAAAGCCAGTTTACAAGTGACCAACCACAAATAGGGTATTTCCCTAAGGGTGCGGAAAAAAAGAAGCTTGAAGCTTCAGGAGGATCTAGTCAACTGATCAAATGAAGTTTCTTCATCTCACGGTCCTTGAGCAGCGGCAGAGAGGGAGGCAATAACCTAGCAAACAGGTGTCCCAACAAGTCTTTGGTCTGGGTTCAACTCCCACCCACGTGCTTTCAATTCTTGGGCTGGGTCAGTCCGTAACGGGCCTTTTTGCATGAACTTTAATTGGGCCCACACTAGTGGACGGCGGAATTAGCACCCGGATTAGTCAGTCCTTTTATCCACATGCCGAGCAATCAACAAGACAGAGGTAATAACCACTCAAAAATGGAACGGACATTGAAATTGGAGATGAGCAAGTGAGCAACCAAACCATTTTATTCTCATATAATCGCATTATATGCCAGTCTAATTGAAAAACTAAAATGATCACATGACATGTGCGGAAACAATTCAAAATCCTATCATATGCATATAGCAAATTCTATTCCCAAATACTTTCAAAATCAGCACTACGAATACCCTGAATCCACAAAATTAGATCACTAGTACAACGAGAGAGAGAGAGCGAGATGACTACATAAGGGACATACAGGCATGCATGACAATTTGCCGTGTGCACTTCAACAAGCATTGTCGTTCAATGTAGTACTGAAGCATTACCTTCATGAAAACAAAGAGAGTGAGAAAGAGGGAGGGGGAGGAGGAGAGAACCAAATGTGAGATGGATTGCTACTGCATGTCAAACCTTCAGAATATAATTGCTGTTCCATAAACTAAAAATTCATATGTCAATACAAGTCAACTAAGCATACTTTCCAGAGATTTTGTGATTGAACAGAATTAAGAGCGAGCAGCATGTCTTGAAACACAAAGGGAGGTCGCAGTAATGTACCGTCTCAGAAAATGTAACAAAAATAGTCTAAAGAAATTAGGACGATAAAAACTAAGAGTAGGAAGTAGGAACAAATTGAGATGATTGCATTAGAATTGGAAACAAAGATTCAAAGAATCACAGCAAAATTATGCAAAGTTTTAAAGGATATGGCTACAGCAAAATCACACACTATTCGACTCTTACGTGAGAATGCACAAATTTGAACTTTGCAAAGCTACAATGCAATATTTACTTCATTGGAATTGTCACCTTTTCAATATGCAAAGAATGGTGAAGAGAAAAGGATATGACTACAAAATAGGTCCATTGAACCCTGGCTAGCGGGATAGATAGCACATACTTCTTCCGCCTAAAAAGATGGGCCTTAATTTCTCTTTAAGTTCCCTTGTTGAAAAGTTTAAGTAACGGGTTTTCTCAATTTTTGCTCTAACCATGAAGTAACAGTGGCAAGTAGGAGTTAAATATTGCATTAAACATTAATAAGAACCAGAGCAATGACTCTTAGATATCTTCACGATTGTTATTTACCACACCAAAAATAAATTTGAGGTCACTGTTCAAGCATCAAATATTAGAGAGGCGAGCATACAGAAAATAAATACTTGCAGACAAGAAATGGATGGATAAGGAAAATCCAAGACGAAACATACTAACCAAATGAAGAAGCTCATCCGCTAAATGATCCATGACTAGAGTGCTGCGCTCAATCGATCTTTTGACAAGAATATATGCCTGAACCTCATCTAGACACTGAAATTACAGAAAAGTATCATCATTTTCTTAAAAGAGACAATGAGTTGATTATGGATGTAAAAGATTATAACAGTCTACTATCACACAATATGACAATACCATCCCACCTGCACAACACATAAAATACATGTAGCCTATTGCTTTAGCACCCTTCATTCTCACTACACTTGCATAAACATTCCAACAAAAATTCGAACTGAACAACATGAGAAAACCAAAAGAATAGTAAAAGCTTACCAAAATTGAACTAATTTTCAGCGCCACATCTTTCAATTCAGGCTCTACAGTCAACTTATGCGACCCCACAGTAACTTGGCGCGAATTCAAAGCCTCCCTTGATTTCTCATTTGGCGGCTTGAAACGAGAAACAGTGTCCAGGAACCACGCGTGATTATCCTTCAGCTTCTTTACCTAAATGTGCATATAAAACACAAACAATTCATATAGGCCCCCCCGTTCAGTTGTAAGGAAAGTAAAGAAAAGAATGGGAATTTTTAACTTTCTTGCATTTTTAATTTGTTCAGTTAGTAGGGAAGTAGTGGGGCCCACGTCTCTAACTTTCCCACTATGATTTAGCTTTTCCTCAAAACTAGTCGCACAAAAAACACAAGATTTTGACAGATCTTGTCTCTATCCAGGCCAACTTACGTGCACTCGACTACTCCTACGCGCACTTGACTACTCCTCCTGGGGACCAATCCCACCATCCACCAATGGGGCCTAATTGAATTAAGAGAAAATGCTCCGTATGGACTGGCCCAAAGAAGTTGATAGCACCTCAGTGGTTTCAAACTTGAGATCTTCAAAAGGAAGAAACCATAAGTTCCAGGCCGACCTTGATGACCAGGCCAACCCCTAGTTTCTGCATAATTTAAACTACTACTTTTGAAACTTTCTCTCAATTTCTTACATCTGATGAACGGATAAAGAAAATACTAGGGATTGGTAGAACCTAGGAAGTTTCAAAACTAAGACCTTATGAGCGACCAAATCACCAAGGCTCTGCTTGTTTAGGGCGAAAATGTTTTCCCCAAAAACATTTTCCTAATATTTGGTGTTTGGTAGCACATAAATTGGGGAAAACCTTTTGCAGGGAAAAGATTTTTTACACAAATTGGGCATGAATTGAAGCTCTCTCTCAAATAAATAAATAAGACTCTCTACTTTCACTCCCATTTTATTCCTCCAAAACAATCACTGCCCAAGTTTCCAGTGAAACCATCTTTTATCAAAAGTTCAAGTAAGAGAATTTTTAAGGTTTTACCAAACATCCAAAAATAGAAGTTCTGAAATTGTTTTACATGTAAACAATTTTACATCCCTATCTATTTATACCAGAAGGGCATGGCAACTACCGTATGAAACTACCAGACAAAGAAGGAATGCATGCACTACTGAGATCGATCATGGTTTGGCTTTACTTTGTTTTCACAATCGAACGTCATTTGTTGGTTGGTTCATACTGTTTGTTGACCGTAATTCAAGAACCCTAAGAGGGTAAATCTCATTGTTGCCACCCTAAATAAAGAAAAAAAAAATAGAAAGGGAAATAAGAGAAAGTTACTAGAAGAGGATTGCTCAAGAAATTTGTCCTAACCCGAATGATAAATGAAAAAATGAAAATAGAGTATTGAATTCATTTCACTTCTGTCAAAAGGGAAATAAGAGAGAGTTTATCTTCAGCAAATCCCACGTAGAGATATTGATAAGACACATAAAGTTAATGGTATTTCATAACTAATTGATTGAGCAACAACCCGTAGACCACCTAAAAAGGAATATTCATTATTTGATCCATATCCTGACATAAGAAGTCCAATGGGAGCAATGCTTGAAATGGCAATCCATAAAAAACACAGATACTAAGATCGGCTAGAATAAGACGATAACTAAAAAGGAGCAATGCTTGAAACGGCAATACATAAAAAACACAGATACTGAGATTGGCTAGAATAAGACGATAACTAAAAGGAATTACTGAATACAACAACAACAACAATAACATAACCCATGTAGTCCCCAATCATTGGGGGTATGAGCGGGGGAGGATTGGAGACAGACCTAAAAGGAATTACTGAATAATTTAATAAAATAGATATAACTACTATGGATGGCCAATCATGAATAAACAAGTATCTCCTCTAGATGGAAGAAGATTCTCTTTGAAAACAATTTTAACCCATCAGCTTGAAGAATTCCCAAGTTTTCCAAGAGAAACTAACGAAACCCGATTCTACGCAATATTCCATCAAGAATTTTGCGGATTTTTCGGATTGCTTAAAACTCTTTATTCTCTATTCGATAAATCATAAGCAAACAAAACGAGCAACAAAGCTGTAGTGAGGAACTCAGTGCTCTTGATAGGGTACCAAAAAAAAGAACTCCTTAAATCACAAACCTATGAACAGAACGATGTTACTGCAACGGGCGATAAGCCAAATTTGAGGACAGGTATATATAGTGGATCCCCTTTTTTATTTTCTTTTTATCCCGAATCCTGTGTCTTTCTCGTAAGACTGAGAGCAATAAAAAAAATCAAATCACACCATCTCCATAATAGGTAAATGCCTCTTTTTCTCCTGAAGTTGTCAGAATTATTCGTAATAAGATATTGGCTACAATTGAAAAGGCCTTATCAATAAAATTCCCATTCATTCGAGATCTAGGCATAAGTAGCAATCCATTCTCTAAGTCTTCTCATTACCTCTCGTGGGAAAATGATCCCACAAAGAAAAGAATTGTAACATACAAAATAACATAAAAAGAGATTCATTTCAAAAAAAAGGGGTACATTGTCTTCGCAAATATGAAGAAACCTTTTTTTTTAACAGTTTTCACAAGAAAAATTTGTATCTTTAGCCCCCAAGCCTAGAAAGAAAGGTCTTTCTTTGATGAAAACTTTCTTTCTAGTTCGAATGATTGGTTATACCTATCCAATAATAATATAATTGGAATGACTCGCTATTCACTCCGTTTTTGGGCATCTTTTGATATTGATACATTTATTATAGAGAGGGGGCCTGTGCTTCACTATTTGCCCCGGCAGTTCAATCAAGATCTCTTAATAAGGTTTGAGGATCCCGGTTCTAAGTCAATAGTGGGGTTGGCATCCATATCTAGGAATAAGTACCACAAGAATTAGTTCTTTACTAGCCAGGGGCTTGGAACGAAGGGTAAAGTCCAGAAGACCCGCCTTGTCGGATCAATCGGTAATAATCCGGCAAAAGGGGGATTATTCAGGGCGGGTTCAATGGATAACGGGGATGGAATAGCGGTTGGATGGTTAGAAACATGTCAACAATTTTACATGAAAATATTTTTGGTTGTAAAACGTTCTACGTCGAAACAAACGGAGCCTAAGTTCCAGGCCACCCCTAGTTTCTGCATAATTAAACTACCAACTTTTTTTTTAACTTTCTCTAAAATTTTAATGAACACATAAAGAAAATACTTTTCAATTTCTTTTACTTTTCGAAAATAGTATTCCTGCGCTAATTTCTCGACAAAAGAACTGGAGCCGTATAGTGCATATGCATCTGGGAAAGTGAATTGAGAGGAAGGGTTTGTACCAGATGAGGTGGGAGGTCGAACGAGGGAGGGGCGTTCTCGAGCTCGGTGAGTAGGAGAGAGAAAGAGTCCCACCAGAGTGAGGCGTCGACGGACTTGGTGTGATCGGTGGAAGTTGAAGTTGTTGTCGCCATTGTATCGCCCGAACTCGGAACCCTAGATAACTGTCGGAGGATTCAGAGAAGCATGTGTAGAGAGAGAGAGAGAGAGAGAGAGAGAGAGAAAGGAGGAAGTGGGAGCCCGCCCTTTTCCTTTTGTGCTTCGAAAGTGGAAAGATAGATATACCCCAAATCCAATGCTCTTTCGGTCGAGCTTACATTGGGGTTTATATATAAACCCCTGTGTCCCTAGCAATCTTTTTTTGATAACCAGTGGTGTCCTAGCAATCGACATGGGCAAATTAATAGAGAAAAACTCACGCGCGATCCGGATTAAAAATAAATTATTACCGATCAGAAATAACCAAATTTATTGATCACACATCTTCTCAATCAAGTACAACCATCATGGGAGAGTTAAACTCATTCTCCGTAAAGCAAATGTTTTTATTGGTAGGTGAAACTCATTCTCCAATTTGGCAAGTAGTTGTGCATTTAACAATATAGATCACTTTATATATTTAAATGAATGCTCTTCACTTTTCACTTATTTTACTAAGACGTCATTCAATGTAGGGCATTAGATTGAGAAGAAAAAAATTGTCCGTTAAATTTGAATGTTTGCCAACTCCTTTTGGTTACGGACAAAAAATAAACAATATATGTGGACCTCTATATTGCTAAATTTAGTAATGTCTGAAATGGATAACCAAGAGGTAATGTGACAATTTTTTGATATCCAATTTTGATTATTATATTGTGTAGGTTAAGTTTTGCTAAGTCTTTATTCAAATTTTTTTTTTTGCGTTTTTTTCGTTTCGTGCCTAACTTTTATGAATTCTTGATTCGTCTCGTCAAGACAAATAAAAAAAAAAAGTAAAAAACTTTGAATTTCACCCAAGCATTTTTTAAAATATTTAAAATAAAGCCCAAAAAAACCCACTTTTTAAAAATTTAAATGGCTAACTGCTTCACTCATTCGACTAGTTTATCACTCCCACTGAGTTAAGACCAGCTTGGGGAGTTGAGATCAATGCACTCGTGTAGCTCAAGTTGCTTTCCGAGGTTTGGGGGAATCTCACCTCTGTAGTCCTCCCCTCAAACCCGAGTCTATACTTGTCCCATTGACTGTCATATGTTTGCGAATCCGGATCCTGAGCCTTGTTCGATTTGGAACTCCAAACCTAAAATTTTGAAAAAAGTAATTTTTCTATTTTTTCTCTCTCTAACTTTTCAATCATTACTCTCATTTTTCACTCTATCTCTCTCTACTTTTTACCTCTCTACACAATTATTACTCTCATTACTTTCTCTACCTTTATTCAAAAACACTACTCAAAACCCACAACCGAACAAAGGTAAGAGAATTTTCCCTTCAAGAAAGTCCTACCCGATCGCAAAACTTCGTCGTTTTGGATGTCATTTCTCCGAACTTCTGAATTGAGGTAATTTTCAGGAAAATTTATATAAATGGTCATCCTAATTTTATCGGAGTCTCATTTTCATCCTCAAAGTATTAATTATAACTCTATTGACCTTGAAGTTTGATTTTTCGTACCAAATTAGTTCAATTGATAACTTCTATCGGTCAAACTGGACCCAAAAAAAATCAGATTAATGGCAATTTGGATGTTGCAATTCGTACCAAGTTTGTCCAATTGATAACGTATGCCCTCAATCTGAAATTTTCCGTTCAGTCTGGCTGACAAACGTTATCAATTGGACTAACTTGGTACGAAAATCAAATTTGAAAGTCAAAAAATTGCAATTGATACTTGAAAATCGAAAATGAGACTCGGGTGAAACTAGGAGAACCATTTCTATAAATTTCCCTAATTTTCACAAAGGATACAACCGCAAATTACAACGAAGAAATAGCAGAACCACATACAATACAACACACACAATTCTCGAGTCTTATCTTATGTTACACTAAACAACAACACACTCACCTGATTTTTATCTCGCTTATTTCTCTTGCCTAGCTTCAAAACATACCAATATCCAACAAACATATATTGGCCTAAAATCTTTTATTCAAACGGCATCCACTAAAGTGATCTGGGAAAATGCAGAGTATTAGGCATGAGATGGTTGAGATGGTGAAGGTGGAAGGGTGGGTTTGTTGAAAAACTTCCGTGGGTGCGTTGGAATCGGCGGAAGTTGAGGGATTGGAGGAGCTTTCGGGATTCGAGGGAATGATTTGTGTGGTGATGCAAGAGGTGGAAGTGGCTTTTCAATTACGGGTTTAGGCGGTGGAAGTGGCTTGGTGTATACTGGAACTGCTGGAGGAGGAAGTGGCTTCTTATAAACTGGAGAGGGTGGAGGAAGAATTTGACCGTAATCGGGGCTTGGAGTAGGTGGTGGAATTGGCTCTATGTACACTGGGCTTGGTGTTGGAGCTGGTTTGTTGTGTACTGGCACCGGTGGTGGAGAGGCCTTAGGTTGTGCTGAAGGCGGGTTGTTGTATACCGGTGCTGGTGATGGAGGTGGGGGGTTGTATAATGGTGGTGGTGGAAGTGGCTGCGGTTGTGGAGGAGGTGGTTGTGGTGGTGGAGAGCCCTTGGGCTTTGTAGGGGGTCGGACTGGTACAGCTGATGGAGGTGGGTTGTTATATGATGGTGGTGGTGGAAGTGGCTGCAGTTGTGGTGGAGGTGGTTGTGGTGGTGGAGAGCCCTCGGGCTCCGTAGGGGGTGGGACTGGTGGAGCTGATGGAGGTGGGTTGTTATATAATGGTGGTGGTGGAAGTGGCTGCGGTTGTGGTGGAGGTGGTTGTGGTGGTGGAGAGCCCTTGGGCTCTGTAGGGGGTGGGTTATTGTATACTGGTACAGCGGGTGGAGGCGGGTAGTTGTACACCGGTGATGGTGGTGGAGAGGCCTCGGGTTGCGGTGGAGGTGGGTTGTTGTGTGTTGGTCTTGATGGTGGAAGTGGCTGAGGTGGGAGTGGTGGAGGATACCAAAAAGGAGAAGGGAACTTGGGTAATGGTGGGTGCTTGAAGAAATGCCACAAGAAGGCTGAAGTGCAGGTGATGGGAGAAAATTTGAGATTTCCATTCAATCCAAAGACTTTTTTCCCATTTGCCTCTGATTTGAGAACAACTTTCGAGTCTTTTTGATGGTTCTGAATCGCACACGGTGCACCGGATGCGCTGTGAAGCTGTGCAAAACAATCCTCTTTCAGTTTTTCTCCTCCATCTTCTGCAATCTCATTATAGTAACTAGGAAGATTTGCTCTGAATTTCCCTTCTTGATCCAGTTCACCTCCCCCTCTTGTTTTGAGCTTTCCATTTTCAGACTTGCAGTTAATGGTCACATGAAGCCCTGCACATTGTAATCCAATGTTTAAGTAGCTGGAAAAATTAATAAACAACCGGGATTTGAATACGGGTCCCGGATATAAACTTCTTGATATCAGGCGGAGCTCCCGTCCAGATTCATTACTGTCAAGTGCAATCCAATTTGTGCCGTCGGGGGTCCAGAAAAAACCCACAATAATAATCGAAACTATTCATTTTGTAGACCCGTAACTACATCATTTACGTAAAAAATTAACTTGATCAAGCACCAACACTTTCATGTCAAACAAAAAAAGTTGGCACGAAAGTCTGAATTGCATGAATATTGTGTGCATGCTTAAAGTTGTAGTGTTTCTTTTTTGTACAGAGTACACATACTTACATGCATATACAGATATCAGATCTTAAATAACGACTGTTACGTATCCTATTAGCCGCTAGGTTCCGGGATGTCGGACATCCAATACTGGTATTTACTTGCGTACCGGCTGATACAGTCTGATATGTGGCCGTATCACCGATACTGTTATATTTCCAGATACCGCGATTAAACATCGATAGCGATACATACCCTTAAAGGCCTGGCTGGTCTTAATATTATGTTGCACACAATCTGCACATTCTGCACTTCCCACCACCTCCACTGTGTCATTCTCACCACAGCAGCAGTTTGCAGCCAATACCAAGAAAACCCAGAAGCCAAACACAGCCACACGACGAGCAGGAAGCACCAACATCGAGACCCTTATCAAAAGGAAACCCAGGAAAAGAAAAAAAAAAAAAAAAACAGCTCTACAGTTGAGAAACCATAGCCTCTTTTGGCTAGCTATTTGATGCAATGGTTATTTAACTTTCCAGCTCTGAGAAATTTATATATATACTACACGTGAGGAAGTGATTCAAGTTTCACCCTTACTGATGGGGGGACCCAATTGGCAGACATATGTGCAGAGCTGAAAACGAGAACACCAAATATAACTCACCGGCTTTTCTGATCAAGCTACATCATACACTACCATTGATTGTGCATTCAAGCCGAAGGATTTGGCCAAGCACGCATGAGAAAGCAACTGAAGGGCTTGTCCCTCCGGAGATCCGAGTTTGAATTTTACAACGACAGCGAAACGTTCTGAACCGATTGGGGCTATTGGAGGGCTTGCCAGCTCGTTAACTTCAGAGTCCCGGAATCAGTCGAGGTCCGCGCAAGCTGGCCCGGACATCCGGTTATTGGAAAAAAAAATTGATTGTGCATTCAAATTGAGCTGGCCCACTTCATGTGAAAAAAAGGATAAAAACTGAGCTGACCTACCAGCTCCCTCCTTCAATGTGTGTTGTTTTTGGTATATTATAAGTAGCTACTCCCTCCTTCAATGTGTGTCGTGTTTTTTGGTATAGGAGTATATAAGTAGCTGCTCCCTTCAATGTTACTCTCTGGCATGAAGTAAAATGCCCAATTTTTTAGGTGAATGGACTGTATGGAGAACAATAATCCCCAAACTGTATATGCCTTTTGTATTGGGGAAAGGTTAGCTCAGAGGGTGGAGAGGACGGAGGCAAGTGGGTACAAGCACAAGTCGACCCCAGCTAATCAGCTGGAAGATTTTTTTTTTTTGAGAAACCCTTGTCGCAAGCGAAAAGCATGTGAAAAATAAGATGTAAAAGTGGGTCTCAGTTTACGTCACGGTCACGCGACTTAAAGGTTGCGGTTTGTGGTGAGATGACGAAGAGTGCATTTTATTTCCGATCTACCCCAAAAAAAAGAGCGCATTTACTTTTCCGAATTGAGCAAAACGGTTTTTTAGTTTGCCTTTTTCCTGTTTAGAAATGCCCTCAATAGAGTTAGGTTACCACTACTAGTTACAACTTTCTAATACGATTCCTTTTCACAAGTTGTGAGACCCCATTAGGAGCGATCCCACGTCGGTCGGATGTGGAAAAGCAAAGTAAAATATAAAACGGTTCCGAGTAGATATTATATAATTCGAAATTAACATTTTGAGTCACATGGTTAGACTAAGGATAAGCAAATCAACTAAGACGGGTCGTTATAGAAATGTAACCCTATTCCCATTTCAAAAGCCACGTTTAGCAAAATTTATGTTACTACGAGTTTTGTTGAGACAGAACCAGAAATCTCTTGATTTGAGATTCAAGTAATCAATCAATCCGGGGCCAAAATCATTTAAGTGTGGATACGGGAAGACAGAAAGGAACATGTACAAACTGGAGAGGTATAAGTTGGACACGGACACAGTATTCGGACCCCCATCATTAATCCACTCCCAACGTGAAAAATATGAGAGAGTAAAGACTACCCCGGTCATTGAATGGTTGGGTTTTTTTGGAGTGAAAAAATCATTCCGGTTATATTAAACCGAAAAAATTACAAGTAAAACAACAAACGTAATACAACAACAAAACAAAAATACGACGACAGTGTCGGAATGGAGAGTCCATGAAATCCAAAGTCGTAATCTTATTCCCGCAGTAATAGGCCAGATCAGGACCGGAAGATCGGAGCCGAATCAGCTACACATGCCTTCACCGTCGCCGTCGGAGAGCTTGAAAAATCGTCGCCGGGAGCCCCTCCATGGCAGTTTTTTGTTTGATTACTAGGGTGTTAAGATTACTTAGGAAAAATGACGTGTTTTGATAATTAATAACACCCGTCAAAAAATTTTTTAGCATTAACAAATATTCTCAGCATGTTATTGGTGAGTATTAATTATCAAAATACATCCTGGACCGTTATTTTCCCATTAGCCTTACGCACACCTTGACTAATACTAATGTACAATCCCACAACTCACTAAAAGGGGTCCCAAATTAAAGCTAAAACAAAACTCTATACAGACTGACTTCAAAAGAATCGAATCCAATCTCGCTGTCAAGGAGTATCATTACGGGGCAATTGATTCAGTAAACAAACCCACCACACACCACCCGAACCCCGCACACACACACTGAGTATAATACCATTGGTCGATAATATTTGATGAGTTCAAAGGCTGCCCTCAATAGGGATTGCCAATATAAAACGGATCTAATTCTCAATCAATCGCAAGATTAGTGAAGCACATTCCGAAAGAGCGGTTTTCTCCACCACCAACCATATCCAACTCTACAGTTCATAGATGCCATCCATTAAAAACCAACCACCAAATTGGAAGTGCAAAATTCTTTTAAAAAAAAAAAAAAAATGGAAGTGCAAAATAAGCATTATACGAAAAACTTTAAGATCAACAAAACTGTATCTTTCCTACCTCAAATTGCGGTTAGTTTAGCTTTGAAAAAAAAGGCTCAGTTTTCTGTCTCTCCAAGAAAATGAAATGTCGAAAGTTTTTCTTTTTTCGCAAGCTACAACAGAGGCCTAGCGTCCAAACTACTTCACTTCTAGGGTTCTTCAAGATCTCCACATGCCTAATACGAATCCGAGAATCTTATCATCCTCACAGTGCTTCATGCAGATCAGCTACTTCTTCTTTTTCGATTTGCTGGACAATGACTGAGTATATGCAGTTCCCTGAGAGGAGACACAGACAGATATTAATCATCAAAATTCTTTCTAAAACTCCAAGTTACAATCAAATTCAATTTGAGATTAGGTTAAAGTTAATAATGCAAAAAGGACCAAGTTCAGAAAAGAAAAAGCAAACCTGCAGCCATTCATCCATCGAAGCATCAGTTGTCTTGGTTCCAACCTCAACCTTTGTCGCCCTCTTTGTTTTCTGAGTATTGAAATATGCGGGACAAAAAACTGTTCAACAGTATGTTTTGAGGAGGAAACAGCAGGTAATATAAGGTAATAGATATTTCATGGAGATGTAGCACAAGGCAAATCATACCGAAAAAATTAAAGAAAAAACTTGGAACTATTGAATCGTGAACAAACAAACAGAGAGACCGGAGGAGCTTCATTATTTCTTTGAATAACTTTGACAATGGTATAGAAAGACATATAAAGTCATAAACAGAAAAGGAGGAGGGGGGGCAACAAAGGTGTGCTATCTCCATCTGAATTCTGAACCCCGCAAAAGGAAGTGTGAGTCAAAAATCATATGCACACAATAATTCGACATCAACCAGATTCCCACAAAATAGAACCACAGAGCAAGCCTTTCACAATTGCTGGTTACAAGGGCAATTTCAGAATCCAAAACAACCAACCCTTCAAGACCGATAAAAAGTTAAAGATAGTAGTCATTTACTAGATTATTTCCGTCTTAAACCCACATTCTTAAAAAGGGCAATTCAAAATATTCAAGAAATATCTACAGTGAAGGAAGATGAAAATTGTTCATGACCGCATGATTACCTTAGAGAAGTGCTCTATCTGAGTACGAATCCATAATCCAAGGAGTACAAGCAGCGCTATTGCAAGGCAAACGAGGAAAACAGTCTCAACACTGAGAGGGCCGCCAGCTTCAGTTACTTCAATGGTACTATTGTAAAATGTACTCTGGTATCGATTCTGATCTATCTCATAGACAATGATGCCCACAAGATCAAATGTTCCAGCCTGAAACAAAAAGAATTACTAAGACTGCTCAATCTTCAGCAAAAGGCTAGTCGGAATTCAAAATCAGACCACAATTTCAAATTTTTAAGGATAGCAGTAAGGCACTCATGAATGTCGCGTGCAGTGTATATATATACCTGCAAAAATTTGCTGACGGCAAATACATATGGAAAAGCAGCCTGTGCTGAGGGAGGAACTGAAGCATTGTTAAAAACCTAGAGAAGGCAAATACACGAGTGAGCAACTAATTGACAGAGCTAAATTACAAACACTAATGCTCAAAGTAACGCCGATGGAAAGATGATGAAACATCTGCCTCTAGGGCTCCCATAGAAATGCGATTCACATCAGACTTGTAGTAAGAAAGAAGGTGAAGGGCCAAAATATTGAGAAATGTTACCACTCTAGAGCTCCTGTTACGATTACTATTCAAGAGAATGTGCTGGCAGAGTCCAAAATGTGTCAGGTTCAAACACATCCACAAGCTGAGAACTGTTACCACTCTAGAGCTCCTGTTACGATTAATATTCAAGAGAATGTGCTGGCAGAGTCCGAAATGTGTCTGTCTCAAACACATCCACAAGCTGTGTACTATTCTGGAATTATAATTGTAATTTATACATAAGTGACATGCTGCGGACATGCCGAATTATTACATCTTAGACTGATTAAGAATGCCATAATTTCCTTTCACACAAGATGAGGACAGTCCTTTTGTAGACCAATGAAGATTTCTGTAAGTTTCTTTCGCAGGAGTAGAGGACTTGTGTAGGGAAATTTTGTCTTGGTATTGGAAGGGACAGCAAGGAGAAAAAAAGGGGAACTAAACAATGGCTACTGCATAACCCAAGTTCTCCACAACAGATAGTGATTTAGGAACAAGAGTAAAAGAAATAAGAAAGAATGTGACTTCATCACCTTCCTTGTTTTCTTATTTGTATCCTTCCTCTATTGATGTTGGCTGACAGATAAGTATTGCTTACTCCAATTGATCCTTGGAGTCATGTAGCTCATACACCAATGCCAAGACTTAAGTCATGGCAGAGTTCCCCACTGCCCCTCCATGGGATGTGCACCTTGTCCAGCTTAGGGTGAAACCAATAGCTCATATACCGATACATTTAAACCCAATTTATCCTTCATACTTCAGAGAACATCCTATCTCCACTATGAGATGTTTACACAAGTACGACACCTTAATAAGGATGTGCCTAGCTCAATAGTCCCGTTAATTCTTTAACCCACTGCCTTACCTGCTCTAACGCATATCAACAACTACTTTGTGGAAAATCGTTAGTCATAAGTTCAGCAAAGGAACATAGTAAGTTTTCTCCACCTTCTATTCTAAGTCAACCTTGCTGCCATATCTCTTATCAAAAAGCATACGACATTGTCTATTGAGCTTTGTCTCCATTGTCCAGCTCCATCATACATGGTTTACCACCTTTCCCCAAATCTCCTTTACCACCGCAAAGAAAAATGTTCTCTAAACGTTGTAGTTTATACAACCAAACAAACAATGTAAACCAGATGCATCTCAAGATTCTTGAGACAAAAAGTTGCCGTACAAAAAATAAAATAGGGAGGCCTTTACCAATTTGAAAAAACCATCACCAAGTAGATAGAAGGTAAAGAAAGCAAAATACAGTGAACTGCAATACATATTTTGAAGGAGTTGAAGTTAGTCAAGAGATAGAAACCGTGCAGGAGTAGTCCATAAGCAAATAATTACCTGTGTGGAAAGATTTTGGATCAACATACGAGGCTCATAAGCAAGATGAACACTGGCCGTTATTGCAATGACATTCACACTTGATTCCCCTGTTGTGGTCATCCAGAAGGACCAATTCAGGTAGCTCACAAGCAATTGATACAATTCACCAGAAAAAGAAAAAAAAGAAGAAGAAAAAAAGAGAGAGACAAGGAAGAACAATGGCAAATAGTAGCATGTAAATTTTCAAGGAGCACAAAATTACAAAGTGACTAAAGAAACTGCCAGAATTTCACAAGAGCATCACTAAAATCAAGGTATCCTATGTCTTGCTTTCCAGGTTTCCACTAAACAACTAAAACAATACTAGCAATAGAACTACTGAATAGCAAAATATTACCCTCATTTTTCATTCCAATTAAGAGTTCACATTCTTCCCCTGCAGTCACCGCTACACAAAGAACAAAACTAAGTCAAAACCCAACCACCAACACATAATGTCATCCGTTAATAGAGGTAAAACCAAAAGCAAAATGAATTTAACCACATAGAGGAGATTCTCACATCGTGAAGGATTTTTTGGGAAAACACACACTGTTTCCACATCTGGAGCTGGACTAAAACTTCCGTCCCCGAAATTTTGGACTTCCTCGCCAACAATCCCAAGATCAGTGCCTTCTTCCGTAGCTTCTTCAGCAGCTTCTACATCCAAGTCTGATTGACATCTAGCAACTGTCAAGCAACATGCAAATCTTTTAATAAAGTTCCACATCACCTCCATATTCCGCAAAATCTGATAAGTATACAGTATGCAATAACTAGCAGGTGAAGAACCAACCAGAAACAACGCGTACATTGAGTAAAAGTATACCAAAAACCTATATTTTCAGACAACAAAATCATGGAACACCTATTCTTGAAGTTGTGTCACAAAAGTGATTTCCAACATTGTCCTAATAAAAAACAAAACTTTATAACTGCTTTTATTATGACATGAATAAACCGTTAGGGCGAAGTAGTAAAATCACCCGAACTCAACTACCCACTCCCACACCCCACGAACTAACACATGCACACACAGATTGCCTGGTATCCAGAAAATGTAGAACTGTCCCAGTTTCCCTAATTGAATTGAAACCCGATAACTACCAAGAAAACAAACAAGTGTTCAACGAAAATACACAGCACGCGCAAAACAAGGTCACAAATGCAATGAACACCAAGAAACAGTGGAGCCAAACGAGCACCTATTAATCGTAATAGAAAGTCAACTTGATTCAAACAAAGCAAACATCAATTCCCGAAACAATATCCTATACTGAAAACCAGGGGCGGTCCCAAGGGGGGACCCGGGCCCCTACACAACTCCAAATATGCTCGCGTATTATACTAATTTTTAGGTTAATTAGAAAATATTCTATGGGATTGGCCCCTGCAAGTCCATTGAGTGAAAAAATTTCTTAAAATTCCTATATGTAGGGGGTAAAAATTTCCAAAATTTCAAGATATCAATTAATTTTTAAGTTGCATTTAAAAAATTAAAACGTGGCTGCACAAATAAATGCAATATCGTCTCTTCTTTGAACCTGATAGTAGCAATACATACTTAATAATAAAAAATTATTATCGATATGAAATTACACGTGATTCGGGGCCTGCTCCTGCATCCGCCACCGTTGAAAACAATCACTACCAGTCTATACATATTGAGCTAAGAATATCCACCACCACCGCCATCTCCAATCTAGAATTGAATCTGTTATAGTAAACATGCAAGGATCCAAAGTCATGCGAACCACATAAGTAAACATATAGGAAAGGATCCACGGTGGTATAAATGAATCAGGTAAGCATCAGTACAAACGAACAGCACGAAATCGATTGCAATTAGACATCGTTTTGGAACGTTCGCAGCTGATCATAACAAAGGCCGCGTGCGAAAACAAAAACAAGCTACGATGCATCCGCACGAATATATCGGTAAACTATATATGAATTGGGGCAGATGAATAACACTGAAATGGATCTACTCGTACAGATCTGGTTAGATGCGCACCTTGGAGGAAGGGAGAGGAGAAGAGGAGAAAGGCTAGGATGTAGAAAGCCCTAATCCTCATTTTCCAAGTGAGAGAGACGCAGCGCAGGTACGAAGAGAGAGAGAGAGAGAGAAAGAGAGGTTTGCAGTCTGCTTTGCTTTGTCCTTTTCGTGGTTTAGGTGGAAGCGTTAAAGAAGTAAATCAGAGCGTGGACCGAAATCACGAAACCAAACAGGGTCGACCTCTGGGAAGTGCGAATGGCGATGAATGAAACGATACGATACGGCAGCGTTTCGTGGTGCGGGAAAATTCTACAACTGCAAATACTTGTACAAACACGTAGGGACTCACATGCATTACAGCATCCGCAATGGGGTTTACATATTTGGGCGTTGAAATGTTTGTTAAAAGGTATATTAGGATAAAAATAGGTTCTGCAAGTATGTGTTAGACATTGATAATATAGACGTGTGTTATAACATTCACAATGAGTTTGGTTAGTTTATGTGTTAAAATGTCTGTTATGATAAAAATGGGTCCTATAAGTGTGTATTCAACGTAGTGGATATTTATATTTTATGGTTAGAATTTGAATTATATAGGTGAAACCCACTTATTGTTTGCTAGTATCTTTGTCAAACTTGGCACACATCCTAACACACTCTGGCACACAAGCATTGTGACACAAAAAGTATATTTTTATTTGCTAAGTCTTAGCACACACAATTAACACACTAGTTAACAAACTCATTAAAGCATCCGCAATAGGTTTGTTAACTAGTGTGTTAATTGTGTGTGTTAAGACTTAACAAACAAAATTGTATTTTTTGTGCCACAATGCATGTGTGTTAAAAATGTGCTAAATATAGTAATGTGCTAGCATGGTTATCAAGTTTGGCAATCAAGCTAACAAACGATAAATGAGTCCTATCTCTATAAATTCAAATTTCAACCATAAAATATAAATGTCCACACTACTTTCTTTAAAGAGTTAACATACTTCTAACTAACCCATTGATGTACTCATATATATACTAACACATTCCTAAATTAACACACACTTGTAGGATCCATTTTTTATCCTGACACGTACCTAAACAAACATTTTGATACACAAATATAACACACCCATTGTGGAGGCTCTTACGGATGCACACATCCATCAACAGTGGTACTCTTTACCGCACATTTTTGTGGGACCTGGAGTGAGCCATACACTTGTGCGGTATAAATATGCGGTAAAAGTGTGCAATAGGAGTAGACTTTCTGCACATCTAATGTGTGTGAGACCCACAAATAAATATGTGAGTGTGTAATTGTTTGTGTAATGAATTTGTGGTTGAAGACTTTTTTGTAAACTATACTTTTGAAAATGATTATTTCCCAAAATATTGGGGCACTGATTCGTCTTGTCGAGACAAATTAATAAGTTACTAAATTTTGACACAAAACTAACGAATGCAGAAAAAATTTGAATAAGAAAAAAAAAATGCTATTTTAGAAAGAAGTGCAAAAAATTGGTAGCGGAACGGGGTTCATTTATTCCCACAGCCAAGTCACAAAAATTTGACGTAAAACTACCAAATGAAAAAAAAGGATATCGAATAAGAAAAAAGTGTATTTTTAGAAAAAGTGCAAAAAGTTTATTAGCTGAACAGGAAGCATTGCCTCATTTGGCTTTAACAGTGGAACAATAATTTTTTGTCTTTATTTATTGTATTTGTTAATTTTGTGTCACACTTTTGTGACTTATTGATTCGTCTTAGTGAGAGAAATTGGAAAAATAATTTTTTTTTAAAACTCTTTTTTTTTTCAAAAAGACAAGAATGAGTAAAAAAACTGACTTATTGACTTATTTTTGTTTTTATTCAAAAAATTATGAGTTTCGATCAAATCTTCATTTTAAAGACCAAATCTTCGTATTGATAGGAGATTTTGTAATTTACTTTAATTCTTTTTCAACTTTTTGTACTTTATAGGAAATTTTGAAGGGGTCCATTAGAAATTTGGAAATTCAAAAGTACTTTTGGGTTCCCAAAAAACTCCAAATCTCTAAAAAATATGATAAACCCCTCTAAAATTTTCCTCCATAAAGTACAAAGAGTTAAAGAAAAAAAGAAATAATTTACAAAATATTCTCTCAATATGGAGATAATAAGCCCCTCCAGGATTCCTCGATAAAGTATAAAGAATTAAAGAAAAGAAGGAATAAGTTACAAAATATTCCCTCAAGACATAGCTATGGTTGATTTAAGTGAAGAACCACAATTCTTAAGCCCCGTTTCAGAACTCCAATAAATTGCTTATTTTTTAAAAAGACAATTTTAAGCTCAAAAATTATTAGATACGGATTCGAGGATTCAAACAGCCACCACTGGATTATAGAAAGAAAAAAATCGGCTTCTAGAAAAGACACGTCTTCCCAATAGGGAATAGTCTGTTTCTTATTTACCGCTAACTTTAGGTAGATTGTACAGTGACGTTCATTCCTTTATTTTAAAAATGCACTCTACGTTTGTGCCTAAATTTCTAGGTTACTGTTACCTAAGGCCCCGTTTGAATGCTGCTATCGGAAGAGGGATTAGTTTTCCCCCATTTACAAGATCGGAGTCCCATGCTTTGTCTCTGTTTGGGAGCCACAAATTCAGGGGTATTCCATAATCCTCTTCCTTCGGTAAGACCGGAGAAGAAGGGATTGGCCGATCATATTTTCGAACAGGGTTTGAGGTGTTATTAAGTTATCTCCCCCAATACCCTTTCAAATTGGATGATTTTACCCCTCCTTATCCCCTCCCCAGCCCCCAACCCGCAGTTTATGAGTTTTGACGACAGGAAGAAAAAGAACAGTAAATAAGAGAGAGGGAGACTAATCGAAGAGAGGGAGAACAGTAAGCTGTAGCCGCTCTCTCTTATTCTTCTTCTTCTTCTTCCCCTTCTACTGTTGTTGCTGCCACCGTTCCCCCTCTCTCTCTCTCTCTCTCTTGGCGATAAGAACAAAGAAAGGGATAAAAGAAAGCGCTTATTTCTTATTGTCCTACCACTAATCAATGGTGTGACTATTCGCAGTCCCATTTTTTCTCCCTTAGCCCATTAAAAATTTCCAACTACCGAAATATATTTCCACAGTTAGTTGCTAAAATTGAGATACATTTTCTACAGTTAGTTACCGAAATTGAGACACATTTTCAGTATCCAATTACCGAATATATGTTTCTTGTGCATTTTTCACATGTAGTTTTTTTTTTTTTTTTGATCGACAAAAGACGAAATTTTATTAAAAAACGGGGAATAGGGGAAGGGAATCCAACAAAAAGTTGGATGAATATCACAAGGGCATAAGCCCGAAACACTCGAGGGTCTACATGGTCTACAACGAAAATAACAATAAAGCCCAACCCATACAAAAAATAAACAACGAAAAGCCCGGAACACCCAAACCCGGCCTAACCATGAGCCAGCCCACCTAAACCCTAACCACATTAGCCACCATCGCCGTACAAAACACGGAAAACAGCATCGCCGTTAAGCCGAACCGACCTCTCCCAAATGTAGAGATCGGCGGTTGGATCCGGCCTAAGAAAATGAGGACCAAAATAATTAGGGTCAAGCGACGCTAAACCACCACCAAATCAGCTTAACCCAAACTAAACCCCAGGAACCACGATCAACACCAGTAGCAGCAGCAATCCAACGCGACGAACTGATAGCCCCACGCCCGATTGAGAACTCCAAACAGCCGCCGGCAAGACACAAAGACTGCAAGAGATCCTAGCCATGGGGGCCGCATCCACCTCCCCAACACTGGATTGAAACCATCACCGATCCAATCGCCATCATCTCCGATCGTTTTTGAAAATAAGGAAAGAAACCTACAAAAAAAAAAACGTTAGAAAAGGTAACTACAATACTCCACCACTACGACCACACCACCAACCACCACCATCACACAGTCGGCCCAGATCTACATCATCTACCATCTACACCCATAGCCTTTGATCATTCCGAACCACCCAACACTGCTAGGCTCCCGGAGGAACCAAGGGACCTCCGGCCGGAGGAAGTCAGGTAGAAGCCCAGCCACCACACCCTCCCACACAGAGGAGGGTGGAAGCCCAAAAACACAGACAAAAGGGGGAAAACGGGAGGGATTTCGATCTGGGAAGAAGAGGGATAGAGAGGAGATAGCAGATGAGAGTGGAAAGAGGAGCCCGGGGGAAGGAGGGAGTGAGGCGCCTCCCCCCAGGCGGCGGCGGCTAAAACGAAGCCCTAGCATAAGAGGGTTAGAGAGAGAAAGTCTCGAGATGGGTTCTAAAGTTTATTTGCAATCGCTTTCTTGGTCAGAGTTTCACAGAGAAAACAGGAAAGCGTGACATTTTCGACATGTAGTTACCGAAATATAATTTTATTTTCAATAACTATTTACTGAAATGTATATTTAGCAGTTATTTATCGAAAGTTGAACATATTTTCGACATGTAGTTACCGAAATATAATTTTCGAAAATTTTTAACGGGCTATGGGAGAAAATACGGAGCTGCGAATAGTCGGCCCCCTAATCAATTACTGGAGTAATTGATAAAAGAAAGTGCACTTTAACCCCTCTAAAAAAAACTCAAAAAAGAACACTTTGACTGGAAAAAAATTAAAATGAACACTGTACTTGGTGTGGGGAAGTTCGAGCAAAAAAATCATTGTTCCAAATTTCAATCTGTTTGAATCAGTGGAAAATTTTTAATTTTCTGATCATTTTATTCCAAAATGTCATAATTAAATTTTGACTCCAGGACTCTCGTTAGCTAGTCCTAAGAGATATTTGGTTCTACGACTCAAAATTTAACTATGACCATTGAGGATAAAATGATCAAAAAACTAAAATCTTTCCACCAGTTTAAACGAATTGAAATTTGGAACACTTAATTTTTTTCCTTGGCTTTCCCCACACCACGCCTTAAAAATTGAATTTTAATTGTTTTTACTTATTAAATTGATTAAATTATTATTGCTTAATTATGAAAAAGTAATTAATTTTTACAATTTTATATTAATCATAATGAATAATCTAACTTAACATTGCACAAGGACAAAAGAGTTATTTGACAACTTTTTACATCATCCACCATTCCTTAAACCCCTATTAATTCTTCATCCAACGAAGTACTATTTAATCCCCCTTCTCTAATACCTCATCCAAATAACCCACTATTTAATCCCCTCCATAAACATCACATCAATGTGAGTCATCTCTTATTAACTAATACATCCTACTATCTTATCCCCTTATTAACTAATACTCTCAATTCTTTTATCGCATCCAAACGGGCCGTAAGGGTAAAATAAGATAGGGTATTCTACGGTAGGATATACTTTAGGATTTAGGGACTTTCATAGGGTTTTAGAGTGCATTTTCTTATGATAGAGTTTTTGAAAATTTTTCTAAAAATTCGGTCAAGTAGGTCAGGTGGCGTGGGTTGTTACAATTGGTATCAAGGCACAACCCTGATCTACATGGTGGGGGCCACCTTTAGAATCTGGTACGAACACATTAATTGTGTTATACAGAACTAAGTGCCACACTATGACCACTAGAAGAATGTTGGTGGATCAATGCAATGGGAACCTTGCACCCTAAGGGATGGGGAGATTGTGAGAGCCCATTATTGGGTAGTCCCACATCCGCGGGAAACATGAAAATGATATGTTATATAACAAAATTCAATCAGCTACTGTGTAACTTAAGGCTAATCTTTTGAGGCACGTGATTAGACGAATAACCACAAAGCAAAATCATCATGATAAGCTAAGACTGCATACCAAATCTAGGAGCCCACAAAATTGGGATTCGGGGCCTGTTGCGACCAAACTCCTCCAAAGGGTGTAGTATAGTGAGTAATCTCAGTCGCATGAAAGTACTTTCAATGATCCAAATTTTTAAAAAAAATCAGGGAAGAGCTATTCTTTTAGAAGAAATATTTTATTTTAAATCCGGACCGTTGAATACTGAAATAAACGGTTGTGATTGCTCCTTAGAGCATCTCCAATCTAATACTCTATTTGAGAGTATCAAAATACTCTATTTTATTTTATTCATAAAGTGATTTTAGAGGAAATCACTATTCATATTTACTCCAACCACAAACCCTCTATTTTTTCCTCTAAAATAGAGGAGGCTTGAGAGGATGGGTTGGAAGAGTTCCATACTCTCAATTGGAGGAATAGAGCATTGGTTGGAGATGCTCTAAGGATACAAATGTCATTTTAAGAGGTGAATAGTGTTATAGAGGAGATCCTCCATATTTTCTTCCAGAATAAATTGAAGGAGTTCTATACTCTCAAATGAAGAAATAGAGCATGAATTGGAGCTGCTCTTAGTCCTAACACCATATAGCAAGTTTGCTCACGTCAGGGCCCCGCTTCCTAGAAAATTGCTGGACGGAGGAGCGAGGGCACCACGTTTCAGTGGATTTTTCCTCGTAAAGTCGTAGAGACACTCAAACATGGGAAAATTTCAAAAAAACACCTGACCTTTCAACTCAATGTCTCATACACACCTGAGCTTCAAAAAATGTAAATCCCCCACCTGAACTTATCACTCCGTCATCAATTAACCCCCTCACCCAATTTTCCGTCCAAAATCTAACGGAATTGATGACATGGCGCTTACGTGGACATTTTAGCCCTAAAATGAAGACACCTGTGCACCACACAATAAATTCATAGACTGAGGCACACCCAATCCTCCCTTTGTCTTCCCCGTCCCTCCACCGTCCCTCATCTTTCCCCACCATCACAAACTCCATCGTATTCCGTCTCTCATTGCAAACCCAAGGTAATGAAAAGTTGAATAAGGGCAGTGGGATGGAAGGCCGAATTGGGTTTTTTTTGTTTTAATTGCATAGTTTTGTAAATTGAATTGAGTTTGGGAATCACACTTGGCCGTACGTGCATCTCGTTAATGTCGACTGTCGTGGAATGCAAACTGCGGAACGGAGGAAGAGGTAAGGTCGGCGTCGGAAAATATTGGGTGACAACCGGATCGAGAAGAAGGTTCTCACCGGAGGAGGAAGAAACCGGTTGGAATGTTACGGAAAAGAAGAAGAAAACACGATTAACCAAATATTCAAAACCCCTCGAAGTCGAAGGCACCGCGACTGTACATACAGAAAAAGCATCAAATCACAGACATCAACTCCAATCGACTCCATTTCAGAATCAGAGTGGTGGTGGACGGAGGCGATTGGGTAAAAAAGTCAAAACGCGCAGGCTTGGGCGAGATCTGGTGGGTCTCGGATAGGGTGAGTGAGTCGACCCGGTGAGTTTGGGAGTGAGTGGTTGATCAGTGGAGGAGTTTTTTTTCAGAGAGAGCAGGGTTTGGGTCATGGGTGCCGTTGTAACGGGGATGAGTCCGTACTCGAACGGCTCTGGATACATTTAGTGAGTGGCCGGAAAAAGAAATGTGGTGGCCGAAAGCACGGGGAAGACAACAGGGAGGATTGGGTGTGCCTCAGTCTATGAATTTATTGTGTGGTGCACAGGTGTCTCCTTTTTAGAGCTAAAATCTCAACGTAAGCGCCATGTCATCAATTCCGTTAGATTTTGGACGGAAAAATGGGTGAGGGGGTTAATTGATGACGGAGTGATAAGTTCAGGTGGGGGATTTACATTTTTGGAAGCTCAGGTGTGTATGAGACATTGAGTTGAAAGGTGAGGTGTTTTTTTGAAATTTTCCCCTCAAACATTGGCGATAAGCTTTCCGTGCTGTTGGCTCATACGCGAAAGGCGAAACAGCCGCGAGAAACAAGAATACAAAACACTACTACTATCCATGGATCAACTGAACGACGATGTTTTTCGTCAATCCATACAAACCGTAAATCCACCCCAGGCAGAGTTTCGCCAGCCGCCCACTTTTTCCAGGTTAAAACCCCATTTCTCCGTGTATTTCTTCGGCTCAATCTTGTTTTCGTTTATCGTCTCTGCAAATCGAGGATTTACTTACCTAGCGTTGCGTGCTTAACAATCCTCACTTACAAGCACGTTGTTGAATGGAATGGTTGGTGTGCTGGTAATTGGATAATTAGAGCCTTGAATTAGTGTTAAACTGCCGAAAGGGTTTTTGTTTTGTTAGGTGTTGAGAGTAGTTTTAATCTCCGAGGCTGTGCTAATTCAAATGGGATATCCAATTGCTGTCTAAGAGCATCCACGCCGGTGTTTGCCATTTCACCCTTGTTGTTCTCATTTTTGACCAATGAATAGTGTCATTTTGCCGAAGAAATGGCAAGGGTGCTACACCAACGTTTGCCATTTTGTCATTCTCATTTTTCTCCCTCTCTCAATAAAAAATGGCGTCTCTGCCATATATTTTCTTAAATTTGGCAAATAAAATGGCATTTCCTGTATTTGAGGAACTTTTGAGTTTGTGGGTGTGGGGTGGTAGTTGCCATTTTTGAGAAATGGCAACAAATTTTCTCAAAAAAAGACATTGGTTGCTCTAACGATTAGAAATAGAGTGTCAGGAAAGTATGCAGTACAGGAACCTTAGATAGATGAAGGCTTGTAGATGTAGACTTGTAGCGGTGAGGTTTTTTCCTTTTGTAAATTAGTGTGGTGGAAATATAATCGAATCATCATCTTTAGGGGCTAAACAGATCAAGTTGAATGGTGTACAGATGGATTGAGGGTATCTGACAAGGCTTGTGCTGTTATACGAGCCTTATGAGGCATAAAAAGGAGGAAGATAAAGAAAACAAGGGAATGGAAGTGGAGGTTATTGAATCATGGTGCCATATTGTCATGTCATAAACTTTACCGTGTATCTAAGCAGTCCCCTCCACCATGCACCTCCATTAGATATTTTGGTTAATCAAGGTCACAATTGAAAGTTTTCAAATTTTTTTGGTTTGACGGCCAGGGGTGTTTGGGCTAGCTTACGTGCACCTCAACTATTGTTACTAATGTTGTCGAAGGCAAGCCATCCATGCTGGGACTAGGAAATTCACAAGAAATTATTTTCTTGCTGCATGACCCCAAGAATCAAACCCTGGTCAATTGTGTGGGGGGAGCAATCTTACCAATCAAGTGGACTAACCCTTGGGAGTTGGGACTGGAAAGTTTTCATTGACAACTGCATTAGATAGACAACATTTCCTTCACAGAAGCATATGCATAAAGTTTCTTCTTTTGCAATATTTGACTTGGAGAGATAGACCACAATGTGTCATGTGTCTTAAGTACATTATCAGCTGGCAACAGTATTGCAGCATACCATTCCCAGATATGAACCTTGCTAGTCTGAACTCTGAAATATGTCATGTACATTATTATTTTGTCAGATGCTTTCTGCCAGTCTGCCACTTGCAAATTATTCATTTACTCTTCCATCAATTTTTAACTTCCAACTTCTTTCCTTTTTCTATTGTTTGTTTGTGATAACTTAAGGCCGGAAGCAGAACTACAGGAGAGTGTTACTGCAAGGAAATTTCAGAAGGCTGACCGTGAAAAATTGAGGAGGGATCGTCTAAATGAGCAATTTTTGGAGCTGGGGAAAGTGCTAGGTAAACTTAAACTTCCTCCATAATCCTTATTACGACATACTGCAAAGTTGGATTTTGGAACTTTGGTGTACAAGTTTTGTTTATCCAAACAACTTGCACATGTGTTATTTTTTCTTTGGGCCTTGAGTTAAATTTTAACTCCTACAAAAATTTTTGACCCTTTTCCATAGGGAATATTATCTGAACTGACATTCTACTTTTTTAAAGATTAAGTGGGGACACCTTGGCTGGGAAATATATTGCTTTGTATTTAGATGATATCTGAACAAGTGACATGACTAGCTGATCACTCAACCCCAAGAGTTGAATTTGTGACTTAATGCTTGCAGCATTAGGCTTGTTGAGAAACCTGAGAAGTGTCTTATGACTCTTATTGACAAATTACTATGGGTCAATTTTCACTCTCTCTTTGGAGTGAGCACCTTGCTGTGAAATTATTTGAATTGGAGGGGTAATACAGTGTGACCAGATGCAGTAAATTTGAATTGCAAAGGGTATTTCAGATGTTCAGTTTATGATCCACATACATTGTCTTGGCTTAAAGTACGTTGTTGTAGGCTGGGTTAGGTCAGTGTTAGACCATCGGAGTGGGAAAAAGTTGTAGCGGGTGGAAAATTAGAAGTCACTTATCCCAGCTAGTTGGGCTAGGCTTTGTGTTTGGAAGGAAGAGGTTGTAGAGCAAAATTGGGCGGACACAAGAAGGGCTATTGTAGAGGCTGTAGGGATGTGAATATCATGGGGCTTTTACGTGTCGCAAATGATTGCTTTGTCTGAAGATACACCGACTTGGTGGAGAAAGCTGAAAGGTTTAGTTCTCTTTTGGGTCTTCAGTGAGAGGTGGGAACATTTGATGGATGACAACTGGCTAGTAACTAAGGTGATTTTGGCGCAATGAATAGATGATATCGGGGAAATCGGAAGAGAAGGATGTCTCTACCGAAGAAAACTTTAGACGTATCTTGGGAAGTGGAAGAATCCAAATATAAAAAGTATTCATCATTCTCTTTTGGTTGATGGTGGAGATAAGTTGGCGACAAAGCACTTGTTGGGAAAACCACCAAAGCTGATGCAAAATTCAGTGCAACCCCATAACTTCTGTTGGTTACAACGGAGGGTAATATTAGTTTGCACTTTTAATAAAGGAAGAAAGAGGTTAGAACTTAGAGGAACAAGGGACTCTTAGGGAGTTGGGACAACATATTTTCTGCGAAAATATGGTCCCACCTCTGAGGAAGTTTCAATAATGGCATAAGAGGAGCTTCTGTTGGGGCATCATTGGGGACGGAGCCCGAAGTAGTTATCACTTTGCTGGGTCTGGGTCTGAGACTCTGGAATCTGGATGTTATTGGTATTGAAGATTAGATGATTTGAGTCTCCTGCCTGAAGCTGTCCTCTTTTTAGATGATTTTGGAGGGATTTTGGTATCAGAGCGAGTGTAGCATCATGTCTACACGATCCGGAAGGCCGTTTAGAGGAAGATTAACTGATTTCCAGCGTGATGAGATTATGTTAAAACTTGTGGAGCAATTGGATAATAATAATCTGTGCATCAACACTTTGAAAGGCCAAAGAACTCAACCTAATGATGGTGAACGAGGAGGCGAACAAGGCGAAAACTCCGGGAATAACAATTCTAATGAAAATGGTGAGAACCAAGGCGAGCGCACGGAAGAACAACGTGCAGATTCCCTTCGAAGTCAGCAATTTAGGGCTGGTCAAGGTCAAGGAATGCGACAAAATTCCATGTCTGATTGGACCCATGATTTGCTACAGAGGAACCAACATGAGACCTGTGATACAGCCGGAGATATCACTAAGAAGATTAAAATGGAGGTTCCAGATTTTGAAGGTAAGGTCAATCCTACTTTGTTTCATGATTGGCTTGCTTCTATTGAGGAGTACTTTGACTGGTATGATATGGCTGATGATCGGCGAGTGAGATTTGCTAAGATGAAGCTCGTGGGGCTAGCAAAAATCTGGTGGATGGGTGTTGAAGGTGATATTCGGAGGTTGGGGCAACCACCAATTGGTACTTGGCAAGAGATGAAGGCTAAGTTGTGAGAAAAGTACATGCCATCAAATTACCATGAGAAGTTGTGTGAACAACTCATCGAGTTAAAGCAAAACAACATGTCAGTGGCTGAATATATGCAGAAATTTGATGAGCTGAAGATGAGGAGTCAAGTGACGGAAGATTCAAGTCAAACTCTTGCTCGATTCAAGGCTGGTTTGAGGCCAGACATAAGGAGGGAGCTGCTTCGCCAACCCTTGTACAGTCTTGAACATGCCTTCCAGGTTGCTTTGGACATGGCGGAGTATTTAAAATACCCAATTCCTAAAAAGTTTGGGTCTCAAGCCGGGGAGAGTTGATGGGAAATGGCAGCACCCGATAAAAGGCTATAGAAGACGTGGATTGGATGGTTCTAAGGCCCAAGTCTTAATTTGGCATATGTTGGATGATGTGGGCCCTACCTGGGATATTAATTAGGCATTGGCTGGACAGCAGGGAGGATATGGTGATTTTTCTTTGCATGATGGTTTCCTCTTCAAGGGAACCCGACTTTGCTTACCTAACACATCACTTCGTGAAGAAATGATTTGGGAATTGCATTCCGGAGGGGCAGCAGGTCATTTTGGAAGAGATAAGACAATTGCAATGGCCGAAGATCGCTTTTATTGGCCAAAGCTGAAGCGAGATGTAGGCAGGGTTGTTTCACAATGCCGTTCTTGCCAACTTTCAAAGGGAAGAAAGAAGAATACAGGTTTATACACTCCTCTACCTGTGCCCCATGAGCCTTGGCAGGATTTAAGTATGGATTTTGTCCTTGGATTACCAAAGACCCTTCGGGAACATGACTCAATCTTTGTGGTTGTGGATTGCTTCTCCAAAATGGCACACTTCATTCCTTGTTCGAAGACATCGGATGCTGTCCACATTTCTAAGCTCTTCTTTCAAGAAGTTTTTAGACTTCATGGATTACCAAAGACCAAAGTCTCTGACCGTGATTCGAAGTTTGTGAGTTACTTCTGGCAAACGCTATGGAAGTTGCTGAATACAAAGCTGAAATTTTCTTCGGCTTTTCATCCGCAAACTGATGGTCAAACGGAGGTTGTTAACCGCAGTTTGGGTAATCTATTCCGCTGCCTTGTGGGTGATCATGTTGGCAGCTGGGATCAGGTGCTTCCCATGGCTGAATTTGCATACAACAGCTCTGTAAATAGATCTACAGGGCTCAGCCCTTTTGAAATTGTCACAGGTTTGCTTCCTAGGAAACCAATAGATTTGGTTCCTCTACCTATTCAGGCTCGCCCAAGTGCTGAAGCTGAAGCTTTTAGTCAACACATCCGTGATATCCATGGTGATGTGCGGTGAAAGATTGCCATCAGCAATGAGAACTACAAACAACATGCTGATTTGAGGCGGAGGTTTGCTGAATTTGATGAAGGTGACATGGTTATGGTTCGAGTCAAACCAGAACGGTATCCTAAAGGGATTTATAAGAAACTTCATTCAAAGAGTGCTGGTCCATTTAAAGTTCTCAAGAAAATCAGCTCTAATGCCTATTTGCTTGAATTACCTGATGATATGGGCATAAGTAACGTGTTCAATAGTGAGGATCTGACTTGACATTCTGGGCATGTTGAGGATAGTAACCGGGCTGACCCTGTGGCATCTCTCCCGGCATCCAAACGTTTTGAGGATGAAATCGAAGATGTGGTCGATCATCAAATTGTTTCCACTCGACATGGAGGTTATCAAAAGTATCTCATTAAGTGGAAGGGGCGTTCCCTTTCAGATTGTACTTGGATTACTGAAGAGGAATTTCACCGCCTCGACCCGGACCTTCATGAACGGTTCCATGCTTTTAACTCGTCGGGGTCGAGTTCTCTCAAGCCGGGGAGAGTTGATGGGAAATGGCAGCACCCGATAAAAGGCTATAGAAGACGTGGATTGGATTGTTCTAAGGCCCAAGCCTTAATTTGGCATATGTTGGATGATGTGGGCCCTACCTGGGATATTAATTAGGCATTGGCTGGAACATTAAAGGCTGTAACTTTTCATGAGTCTTGTGTCTTTTCATTTAGGGAAGTTTGACCACATATTTAATGCATTCATCCTATCCAGCCATCTAGGGAATATGAATAGTTATTTGCATTCACACATTCACTCTACCTAGACCTGTTGGGAATAGGAGTAGTTATTTGCATTCTAGTGTTTTGGAGTCTATATAAGTCCTGTAATTTCAAGAGCTTGAATTATGAATGATTGAATGAATGAAAAGATTAGCTTTAAGCTTATTTGATTGGGTGATGCAATCTCATTCTTTGGTGTGATGCTAAAGAGGCCTTAGGTGTGATGCCTTTGGTAACCTAGGTGTGAGGCCTAGATCTATCTTCCTCCAACTCTTCTCTCCTTCTTACAAAATACTGTTCATGTATACTGTTCACAGCCCCAAAAACAGTCTCTTTCCCTCGTGTTTGGTCATACTTAGCCCTATTCCAAACCTGTCCTGCATCAATTCGTAATCAGGAAGTGTGGTATGTTCAATTCTGGTGACTAGCATACTACCGGGCCACCGGCTGTTGGCTGGATGGACATTTCCTTGACCTTGAAGAGGAAGGTGTGAGGTCAGAGTGTTTGGTGGGATGCAAGTGTGCATTTTTGTTGAAGAAAAAAATCTCAGTTAACACCAGATACCTTTTGCTGACATATGATGTCAGGACTTTGACTATATTCCTTGGCATCTTATTTGGAGATTTAGCTGAACCTGTGAGATGGATAGAGAATAAAAGTTATTATTATGTTTGCATATTTGAGCTACAAACTTCAACGTGCTCTAATAGACTCATCCATTTTGCCTTATGCAGATCCTGATAGGCCAAAAAATGACAAAGCATCCATTCTCTCCGATACTGTCCAAATCGTGAAGGATTTGACTGCTCAAGTCAACAGACTAAAAGCTGAGTATGCTACACTTAACGAAGAGTCTCGTGAGGTGATATTTTTTGTTCTTTGCAACAATGTACCAATGCTGTGTTGCACATTCAATTGAACATTCTGTTTATTAGGCCCTTTATTCTAATGCAGTTGACTCAGGAGAAGAATGATCTAAGAGAAGAAAAGGCATCTCTTAAATCGGACATTGAGAACCTTAACGCTCAGTATCAGCAAAGACTTAGGGCTACATTTCCGTGGGCTACTATTGATCATTCAGTTGTTATGCACCCTCCTTCATATCCCTTGCCTGTCCCACTGCCAATGCCATTACCTCCTGGGGCAATCTCCATGCATCCATCTTTGCAGCCATACCCCTTCTTTGGGAATCAAAATCACGGTGTTATTCCTAACCCATGTTCGACTTTTGTTCCGTATGTAACTCCTAATCCTGTGATTGAACAACCACCCACCCAGTACGTGTCTCCAGCCATGCATCCAAGTAATAGATTTAATATTCCAAGCAAACAAGATTCACGAAACAATCCATCTGATTGTCAAGGGGAAAGCAAGTTCGAGAAAAGCGAGGCCTCTGATGATGTTACGACGGATTTGGAGCTGAAGACACCTGGATCCACACCAGATGAGGTCAGTTATGGCCTGCTTGTTTAATTCGTAGGACAATCCTGTGGATATAATTACCATAAAATCGTATGGTTGATTGTAAACTTTGAATGGTTAACCTCACACAAAGACTACTCTTAGCAGAAAGGCATATGTTAATGTGATGGACTGAGCTTGCTTCTCTGCGGTTTGGAATCTTACTGTAGGATGCAGTTTCATTTCTGGACCCACCACGGGTCAATGTTCTTTTTGAATGGGGTAAATAATAGTAATTAACCTTTTCCAATGGGGTCGGCCGACAGCGCAACTTCCTCAATGTGGTCGCCCCTGACCTCACAACTATTCTTGGGCACCATGTTAGCGCTTAAAATCAACTATGCTGCATGTACCTAGGGTGAAGGAAAAAAACAAGTAGAATTAAAAGAAAAGAGGATGGAAATGACAAGGAAGTTTAGTATGTTCAATAGATTTGCTTTATGTGACTCTGTAACTGATTTGCAGGATTCTTCATCTGGGCAAAGAAAATCCAAGAACTTGCTGACGGAGGAAAACTGCCTCGCAGATGTAAGCTCGTCTAGTGGGTGTTCATCATCTCAGAGCGCACAGGATAGCTCATCGAATAGTGTAGCTGGTGGGGGAAAGGACAAAGACTGAAGAAGGGCAAAATGAGAAAATCCTGGTGGTTAGTCATGTCCTATTGGGGTCAAAGTTGTGGAGAAAACTAGAGATCACTTGGTTGCTCCGATCAGGACATCACTTGGTTGCTCCGATCAGGTGCCCTTTTACTTGCATGTTTTGCTTTAACAAAAACATTAAAGAAACTCGATACTCAATTGAAAGAGCTTGAAATGACAAGACAAGGGGTGCAAATGGGGTGGATGATGACCACAGAAAATTGAGAGTTATTGGTCCGTGACTTATAGTCCCATAATTCTCACTTTCCTGTGGTTATCACCCACTCTCAATTGAGTTTCGAGGGGTGAGAATTATTGCATCCGTTGTCTTGTCGTTTCAAGCTCCTTCAATTGAGTTTTGAGTTCCTTAATGGTGCTATTGAAGCAAAACATGTACGTGAACTGTCGCCCGATTGGAGCAACCATGTTATCTCCGATTTTCTCAGAGAACTTTAACCTGGATTTTCTCATCAAGTTCCCTCTCTTTCTGCTTCTTTTTTAGTCATTAACTTTTGCCAGCATCCCTCCATGGTGTCAATGTGGCAGAATAATCGTGCTGTTTGTGTCGATGGAATTTGGTATTTGCCAGATACCGAGCGCTTAGGGTCTACCCTTCTTCATCATCTGCATTTACAGGGGAGAAATGCTTGGAGTTGTGCTAAATTTTACTGTGGTTTCGCATAGGAGTAGTTGCATGTAAATTGTAAAGACTATCTAATCTGGGATGATGTAAAACTTCACGTTCACTTCTTGGACTCTTTATTTATTTATTATTATTTTTATTTTTATATTTTGTGAAAGCTAGTAATAGTTCGCCATTGCATTCCTATACGAAACCACATGCACCCATAATCCGCTATAAACAAATTAGAGTGTGTTCCATTGACTAAAACAAGTATTTTATTTTTGATTAAAGGTGATGGTAATGAAATGTCTCGTAAAATGAAAAATAAGTAATTAAAAATAAAAATAAAAATAAAAACATTAGCGGGACGGGCAGAATACTCGGCTTAATGGTCAAGCATATGTGCTTAGATGCAGTGAGATTATAAATTGACCAGGGTGCTAGGATATTGTAAATAGGATGAGATAAATATGATTCGGGTTGAGAACTCTACACCTGTAAAGCTTTACATTCTTTGAGCTCGACTCATTTATTAAATGAGTTGAAAACTCTAGCTCTTTGAGCTCGGTTCGTTTACTTAATGAGCCGAAAATTTGAACCTGCGTTCAACTCATTTGTAAACAAGCTCAAAACTCGAGCTCGAGCTCGATTAGTAAACAAGCAGAGCCGAGCCGAGTCATAAACTGCTACATTTTGCTGCACGTGGATCTCGCTTTGCTAAAAAATACGGGGCGTACAATTCACGCTCCTCAGGACTTTAGGGTCTGTTTGGAACCGGTGGAAAAGAAAAGAAAGGAAAGGAAAATAAAAGGGAAGGAAAATGAGAGGAAAATGGAACGGAAAATTTACTATTTATTACACTTAAAATCTTTATTTTCTTCACGCTTTCTCTTTCAATCAAACAATGGAAATGAAATTTTTTTTATTTTCCTTTCTTTTCCTTTCCTTTCCATAGGTTCCAAACGGAGCCTTAATGTCCTCGTTGTTTGGCAGTTGGCACCAGAAACCGATTACCTCGAGACGCAACGCCACATGTTCAGCTAAAACTTCAGAGAGAGAGAGAGAGAGAGAGAGAGAGCAGTTGCCAGTACTCTCGCTCAGTAGTTCCCACTGAAGCTTCACTATCTACAATGGCGGCGGCCTCCTCCGCATCTCTCGCATCCCAAATTTCACGCCCCAAACCCTCCGCACCCTACTCCCCTCACTTCTCCGGGCTACATCGATCCTGCTCCGCACTCTCTCTCTCATCACCTACCCTCTCTCTCTTCCCACACCTCGACTCCCGTCTCCGCCTCTCCCATTCTTCTAGAAGAACCTGCAGACGCGTCGTCGCCATGGCCGGTTCCGGAAAGGTACTAGTCTCGTCCTCTCTCCTCTTCTTTTGAATTATGCTTCGTACAAGACTAATGTTGATTCCAAAGTTGATTCCTTTGGGATCAATTTACGTGAGTTGTGTTCGACCTATCTGCGCGGTGATTGTTAGACTTTATCCCACATTCTTATCTAAGTTGCGGTTTAATGTAAATTCTTATCTAAGTTGCGGTTAATGTAATGTAGAGGCTACTTCACCTATTGCAAATTGGTTTTAGGTTGGAACCCTCCAAGAAATCTAACAGTAATTGTATTGTTTGATTGAATACCATTATTTCACTGGTGAATAGGGATTGTGTAAATGCCTGAAGAATGCAGATGGTTTACAGTTAGTGATATTGAAAAGAATAAGTCTTGAACCACACTCAATTTACACACACATTTGCATTACGCACTCACTTATTTTGTGGCCTCCCCACACACTGCATGTAGATGGTTACAATTACATTGTTATCGAAAAGTGTAAGTTTGGAACCACGCCCAATTTACCCACACATTTGCACACACGCTCCGATATTTTGTCTTGTTTTAATAGGAAAAGAAATTTGTGGCCATAATCTGACGAGACAAGAAATGAAGGCAGATGCTAGAACTTAAGTTATTTCTCACAAAATGAATTTGTAGCACTGATGTAGGAGCTATTTCCAACGACCTTTATTTAGCTTAGGAAAGTATTAAGGCAGTTCCTTAATTGGTTTATACTGTGTAACTGCGAGTCTTAAAATATGTGATGGGAGTGTAGTGTTTAAAAGACACTCTGCAACATGAGTTTCCATTGCATCCTTACCAAGCCTTCCTTTCTATTCGTTTGGTCATGTTCTGTATTTTGTTTAAACCTGTTCTTGCACATCAAGGAGATATCTGATGATAGTATGATAAACTTATCCCATAAAGGCCTTGGCCCTTCAGTCCATTGGTTCATAATCTCTCCAAGTTGTATTGTCCAAAATCTGATTTTGTGCCTTTTCTTTTCCTTGCAGTTTTTCGTTGGTGGCAACTGGAAGTGCGTAAGTATCTTCTCATTTTTATCATAAAAGAAAATGCCTTTGTATTATCTATGGGTTTTTTCTCTCCCCAATTGTTTTCTTCTTCTGAGTTGTACACTGTGTTAATAGATCTCGAGGATAGTTTAGTGATGCAAACCAAGGAGTAAACCACAGTCCATGCAGCATACATATAAGCACCAAATTATTTCCTTGATTTGAACATTCCTTCTTATTTGCTGAACGTACTACGGATATTCAGTCTGCATCACAATATGTCCCAGTTGGTTTCTTTCATTCTTTTTCCCTTACTCATGTTTTTTATTTTATTTTAATTTTTTTTTTTTTTGGGGGGGGGGGTGTTTGTTTTCTCTTGAATTTGAGATTTTGGGGTGCCCCCGGGGGTTTGGGGTGTTTGTCGTATGAAATTTGAGGAACAGACAATGGTATAGGAACGATGCTAAAGGAGGATAGAAAATGAGTTGATTCTCTGTTTCAGCTTGACACATGGCTTTTTTTTTTCCCTGGTAGCAAGCCTCTTACAGAGTACCTATGTCGTATGCTTTTCTCTTTGCCTCCTCATATGGAGAAATGAGTTTTAAGTGATGTATGTTGCAGCTTCTTTCCATTTGGAACTTTCCATCCATGTGGATGTGGTATGGTTTTAGTTTTCTTCCAAGGTTTTGCTAGTATTTATCTGGGGTTGTATTTTTCACACCATGTGCACTTTTAAATATCATCGTATTGGTTGTGCACATATTTCAATGCTTCTTTGGCATACATTCTACAGAGTACAAGCTATGTTTTTACCTCTTGATACTTTTTAGTGTGCTGTTGGAGTTTAATGTCTTATACTTATTCTTCCACGTTTTTAGAATGGGACAAAAGAATCTATCAGTAAGCTTGTCTCGGACTTGAACAGCGCAACGTTGGAGCCTGATGTTGGTAAGTCAGTGTTGCTGTTACGTATAGGATCTTATTCTCATCCATTATGGACTCATTATGTTTGGCAAATTTATTTAGTTATTTATTCAAGTAATTCTCCTAGGTCGAATTTGAAAATAGGATTCAATGCTAGTTTAAAAACTTGCGCCTGTGGAGAACTAAGGATTACAAACAAGGACAATACTTAAGTTTTATTCTTCTGCCACCTGAGCAGAAATTCTGGCACCATCTAACAATGAGAAGTTGGACTTCAAGGAACTTTGATTATTTACCTTGCTGATGTTTCATGAAAAACAATTAAGTATATTATTGGGAGAAAGAAGCTCTTGAATTGAACTGTAGCTTTATCAGGGTGTATGTAGTTACTAACTCCCTATTCTCTTGGATTCTACAGATGTTGTTGTTGCACCTCCTTTTGTTTACATCGACCAGGTAAAGAACTCGTTGACAGATCGAATTGAGATAGCTGCTCAAAATTCTTGGATAGGCAAAGGTGGAGCTTTTACAGGAGAAATCAGGTTAGTGAATTCATTCTGATGAGCCGATAGCCTGAAAGGATTGGTTGCACTCGACATGCTATGTTTCACTTGAGCCAGAAATAGTCTTCTTTAGTGTAAGGCTTACTTGAGTCGAGTTCAGAGAATCTGTAGTATGGCCTACCTCTATAGTGGAAGTCAATCCTAGTAAAAGGGTATACTATTGGTTTGGGCAACTACATTAGTAGGAGTTTATGTGGAATATGCTTGACAAAAAAGCCAGCTTGTTTAGTTTCATTTTCTATGTTTATTCTTGGTTGTTGTATACTTAGCCAGCCAAGAATGGTACGTAACCTTGGAATAGAGGATGCACTGCTGCAGGAAAGAAATAGAAATGCAGCTAATTATAATAACTAATTTTTCAATTTTTTTCTTTTTGCTTGATTCCCCCCACCATGAATGGGTATCTTGTCAGTTAGGGGTTCTGGAATTAGAACCGTGTTAGACTGGGTTTCAGACTGTAGAGGTACCTGTTATATGTTTGTTGTCATGCAGTAGATACGACCTTATGCTGTGATGTAGATTTTTTATACTGTTTTGCTTCCTCATGTTCTTAGGTTGTTGAATACAGGTTGCATTTGTAACGAAGTTGCCAATCTTAAAATTCCAAACATTCAACACGTTCACTTTTCTGTTTGCAGTGTGGAACAGTTGAAAGATATTGGCTGCAAGTGGGTTGTCCTGGGACATTCTGAGCGGAGACACGTTATTGGAGAAGATGATGTGGTAAGAGTTTATCAATGTTTGGAAGTTGAAGTTTCAGTAAATTTTGTGGTTGGGTAAGTAGTTTTCTATGACAAATTGGTGCCATATATTCAATGCTTGACTCGAGTACCCTCACCTTCAGTTTATAGGAAAGAAGGCCGCTTATGCCCTGAGCCAGGGTCTTGGAGTTATAGCCTGCATCGGAGAACTGTTAAACGAGAGAGAAGAAGGAAAAACTAATGATGTTTGTTTTCGGCAAATGAAGGCTTTCGCTGGTTAGCTTCCGTATTTGTGTTTTATTGTATCATAAATTGTTATAGGATCATTTTTGCAAACAAGAAGCTTTTCTGCATCTTTTCTCCATGTGAATGACGTCCATGACATGCAGATGCTGTGCCGAGTTGGGATAATGTTGTAATCGCGTATGAGCCTGTATGGGCAATTGGAACTGGTAAAGTGGCCACACCCCAGCAAGCTCAGGATGTACATGTGGCTGTTCGTGATTGGCTAGAAAAGAATGTTTCAACAGAAGTTGCTTCTAAGACACGTATAATCTATGGAGGTATTCCTCTTTTCTGCATTGTGCCTGTGCAATTATGCGGTTATTATTTCGCAAGTTCGAGTTTGTTGTGTATGATTTTGGGCTGTGTATTTCCAGAAACCAAGAAAAATGCCATACACATCATTTCTTAAAGCATCTGTGTCACAATTCACTCTATGATGCAGCTGGGTATATGTTGTGGTAGTATGAAATCCACCTGTATATTGATTGTGCAAATGGTTGAGGGCCTTGAAGAAGTTTACCGAGCTTGAGACTAGAGGATCATTAAGCTACAGATGTCCCAGCTCCGTTCGTTTTAGAGTCTAAATTCTCCAAGACTACGAGATATAGCATTAATTGCTTTGGCTGTAATAACCAATTAGAGTCCAAACTGTTCTGCAGGATCTGTAAATGGTAGCAACAGTGCTGAGCTTGCAAAACAAGAAGATATTGATGGATTCCTTGTAGGTGGTGCTTCCTTGAAGGTATTGTATCATTTTATGTCATCGATCTTTTTACAATACTAAATATGTTAAACTTCAAATCTGCTAATGCTGCTAGTCTTTCTTTCTTGATCTGAATGAGAATATATTCAGAAGAGCGTTATAAAATGGGGTTGGACAAATCATCCAGATGTGTCGTCAAAACATTATAGTTGATTGTGTTCCGAATTGCATTGATTAAATACGAACAGTACCCTTACACATGATCTTCTGTCTTTAAAATTTTATGCCTTCTATGTCATTGATTATGTGAAAATCTGATGCCTTGCTATATCTTTGTTCAAAGAGAAGTTGTTCAGTTAAAATTCCACCTTAGACAGGAAACCCTTATTTTGAATTATATTTCTTTGTGGTTGCATCGGCAGTCTCACATGTTTTACTATCGCTATCTTTTGAAATAAATTTATAAAAACTCACAAGATAGCGATAACTCTACTGTTTTTAATATTTAAATTGACTTCTTAGTGACGAGCTGAAAAGTTACCATCCTCATTAGGAGAATTTGGAGGAAAAGCAAAGAATATGTGGGATCCTTCCCCAAAGATTTTTTGGGCATCGTCATGATTGTAAGTTGAATTTATATGTGCTGCAGGGTCCTGAGTTTGCTACCATTATCAATTCTGTGACTTCCAAGAAGGTTGCTGCTTGATCACGCCACCAAAGCAAATAAAGGGCTTAGAAAATCACCTTTGTGTTTGATTGATCACTTGACAAAGCCTTCAAGGTTGTTCAGTTCGGTGGGGGATTTTGACTGCTTTACAATTTTGCTTACAGGGACAAATAACTCTGGGATTCGTATATATTATAATTGTGCTATTTTAGCATACATTTTCCCACTTATCTTGTATTTGATGAAGGAGGAAATACTTTTGGTTCAGACAATGCTATGCTTTTGATCAGAAACGAAAAACTATGCTATGCCATGCGCAGCGGTCTGATGGGATTTTTATGTGTTTGGGTTCTATCTTGACCTTGTTGATCCTTCTGGTGAGGAAGTACTTGGTATTTCTCAGATTGAGTTTACTCGTGTGTTGGGACTCTTCAATGTGGATTGATTAGTGCGTTTCAATCCTGTCATGTGTTGTTTTCATAAGCCACAATGAAACTCTGGTTCATGTTGATTCCTATGTTGCACCCAGGTAGCCATCCGTGGTAAAGTGTAAAAACAGGGGTTTTCCCAGCAAGAACAATCGGGCAAAATCGCACTTTTGTCGCGTTTGCATCTCCTCTGCCTCTGATCTTGTGCGCAGAGGTAGCAGCGTAGCAAGGCTATTCCGTGTCAAATTGAGAGAGAGAGAGAGAGAGAGAGAGAGAGAGAATTTGGCTTCCATCTCCACCCCACTATAACTCGATCATCATCCAACCATATCCTTAACACTTTAGCACGATATCAGCACAAGTCACTCATAAAAAAGGAAAAATAGACAACTCGCTATTATGTTCAATTCACCATAATATACCTAACCGGTCAGTTATTCTAATCTCTTGTAAAGTATTGGAACAGCCTTGGACCAGCTCTTTTATAGCATCACATTCTGGTGTGTGACATCCTGAATCGAGCTGATGGAGTTGCATCGATACTTCGATAGTAATTCAATTAATTAACCAACCAACATTCCATCTCATAAAAACAAAAAAAACATCGATTGTAGACCGGTATTGCACCAAACACAAGCAACCACCATCGGGATCAGGGCCGGCGTGTACCCACGGCGGCCTTCCCCCTAGCAATAGCAGTAGTAGTTCCGGCAGCAACACTTGCGGCGGAACCGCTGCTGCGGCTGCTGCAGACTGGACAAACAACTCACAAGCAGCAGCAAGGCTATCGGAGTGGCGGAAAAAAGTAACCAACCCAGGCTCACTTCCGGGGCTTCACCGAACGATAACGCGAAGGAGGACAGAAACCTTTTGATGGCAAGGAACATGGCAACGAGTGCTAGGATCAGCAGGACTGGGAATGCCTGAGGAATTGGATCGGGTCTGCACCTTCTCTTGTATTCCATTGGAAAGGGACCTCTGTGGTCGGAATGAAAAAGCTAAGTTCAATTCCTTGGGAGGTCGTTTGGGAAATGGAATTCCCATCCGATTTTTTGTAGCTTATAAAAAGGAGGTGTCTGAATTGATTGGCCACCTCACCTAATCTCGAAAACGACCATGCTCACTGCTTGACAAGGTGAACTTCGCTATGATAAAAATGCGTCTCCTGATCAAATTAACCGTCGTTGTTGTCCGATCGTTTGATTTTTTGCATGGTCAATATTCGCAACGACCTTCAAAAAGTAATGGTGTTCGAATAATCTGATCATTTGATTTTTCGCATGGTTAATAGTTGCGGCGAGCTTTAAAAAGTGATGGTGTTCGATAAATGAAAATGAACCCGAAAAGAACCACAAAATGGAAAAAACTGGACCGTCCAGTCCACAAAATGGACCCCTTGTGCCACAAATATCTTTGTAGAGGAGCACATGTATTTCACTTTTGAGTTATGCCACAAGAAAAAACTTAATGGTGCCGACAACTAACCCAACTTTAAGAGCAAGTGCAAGTGCACACCTTGTCATAATGGGTAGGCTAACTTTTGTGTTCAGGCTAATGATCAATTTATGCAGCACAATTTTTTAGTATTGTCATTATTCAAATTTTTTCCGCATTTTTTAATTTTTTTCCAAACTTTTATCTGATATTGATTCGTCTCGACGGGAGAAATCAGAATGACTTTTGCATAAGTATTTTGAAAAATATCCAAAGAAAAGCTCAAAATGTCAGATTTTTTGACTTTTTCTTGGATATTTTCTAAAATACTTATGTAAAAGTCATAATTTTTTACTTTTCCGGTTCCTTTCGTTGAGACAAACTAGTATAAAATAAAAGTTCGACATAAAACTAAAAAATGCGGCAAAAATTTGAATAAAGACAACTAAAAAATTGTTCTGCATAAATTAATTATTTGCGTGAACACCCAAAAAAAGGAAAAAAAAAATAAGTAGAAACGTCAGCAAGTACTTCATTGGGCCATCTAGAAGACTAGAACTCATAATTACAAGTTCGATTTCCAAAACTAGTTTTTGAAAATTAAGAAAACCAAATTTAAAGAATAGAAACGGAAAAAATTAATAAGCTGAGTTGTTTAAAGAATTAAAAGCGGGGGAAAAAACAGCATTAAAATCATTTTTTTTCTTTTTATCACGATAGCTTTTATCTCTCCAATACCTTGATTTCACAGCGGCTTAAATTCTAAGAGTTCGTGTAACGACCCAAATTTTTCGGGCCGTTTTTCTTCGAATAAAAATATAGATTTTCGTACCAAATTTTTATTTATTTATTTTTAAATTATCGTTTAATACGTTGTAGCGATAATAAAATTAGGATTTATTTTGAAACGTTAAAGCTTAATAAATTTTGGATCTTTTAAAACTAATTTTATGATTAATAATATTATTATTAGATATTCTGTATATATATATATATATGTACTCATATATATATATATATTTATTAATATATATACTCATAGATATTTATACACACACCTCACACCTCTCAACATCACCAACCCCACCACCTCATCCCTCTCCCTCTCTCTGCCGTATCTCTCTCTCTCGGTTCTCCCTCTCTCCCTTGCATGGCTAGTTGGCTACTAAGTACTAAACCACCAACCCAACCCACCACCTCACCACGACTCCATCCAACCACCTGCCCCCTACCTCCTGCCACCCCCCTGCACCCTACCATGACTTTCACTCCCTTCATTAAAGCTCTCTCTCTCCCTCTTCCTCTCTCTCCCGTAGCTATCTCTCTCTCCTCCCATACTTGGCCACCACCCCACCTCTCCCCTATGAATACCCCCTCCTTGCCCCTATCCAATACACACAACCCACCTCCATCACAGAAAACAGTAGAGAAGAGAGAAAGAAAGAGGAAGCTCGAAGCTTTCGGCTATGGAGGTCTAGAGAGAGAAAGGAAGCGGGTTTGTGCCGTAACGACGTGCTACACTTCAATTCGAGTTTCCAAACTTCAATAACATCCTCAATCATCCCAAAACCAGCGAAAAGTCCCAAGGAAGCAGCCCCAAACGGCCCCCGTTCCCGTCGTCTTCTCCAAACTTCCAAAAACGCTCCATTTGCGTTTTGAGCTCGTACAATCAAAAATAAGGTAGATAAACCATTAAAATACCATCTCCTAAGTATATTTAAGTGTTTTGAACATTACCCGTGGTCCCTAGAAGATCCCATGCATCAAAACGATGCGATAGAAAAATCTGCCATGTACCAGTCGCGAGTTTGCGGCAGCAACGTATAACGTTTCTCGCCGCCACCTTAGACCCATTTGACCTTGTGTCCAGGTGCCCAGCCGCAACCTCCGTTCGGTTTTAGTTAAAAATGGTTCGAAACCATTTTGCGACCTTCCGAACAACATTTTTGACACTCGGACTATTTTTTCTAGACTCCTCACATCTCAAATATTATGTCTTGTTAATATCATATTTTTTTAATTAATTATCTATTTATGAATTATTTATTAGTTATCTTTCAAAATTTACAAACGAAATATGTTTGCGACCTCATAAGCCATATTAATAATGCCCGAGTAATTTTTATTAGACTCTTTAAATTTCCAAGGTGAAACCTTGTTAATCTAAATATATTTAATTTAGTAAATTATTTATTACCTAATTATTTTAGTTTCGACAAATTTTCTATAATATCTTTTATTAAAATAATCTTGCGACCCTTCGGACCCAACGTTTGACACCCGAACCCGTTGCATAGGACCGTAGGATTCTTTTAAAGGTCATGCTACCTATTTTAATAGTAGTATGTAGTATTGTATTTATTATGATTATTAATCAATCTAGATTTGTAAATGAAAAGATTAAATTAATAATTTACTATATTAATAACTAAACCAATCTTTTTGGAGTTAATTAAAATACTTGTTAATTAAAAGAAGCTTAAAGACATCGGTCCAATCATAAAATATTAATTGTTTTACTTACCTGCATTTTATTAATTGATATACTTGCTACAACATGTGATAAGTTGATGTTATTATTGATAAATGGCGTCGAATATGTTTTCTTGCTACGTTGTGAGTTGAATTGAGGCGTGGACACCATTGTATGATTGAGTTACTGCTTAACATGCATTGTATTTACTTTGAAGTTTTGGTAATGCTGTGTTTGATAAGATTGGGCTTAGATCACTGGGTTGGTATACGTTATGGATCATCTAGACGATATTAGGTAAAGGATGAATTGGAAAATGATTGAGTTAAGATTTGGAGATGGGTGCGAACAGGGGCCCAGTCTCGTATTAAGATGGGTGCTTACAGGGGCTCAGTCTTGTGTTAAGGTGGGTGCGAATAGAGGCCAGCCTTGTAGTGAGATGGGTGCGAGCAGAGGCCTAGTCTTGTAGGAGGATGAATGCGAACGGGGGTCCAGTCTTGTGTTAAATAATGTTTACGGGGACCGAATTATTTCAATAATTACGGCAATCCTAACTGATGATATGCCATGGGAAATTCCAAAGGGTAATCGTGCCCTTGCTATGACCTTAAATGGAACATATCCATTTAGGACCCCGCATGCAGGACAGGCAAGGGGGGATTGTCCCATAACACGGTCATCGTTAGTGATTGGGGAGGATCGATCTTGAGGAGAAGATCATCGAGTTCACATAAGGTAATGGATAGTAGCAAAAGAATTATGTGGTTTATTCTTTGTTTCTTGTATTTCAATTATTGAATTATATGCTAGCTGTAAAGTAAGGGGTTAGTAGGGTAAGGGTTTTATCTTCTGAGTTTCGACTCACGGCGTTTAATAAACGCTAGGTACCAAGATAGAGCAGTACGACCAACTGGAGAAACCATACGTCACCAAAGACCTCCCCGGACCAGGATGGAGGGATTGTCAAGCCATGGAGAAATTATTAGAAGTCGTTCCGATTTTCTTTTAATACTGTACTTTCAATTCAAAGAGTTGTAATCGTTAAACTCCGTATCTTTTGTAAAACTCATATTATGTTATCTTATAAATCAAATATTCAGACTTCCGCGGCTAAAACTCTATTTTCGAGAATAAAGTTCTTTATAATGTTTTTGAAATTATTAAATCAAATGAAAATGATTTAATTAACGTGATCGAAAATTGGGGCCTTACAGTTCGTCCGGTCGTCTTGGCCTGAGACTTAAGGGTTTGTTCTCATCTTAGGTCTCAGGTTCGATTCTCTTGGCTAGCAATTCTTGTGGTCACTTTACAGTTTACCCCCACATGTAAGCGTGTGAGAAGCTATGGGAGGGGTGTGGGGAGTAGTGTAAGGTGCCGACAAGCTGGCTCCATACACTCTACATTACGGGAAAGAAGAGAGGAAGATAAAGGTGAAGGATCACATCACAATTTATGTTATAATTTGAAAAAAAAAGGCTTTATAATGAATTACATCATGCAATGTAGACATTTCGTTTTGATGATATATATGACAATGTAATATAAGAATTGGTTTTTACACTCCCTTTTTATTCAAATGCACTCATTTTTGTTTTGCAGTGATGTGAAATTACATGATTACCCTTTTTATGTGTGAAGGAAAAAATGTATGAAGGGTAGTTTTGTAATTCTACATGAATGAAAAAAAAAATAGAATGTACATAGGCAATAGGGAACGTGAAATTCAATTTCCATACTAAAACAAAACATGCAAGACCAGAATAAAACCTTTTGCTAGTACAATTACAGAAAAATTTAGAAAACGGTTCTTAAGTTTGGATCGGGCTTACCCGGCCCAATCCACCTTGGATAGGGTTCAGCCCAATAGACCTTCGTCCTTTTGAAAAAACCTGGGTGGCCCCGACTTGTAGGCTTGGTAAAAGCCTTGGTTAGAACCCATACCAACAGCAATCGGCCCATTCGCCCGTTTTCTTCTCTTTTATGACTGGATGTCTAGGCTAGGCTGGCTAGTTTGCGCACTTTGGTTAATTTCTGAGCCTTGAAATTAACGACCGGACAAACTCTCCAGTGGTCGCAATGCTTATAATGTTCGGTTTCCGTAAAATTCGAACATGCGACTTTGGAGGACAGACACTTGTTTGTCTTCTTGTACCTACTAGAACTGTTCTGCGATTGACGCTACACTTTTTTATCTCCAACTTCCAGCCTTCAGCTGTTTTGTTTCCACTAAACTTTTTTTTCCTAACTTTTGTCTTCCTTCTAGCTATCATGAGATGAGTCTAATGTGCGTATAAGCTAGTCTTAGGATATCAAACATTGTGATTTATCCAAAAAATTGTACGACTAAGGCTCCGTTTGTTTCGATGTAAAATATTTTATCATGTAAAATATATTTTATGTAAAATATTTTTTCTGGAAAAGAAATTTCTAACTTTTATTTTTCGGTGTTTGGTTGGCATTTGAATTTTTATTTTTCCAGAAATCGACAAAATAGTGTAGAGAGAGAGAGAGAGAGAGAGAGAGGAGGGGCTTAAGCGGTGGAGAGATATAAGAATATTGATATTGAATGTGGGTAAAGACTGACGATCGAGGAAATTGAGCAGCCAGAATTGCAATAAAAGGCAAAGGGTTCATTTTGAAAAATAACTTACAGAAGATTTAAGGGTGAGTCATTTTCATTCAATTAATGGAAAATGTTTTATATGTAAAATGTTTTCGTCATTTTTTACACAACCAAATGCCGAAAAATAGGTAAAACATTTTTCCAGAAAATATTTTACGCCCAAATAAACGGAGTCTAAATGTACTCAAGGCCCATTTGTAAAAATATAATAGGCCATCGGTGATGAAATATATAATCTCATGAGCCTAATAAGAGTGACAAAATTTTAATATTATACATTCCACTTTTGGTAAACACAGTATATCTATTCGGCTTGTGAAGCATCTTCGAAGCATAGAATTTCGAATTAAAAAAAAAAAAAAATGTCCTAGTTGGCTGATTTTTGTGATGGCAAAAGCAAACGCCTGCTGGGGAAAGAGAGACGAAGATCCACCCCTACTCCTAGACAAAAAGGCTCTCAATAAAACTAAATGAGTAAAACCAAATATAAATCGGATCGGATCGTGTTGGATCTACCTTCGAATTTTAATTTACTTTTAGGACCTCCGATAAACATGATTAGCTCAATCGAGTAAAAGTAAAAGTAAAATTCCGGATCAAGACGTTCGATCTTGGTGTCTGAATTCACAAGGATCGAAAGTTGACTAAAAGTGATCAAGTAAGTACATTGGATCAAACACATTCAAATACTATTTGATTGAGTTGATTTTTTTATAGAACCACTTGAACGGTTATCCGCGCACATCTCGTCAGTTCCCAAAAGAAACAATCCTGCTAAAACGAGAAATTTTTTAGTGCCGAGCAGGTTTATTTCATGTGGTGCCCGCTCAGTACTTTCGAGCTGTCTGATGCATTTTTGCACGGTCCAGATTGAAACATTCTCTCTCCTCTCATCCCTCCTCCTCCTCTCTCATTTTTCTCTCCAAATTCGAACCGTTCAAAATCGCATCGGACGATTCGGATGTGCGAAGCGGATACCACGTGGTTACCCACCCGGCACAGAAAAATTTCTCCTGCCAAATACTAGAACACATGCACCACTGCAGTTTTGGTCCTTTTTGGGGACAGTCATCGCTGTCGTGGGATCCATTTGGTAACACAAACTCCCAAGGTTCCCACTTTCCAAAACTAATGACACCTCACCTTTTCACCTAAACCACCCCCGCACCTAACTCTCACTTCCCAGGCTAATGGCCTTTAGCTCGGTCGGCATCTCTTATTCCTTCTCATGATGGGAGGTCAGATTCGAGTCACGTCATGAACGTTTAAAATTTAGGACTATAAATAATTTTTAAAATTTACTGTAAACTAACTTACTAACTCTCTGCTCATGTATATGTCTATAGTATTAAAAAAACATAAGAAAGGAACTTTCACTCCCACTTTTTTTCACGTCCTTAATAAAAAAAGGGGACCTAAAAAGTCACTTTTACTTTTGAGTAATTATTCAATGCTGCAGGAATACAAAGCATCAACTTTACACTTGTTTTTATTTTATTTTACATAACTTTTAGTAAAGGATAAATTCCATGAAATATGAACCGATTTCCACTTATCCTCCATATGTTTGAAACTCAACTCCCATGCCTGGAAGCATTCATAGGATTTCGGAAGGAATTTGTCATGCGAGCAAAACATGGCATGATAAGTATAAGATTTTATGACGAAATTATGATTTCCTCTTTATTCGAGGGTGATTTTTCAAGATTGGAAGAGACTCCAGAGGGACCAAAAGAACTAGATTGTTAAGGCCAATCATGGGAGAATCGAGCCAGGATAAGAGGTGACTGAGGTTGGAATAACTTTCGTTGGAGTGCGACGACTGAATTGGGGTTTCAATGTGCTGGTTTTTTTTTTTTTGGACATTATAGGTGGAAGTTAAGGTGAAAAGAACAAGGTGGGCGGATGACTGACGAGGGAGAAGATAAATTGTGATTTTCTGTTTTATGCCCCCTGTGATATTTAGGATCCGTATAGCAGCTAAGGGGGTTAAGTGTGTAGTTTTAAACTTTTGGGAGGTTAAGTGAAAATAAGTCATAATTGAGAGGGGGGGTGGGGGGTTGGTTTTGTTGTTTACCCTTTAACAAAATAAGATAGTGGGAAAAAATTTTATGGGGAGCATGTTAATCCACTTTTATGGGGTATTTTAATACAACATGGGTGATTAATTATGTATATATTCCATCATTTATTTTTCAAAATACCACAGTGATATGTTTGGCCAAAAAAGCCATTGGCTTTCCCGCCAAATTTTTTTTTGTCCTTATTCAAAATTTTTTAGTATCACTTGGCTTATCATCATTTTTTTTTAGAGGATTATTCCATCCTCATGACAAGAGAAATCTAAAAAGTAAAAAAATTTTGGTCGAAATCTAATTTTTTTTGAATAAAGACGAAAAAAGTGATTTTCCCGCCAATTTTCGTCGAAATTCAAAAAAAATTGGATTTCGATCAAATTTTTTTACTTTTTAGATTCCTCTTGTCATGAGGATGCAATAATCCTCCAAAAATTGATGATAAGCCAAGTGATACGAAAAAAATTTGAATAAGGACAAAAAATAAGCCACTTTGACTTAATTGTCCGAACAACCCACACCGCCCCGTCTAAGTCACATCACGTACATGTCTGAGCTGAGCGAAAGTGTGATCACGGGCATTAAAAACGTCCTTGTAATACAATCAGGATAGTAATGATTCAGAGCGTGAATGTAAAACAAAAATCGCGAATAGAAGCGCGGAGTCCTACCGAGAAAATAACGAAAAGTCTACTGGTATAGTAAAATCTGTAAATATTTGTTGTGAGGTCCACTACGGGTCTCACACAAATGATCCGAGCCGTTCATTAAATGTAAAATTTTTTTTTTCAAGGGCTCTCTAGAAAAATCAGTTCAATACAATACTTATAGATGCTTGATTCAATCATCTAACTTTTGATTTAGATTCCCGGATAATAAAACATTACATAATTGGATCGAGCATCTATAAGTATCGGATTGAACTGATTTTTTCGCGGGTACCCTTGAAAAACTGTTTTAAATTTAATGAACGGCTCGGATCATTTGTGTGGACTCGTAGTGGGTCCCATAACAAATTTGTACAAAAAATATGTACAGATTTTCTGTACTAGTAGACTGGTTGGAGAAATAATGCACGTGAAATTTCTGACCTGTCAAGATTCCGTTGGCCGAAAACGCCCGCACACAACGGTTCATGCAGAAATAGTCACTGAGGACTCTCTTCTCTTTGACGAGGCAAAACCCAACACAGCCACAGAGGATTGCAGCTCCTCACAAACACCCAGAAGTAGAGCTCTCAAACAGAACACGTCAAAACGTAGATCCAAACTCAAACTAAAACTCAAACATCTCATCATCTCTCTCTCTCTCTCTCTCTCTCTCTCTCTCTCTCTCTCTCGCTTTAGGGCGCATATACGTACACACATTTATATGTACGTAATGTATGTACGTAGAGTCATGGACGGTTAGGCGACACCTTCTCGTCGAATCCTCTGATGTGATCCACCTTCTGGTCTCACTCTCTCCCTCTCTCTCTCCACCGATCATTGCCCGGCCCCACCTGGGAAAAAACCGTCCCCTTCGCCTGATTTCGATAACGAGTTGAGTATTCGAATTGGGTCTCCATTCAATCCCACAAAAAAAAAAGAGCTGGTGCGAGTAAGTAAATGTGAAGTTCTCGATTACTAGCAACTGCATTCTTTTTCATCGATTCTGATGCGTGCATGTCTTGATTCTTCTTCAGCTTAATTGATCTTTTGTGGCTCCTTGTTTAGTCGAATGGGTTATTGAAATAATGGGGGGGGTTTTTTTAATGGGTTTAATAATGTCATTTTGTTTTCTTCGTATCGTTCTGTTTCTGACTCAGAAACCAAAAACAGAGGATTGGATAGTGATTTCCATTCTTTCATTGATTCTGACTCATGCTTGTTTTGATTCCAACATCACTCAATCAGGGGAGAAAATGGGTTTAATCGCATTTTGTTTTCTTTATCTTCAATTTGTTTCTCATAAACCGAACAGAGTATTCAGAAAGTTTACGCCCTCCGCTCAACGCTCCCCACACGGCTCTAAATCTCACCATCTGAAACACTTTTGGACAGTCTGGATCCTTGGCAGAGTTCTTTAAAATCCAAACAATTGATTGCCCACGGTGGAATGTTGAGTAGTGATTATTGAGCTGTGGGCTCGTATTCAGAATATTACCTTTAGCTTTTAATTGTAGAACTTTTTTGCACCAATTTAATTTTAGAACTTTTTTGGTTTGGGTTTTGAGGGAGGTTTTAAAGTATAATGAGTGTAGAAAGATAGATGGGTTTTGAGAGAGGTTTTAAAGTATAATGAGTGTAGAAAGATAGATGGAGAAAATTTATTAGGGACTGTGCGCAGGGGTTTTGAGTCCCTTAAACGAACAATTCTTACTGCAAAAAAATCTGAAAATTGTAGCCTACTGTTAGTATTTTATTAGTATTATTTAATCCGGAAAACGAGACGGCTTTAGTAGTGGACTATCATTATAGAACGGAGGAACGAAGGGCTTGTAGTATCTTTTTTTCCTTGTGCAAGAATTTCCTTATCTCTTTTGCCTTGCAGCTGAATGTGTTTAATTTCGTTTTGCCTCTAAAGTAAACTAGTCACAGCAATGTTGTTGAATGTGTTTTTCGATTTGCGCAAGGATTAAATCCTTTCTATGACTGACAATCTCTTCTTAATTAATAACAGATTCTTGATTTCTATCAATCCCAAGTAATTTAGTAGCTCCTATCAACGATTCAACTAAAGAATGTTTAGCCTCTCGGCGGATGTGCCTCAAAATGGTAGTGTTAGAAGTATGGACACTCTATGTAGCGTGGCCGAGATGGAAGACTGTGATTTGTCAAGGTTATTAGATAAGCCAAGACCGTTGAATATGGAGAGGCAGAGATCATTTGGTGAATTATCTATTGGGTTGTCTCCACATCACTCCATAAGAAATGTCGATAATAACTCTTTCCGATTCATGGACCATAGCGATGTTGTATTTTCACCGGGGAGACGGTCTGGATTTAATACACCAAGGTCACAAAACGGGTTCGAGACTCATCCGATGGTTGCTGAAGCTTGGGAAACTCTGAGGCGTGCATTGGTTTACTTCCGCGGTCAACCGGTGGGGACAATCGCAGCGTTAGATAATTCTGACGAAAAACTTAACTACGACCAGGTAAATCCCCATTTCCTGCTCTAATGTGTTTGAAGTATCAATAGCGTTATAACCTGTGCTGTCAATCTTTTTGTTCTGTTTTATTATGTACTATAAGCAGCATGTCTTGATTTCTTGAATAGGCAAGTAATGGTGAGGAGGGTATTCTTTTTGCTTTACTCTCTGGATCTTTTATTGCTAATGGCTAGGATATAGACGGAGTCACAAGGACGATTCGTGTGTGAGTTTTTGATGTGCTAAGATAACAAGTAAACTTAATTACTGCGTAAACTGTGGACTCATTTACGGTGTAGTAGTGATATCACAATTTGTGTTTAGTGTGGGATCATTTATTTTGTGTTCGTGGAGTGCCTTCTGTGTCATTTGGTTTCTGATGAAATGTAGGATGGAAAACCAGTTAAATAAAATACGGAATGCCTACATTTGATTGAGCTTCCAGAATAATGGAATTCATAGCTATGGTACTTGAATCTCTTTTATCAGTGTTCCGAAAACTAAAATGCAGGGTTTTAGGGGCAGTAAGTGATACATTCATCTCGAATTACTTGTTGGTTAGGTGTTTGTAAGAGACTTTGTTCCAAGTGCCTTGGCTTTTTTGATGAACGGGGAACCAGAAATAGTCAAGAACTTTATTTTGAAGACCCTTCGCCTTCAATCTTGGGAGAAAAAGATCGACCGGTTCCAACTAGGAGAAGGAGTGATGCCAGCTAGTTTTAAAGTACTCCACGATCCTATCAGGAATACCGAAACATTAATGGCAGATTTTGGCGAGAGTGCAATTGGGAGAGTGGCACCTGTTGATTCTGGATTTTGGTGGATCATATTGCTTCGTGCCTACACAAAGTCTACTGGGGACTCCTCCTTGGCTGAAAGGCCTGAATGCCAAAAGGGTATGCGCCTAATATTGAGCTTATGTCTTTCGGAGGGATTCGACACATTCCCCACTCTTCTTTGTGCTGATGGGTGCTCTATGATTGATCGTAGAATGGTACGCTTTCATTAGTTACTTCTTTATGAAATTACGTGTGAATCGCATTCCTGTCACGGGATATTTATTGTATATATCTTTGTTTTCAGGGTGTTTATGGTTATCCAATTGAGATACAAGCTCTTTTCTTCATGGCTTTGAGATGTGCTTTGCTTTTACTCAAGCATGATGCTGAGGGGAAGGAGCTTCTGGAACGAGTAGCTAAGCGTCTTCACGCCTTGAGCTATCACATGAGAAGTTACTTTTGGATAGATTTGAAGCAACTTAACGATATATATCGATACAAGACAGAGGAGTATTCTCACACTGCAGTCAATAAGTTTAACGTAATTCCTGATTCACTCCCGGAATGGATCTTTGATTTTATGCCAAAGCACGGAGGCTACTTTATTGGAAATGTTGGTCCTTCGAATATGGATTTCCGCTGGTTTTGCTTGGGAAATTGCATTGCCATCTTATCATCCTTGGCAACTCCTGAACAGTCTACTGCGATTATGGATCTAATAGAATCACGCTGGGAAGAATTGATCGGAGAAATGCCAGTTAAGGTTTGTTATCCAGCCCTAGAAAGCCATGAATGGAAGATTATAACCGGATGTGACCCAAAAAATACCAGATGGAGTTACCATAATGGAGGATCTTGGCCAGGTATGCTTCTTCATTGTTGTAGATCCTCTGGTTGCAAAGATTGTAATTGTACTTGTTTGTCAATTTTTGGCATGGTCGTCCTATGTGTCACATTACATGGAATCTTCTCAACATGCAAATTAGGTGTCTCGGACACGCGACACTTGAACAAGGCTATGATGTCATTATCTGAGATGTTTAATAGGACATTCACCTATCTGAGATGTTTAATTGGACATTCACCTAGTAAGCGTACTTTGTAATTGAAATATGCACAGTACTCCTATGTTATACATGAACAAATATTGTGGCTTGTCCCCATGTCCATGATGTGGAAATTAAATGAACTTCACACTAGACACATACCCGCACCGTACATCTAGTTAGGATGGACTGTTTAGATTGGTCTTTTAGCATGGTGGTCGATTTTGCAGCTTTAAGGATGACGCAAGTTTGATTACATATTGGAAGCTTCTTAGGTTCTTAATTTTCTGTGTCGCCTTCTATTAGTAAGAGATTATTATTTCTCCAGCTGTAGAAGCTCTTCCGATGTTCCAATATTCAGAATATGGCGTCTCTCTATAGTCTATATGCTCCAAGTTTCTGATGTTGTTTAATCCGTGGTTATGATGTGGAATTGAGTATTTCTGAAGGATGCAGGATTCTGACTACACTTAAAACGTGCTTATTTGTTTTCTCATAGTATAAAACTTTTCTGAAGTTCAATCATCGCAAATTGTTATGGATGCAGTGCTTTTGTGGCTCCTCACAGCCGCATGTATCAAGACAGGACGGCCCCAAATTGCAAGAAGGGCCATTGAACTTTGCGAGACCAGATTGTTGAAAGACAGCTGGCCCGAGTATTACGATGGGAAGCTTGGTCGATACATTGGGAAACAGGCTCGGAAATTCCAAACCTGGTCCATCGCGGGTTATCTGGTCGCGAAAATGATGTTAGAGGACCCCTCCCACTTGGGTATGGTAGCTCTCGAGGAAGACAAGCAGATGAAACCCGTCATGAAAAGATCTTCTTCGTGGACTTGCTAGGTTTTTGGTACTCTTAATCTTGTCCTTTTTAGGGTTTTTGCATTTGAAGAGAAGCAAGGAACTGGAACCTTTCGCAGTGGGGTAAGAAATTGAAGTCCCTCACGAAAAGCACAGAAGGTGAAGCTTTCCATCTTTGAATCCTTTTCAGTTTCAGTTGAGATACTCCTATGGCAAATAAGTTAAGTCTGTGGTATGTAGCTTGTATTGTGCCCTTCGTGACGGAATTATCATGTTAATTATTTTCCTTCACATATTTGTCCTCTTCATCGGTGTTTCGTGGAGATTTTTTTAAATTTTTCTGGGATATTTAGCGTCGAATTGAGTTCAAATCAGGGGGTTTCCCTCGAAACGACGGGAAGTTCTGTTTCTTAAGAGACCGAAACGAAACATCAATGCAATATACGAAAACTAATGTTTTCCCGGACATGTGGAAACGAATCGAAACATGTCGAAATTCTCAGAACGTACCGAAACCTTGAGTTATTCTGGCAGCAGTGATTAAGTTTCCTCATTTTGGCAGCAAACGGTCTGATTGGCCGCTTGGCACTCGTTTTGCGGGAGTGCTTGGTAGCATCCTGCATTCTGGTACGTTTTCGAATGTTCCTTTTCCTAGGTTTTCGAATGTTGCTTTTCCTAGCTAATCGAAACAACAGGCATACAACACGCATTACGTAAAAATTCGATCCTTGAATCGGGTACAAAGCAAGGCATGCATGGTACAAACCTCATTTTTTGGTGTACCGTTCCTAGTACATGGATTGAATCACAAAAATTAACAAATGGATCCAACTTGACTTGGACATTGATTTTACGAAGCTCAACTGCCATGGTGATTTTACCAGGGTAATTTGTAACCTGTTTTTTACTCGTCAAGAGTCAGCATTGTTAGTTGTAGTTAGTGAGGTTTCAACTCCAGTCAAATGCATGAGAGTATATGGTGTCTACCACTCCACTTGTGAGTAATTTGTAACTTGGACTGCAAACATTCACGATCACCATCATATTAATTCATAATCTAAAACAGTGTTGCATGTTCAAATCCTAAGAAAACCAAAGGTTCCAAATCTTATAAAATCACTTAAGCCATTCAAAAAACACATCCTTGCCCCTCCAACTTCCAAACCTATTCAAAAATTGAACTGCCAGCCTCGTCAAAGAACAATAGCCAATGTCTTGGCAAAGATGGTGGGAAAAATCGATTGGTCAAACGATGTCATCGACATCATCATTCAAACTTATACTACTAAGAAATGACATTGGCCAAAGAAAGGGAAAAATGGCGAAGAAAAACATGGGAACTGGCGGCCCCGTTCCGCTAAGAAAATAATTATTTATTTTTTGAATTAAAGATGATATATTGTGAGAGAATGACTTATTTCGTTAAACGGTAAATAAGTATTTAAAGAATAAGAACCTTAGCAAAACGGCCTAAGAGAATTGACATTATTCTTTATCAGAAGAAATCTCGATTTGGTTTCTTTGAAAAAGGTCAGTTTGCAAGTGGAGTAGGGTGCAGTTGGTGCCTTGTTTATACTTCCATGCACATGGGCAAGGTTCAATTTCCGTAAGAACCCATTCCCTCCCTAAATCCCTTAGAGTAGATTAGAATTAAGGAAGGAAAAAAGAAAAGAAAAGAAAAAGGTCAGTTTTTAAGCTAGAAAAAGGTCAGTTTTTACGCCAGAAAAACCACCGCTCCTTTTATAAATAATAAATATTGCTAGTCTCCTTCTCATGAGGGATCCCTCATTTAGCTTAAGTACGGACCTCATAGATTCAGATCGAATTTTGATGATCTGAATCGTTCAATGTGATTTGAATATGATTTTAAGGATCTCCTATAGAAATTAGCAAAAAATGACTGAAAAGTACTTCATCTGAGCAGTTTTTATTGAATGGTTCAATAAAAAACTACTCAAAACATGCACTTTCCGGTTATATTTTTTCCTGATTTCTCATGAGAAGCCTTAAAATTACATTCTGCACACATTGAACGGTTCGAATTATCAAAATTCAATCGAAAAAAGAAGGTCTGCATTTAAGAACCTCACTTAAGGCCCTCACAGGAAGTGTATTGTAAAATATTGCACCTTAAGGCTCCGTTTGTTACGGTGTAAAATGTTTTTTCAGAAAACAAATTTCAAAATTTTATTTTTCGGTGTTTGGTTGGCACTTGAAAAATATTTTCAGAAATCAACAAAATAGTGTAGAGAGAGAAGGAGGCTTAAACAGTGGAGAGATCTGAGAATATTTGAATTGAACATGGCTCAGGATTGACGATCGAGGAGACTGAGCAGTGAGAATTGTAGTAGAATACAACAGGTTCATTTTGGAAAATAACTTACGAAAGATTTAAGAGTAAGTCATTTTCATCTAATTAAAGGAAAATATTTTTCTTATTTTTTACACAACCAAACAAAAAAAAAATAGATAAAACATTTTACCAAAAAACATTTTACGCGTAAACAAACTGAGCGTAAATGAAATTACACGGTACCCTTTCACAATAACATTGCACCTAAAAGAAAAAGAAGTGTTCGGAAATTTGGCATAAAAAAACGACGTGGTTTAGTGTGAGGCATAGGAGTATATTTGTCCGCCTAGTCAAGACTCAGAACACAAGTCAAGTAATTAGTTGACTTTTTGAATGGGAAGTCAAAAAAGCCAAACTTGGATCCGCAGCACGTAAAGTAAACATCCTCGGTACCAAATCAAAACAAGCTGTATCCATTCTCTTTTTCAGAAAATTCCTGTGCTTGTGTGTCGAGAATTTTTTCGATCATTAAATTATGTTTCAACGATCGAAGAATTTTTTTGACACAGTAGTTTTCAGAAAATCCGAGAAGGTACTGTGCTGCACCGTGCTGTGCACATTCAGGTTATTCGGTCGCCAATTCGCCGGTTCAAATCTCATCTCCGTCGAACAGCCTCACGTTGTGTACATTCAGGTTGTCCTTCGACAATCCGAAGTTTCAAATCTCATCTCCGCCGCCGCATAGCACCATCCCCTAATTCGTTTTCGAGATTTGGGAACGAAAAAACTAACAGCAGGGACACTTTGCAGAATCGGACCCCAAGTCAAATCAAAACTGCTTTTTCCACCCGATCAGGAATATAAAAACGGCAATTACCAATCCCACCACCTACCCAACCCAACCCAACAGTTATCTTCCCAATTCTTAAATTCGCATATTTATTTCCCCCCCACTTTCTCGGCTTCTCACCGCCGTAGGCCACCCACTACACCTAGACCGAGAGAGAGAGAGAGAGAGAGAGAGAGAGAGAGAGAGAGAGAGAGATGGGGTTAGGAAAGAGGCCGATCCAAGAGGCGTCGCTATGGGTGAGGAGACAGCCGCCCAAGGTGAAGGCGTTCCTTGCGGTGGTGACGGGGATGGCGGCGCTGGTGGTGCTGCGTGTCATCGTACACGATCACGACAACCTCTTCGTCGCCGGCGAAGCCGTTCACTCCATTGGCATCTGCGTCCTCATCTACAAACTCACCAAGGAAAAAACTTGCGCAGGTTCATTAACGTACAGCCATCGCCCCAACTAACACGCACACACAGACATGGATTGAAAGTTATACTCCTATGCGTTCGGTTATTTTTTATTATTTTTGTATAAATGAATGTGTGGGACAGCTTACGCACAGCTCGACCACTTCGGGGTACTAAAGTTAACCACCGGGCAAACCTCCGGTAACCACCAAGGTTTGGAATGTCTGGTTTTCGTGGGATTCGAATTTGCGACCTCTTGGGGGCAAATGCGTTAGGGTGATGATCAATCGTTGGAAAGTACACGTGATGCGTGTGTATTTCGCGGAAGAGGAAGGGGGACTGGGGGAGAAAGCGGTAAACCTGAAACTTCAATTCACACACACGATGAAAAATGGGAGTGGCATTTTTGTTTCTTTTTTCATTATTTCAGTGGTGGCAATTCCCTTTATGCAGTTCAGTTAAAAGGATGAGCAACGCTGCGGTAGCTACTGATACCGCATTTTCACACTGCATCGTTTGCTCCATATTGACGACACAGGCGTGGTGGGCTCCACACAAACACTTGTATGGGGACTGCCACACTTTTGTCTATGGAGTAATAGATGGGTGCAGTGTCACTAGATTTTCCCAAAAAGGATAGTCTGGGAAGACTGATATGTCAGCCTCAAAACTACGTTACCACAAAAAGGGTGCTCTCTTTATATATACAGTAGATATGCTTAGATAGATTAGTTTCTTCGGTGTGTCTGGTTTTGATTAGTCGTTGGACTAGAAAGGCGATAAAGTTTGGAACTTTACAACCAATTGGAGTAATTTAACGTATCGTACGAGACCAAATGATACTTCTTTTTTCTCACCGTGCGCTCCATAGATGGTTTTGGGCTATAACTCATGTGTAATGTAGGTTTAGTGCATCTCTCTGTTAACTTGGCAATGCTTGTGAAACTATTTTACCTCCCGAACATAGCTCGGCTAAAGCTTTTCAGTTTTTGTCTGATCGAATAATTAATTTTCTGATGCTTGTTTTATAGAATCCATAGCTCCTCTTATTCCTGGAGTGTTGGCCATCTAGTATTCACAAGACGCTGCTCAGTTAGTGGATTTCTTATTTCTGGGATCGTATAGATCGTGGTAACTTGCTCTAAATGGTATATATCGTGCATGTCTTTAGATATCTAATCATTTTGTTGGGATGGTGCATGCTAGAATATTTACGATCTATGTAGCACGGGTACGAACAAGGATACGGATACGAGCACGAACATGGGACACGAAATTTCTTAAAAAATGGGGCCACTGCATGGACACAAAATTAAATAAATGAATAAATAATACTGTATATATTTTATACCAGTGGAAATATAGTTAGATGTATAAGTATGAAGCTTCATTTTATATGTAAAAACTTATCATATATGTCATATTACACTTTTAACTCAAAAAATATTTGAAGCAATACACATTTACCCCCGAAAAATTTAAAAATTACATATTTAACCCCTGCCATGTCCCCATACGTGTCCCTACTGCGTTCCTCTCTTGTCCCGGCCGTGTTCTTCCTGTGTCGCCCCAAAAAATTAATTGAACTTATTGGACACGCCATGCAGTGTGTCCCATAGATATTTTGCCGTGTCCCCCGCTTGTGTGCTTCATAGTTTACGATTCTGATATTTTCTTGTCCATGCCCTATCTGTAAGACATTCGGGGTACAAATCTACAATCTCATGAGGACGTTTGGTTTCTCCTTTGGTTTGTATGGATTTAAAGTCTTGAATTCTCCAGCTTTATTTTACAAGTTAATTCACAATGACTTGTGTCGTTGCTCTCATCCTCAACTAGATGCGTCTGGAAGCATAAAGCACCTTCCTATGCTGTTCACAAAAAAAAAAAAAAACAGCTGTTAAAAAAGTACCTTCCTACAAGGATTTATGGTGCCATTTGTTCGCAACTTTAGGGGTTGTCGAAAAATTCACCATGAAGAGTTCTAGGAAAAATGGACCAAAGAAGCCCACTCACTTATAAGAAGTCCCTGTTATTTTCAGGTCATCAATTGTGAGAATTATGTTTCGTGGTTGTCAGTCTACTGCTATTGCTTCGTACTTGTTATCGGGGTCTTCCGCTTTCTAAAGTGAGCGTGCATACTTTTGTACTTGCTTTTGTCACAAACACATTTTACTGAAAATCATTGCATACTCGATGGAATTTAATCTCTATTTATTTAGTTTCCTTGTATATATTAAGTAACATCTTTTTACACATACAAACATGTTTATAGTTGTTGTTTTGGTCCTCACACTTCCAAGTTATCTACAACCACTGTGATTAGTTCAAATACCATCACCTGTCTGGTCGTGGCACGGAGGCTATTGTTTGACTTTAATCTGTCATTTGGCTTAAAAGTCCTGAAGCTGATTTGCTGAGTTTTCTCACCCATGGCATTCTCCTACATTTGAGCATAAGTTAAGGACAAAAGTTGTACTTCGTAAGAGATCCAAGTTTTATTCTAAGAAACTCTTGAAGCACTGGTGAGTAGTGGCCTGAGGGAGTCTTTATGTAAAGCTGCAATTCTATAGCATGTTTTGGAGGTTCAGCTTATGCTACACATCATTTATATCTTCTGAGGGAACTTTTCCATGTATGTTTTCAGTGTACTTTTTTTTTATTGTTGCGCTGACTGTAGTTAATTTACACTTTCGAATATTTTGCAGGACTCTCACTTAAATCACAGGAATTAGCAGCGCTGTTTTTAGCTGTTAGGCTGTACTGCAGTTTTGTCATGGAATATGATATACATACCTTGCTTGATTTATCCACACTGGCTACAACTCTGTGGGTTATTTATATGATGCGTTTTAATCTTAAGTCAAGTTATATGGAGGACAAAGACAACTTTGCAATGTATTATGTGGTGAGTACAAGTTTTCGCCACTGACATGATGACTACAATTGTTTGTCCTTTTGTTGTCATTCATCCATCACAATATGCTTAAGACAATATTTTTTTTAAATTGATTTCCTTGCATCAGTAAGCATGGTCATTTTTTTTATGGTAACTCAGGTGTCCAACTTACGTGCACTTCGACTAATCCTGGGGGCCCAATCCCACAGCCCCCATTTGCGGGGAGCTCAATTAAAGCCGTAGCAATTGCTTCCTAAGAAGCATGGACATGTCTATCAGCCTCATCACGGACACAACATGACACGACACGACACTCTTCGGACACGTATTGAACTTGCCTAAATACTTGTTCAATGCATTTATTATATTTCTTTTACTTAGACTCATTGTGGATACTCTAGGACATGTTGGCAACACTTTTGGAACATGCTAAGGGCTAATTAAAATGTCTCCGACGTTTATATGAAATCATAACATACCTCTATAATATAATAATACAAATACATTCACATTTGACGTGTTTTCGGAGAAATGACGTGGCCGCGCATCGGTGTTCTGTCATGTCCGTATCCCGGTTTGTACTTCTTAGATTGCTTCGTATGCACTAGCCCCAAAGGAGTTGATAGCACCTAGGAGGGTTTGAACTTAAGACCTTAGGAAGGAGCAAAGTCCCAAGTCCCAGGCCTTAACCACTAGGCCAACCCCTTGGGTTCAGAAAGCGTGGTCATTGTGTGTCAGTCAGGATAAAGAAGCAGGGTGGGCTGAAGACAATTTAGGGCCTGAAGTAGGATCAAAACTAGGCCTTTTCACATATTACTATTTATTTAAAGTAATTTAATTTAATTATATTTTTCTAACTTTTTTGGAAGCAAAATTAGTAATTAGATCTTTGTAGTCAAGTTTTTCTACAAAAACTTATTCTATTGATTGTATGGCTAACCCATTTAATCTTTCTTGTCACAATAAATTAGGATAACCCTTAGAGAAGATACACCCTGTCTTTTTCTGTCAGTTTTTGTTCCTTATTTTGGGTTCTGCTTTGTTGAGTGTAGAATTATTTATAATACTATAAATTATTGTTTCCACATATACACATACTACTATGTAATACCCATAGAAAATTTGGGGCCTTCTCAAATATGGGGCCTAAAGCACATGCTTCACTGGCCTAATGGACAAGCCGGCCCTGTATAGAAGCTTCTCTTTGTTTCTTCCATAGTACAACGAAATTGGTTAGTGGGCAGCATTGCTTGGTGCAATGGTAAAAGCTCATGCTGCCATGCATGAGAATGGCTTTGTGTTTAGGTAAATATCCTCTCAGGAGCAGCACTATTTGTAAAAGCCCTTGTTTTTGGGATAGTATGGTTAAAATTTTTAAGCAGCTCATAGTTTAATGCCCATAGGCCCATATTCGGCTCATATGAATGGCTTCTTATTATCAAACATTTCTTTCTTGTTCATAGATTTTCCTCGCTTTTTCTTTTATGGGCCATCTTTTTCTTAGATTTGCTTGCAGTTTGATCAAGGGTTTCGTCTTCGGTTGATCTGTACATTCTCTATGAATGATTCTCTTTTACTAAGAGAACAAGTCGCCTTCCTTCTCATTTTGCTGTAGGTGGTGCCATGTGCGGTATTGGCTTTGTTAGTCCAGCCGTCAACTTCGCATACTTTTATCAACAGATTCTTTTGGGCTTTCTGTGTATACCTGGAAGCTGTTTCTGTATTACCCCAACTTCGTGTCATGCAAAACACAAAGGTAAAATCGGTGACATAATAGATTTTTGTTGTTCACTCATGTATTAGTGCTTGGCTACATCACTCTTCTTCTCTTTGAACTCTCAGATTGTTGAACCATTCACGGCTCATTACGTATTCGCATTAGGTGTTGCCAGGTTCCTGAGCTGTGCTCACTGGGTTCTACAGGTTTGAAATGTGGACTTTGAATATCTCTGTTCTTTTAAAAGTGGGGAATGATTAAATTCTTCTATTTGCCTTGTCAAATCTGACGTTTGTGAGAATACCAACAGATACGGAAAATCTTGTGTGGAATTTAGATTGTTATTTGCTATAAAAAAAAAAAAAAAAAACTGCCAATGGAGTTAAGTGCCTTTTGTTGATATCAAATTTGTTCTCTTAGCGTAATCAAATGACAAGGAGTTTTAGTGCAGGGGTTTATGGATTCCAAATTTATGATCAGTTGCTATCAGGTTGCCTCTTTTTAGATTTATATTTACTTTGGACATTAGCTTTGTGTTCTAGCGGATCTATGATTTTCCAGTAATCTTCGTTTTCTATTACCTTTTCCCTTCCAGTAATCTTTGTTTTATATTCCTTTTTATCCACAGGTTTTGGACAGCGGTGGCCGTCTGCTGACAGCTCTAGGTTACGGGTTATGGCCTTCGATGGTTCTTATCTCGGAAATCGTTCAGACTTTCATACTAGCAGACTTCTGCTACTACTATGTTAAAAGGTCATTATTTTTAGTTTTCTTATTGATGCTACATACTCGTGTTAAAGGGACACCCAATCCTCTCTGGGATAGATAGATTTTGAAAACGTATCTGTTTTTGCCTTGCAGTGTTTTCGGAGGACAACTTGTGCTACGTCTTCCTTCTGGCGTTGTGTAATCGAAGATTATACGAAGCATGATCGGCATTGACCCGGAACTTAAAAATAGTCGTACGATTTTCATTTCGGTTCTTTTGCTCATGTGATTCCTGTTATAGGACTTGGTTGCATCTGAGATCACGGATCAATTTTCTTGCTCTGATATCATGGTTTTTGGTTAAGCACTAATATGTGGCTTCATCTATTGGATTTTAGGTAGCCGAGCCGAGCCGAGCCGAGCCGAGCCGTGTAGTGTTCGAGCTCGGCTTGTTTCTCGGCTCGTCAGACAAGCCTTTGACAAGCTGAGCACATTCATTTACTGAACGAGCTGAGCCTATGCAAACGAGCCGAGCTTTAGAGAGTTGAGCTCGGCTCGAAAGAAACCTTCAAAAAACTTGCTTGAATGCTTAATTGCACGGGATCTGAATTGGCATAATGTTCTTTGTGGAAATGGCTCTGCCATCTCTCTTTTGGGAGCACAGTCCGTAAGTAGGGCTCGCAACCAATCCAAATAGTACTGTAGTAAATTGTTAAAGTTTACTTTCAACTTTACTGTCGTTAAAAGTGTATTCAAGTTTGACTTGTTTATACGGAGAACGGCTCTCGATGAGCTCTAAGGTAGCAAATTATGAGTTGATCTTGGGTAAGTTAACTTTCTTAAAGAGTATAAGATAAGCGAACCGAGTAGTAATTTTGCTCAAGTTTGGTTCAAAAGTAGAGTTCAAAAAAAAATTGAAACTTGATTTGTATAAGTAACGTGCCGATTTCGAATGAGCTTTTAACGAGATGAGCGACGGTAAAGCATAGCAGCAATTCATGGGGGACAAAGATGAAGAACTCGAACTCCTTTTTTTGTTTTAATTGGCTTCGAACACCTTGCTTCATCATAGATAATTTATTTTTATTTTTGAGTTAAAAACACCTGATTTAAGCAAGGGAGAAATTAACCGTTCAAAAAAGCAAGGGAGAAATTAAGCTCCTTTTCTGGGAAAAGAAAAAAAAAAGAAAAAGAAAAGAGGGTTAAACCAGATTTTGGCTCACATGTTTTTGAAAATTTATGTTTATTATTTTAAATTTTATGAAAAAAAAAATTGGCAAGAAAAGTGACATCTTCAAAGGTATACATATATATTGAATCTCATAAACTTTATTCAGGTAGTTTTCTTTCCTTTCGTAATTTTAATTTTTTTCTTTTCGGATGTTACTATGGTCAACTATATTTTGGAAAGCTAAAAAATGAGTTGTATGGAACTAAACATGTCAATCAAGCATTTAATTCTTTAATGGGTCCATTGATTTAGTTGGAAACGCGCGATGATAAGCCCTATGCCCAAAATTCCCAATTTCTCTAACATTTTTTTTGAGTAGATGTACAAAAAAAAAAAAAAAAAGGTATAGGGGATAAAATTCCAGGGGACACGTGACCCCCATAGGCCTATGCTAGCTCCGCCCCTGTCGCCGCCACGTACGAAGCTGAACATTTTATTTGACGGGGCGAAGATGAGCTTGAACTCAAGTAGCTTGATTTGTTTATTAATTTTATACGTCGTATTGTGCGGCCGAAAGATGCTTGAGCTGAGCTATAACATTCCTGTATTGATGAGTAATGGTTCCTCGATCAGAAAGAAAGAAAGAAAAGAGAATGGTTCCAGAGAATGTCACAGCTGGGAAGCACAAAATCTGTACTATAAAGCTGAGTAATGGACCCTCCATAATTTGCACAACAAAACAACAAGCATATTTGGTGAACCCCCCCGCCCCCCGCCCTCACCTCCTGACTTTATCTCTATATTCCAAGCCTCCCACGGTTGATGAGGTGTGTATAGCGTAGCCGCCTAGGGGTGGCCCGGATGGGCATCGATTCGTGCCATCAAGTGTTTGTATTAGAATTCTTTCGACCTTAATCTGATCTGTTTAGTTTTTCGTGTTCCGTGTACGAAATATCCGACCCTAACTCGCTAATTTTGTGTCCGGTTCGTGCCGTGTTGTCGTGTCCTTTCATAAATTCCCGCCCCGCGTCGTGCTCGTGTTCGTGTCGGAATTCTCTCGACCCTAACCCGACCTGTTTGGGTTTTCGTGTTATCGTGTCGGGTCTCGCTAAGGCGCTAATTTCGTGTTGGGTTCGCGTCATGTCGGAAATTCCCACCCCCTATATACTATATAGCCTATGCAATCATCTGTTTCCATTATTGTAAGCTCTGCTTTATCATTTTTGGGACGGCTATCTTGGCTGCAAATGGTTGGTAGAGTTTTTATACAGTTTAAAACTTGTCGGAATGATTTCAAGGAGTTAAAAAGTACTCCCTCCGTCCCTTTTTTATAGTCTAGTATTTCATTTTGGGCTGTCCCTTAATAAGTGTCAATTTTGTAAAGTTAGTGGGTAAAAGTTGGTGTATTGTCTATCTTGTCCCTAAAAGTATATTCCTTTTTTGAAAAGTAAGTGAATAAAAGAGTAATGATGATGGGTAAATAGGGAAAGTGGAGAAAAAAGTTGATGTGAAAGGTATAATGATGATGTCTTTTTAATAAGTTGGAGTTACGAAGCAGGACACTTAAAAAGGGACGGAGGGAGTTGGTTCAAATGAGTGCAATTGGAGGTGACCCAAACTATATTAGACCACCTTCTTTGTCATTTGAAAAATACTTGAACAAGTGAGTGTTAGTAGTTACTCAACGACCCAATAGAATAGGTCTAATTTTGATGATTGACTTGGATTATCCAAAAGCCTTTTCTTTTTTCTTTCTAGTTATATAACATCCGTTCAGGCCATCTTGCGCACCTCGATTACACGAAGAGCCATCTTGCGCACCTCGACTAATTTTTCATGAAGTTAACAACCAGATAAACCTTTTAGCGGTCCCAAGATGTGGAATATATATCTAGCCTCTGTGATGAATCTCCAAATTGATTCTCCGAAAGGGAAAATAATTCAATGCTCCAGGGGCACCGCCACATGGTACCCCAAACTCTTTGTATACCACCCATTTGTGTGGTTCCCACCACAAAATGTGTGGAACTCACACATGTGACATAGAAGAATTTGGGACACCGGGCATGGAATAATTACCCTAAAGGGCAAAGCCTTAGGGCACTATTGTGTGTAATTACTAATTAGCGTGCATTTGGTACCGTAAAAGGTGAGAAATGATCTTCCCCACACCCCTTCCGCACGAACACCCTCGTATTGCCAGCCTAGTACTGTAGTACATAACAAAACACTAGAAGAGAAGTCTTATTGCACAAGTTTTGGGCAGGTAAAACACTATAGAAAAGTATACTTTGCTCATCTCCATCCGACCTCTGTTCAAATAGACTAAAAAAATAAGAGTCACTTTTCCTTTTGTTCAGGCTACTGGCTCTTGCAATGGCAGAATCAGGAATGTAATCTACTCTGAGCTAAAATGAGTTGGTGGCTGGGTGAATTGGGTTGAGCTATAAATTTTTCGTATAAATTTTTGTTTTGTTTTTTTTTTTTTAAATTGACCTTGACTATAGCCCACCCAATCTTTATATAGTTCTGCCCTTGGCTCTTGCACGGAGACCCTGGTCGATTTGGATTAGGCGGCAATTTCCTGAGCTCTCCAACGGCGACGATGAAGGCGTCTGAAGGCAGATGCGATGACAATATTGCGGCGGAATCAAGATCTGGTGACGATCCTCCATCCACCACCTCCACGTGCAAAGTATTGGGTTGAACATCGGCGCTGAACGGCTCTTCGCGTTTTGTTGTCTACAAACTTAAACCAAGTTTTAAGCTGTCGGCAGTTAAGTAGGCCATATTGCCAGCCTATTATCCGTATCCCCATCCCACCTCTCTTATTCTTTCTTCTTGGCATGGATATGCATGCATTGCCACATTGCCACGTTCCCCAAACTCACTCTCTCTCTCTCTCTCTATAAATACAGCTCTCACCTTCACTTGTTTTCTGTACTAAGCTAAATATCTTCACTGTGTTTTCTCTTCTTTCTGTCACAAACATATTCACTAATGGCCATCACTAAAGCTCTTGTTGCTTCACTTGTTCTCTCTCTGCTTGTTCTTGATGTGGTCCAGCCATTGCAAACCAATCAAGTGGTAAATCTCAATCTCGATCTTCTGTGAAAATTCAAAGAAAACCATTGCATTTTCGTTAACACATACTCCACTTCTACTGTGCTTAATTATATGTTTCCTAAAATGATGCAGACTAGCAACAGTCTCACGGATACCGCCGCCGGCAAGCCCATGGGTACGTCAATTCGGCTACTCTAATATTGACAACAAAATAGTGAATTCTACCTCTCTCTCTTAAACAGCTTAAGCTTTTAGATAAGTTGGTGGGTTCAATATATGCTAAGCCTCTTGTTTGTTGCCGATGATACTAAAAGCTCCACGTCCTATTTTCTTATATGTATCCTAATAGTGCGACGACCTTTACCAATCCTGAATTATAAATACTCCAATATAAAACCAACCACTTCGAGTGAGGAAATCGACTTCCAAACGGAATTCCAAACCAAACCAAACCAAACCAAACCAAACGGAATTCCAAACCAAACCAAACCAAACCAAACCAAACGGAATTCCAATCTGCAAAAGACCTAAACCAAAATGGAAACTTTGAAACTATGTACCGTTATGATTTGTACCATAATTATGTTGTGTTTTTTGGTTTGTTGTGAATATAGATTGTGGCGGAGCTTGTGCTGGTAGGTGCAAATTGTCGTCAAGGCCAAATTTGTGCAAGAGGGCGTGCGGGACGTGCTGTGCCAGGTGCCAGTGTGTTCCTCCTGGCACCTCGGGCAATTTGGAGGCATGTCCTTGCTACGCCGCCATGACCACTCACAACAACCGGCGTAAATGCCCTTAGAAACTACCACCCGCTCTCAGGGCGAGCGAGTGCTGCGACAACATCGTACTACTCGTCAAGGCAACGTTATCTTTTGATGCAGAACTTGCGTTATAACGCATCAAAACAACGATGTTTTGACGTACGCCCCAACTACCGTCTCTTGTTTCTTCTCGTTCGGATTGTTAAGGGAATAAATATTGGGCAGAATAAAACTTGTAATCCCATGTGTACAGAGTGTGTAGCAACAACGTTGGGTTGGGCTATTTTAAGGCTTTTAAATGCAAGTGCCCTTAAAATAATCTATTCGTTTGTTGGAAAATGCTAAAAACAATCTAATGGACCGTTAATAAGAATGAAAAACCTAGTAGCATACGGAAAAAAGCGCGTAGAATCATGTAAAAGTGCATAAAATTGTGTGATTCTATTGTTTTGACATTTTTTTTTACTCACATGAGTCGTTTTTAGCACATCGATACGTCTCCATCTCCCTCTAGAATACTAGGCTAATTGCTCCTTCGATGTTTGTAGAATATATCTTCCAATTCGAAATTAGCCTCAAATAAAAACAAACTAAAAGCCAAAAAAAAAAAAAAAAAGTAATTCCGATTAGTGCGCAACTCCATATGGCCATATCATCCCACAACACTTCCAATATCTGCTTTTTATCCATATGATATTGAATATATTACTCATTTTTTGTATTAAAAAATTAAGATTTGGCAAAACTTTAAAAACATCAAAAAAAGAATTTGCAGCCAATAGTTTTAGCTTTTCCTGTGAAACAATCACCTGCTCACAACTTTATTGCCACTTTACATTTAAATTACAGATGGCATTTAGGAGTAACAGAAAAAAATGCTCATCAAACACTTTTTACACGCGGATAAAAAACAAAACACTTTTTACACGTGCCTAAAATAGGTGTATCCATAAGACTCATTTAGATGATCTGAGCTATTCATTTTGTTGGTTCTGGTGTGTAGAACCACGCACAAAATCAAGGTAACCCGATATTGGTAATTGCCTTAACTCTGTTTTTTTGGTACGGATAATCTGCACATCAGGGCCTCCAAAATGGAAGGCTCGGATCATCAAAGTATTGATATAGTGGGCAGACTGTTTGGATCAAGAAGGAAGCCGCGTCCAATATGAATTTATCAGAGTTCGGAGAGGCACCTCCCATTGATGAAATCTACAACCTCCGTAACTGCTTGGTCAAGTGCAGCTGTTACCGCCAACAGATTCTGCAAAAATTCGACCCCTGTCGGTTTATCACCATCCACTATATCAGTTATGGCTTTAACAAATATTGCAGGAACCTTCAAAAGATCCGCTACATAAGCAACTGCTGCTCCCTGCAACACGAAACATATACAAGAACAGGCTCACCACTATGCACGAGTGCAAAACCAAAATACGTATACATATCGTGGAAGCGGTACTACAAATTAGGCAACAAATGGAAAGTACAAGGAAAAGCAAGAAAAAAAACCATCAATATGGCTGTCTATCCAATGAGTCTTTAATTGAGAACTTGCATAAAAAAGATCAAAAAACCTCGATATGGACATAAATAGCAACCGATTGAGAGAAGAAATGATCGAGAACTTACCTCCATGTCTTTAATTGTTGCATCATTTGAAACAATTGATGCTTCATCCTTGGGTGACGTATCCAATGAGTCGCCAGTAGACAATTTGCCAACCTAACTCAATAAAGCACGAATGAAATTTCTGAGAGCCACTGGTGCATGAGGAGTACTTAAAGCAGATCACAATTAATAATAAACCCGATATGTAAAGAATAAAAGACTATGCCAAGCAAGTGATAAAATATGGACTACTGATATATCCAAGGAGTTTCCAGCATGGTAATCACCTTGACGTTAAGTGTCTTCACGAGATTGGGTGTTGGGAAAGCCTGCCGCAAACCAACTCCATACAGATCAAAAACCTGCCCCAGAAAAAGATGTTCAGGAGAAAGAAATGGAGCTTAAGTAGAGCTTTCACGAGGATAAAGCATTTTTATTAAGATCTTTAAGCCCTATGCGGCCTACATAACTGCCGGCCATACAAGTGTAAATGTCTATTGTCTAATCCAAGTATCCAACCGACTTCATGTATTCTAATTTCTAGTATGGAATCAACTATGCAGATTTGTCCTCAAATCCAAGCGTTTGAATTTCCAAATCTGAAATATCAAAGTTAAGCGTGGATTTTGGTATATTCTAGCATGCAGGATCAGAAGCCTGTGCTTCCTAAAGCCAGGATTACCTGGACCTAGTAGGAGGTACTGAAAGGTAGATGTGCAATAGCTCTTGCAGAAGAGTGCCCAAGTACTTCGCAATATTTGCCTTCTAGGTCTCCTTATATAACCCACTTTAATATGAAACAAACAAGATTATGTTTCGATTAATAAGAAAATTGAAAGCTGCAAGTCGTCTTTCGTAATCGTGGTGTTGCTGTCATGGAAAACTATTGGGGAGCATTTCACTAATAATCAACATCTTGCAATATACAAAAAGAAAACTAGAGAAAACTTACAGGGATGGGTATCCTTCTATCGTGGAAGGCAACGTCCGATGCAAGAAAAATATCAGCTATACTAGCTCCTTTGGCCTGGAAACAGCTAAACATTAATGTGGAATACATATCAAAGCACTGCACCAAACACAATTCAAAGGTTTGTCGCATGATTTTGGTGGACAAAAAAGCAAATATCTGACGCATGCTGTGAGAAATTCTATAACAGCTATCTCATTTCTTTGTACACTGAAGTTTATGAAAGAGGAAACCTAAATTTAAAGGACCATTCCATGGAAAAGGTGAAAATGACAAGGAGTCCGGTTATCAAGTAAGTTACCAACACATTGAGCAGAATGGAAATTTTCACTGTTTAGCCCGAGATGGTTGTTACAAGTACTCTTGAAAAACTCAAGCAGAAAATAAACACTACCAGCAATATACAAAATAAAAGAGCTCCAAGATGAACAAATCATACAGTTTCTCAGAATTTGAGAATAACTCTATCTGCAATCAATCAATATACAAAAGCTCAAGATGATTTCCATTCAAGCAACCATGGAAGAAAGACGAAAACAATCCTGGCTGCACATATTATACCTTAAAGCCACCAGCAGTGCCAGCGTTTATGATAAGGTCTGGCTGCAATGCGAGGATAGAAGCATAGGTCACAAGAGATGCTGAAATCGTGCCTACACTGTCAACTCCTGAAAAGGTTCAAGGACTCAGCAACATGTAACCCATCATAACCTTTCCACATGAAATACGAATGCATCAATCATCTCAATAAAATTCCATTAATGGCCATGCTATCTTTTAACCTGCGCTCAATATTCGAATGAAAGTATGAATTGAATCTGATAGTGACCCTTCAAAATCTTTGTTAGCATCTTCGGATCCTGGGCATTGATATCATCAACACAGCTAACCTGGTGATACTTCAAGCCGCACAGTACTTATAGAGTTTAATCTTCTATGAACTGCTAAAATCTATATGTTGGAACAACCAGACTCAGGAAAATCATTTTAAGGAAACATGTTTAAATGACGTACATCTTCAAAATCCTTGATAGTTCTGTAGTACCCAGAAAAATCACTAATCAGGAAATATATATACGCATAACAAACTGTGTGCTTGAATTGTTAGTGTGTGGAACTGGTTAACAGTCCCCATCATATCAATCTACGATGTAAAGCTTTTACAGAGATGAATACATAAGACTAGCAGGCCCATTCACAAGTTGTTTTCCATATATAACACAGTTCCTTTTTTTCTTTCCTTGGGTAAAATACAAAACAATTGCTTGGTAGAGACATCTTTGACAATATCTGGCCAATACAAAACAATTGCTTGGTAGAGACATCTTTGACAATATCTGGCCGAAACCACACATAAATGCACCAAAATTAGCTGAAGTTTGAAAGTTGCTTGGATTAGCTAGTGGGAAATATGCTAAATTATAAGGGTTAGCCAATTGGTGTTGCATCAGCCTAATCACAAGTTGCCAGCACTCATACTTGTCAACCAGGGAGTACTGAATTCAGTTGCACATAAAGACCAGCTGGAAAAAGGCCTCAGTAGCAGAATCAGCAGTCTATCAAAACTCACTGAGTATGTACTAGAAAGTGTGCACGCAATTGCCAAAACATATAATCGTCATTGCAAATTGCAACGAAACAAAAAAATCAAACAAACAAACTTCGGAACCAATACCCACCCAAAATTGTGTCTTTTCCAGGCCAGATTATATTGATGTTTAGGTCTTTGTAAGTACCACAGTAGCGAACCCAAGGAACCCCCATTGGGAACCTGCATAGTTTTGAAATCACGAATCAAAACCCGAACTAAACAAGAGAATATAGTACCCGAAAACAACACTGAAGCAAGTTCACTTAAAATGCCCAAAGGAAAAAAAGAACCCGAGATAATTGAAAGGATGAAACTTGGAAAACACTATTCGTACTGTTTGATCCCCTGTGATGCAAAATGCAATTGACAAAGCACAACACGGTATCAAACAAAATAGAAACAAAACATAAAAGTAACAATAAATAGAGCTTGGCAAAGCAATTACCATTTTAAATCACGGTCAAGATTCTATAATTAAGTGAAAACAAATTGAATACTTGTTATGTCCACATTCAAGGTAGCTCCACAAGAATTTGTCTCCATTATAGAGGGCAATCAAGAACCGGAAAAATAGTCCTGCTTCATAATTTTAGTTCTCCTAGGACCATTTCCTTAATCAACCATCATCACTATGCATTTTCTATTTATGTACCTGTCATAAAAGAAGCACATACCTCTGCAGCTTTGCTGCTCATGAAATCAAAAATTCTACAACCGCACACTCTTACACCAACACAATACACACTCACATTCATGTGGGGCCCCACACAAAGGAAGTAAGGTGTGTGTGGGTCCCAGCATAATGTGGGGACCACACACACTAGTGGTGTCGTGTGGATCCCAACATAAGCTTGAGTGTATTGTGTTTGTGTAAGTGCGTGTGGTTGTAGAAGAGTTGCCATGAAATTGTCTATGTACTATATGCATGCAAGACCTTTGTGTATAAACGGTCGAGGACTATTGCTATGCACTCAACCAGTTCGAGTCTGTGTACTTTTTTTTTTTTGATCGGCAAAAGTGACATTTTATTAAGGGGAAGGGGAATCCAATCAAAAGTTGAAAAATACATCTGGATGGGACAAAGCCCAAACACATCACTGAGACAAAGCCCAAAACACCTAAAGACCTACAAAGCCTAGATAAAGCAAAAAGAAGAAGAAGCATACTATACGTATCATATACATTTCGGATCAAAAAAAAAAAAAAAAAAGAAGTATCGTATACATTTGGAATACTCTCGTGTATTATACTAATTTAAGTTAATTAACAAAAATTATTTGGAATTGGCTCCTACAAGTCCCTTGAATGATAAAAATTTCTTATAATTTCTATACAGTGTGGAGTAAAAAATCCCTAAAATTTCAAATTTCAATCATTTTTTAGGTTGCGTGTAAAATTAAGAGGTGCCTACGCACACAAACACGATATCGTTTCTTCTTCGGACCTCGCAAATAACAATATATACTCAAAAAACATATTTCTATCATGAATGTGAAAATACATGTGATTTGGGCCCTGCTAGACACAAATCATGCGTCCGCCGCCGGTAACTAGCACAGATAACTTCTCACAAAACTCTCCTTCTACATTAGTACTAAGCACGACAAATTCAAATTCCGTTGGTTCAATTCCTCGGGATTTTTTTCTCCACGAAAATACAACACACGCGTTCTAGTAAGAAAAGAAAAAGCGACAGAAGAAACTAACACGGGATTGAGGTCCTCCTTAAGCTGGAACTTGTTCACAAGAGGAAGCGCTTCGGTCCGCATAGCTAAACGAATTTCACAAACCCAAAATCCAATCAGTAAAAGCAGTGACGATTACGAGAGAGAGAGAGAGAGAGAGAGAGAGAGAGAGAGAGAGAGAGAGAGAGAACTAAGTGGTACTACTTGTTATGATGACGACGGTGGAAATGGAGCGGTTATCCATGGTTTCCTTTGAAGCACTGGATTCCTCTTCGGGCGGGGCCTTAGCCATGGAGTCTGCGAGAAATCGTAAGAGGTGGGTTTCGAAAACAGATGAGCCCCCCTATATAGGGAGAGAGAGAGGGGAGGGTCCGGCTCCTCTCCCTAGGGAATTGGAGGATCTCCGATTCCAATTTAATGGTCAAAATTACCCTCGAAACTCTAGCCTCAAAGCTTATAAAGTACTAGTGTTTATCCAAGTCTATGGCACTATGCGTGCCGGTTGCAATTACGTCAGCGTATGTGAACATGTGTATATGTGCATAATGAGTGTCACATAAGACAAAAGTGCCACGTAGAACAAACAGTCTTCTGTTTTATTAGATAGTAGTAGTAGTAGTAGTAATAATAATAATAATAATAATAATAATAATAATAATGGGTGCCACGTAATACAAACAGCCTTCAGTTTTATTAGAGAGATTATACGGGCACCCAATTAACGGTGTGTTATAAAAATTCATTAATCTTCGAATGTGTTATAAAAAAAATTATTAATTTTTTTAACGGCGTCTTCTCTCCCTGTTAAATTTACCTTTGAAAAACTTATTTTAAATTGCTCATGAGAATTTTTTTCGACCGATATCATATAGCTCATGAGAAATTTTTACTAATATTAATATTATGTCAGTAATTTTTTTTCTTTTAGCATGAATTTTTCATTGATATTATCTTATTATGTAGCTAATGAGATTTTTTTTATGGATACTAGTGTATTTCCATGTGTTCTTCGAACTGTGTTGTTCGCTCATTGATATAGTTGTTCTTGTATATAAGAAAGTTGAAATTAAGATTCAGTTATGGAAATTAGAAAGAAATCGTAAGAGTAACTAATTGAATGTAAGATAATTTTTACAAAAAAATTGTTTTAGAAGAAATGCAAAAGGAGTTCTTTGATTAATCTTGTGAATCTGATAGTTATTTGAACTTGCACATGTTATTAAAGTAACGATATGAAATTTTACTAATGTTTGAAATTCGGTAAATTGGTTCCTAGAATCTAACAACTGGGGAGTATTTGGGGAATAATTGGATGCCTGTAGAATACCATATGAGCTTTGGGGCTCGAGATACTAGAGTAATCCTGACCATTGAATTGAAATTGGAAGATCCTCCAATTTCTTATGGATTGGAGAGGAGCTGGACTCACCGGGCCATCCATTTCGGCAATAATTTATTTAAAATGGGAATTCGGGTCTTCCATTTCGGCTGTTTTTGAGTAAAAAATGTTTAGATTTTTTGGAGAGTTTCAACCTAAAATTAATTAGACAATAGGTGGAGTAGCATCTATAGTATATTAACCAAGTTTGGATGACTTAAAGGGAAAATTTCAAAATAGCACCTAAATTTTTACTCCAATACCACTGAAACACCTGAATTTCACTTTATTTCAATTAAACACTTGGACTTTCAAAATCCCCAAATTGAGACACCTATCATTAGCCTCCCTCCATTCCTTCACAAATCGGCTGATGTGGCTCATTTCTGGCGTTAAAGGACCCCACTAGATATGTTAGGAAGTGAACTCAATGCACAAAATTAGGAAGTGAACTCATTTCTGGTTGTGATTGTGTGCATTGAGTTCACTTTCTATTTTCTAATATGTCTAGTGAGGTCCTTTAAAGCCAGAAATGAGCCACATCAGCTGATTTGTGAAGGAAATGGATGGAGACTAATGACAGATGCCTTAATTTGGGGATTTTGAAAGTTCAGGTGCTTAATTGAAATAAAGTGAAGTTCAGGTGTTTCGATGACATTGGAGTGAAAATTCAGGTGCCATTTTGAACTTTTCCCTTTAAGTCACCCAAACTTGGTTAATATACTATAGAGGCTAACGGCTGAGTCATAGGGACCACCGGTCAACGTCCCACAAACAAAATACGCCTTCTCTTCTGCTCCTTCCCAATCAAGTGCCGTTCGTTTCTTTATTACGGATCATCGCCGCTCGATTGTTCATCACGGAGATGGCAATTTCCTTATAATCCAATGGATCACCGTCACACCAAAAGTACGCCGAGTTATTTATGATCCATTTTGAAATGTCACACAAATAATTAGAACCGTTCAATTTATTTTAAACACTTTGAATTCATTCTAAAAAAAGAGGAGCTTGGTAGTAATTGGCGATGAGTTAAGATTGCAAGTGGATTGGTACTGTGATAGCTTAGTAATTGACATCATGCACTCTCGTGTATTTGATAGTGATTTAGAATTCACTATATGGAGTAATATGCTGAGGAACAAAACAAAGGCTTCAACTATCATTAGCAATCCCTTAGAGAGATAACCAGAAGATGAGGTGGTACATTTTGTTTGTTCAATTTTGATTATGTCATCGAGTTACCCTAAGAGCATTGATGCAGTTTTTAATCGCCCCGATGACATTAAGGCAAGATTTAGAGGCGCGAACTATTTTTCGTTTTCGCCCCATGTATAAACGTAGTGATGAGAATCAAGTAACTCACTACTCGTTGTGCGAAATGCGGAAGACATTAACGATTTTAACAAGTACAGCCGATCTATAGTACAAATAAAACTAATGGGAACGGAGGGAGTAGTAGTGTTTAATAGTACAACGTCTAGTCTATCGTGCCAACCCCTTTTATCTCGGAAAACTATTATTTGCTCTCGGGTACCACGAGGTGCTCCAAGGGCCTTCTCCACCCCGGCGTGGGAGCCAACACACATTTTTAATGGAATTATCACTCTTTTTATCTACCATTCCTATCTTCAGCAGCTTCAAAACGTGATAAGTTAGGGATGCTATCATGGTACGCTGTGATGCACATGCACCAGTTCTGTGGCCATGCGAATTTTCCATTTCCCTATCAAATGGTACCTTTCGATAGCTACTAAAGTTCACGTTTTGGAACTATCGGCCAGTTGGCACAAGAATGACCCAACCTTATCATACAATACAGCTAGATGAGTGTACCCTCTGACCTTATCATACTAATGCTGTCGGAGGAATTTTTTCGGTACGCATCACGTACTCTCATGAATTTGTTCGCAGTGTTCAAACTTCAATAACAACAACTAGCAATCCTGAAGGTATTTTTCACCGAAGGAAAGAAAAAATCTTAACGGTGCCTAGATTGACCTATATATATATATATATATATATTTTTTTTTTGACGGCAATCTTGACCTGTATTTAACAATAGTCTTTTAAAAACTCTACAATTACGCACACTTACATCTATTTGGGGATCTTTCAATATGTGTGTGCAATGCGATGTGGATGTGTGTACAAAACTATTTGTGTAAGTGTGTTTGATTGTGAAAGAGTTGATAGTCTCGAGGGAGGAGAGTTGCTGTCTACTAGCACTACACACAACGTACGCTCCCATTAATGGAGGTGGGGCTAACGCCTATCAAAAAACAAAAACAAAAATGGAGGTGGCGCTAACATACAGTATTGCATTTTGTTAAGGAGAACTGAAGGCTGCGTTCTTGTAAATTTATAAGTTTGAAATTTATTTCGATGTTTTTTATTTTTCGTAACTTTTTGTTTAGCTTTTCTTTATAATTTTTGAGATTAATCATTCGTCTCGACAGGATGGATCGAAAAAATATAAAAATATGGACTGATATTGAAAAAATTTAAATAAGACAACACTTTAAACAAATAAGACAGTTATTTGATACTTTTTTCGCTTTTAGTGAATTTTTTTGGCTTTCCATCATAATTTTTTATTTTTTAGACTTCTCTCGTCGAGATGAATGATTAATCCAAAAAATATGACGCGAATCTAAAAAAAATTCAGAAAAGACCAAGAAAACACACAAAACAAAGAAAAATAATTTATAAATTTTTTTGCTTAACAAAAAAAAAAAACCCAAAAAATGAAGAAGAAAACTATGTCTACAAGAATGAAGCCGATTAAAGGAAAAGAGCATTTATTCTTTTCTTTTTTTTTGAAAAAATAGACTTTTGAAACTGATTAAAAAGTTAATTCCGAGAACAAAATTCTGAATCAAAATCAACTTTTGCACAAATTAAAAATACGAAAATGCTAAAGGCACCGGCCTGCGGTGCACAGACAGGCACGTGGGGCCCACTTCGATTCCTGCATGGGTAATCCGATGCTGTAATCTGAATGAAGAAATTGAAGATTGGATCAAACACCTACAAATATTGGATTGAGCTAATTTTTCGTGAGGTAACTCGAAGCGTTATTTTAAAATTATTGAGCGGCTCAAATTACCTGTGAGAGACCTGGAGTGAGCTCCACATGCCGGTCTGTGCACTGTCAGTTCCACAAAAGGGTTCTTAAAAGTAATAGAGGTTTGGATAATACTCATTGAGGATTGGTACAATACAGGAAACTCGGTCCATAAAAATGTCCTTGAAAAGAAATGAATGGTCTAGATTCAGAGCACAAGTAATGAATGGTCCAGATTCACAGTGCTGTGAATCTGGACCATTCATTTGTTTTTAAGAACACTTTCATGGACCGAGTTTCGTGTGAATCTGGATCATTCATTTCTTTTCAAGGACCCTTTCATGGACCGGATTTTATGCATCCGATCATTTTTGATACTCATTTATTCTCTATATCATTTTGCAGTCATGGGTCGCATCTTCAATCACCATAAGGCCACCTAGCTATCTCATACTTATCTTCGGATCAAAAAAAAAAAATCTCATACTTATCATACTCGTAATAAGTACGAATTTGAACAAGTTAAGGGAGGCTTTCAAAATCAGAAATTGCGTGATGGCTTTTTCCAGTTTCATGATCAACGAGAGTTTCCTCCTCCCACAATGCAGATGCGGGAGCACGCGCACGCAAACGTGAAATTAAGTGTGTTTCGCAAAAATTTCAAGCTCTAAAAAATTCGCGAGAACTGAGAGCGAAACCTTGTAACAAGAATTGAGAGCGGCCTCTCTCTAACCGTAGCCGTCGCACCACTTTGTTTCTCCCTTTCCCTCCCTCCACCTAGGATTTTCACCCTCAAATGAGGGGGGATCTACCCTATGGAACTATCGGCCAATTGGCACAAGAATGACCCAACCTTATCATACAGGACAGCTGGATGAGTGTACCCTCTTGACCTTAATTACTTATGTTGTCGGAGGAGTTTTTGTTGGTACGCATCATGTACTCCGGTGAATTTACTCGGTGTTCAAACGTCAATAGTAACAACTAAACAATCCTGAAGGTATTTTCACCGAGAGGGGAAAAAAAAAAAAAATCTTAATGGTACGTAGAATGACTTGTATTTTTTTTTTTTTTTTTAAACGGCAATCTTGACCTGTATTTAACAATAGTCTTTTACAAACTCTACAATTACGCACACTTACACAATGATCACACACTTAACATTTATTTGAGGATCCTCCGGTATGTGTGCGACCTCGATGTGGATGTGTGTATAAAAGTACTTGTGTAAGTGTGTCTGATTGTGAAAGAGTTGATGGTCTTGAGGGAGGAGAGTTGCTACATGCTAGGACCACACACAAACACACTCCCATTGATGGAGGTGGGGCTCACATACAGTATTACATATTGTGGGCTCCACCTTTCTTATGAGTTTGTTGTGTGAGTGTTTCTGTATTGTTTTACGATTTATGTTTCATGGAGTGATTTATAGATTTTCCTTTCGGTAAATAAGCGATTTTAGTTTTTGCCCTTTCGTTTCCCAAAGTGATTATTGACATTCTCGACGAACTCTTAAAGGTTAACAATTCCGATCATCAAAACCAATTTAAAAAGACCTACAAATGGGCTTAAAAAGTCAACTGGATCATTCATTTCTTTTCAAGAACACTTTCATAAACTGGGTTTCACGTATCCGATCATTTTTTATACTCATTTCTTCTCTATATCCTCTTGCAGTTCATGGGTCACATTCGCAATCACCATAAGGCCACCTAGCTATCTCAAACTTATCATATATACTCCTAATAAGTACGAATTTGAACAAGGGAGGCTTTCCAAATCAGAAATTGCGTGATGCCTTTTTCCTGTTTCATGATCAACGAGAGTTTCTTCCTCACATAATGCGCGTGTGGGAACGCGCAAGCGTGGAATTAGTGTTTTTCAAAAAATATTCAAACTCTTAAAATAAGCGAGAACGAGATTTAAGAGCGAAAGTTTATAACAAGAATTGAGAGCAGAAGCTAGCGATCGGCTCTAACGGAAGATTATGTGACCTAAGTTTCATCTACAATTGATTATGAGTCATTTGTATCTGGATTAAACACAGTGAAAGACAATTTTGTTGTGTGATTATCGAAAAGTAGAGCGCTAAAATTATTTCTGGAACATAATTGCATAGGCATTTTACCTTATACGGGAGGTGGGCTGTCCACTTCTATAGTGGAAAGTGGAAACCAACAGATCTGGAGCAATATATCGAATGATGCATCACATCATATGCATCACATCACATGTAGTAGTCCAATTCTACCAGGATAATCTAACGCTAATCCAAGAGTGGGAGGTTTTGTTAGCTAACACGTACCCTTGGAGTTGGAGGGGATAAGCTCTCCCCGTCCTCCCTTGTCCCCCTTCCTTCTCCAAAAAGTCCCACCAACAAAAAAACCTTTCTTCCATCTACCCCTCCCACCAAACAAGCCCCACGGGGGATTATTGACTCTTTTAGTTGTGTTCTGCGTGATAATGGGGATGAATCTCAAGGACATCTCTTTTTCCTTTGCACCTTTTCCTATCATGTTTGGCAGTTTTTTTTTTTTTTTTTGGGGGGGGTTGTGAAAAATGGCATTCATAGGCCTGGTATGTCCTCGGATTATGAGGTGGATTGGACTAAGCTCCATAGAGGAGGTACAAATTTACGGCCAGTGACGGATTCGAAAATTTCTTATAGGAGGTCACCCATTTTGGACTGGTCTTATACTTTTAAAGTCGTACGTAGTCGAACTCACGTCAAATTTTATTATCAAATTCGAAAATGAGTATATAGGTATATCATTTATTTTTTTTTGGTTAGTGTCAATTATAAATTTTGAGCTTGTACTGCCATTTGTGAGGAGGCCGGACACCTTTCTGCTGGTACAACCATGTTGCTTCGTTAGTTTGGGGAATACTATATAAACCAATCATATTTGGTTGGATAGATCTTTTGTACTTTTGGTTTCCTCATCGATGTACCCCTTCAAGCTTTAATAAATTGTTTCGTTTGCCGAGCCAAAAAAAAAAAACCAATCATATTTGGATTCATGTCATAAAGATGAGGTTTTTAAAACTTTTTTACGTGCTGGCTGTCAGCTACTTAACGCACAACTCTCCTCCTTTGTCCAGGCTTGGGACCGGCTGGAAAAGAAAGATAAGGCTTTAGTTTTCAGGAATATATATATATATATAGCGCCCTTCCTCTGCGGACGCCCGCAGACTTCCAAAATGAGGACTTTGCTTCCTAGCCGTTGGATTCATCCAACGACTATGACAAAAGGGAAGATCTCGCGGGTAAAGGAGTTGGATCGGGTAAAAAAATAGTTTGCGGGTCGTCTGGATCTCCTCAGTCGGATCCTAACAAAACCCAAAGCGTTCCTTTTTCCCGTTCAAACCAACACAGACAAAGAGAGAGAAAGAGAGCGGGAGAGTTGAAAACGCGAACGATCGAAGACAATGACCACAAAATCAAAGAAAACAAAGAGAGATTGAAGAAGAACAACAAACTCTAACCCGCAAAACGGATCCCTCTTCCCCCTTTCCTTATTTCGTTCCAGATCGAAGAGAGAGGAGATACAACTAGACGCTAACCAACAAACCCCACGATCGAACACGACGAACCATGTATCTCTCTCTCTCTCAAGATGTATCTCAATCTCTCCCTGGCTGTATTTTAGAAAATTGGTTTACAAGGAAAACCCTAGTTTCGAGTTTGGGTTCTTCGATTATGGCACACATGTTTTTTTTTTGGTTCTGATTCCTATTTCGAGTTTGGGTTTATACTCAAACTCTTTGAAAGAAAAATAAAAGGTGATTGAGTTTTGGGTTTTTGTAATTTTTGTAATTGGAGTTTATACCAAAAACACACGGATCCCCTTTCCCTCATCTTCCCCTTTCCACACAGACGAATAGAGAGAGAAAGCCAAGAGACAAAATTCAAAACGACGAAGAAGAAATCGAAGAAGATCCAACGATGAAGAAGAAATCGAACAGACTTGATGTAATGTAAGTGAGTTAACCACTTAGATGTTACGTATCGCCAATAGTTCTGCTGAAGTTGTTGCCTTCAGAAGTCTAGGTACTCGTAGAGGTTCTAGTATTTGGTCATGTTGTTTTTATTTAGTTTTCCTTTTCTCGTTACATTGTAGCATTTTGAGTTGAGCAACTAGCAGTGCAAGGTCGTCAAACAATCCTTTGGTTTAACTCGGTTTTTGAGAAGACCGAATTTTGTGTCATTCTTGTCGTAAATGATGTTGCTATTTGCCTGTTGAAAATGATAAATCTTATGTTTTGTTTTGTGAGAAAGGAGATGAATGTTTCTTTTTCCTTGCCTGCCTTCACTTACGTACCAGGAAGATCTATCAATGACTTGCACTGTTGTTTCCCATGGGATGTTGTGGTACATCTATGTTTAATTCCTTGGAAATTGACTCTTTTTTTTTTGGTTCAATAATAATCACATGGGATTTACTGGCTTATTGAGTGAGCTAAGAGCATAAGGTGTTTGATGTAAGGTCGCAACAACATTTTCAAGGATATAAGTTTTTGTATGAAGTGCATTGAGTTGACTCTGCTGCAAATGTGGCTGTTTATACTCTTCAATTATGTAATTTCCCTCTCCTTTTATAATGCAGAATGACTCTTCAACGAGTTTGGAACGGCCAATCATATCACCCAAAGTCCTCCATATGCCCATGCAAATTGGTCAGATCAGGTGGTTTTAGATGTGCACCTCAATTGCTTTACTGTGAGCCACTCCAAAGGCCAAGATAAATGAAGCTATTGAAGGCAATGAAAGAGATTGAAGCTATTGAAGTCAGTGAAAGGGATTGAAGCTATTGAAATGAATCAAAGGTCGAGATAAATGATCGATTTGTTGTAATTGGGAATATCAAGTTGTAGTATCAAGTTTTAGTTTTGCGAAACCTAACTTCTTATGTAATTGATAATTGTGATGAGAACGGTTCGGCATAGGTTTTAATTTTATTGGATTGTGAATGATTGAATGTTTATATAATTGTCTCCCTCCTCCCCCCGTCTTCGTTTCCCCCTCTCCCCTCCTTCAAGCTGTCCCGTCTTTCGTTCCTCCCTGCTTCCCCCCTCTCGTTCCTCTTCCTTCCGTTTTTTCTGGCCGGTGGTCCGACCCTCGTGATGGGTTTCCTGTCCTTGCTGTCCGGCGATGCTGGTTTAGGCCGGAAGTAGAGGCAGTGAGTGGTGGTCCGATAAGCGGCGCGCGTTTAATGTGGCAATAAGGTGAATTTTGGGGTTGGGGTTTTGCTTTTTTTCTTCTGTACCAGCCGTTTGGCTGGTTCTTTTACCGGTCGGTCCCCCCGGTCCGATTTGTGCTAGTCTAGGCTTTAGATCCAATGGGTGTTGGTGGTGGGATAATAATTTTTAGGTTAGGTTTTGTTGTTGGCCTGAGTTTACAGCTGCAGTGAAGTCCTTTGCGTGCTTGGATTGTGCCGGTGGCTTTGGTGCTGTACAGTGGGCAATCAACCCTTGGTGTTGTTGGGGATGGTGTCCGGTACAGTGGTGGCTGGCGGTTTTCAGGGATGGTGTCCGGTACAGTGGGCAATCAACCCTTGGTGTGTTCAGCTTCAACGACTCGATCCGACAAAGGAGGCATGCAGATCTTTGGGGGCCATGGACTTTGGCAGGAGAGCTGTATTTTTCTTTGGTTGTTTCTTAGTTGTTGTTTTTTTCCAGATTCTTGCTGTGCTTATTGTTTTCTACGGGTTTGAGCTGTGGTCCGTTAGGATTCTCTACTACCGGGACCTAGATTGGTTCCTAATCTAGGCGTTTCGTTGGTCTTGCTTTTATAGGGAGTGCCTGTGTCGAAGTCTTGGTAGTTTTGGCTCATTCTTGTATCGTTTGTTGAAATCTGTATTGCCTTCGGGCTTTTGGCGTAATCAAAAAAAAAAAAAAAAGTTTATATAATTGTGATGCAAATCCTAACTTTGTTGTGAATGAATAATTTGACAATGAAAACCATAAGAGAAGGGTATGTGGTTGTGGTTAGAAAAGGCTCAATCAGCCTTTCACATCAATTTGGGTCCCAAATCCCAATTAAGGTTAAACCCTAAAAGCTGCTTAAGGTTTAGAACACGCAATCGAACAAGTGTAGGATTTCCATCCTTGTTTTTTCTTTCACATCCATGTTTATTGCATAAAAAAAACCCTAATTTCAAAATCGAACCAGAAAATAAAAAAATATGTATTTTTGGTATAAACCCTAATTACAAAAATTACAAAAACTCAAAACTCAATCACTTCTTATTTTTCTTTCAAAGAGTTTGAGTATAAACCCTAACTCGAAATAGGAATCAGAACAAAAAAAAAAAAAAAATGTGTGCCATAATCGAAGAACCCAAACTCGAAACTAGGATTTTCTTTGTAAACCAATTTTCTAAAATACAGCCAGGGAGAGATTGAGATACATCTTGAGAGAGAGAGATACCAGGTTCGTCGTGTTCGATCGTGGGGTTTGCTGGTTAGTGTCTAGCTGTATCTCCTCTCTCTTCGACCTGGAACGAAATAAGGAAAGGGGGAAGAGGGATCCATTTTGCGGGTAGGAGTTTGTTGTTCTTCTTCGATCTCTCTTTGTCTTCTTTGATTTCGTGGTCGTCGTCTTTGATCGTTTGCGTTTTCAGCTCTCTCGCTCTCTTTCTCTCTCTTCGTCTGTGTTGGTTTGAACGGAAAATAGGAACGCTTGGGGTTTTGTTAGGATTCGACTGAGGAGATCCAAACGACCCGCGAACCATTTTTTACCCGACCCAACTCCTTCTTTACCTGCGAGATCTTCCCTTTTGTCACAACTGTTTTCATCCAACGGCTAGGAAGCAAAGTCCGCATTTTGGAAGTCTGCGGGCGTCCGCAGAGGAAGGGCGCTTTATATATATATATATATAGTAAGCTTCTAATGCGGATCTCCGCATCCAAACAAAGTTTTCAGGGGGTCACGTGATCCCCTTGTAAAACTTATTGAGACTTGAGGCCCTCATTTGGGGCCCAGTTTTTAGGGGGTCACGTGATCCCTTTGTATCTATACTGAATCTGCCCCTGTTTACAACATCTGCTCATGAAACTATCTTGTGGTGCTGTTATATATCACTTTGCGGAGGGAGAGAAACAGGCATATTTTCCAAGGCCATGAGCTCTGATGTATACCAAATTATGAGGGCTATTAAATGGAACATCTCTCATAAGGTCTTTTAGTTTCTCTCTTTGCCCTGTAGAGTTTTCTTTGGTCTTCGTTGTAATGTTTCCTTGTTTTGGGGATTTTGTAGTTCTGGTTTGTACGTAATTTCTGGCCGGGCGCCTAAGTTTTTTTTTTTGGGTCTTGGGAATGCCGCTTAGCTTTCGAATTGGTTTTGTTTCTCCATAAAATTTTAATTATCCAAAAAATAAATTTCATTTCAAATGAGCCGTCCAATCGAAATTCAACTTGGATAATGAATTCAGTCATGTTTTTCATTAGATGGAAAAAAAAAAAAAGAAGAGAAAAGGTTCCATACGTAAGCAATTATCTTCAATTTTCTCTTTCCTAAGAAAATGGTATTAGTAGGCAAAATCTTACTTTTTCTTGAATGAAACTTTGGATTCGGATCAGAGGTAGGAGAACTTTTTGGATTTTGGATCAGTGGTTTGTAATTTCTATTTGAATTTTTTTTTTTTGAAGGGGAGCATCTTCGTACCCCTAAATTGAGCGTATGGACTTGCTAAGTCACATAATCGTGTGAGTGTGAATGCCATCGCAAGCATGTGAGCGTTTTTAAAATGCATCCCGTACTTAAAATTCGCGAGATCGAGAATTGAGAGCATAAGCGTCGAGAATTTTATGGGATTATGTGATTGAGGGTATGGGCGTGGGTGTGACCTTGTGAAGATGGCCTACCGGCCTGTCCAAAGCCCGTTGGTCTAGAGAGTTGGCCCAAGCCTAACTCAGCCAGTCAACCAAATCAACTCAGCTGCCAAATGGCTATGGGCCGGGTTTTCTAAACGGAATTAGGCCTGTTTTGGCAGAAAAAAAACACCAACTTGGCTTTTTCATTTGTCTTCATTCAAAATTTTTTTTTTACATTAGTTAGTTTTGCGTGAAAATTTTCTGGGTTGTTGATTCGTTCCGACGAGATTAATCGAAAAACTAAAAAATTATGATTGAGTTTTGAATTTTTTGAATGAAGACAAAAATAAGACATTTTTAAGACAAAAAGTTGTCTTTATTCATAATTTTTTACTTTTTCAATTCCTTTAATCGAAACGAATCAATAATTCACAAATGTTTAACGTGAAACTAACAAATGCGAAAAAAAATTTGAATATAGATAAAAAAAAAAAAAGAGCGAGAGGACAAGTTGACTTTGGTTTTTTTTTTTGGCCACAATGAGCCAGTACCCATCGATGGGGCTTAGACCACAACCTCTTGGGTTAAACGGCTGGCTTTTACCATATGAAATGCCACTTTCAATTTATAGCCATAATCCTTAAAATGTCTGCCAATCTAGTTGTCAATCCTTGCATAACGCTTACGTTTTTTATTCTCGCTTTCGTGAATTTTAATAGTTTATATCGTGTTACAAAAAAGACGCTTATAAGTACTCGAGTTTGGCTTGCTGATTTTATGGCATGTTTCGCAGCGTCTCATAAATAGCTTCTACGTACACCTATCATTGAGTGGGAGGCGGGGGGCCTGCTCCCCCCTTCTTGCTCCCCTTCTTGCTCCGTACGCAGTGGGGTCCATTCCGGGTCTCGCTCCGATAATCGGGATCGTTCACTTTGTAGAGCTCGTCGAGTAGAACAACCATACAAAAAATCAGCTTAATTGGATATCATTAAGTGTCTGATCGGAACCATAATCCTTAAAATGTCTGCCACTCTAGTTGTCAATTCTTACATTGCGCTTACGTTTTTAATTCTCGCTTTACTAAATTTTAGTAGTTTATATCGTGTTATAAAAAGGACGCTTATAAGTACTCGAGTTTGGCTTGCTGATTTTATGGCATGTTTCGCAGCGTCTCATAAATAGCTTCTACCCCTATCACTGAGTGGGGACACCACCACAATTTTTTTTTTTTTTTTTTGGGGGGGGTGTGGGGTAAGTACCACCATAATAGTACCATATCTTCTTGGGAATAGGAATTCTAGATCTTTTTTATTTCTCATTTATTTCCCGACTTGGAACTTTTCATTAATAATAATAATAATAAAACGTGACGTTCATTTCATGCACAAGATAATCTTGTTCATTGTAAGATTATCTTGCTTTCTTATATTTATATGATATGATATGTTTTGTGTTCCTAAAAAATAAAAACAGAGATTTTCCGTTCCACTTTCTCTTCTTAAAAAATACTCCTTCCGTCCCAAAAAAAACATGACAATTTTTGAAATTCGTGAAAAACTTTGTATAATAGAATTAATCGAGAACTTTTAAACGAGAATCATTCTGCATAATTTTCGAGATTCGTATTGAAAGATGTAAGAAATTAAAATTGACACGAATATCAAAAATTGTCATCCAATTTGGGACGGAGGGAGTAAGTACTTATTCTCGTTTTGCGAGACAAGTCATTTTCTCACAATACATCACCTTTAATTTAAAAAATATGTACTACTTATATTTTGAAAAAGTGGAACGAAGATTTCTTTATTATGATTTCAAATGGCGTACCCCGATGAGCTCTTATATAATCGTTCATTACTCGATTGATATTCGAGCTGCCGATTATCAAGATGAGCAGCTGGATCGATCGATCGATCTTCATCGCTCTACAAAGAGATGCTCGACAGCATCTCCCATTCCTTAATAGGATATCTATATATATACTGCTTCACTTGTAACTAGACATTAGGAATACTGCGTGATAGCTCAAAAGCTAGTCGAATGGGTTGGTGAACCCACCGTTTAACTTTTTCCTCCCGAAAATGAAGTGTCAAGATTAACTTGTATGCACCACCACGAATTTTGGAGTCATCAGACAAATCTCCAATGATTCCACGGATTTTTTCAGGATATCAGAAAGTCAACTCTTAACAACAAAATTTGCCCTATATTCATACCGCATGTGTGTGGGGTACATTCTGGATAAAAAAAAAAAAAACAGAGAATACCTATATACTTTAAAATAATTTTTTATGGATAACTCAGTTTCGTCTCAATGAATCTAAAAAAAATACTTATCGATATCCGTTGGAATTGATTTTTTATAGGGCCCGTAAGATATCATTCTAAAATTTATAAATATTTTCGTATTTGACTATTGCATGATTCATGAACCTATATTATTCGAATGACATAAAAGGAGAAGAAAATACAAGAGTGGATGAATATGGCGCGAAAACTTTTTCAGTGCCGAGTGGGTACCACGTGGTGCCCGGTCGCGCATCCGAGTCGTCCATTCCGTGTTTGAACAGCTAAGATTTAGAGAGAGAAAAAGGAGAGAGAAAATGTTGGGGTGGGAGGAGAGAGATGGTTTCAATCCGAGCCGTCCAAAAATGTATCGTGCTGATGGCTCGGATGCGCCGAACGGATACCACATAGAATATTCCCGCTCGGCACTGAAAAATCTCTCATATGGCGCACTACGTGTATACTGTATACGTACATATCAAGATTTGCCCTTCAACGTCTTTCTCGAGCAGACTCGAGGGGCTCCATGAATTTTTTAGCCACCACCATCACAAATTCAAGCGGCCGTTGCTTTCAAATTGAGTATTATGATCAAGAATTGTTATTGATCTTTTTGAATGCGATTAAAGTATTATGGCATGGTCAAGAATAATATTATGATGCAAAACTAACAAATGCAAATTTTTTTTTGAATAAAGACAAAAAAATAAGTTGCTATTCTATTTTAATTTTAATCCCAATCACCCCCTTATTATTTTTGAATGCGATCTTTACACTATGTACATTAAACATATTTAGAGTTGTGTGAATATAAATGCCAAATCAAACTGCTCGCGTTCTTTTAAACTTATCTTAAAATAAGTTGGTTTGTCATTATATTTTTTTTGCATTTATAAGTTTTGCGCCAAATTTGTATGGATTATTGATTAGTCTCGACAAGAGAAATCGAAAAAGTAATTTTTTTTACTTTTACCCAAGTGTTTTGAGAAATAACCACTGCTGAGCAAAAGAAAAAAAGTTGCCTTATTTTGAGAAATAAGTGGTTATTTTCCAAAATATTTGGATAAAACTAAACGTTTTTTTATTTTTCCGATTCTTCTTGTCAAGTCGAATCAATAATAGACAAAAGTTTGGCGCAAAACTAACATATGCAAAAAATATTCAAATAATGACACACCAACTTATTTTAAGATAAGTTTAAGTTAAGTTTAATAGAACGCATTTAGTAGGGTATGAACTTGGGGTTCAAGGCGCAGTTTGCGAGCATTGCTGAAACTTTGAATCCAAGTTAAAAGTTTTCAATTAATTGCAAGGTGGAGACGGGAGAGGTTCAAGTAAGTGATCACTTAGTCCCGACCCCTAACGTACTAACGCGAGACTTTTATTATTTTACTATCCTTCTTACATGAAGCCGCTTTGAGGTCTGTCAAGTGTAACCACTTTTCAGGTCTATCATCGTGCATGCAACTTGCTTATTAGGTCTGTATCATCTTTAGGCTTAGAGATTTGTTTTTTGGTAATTAAGTAATTTTCTTTATATAGAAACACCAAGAAAGAATGAAGGGGATAATAGCCTCGTACCCCCACAATGACAGACACAACAAAAGCAATAAGAAAACCAATTTACAAGATAAACCAAAACTACAGCCAGCAGCTGCAAAACAGGAGGGAAAAAGTTAAAAAAAAAAAAAAAATGTTTAGGGTCCACTATAGCATCTTTTCCGTTTTGCCCCTTAAAAAATAAGTAATTATTTGTAATTTTCAAACTTAAAAATAATAGGCTTATTGAAATAAAAAAATATATGCAATATGAATCTTGATTGATAGATTTCGATGAGATCTATCAAACCCTATAAAAAATTGAAAAATTATTTTCGTAAACCCATTATTTTTAAGTTTGAAAATATATCTTTATTTTTAAGTACTTAATTGAACAAGTGAAACGGGGTAGTCTACCTCTTAAGTTTGTAACCCCTCTAGTCCACTAGGAATGTTTTGTAAGGCCTTAAGGTCCATTTTACTTAAATAAAGAATTCGTACATGACAAAAATGCCCTCCTAGGATTTCAATCTCTCTCTCTCTCCCTCTAAACACTGTAACTTTATCTAAAATTAATCAATCGAGGTGCGCGTAAAACTTCAGGCCACATTCGGCTAAGAAAAATAAGTACTTATTTTAAAGTAAAGATAATGTATTGTGAAAAAATGACCTATTTCGTAAAGTGAAAAATAAGTACTTAAAAAATAAGAACCTTATTGACACGGGGCCTACCCACGGACCATTTTCAGAAATGTTTCTTTGTATGTAAAATTGGAATGTGCGAATTCTAGAAGCATCCGCAATGGGAAAAATCAAAACTAATAATCAAAATATGTCACGTCAGCATTTGATTATCCATTTAGTTCATAATCAAACTTAACAACCTCTACCTGCACATTGGTTATTTTTGCATCCCTAACAAAAAAATTCCCACAATACACAATGCACATGTGTCAAATCGCAAACAAGTTCTAATCACACACCCGACCACACCAAATTATTCGTCTCGATGGGACGATTCCAATGTGGGGTGTTTTTGAGTTATTGAGTTTTGAATTTGCTTATTGAATTTGTTATTGAGTTTTGATTATTAGTAAAAGTTGTTAAGTTTGGTTATGGAATGAGTGGAATTTGATTATTTGTTAAAAGACTTGTAACTTTACTTATTATAATGTGAGGTATTTTTTTAGTATTGTTATAAGTTTGCTTATCCACACTCGTTGCTTATTACAATGCAGATGCTCTAATGTGGGATTTTCATTGGGTAAAATGCTGTCAACTCAACGTAGGGGACAACTTTACATTATCCTCGACCGTTAAAAGTTCTCCATAATTTCAATTAATCATAGATTAGCGTCCTCCATACACTACTACAATAAACCATAAAGATCACAGCTATTGACTGTGATTGTAAGTTTTCCATCACACTCCTGCTACCGTGATAGATTTGGGTGTGATTGTAAGTCACTCTCTTTTATCACAGTTTATAACCGTGATTGAAAGAGAGAAACAATCGCGGCCAATAAGTGTGATCGTTTCTCTTTTATCACAGCTATAAACCGTGATCGTTTTTCTTGGCCATGATCGTTTCTCTTTTCTAGGTGTGATTATAAGTCAATTTAGATCACGGTTTATAACCGTGATTGAAAGTTCAAAATGATCACACCCATAAACTGAGATGGAAAACCATTGGGCTTGATCTTTTCTTTGTATCTACTAGACCATCTTTTCTTGTCATTGACAAGTTCGAACCCACACACCATTGGTTGATTTCCCAAGCCCTTACCACTAAGCTAGCCAAGATCTTTTGTTACATCATGAAAACCAAAATATTTATACTTACTTCCTAAAGTAAGAAAACTTTTTTTTTTCTTTAAAATTTGCTGAATTTTTTTGAAATGCAATTAACATGATATTAAAATATATAAAATAAATATATAAACATTGTTTAAAAAATTTTAAAATATGACAAAGACATCTTTTGCCAATCAAAATTAGTTGTTGGTCACCAAAAGATTTTCTTGGCGAAAAATTTGTTTTTAGCTAGTAAATTTAGTAGACAATAGTGTTTTTGTTGTAGTGTACGCTTTGTATTTTTATGAAAATTATCACAACCCGCAAGATTGTAACATTATGGACAAACTTTAGATTGTTTTCTTATAAACTAACCATTTCACATATATTTTGTGTTTATATTGAATTTCAATTTCAATGGTGGCTTTCCAATTGGATTTTAATCATTTTGATAAGGCTAAGCCATAATAATATAATTGTTTTTTTACCTAATGTGTCAAACACTTGGAAGACATTCAAAATAACAAAGTTTTACCACTACAATAAATCATAAAGATCACAGTTCGCCCACATGAAAATCGGGCACTAGTGGAACAGCTCGCCCGTCGTCAAAGAAACAACTGGCATTGGTAGAACCCAATCGGATTTGCCTTCTCTCTCTCTCTCTCTCTCTCTTTCTCTCTCTCTCTTGATCTTTTTGGGCGTGAAGATGAAGATGAAACGTAAAGATTTTTTGGGGTGAATGTAATTAAGGCTTATCTTCTTACCTTTTAAAAAAAAAAAAAAAACTTTTCGAAGTCCTGAAATGACATCGTTTCCCACACATAACTTTTCAAAACCCGCCTAAATGAGTATTAACTTGCCCACGTGAAAATTAAGACCGCCTAAATGGGTAGGCTTTTTATCTCACCGCAAGAGTGAGATAATTTATCTAAACTTTTTTTCGCGCTAATGTTTTTTATCACACCATAAGGGTGAGGCCTTTTCTCTTTTATCTCGGCACAAGAGCGAGATCTTTTATCTCATTTTTTTCCACCCTCAAATCTTTTATCACACCACATGGGTGAGATCTTTGCTCTTTTTTATCACGCCACAAGGGTGAAGTCTTTTATCTTTTATCTCGCCATAAGAGCGAGATCTTTTATCTCATTTTTTTCAGCCCTAAAATCTTTTATCACGCCGCAAGGGTGAGATTGTTTTTCTTTTATCTCGCCGCAAGAGCGAGGTCTTTTATTCCGCGCTAAAACTCACTTTTTATCTCAGTTTTGAACTTAAACTGAGATAAAAAATTTAAGCACCACTTTTTATCACGCTTTCACTGAAAACCGTGATCTTTGTGAATCTCTTTAGTGTGATACATATCTATTATTGTAGTAGTGATAACTTTTTATCTGATTGGTAACTGTAAAAGTTCTAAAACTAATAAGCGATTGGGTGTTCGCAAATTTGACTACCCATGATGAACAGCTGAGGTGCGCGTAAGTTGATATGAACACAATAAGATGGTGGCGGATTTCTGAAGGGACGTGCCCCCACTAATGAAAAATTCCGGAGTTTTTTTTTTTAATTTTTAAATTCTGACTTTCAACTTTAAAAAAAAAAATTTGCTCCTACCTTTTTGTCCTCTTTCCAGTTCCCCAGGACTCACCCACTGACTGACTTGGGCTAAGATTTTATTTTTTTTGATTATTTTATCATAAAAGGATCATAATTAATTTTTAGTTTTAAGGCTGTCGTTGAAGAGCCCTAAGAGAACCATAGTACCAAATGAAGAGAAAGTTTCTATCTTGTCGTTTCAACACCCAAAACGACATCGTATAGGAGTCGAGCAGTGGACTCAGACAAGCCCGTCAGACAGAGGATTCGAGTCCCCCACTGTTTCTAACTTAATTTTGTTTATGACTACGATAGTTTTTGTTAGTATTTGTGGCCAGGTTATTAACTCTTATGTGGGTTAATGAATATGTTGGCTTTTGCCAGTATTTTTAGTGAAGAAAGTTCGTATATATTGTCGTATCATTTTGTTACAGTTTTTTTTTTAAAGGTGGTGTTTCTGTAGTGCCGACAGAGGTCGTGCTACGCCACTGCGATGAGATATGGATTTTCTATGGGTAGAATATTGCTGTCAACTCAACTTATAGCTGAGGGGGCTCACGACTTCCATGTTCCACCCATTAATAACACAATTTAATTTTCATTGATAAGTCCAACTTGTGTAGTTGTATCTGTCCCATTTATTTGCATGCAGTTCTGCTATAGACACTGATCAAGACTACTACCCCTATTTATTCAACTTCCTCTACTTAAGAGGCAAATTAAAACTCTAAGGAGTTGACTATTCTTTATAGGGTATGAAACGCGGTGTCAGTAGCATTGCTCGGTTTAATTGGAGCCGAAGCGTAAGGGTTTGTGGAGCTTTTAATTAGAAGGATTGGATTGAATTGGGTGATTATTAAGGGTCATCTTATAAGTAAGAGTTCAAATCGATTCGTTTGGGGTGGTAATCGTGCGGTTTCCCTCATTGGCATTGTGGGCCTAAGTACCCAAGCATGTGTTTATTGTAACCGTGCGGTTTTCCTAGTCTGGAGTTGTTCTTTTAATCAGCTTAATTGGAGCTCACCATAGCGGTGGCGGAAAACTGATGGCTCCCTTGCTGACGAAAAGAAATTAAACTCTAAAAGTAACCTAACTAAGGCCTAGTTTTCCAAAATAAGCCTAGAGTTTTTTTTTCTTTTTTTTTTTCCAAATATTTTTGAAAATATCCAAATTTTAACACTTTTAGTCCAAACTTAAAAGTTACTATATAACTTTTTACTTTTTCGATTTCTCTACCAACAATCCACGAAAGTTTGATGAGAAATTATAAAAAAGGGCAAAACAGAAAAAAAAAAACAAAAAAAAAACTACAGGCTTATTTTGGAAAATTAGGCCTAATAGAAAGTTAGAAATACAGTGGGAATTGTTGGATGTTGTGACTCAGATGCCAAAATTTACGGAAGAGTTAGTTTTCCCATCATTTCTCATTCTTTCCTGTCATTTGCATGGGGACGAGAAATTAGAAACGGAGGGGTAACAACTATATTTGCATGAATCGAACCGTATCTCAAACCATGAACCATGCGGTTCATGGCGAAAAAATTGGTTTATTTACTTATTTTTCTTTATTCAAAAAAATTAGGTTTTGATTAAAATTTTTTACTTTTTAGATTCATCTCGTCATGATGAAGCAATAATTTCTCAAAAACTGACAAGAAACTAATAAATGCGAAAAAAATTTGAATAAGAACAAAAAAATAAGCCACTTAACCTATTTAGAAGAACAACCAGACTTTTTTTTTTTGCTCTCTCTCTCTCTCTTTAGTTTTTACTACGGAGTATTTTATATATATATAAATCGCGACTTGAGTATCGAATCGAGTCGTTGATTTGTGCGATTCTGTCAACTACCATAACAACCCCTTTAAATAGCAAAAAACAAAATGGAGACACAATGAACCGAAAAGGAAGCCAATAAATGGAGAAACTTTCCGGTGTCGGGTGGGTGCCATGTGAATATGCTCACTTAGTGTTTGAGCAGTTTACTCGGGTTGTTCAAAAATGTGTTAGTGTGCGTTCCAGAACTGGAAAAAGAGCTTGTTTTTTGTCCCATAAGAACCCTCATTCCACAAACTGCTGCCTTCTTATTTTTCAACCAAGAGTTTGGATCAAACACTCCACGGCCGGAAATCAACCGGCAGCCACGCCGGGTTGTCTCCGGCCACCGGACGGCCGATCCGAACCGTCCAAAAATTCTAAAAAAAAAAAAAACAATGGGGCTTACGCGAGAATCAATGGCATCCGAGGTGCGTAGGGTGCTTGATCTGAGCAATCCTTATTCGTGTATGTATCAAAACATATTGTTACTCATATATACATGGAAAAAGATTGCTCGATCTGAGCACCTTACACACCTCGGATGCCATTGATTCTCGCATGAGCCCCCTTGTTTTTTTTTTTTAGAATTTTTGGCCGTCCGGCGGCCGGAGACGGCCCGGCGCGGCTGCCGGTCGGTTTCCGACCGCTGGCCCCCTTGTAGCGTACCAACAGTGCTGTGTTTGTATAGGGCAACTTCCAGGTCAAAAAAAATAGGGTTACGCAAAAAATTTTCCTACGACTATGGATCTTGTTTGATAGATCTCATTGAGATCTTTAATACGGTGCAAAAAAAAAAAAATTTTTTCTTTTATGTTATATTTGAGTTTGAAAATGTGAAAAAAACTTTTTGTTTGGGAAAAATAAGAAGGTGGAATAAGAAATTTGAGAAATAAGTACTTATTTTTTAAGAAGGTTTCCGGAACGGGCCCTTAGACGACTCAAATTAAAACTCTCTCTCCTCTCCTATTCTCTCACCCCACTACTCTCTCTCTCTCTCTCTCCTCATCCTCTCTTTTTTTTTCTCTCTTTCCAAATTTGAGCAGTCTAAAATCGAAATGAACGATCCGAATGCGCTGCTCAGGCACCAAATATGGTGCCCGCTCGACACCAAAATTTTCTCCAATAAATGAACCGAGGGAGGAACGGTTGAAATTACAGCAATCTGAGAAGTAGACAGGGAAATGGTGTGTCAGACATTAATACCCACCTGATTCCCTTGCATTATCTCAAGACTTTTTGCTTTTTCCGTTTCTCAGTTTTGTGCATAATTTTTGTAGATTATTGATTTATCTCGACAAAACAAATCGAAAAATAGAAAAATATGACTTTTATTTAAACATTTATAAAATATCCAAGATAAAACACAAAATTTCGAATCCACAAGAATTAGGCGCAAAAAACTAACAAACTCGAATTTTTTTGAATAAGAACAAAACAAGAAAAAGTACATAAAAGCCCTTAGCGAAAAGTCAAATGTAGCCTCGTCTATATATTCAACTAACACTGAACAAAAAAAGCAAAACCAAGTGACTGTGTTCTGCGAGTGCTCAAATTGATCTGATCAAAATTAATGGCTGCAAATAAAGGGGTTGTGGAGGATGAAGAAAGCCATGGGGGAAGCAGAATCCAACCCCTCTCCTCCACACCACTGTAAACTTTCCTTCTTCCTCAAGCCATCTTTCTTTTATAGTAATGCAGATTTCAAGTCCCTGTTTGGTTGTTGTTTAAAGGGTTTTTTGTCCACTGATCATTTTCTTCCTTTTTGGTTTCTTGAAGATCGGGCCACTGGAGACCTGAGGAAGGGGAGCAGAAAACCCCCATTTCGTTGAGTGAGAGGCTGGGCTTGGAGGACTTCTTCTCCTTGGATGTGAGTTTCAATTCTCACTTGCAACTAGTAATTAGCTAAATAATCTTTGGGTTTTTGGTTTTAACAAAATAAAATGGAGAAATTTTTTGGTGCCGGGTCGGTATATCGGCGTGAGTTTCAATTCTCACTTGAGCGCTTAGACCCTTGGAAGGCTCGGATTGAAACCCTCTCTTTTTTTTCTCACTCTAACATTTTCTCTCCCTCCAAATCCGAACCGTCCAAAAACGCAATGAACAGCTTGGATGCGCAAAGCGGACACGACGTGGTACCCACCGACACTGAATTTTTTTCCAAGTATGACACAGAATCAATAAAAAAATTCAGTCTTAAGAGTTCATAACTACGCACTGACGCTACTCTATTCATTGTGTAACAAGAAGATTCGGTGTACCTCATTGCATTATGAGGATTTTTTTGGAATATATTTTTGGCATTGATTTTGACACTGCACAGCACTATATATCTTCATAAATTTATCGAGGAGTCAACTGAGGACAAAACCAAAAATGTAATCCGTCTTGCGCTAAAATAGGTTAAAGGGTAAAATGAGTTGGACTAAAATTATTTGGGCTAAATTTTGTCTATAATTTTTTTTTCCAAACCTGACCTGGGCTATATATAGCCCACCCTCCTATACTCATAGATCCGGCCTCATAGCCAACGGAATGATACGTTTTCACGAATATTTTGAAATTCAGTTTTTTGATCTGTTTCTTCAATTTCTAAAAAACGATAAAAGTTCTTCCATCAATCCTGATCAATGAACCTACAGAATCTCTAAAGCATGTTTGTTTTAGAATTTTGGATTTTGGGTAATTATCAGTGGGGAGAGATAGAGAGAGAAATTAGAATAATAATTGAGAGAAAATTTATTGAAGACCGTGCGCAAAGAAAAAAGTCCAATGTCCAAAATCCCAAAACCAACAGCTTCTAATTGTCTCGAACTTTCTATTGTTAGCCTGATTGCGGGCTCATTTTAGTGCTAAGTCTTCAAAAACTAGGAATACTTTTGAGAAAGCGAAAACTAGACTCGTATTTCTTTTTCCAACTCATGGTTGGTCTTCCCTCCTCCTCAGGATGTTGGCTTGCATATGATTGCATTCTGATACTCGCCCTCTCCTTCTTTATGTAGTTTGGATATGATTGTCAAACATATGGGACGTCAACATAGTTGGCGTGTTATTCGTTTGTTGGGATGTATTTCTTTACCATTCCATTCTATTACTCAGAATAATGACCTTGGCTATCAATAAAATCTTTGCTTTTTGCTGTTAAAAACAAAAAAAAATCAAATTTGAAACAGATAGAAGAAAAGCTGCACTGGAAACTTTTGGCATACTCTTAGACTAACACACCAAAGTGATACTATTAGGTATGGAGAGCATCAATGGGGGAGCTCCTGGGCACCGCGGTTCTCGTCTTCATGATCGACACCATAGTCATCTCCACCTACGAGATGGAGACCAAAACCCCAAACCTCATAATGTCAGCCCTCATAGCCCTCACCATCACCGTCCTCCTCCTCGCGGTGGGCCCGGTCTCCGGCGGCCACATCAACCCCGTCATCTCCTTCTCCGCCGCCCTCGTGGGCCTCATCTCCCTCTCCCGTGCCGCGATCTACATCACGGCCCAGTGTCTTGGGGCCCTGCTCGGAGCCCTGGCCCTCCGGGCCGTGGCGAGCAGCGCCATCGAACAAGCCTTCTCCCTCGGGGGTTGCACTCTCACGGTCGTCACGCCGGGCCCGCATGGGTCCGTTACGATCGGGCTCGAGACGGGCCGGGCCCTGTGGCTCGAGATAATATGCACCTTTGTGTTCCTTTTCGCTTCGATTTGGATGGCTTTTGACGGGCGGCAGATGAAGAAGTTGGGCCATGTTATTGTTTTCACTATTATTGGGCTTGTGTTGGGCCTTTTGGTGTTCATTTCAACCACAATAACAGCGACAAGGGGCTACGCTGGAGCTGGGATGAACCCGGCGAGATGTTTGGGCCCGGCAATCGTGAGACAGGGCCATCTTTGGAATGGACATTGGGTCTTTTGGGCCGGCCCGGCCATTGGTTGTGTGGCCTTCTATTTGTACACAAAGATCATCCCACATCAACACTACCATGCCTTTGGGTACAAACATGACTTCTTCGACCTTTTGAAGGCTTTGTGTGTGTGAAATTATGATATGTTGTAATAATAGCAACAAGTTGGGGTAAATGGTATGTAAGCCGAAATTCAATCGAGCCAAAACGAATTAACGCGTTTGGTTTGAATTGGGCAGTGGATCGAGGAGCGTATGCATCTACTTTCCGATTGTGTGTACTTGCACAATTGTTACGTATTATGTCGATATGTTATTCAGGATGTGTCTGAATGTACTGTTTTGATAAATAACTTTTTCTTTTTAAAATTTACTTTCGATAAATTGTAAATCGTTTATGCTTTGAGATATCGGAGTTCAGGAAATTTAGGAAAAGGCAGGATGGATTTAGATTGTAAAAAAATTAATTTAAAAATGGCAGTGGAAAAGCTTACTCAAAATTTAAAAATTCAGCTACTATTTTAACAAATTTTAAAATAATTGAATGGCTATCAATTATTTTGTTCACTGATTACTACTATATTAAAACCATAAACCCAACGTAGGACCGTTCACTGTTGATTACAAATAAAACCAAAAACCATTCTCTGGCCTGTCTCTCTCTCTCTCTCTCTCTCTCTCTCTCAAAATAATTGAATGGTTATCAATTATTATGTTCACTGATTACTTTTTGTTTTTGAAGAAGTCATTCATTCATCATCAGCCCATCGGGCAATACAGATTTTAGAAAAGATACAGGAAAGAACCAAAGCTATCTAAATTTCGATCTCAGACACCTACTGCCGAAGCAGGCCCGGCGATATCGTCGGTACTTAAAAAAAAACCAATCTAGGTTTAGATAACAGAGGATCTAAACGATCCACAGCTCAAACCCTAAAAATTAAGCACCGCTGAAAACTGAAGGCAAACAACAACAAATCAACTAAAATCTAACAGGTCTCATGGACAAAACCACAAAGGTCACCAGCCTGAACAGAATGAAAATTGAAACACTATCGGACCACGACGACCCAAGACCAGTCATCTTCCAGTCAAAACTGCTGCGCAGCCCAAACAAACATCACCAGACCACCACCAATCCCAACAGCACCTACTAATAAAACCAAAACTCAATATTGTAGGACCGTTGACACCTATGGGAAAAACGGGCAAAGCCAAAAACCCTACCGTGTGCAGTTCGTGGAAATTAAGAGCATTTTGTCCATCAAATTAAAACAAATGAAGCTGTGGGTCACTCACTCTACTCATCAGTACGTTACTGAGGCCAAATTCAAAACCTTCACGACCTTCACCATTTGGAACGCCCTCGTGTCGATACGAGAAAAACGACATATCTCGAAACTCAATCGAACGACCACGAGTTTTCTGGCATTCTAATAATGCACGCGGAACAAATACAGCACAATGGGGGAGTGTGCCGATGGATTACGTACATCCCATATGTACATAACTGTGCGCGAAGCACAATTAAAAGGGTTGCATCTCAACGTTTATAAATAGTGATCTTTGGTTCTGTTTCAAGGGACGACCATTTCTGATTTCACACACCAGTACTCTCTGCAATCCGCATGCCTTTACCTGGAAGTCTTGGAAGGAAAGCTAGCTTTGGTTTTCATTTTTAGTTTGAGAGCTCAGTTGAGTTCTCTTGGTGCATGGGAGTTCTTGAACTGGAGGATTGTAATTATGGTACAGGAAAGCTTTCCATGAAAATTTAATATTGTTCGGGAAATTAAAGGGAAATGGATGGTTTTATATATTTTCATGAAAAGTTTTCATCCTAAACATCAATTTTTGTATCACTCTGATTCACGGCTCAATGTGAATTTCAACCATCCATTTCCCTTTCATGTACATTTTCATAGAAAGTTTTCACGTATATTTTAACAATTTCGTATAACTCTGACTAGTGTGAACGAACCGAGCAACTTGCGAGCTCTGCTTTCGTTTAATAAACGAGCCGAGCTCGAGTTTTCAGCTCGTTTAGTAAACGTCGACAAAAGCTCGACTAGTTAAGGAAGGCTCGGCTCGATTAAAGAGGCTCGTTTAGTAAATGACTAAGTTCAGCTCGTAAAGAGCTCTGTTTAGTAAACGAGCCGAGCTCAAACTCGACATTGCTCGGCTTGACTTGGCTTGGCTCGTTTACAGCCGTAACCCTGGCTCACGGCTCACACAGAACACTCTCTCTCTCTCTCTCTCCCTTACAATTGGAACTCCCACATTGACTCACTACTTGCACACCCATATTTAAACTAAAGGAACAAAACAAATACAATCCACACAATTATTCTTAACCAATTATTAATTCAAACTCCTCGTATTAACTTTTCATAGACACATGCACATATACCCATGTTCACAGCTTTCTCGATCCACATTTGGTATGTCGACCCCTCCACTCCTCATTTACTCTCAACTGATCTCATCTTATTATTTATCACCCATCACACACAATGACCCTACTGACATTCAAGCTAGCTCATATATATTTCCATCAAATTCCAGAGGCCTTTTCCTTTTTTTTCCGACACAAATATAAGTATTTTGATTCAATAAGGTCGATGATGTAAAAAAACTGTATCAAAATGACACATCTTCCTTTTTCTTTAAATGCAATTTTTTTCAAATAACTTTAATAATAGAAGAAGAAGAAGTCCCACGCTAAAAGCAAATTGAAGATACATGCAGTACAAGGTTTATTCCCCAAAATACAAAAACGGTGATCCGTGTCAAAGTTTGTAAAAATACCTCTCCATACTCTAAAGTTGTAGATTCATCCAGATAACCCATCATGTTCCTTTCACTCGGAACAAGTATCTTACCTTTTGTTTGTACTTCAAGTAATATTTCTGCCTGAAATGCTTGAAGCATCATCGAATTATGTCCCACTGCTCTCAAAAAGTTATGGTGGAGGATCAATAATTTCATGTTGTTTTGGGAAGTTTTGATTGGTGAGATGATTAGTAGTTGCATCATCAAAAGCAAACTCGTTAATATTGAGGGAATTCGAATTCAAATTGAGTTAAATATCGGTCTGACGAGAAATCTCGAAGTTAGTTTGCGATGTGAATACATTGGTTGAAAAAGACTGTAGTGAAGCCACTGCCAAAAATACCAGGCAGGAGTATCCTCAAAAACCTTAAGAACCTCCTGTGGAAATTGGTCTTTATCGCGGCCTGACTCATTTGGGTTTATGTGCAAAAATGGCGCGAAGAACTATGAATTCAACGCATTGAGATTTAGGCTCCGTTCCAGAACACTTTCTTACAAAATAAGTATTTATTTCACATTTTCAAATTCAAAAATAATGTAAATGAAAAATAATTTTTTTATTTTTTTTGCATCATATAAAAGATCTCATTGAAAATTTTCAAACCAGATCCATATTGCATACTTTTAGATTTCATTAAGCCCATTATTTTGTGCTTGAAATTGCTTTCTTAAAAATTAATGACTTAAAATCCGTTCTGGAACGGGCGTTAGTGATTTTGGTAATCGGGGACGGACATAACACTTGAATATTGGGTGGACCAATATTATATTTGTTATCACATATGGAAGGTGTTGAGTTTGGATAAAAAAAAAAAATTTATTTTTATTGATTTAATAACCACTTGTACACGGTATTTCTGATCGGCAAAGAAAAATTACATTCATCTTTTGCACAGTGGTTTACACAAACAAACTCTGCAAAGGATCCCATTCTTTCCTTTTATAGTTATCGACCCTCTCGATGAATGGCTAGGATTATTTTTATCCAACAACCTACATTCTCCTTCTAGAATCTTCCTAAAAAATATAAATTGTTGTTCATATGTCCGCAATATTCCAGAATTTTCTACAGAAGTCTCGCATACATTGAAGTCTTCTACAATTGTGTAGAATATTTTAAATTCCTCTTGACCTCTCCAGAGCTCTACAGGTTTAAGGCACTGTCATATTGTGCAACAAATATTCAGTTTCCAATTATTTTTAATTGTACATTGAAGCCCACAATGAGATCATCCAAACTGCTCATCTTAAAGGTGTCATTGAAACGGCCACCTCATGTTGCCGAGTCATTTCGAATCCCCCAATTATCGGGATTAGGCAATATCCCACTACGGCAATGTGGTTTGAAACTGGTGGCCCCATGGCGCCGTGCGGCAGACGACGACTTTGTTCCCATGAAATACTCTAACCACATATTCAAATCGATCACGTGTATCGATCATGAATTATTTATGCAAAATTAGCACGACATTAAGGATTAACTACAACTGCCATTTCATGACAAAATTCTGCAAAAATTCATCATGTTTTACAATGACACCTTTCAACACAAAATCAGTCAGGACCACGTATTCAAATCGAATTGACCATACTTATCATGACAAATTTCTGCGAAATAATCATGAAATTTGAAGCTAATATTATGTACATAGGATAAATTTGCAACAAACATGACAAATATGTTACAAGTATGAAAAAATAGGTCACAAACATGGTGCATTTGCGCAACACATGCAACATCTCAAATGCAAAAGACTACACCCACTGATAACAGTGGAGCGGATTAAACCTTTCCCCATAAAGAAAATGAGTCCTGCTATAGGGACCGATGGGTCCCCTACCGAAATCGTACCGACGGCCGTGTCAGGCCGTCTCCGGCCACCGGACGGTTGATCCGAGCTGTCTAGTGGTCGGAGACAGCCCGGTGCGGCCGTCGGTATGATTTCGATAGGGACCCATCGGTCCCTATAGCTTTATGGAAAGAAAATAGTGCAAAAGACTACACCCATCAGACCTTTAAGCACATCTAGTCCGCATCAAACATTTTCACTTTCCTTATTTGCTTTGAGCAGATCCACCATCGTCGGCGGCTACAACTTCTGGAGAGAGATTGTACCACCGATCGACTACTACCACTACCGCCGTAGATGCTGTACGTAGTATGCTAGAGTGATCGATGAACTATACATCTCTCTTGAAATACCTTAAATTGCTTCTGCTTTGAGGTGGTTGAGATATTGGAATTCAAGAAATTTAGGAAAAGGCAGGATGGGTTGAGATTGTAAAATTTTAACTAAAAGAAATGGCAGTAGAAAAAGCTTACTCAAAATTTATAAATCCGCATTGTATTCGCCCAATCGATGCATTATATTGTGTTACATCAGCGAAATGCATGAAGAATAAAACGTCCAAGAGCATCTCCTACTGAGAGTCATTTTGGGAGCCAAAGCCAAAAATTGACTTTGAAGACCGAAATTCTGTCCTCCGTGGTGAGTTATTTTGAGAGCCAAAAAATGGCTTAGCCAAATAAGCCATTTTTTGGCCAATTTGGCCGTGAAAATGGCTTTAGCCAAGTGATAACTTTAGCACCAATGAATGTGATAAATGGGTGTGATCGGCCCAAGTGGTAGCTGCCCAAATTAGAGTTGTCTGTGGATCAGTTTTTGGTGGTTCGGTTCCCTAACCCATTTGTTCATGGCGATTTGTCGTTGTCTTGTTTGGTCGGTTTGGATGCAGTTTAGGCAGTTCGGTTTAGACGGTTTGGGCTCTATTTGGGCAGTTCAAAATATATTTACAAAAAGGATTCTATGCCTTTACCAAGTCAAACCATTACAAAGTCAACACTTGTATTTATCGCATTCCTTCTAACAACCACAGCCTCTTCAAAATAGAGAAAAACTTCTTTACGGAGCCTTCTGTAAAGAAAGTTTACGAAGCTCAATCTCGACCATCCAAAAGTGTATTGGGCGGTCCGAATTAAAAACAATTTATTACCATTAATAGATTATCTATTAGCATTAATAGATTATTTTTAATCTTGGCCGTTCAAAAGATAATGATTTATAGATAAACTTGATTTTTTTCATTTTTCTAGGACTTGGTGGTTTCGTATCACTCTTATAATCAATAATTAATATGAATAAGATCACTAGACAGAGAGAAAATTACTCCCTTATCGAACAATTGAATTAGTACTATTTTCGATATAATATGTAATATTCGATTTTTATAGTATAAAATATTTTCATTTGAAAAGAAAAACAACTAAAAAAACACTCGTACAAAGTCAGCCCCACGATAGCTTTACGGATCGAGCTGCGAAAAAGGATCAAATGGAAGATAATAATAGGAAAGTATGAATTTTATTTTGAATTGAGAAAGGGAAAGAATCCTTTTGAACGTAGGTGGGGGCCATGATTGGTGTGACCGTGTTAGCTCATTCGGAAGTTTAGATTGCACAGTCGGGCCCATTTAGTGGCCTGGTTGTAGAGTTGTTCATTTGTTAAAAAAAAAAAAACCTTTCATTCATTTTTCTTTATAATTTAACACAACGTATCTAGCTCTCAATTCATGCCACTTGGCACTCCCGGCCACATCCGATCCCTTCTCACTAATCCATTGTTGTACGTAATACTATATTATAGCATAAAGTACGATTCAACGATTGTAATGCATCATCTATGTTTGTATGTGTAGACATTTTAGTAGAAAACCGTTCTGTTTTATATTATAGATTATAGATAAAGTCTCATGCTATGCACGGGTTGAGTCAAAAAGCCCCGTGCTATGTTTGAGTTTTTAAAATGTAACACATGTCGCAACAAATTCGTGCTATGCATGAGAGTTTAACGAAAAGATCTCAGCATCAAAGTCCTGACATTGTTATCATTAGCCTTGTAATATGGAGTACTTTGATATGAAAGTATATATAGTTGAGTGTAGTATCTTTCCAAATAGGCCTCTCTTGTCGCACATCTTCAAAGTCCTGAGATTGTCTTTAACATTACGATATTGTTAATACTTTGATATGATAGTGGTTGAGCGTAGTATCCTTTCTAATAGATCTTGCCTGTCGAGCATCTTCAAAGTTCTGACGCTATTGTTGTGAAACAATTTTTTACACTTGTGTGCTTGTAAATTCTGAGTTTGTACATTCTATTTGTTTCGTTAAAGTCAAGGATAATTTGCTGAAAAAGGTTAAAAAAGAAAAATTAGTACCGAAAGGGCGATGTGGAGTGCCCTAATACCTTTCCCACTCGTAACAATAAATCCTTGGACTCAAAATCTCTGACTTCGCAGACCAAAAACCAAAAGGAGTCATTTTCATAACCAGATTCTAAAAATATAAGCAAATCATTTTTCTAAAGATATTTTCCTTTGAAAATGTAACCGACCCCAAATGAATAAGGCTCGATTTGATTTGGTTTGGTATTTTCCTTCGAAGTGTCCTCAAAGGTGACTTAACACACTTGACGACTTCATCTTTTAAATGAGTCACAACTGTCAAACCCATTTTTATACACGTTGCATGTAATCAAGACTTTTCTCCAGCCATTTCCCATGGAGTCTGCGAAAAATTCGGGACGCGACAAAGAGGAACAACCAATAAGAAGTCGACAGTTTTTTGATGCACCTTCTATCGATCACAAACACATTCTCCTCCTCTTCTTCTTCTTCTTCTTTTAATATTACAAACACATTCTCTTCTTAATCTTCCCTATATATGAAGTGAGAGTGCATGTGGGTCCTGTGAATAGTAGGGAGAGTACATGCATCACTAATTGAACATTAAATTTGATGTGGATTATTAAACAGTGACCTGTTACAAATCTTCCCTACATGAGAAGGGAGGGACCGAAGGAAGGTGCTGCGTAGCTCCGTGCTGTGCACAATAAATTGCCGCCGCTCTAGTCTTGCTCCGACGATCGAAAACGTTCACTTCGTAGAGCTCGTTGAGTAGAACTATTGTACCAAAAATCAGCTTGATTGGATATCATTAAATGCCTCATCCGAATATTATTATCTTGAAACTAATGGATCCGAAACGCTAGATAAAATCCACTATTTTTTTGGTAGGTACACTTAATAATTTCAAGATAATAATGTTCAGATGAGGTACTTAATGATATCCGATCGAACTGATTTTTGATACATTTATTGTACTCGACGAGCTCTACGATGTGAACGATTTCGATCATTGAAGCGAGACTGGAGCGACGGTAATTAATTACTGAGATGGACGATTCGGATACGCCTTACAGAAAGCGGCACTTCAGGATTTCCATAGGTTGTCGTTCCATATTCTTTTGAAGCTCTGAGGTGTAAATTTCGTAGTTTTTTTTTATATCCGAATTTCGTAGTTTGGGAGGTTAAAGAATATTGAACCAAAAAAGCAGGCAGTCCAGTACAAGTCCCCCTCTTTCTCTCTTATTTTTTCATACGGAGTGTTCACTAAGTTTTCGGTGAAAAAACGTAGGCCATTTTACTATATTGTTTACACTAAGCAACAAGTTTTAACATTTTAACTTGTTTTTCACACTAACAACTTGTCAACAACAATTTATTTTCTTAACAACTTTTTCTACTCACATACGTACGCATCTACATCTTATTTACTACCGAAAATAACTTGACATTTCTTAACAACTTATTCACTATCGGAAATAGCTAACACCTAATTGATTGCAACAAATCTTTCTCAAGATGATCGGTCTCAGGTTGGCCTGGTCCGAGCCCATCGGGCTCCCACCAAAAAAGAGTGGGCCGGGATCGTCCAATGTTAGAAAATCTAGGCCTAGGTCCAGCCTACGCTCCCTGCATATCCCGGCTAAGGGCTTGGGTTCAAGCTTAGGCTCGGGCTTGGGCTCAGTCCTAGTCCCGGGCTATTTGGGGCTTTTTCTCATAAACTTCCATTTCTAAAAGTAAAATAAATCCTTGTGCGTAATTATTATTTTGATTACTTAAAAATGAAGCATATTTTTAACTACATGAATCATATAAAAGTAGTTTATTGAGTGGTACAAAATTGAATAATGTAGGCAAAAAATATTTAAAAAAAACACTTCATTCTATTAAGCAAATAATGAATGGATCAATTGCCTGCCGAATACATCTCAACTACTCTATACGTGCTCTTCACCAATATTAATAAAATCATTCATTCTTTACATAAATTAAGATCCAGAACATAAAATAATACTACTGGTAACTAACTAATTAATTAAAAAAATCAAATAAAATAATACTACTGGTAACGTGAAAAACAAAAGTTAGCACTTGTACCATTGCACTCTGCTGTTTGAGAGAAACTTAGAAGGCTTTTTTTGTCATTTGTGATCACATTGAGGCAAATTTTGCTACTGAAATTAGAAATTCGTTGGGCTTCGAAATGAGAACATTTATACAGTTTAACCACTAATTTTGATATTAACACCTTATTTTCTTCATTTATTTCTTACCTACCTGTTTAACAACCAAAATATTGTGTTTGTATTTCTCGGCTTTCAAGAGGGTATGGGATTCGAGTAGTACTCTATGCAGAGATGCCAAATCTATCTTTATTAATTGTGAGCCTATTAATTTCCCTATAACCTCGCTGATGTATACAATTTTGACCTCCCAAAAAAGGGAGGAGAAATTCTACATGATCATAAGGGTGGTATCTCTATAGAAACTATTTTTATTTATTTATTTGGGAAGTACCAAAGGAGTACACGCCATTCGAATATTGCACCCCATCCCTGTATTTTGATATAATCTTACATACTACTCTCCGTTAAGATTTACTCCATCCGTCTCTCTTTTATGGTTCAATATTTTATACGGGGATCTCTTGGTTAGTGTCTATTTTTAAAAAATTAGTGGATAAAAGTTAGAACAGAGCTTTATTGACTAAGTGCTAAAATTTGTATTTTTTTTTTAAAAAAAAAGGGTAAAAAGCATAATCTTTTACCTTTCTGATTCATCTCGTTGAGAAGAACAAATAATTCACAAATATTTGACGCAAAACTAACAAATGAAAAAAAAATGGAAGGACAAAGTAGATAAAAAATAGCCCAGACTTTTTTTTGCTTTCCCTAACCTCCATCTTCAACTAGAAAGCGGTTTTAGGTGTGCCTTAAATGTGTTTGAAGGATATCTATACCATATAGTATTGTAGAAAAATGTTTCGCGAGAAGAGCCATGGGAACGACACGTGGCATCAAGTAATTAATTACAAAAATGAAAAAATTCCATTGAACCAAAAAAAAAAATTGTAATTCATGATTTCATAATCTCACCATTTTAAATTTTGAAACATTACCAAGTACACACCCTTTTTTAATCGGCTACCAAGTATAGACCCCCCCCTTCGGCCCATAAAAAAACTAAAGAAGTAAGTACGGAGTAATACGAAATTAAAGAGGCGTTCCATAAGAAAATATTCTTTCAGACGTTGAAGGACTAAAATCCATGTCCATATCCAAGTTAAAGATAACAATTTCAAACCTTCACATTTTGCATTAGATTTGACAAAATCTTGAAATTCCTAGTTTTGGAATTCCATCCGGTTTCGCTATGCACTTGATCACGAAAGCCCATTCGGCCAAAGGTTTTATTAATTCCCTTCTTTTCAAATTTCAAATACCATAAATCTTTCTATCACCAGCCTGAAAGATTCTACAAATTCTTCTTCTATCTTTTTCGCCCCTACCATCTTTCAAGACAAAAAAAAAAAAATTAGGTACAACGCCAAACGAAGATCAGCGGGAGCCTCTTTTCCTTCTGTCCAGACCCCATAAACAACGTTCGGCTTGCATGTGTTAATCATATAGCTAGCTAGCGTTGCTTCTAAACCGGACAAAACACCCTCATATCAGTAACGGATGACTACCCTTTGCAGCCAATTGTATTCACTATTCATTGTAAGTTGTCCAAAGGACGGGCCCTGACAGCGCCATCAGGGGTCTATTTTAAGGTTGTTTGCTGGCTGTGGGAGTAATAATTTAAGGATCCAGCTTCTCTGCAGTAGAAGGTTGTGCGGTTCAATTTGAACCGTTCATCTTGATAATCAAAGGTTCAAATTTGCTGAATCTTTTACCGGTAAAAGCTTTTTATTACCGGTAATAGATTGAAAACAAATCTGGACCATTAAAAATACCATCCGACAGTTCAGTCCAAAACTGGATTGCAGACAAACCAGATTTTGTTTTTGCAGTCGTAAACGGCCATGGCGTCGTTGGAGTACTGTCTGAGATTATTGAGATTTAATCGTGGGGTGTTGGATCAGGATGAGGGTGATTGTCGGATCTGCAATGGGGCCAATTTTTCTTTGGTTCTTTCTGATTTACTAATTTGGAAGGTTATGGCTATTTTTGTTTCTTTCACGGTCGTGTGGGCAATGTAGGGTTTGGGCTGTGTCGGCTGCCATGAGAGAGGTTGAAGAAGATGAGTAGGCAGATGAGGAGATACTTGGGAGGAAAGATACGACACATGAGCAGGCAGGGCTCGATTCTCGTAATCACTCATCTCCTTCTCCAAGTTTTCTAGGATGGAGTAGATTAGGTTTAAGGAAGGACAGAAAAATGAACTTTTAAGGTGTGTCTGATATATTTTCAAGGGCAATTTGCCTCTAGATCCAGAAAATAGAAAGTAATTCCCACCAAGTTTCTTCTAATTAACGAAACACTAAAACCCTATGAAAGTGCCTAAAACCCCCAATACTGAAAGTGCTTAACTCTTAGGGCACCCTATGAAAGTGCCTAAACCTCAGGGTACCCTATAAAAGTGCCTAAAACTCTAGGGTACCCAATAAAAGTGCCTAAATCGCTAAAACCCTATAATAGGAAAGTGCACTCTAAAACTCCTATGAAAGTGCCTAAACCTAAACCCTATGGCTCTATGAAATCACCTAAACCTAAACTCTAGGGTACCTTAAACCCTAGGGTATCCTAAAATCTAAAATCTTAAGGTACCCTAAAACTCTAGGGTACCCTAAAATCCTAAAATCCTAGGGTACCCTAAGATTTTAGGATACCCAAGGGTACTAGGGTACCCATTAGGGTACCATAAAACCCTAGCATACCCTAAAACCCTAGGGTGACATTTCTATTAATGGTAAATGTATTTTTGTAAAAGTGGACTTAGTGGTAATTAAGTATTTCATCTCTTCTTAATGAGAATTAAGTGTCACTTTTCTATACTTAGAGGTAATTTTCTCTATTTTCAACTAGTTATTTTAATTTTAAAAATAGCGAGATTGAGGGGAAAGAGAAGTTTTTGTGGGTAGCAGCAGCACGTACGTATAAAAATCTTATGCTACTTTTCGAAGTTCTCGATCTCATACACTGTCCAATTGCATCAGTTTTGGAGCCATGATGGAAATTCGAGATCGGCACTGTTCAATAGGAGTTCTCTTTTGTTCTTGCGTGTTGTTCGGCCGTCAAACTTGAAGAAAAGAATTATGCGACATTATTAAATTTCGCAGTGTAATGAGACAATTAACTTATTTTTTAAAAGAAATCTGTATTCAAATTGTATTCCCAGCAAATCAATCCAACTATAGCTTCACCAGATGAGTACTGATCAATTACTGTGGAAATTTAATTCGCAAGTACTATTATGCACTATATGTGGTCGCCATGAAAAGAGTACAAGGGGTAAAATCGGTTCGGAGCGGTCGGTTTTTTGGGCTGGTTGAGACCGAACCCAATTGGTTCGATTGGGGAGGACATGTAATTCAAAGCCGATCCTGACCAATCTACATGGGGACCGAAATCGGTTCAGGGCAGTTCGGTTCGGGAAATTCGGTATTTCCGGGTTAGGGTCCACAACAAAAGATTGAGAAAATTCATACCGTTCCACACACTAAATGAGAAGTGCAGACATTCAAAAATCCAGTGGCGACAATAACAATTCAAAGTCCCCTCGTAACTCAGCTTTTTTTTGAGCGGATCCTCTACCGTCCATGTTTTGAATTGGAAGAGACAATTGAAAACTGAATCGTCCAATATTGGAATCAATGATTCGAATCTGCTCAAAATCTCTTTGCTGGAAGAATTCATTCTTCGCACGAAGAGTCCATTAGCAGATCCGGACTTTTGATTTTCTCAATGCATAATCCAGATTTGGATTGTTTCCTCTAGTTTAAAACTTGGACTCGAGAGGATTCGATCCTTTTTTTTTTTTTTTGCAGAGAAACCCTTGTCTTGGTTTTCACCTCCTTCAGTGCACGCTGCGATCGCGTTGGTCAATCGATGGTGTCCACATTGGAATTGTCATCGTCCGCGTCCGCGTCCGCGTCACAAGGACCTGGATTGGAGAGAGAGAGAGAGAGAGGTGCTTTTAGTATTGTGACTAGGGTTAAAAATCAATGGCCGAGATTGGTGCAATGCATGAGAACGGTACAAAACCCTCGGTTTAATCGGTTTAGTATTTCGGCTCGGTCCGGTCCCCCTTTGTTCTTTAATATTTCGGTTCAATTCGGTTTGGCGGAAATTTCAGATAACCGAGAACGAATCGAAAATTTTATTTTTTTTCTCTTTCAAAAACCGAAACCGACCGGATACTAGTAGCTACCAACTTGTGGTGCACACGAAAAATATTTTATTTAAGGGAAAAGAAAAGGTTTTACAGATGGACTTGATTTTTTCTTTTTCTATTACTTGCTGTTTTGTGTGTTGGATAAACTCTCCTTTTTTTTTTTTTTGGGTAATGCACGGTGTTCAGGACCAGTTTTTATGCACTTCAAACTAATCTCTATAGTCGTTTCACACGTTTACGCGAGAGGGCGAGATAGCCCGAAGAGTTGTTGATAAGGAGAATCGAACATGTGACAATATCTACAACTTTTATTATATCTGAAAACTTTCAATCCGTCCATACATGTTAAATTTTTTTGTGATAGATATTACGTAAAATTCGATTTTCCTAGTATAAAACACTTCCATTCAAAAAGCAAAACAATAAAAATAAAAAAACTTGTACAAAGCCAACCTTGTATAGGTTTCTTAGATCGAGCTAAGAATTAAGGAGCAAAAAGAAAACCTATATATAGAGGAGAAGATTTTCAGTGTCGAGCAAGTACCATATGGTGCCAGCTCGGCGCATTCAGACCGTCCATTTCTGTTTTGGACGACTCAGATTTGGAGAGAGAGAAAGAGTGTTGGGGTGAGAGGAGAGAAAGTATTTCAATCTGGACCGTCTAATACACTTTTGGATGGCCTGGATGTATTGGTCGGCACCACGTCCGCCAGGTGACGTGATACCCACCCGGCACCCAATAATTTCTCATGTATGCAGAAGTGGAGCAATTATTTGAAACTTCAGAGGATTTGTGTGCAATTTTTAACTAGTGTGCCATCATTTTTGACTTGGCCAATGCATATAAATCCTTTTTAATTTAGATTTCTTCTCCTATCATTCTATTGGCATTTTTAATTAAAATTACTTGAGAAACACATGTAGATTAATTAGTGTATCATTTGACAATATAAATCAACATCTGAAATGAGGATAACAACTGAAAATTATGAATTTTAATTTGAATCGAGGAAAACAAATAATACTTGAGAATGTTGATATCCTTTTTGAGATATTGAACATATAAAATATTATAAATTAAGAGATATAAACAATTTTTTGAGACGTTCAAAAAATAAAACAGGCACAATAAAGTGGACAGAGGAAGTACTTTTTTTTCTCTTTCAAAACCGAAACCGATCAGAGACTAGTAGCAACCAACTTGTGGTGCACACGATAATTTAATACTTAAGGGAAAAAGAAAAGGTTTTACAGATGGAATTGATTTTTTCATTTTTCTATATGACTTGCTGGAGGAAATGACTCCGTTTTTTTTTTATTGGTACGTCACAAATTCAATTAACTAAAAAAGCAAGGTCCACAACAAAGACATAACAAAGATAAATGATAAAATAGCCTGAGATAAGTCCAAAGAGTACTAAAGCCGGCCTAAGAAGAAGTCTATCTTTAATTAAGAACTTCTATAGGGAGATGGGGGTAGTCAATGCCTAAGAAGAAGACTATCTTTAATTAATGACTCCGTTTTTGAACGATGAATTAGTTTGATAATGTATCCACAACAATTTTTTTTGGGTAATGCAGGGGTGTCTTGGGTAAGTTTGCGCGCACTTCGGACATTCCTACAGTCCCTCCCACAGTCGTTTCACACCCTTATCCGTGCGGGTGAGATGGCTCTAAGAGTTATTGACAAAGAAAATTCAATCCTGAGTACAATATCTACAACTTTTATTATATCTGAAAACTTTCGATCCGTCCATACATGTTAAATTTTCTTGTGATATACATAATGTAAAATTCGATTTTAATTCCGGGCATAAAATACTTTCATTCAAAAAGAAAAACTAACAAAAAATTGGTACAAAGCCAACCCCATATAGGTTTGACTTTTGAGCAGAAGTGGAGCAATTATTTGAAACTTTAGAGAATTTAATTGCGTGCAATTTTAATTAGGGTGCCATCATTGAGGATACATCGGTATTTTGGAGAGTTAAAAAATGAGAGCTTTGATTTTTGACTTTGGCAAATGCATATAATCCTCTTTTTAATATAGATTTCTTCTCCTACCATTCTATTGGCATTTTTAATTAAAATTACTTGAGAAACACATGATGTTAGATTAGTGCATTATTGACAATAAAACATCAACATCTGAAATGAGAATAATAATTGAAAAATATGAATTTTAATCTGAAGTGAGAAAAACTTAACAAAGAATATTTAAAAATGTAGATATCCCTTTCTGGTCGAAAAACTTGCCATTGTTCCCCAGTAGCTCATTGGTAGAGCGGTCGGCTGTTAACTGGTTAGTTGTAAGTTTGAAGCTTACTCGGAGAGATTTGATTCGTTGTACGAATTCTTTAATTCATGTTGATTAGTGCATCATTGTATCATTGACGATAAACATCAACATCAGAAATGAGGGTAGCAACTGAAAAGTATGAATTTTAATTTGTGTCGAGGAAAACAAAGAATACTTAAGAATGTAGATATCCTTTTCTCCAAACATTTGGTTGAAACTTTTACTTACTCAATTATCAAGAGACTTTTGTTTATTAAATTGAAATTGTTTTAAATTTGCAATAACCTATCATTTCACGCCACTTGGCACTCCAATATCCCTTTCTCACATTTCATTTTGAGCAGATGACAAGAGAGTAATTCTACTTAGCCTACCAACTAGACAATTGCTGAATAGTGAGGGGTAAAAGGATCTTTTCAACAAGCACATAAACCCAAACTTTCCGATGTGGGAAGCCAACCCATGACGCAGAACATGAGTCATGACACAATTAACCCGAAGTTCTTTACTAATCCACTCTTTTGCTCAATATTCAAGTATATATGTGGACATTGCTAAATAATTTATTCGTCCCATTTGAATTGTGCATGTTTCTACCGAGGGATGTCCCAAAATAAGTATTCGCTTTCTAAAAATAATCATCAAAACATGCCAAAATTCTAATTTTACCCTTCAAAACTACTCTTTCCAGTTTCCATCACATTTGGTTTGACTATAATTATCATTTTTAAATTGACTATATCTTTCAATTTATAATATTTTTCACAGTTGTGAGAATTTTGTATAGTAAAACTAATTACTTCAATATCTATCAAATAAGATTCATATTAAGTTTCGAATCCTTAGAAAGCTCAATTTCTGGTAAAGGACATTTAAATTGGGACCTTGGAGAGTAAGTATCTCGAATTAATCTATATAAAGGCCTACCGTTTTCTCATCAGTTCATCCATCACCTTGAATTGAAGAAATATGAATTTTCCTGCAGTTAACCAGCTTGGAGCTGGTGATCAAGAGTTCAAAGTTGAAGTTGCAGGGGAAAGTGATCAGATGACCGGCAACGGCACTCCTACTCCACCAAAGAAGTCTAAAAGGACCTCTTTTCTCTCCTCCCTTGGTTTCCATGATTATCTCTCACCAGAGGTAATACATATTGAGAGAGAGAGAGAGAGAGAGAGAGAGAGAGAGAGAGAGAGAGAGAGAGAGAGAGAGAGTGTGTGTGTGTGTTTTGGTTTCCATGAAATAAAAGATCTTCATTTCATTTGCATGCAACCATTAGTGTAGTATGCTCTAAATTTTATCACCACATCTCTCTCTCTCTCTCTCTCTCTCTGGGCATACTATTGATGTACTAACACACCAAAATGTTATTAGGTATGGAGAGCATCAGTGGGGGAGGTCCTCGGCACCGGAACTCTCGTCTTCATGATCGACACCATAGTCATCTCCACTTACCACATGGACACCCAAGCCTCGAACCTCATACTGGCGACCCTCGTCGGCCTCATCGTGGCGATCCTCCTCATCGCAGTGGGCCCCGTCTCCGGCGGCCACATCAACCCGATCGTCACCTTCTCCGCCGCCCTCGTCGGCCTCATCTCCTTCTCGCGGGCGTTTATCTACATCGTGGCCCAGTGCGTCGGGGCCGTGCTCGGGGCCCTGGCGCTCCGGGCCGTGGTGAGCGGCGCCATCGCGGAAACCTACTCGCTCGGGGGTTGTACTCTCACGGTGGTCGCCCCGGGCCCGGACGGGCCAGTCACGACTGGGCTCGAGACGAGCCCGGCCCTCTGCCTCGAGATAGTATGCTCCTTCGTGTTCCTTTTCGCTTCGATTTGGATGGCTTTTGACGGGCGTCAAGCAAAGAAGATGGGCAACGTTCTTGTTTGCTCCATGGTCGGGCTTGTGTTGGGCCTCTTGGTGTTCATCTCGACAACGGTGACGGCAGCGAAGGGCTACGCTGGAGCTGGGCTCAACCCGGCCAGGTGTTTTGGCCCGGCCGTCGTGAGAGGAGGCCATCTCTGGAATGGGCATTGGATCTTTTGGGTCGGGCCGGCCCTGAGTTGCGTAGCGTTCTATTTGTACACGAAGATTATTCCGCAGCACCACTTCGCGCATGTTGAAGTCTTTCACGTGTAGCGTTCTAGGGGGTGTTTGAGAACTTACTTTTTGGCTTTTCATTTTCAGCTTTTTGGCTTTTTGGTTTTTTAGATTATGAGCAGAATGTATTTTGGGTATGTTAGGGGTGTTTGGGAACCTACTTTTTGGCTTTTCATTTTCAGCTTTTTGGCTTTTTGACTTTTTAGATTATGAGCAGAATGTATTTTGGGTATGTTAGTGTTTGGGAGATTTGTACAAAATGTATTTTCAAAATGTAGTAGTGTTTGGTAGATGATTGTTGAGAATGAATTATGAATTGCATTTTTACCATTATGCCCTTTGTGTTCTTATAACAGGCGACTTTCGTTTTTTTGTTTTTTGTTTTTACTTTATTATTCTCAATAATTTTTATGGGCTATTTATTGAAGTCAATTATTGTAAAGTAATGTTGTGTTTTGCCTTTTTTTTCTTTCTCAGATGCCCTATTTGCCTTTTTTTTTTTTCTCAGGTGACTTCCGTTTTTTTTTTGGTCATTTTTTTTAAACTTAAGGAAGACATTCGGTATTTGTATTTGGTATTTTAGAATTAAAATAATAAGTCCTATGTTACAAATAACACTTTAATTTAACGACCAACACATAACATAAATATAATTTAGAACAACAAAACAAACACAAACACTTGTGTAATATTACAAAACAAATTAAATTACAATCTGATGGCAAAAAAAAAAAAAACACACACACACACAGTTGGTAAAATGTGTCGGCTGTGTGTTTTGTGGTGAGCAGATGAAATGAAAACGAATGGAGTGGATAAGGAGGGAGGGCGGAGTTGGTAAAATGAAGGGAGTTTGATGGGTATTTTGGTAATATAACCTCAGAATCCGAAAATGGGAATCCAAAAAACTCCTCTAACCCAGTTTTTGGTTTTTGGCTTCTAAAGCCACAATCCAAAAATCTATTCTTCCAAAATCTATTCTCCCCTGAGTTGCCAAACACCCCACAATCCGGAAAAGCCACAATCCAAAAATCTATTCTTCCAAAATCTATTCTCCCCTGAATTGCCAAACACCCCACAATCCGGAAATGAGAATCCAATAATCCAAAAAACAGCTTGCCAAACACCCCCTAGTCTCGCATCCCAAATTGCTCGTCCTGTAAGAAAAGTCTGTGCAATTTTTTGAATATAAAGCATAAAGTACTTTTGTGTAAAAAAATGTAAATTTCTTTGCTCTAAATTAAAGTACTTTGTAATGAGTTCCTTAATTTGTTGTAAAGAAATTCAAAAAAAAAAATATATATATATATATATATATACGAATGTATTTTGATATTTAATCCCAGAATTGCACGACTATTCATATGGGTACGTAGCAATTCGGTATGTAGGGTAGTAGCAACAAGTTGGGGGGAAATTGCATGTATTCTGAAATTCAGTGAGAACGGATTAACGTACGTGTTCGGATTGGATCGGATAGTGGGGGATCTTTATGTTTCTACTCCTCTAATTGTGTGAGTTGCAAAATTGTTATGAACTACATATGTCAATGTTATTTGTCCATGTCTCTGTATTGTACGAATAGTTCATAGGGTTTGGTAAATAAATTGAAAAGTGAAAAAAAAAATAATAATAATGACCTTGTTCTTAGTACGCCAGTGTGATCAAATATTCATCTATCATTAAATATATTCTAAATTGTCCATGCTTGGAGGTGGTATTTATTTATTTATTTATTTATTCATACTTTAGAAGAAGTCACATTTAACCTTAACGTACCCCAACCTAACCCAAGAGTGTTAACATCATTTCTATAGGAATTGAACGCACAGCCTTACCGCACCTAAGTACGGCTGCACAACCATTGGGCAAACCACCATGGTCGCTCAAATTAAAGTGGTTGACAAGTAACGAAATTCAGGAGATTAGGACTTAAGTACATAAATTTGAGCCAGGCATGGATTAAGATTGTCAAATTTAAAAAAAAAAAAATCGCACTAGAATAGCTTGCTCGAATTTTAAAGATCCACATCTTATGTATCCAAGAACCGGTAGATAATAACGGCGGCATTGCGGTGGTTCTTCGCGGTCGATTTGGCGCACTAGAGTTGTCAGGCGGGGAGGATGGAGAGGAGGAAGGGTTTTGAAATTGAGGAGGTCGATCGTGAGTGACTTGGGAGAGAAGAAAACGGAGATAAGACCGTTTTGAGGAATACAGAAGGTATAGCTGACGATTAGGAATACAGACCGTAGTGTGTTTGAAGGATACACTAGTTGTTTATATTTAGGCTCCATTTATTTGTACGTAAAATATTTTCAAAAATATTTTCCTCATTTTCTGTTGTTTCGCTAGAAGAAGAAGGAGTAAAACATTTCAAGGTAAAACATTTTGCACCAATGTGCGGGGTGAAATTGTTTCCGCTAATTTTGGTTGTAAGTCATTTTTGCGTTTCATCCCCGATGGTTCGACATTTTTCAAAATCACGTATTCCATTGCCATCTCCTCCCAAATTATATTAGATCTAAAACGAGAGAGAGAGAGAGAGAGAGAGAGAGAGAGAGCTTACTCAAATAAAATATTACTCCCTCTGTTCTGATTTGTTTGTTCAATCTTATGTTTTCATCTTATTAAGGAAACCAAATCTTATCTATTGATTTGAAAATTTACTTGATCTAACCTATTGATTTTAAAATTGGACAGTCAATTTGGGACATGCATAAGTCAAAAAGTGCGACAAACAAATCAGGACGGATGGAATAGTACTAAACTAGCAATCTGCTAAGTTTTCAATGAATTCCTTCTCTCTATAGACTCTCTCCCTACTCTTTAAACCCTAGCTCTCCCTTCCTCTGCCCCTCTTCCCGCCGTGCTTTCTTTTCCCCTCCCCCTCTTCTTACCCTGTACCAAATTGTCATCTTCCTCGACTGCTCTTGTCGGCGTGCTTTCCGTGGCCATTTTCTCCTTCCCTTTCTGATTTCGACTTTTCTACCGATCGATCCACCCCTGGGTGGTTGGGGCTTGATGCTTAACGGTGATGGTGGGGCATCGTTTTCAGGTGGTGGGTTGGGGCGGTTTGAATCCTGCCGGTTGGTATCATCTGGGCGGACTGGTTTCTACGCCTAATGGCCTGGGGTTCTCCCGTTTTTGCTGATGAACACGGCGGTTCATGTTCTTGTTTAAAATCTATTTTTTTCCGGCCTTACCTTGGTTTGCTTTGGTGGTTAGGAGCATGCGTGCGAAATTGGTTGGGTTTTCCCCAACTGGTGATGACGGTGGCAGCAGATGGCGCCGGGCGGTGATTGGAGGTTTTATGGGCGACTGTGTGTGCTGTGGATCTGGGGCGGAGTTGCGGACTATTGGTTATGTTTTTTGTTGGCAAGTGCGGCGGCGGATGTGGCGGCGGTGGGTGGTTGTGCGGTTTGTGTTTTAGGGTTTGGGTTTGGGTGGCTGATGATGTTGGGCTTGGCCCATTTTAGGTGTTGGGTTTTTTTTTTAGGTTCTTTTGTTGGTTTCTTACCAACTTTGGGTTTTAGATGTTTGCATCTTTTTGGTTTAGGCTCAGCCTGTTAGGCTTAAATAGGTTCTTCCATGTGGTTAGAAGATGAGGGTCTTGGGTGACAAGGCCGGTGTACCTAAGTCTCTATTAGTTCTGTACTTGTGTTATGAGTTAATGATATCTATCTTTTTGCCGATCAAAAAAAAAAAAAACCTAGCAATCTGCTATTGTTTTGAAAAATATTTTGCTTGCTTCAACAAGGAAAACAAAAGTTTAAAGTTTTTTTTTTCAGAAAACATTTTACATGAAAAATATTTTACATCGACACAAACAGAGCCTAAGGTAAGTTGTATGTTGCTCCTCCATATTTGAGTGTTGAGCCTAATTTCACTTCACCCCTCCTCCTCCTCTTGTTCTTTTTTTTTCTTCTGTTGTGATGAGGAACTCTCTTTTTCTATTGATTGTACAAAGTGAATTGTAAATTAAATGAAACGATATGGTAAAAAGAAAAGAAAAGAATGGGGTAGGACAGCCCAAGTGGTAAGTGTAGACACCATATTTTGGACTTTCCAAATTAGTTTACTTACGGTATTTGATTCCCACGATGATGATTAAAGGTCGAGAACATCCAAGGTTGATGGTGTGTTTGAGCTTTGAGCATTCCGAATCTCGTTCAAAACCCTTTTCAAATCTTTCGAGCCCAAACCAGATGGCCACAACAAAATCCTGCTTCTGCACGCTGGTGATCAACTGACGTACGCCGGTGCATGGCCACGTGTCAGTCATCGAGTATGAACCACATTCTAGTGGCGCACGCCAGTCATACACTGGCGCACGCCAGTCAATCCCAGTCAAATCACCTCTTTGGCAACCACTTGCCCGAGACTTTTGTGCCATCCTGATGTGTGCTACAGTCTGCTGATGACTGTAATCATTCAGGCTTGTTCCCTGCTCTCCCACAATATCCCTCAAAGCAAGTCCCATGCATTAAATGCATGGGAGGCTCCATCTTTCTTGCCACCCAAACAAACCCTAAGGCTCAACTGATTTCAGTCACCCCTTTGGCTATAAATACCCCCCTTGCATTTATTTGTAAGGGGGTTAACTCCATTAAGAAGCTTTCAAGCCTTCTCTCTTCTTCTCTTTAGTTCTTATTTGCTTATCTTTCCTCCATTGAAAGACAAAGCAAGGAAAATCAGTCACCCACTGCATTGCCACATCCATCCTCTACTCATCCATCATCTATCCATTTCAAGGATCAAAGCTCAAACCACTCATCAAACTAAATCCAAAGGTATACCACCTTTGTTTTTGTAAATTGTTCTGACCCCTGAGGGGTGCTGGCTGGGTCAAGGCTGGTAATCAATACCGGTTCTGGCCCAAAACTGGCAAATATTCAATCATCGTGCTCAGTGATATATGGCGCACGCCAGTCGTTCAGTGCCGTTCGCTAGTCATGGCTGCATGGCCACACTGGCGTGGGGATCACAAATCACTATTTTTCTGTTTTGTCTATGTTCTGATCACCTTGTAGCATGCTAAAACTAGTTTACTGTTTTTCCATATTTTAGAACTGTGTAGTTTGTTATCTGATTAAACTGTTCAGTAAGGCCTCTGGGATCCTTCTGGTCATGTTCCAGAACCCAGATGAAGCAAAGCCAAGCATTGAATAAATGGAACAAGTGGTGCACGGTGCTCATGGACTGGCGTGCGCCACCTAAACCATGGATCCAGTGGTTGGCCCTTGCTTCTTAGCTTTATCCTGGCCTCTGTTTGATCCCCACATTGTTTATGGGGTTCCCTGTCTATTTTATTTATGTTTGATTTATTGCTGCAGTCTGTAACTGTATATAAACTGTGATATCAACTGCGTGGTTTTGTCCTGGGTGTGCATTGGTCCATTCCAGAGCCCAGAGGGTTGAGAACAGAAGCTGTGAGTTTGCGCTCACTGAAGCGCGCCGGTGGATGGGCGGCGTGCGCCAGTCATGTTAGCATGCACTGGTCTGGCCAGTGCATGCTGGTTGTCGCTAGAGCATGCCACTGTCGGGCAGCACACTCCAGTTTGTTCAAAATACTCACAGAAGTGCTTATTCTCAATCTATTATGCATTGCTCATAGACCATACATCTCATTTTGCCATATAAATGCAATTTACCACTATGTTAATCCCCATTAACTGTTCCCCGCCCTAATTGGCTAAAAAAATGATCAAAGAGAGAAAAATGCAAAAGTTTTCAAAATGCCTGAATAGAGACCGATCTCAGGATTGGGCGGGAGGGGGTGCTATAAAATCCTTCCCCTCTCGTAACCTGGCTCCCGAACCTCAGATATCGAAGGTGACGACGGTCCAGTCTAGAAGCCTTTTTCAAATCAAACAAATGTGACCAAAAACGTTTTCAAATCGGTTTCTTGGGTGTTTTTCACAAAATCCGAGTGGCGACTCTCTCAAAACAGCATTTCGTCATGCTTTAAAACAAAAGGGCGCAAACCGAACTTTTCGTAAACTAAAAATGCAGGATTTTTAGGGGTGTGTGCCCACAGTACGTGCTCCCTTTATTGAGATGAGGTCATGGGTTCAAGTTTCACCGTAAGATCCCAATCCCTTGATTAGATTAGCGTAGATTTCTTGTATGTACTCCATAAGAAAAGGGGTAACAACACAATTTTTTTTTAGGCAATAAAAGTTTTATTAAGAAAATTTGACAAATAGTACATCAAGTTGAGGGTAGGAGAGGGAATTCCAATCAAGGGTTTGATGAAAAAAAAAACCTGTTGGGTCAAAGCCCAAATACACCCTAAGGTCCAGGCCCCAAAAGATACAGTCCTAAATCACATGGGCCTGGCCCAAAAAATAGCACAAACTTAACACTAACCCTACAACACAAACACCACCACCATTTAGCACATCGCCGGCACTAGCACCAGCAGCCTCACTCCTCCACCAGCCACCAACCCTCCACAGCCACATCCACCACCTCAACACCGCCACCACCAGCCAGCAATCGCGACCCCCCACAACCAGATCCACCACCCACCGAGGGCGCCACCACCTCAAAAACCACCACCACCAGGCATAATGTTTAGATTCTAATCATTATCATATTTTTCTCTCCACTCATTACCCCTATCTCCGATCATTACTCTTATTTTTTCTTCAATCTCTCTCCAATTATTACCCTTATTTTCAATCATTACTCATTACTTTATTTCTTCTCTCTACACTCATTATCTATAAATATAAATTCAAAATCCCAAAACAAACAGGGTTATAAGATTTGTAGGTAATAAGTGTGGAAAGAAATAGTGTAATGATTGAAAATCGGAATATTGATTACAGAGCAATTGAGAGAAAAATGAGAGCAATGATTGGAGAGAAATAGAATATTGATTAGAATCCAAAACCCTTAAACGAATGGGGTCATGAATTTCTAAATTTGTTGATGGCAATTTTTTCTCATAAGATATATCCTAAGAATGTCAATCTCTCTCATTTGGGCAGATCCTTGCCCGACGACTACCCTTGTAAAGATCATCTCATGCTCATTCGTGGTGCTATATTTGATAGGAGGAGGTCCGAGAAATAGACAGAGTCGGCCCCGGAGTAAGCTCCACAAGATCTCAGGTTTGGGTAACCCAACACAAATAATTTTCAGACAACCGCCTACCAAAATTACATTTTGATTTTTTTGATGTAAAAGCATAATGTAACCTTCATTTTGTTTTTTCTTTTCGACTTGTATATCTTTTTATTTTTTATAACTTATTACAAGAATGCAATCAAGTTTAGAGTTGGGGTTGGATAATCCAAACATCGAGGCCCACATCATAAGTGGCCTACCCATGCTTTGTGTTGTGATGGCTAGGTCCGTGGTAGTTGTAATGTTTGTGTCCTCGAGAACTATAATCGGGCGGGCCGGATATGATGGCGTGGGCTTCAACCTAGCAAATGTGTTTGGCGGCGGCCTTGTTCGAATGGGCATTGGGTTTTTTGGATTGGGCCCTTTCTTGCTTGCACTATTTATTATGGGTTCATTTTGACTTTCCCAAGGAGGTTTTGGGTAGAGCTACAAACGAGTCGAGCCGAGTTTTATCATGCTCAAGTTTGTTTATTAAATTTTTAACGAATCCGAACTCAAGCTCGAACTCAGTGAAAACTTAACGAGCCGAGCTCGAACCGAGCGGGTCTTAGCTTGACTCGAGCTCCATTTTTACCCTTCTTCAAAAAGGACAAAAATGTGTGTGTGTGTGTGTGTATATATATATATATATATATATATATATAAAGCCAATAAGCTAATTTTTTCTTATTTATTCAAAATAATTTGGGTTTCGATCATAATTTTGTACTTTTTAGATCCCTCTCGTCAGAAAGAATTAATAATTCACAAAAATTTGAGGAAAAACTAACAAATGAAAAAAAAAATTGAATAAAGACAAAAAAATAAGTCATTTGACTTATTTAGCCGAACAACTTATACTAGATTAATGAAGCCAAACGTTAGCATCTTAAGATTAAAAAAGGCCCCGAGTTTGGTCACATGCAATCCGGTGTACACCGAATAATATACGTATAGTTTCTTTGCTATATCATTTTACAATTAGCCTGTTGAATTTTAGCCGGTTAGAAAATCATTATAGAATTAATGAATTACATCAAAATCCGATTATCATAAATAAATTGCAAAATGAAGAATTAATTCCAAAAATCACTTTCGGATGATTCTGACTATACTTTCACTCAAATCATTTCTATTAAAATTTATAAAAAAAATTTGGATTCTGATTACACTTTCACTCATTACTTACTAGGAATTTTCCCGCCTTCTCGAGGGAAACCGGCGCAGGATAATAACAGAACAGAATCACGGTGCACGGTAGCAAACACCGGTAGTGCCACGTCAGCATCGCGCGGATTGGGCTGCAAACGACCTCAGTTATTTGTTTCTTCGGTCGTTCATCTTATCTTCCTTATCCTCAACAAACTCTCTCTTCACTCTCACTCTCACTCTCTCTCTCTCTCTCCTCTCTAAGCTTCCATGGACGCCACTTTCTCTGCGAAATCCCACAGTCTCTCGGTAACTTCTCTCCCCTCCGCTTCTTCCCCGCCCTGCTCTTCCTCTCTCCGACCCGTTCGCAGGGAGTTCCTGGGCTACGGTCACAACTTGAGGCCGCCCGGCCTTCTCCGCTCCAACAGGAAATGCAAGGAGCAACTAGCGCTCCAAATCCGGTCCCCTCGCTTCCTCGTCCGAGCTTCTCTCGATTCCCAATCGTCTCTCCTCGTCTTCACCGTGGTTACGGTTTCAGCTCTCGCCTTTGTCTCTTTGAGTTACTCCGATAGAAAGAAGAGGAAGAACGTCGGCGAGGTAATTGAGCGTGATAGTTTCCATGTCGGTTTGTTTGGGACCGAGGCTGCTGCTATTCGAGAGGCGGATGAGCCCGGTCGATTGCCTTACTGACGTTTTAAATTTGTACTAGAATTGTAGTAGTTTTTATCATATGAACGTTAAAACGCTTTAAATTCCTACTAGAATTATACTAGTATTCCTTCCGTCCCATTTTGATAGTACTTAAGAAAATTTGTGCGAACAATTTTTGGATTAAAAAATAAAATACTTCTGTGCATAAGTTTTTGAATTTTCTTGCACCTAATAGAAGAACAGATTGAGATATTTAATTTAGTGCAAAGAAATTCGTAAAATCATGTACAAAGTACTTTAATTTTTTATTTAAAAATTGCACGTGTTTTTAGAAGGACTATCATTGTGGGACGGGGAGTAGTTTTTATCTCAAGGACGTTAAAATTGCATAAGTTCGTCTGCCCAATGTTGGTTTGAACAATTTAATATCCGTCCAACCAAGAATTTAAAAATATATATATATATATATATATATATTTTTTAGTAATATTTTTTTTAACACTGTTGTGCTTTTTAAAATGAATAGGAATACACAAGATTGCGTGCAGTTATGGTTATAGATGACGGTCTCTTAGCAATTGAATAGTCTCAAGAACGTTAAAATTATATAGGTTCGCCTAACCAAGATCATTTTGAAAAACTCAACACCCGCCCAGTCAAGAGCTTTTGAAAAAAATGTACTAATTTTTAACGATATTTATATTTTTTGTATTACTATTGTGCTTTTTTGTATTACTATTGTACTAATAGGATTGCATGCAGTTAAGTTTAGATGACGATCTCTTAGTAATTGAATAATTTGACCGATCCTATTTGAATAGTTATATTAATCTGTTCGCCCACCCAACCTTAAATTATGCGTCCGTCATTGTTTAAGTTCTTTCATTTTTTTTTTTTTTGAGTAAATCAGCTTGAAATAGAAAAAAGGATAACCGAATGGTATTTATGTTTAAGTTTTTGATTCTTTGTTTCTCTCTGTTAGCCTAGTATTTATGTTTTTGCTTTTATACATAGTAATGCAATACTAGAGCCGACATAGGATGGTTCAGCCCAAGTTAGAAGCTTGAAACAACGGTCTAATGTTCATGCATTTGTTTCAGGTGTCAAGTCCGCTACTTGTGATTTCTCAACAGATCAGAAGTATCATTGACAGTTATGTTAAGAATCAGAACCTGGGTCTGGATCTTGAAACAATGACGTCGGCTGATGAAAGCAAATATGCAGTGAAGGAAACAAGTGAAAGGAAAATGGAGGATGAAGAAAAGCCCTTCCTGCCTCATCTTAAGGAAACCGCTTTTATGCATCAAGAAACTCTCATCGATAATGCAGCAGAGTCTTCTCCTTCAAGTATTATTGTCTCTGGTGTAAGCGGTTCTATGTCCTCAAGTGAATCTGAACTTACCAGCATATCTTTCCCAATTCCCGCCCCATCTGAAATAGGCCTGCCACAGCCACTTCCTTGCACGACAGAAATCCATGAATTGAAGTTCGAACAGTGTCCACAGGAAACTGAGTTTGCATCTGAGTTGCCTGCACTAATTGTTAAACACCAGTCAATTGCTCCAACTGCTCTTGTGAAGAGTGTGCATGTGGAGGTGAATCAGCATAAAAGACCAATTTCTGAACTTGCTGAAGTGGATGAAATCATCAACTACGATGCATCAAGAGAATCAGACCATGAAGGGCTTTACAAATTTTATGAGGGAAATCAATCTGCTGTGAAATCTATACCAAAATTGAATGGTGTGAAGACATTATCTTCTCGTGTCTCTCTTCAAGATAACAAGCGGTCCTCTTCTCTAAAGAGGAGATCTATGATTAATGGAGTGAAATTATCAGCAGTTGTCTCCAGTCATACTGCAGGTTTGGCATATAGCAATCTTTTTCTGATCATACTTTAGTTTATCTGAGGTTAACACAATCCTTTCCTCTTGTCTTGGTCTGCCTAATAATACTTGGGGTGGTTTCTAACTTGCACTATTTTTGTTCAGACTTTACTGAAAATAAGTTCGCCTTGTCAGAGAGTACTGAAGGGAAAACACCTCCAGCACATTATAAAGATGGTGCTGCCACCAAAAGTGCAGATTCCAGGAAAAGCAGGGGCTTCCCCTATAAGGAGAGAAAAGTTCTACCACAGGATGGACACCAATATTCTCCCCAGCATTCCCTCACGAATGGGGTTCATGTCAATGCTCAACATGATCCTTCTCGGCAACTCGGTGCTTACATGCGTTTGCTGAAAGATGGGAGGTAATTTTCTTCCACATTGAAGTATGAAACTACATGTTCTGGTCACCTTGACAAATTTCCTGGAAGATCAGATGCCTGTGGACCACGAGTTTTACGTCAAAGAGAAATTCATTTTCAGAAGCACTGATAATTTAAATGTCGAAAGCATTTCTTTTACAACCCTTCATTTTTAATACATAGAGTTTCAAAGCTTGTCTTTGACACGATCTTGGGCTTACTAGGTTAGTTGATTGCTTAGAATTGCTTGAAGATATGGAAAGTAAGGGGTTGTTGGATATGGGCAAGGCAAGGCTTTTTCCTCCTTTCACCTTGTACTTAATCCTCTGTCTTCTGATTTTGCTTACTTTGTCATTGTCGCTAATCTATCAAATGATCTGGTTTCAGGTTTATCATGCGCAGTTCTTCAAAAAATGCCAAAGCTTAAGGGCTGTTAAAGAGGCTTTTCGTTTCACCAGGCTGATCCCAAATCCAACCCTGAGTACATTTAATATGCTAATGTCTGTCTGCACAAGTTCTCAAGATTCGGAGGGTATATTTGTTTAATCTGCTCTATTTCAGGCTTTCCATGGATAGCTTATCATATCCTGTGTGAGATATTGACATGCTTCAAAATTTTGAATGTCGTTATTGCACAATCAGGAGCTTTTGAGGTTCTGAAACTTGTTCAGGATGCTGGGCTAGAAGCTGATTGTAAACTTTACACTACTCTGATATCAACTTGTGCAAAAAGTGGAAAAGTTGATACAATGTTCAAAGTATGGTTGCATCCTTTCTAAGATCATGTTGTTTATAATATTGTAAATTCAATGGACCTGAAGGGTTGTTTGCTGGTTTCTGTGCCCTCTGTTTTGGTCAAATTTCCATTATGTTGTCATTTATGGTTCTGTTCTAATGCTGCACACACTGTGGCATCAGTTGGGATTATCATCTTCTTCTTTTTTTCACATATGTAACCTTTAACAACTGTCAAAGGATTCATTTTCATTTGGGATGAGGTAGTTTCTTTGTGTTCTCTATAAGGTTACATAATGGCAGGGTGGTTGGGACATCCTTTACTTACTATGTACTGCCTAAATGGAAATATCTTCACATTTGACGTTCTGCTATCCCGTGTTTTGAAACTTCTTGATTTGTCACCGTAGGTTTTTCATGAAATGGTCAATGCTGGAGTGGAACCTAATCTTCATACCTATGGGGCACTTATAGATGGTTGTGCCAGGGCTGGCCAAGTTGCTAAGGCATTTGGTGCTTATGGCATATTGAGGTCTAAGGTATGATGCAGCAACTGGATTCATAGTATTTTTCCTCTTTCATAACTTAACCTCCAAGCTTCTAAATCCTGCTTTTAATTGCCAATTATAGTTGCAAGCATGAAGGTGTGGTTGCATCCTTTAGTTTTGCATTGGAATCTTACATGTCTTCCGACTGATGGCATCTTGTGTGCAGTAGAAAGTGAAGCCGGACCGAGTTATTTTTAATGCACTCATCTCAGCATGTGGCCAATCCGGTGCGGTTGATCGTGCATTTGATGTCTTAGCAGAAATGACAACGGATGTACGTCCTATAGACCCCGATCACATAACTATTGGTGCTTTGATGAAGGCATGTGCAAATGCTGGTCAGGTGAGATTTGTCAAGTGTACCCTTACGGACAGCTATATTCCTTTTAGTTATAGTACAATCACTTTAAATCAAATCTCACATCTTCTTCTCATGGCACATCTATATGAACAATTTACAAAATAATGATCTAGGTTGATCGGGCACAAGAAGTATATAACATGCTTCATCAATATAAAATCAAGGGCACTCCAGAGGTGTACACGATTGCTGTTAATAGTTGCAGCCAGACTGGTGATTGGGAGTTTGCCTGCAGCGTGTACAGTGACATGACAAGAAATGGTGTTATCCCCGATGAGGTATTTCGTTCAACACCAGAAGGCCAACTTTTTTACAACAAAAAAGGTTTTGCAAAAGAAAAAGAAAAACAGTGGGATAGGAAATCTATCATCAAATGGTGGAACATTAATAAAAGGCTGCTCTCTCTCTCTCTCTCTCTCTCTCTCTCTCTCTCTCTCAATGTGGCAGAACTTTTCCAATAATAAATAAAGCGTATTTGTGTTATGAGTGCAAACGGCCTACTATAAGATTTTTATGTTTGATACAGACATTTCTCAGTGCACTGATAGACGTTGCTGGGCATGCTGGGAAGTTGGATGCAGCCTTTGAAATCCTACAAGATGCCAGGAAGCATGGGAAACGTCTTGGAACCATATCATACAGCTCTTTAATGGGAGCCTGTAGCAATGTATGTCCTGTCATTCATTTATAAACTTTGTTGTATGTATGTGCGCTGACAGGCTATTTCTTTGTTTCCCCTCCACCATGTCCTCACTATTACATGCATTATCCTAGCAGGCTAGGACTTGTTATTGCCTTGTCTCCTTAAAGCTGCCTTGCACTCAGGTTTATCCATAGTAACTTCCACCGTCGTCTTTTGCCCTCAAGTTTGGGTGAAGTAAACGCTCCATTGTTTTGTGTGTATTATATTCATCCTCTTAAGCTTATCATACACCCTCAGGTTGCACACGTATGTGGGGTCATGCTGTTGTGCATGTTGGATGTGCAATACTTAATCTTTATGCAATGGCAAGACGAGGAATACTGTTACTTCTGTCTAGTTAAAGAAGCTTTGTTGGTTCAACGAGGTCATCCTTCAAATGGTGCTCTTGGTCCAGCTCCTAGCTCAACGAAATCGAGTTTTCTTAGCCGAGAGAACTGGTGGGGTCGCAGTTATCTGCTTGGGAAGCTTAGTGTGATGCCCAAGTGCCAAATGCATACAAAAAATAATTTCTGGTCAAATGCGTGTCTTTGGTAGTAATAAAGAAAATTCTTGTTGTTATTGATATTTCTTATCATTAGTAACTTGGTAGGATTCCTTTTAGTAGTCTGTAGATTAGATGTTATAATCATTAGATAGGATATACTTTGATAATTTGTGTTGTGGCCCTTCTTTTTGTATGTTACCTACGTCACATTTTGATAAGTTTAGTGACTTGCATGGGTGGTCCATTTTTAGGTGGACATGTTGACAAAGACAAGAACGCAGCCAGTTCATCTTCTTTAATTTCTCATGTTGTAGAACTTATGAGATTCAGAATCCATCTCAGGCAAAAAACTGGCAGAAGGCGCTGGAGTTATATGAGGATATTAAGTCCATTAAACTGAGACCAACAGTTTCAACAATGAATGCCTTAATCACTGCCTTGTGTAAGTGTATATCTGTTCATTCACATCAATCGCCCCTTTTGTTAAGTAGGTCTTCTTGGTTCTGGGAGCATGTCCTATGTTAATTTGGTATTTTTAAGAAACCCATGCATATTGTTGTAGAAATATTCTTTGTAAATATGTTTGTCCAAACGTTATATATCCTATTAAATGGAACACAAACTTATCAAATGTGCCATGGAGAGATGTTGCACTGTAATAGTTCCAAAAATGGTATCATAATATGTGAGCTATAAATGACATTGCGTGATATAAATTGATGGGTCCATTTCTGATCAACTTTTGCTTCTCTATTTACATTTTGCTTCTCCACGTGCAAGACATAGTCAGACATGAGGGGGGATACTAGATAATGATAATGATGCATTTAAGACTGCATATGGAAGTTTTGCTTACATTTGTCTGATTCAAAACAATTTGATAAATCACATAATCCCACTGCAGGTGATGGAGATCAACTGCAGACGGCTCTGGAGGTTTTATCTGAGATGGAGAGAATTGGCTTGTGCCCAAACACCATTACATACTCCATTTTAGTAGTAGCAAGTGAAAAGTAATTGCTCTAGTTTTATTTATCCTCTTCGCTAGTTGTATTAACAGATGGCATTTTGGCATAATCTACCTTTGAATTTTTCTCTCTTTTTTAACTCGTGTTTAGGAAGGATGATGTGGAAATTGGTCTCAGGCTCCTTTCTCAGGCCAAAAAGGATGGTGTCATCCTTAACCTTGTTATGTCCAGGTGTCTAATAGGTAGGCATTAAAGGTTTGCCCTACCAGTTTGTTTCTCTGTTATTCTCCCATGGAAAGAAAGTTTTCAGGAATTGCAAGTTTTTTCTTTGATTTTGAATCCCTCCCCTTTTCACCCTCTTTGTATCATAGGTGGAGGATGTTAGTTTTTGGTTCTTTATACCATAGATCTTCATTCATCATTTTCGTTTATTTTTTTTTTCAACGGAAGACGCAAATTCATTAATCAAGCCATACGACATCTACAGTTGAACTCTAAATACAGAACAGGACATACGACAAGTACAGATTTCCACCCAAATACAGAGGAGATGAAACTAGTGTCTAGTGCCTACGGAATAGCCAAAAGCTCACTTCTTCACACCATCAACATGACCGGCTAACGTGGAGCTAGTACCCAGACACCACCATCTCGGGATGGCGGAGCTCCAAATCAAAGATAACATTAAACCTATGGAAATCAGTCATCCGATCTGGAAAACCAGATCGGAACACAACCACCAGAGACAAAAACCGGACCCAACATCCGGATTGAAACCAGCCTTAACATCCGGACATAAACCGGGATTAGAGCCCGGGCAAAACAAAAACGAAACACAAAACCAAAACCCTAACTTGCCGAAACACTCAAAACAGCCACCACAGCACTGCTACCACAACCACCGCACCAACCACAAGAATCACGACAGCGCCTACTGCCGTCATGCCTGATCCCAACACACCATATCCACTCACAGCATCGCCACCAACAGCCCAGCAAAATTGCACCATCCACCACCCGAAACGGTCAAAAAGCGCCGCAGGGCAAGAGACCGGCTACCTCCAACAAGGTAGAACGGCGGTCCACAAAGGGATCTAGAAGGCCGGCGGAACAGGATACACCCAGCAGAGTATTCGGCGGGATCTTACTGGGGGGGGGGGGGAAGAGGAAGGAAGAGGAAAAGGGAAGAGGGAGGGGGGAACAACAGCCCACAGAGGAGTGGAGCTCAAGGGAAGGGAAGGGAGAAGAAAAAGGAAGAGAGAGAGAGAGAGAGAGAGAGAGAGAGAGAGGCGCCTGGGGGAGGAGGCAGCGCCTCCCCCCCAAGCAAACAATGGCAGCTAGGGTTTCTCCGGTAAAAGTTTAGGAGAGAGAAGGGAGAGTCTAGGCGTTTTGCATCTTTCCGAGGAATTTTTTTTTCCATCATTGCATCAAGTCCAGTGTTCTGCTATATTTATACCATTAACTTACTGAATATCACTGAACTGCTTTGACCCACCAGATAATGGTTATTGAACTGCACTTTAAAAGTCGAAGCCTGTCCAGTTCTATATAGAGCATGATCACACATTAAACTTTCGCGGTTATGAGCACCATAAGAGAGGAAAAATCTTGTTGTTTCTGTTAGTGTATCCAGAACAATGCATGCTATTTATTGGGAAAATGGACATCCGGAAGGACCAGAACTTTTCATGTGTAAAAGTTAATTTGTTTGTTTTCTTGAATGCTTGCATGGCTGGGGAAAGAATTTATTCATGCAACTGTGCCTGTTCTAAGGACATTAGTATGGAACATGCATGTTTACAAATGTGGTTCCTGAACTGGCTTCGTTTTGTTGGCTTGATCCTATAGTATTTTTTTCAGCTCCATGGGAAGTTTTCATCGCTTTGTTACTTTCCATATAAGACCCATCACCCATGGTTGTCTTTATTTTGTTATCTATAACTGTTCACGTTCTCTTGTCTAAATTTTGTACTCTGCTTGCAGCTATGTGCTCACGGAGGTTTGAGAAGGCTCATGCGCTTGGCGAGCCCGTCTTTTCATTCAACTCTGGACGGCCTCAAATTGATAGTAAATGGTAGGTGTTTCTTCTAGCTACGTTAAATTCCGCTCCACCTGTGTTTTTGAATAAGGAGAAAGTATACCACATAATGACTTGAGTGCTTGCAGAGGTTATCTTTTTCTTATCTCAGTGATTACTACATTATTTGTTTTTTATTGGACATCTGATTGCCAAAGTTGTAAATCTTAATAGATCCTGAGATCAATTCCATTAATGTCCCACTTCACACATTACAGCTAAAGAGACAGGAAAATACAAGGATGAAGAAAATAATTCAATAATTTGCAAGTTATAGAGTTTCTTGACAATGTGCCACTTTTTTCGCTCTGAAGTACCAAAGGTTCTGGTGTTTGGTTGCTTCTGGAATTAGAGTTGTGTCCTACGTTGTACCCAAGTTTTGAAACGTTTCAGAACACTCATAGATTAATATCCTTTCTTAGGATCTGGAATGAGAAATACTGAATGAAAGTGGTCCAATTCAAGTGTCAGCAATTAGTTACTTTGTTAAGATATGACCTTTGTTACTTTTCCATGATATGAAATTTAGAATCCATTAATTATAGTTTCAGTTAGCATTTTCTTTCCTTCCTAGTTTTCATGCTAAGTTTTCGGAGTACTCTTTATTCAAGTCTGAATTTATATCTTATTTTTATAGTTTAGTCTCCCTGCTAATTTTTGCTTTGTGATCCGTAATCCATTTGCAGGGCATCATTGGCCTTAAAGGTCTATAGACAAACAATTTTAGCTGGTATCGTACCTACTATGGAAATATTTTCACAAGTCTTGGGTTGCTTGCAACTTCCACATGATGCTTCCTCGAGAAATAGTCTAGTTGAGAATCTAGGAGTCGGTACTGATTCACCTAAAAGGTCAACCCTTTACTCATTGGTCGATGGTTTTGGAGAGTACGATCCTCGGGCTTTCTCATTGTTCGAGGTTAGAGGACTATCTATCTTAATTGATTGTGTTTTCTGGACACTTTTTTTGAAGAAATTAGCTGATAGATAACTGGACATCAGGAAGCTGCTTCTCGTGGAATTATACCATCTGTATCCTTCAAAGAAATTCCAATAGTAGTTGATGCAACGGAGTTACATGTCCATACAGCTAAGGTAAGATTTTTGGTTTCCGCTTCTTGGACTGCTATATTTGTATTACAGGCAACGGTACTTCTTTATGTCCACAACCACAAGAAGCATTTAAAATTTGGTACTTCTTGGTCACTTATATCAATAAACTTGGTTCATATAGCGAATTGGGCTTCTCTCTTTATTTTTGAGATTATATAGGCCCTATGTTTGTTATAATGAGTTTTAAGAACGACATTTGAAACTTCTAGCCCCAGATTTTTTCTAGAATAATTGGGTTTCTTCTTCTGTGCTCGCTTCATAATAGCTAATAAAAATCAGCAACTATCATCATCTCTCTCTCTCTTTCTCTCTCTCTCTCTCTCTCTCTCTCTCTCTCTCTCTCTCTCTCATGCATAAAAGACATGCTGCTGATGATCTTTTTGTCCTGTTTGCTAACTCTTCTCTATTACTGGCCAGGTATACCTATTGACAGTTTTGAAGGGCCTCAAGAATCAGCTTGCTGCTGGTAACACTATCAACACTAATTTTGCTTTCCTTTAGTTAGACATGACTTTACTACTGGGGAAAAGGCACTGCATGTGCACCTTAAAAGAACTTGGTTCTCTCCTCCCTCATGTCGTAAAAACTACTCTTGATCAATTTGTTGATAACTTAAACCAGGACAACTGAAACAAGCAGTTAAAACCGTTTAATATTTGTCTGTCATATCAAGGCTAACTGGCTAATGTAGAAAAAGTTCTAGGTGGCACGGTGTGTTTTATAAGGTAAGGTTGTGAGTCTTGTGACTTCCACCTTCAGTTTTTCCTTTTGCAATTTTTGTGCAGGTGCAAAGTTGCCCAATATAGTCATTTTACTGCCTACAGAGAGTATACAAATTCAGTCTCCTGCAGGCGAGAAAGTAATTAGTGTTGCAGGAAGGTGAGATGCGCTTACTTTTTGCAACTGACCTTATTATGGATGATTTGAACCATACATGTCTCTGGAAATGCAGCAGATCTCACATGGGTTTATGTTTGATACTTTAGCCGCGATTATTAAGCCCCTTGCATATTTTGATACTACAATTTGGAATGGACAGAACAGTTATCAGTGAAGGGATGAGGATTTTCTGTAATGGTAAAACCTGGAAAATTCAAAATTTTCTTCGTATTCTTCTCTCCATTTTGTTTGGGACATTAGGTGTGTCCTATCTGTGCTGGTAAACGAGCATCAGTAGTTGTCAGGAATATTAGACACGCAGGGTTCAACGTAACATATATACCCTACTCTTTTCATTTCAAGCTTTTTAACGGAGGTCTTGTTGGGCATAATTTGTGATTACTGGTATAAGAAAAGGACGAAAAGGATACCTCCATTTTCATGCTTGCTTGTGTACTGCAAGTTTGTAATATCTACTACAGGCGTTCAGGTATCAGAATTTTTCACCACCTTCCATATGTATATCCCGGTCTAACTCTTAGAATTATGTAATGAGTTTCGATTTTGTTGTGAATCTGTGATTTGTCTTGGTGCTCAGGATAGGTCAGGCAGTTGCAGCAATGTTGAGGAGGCTGGGACTAGCTTACAAAGGGAACGAATCCTACGGGAAAATCCGTATATTTGGTGTGGTGACGAAAAGGTGGTTACAGCCAAAACTTGCTTATCCTTTCGGCGGGAAAGGAATAGGCTTGGGTGTAGCAACACCATCAATCCTTTCATCCAGTTCACGGTTGGGTAAAGGAATCAGGGATCAGCAGCGTAACATTAGAACTGGAAATCTGTTCTCGGATTAATGGCCAACATACACATTTCCTGTTTCTATTCCCTCGGAGATTGATTCAAATTAGTAGTAGTAGTCTGTAGAGCAGCAACAGGAGGCGAGAAGGAGCAACATATACTGAAGCCCTTCAGAATCCTTGGTCGGAATTCAGATGTCGTGAAACATAGACGAGCTTTGTTCCGGTACATTTACGACAGTTGTTCTTCACAGGGGAATATGGCCCTGTAAAAACAAAGCAATGAAAGTTCGGTCATGCCCCCTCCACTTTTCGAGTTTGTCATTATCAACGGTCTTATTTATCATTCTTTGCGAGTAATGTTGATTAATGTAGAACATTGTGATTTCATCATTATGATGATTAACAATGATAAAGTACGGATGTGTCGTGTACGGTATGATCCCCTATCGCTCTCCTAACGATTGTATTCGTCTTCTCCGGTTTCTCCGGTTGCTGCTCGAGAAGGAGATTAGTGTTGCTCTTTTGGCCTGAGTTTAGATGACTTTGATTTCTGGCTTGGTTAATTGCTTGAAGAAACTCAGCCCTCACTTCTGAATGTAATTTTTATATTTTAGTCAGAAACAAAACGTTTATAATCAAGAATCCTATGGTACACCTCCAAAAATTTTGATTTGGTTACCAAAAAAATCCACAAGTCATCCCGAAAAATTCATAATTAATTAATACAATAAAAGACGCAACTAACCAATAAAAAGTGTGACTATTTTGGGGTGTACCGTACATCCCTATTTGTAACTTCAACTTTAAAAAATATGTAACCGATACAATAAAAGTGCATAATGAATGAGCCAAAAAAAAATAGGTGTATCATTACAACACACAAATTCGAGTCTTGCAATAAAGAACACGAAAAAGATGCACAAAATACGATTTTATTGATTTGAAAAGAACAAGGGATACAATTCTCTATATATAATATGCTCTTTCACAAAATAAAGAACAAAATCCTCTAATTTGATCTCCAATTGAAATTACAATCCGACGGCTGCAGAAGCTTGTTGTAAGATTGAAACAGAAGATAATTCCTTCAAATCTTCGAGTTGAGAAGCTTGAAGAAGGTAGTTTGATTGTGGGCTTGAGCAGCTTAATCTCGACAAAACGATGAGTTTGAGGCGCAATCTTTGCAAGATTTGGCTCGTAGACTGTTGTTGTTGACGAATCGACACGTAGCTTGAGTGCTTGTTGATTCTCCACAAGAACTTGAGAGGGATTTGAGAAGAACTTTGAGAGCAGGATTTGAGACCTTTGAAAGCCTTGAGAGATGTTTGAATTCTATTGGCCAAACGTGTCTGAGAGTGCTTGAATTTTTGAAGAGTGCTTGAGAGCTCCGTAGAATGTCAAGCAAAAGGTCCTCTCTTCCTCAAATGAGCCTCTATTTATAGGCTCAAGGAGAGGAGAGTTAAGTATGACAGTATCTTAGAATAAAATCCTTGATTGGCTTGATTGATTTCATTTCATTTTATTTTCTATGCAAGAAGATTTCATACTTCTTTTAAGGAAATAATTTTAATTTTAAACGAGAAATAATATATTTATTATTTGTCTCTTTTTTTTAAGGATTTATTTAAACTGGGCCTGCACCTTTGGGCTTGTATAATTCCCTGACTCATTAGGCTGATTAAGTTAGCCCAACTCTTTGATCCGTTAGGTTAATTAAGTTAGCCCAATTTATTTTGGTTCTACCCATCTCTTTTAAATAATTGAACCCATTCTTTGGTGAGCCCAATATTAATTTTTAGGCTTTAACCAACATTTGATTTTAATTAATTAAGATTATTTATTCATCTCAATTAATCGGACGGTGATTGAGTCATGCCAAAATTTTAGTGTCTACAATCATACACCAAAAACACTTGTAATAGGCACCAAAATATGCGTACCTCTTCGACTACTTGTACCATATACTTTCAAGATAACTTACGCAACTAGAGCTGTAAACGAGTCCAGCCAATAATTTGAGCTCAAGCCGAGCCAAGCTGCGCGATTCATTCACAGCTGCACTAGGGCTGTAAACGAGTCCAGCCAAGAATTTAAGCTCGAGCCGAGCCGAGCTGCGCGGTTCATTCACAGTTGCCCTATTCACAACTAACCAAAAACTTAAGCTCAAGTTACCGGGCCAATAGCCCTCGTCCTGCACAAATCCTCAATAGAGTGTGGGCTTGGCCCGCGGAGATCTGGGTCATCTCAGCGCAGCGTTGGTTGGGCCCCTTGATGATTCATTGTCTCTACAAGAGCCTGTGTGGAGAAAAACCATTTACCCGGTAACATGAACATATATCTGCTAAGTTCAAGTTATTAGAACAACGGAGTCCGTTCAATATACGCCAGAATAAAATATACCTTTCCTAGCAATGTGGGATGGGAAACGTATATGGGTGTGGTTTTCTTTTCTCTCGGGGAAAAAAAGATCGACTTTTTATTTTTATCGATCAGAATAGTTAAAAAAGAAAAAAGATAGACTTCTGTATACACATCTATCATACAAGATCTTTCCCCGTTAAGTGTCTTTGGCCCTTTTTATTTATTTATTACGGAGTCCTTTCAATATACGCCGGAATAAATATACCTTTCCTAGCAATGTGGGATGGGAAACGTATACAGGTGTGGTTTTCTTTTCTCTCGGGGAAAATAGATCGACTTTTTATTTTTATCGATCAGAATAGTTAAAAAAGAAAAAGATAGACTTCTGTATACACATCTATCATACAAGATCTTTCCCCGTTAAGTGTCTTTGGCCCTTTTTATTTATTTATTACGGAGTCCTTTCAATATACGCCGGAATAAATATACCGTTCCTAGCAATGTGGGATGGGAAACGTATATGGGTGTGGTTTTCTTTTCTCTCGGGGAAAAAAAGATCGACTTTTCATTTTTATCGATCAGAATAGTTAAAAAAAAGAAAGAAAAAAAGAGAAAAGATAGACTTTTGTGTACACATCTATCATACGAGAGATCTTTCTCCGTTAAGCGTCTTTGGCCCTTTTTATTTATTTATTACGGAGTATTAATTTTTATGTCTCGTTTTAGTTTCGTTTGTTTTGGGTTTGGTTCTCTCCTTTTAATGAAAGTTTTCCGTTCCCTGTGGGGGGTTTTTGTGGTGTTCTTGGGGCTATCTTTGCCGCAATTTAGGGTTTGTGTTGGTCTCTTTGATTGGAGGTCGGGCATGGCCGATTAGCTGGTAAAGCCTTCTTGCGAGGCTCTAGTGGGTGATTTTGGATAGCTAGGCCTCTTGTTTGGTTATTTACTCCTCTTTGGGATGATATTCAACTTCGATGTATTCAGTGTTTTATGATATAATACAACTTCTATCATTTTGGCAAAAGAAAAAAAAAAAAAACATAAAACCACAAATTATCAAGTGCTCAAATTCTAAGGGTGCATTTGGTTGGATGGAATGGAATTAGAGGAATTGAGATCGGAATAATCATGTCCCCTTCCCAAGTTTGATTGTGGCAATGAATCAATAGCAGTAACTAAATTAGCAACATTCCAAGAAGGGAGGGTGAAATGGAATAGCAAAATTTGGAATGACATTAGTAATTATGTGAGTGACATTAGCAATCCAAAGAGGGATGGCAGTTTGGAATTGTGATTCTTTACTTTTTCAATTGGAAATACGTGTTCCTTTATTTGGATGAATAGTAACTCCATGCCGAATGACTATTCCTTTAATTTTTAGTGATCGAACGAAAACATCGGAGTAGATATTCCATAGAAATAACCGTTCTATTTCACTTCCTATTCCATCAAATTAAACATAGTCTAATGCAGGGTGTCTCGGGCCAATTTGTGCGCACCTTAGATTAATTCATACAACTCTTCTTACAGCTGTTTCACATGCTTACGCGTGGGGGTGAGGTAACCTGAGACTTTAGAATGAAGCAAACATCTAACTCTCATGCCAAGAGCACTTCCTTGGGGTTCAAATTCTAAATTTTGATTACTAGATGATGGAGGTCAACTTAACCCCTTCTCTGTGTTTAAATTCACGAACCCCAACTTTTCGAGTTGGTCATTATAATCCGCGGTCTCATTTATCATTCTTTACGAGTAACAATGTCGTTGATTAATGTAGAAAACATTGTGATTGCATCATTGAGACAGACTTTTTCACGGCCGCTTCTTGAACAGGGTGTTTACGGAGCGACGCAATATCAGCCGTCCATTAGCGCAATTAATGGCTGAGATTTCGTTTTTAATTATGACCGGTCATAATTAAATTTTCTCCGAAGAAGTTTCATTAAAATCTGGACCGTCTGAAACACTTTTGGACGGCAGCGATTCAATTCTGCTGCTTGAGCAGGAGATTTAATGTTGCTCTTTTTGGCCAGAGTTCAGGTAATTTTGATTTCTGGCTTGGTTAATTGCTTGAAGAAACTCAACCCTCACATCTGAATGTGTTTTTATATTTCCCCACCGAAATCGTACCGACAACCGCGCCGGGCCGTCTCTGGCCACCGGACGGCTGATTCGATATGGATGCTGTTAATTCCCGCGTAGGGCCCCCGCGGGTTTTTTTTTAGAATTTTTGGATGGCTCGGATCGGCCGTCTGATGGCCAGAGACGACCTGGCGCAGCCATCGATACGATTTCAGTGGGAATCTGTTCGGTAGTGATAGCAGGATTCTTTTATATTTTGGTCATAAACAAGCTAGGAAACCCATTTTCACATGATGTTTTGGTGAGAAAGGACTTTCTTTCTTTCCTTCCTCACTCAGAACCGAGATGGGAGAGGTTCTGAAAACGGGGAGAATCCTATGGTACGCACATGGATGGAATCAAGATTTCGTAAATATGGGGGCTGAACGATGAAGAACAAGATTTTGAAATTTCAAGATTTGTGAATCTAATAGTTTGTTCGGTTTAGTTTTTGAGGGAAGTTTTTTGGTTAATGAGTGAAAAGAAATATGAGATTAATAATTGAAGGAAAAACATATGGGAGACCGTGTGTAGGGAGAAAAATTAGATTTTGAGACCCAAAACAAACACATTCTTAAAGACTTTAAATGTTTAAATGATGCACAATACAAACTACGATATCTAGCTATTTTTAACAAAAAAAAACTACAAATATTAATATTAATATTAATATTTTTTTTTATAAAAAACCCCGAAACCACGCAAGGGCCGTGGCCCTCCTATTCCCTAACCTAAATCCCTCTCTGGGTACACACCTCCATGGTTTGGTTACCAAAAAAAGTTCATAATCAATACAAGGGAAAAAAATGTAACTAACCAACAAAAAGTGTATCTATTTTGGGGTGTATCGTACATTCGTATTTGTAACTTCATTTTTAAAAAATACGTAACTGATATCATAAAAATGCGTAACGAATGAGCCAAAAAAAAATTGTGTATCATACACCAAGAACACTCGTAACAGGCACCAAAACATTGCGTACCATTCTTCGACTACAAAAATTAAGCTCTAAGTTATCGGGCCAATAGCCCTAGTCCTGCACGGATCATCAGCAGAGTGTGGGCGTGGCCCGCAAAGATCTGGGCATCGCAGCGCGTATTGGCTGGGCCCCTTGGTGATTCATAGTCTCTACGAGAGCCTGCGTGGAGAGCAACCATTGACCTGATAACTTGAACACAATTGGGTCTAACCACATGACCCGGATGCTCAAATTCAAGTTGCTGGGCAGAATAGACAGCGTCCATTATCTGCCCGAGAGGCTTCCTTGTTTCTACCAAGGAGGTGGGGGGCCTTGGGTTTAAGGACCTGCAGGCTTTCAATGTGGCTCTTCTGGCTAAACAATTCTGGAGAATGGTAAAGGACCCAAATTCTCTATGGGCCCAAGTACTTAAGGCGTCTTACTACCCGAATGCTTGGGAAGCAAAGAGAGGCTCCTCCCCGCCTTGGATTTGGACCAGCCTTCTAGAGGGGAGACAGCTGCTGAAAATGGGAGCACACTGGAGAGTGGGAAATGGGCATTCCATTGATGTTTGGGAGGATAAGTGGCTGAAACTTCATGGTATTTCCACCTCCCTTTCTCACTTTATCCCGAACAGACCCGTTGGTCTGGCGAAAGTCTGTGATCTACTGAATGAAGAGGAAAGATCCTGGAATGAGGAAAAGATTGATGATCTTCTTCCCGCAGAGATTGGTTCAATCATTAAAGCTACCCCTATCTCTTGGACAGGTTGTGATGGTGCTCTGGTGTGGGGTCAATCCTCTTCGGGGAATTACACAGTCAAATCTGGATACCATCTCGCATTCGAGGGGGCTTTCGCTTCTGATGATTTGCAGGGCAGTTCCTCAACAGAGCTCAGTAACACAATTTGGAAAGCAATTTGGCGTCTGAAATCTCCACCTAGAATCAAACATTTTCTCTGGAGGGCTATTACGAATGCTATTGCCACGAAGGAAATCTGTTTACCAGGAAGTGTGCTCGGAGTCCTTCGTGTAGTCTTTGTGGAATTGAGATTGAATCCATTGCGCGTGTGTTGCTTAGATGTGAGTGGACTCGAGGGGTTTGGGAGAATAGTGGCTTGTCTTTTTCCTCTCCAATTCGAAATGTGGTATCTATGAAGAGTTGGTTGGAAGGCCTCTTTGAGGAATTTGGGGATAGATTTTCTGATGTTTTGGGAACCATCTCTCAGATATGTTGGGCAATTTGGAAGCAAAGAAACGAATGGATCTTTTCCCAACAAAAACCTAATGCTGAAAGAGCTATTAAGCATGCTTTTCAAGTTTATGGAGATTTCTTGGCGGCGGCTTGTTCTCAGGAGAACAGACTGGCTCGTAATCATGGGGATAGTAATGCCTCGAAATGGCAACGTCCTCCTCACGATCGCTGGAAATTCAACTGTGATGGGGCTTTCAACCCCTCGGACAAGTCGGCTGCGTTTGCTGTCTTGGTTAGAGATAACAACGGATCAGTAGTTGAAGTTAACCACGGGAGGATTAAGGTCTCTTCTGCTTTAGCTGCGGCAGCTTGGGCCATTCGGATTGCTGTGTCTATGGCAAAGGCGTGGGGGAAAAGGGTTGCAATTATTATAGAATCAGATTGTAAAGTTTTGGTCGGTATGCTTGGTCCAGAGACGACTCATAAGGACTGGACTATTCAAGCCCTTCTGGATGATATTATGGGTATGTCATTAGATTCTAATTTTGTGTTCAAATGGTGTAAACGTCAGGCAAATAGATGTGCTAACTGGATAGCCTGTACGAGTAAGAGAAGTTTTATTCCCCCCCTTTCCCCATGTAACCTCCCTGTTGAGCTTTGCTCTTTGATTCGTATGGATCTCTAATAATAGACTTGCTTTTCAAAAAAAAAAAAAAAAGTACAGGTCTTGCAAGATCTTTCCCCTTTAACATAAAACCACAAATTATTGAGTTTGTAAATTACGATGCTCGAATTCAAAGGGTGCGTTTGGTTAGATGAAATGAAATGAAAATAAGAATGAATTTAAGAATGGAATGAAATCAGAGGAATTGAGGTCGGAATAATCATTCCTCTTCCCAAGTTTGGTTTTGGCTATGAATCAATAGCAATAACGAAATTTGCATTCCAAGAAGAGATGGTGGGATGGAATAGCAAAATTTGGAGTGGCATTCGTAGTTATGTGAAGTGACATAAACAATTCGAAAAAGGGATATTGGTGGAATGGAATTGTAATTCTTTAATTGGAATAGCTATTCCTTTATTTGGATGAATAATAATTCCATGTGAAATGACTATTCCTTCAATTTTTAGTGAAACCAAACAAACATCGGAGTAGACATTCCATAGAAATAACCGTTTTATTCCACTTCCTACTCTATCAAACCAAACATAGCCTAATGCAAGGTGTCTCGGGTCAACTTGTGTGCACTTCAGACTAATTGCTGTTTACGCGTGGGGGTGAGGTGATCCCAAGAGTTGTTAGCAAGAAATATCGAATCTAAGACCTTATGATGGAACAAACATCTAACTCCCATGCCAAGACCACTTGGCCAACCTCTTGGGATTCGAATTCTAAATTTTGATTACTAGACGATGGAGAGATCAAATCCCTTCTTTGTGTTCAAATTCACAAGCCACCAATTTAAATTGGTCTAAAGTCCAAAAGAAGAGGTTCCAAATCAGATTTAGTCCAGCTTAAATTTCAATGATGTGTTAAGTCCATTTATGAAAATATTTTGGAGTTTAAGGTCCGTGAAAAGACCAAATTGCCTTTAATGAGACAAGGGCCTTGTTTGGCTAACACAAAAATATCTTTTTCATTTAAATTGACTTTAATGAGACAAGGGCCTTGTTTGGCTAACACAAAAAATATCTTTTTTCATTTAAATTGACTTTAATGAGACAAGGGTCTTATTTACTATCACAAAATGTCCTTTTTTTATTTTGACCAGTTGATCGATCTTGAGAAAGGATGTGATGAGAAACAAATCTCACGATTTTTATTTTTTATTTTTTTGACCGTTGGCAAAATGTCTTTTTTTTTTTTTTTTTTTTGGCCAGATTAATCGATGTTGACCGGCCAACTAGTGTATCTATTCGTTTTTTGGTATATACGTTGATTTGTTTATTTTTTATTTTTGACCGTTAGCAAAAATGTCTTTTTTTTATTTTGACGTTGATTGATGTTGACCGGCGTCGACTAGTGTATCTATTCATTTTTTGTATCACGATTTTTTTATTTTTTATTTTTTTGACCGTTCGCAAAAATGTCTTTTTTTTTTTTATTTTGACCGTTGATCGATGTTGACCGGCGTCGACTAGTGTATCTGTTCATTTTTGGTATATCTGTTGATTTTTTTTATTTTTTTGACCGTTCGTAAAAATGTCTTTTCTTTTATTTTGACCGTTGATCGATGTTGACCGGTGTCGACTAGTGTATCTGTTCATTTTTTATATATCTATTGATTTTTTTATTTTTTATTTTTTTGACCGTTGACCGGCGTTGACTGACGTTGATGTTGACCGACGTATCTGTTCATTTTTGGTGTATCTGTTGATTTTTTTTATTTTTTTTACCGTTGACCGACGTTAATTGGCATTAACGTTGACCGGTGTATCTGTTCATTTTTAGTGTATCTATTGTCGATATATCTGTATATCTGTATTTTAAGTGAAAGTTGTGGTGGTAGAGATGGTGGTGGAAGTGGAGGTTGTGGATCTGTTTTGGTATATATGATGATATATCTGTATCTGTTTTGTGATGTATTGATGTATGTGTTTTGGTATATTTATATCTATTTTTTTGTATCTATTGTTGGTATATTTTGGTACATCTGCTATTGATATAACTGTATCTGTTTTGTGTTGGTGTATTTGTTGCGGTATATCTATTATATCTGTTTTGTTTTAAGAAATAAAGAAAAAGAGACTTTGTTTTGGTAGATCTGCTCTGTTGATATATTTGAATGGAAAAATTTTATATTAGCACTTGACTTTTCTCGCAAATCACACAGACACCTGACCATAATGAAATATTATATAAACACTTGACGTATTAAAAAACACTCATCAATTAAACTTCTACCGTCAACCTCCGTCTAAAAACAAACGGAAAACATGTTTCTCTCTCCAATTTTGCAAGAGAGAAGTCGGAGCAAACCCCAGCAGATATAGTTGGTATATTTGGTATATTTGTATCTGTTTTGGTACATCTGCTGTTGATATATCTGTATTTGTTTTGTGTTGTGTTGGTGTATCTGTTGTGGTATATCTATTGTATCTGTTTTGGTATATCTATATCTGGTATATCTGTATCTGTTTTGTGTTGTGGTGGTGGCGATGGCGGTGGGGTGGCGGTGGAGATGATTGTGGAACTAGAGTGGTGGTGGTGGAACTGAGTGGTGGTGGTGGAGTGGTTATGGAGGTGTTGATGGGTGGTGGTGGTGGTGGTGGTGGAGGTGGTGATGGAGTGGTGGTAGAGGTGGTGGTGAAAGTAGAGGTTGTGGTGGTGGCATCGTGGTGGAAATAGTGGTTGAGTGGTGAATGTGGTGGTGGAGGTGGAGGTGGTGGCGTGGTGGTGGTGGAAGTGGAAGTATTGGTGGCATGATGGTAGTGGTGGTGGCGTCATAGGGTGGTGGTGAAGTGGTGGTTGAGTGGTGGAGGTGGTGGTTGAGGGGGAGGTGGTGGCTTGGTGGTGGTGGAGTGGTGGTGGTAGAAGTGGAAGTGGAGGTGGTGTGGTGGCATGGTGGTGGAAGTGGTGGTTGAGTGGTGGTGGTGGAGGTGGATGTGATGATGATGGTGATGGAGTGATGGTAGAAGTGGTGGTGAAAGTGGAGGTTGTGGTGGCATGGTGGCGGTGGTGGAGGCGTCGTGGTGGTGGTGGAAGTAGTGGTTGAGTGGTGGAGGTGGTGGTGGTGGTGGAGTGGTGGTGGAAGTAGAGGTGGCGGTGGAAGTGGTGGTTGAGTGGTGGTGCCGGTGGAAGTGGTGGTGGTGGTGGTGGTGGCGTGGTGGTGATGGAGTGGTAGTGGAAGTGGAGGTTATAGCGACATGGTGGTGATGGTGATGGTGATGGAGTGATGGTAGAAGTGGTGGTGAAAGTGGAGGTTGTGGTGGCATGGTGGCGGTGGTGGAGGCGTCGTGGTGGTGGTGGAAGTGGTGGTTGAGTGGTGGAGGTGGTGGTGGTGGCGTGGTGGTGATGGAGTGGTGGTGGAAGTAGAGGTGGCGGTGGAAGTGGTGGTTGAGTGGTGGTGGCGGTGGAAGTGGTGGTGGTGGCGGTGGAAGTGGTGGCGTGGTGGTGATGGTGGAGGTGGTGGCGTGGTGGTGATGGAGTGGTGGTGGAAGTGGAGGTTATAGCGACATGGTGGTGGTGGTGGTAGAAGTGGTGGTTGAGTGGTGGAGATAAAAAATAAAAAAATCAACAGATACACCAAAAATGAATAGATACACCAATTAATGCCAGTCAACGATCAAATTAAAAAAATTAAAAAATCAATAGATACACCAAAAATGGACAGATACGCTGGTCAATGTCTCTGAGGGTATTTTTGAGAGACCGAGTGTATGTTATCCTGGAGACTATAAGGAAAAAAGTAGATGAACTAATTGTTTCATTAACCCCTAGACCGAGTGTCTACTTCCGAGAGTATTGGTAGCATGGTGGTAGTGGTGGTGGCGTCATAGTGGCGGTGGTGGTGGAAGTGGTGGTTGAGTGGTGGAGGTGGTGGTTGAGGTGGAGGTGGTTGCTTGGTGGTGGTGGAGTGGTGGTAGAAGTGGAAGTGGAGGTTGTGGTGGCATGGTGGTGGTGGTGGTGGTGGAAGTGGTGGTTGAGTGGTGGTGGATGTGATGGTGATGGTGATGGAGTGGTGGTAGAAGTGATGGTGAAAGTGGAGGTTGTGGTGGCATGGTGGCGGTGGTGGTGGCGTCGTGGTGGTGGTGGAAGTGGTGGTTGAGTGGTGGAGGTGGTGGTGGTGGCGTGGTGGTGATGGAGTGGTGGTGGAAGTAGAGGTGGCGGTGGAAGTGGTGGTGGCGGTGGAAGTGGTGGTGGGGGGTGGTGGAAGTGGAGGTTATAGCGACATGGTGTTGGTGGTAGAAGTGGTGGATCAGTGGTGGAGATAAAAATAAAAAATTAGATACACCCAAAATGAATAGAAACACCAATTAATGCCGGTCAACGATCAAATTAAAAAATAAAAATCAATAGATACACCAAAAATGAAGAGATACGCTAGTCAATTCTGAGGGTATTTTCGAGAGACCGAGTGTATATTATCCTGGAGACTATAAGGGAAAAAGTAGATGAACTAATTGTTTCATGAACCCCTAGACCGAGTGTCTACTTCCGAGGGTATTGGTGGCATGGTGGTAGTGGTGGTGGCGTCATAGTGGTGGTGATGGAAGTGGTGGAGGTGGAGGTGGTGGCGTGGTGGTGATGGAGTGGTGGTAGAGGTGGTGGTGGAAGTGGAGGTTGTGGTGGCATGGTGGTGGTGGTGGTGGCGGTGGAAGTGGTGGTGGTGATGGAGTGGTGGTGGAAGTGGAGGTTGTGGCGACATGGTGGTGGTGGTGGTGGTAGAAGTGGTGGTTGAGTGGTGGAGGTAAAAATAAAAAATCAACAGATATACAAAAAATGAATAGATATACCAATTATTGCCAGTCAATGGTCAAAATTAAAAAAATTAAAAAATCAACAGATACACCAAAAATGAACAGATACACCAGTCAACGGTCAAAATTAAAAAAAATTAAAAAATGACATTTTTGTGTTAGCTAAACAAGGCCCTTGTCCCATTAAAGTTAATTTAAATGAAAAAAGACATTTTTTGTGTTAGTCAAACAAGGCCCTTGTCTTATTAAAGGCAATTTGGTAAATTCTGGACAGAATGTCCTTTAGACTTTAAGGGAAAATATTTATGTCCTTATTATAGCAAAAAATCTTATAGTATGTCCTTATACTCAATTTACCCTTTTTTTTTTTTCTTACCAAGCCTTCTCTTGACATCTTCTAAATAAACCTCTCTTCCTGGAATCTTTTTGTTTATTGTGAATTATTTTCTGTTTCTGGTAAAAAATCATTTACTTTTGGGAAAATTACAGTCAATGATTTGTTTTGATAATTAATACCCGCCAAGGACATTTTCAACATTAACAAATGTTATCATCCTTAATGGGTATTAATTATCAAAATACTTCTTGAGCCATCATTTTTCCTTTACTTTTGATTCACCTCACTGAGCAAAACATGAAAGAAAGAAAAGTTTGTCCCCAAAGTTGAAAAGTACTCGAAAGAGCAAAAAGGGGGCTAGATAAAAAGAAAAATAAAAAAGCAAAAAGGGACAAAAAAATATTACCGGCTTTTTTCTTGGGGAGTGATTTTAACACTCTCATTTTTGATATTCACACTTACTTTTTCGTAAAAGAAAGTAAATAGGAAAAATTTTCCGAATAAAAAAATTGACGCCTGGGATCTGTGTAGACAAGAATAGCACCAAAAATTTCAAGAGTATTTTACAGTTGTAAGGGCAAGTACACCAAGCTAGGTATACATGCACTTTAAGCTATTTTACCTACAAAAAACAGGAAAGTCAGCATGCACCAGAGTAGGTAAACAGTTCGCTAGAGTTGCTTCGGCTCCCGCTCCTCTGTATTTCTAGCGATAGACTATTCACAAGCAATACATAGTTTATTACTTTTTGTGCCAGGTGTCCTCCATTGCTCCCATTGCTCTCTCTTTCATACCTTTTGTTCTCTCTCCTTTGTAAATATTTTATCATATTTAATAAATAGATAGAATATGATAGAGAGATTGGTATAGGATGAAAAAAAAAAGTGAATAGCTAAAATACATTTTTTACCTTTTTTACAAGGTATTTTGACTACCATTGGTGTACTTGCTCTAAGAAAGCATTTGTAAACTCTAATCAACTTTACAATATCGGAGAGGCAAACTTGAAAGTCCCATATGTTAGCCTTTTAAGCTAAGATAAGAAAAGGAGGAAAAACGAAAAAAATAAGAAGGAAAAACTTGAACTACCAAAAATTATGAAGCATTTAGCAGAGAAGTAAGGCTAGTGAAGTAATCTTCACTGCAGGGTATCGTTAAGCCTCCCATCGGTTGATCGAATCCGAACTCTTCTTCAGCCCAATGTAACAAGTCTTGGAACAAGGAATGATTGAAGTAAGATACTGGGATGAGGAAACGCTTAAGGTTTTCTCCAACCTAGACTGTAAAATGGCCTTTTAGAACATCGAGAGTTCGGTTTTTTGGCGATAGGGAGCGTTGGAACTTTTGTTTGGCCCGAGTTATGGTGGTTGATCGGACACCCATGTAAGAAACGAAATTATTACAGCCAAAAGACCTTGGAATGTCGTCGAAATTGAATCGAAATGAAAGGTGGGATGTTGTACTATTTTTTGAAGTGGAGGACTTTTCGAAATGGCATGTTATTTCTAGTGTATATATAGGGATGTAGACACTTTCAATCTGTTAAATTTGGAAATAAAAGTGAGGAGAGCTATGAATGAAAAATAAGGCAAGTGATTTAGGAAATGGTAGGCAATATCACATGGTTTTGGTTTATTTGTTGTGAGAAATAGTGTCCTACCACTTTGGGGACATCAATTTAAAAAAAAGCAACTTGAGAAGGCCATATCCACATGCATTTCTGAAATGGGGAACCTTGCTGTCTCTCCATCTGGGCCGTCCATGCTCGGCGATGGACGGTTCAGATTTCATCTCGGCTAAACAGATCTTAGCCGTCTAGCCGAGGTAAAATCTGAACTGTCCATTACAGAGTATGGAGGGCCCGGATGGAGCCAACACCCATGCTTCACACCTTGATTTAAACAAAAACAGTGCCATTGTAGGTTTTAGGGCCCAACATGAAGTTTACATCCAAAGACCCTTCTCAAAGTGAATTGGATGTTTAGAAACATGATCAGCATTATGCAGAGAATTATTTAATTTAGACATTGTGCTAGTCAGTGGGCATTCTTTGAGCCAACATAACAGCTAGCAACCTTGGGTGGTCATTGTGTTGACAAAAGGTCCCACCCATTGGAGGAGCACGGTATATTTACTAGTCTCACGTTGGCTCGTTTGGACACGTCTGAATACCCATTTGATTTTTCCTAGTATATATGGAGTAACTCTTTGTTGGAAATACGACATGGTAAAAAAAGCGGTGGATGCATGATAAAAAAAGCAAATGATCTATTTAAGATGATCTTTTATATCTTCATTAATGTGTCTGATACCGACAATGGATTTGTTACCATACAAATGTCAATCAACTACCCGTAACATAAAGTTGTTCGATACTCAATATTCTTTACATTTATGAGAAATGCCGTGCGCGCACGCATATTCGTGTCGTGTCTAACAAATATGTAGGTTGGTTACCGATCATTATGATTTCTTGGTCTCTATTATTTAGTCCTTGATCCAATTGGTCAATTGGGTAAACGTTTATATCATCAACCGGACACCTAGCAAGCTAGACAGATGGCCTTGATCAGTAGACCACCACATGGTGTTTTTGTTAGGAAGCATAGCCATGTGATACCTAATGCAATGGTCACTTCACCACAAAATCAATCTCAAAATCCTAACCATGTATCCTTGTGCTCTCTCTTTCTCTATATATAGATTCCAAGTTCTTTCAATGGCAACTCACAACCAAAGCTTCTCTTTTTCTTCATAAATAATCTTGTGATCATAGTTCACTTTCTAGATCTTTCTATCCACTTAGAACAAAAGACCTCGAAAAATCATGGGTATTCGATTGCCGGGGATCTTTCAAGCCAAGCAAGCTATTGGAAGAGTTTTCTCAACTTCAATGGCTTTGGATGTGCCGAAAGGCCACCTAGCCGTTTACGTTGGCGAAAATGAGAAGAAGAGGTTTGTTGTTCCAATTGAATATTTGAGGCACCCTTCATTTCAGAAATTGTTGAGTAAAGCTGAAGAAGAGTTTGGATTCGATCATCCGATGGGCGGGCTTACGATCCCTTGCAGAGAAGAGACCTTCATTGACGTCACATGTAGCTTGAATTGCTCATAAGCATGAACTCAAAAAAGATGCCAAAATTCTTGTCCACAATTCTGATTTTCTTCTTTCTGGATTCACTCCATTTTGAGTGAGAAGAGTTCGGAGTGTCTCTAGCTGGATCAATGTAGAAATGTGTTTTTAGTTGGGAAATGAATTGGTATGAATTAATCACTTCATTTTGATTGAGTGGAATAGCTTTAATCGTATTGTTAGATGAATTATGCTTATCAAACAGCTCTATCCATCCAAGTTTAAGTAATCTAGTCCCCTGTATATATCCAGTTTGACGTTTGAAAAGGCGATTTGACAAGCACTGGTTTACATGGGATTTTATTGTTTTTTCTCATACGTGAGGGGTATCCGTGAAATTTACCCTATTTTTGTTAAGTAACGTGATGTGATACATTGGTATGTATATATTTGTGTGTGGTTTTCGCAGAAAAATATGACCTCTGTGTATATGTCAAATATCCACAATTGTAGATGCTATTGCCATGGTGACCTCCGTTGCGAAAGTCGTAGGTGCTATTGCCATGGTGCCAACCTTCAATCACTTTTTGTGCTCCTAAAAATGTCTTTCTTTTTAGTGTCACCATCCCATGTGTTCGTCCTGTAAAATTGAAGATTGCTTTCCTTCCAAAGAAACAACAAATAAAAGTTAGTTAATCCATCCAAAACTCCACGGAACAGAACTTGATCAAAACACATTAACGAAACCGAAAAGTAAAAAATAACGCTACCCAATTCAATTTAATTTAATTTTTTTTTGGTAGGCATCGATGACCAAATGTAGATTGTTCAAACCATCACACACCCACCAAGTCAATGGCCAAAAGCGAAACATAGAAGAACAAAACAGAAAGAAATGTTCAAATATGAGAGAACCAAAAGATATTGAAATGTTAGACAACAAGAACATCATTGAAGGCCATATCCACATTTCTGCACCTTGATTTAAACAAGAACATCATTGAAGGTTTTGATGCTCAACATGTTGTTTACATCGAAAGACCCTTTTCAAAGTGAATTGGAAATTTAGAAACATCAGCATTGTGTAGAGAATCATTTAATTTAGACATTGTGCTAGTCAGTAAGCATTCTTTGTGCCAACATAATAGCTAGCCAACTTGGGTGGTCATGGTGTTGACAAAAGGTCCCAACCATTGGAGGTGCACGGCACATTTACTAGCTTCACGTTGACTCGTTCGGACACTCCTGGATATCCGTTTCATTTTTTCTAGTATATCTCTTTGTTGGAATTATGCAAAGGCATGTTGAGACATGGTAAAAATTGCCATGGATGATACAAAAGCAAATGATCTATTTAAGATGATCTTTTATATCTTCATTAATGTGTTTGATACCAATAATGGATTTGTTACCATATAAATGTCAATCAACCAACTACCGGTAACATAAAGTTGTTCTATGCTCAATGTTCCCTACGTTTACGAGAAATGTCGTGCACACATGTTCGTGTTGTGTCGTGTGTCGGTAAATGCTTCTTAGCCACAAACTTAATTGGTTTGTCCTTTGTGTTAGTATTCACCACAATTCTCAATACGACAGCCACATATGGCTGGCCCAATCAACATGCAGGATGGGCTTCAATCATTATGAACTTTTGGTCTGTACTGTTTCGTCCTTGATCCAATTGGTCAATTGGATAAACGTTCAGATCATCAACCGGACACCTAGACAGATGGCTTTAATTAGTAGGCCTCAGGTGTTTTTCCCCTACTACATCACAAGACCACCACATGGTGTTTTTGTTAGGAAGCATAGCCATGTGATTGGTACCTAACCTAATGGTCTCTTCACCACTCACTCTCACACACTCTCTCTCCCTCTAGTCTATTATATATACAGATTCCAAGTTCTTTCAATGGAAACTCACAACCAAAGCTAGCTTCTCTTTTTCTTCATAAATAATCTTGAGATAATATTTCACTTTCTAGATCTTTTTCTCCACTTTTAGAACAATTGACCTTGGAAAATCATGGGTATTCGATCGTCGGGGATCGTTCAAGCTAAGCAAGTTTTTGGAAGAGTTTTCTCAACCTCAATAGCTTTGGATGTGCCAAAAGGCCACCTAGCTGTTTACGTTGGAGAAAATGAGAAGAAGAGATTTGTTGTTCCAGTTTCATATTTGAGGCACCCTTTATTTCATAAATTGTTGAGTAAAGCTGAAGAAGAGTATGGATTCGATCATTCGATGGGCCGGCTTACGATCCCTTGCAGAGAAGAGACCTTCATTGATGTCACATGTAGCTTGAAGTGCTCATTAGCATGAACTCAAAGAGAGATACCAAAGTTCTAGTCCACAATTCTGATTTCTCTTGTTTTTGGATTGATCACTCCATTTTGAGTTAGAAGAGTTCGGAGCGTCTCTAGCTGAATCAATGTAAATATGTTTTTAGCTGGGAAATGAATTGGTAGGAATTGAATCACTTCATTTTGATTGAGTAGAATCATCTTTAATATTGAAATCATATCGAACGATATCCGATCAACGTGAGTTTTTGAGTGGTCCTTGTTCTCGACGAGCTTTAAAAAGTGAACAGGTTCGATAATTGTCGTGGACCCAGGAAGGGCCCACAAATGATCCAAAATCGAACTGAACTGGGTGGATGGTAACTGGTTGGGATACGGCCCCCTTTTACTCTTTCTTATAAGGGTGTTACGAAAAATCGAAAACCCCCTTTCACTTCCTCTTGTAGGGGTGTTACGGGAAAACAAAAACCCGAACCAGCCAAAAAATACCAACCGAAAAAGCTAGTCGGGTTCGGTCGGTCCCAAATATGGCCTGATCGGTTTCAGTTTTTAGGTTTAGGATTTTTCGGTTCAAATTCGGCTTCTGGAATTTTTAATCTAACCTGACCGAACATATACACATATATACAGATTTTATTAATTTCTAGTATTAATCTAAACCCTTGCTAGTTACCCAATCCTGTCCGGATTTAACAAACCCTAGTCAAATCTGAAAGAGTAAATAACAAACCCTAATCAAATCTTTGTATCCATAAGCAGATTCAGCAGAGGTTTAAGATTCCACTCACAGAGGTAACGTCCACTTAACGGGAAGGGGTAAAGTGTTTTTGTTGGACTTAACTTCAGGGGAGGGGTTGTAATTTCCATGACCTTCAAGGGGGAATCTGGCTCATAGGGAAACCTCAGGGGCCTAAATAAATTCTGCAAAAATTCGAATCGACCACAAGAGCCCGAGCTGAGAAAGGGCACAGAGACACATTACCTAAAAAGCTGAACAGCGGGACCAAAACCCTAACCCCTGCACCGCCCTCACCGATCTACTCGCCGCCGTTCCTTCCTCGCCGGAATCCGACATCCCCGCTTCTCTCTCTACACCCTCCGCCACTCGCAATGACGGCTATGATGGTACTCTCTCTCTCTCTCTCTCTCTCTCTCTATATATATATATATATATATATATACACATTTCTATTTACAAGTACGTATTTACTAATGTTCAGAAGTACGCATTTAAAACTTTTGCGATCTTTTGAACGGTATGGGAACCTTGAAAACTTAGTCATGAAAGTACGTTGTTTTGATCCGAAAGTTCCACGACTACTGAAAATGGACCATCCATCGGGGACAAAGTGAGAATTCAATTCATTTCTCATGGTTCCCACTACTTTGCAGTTGGTGAAATACCAGAACATGTCGCTGAACAAACTTTTTCAAGTGTCATGTTTTTTTTTTTTCCCCGTTATGCTCTGTTTTCTCGGCAACCAAGCAGACGACAGTTTGTACAATGGGGACCTTTCATTCCTCAAGTTTACTGAGTTTTAGACTCCGTTCCGCTAAGGTTCTTATTTTTTAAATATTTATTTTCTGCTTTACGAGACATGTTATTCTCTCGTAATACATCACCTTTAATTCAAAAAATAATTAATTATTTTAATTAGTGGAACACTCCCTTAGTTTTCTTATTCCACTATTGTTTTGGTTGTGGTGGCATCGGCGGCAATGGAAATAACAGCAACCTCAGATCATATTGCTTAAGGAAGGGACGGACACGTCCCAAGGGAAGGCACAACTGGTGAGCAACATAAATGCGTGCATGGCTGTGGCAGATGTCGTGCGCACCACTCTTGGGCCAAGGGGTATGGACAAGCTGATCCATGATGAGAAAGGCAATACCACCATTTCGAATGACGGTGCCACAATCATGAAACTTCTTGACATTGTTCACCCAGCTGCTAAGATCCTTGTTGATATTGCCAAGTCGCAGGATTCTGAGGTATAATTACATTCCTATTGCTTTTATTTGCTGCTGCAGGTGTTGTAGGCAATTAATCCGTGTATTTTCACAGTGCGGATCAGTTGCTTTCATGCTGTTGTCTGTTACGGTTGATGCTAATACTATTTTGGTGTTATGGGAATTTGACACCCTTGCTGCTGTAGATGAATTGGGAATTTTAGAAATAAGTTCCTCTCGTGTCTTGGATTGGGAAAACACTTTTTGCTTTAAAGTGGTATCCGGGGTGTATTTCATGTAGATGTCCTGGATGAAACACACACACACACATACACTCTTCTATATAGGTTTTGCTAGAGAAAATAGTGACAATGACAACGTGGATGGGTATTTTGAACATTTGCATTTCCTTTTGAAATTGCATGTGTTTAAGAAACATTCTGCTAAACTCTCTCTTGCAAAATCCTACATAATATTACTCCCTCCGTCCCAAATTGGATGTCAATTTTTGATATCCCTGTCAATTTCAACTCAATATCTTTCAATATGGATCTCAAAAGATATGCAATATGGATCTTGTTTGATAGTTTCCGATTAGTTCTATTATACAAAGTTTTCAAATTCGTGAAAAACATTATAGATTGAAAGATATAAGTGATAAAAAATGACGCGAGTTTCAAAAATTGTCATCCATTTTGGGACGGAGGGAGTAATTTTTAGGTTTGAATTTTTTTGTGGAATTTAACTTTTGTAACTCGAACTGGGCTTCATCAAACATTGGTTTTCTCTGAGTTATTTATTTTATCTCCTCCCAAAGTTTGGAGTTCTGCAAAATGAAATTAATTAATTTAACTTACCTATCTTGTAGGGGAGAAAATTGTTTGGAGTTTTATGCGAACAAACTTAGGCTCTTTGGAACTTGTGAGAAGGAGGAGAAAAGAAGAGAAAGGGTGGGAAAGGAAGTGAGGAAATTATATGCGATTGTAGAAAATTAATGTTAAAGCATTTTTGGTTCGTGTCGAAGGAAAGATGAAGTAAAACATGGACATGATTAACCAAGAGAACAATGAGCAAGAAAGGAAACTTGTAAAGGAGAGAGAGAAGTAAAGGAAAAAGGTGAGCAAGAAAGGAAACTTGTAATTTACCTTGCCCTTCTCTTTCTTTCTCCATTGGTGTTTGAATCGTGGATTAAGTGGGGTGGAGAATATTACTTGTTGATTTGTTCTGGGTGCAATATAACACTTGATGGTTGACGTGTATTGTGAAGTTATTATGAAGCTCTTGAGATAATCATTCAAATGACTTTGTGCATATTATCGTTGTGGTGCAGGTTGGTGATGGAACTACTACTGTGGTTCTGCTCGCAGGGGAATTTCTGAAGGAGGCCAAGCCTTTTATTGAGGACGGGGTCCACCCTCAAAATCTAATCCGGAGTTATCGCACTGCAGCGTACTTGGTGTGTTTTTCATGAACATATTACTTCTTCTTCTATCTTTTTTATTGACATGGTCAAAGGCCTTGTACTTGTGCATCTCTTTTTTTTTTTTTTTTTAACAAGTTCCTTATGCATCTTTGATATCACATTTTTCAATAGGCAATTGAGAAGGTCAAAGAACTAGCCAATAGCATAGAAGGAAAAAGTCTACAAGAAAAGAAACGTTTACTCGCAAATTGTGCTGCTACAACTTTGTCTTCGAAGCTTATTGGTGGAGAAAAGGAGTTCTTTGCTACCATGGTTGTGGATGCTGTCCTTGCAATTGGCAGTGACGACAGGCTAAATATGATTGGAATCAAGAAGGTAATCACATTTTTCGTTAGGCAGCAATAATATTGGATAGGTTATTTAGCTGTCTCATTGTCATCTTTGATTCTTTGATCTGCCTGTATTGGTGTGGGCTTTTTTGAAAAAATGTTCTTCATCTTCATGTTCAGTGCCATGTTACTGAGTATTTGAAATATTGTCCCTTGGAGTATTTGTTCTAATTTACTTTAATGCAAACCAAACTTTCCAATGAGAATTCTAGAGGGATTCCCAAATGGGAATAAAAAGAGGAATGCTCTTGATAATTCTATTCTTGAAATGATTAAAAGCTGCCAAGGAAGAAAAACCTAGGTCTATATATATGGTTAGCTAGGTGCAAACACTCAAAGCAACTAAAATAACATAAAAACACAATAGTACCCCTGTTACTTACTACATCATGAGACTAAGGACACACAGACAATGCCAAGGACGGAGTAAAATAAACTGTATCAAACTTTGTAGTGTGTATGATGAATTGCACCATGTTGGTATTGTTTTGTAGTATAGAACGTGTAGGTGACCACTAATTAGGCAAGAACCTTTAACACTTTTGATCCAAATATATACCTGCATTCATTGTTTGTAGGCTTGGTTTTATAGGTTCCTGGAGGTAACATGCGGGACTCCTTCCTTGTAAATGGCGTTGCCTTCAAGAAGACATTCTCATATGCTGGTTTTGAGCAGCAACCAAAGAAGTTTGTAATGCCCAAAATTCTCCTATTAAACATTGAATTGGAGCTGAAATCAGAGAAAGAAAATGCTGAGATAAGGTATGGTTGTAGCTACATTTTGGTGTTCATGTCTTGAGACCTGCTGCAAAGCATACCTGATGGATTGTCTTTCTTGATGCAGACTTTCAGATCCTTCACAGTATCAGTCAATTGTTGATGCAGAATGGAATATTATTTATGATAAGTTGGATAAATGTGTGAAAAGTGGGGCCAAAATTGTGCTTTCACGACTCGCTATTGGTGATCTAGGCACGCAGGTTTTTGACTTCACCTTCTATAAATGCATCTAAATATTGATTCTTATAGTACCTGGAACTCTAATCGTATCTATTAGTTGCCTAGGTACATCAAAAACATGTTTTTGTCAGTTATGGTTTATTTCTGTTTTTTTGTTTAGAAACACTTAAAAGTTATTCTATTTTTGGACTTGGCTGTATGAAAATACGTTGGCATTGGACATAATTTCCAGTTAAGAATCTGTTGCGAGTTGTGGCAAGATGGCCTTTGGAGGAGAGTTCGACTGAAAAAGTGCACTGCCTGGCACTGTCTCAGTCATATTAATGTGGTGGCATGTAGAAAAGTACAAAAGCCCATGGTGTTAGTTTTTTTACCGTCTCTTGCTTTCGTAGCTTTTGCACTTCTCGCTTGTCGTTTTTATGCGTTGACAATGTTTTTAATGGTTTCTTTTCTTTTCTTTTTTTCCCAGTAAATTGATCAATATATCATAACAGCACCGATTTTTTTGTATCAGTATTTCGCAGATCGAGATATATTTTGTGCGGGTCGAGTTGCTGAAGAGGATCTGCAACGAGTTGCAGCTGCAACGGGTGGAACAGTACAGACATCTATTAATAACATTATTGATGAGGTTTTCTTCCCTTTATCTCATGGTTTTAGAAAATGAAGAAACTCAACTGCTAGGCATTTTGGCTGTTAGTAATTCATATGTTTGAAACTGCTGGTGTTTTCTCTCTCAATCCAACTGAATTTGTTGAGATTTGATTGGTTTGTAGGTTCTTGGATCTTGTGAGCTTTTTGAGGAGAGGCAAGTTGGGAATGAGCGGTTTAACATATTTAGCGGATGCCCATCTGGTCAGACAGCCACTATAGTTCTCCGTGGTGGAGCTGATCAGGTATGTCAACATTCTTTTGTATTTGAAGGGTGCACCAAAGTATGAGTGCACGATACAGATAATGGTGGCCCTAATATTTTTTTTGTCTGAAATGATGTCAGTTCATTGAGGAAGCTGAACGGAGTTTACATGATGCAATCATGATTGTTAGAAGAGCTATGAAGAATTCTACTGTTGTGGCTGGTGGTGGTGCAATAGATGTACGATCTTATTGCTGCTTGAGAGATGTTGGTTTTGTAAAATGTGAGTGCACTGAGTTGATGTTTGACATTGTATTTGTGGTTGCAGATGGAGATAAGCCGATATTTGAGGCAGCATGCACGGACAATAGCTGGAAAGTCGCAGCTTTTTATTAACTCTTACGCTAAAGCTCTAGAGGTAACTGTTACTAGGTTTTCCTGTTTCATTTCCTTGAAGATGGTTTGCTTTCCTGATCTGCTATTTAGCTCATGTAACTTCTGAAGCAATCCTATATAGGATTTGGATCCTGTGACTAAACTCTACAGCTGTATTTTATTAGGCGTTATTGTTAATTGCCACTATAATGGCTCGCTTGCATCCCTGTAGATAGATGGCTAGAAATTAGCTATTGTAGCATCTGGTGCAAATCAAATAGTGCTAATTATATGTTACCCATTCAGTGAGGGTACTACAATACTTCTGCTTTGTAAAACATGTTTTGTGAGTAGTTGTTGATCTTCCTTTTAATGAAGTTTCAGGGGCATTCAACAACTTGAAAAAATTGCATATGATAATGTGTGCACTACGCACTGTGTGTGTTACAGGTTATCCCACGACAACTCTGTGACAATGCTGGTTTTGATGCGACTGATGTGCTGAACAAACTGAGACAGAAACATGCACTACAGACTGGTTAGCTTTTTTCCCGTCCTTTGTCCATTTTGTTATTTTATTTTGGACGGAAACTTGCTACCCCGTTTCTGCCGATGTGGTCGTAAGAGCATAATGAGTCGAATGCTGTTTAGTGGGTTCCAATTCCATTAATTTCCCGTCTATGATGTGCCTTTAGGTTGGTTGCAGTAACTTGTGGGTTTATGCCCAGTAAGCGATTTAGAATGCTACCCCGCAACACCACAATAAGAACATAAGGTTTTGGAACATCTTTTATGTTGAAACTCTCTTTATTACAGAGTAATTTTGATAAAAGTAAATAAAATGTGCCTGCTGCGCGTTGAACATTTTTTTGTTGATTGCCACCCTCTGGCCTGTTGGGCTTTTTAATTCTTCAAAATGAGCTAGCAGGCTGGCAATACAACTTGGGTGGCCTCGACCAACCAAACAACCAAACCATGCTCAATTCTTGCTGGTGAGTGCTGGTAGAATTGCTTCCATTCCTTGATTTGGGATAGGTGTGGGCCTTGTGGCCGTGGCATAAAGGAGCCCTACCCTATGCACTAGTACAATGCCCAAATCAAGGCTCCGGTCATTTAGTAAGGGGAAAAACCTTAGAAGTCTTTATACTTGAGTAAAAGTCAGCTACCACCAGCAATCAGCAAAAGTTGGTAGCACAAGCATCTAGCTTGGGCTCTCCGAAGTAAGCAGCAATGAATTTGGCTGCACTAGGCCGTAGTGTTTTGTGCGTCCATTTCTTGCTGCTTGTAGCTGTGAAGCATTTAGAATTGGTATTCCTTACAGTTTTTCAGCTGGCAGAGACGTTTCAACTTTTGGTGGGATCTAATTTCCGTGAAATGCTCTTTTGTGTTGAGATGGAGTGCTCTTTCTTTTGTCCTCCATCTTTAGCTTCTTTCCCGGCATTCTCTTTCATGTTGCTGAAGGTCCCCTTACAATAGGCAGAGTGCACACAGAGGTCACTAGAAAGTACTGCAAACTGCTTCTACTTTGTTAAATTTGAAGATAATTTTTGAGTGGGATGAGCATAAATGCTACAACCACACCCAAATCACGCCCCCAACTCACAAATGTGTGGATGCTACAACCACACCCAAATCATACACCCATTTACACACCCCACTCACAAATGTGTGGACTCCACACATATGTGAGTGTGGGTGTGTGATTTGGGTGTGGTTGTAGACTTATGGGTCGGATGAGTAACATCTTTCAGAAATTTAGGAAATATGTGTCAGTTCACTCTATTTACTTCAACAAAATTCAGAAGAGATTCAAATATGTTATGGGGGATAAAAGAGTTAATTCCCAATAGGGTGGTCATGGTATATATTTGGTTATTGACTCTGGTGTGGGTCGAATAGATCGTTCACTATTGCAGTCACCATGTCATATTGTATTTCATGCTGACAATGTTTTGGACAGGTGAGGGTGCACCGTATGGGGTGGATATTAACACTGGTGGAATTGCTGATAATTATGCTAATTTTGTGTGGGAGCCAGCAGTAGTCAAGGTATCTCTTAGCTTTTACTTGACTGGGTGTTAGTTTTTATCTATTCTTTTATTGCTGATGGTTTTTTAGCCTTTTCAACGTCTATGATGACTTGGAGACCTTTGTTGCAGATCAATGCCATAAATGCGGCTACTGAAGCAGCCTGCCTCGTCTTAAGCGTGGATGAGACAGTGAAAAACCCAAAGGTATGTGTGCTTCTTTCTAAGTTGATACTGATTCTCTCCATAGAGGATATGTTCGTACTATCTAACTGATATATTACTGTCGTACTATTTCTCAATAAAGTGTTTTCTTCAGTTTCCTTCTTCGAGTCCTTGCTTCTCTTGAGTTGCATATAGTAGTCCCAAAGAGGTGATGGTGGTTGGCATGGTTTCAAGAACTTATGCAACTGGGGCTTTCATATCCTAGATTTACTTAGGAAGTGTGGCTGACTTGAATCTATAGACCAAAATTGTTGTGGTGACCTTTCCGTTGTGTACAAAATGATGAAAAGGTCCATACATGTGCTGTGTCATTTTTCTATCTGTGTCTCATAAGATGCAGCTATTGAGCACTAGCTTAGAAGTTGTTATTGCTAAGATTTTAAGGATGCAAAATATTTCACTTCAATGTCAGGAATCAGGAGTATATTTTATCTATTACATGGTCAATTCAGATAGGTGCTTTATCACAATGATCAGCTAGCTGCTTCCGTTACATCTCTAAATCATTGTTCAAAGTGATAATGTATTGAAATTGCTCAAAACATAGTTTTGAATGGAGAATTCATACTGAGATTGCCAATCCATCATGTTGGAATCACTGTAATGATGTCTGTTGGATAAAAGCTCTCTTACAAGACTCTCCAGGACTGCTGAAAGTAAAGCTGAGCCTCATGTATGAAAATACAGAGTATACCTTGTTTCCCATTTCACAAGCAAAATCTTCTAAAGGCAGTTTCATTTGAAGTAGAGATCTGTAGATTTTGAAACTTGCTCGGCCTATTTCTTGAGAACATTAGACAATACATTAACAACAGTTATGGTAATGAAAGTGGTAATACTTTTCATCTGTACATGAGAGTAGTTAAAGGGCAGCAAAATGATGTCAACTTGAAAGTTCTGAAGAAATTGCATGTAGGTGCGCGATGGAGAAATTAGGAACAAGTAAAATGGAAGGACACTGGTCGTAAGGAAGGCCAGATTAAAAAAAAATAGTCCTTGATCCGTTGGTGGATGAATATGGCTTTGAAATTCACTTTCTGTTCTGGTGAATGCAAGCCTAATTGAGGTGGTTGATCCTAGATTCTTTTTATGGTCCGATTAGTGATTTACATTCAAATTAATTTTACTGAACTTCTCGATGCTTGTGACTTCTCACTGCCTATCATAGACTTTTGTATTTTAACCCCACAGCACGTGCATCTCTCTGCCACATCTTCTAGGAAATCAGGGGTATTTGTAGTCATCATCTGGATATTTAATCTTTGATGCACTGTGCGTGAAATTGTCTTGTGGATATATTGATTTTTGCTGTTTTTACGTTACTGATTTAATGTTGGCAATGCAGTCGGAAAGTGCTCAGGGAGATGCTGCTGCAATGGGTGGTAGAGGTCGTGGTGGAGCTGCTTTCCGTGGTCGTGGTGGACGAGGAATGCGGAGGCGATAGGCTTTCCACATCCCAAATCCTTGTTGTAACAGATCAAAGTTTTGGTGGCTTTCAAAATACCGATTCTTCTCCCAGTGCTGAACACTACAGGACTTCGGCTAAGCTTGGCAAAATCCACTGTGATCTGTAGTTTCTTTGTGCTATGAATTGGTATTTTTCGGTTTTAATTTTCACTTGATCTGTAGTTTCTTTGTGCAATGAATCGGTATTTTGCGGTAAAATTTTCACTGTGATCTGTAGTTTCTTTGTGCTATGAATTGGTATTTTTCGGTTTTAATTTTCACTGTGATCTGCAGTTTCTTTGTGCAATGAATCGGTATTTTGCGGTAAAATTTTCACTGTGATCTGTCGTTTCTTTCTGCAATGAATTGGTGTTTTTGAGTTTTACAATCTCTCTCTCTCTCTCAATTTTACAAACTTGGCTTATCTTGTAGTTTTGAGTCTGGCTCCTCTCCAATCTCAGCCCATAATTTTTTTTTTGACGATCTCACTTCAATGATTGATTGAGATGGTCCATTTTGTTATGTTCGTTGAGAACATAAAGTATGCAGTCAAGTTTATTGGATATTATTTAATATAATTTTGGAATACATTATCTTGCAAAAAATAAGATTGCAACATTAAAAAAAAAAAAAATACAATTCTACTTCTTTTTTTTTTGCAATATGAAATTAGCATATTACTCAATGAATTAATGAGCCGGACTATAAGGAAAGGTTAAATAATGCATATCAAGCTCTCCAACAAGTTCTTCCAACCTATAGTTTAAAATTAAAAAAACAGGGGAAAAAAATATACTCTTCTACAAGTTCATACCACATTAAACAATGATGGAAATCATTTAAAAAATAACAAAACAATGAGCACAAGACGACGTGCATTGCACGCCGCATTAAAACTAACGAAAATTCTAACTTCATACTCACTTACACACTCAATTACCCACACTCACAATAGGGGTGGGTCACACACATATTGGGTGTGTAGTATTTATGCGCTCCACCCCGATTGTGAGTGGGGTATGTAATTGGGTGTGGAGATAGAATAATTGTAAAACTAATTCATAGCAGTGATAACCGCTTAGGGCTGACGCCCAATATGATGTATAGAACCAGATGGTCAGGTGCACAAAAGTGAGCCTCATCTGCATGAATCATGTGGTGGGTCGTAACGGTCAGACCTGATAACAAAATCGAGCGGTGAGTGCTCGGACTTAAATGTTGGGAACCATATAGACGAATCATTTTTCCATGAACCTGTCCACCCAATTCCATAGCATATAGTCCAGCACACGGACATAGCAGCCGATAAAGTGAAATTCTCAAGATTCAAGTTCAACTTGGGCATTTGTTGAATGAGAAAATCTTTTCAACGGCAGAGCCGTGAATAACTGTTTACGGAGCCAATTGCGACCGTCGAAAAGTATTTTGGACAGTCCGGATGTCCTGAAAAGTTTTATTAAAATCTAGAACACTTTGAATAGTCGCGATTGACTGGCTAAGCTGTGAATAAGTTTCTCGGCATCTTGTAAGAAGGGAAGGAGTGGAGGAGTATTGACTGCGTTAGTGTTTACCGCCCGATGATGTATAGCAATCATTCCACTTTTAGGTGTAGAAAGAAACAGAATTGCTCTCGTGTATGGAGTTTAGTATATAACAGAAGTGCTACAGTCACCGCACAAGTTCTACCGCACGCGTGTGGGGCACACTCTGGATCCCACAAAAATACAGAAAAAATATCCATAAATTTTAAAATAATTTTTTCTGGACCTGTAGATCAACGGATATCGTTAGGTATTTTCTGTAGATTCGTAGGGTTTCGCCCCTACAAATCCACAAAAAATACTTAATGATATCTGTTGGAGCTGATATTTTATAAGGCCCCATAAAGAATTATTTTGTCGGACCGCTTCTCCACATATATTTCAAAATTTTAGGATATTTTTTTCTGTATTTTGTAAGACTCGAAGTGGGCCCCATACGCTTGTGCGGTAAATTAGGAGTGGCTCTTTGCATCCCCATGGAAAAACCGTCCCAACAATAAGCAGCCCAGACGTCACTTAAATGCACAATGAATCTCGGCAAGAAGGAAAAATGGAAAGCCATTCAGTGCCTTCCGCGTTGTGATCCATTAGTATTTCTTTTGATAACACTTGGTGTTTTTGTTTTTATGACCGGATGCCCGGGCCAGCTTACGCACACCTCAACTTTTTTTGAGGCCTCGAAGGATAACTCAAGGTGTGCAGGATATTAAACTTGCGCACACCTTGACTGATACTTCCATGATCATTCCTTGCGTTCTGTAATGAGAAGTCTGATGAAATGAAAAGCCCTGTACAGATTGGACTCACATGAGTTGAGATTTCAAACCCAAGACTTAGAAAGGAGTAAGCTCTCAAGTCTAAAATCAATCCCCCGAGGTTAATTTTTACATGACACTACAAGTAGCGTAGAGTGGCCTGGACACTCAATTATATGGGAAATAGTTCGTGTAGAGGAACATCTTAAGACTACGTTAAGACTACGATATCACCACTCTATTATATGGGAAATAGTTTGTGTAAAGGAACATCTTAAAACTACGATAACCTTCCACGGAAAAAAAAACAATCATATAAGTTAGGCTTGCACAAGGTCCGAATTGGTTCGGTTTCGAAATTAGTACATGTTGAGAAGACAAACCACCATTTTTTGAAATCTGTCATCATCGTTGTATTTTTGCTTGTAGTTATACCAGCAAGCAGTGGTATACTCCTTGCACCCCACAACTTGGTTTCAAATCACTGGGTCGGATTGAAATAAAGGATTTTGTTTCGGTAACAAGTGATGGTGAGAAGTCTATAGCAAGGGGCCCATTGAAGAACATGGTGTAGCAGGCTAGCAGCATATTACAAGTTCACATGGTAGCTTCTGTCATTCTTGCAATTCCCCTCATTTGGGACTCTTTAGTTTCTTCACCACTATCTTCCAGGGTTTTTTGTTTGGTAGATGTCTCAACTTTGTCCCTAATCAAACCATCTTGACATTATCTTTGGATCAAATCCACTGGTTTATTTTGAATCAAAGCTTTGTGGGGCAAGCAGTACACTACCAAGAGAACACATTCCAACACCATTGTCCCCACCTTTAATTTCAATGGGGAAGACATAACCATGTGATGATCTCTTGCAACTTTTCTCTCCTACCAACCTTTCCCTATCACATTCATATGGCTGCATACACAGCATTCCCCCTCTATCTCTCTATATTTACCCGTCTCTCTAAATATGTGTGTTTAAGAGGCTCGGCAAAGTACCAACACAAGTCTTCACATTCTCTTCTCTCAAAGCCCTTTCTCTTCTTCAAAATCTCATTAGGTTTCTTTCTATATCTTCTACAATAAGTTATGGGAATCCGATTTCTTGGCAATCTTCAAGCAAAGGCTCTTCTTCGCTGGTCTATTTTTCCTGCAAGCCAAACAGCTCCCAATGTTGCACATGTCCCGAAAGGCTATTTAGCAGTTTATGTTGGAGAGTCTCAGAAGAAAAGGTTTTTGGTTCCAATATCATACTTGAATCAACCTTTGTTCCAAGAGTTGCTGCGTAAGGCTGAAGAAGAATTTGGGTATAGTCATCCTATGGGTGGTCTCACTATTCCTTGCAGAGAAGATACCTTCCTCGATCTTACTTCTGTTTTGAATGGACTATGAGAATGGAGAATTCATCATACACTTTTGTAGATTAGGAGCATCCATTTCCATGTAGATGACAAATTTTGTTTCTATATGAGAAGTTTGTGATGGCAGAAACAGACAACTCTATTTATATGAGACTAGTTCGATGCCGGCGCGCAAGGCGCGCCAGGTCAATTCTTGTTGGTCATTATATCGATTGAAAAATAATACTCATATTAGATAGCTAAACTAACTTAGATTAATTCTATTCATAGAGATCATTTGGTTGCATACAGTCTACATAGTGAATCGGCAACCACTTATATTGGTACAATATTGTGAAATTTTTTTCAAATAAAATGTTTAATCTTACCCAGAATAGGTGCTAACCAAGGTGTGTTCTAATATGTAATTCAAACATTCATATAAACACAAGTGAGATCTCTATCTTTTAAAAGTTTTCAGGAGTTCTGTGACATTTATACTTGCGACATTATTTTTCTCAAGAAAATGAGATTTGACCAAATTTCTTAACCGTTTAATTTTCTCAATGTATTGTCTAATAAATAACACTTCCTTAATGTAAGGCTCTTCTACAACTCATCTTGATATATTAGGCCTTGATCCAAATTGAAGAAATTAAATTGCAATGTAAGCTTCTGTTGAAAGTTGGTATTAATTAACTGATAACTCTCCAACCCAACCTTTAATAGTATTAACATAAAGTACATCATCATGTTTGGAGGTAAAAACATAATGTGCGAAATGACTATAATTTTCTGAGGCATACATCTTGTTGTTTTGTTCCAAAATGGAGAAGATTAGCTAAAAATGGGGAATAAAAGAATGTATTTGATATAAAGCTAGTTTTTATGGTCTGCATATGCATTCCGCTATTTCATTCAAACGTATCACTTTCATTCCTTGCATAGAGATCATTTGCCGCATAAGGCTCCACAAATCTCTTCCCAACAAACTGGACATAGTGGATCAGCAACCACCTTTTTGCGAAACAACACCTCCTTTACCGGAACAATATTGTGAAAACACTTTCAAATAAAATGTTTAATCTTACCCAGAGTAGGTGCTGACCATAGCTCTTTCCAATAGATAGTTCATATCTTCATATAAACACAAGTGAGATTTCAACCTCTTAAAAGTCGTTCCCTCTACCAATTTTTTCATGTGGGGCTTGTCACACTCATATTTGTGACACTATTCTTTTCAAAAAAATGAGATTTCACCAAATCTCTTAATCGGTTAACTTTCTCAATTGTTGCAGCTAGCTTTATGGTAACATTTAGGCCTCGTTTCCGCCAAATAAGTACTTATTTTTTAAGAAGATAATTTCAAGCTAAATATTACGAGTTTATTGAAATTTAAAAATATGCAATATGGATCTTGTTTGAAAAATCTCATTGAAATTTTTAATACGGTGCAAAAAAATCGAAAAATTATTTTCCATTTATATTATTTTTGAGTTTGAAAATGTGAAATAAGTATTTATTTTTTAAGAAGGTGTTTTGAAACGGGCTCTTAGCACCACCCACCGATTAAACCCAATGGTAGAGAAAAAGTTAGCTTGACATAAAATTTCAAACACAATTTTTTCTCTAAGTATTGGGGGATTCATCTTATGCTTATAAAATAAGCCTGGATAGTTTCGTTTCTCCAGAGATTGAAGCCAACTATTTCATCACACTCACTAATCAAATTTAAGTGTGAGTAACAATCTAGAGTTTTACTGATCAGTAATCATACTTTATTATATTTTTTCATAAAAGATTAAAAATCAACCACTTGTTCTTTTAGCTTTTCAAATATGCTCTCTCGCTAGCTATTAACCGATGCTTTTGATTTATCGCTACCCAATCCACTACAAAGAGAAGAACACACTTCATTAACAACAACAAACCAAGATCCATGGTCTGTAATTTTCATTATAACAACCCGAATTCTTAAGTACCTCAATCTATCTAACCCTACCAAACCAAATCTTTTACACCAACAACTCAATATTCATAAATAAATAATTAGTGAAAAGCCATCAACTATTTCCTTAAATGTTTACATAAGATTTCATATCCACCTTCACACACCTTTTCCAACCCATGTCTCTACAGGCCAAAGTGCATCCAGTTACTGTAACTCTTTCCTTCTCTTCTCCTATTCTTATTTACCTGTCACCATTTTCCCTTCTCTTACCATTGACACCCCACATCTCTCTCCCTCTATCGCTTAATTTACATTTTCCTTTTATCTCTCTCGCAACCAAAACCACCCCACGGCTTCCCTCCCCCGTGATTGAACATCTCTTGCTTCCTTCTATTAAATATGCAACGATCAGTCACCAAATATTGATGTCTCCAATTGACACTTGTCCTCCCCAATTTTTTTTTTTTTGTAATTCTTTATGCGTTTTCATTCTTTTTCACTCTTTCTTTTTGACTTTATGCTACACATTTGTAGATACAAACAAAACCCACATGCTTTGCCTAATTTGCATGCACATATACCTTATTTTATCTTTTTCTTTTTTATATTACCTCAAACATGTACATAAACCCACCAAACTCGTCATATCCACTCAAATCAGTAAAATACTCAGACGGGGTATCACAATCTTCTGGGGGCCGTGGAACCAGGCTATCCACCGCTTTTAAACCTGTTTGCATAGGCTCGTGCACAGATTTACGTTCCCAGGCGCTTTCACTTTGACACGTCTTCGCTTGTGATCGCCTAGAGACCCTCTTCCATCAATCTGCCACTAAATCTTTCTCTCAGTCTCTTCTTCTTCTAAAATCTCTCTCTCTCTCCCTCTATTTTAATATCCTCTTCAAATCCTATCGTTACAAATCAAGCAATGGCAGACTTCCCACTCTATGAATGAGACTTTGGGTTGGAGAGACAGAATGGTTGGAGATGAATATATTTTTTCGCACTCTACGGATGACACTTTTTAGTTTCATCTTGATATGTGCGTTACTTTCTATAAGAATACCACTGTGGTTCAGGTTGAACGTGAGTTTGAGTACTCTATAGAAATGTATTCTCATTTTGGCTGTTGCATTTTTAGCCATTATACAAGAGTACAAAAACCGATGGCGTAAAGCTTTCTATGAAAGGAGATAGAATGATATGGGGTAGGCGAGGCATGATAATTGACAACCAAAAAAAAAAAGGAAGGGCGTTGTTTGGGTGCCTTCCAAATTACTTCTCCATTTCCTAATTGTGTTCTCTATTAATTAGTGAAAAAATTTGCACTTTATTTGTTTTGGGGGAAAAATTCAAAATAACCCCTAAACTTTGAACTCAATGTCAAATAGGCACTTGAACTTAAATAAACTTCAATTGAACACCTGAACTTTCACTCCGTTATTCAATTTACCCCCTGCCGTCTTAATCCGTGACTTTCCTAACGGCAATCGCTGAGCTGGATACTAACAGACAGAACAAAACGTTGGAGGGAGAAATTGGAGGGAAACAACAGTGATTTGACACCTTTTTAAGGCCCCGTTCGGCTAAATAAGCCTATTGGCTTATTTTTTGTCCTTATTCAGATTTTTTTTCATATTTGTTAGTTTTTCGTCAATTTTTTGGGGATTATTACATTGTCATAACGAGAGGAATCTAAAAAGTAAAAAAAAAAATGATCTAAATCCATTTGACATTAGGTTCAAAGTTCAGGGGTTTTTTTGAATTTTTCCCTTACTTTCTTGTAGATTGTTTAAACCTTGCATTTTCCGTTTCCTATGATTGGTTGCGGTTGATTGTGTGACTTGTGTCCCTACCAAGAATAATCTTTTGGTTAGGAAGATCATGGATTCGAATGCGTATTTTAGATAGATCCCCATTAAATTTGTATTTTTTCCACTAATTATAAATAAATAAAAAAGCAACACGAGTCATATGACCCATTTGGACATTAAATTTTTACGTGACCCATTCCCACACTTTTTTTTAATAATGTCAAATTTACAAACAAAAGGCTATTCTTGGTCGCCTCTCTACTAAGGACAGACTCCTTAAATGGGGAATTGCCTCACATGGTGTGTGTGTGTGTGTGCTGTGTAACTTAGCCACTCTCACTTGTTTTTTCAATGTTCTTACTATGCTAATATTTGTGGTCATTTTCTGTATAAGAATGGAATTGATAGGCTGGCTTTACACCTTCAAGCTGAGATTGATTGGGCTACTGCTCATAGAGGTGGTATATCTTTCAAGTGTTGGGTCTACAAAAATTCCCTAGCTGCTGCCATTAACCATATTTGGTGTGAGCGTAACCGAGAAATTTTCCAACATAACTCCCTCAGCTTTGACAAAATAATTTCATTCAATAAAAATTGATAATTTGTTTTTAAATCAACGTAAGATAAAATAAAATGTATATGCGGCATTTTGTCCAATTTACATAGCGAGCCATTTCTTTTTTACCTTAATTAATGACATTACGAGAATACGAGTCATGGACTCATGATATAGCAAGTCAATTTATTTACTAATAACATTAAAATTATTATCTGTATTTTCGTGCTGTGCCGTGCCCGGCTAGAGCCGTGCCCACTTCGACCGTGTCGTATCGTGCTATGTCAAGACCACGACCGTGCCTGTGTCATATCATGCCGCATATAAACGTCTCGTGCCCGTGCCGTGTCATGCCGGCCCAACCCACTTGATGAGCGGTACCCAGTGTACCCAAGCCTCAAAACACATCCGTTTTGGCTCATTTTTCCTGTGCTATACCTTGTGCTCACTTCTAGAGGCCGGGGCACCTACGATGTGTGTGCAAGTCGAATAAACACCTCTCTTCTTTACTCCATCTATTCCATTTTGATAGTCTCTTACGAAAAGACATGCAATTTTTGGATAAAAAATAAAGTAGTTCAAATTTTTTGTTTTTTTTTTGCACCAAATTAAAAGCTTATTGATAATATATTACTTACTTACTAAAGGAAATTAAATCGTTTAATAAAAATATACAATTTATCTTTCAAAATGTTTTGATGACCGTATATTTTTGTTTTGGATGGACGGAGTATTCTACACAAGAAACATAGTCATTTTCAATTGGTAATTGCCAAAGAATATGCATATATGTGTGTTTATGTATACACACGTACATGCACTTTTTTTACTCTTAACTCGATATCAATTACACTAATAGCCGTCATTCTTTTAAAATTGTGAAGTCATTTATAATTGAATCTACGGTAACATCACGGAAACATTCTTTGCAATGAATAACATCAAAATATCTATAATTAATTCACACTTCAATTTGTTGGAAAACCTAGTCTATAAATATTCATGTTAAAAAAAATTGTTATGTTGTATCAATATTTGCAGAAACTAAAAACAGAAGAGCGTGCACCATATTGCGCTCCCCTTTTAACATTCTTTATCAAGTAAAAAATAAAAACCCAAAAAGTAATGCAAAATCATTAATTTAAACAAGAGTGAAACATACTACAAATTTGAGTTTCAGATATTAATTTAATGACTATCTTTTTAAATCAAATAAATCTAATTAGTGTATTTTTTTTCGGACACCCTCTATAAGCAAAAAGGGGGAAAAAAATCTCATTTATTGTTCTATGTGAAAGAAGAACCTAGAGGCCTCCCTCCTCTCCCTAGAAAGGTGCAAATTCTATGGCTTTTTAAACACTAATTCGTTTTTTTTTTGGCTTGCAAAGGACTGAAGGAGTGATAAATGGAGTAATGTGTTGGAGACTTGTGCTATAATTAACGGGCTGAGCTGCTGCTATGTGTTAATCAATGAGTTGTCTTTATTTAGATTTTTTTGCATTTGTTAGTTTTGCGCCTTACTTTCGTGAATTGGAAAAGTATTTTTTTTTAATTTTACCCAAGTATTTTGGAAAATATCACTTTTTAGCAAAATAAGTGAAGTAAATTAACTTATTTTGCTAAAAAGTGATTATAGGCCTTTAGTTTGGTTCTTTTTGCTTTTTTCTTCTTCAAGTAAATTCAGGACCATATATTTTGCATATCTACGCACATGTTTTGCTTATCAAGTAAAAATATTTTTTCCCTCTTATTGTCTTCTTATTATCCAATATTTTCCAAGAAAGGCTCAATTATCTTCCTTTTACTATGATCAAGAACCGTAACAACCTTGCCGGTAAAAAATATATATATTACTACCTCTATCTCATTTTGATGGTTCTCTACGAAAATTATTTTTCAAGTATCTTCGGACCAAATTAAACATCTCGATTAATGTTTTAATTTGGTGCAGAACAAAAAACCCAACAAATTTGAACTACTTTATTTTTTGGGAATTGATTTTGCTCCTCCCTTTTTGTTAATGTCACTCCCCTTCTCTCACAAAACAAATCATCTAATTAAGACACAAAGGGGAGTGACATTGACAAAAAAGAGAGTGACAAAATCACTCCCCTATTTTTTTATCGAAAAATTGTATGTTTTTTCGTAAAGGACTATCAAAATGGGACGGATGGAGTAAAAAAGAGAGACGTTTATTCGACTTACACACACATCGTGGATGCCCCGGCCTCTATTCCCCATTCTATTGATTAGTTATAGGTCCTTAAAATTAACGTTGTGCCCGCTCGATATATGAAATAGAAAAAATAAATGTAAACTTCTTTTTGTTGCCCTATGCATAGAACAAGTACGTTCGATATAGGAGGCTGAAAAGATCAATATTATTTTTTTATCCCACGCATAGGACGGGTACGTTCAATACACAGGGTTGAAAAAAACCCAAGTTATTTTTTAATCCCGTGCATAAAACCGATAGAAGCTCTAGAATCACATAAAAAATAGTAAAGTTTTTTGCTGAGTATTTAAAAAAAGGAATTGATTTTGCCACACCCTTTTTGTTAATGTCACTCCCCTTCTCTCACAAAACAAATCATAATATATAAACAAAAAAGGGTGTGACCTTAAAAAAAAAAAAAAAAAAGGGAGTGACAATTGCCACTCCCAAAAAAAAGGAAAAAAAGAGTAAATTTACTTATGTTTAAGAGAGAGAAATAAAAGTATATTACTTATGTTGTATCGCAGCCATTAAATCAATCCAAGCCATTGAGATCAACGTGATTGGATAAAAAAGGAAAACATTTGTTGGTATTGAATCAAAATTCCTCTCAGATCTAAACCCAACCACCCACCCACCACTGACATCTCCCTCTCCCCCGCTCTCTCTCTCTCTCTCTCCATCAAGCACCCAGTCACATCCGACCAGATCACCTGTCCCACTCGCCTGTCCGAATCCCCTCGGCCGTTGATCTCGCAAATCAACGGCTGAGATTCGCCGAACACGTTTTGCTCCAAAACGACGTATCTCAGCCATTGATTTGCGAGATCAACGGCTGAGGGGATTCAGACAGGCGCCTGTCCGAAAATGATCCGGACAGAGGATCTGGTCTCCAGTCACATAGTCACTCTTCCCCCTCTCTCTCTCCACGTACCCACACCCACCCAAAACCACCGCCCCCCAAATTCCACAAATCCACCACCCAATCGACCACCGCGAGTGCCCCCGTTCTCTCTCGTCCATCTTCATCTTCTCCAATCACAGTAGAGGAGATGCAGCCATTTCCGTCACTTAATGGATCTGCGCTAAAATGGAACCTTCGGATCGGCTATGGTGGAGAAACCCAACCCCAAACGACGCCCACGAAGCCGGCGCCTGTCCGGCCTCCACCGTTGCCGCCGTCGAACCTACTCTTTCTCATGTGAGTTTTTCCAAATCTAGCATTCGATTTTTTAGTAAATACTCATATTTCCCCCATGATTTCTGCACAATCTTAGAAGAGAGTGAGAAATAGAGTAAAAAACAGAGTGAGAAATATATAGCACACCTCATCGAATCCGCAGAGGATTATTAGTCAGATTTCTGTAGATTCTTTCATTACTCTCCTGACCAAACAGATTCTGTTTGGGGAAGGCGAACAAAATCCAGCCATGATTTTACCAAAGCACCCCCACACAAAATCCCAAACCGAAAACTGAAGGAAGGAAAAAAGGACATGGAAGGAAAACACTGAAAGTCCAAAAACCTATTAAAGTAAAAAAAAATAAACTGATTCTGGACACCCCAAACAGCAATCAGAGGATGCTAAACTACCAAAACGGCCTCACCAACACTACCTAACCGTACACACTCACCACCTAAATGAAGGGCATTTAAGTATTTCAAGAAAATGGTTCATCCAATCTGCCAATCCTCCTTTAGGGAGACAGGAAGGGAAATGAGAAATAGAATATCTAGTTCATTTTATTGTGCAACATCTCAATATCAACAGCAATCTCCATCATCCTTGAGAAAGAACCTAAAAACATAAAACTAATCCACGAATACTCATCACCAATTTTGGATATGAGAAATTATGTCAACGGATTGAAATGAGAACTTCTTAAGGCCCAGTCAGTCTATACAAACTCGTAAAACCAGGTGTCTTATTTCTTGATGAGCTATCCAAAAGACATTGGAAGGAAAACAGATTTAAAGCAAGGAAAACGTGAATCCATCATACCAGTCATTTGCCGGTTGACCTAGAGTGATGCTCTCCTTGCTAGAGCAGCTCATGGCTCTACTCCCAAGTTTTCAAATATGCACAGAACCTCACTCCAGCATTTGAAATCTTCCATTTTCTTCACTTGCTTCATTCTTTTTGATAAGTTCACTTGCTTCATTCTTGAAATGGGAAAACTGTTGTTGGCTCATATTCAACCTCAGTGGAGCACAAATGATTTGGATGAATGACGGCTTTGGTGATTTGGTAATAGAATTGGGCAAAGATATAGCATAGTAGCATGCATAAGCAAAGTCGGTCAAGCTGTTACGACCAATTTAACTCGCGACCTCTATCCGACAACAACCAACATCTTTCTCCAGCCCTCATTCTTTCATCTCCTCCCTCAATTGCTCAATCTCATTCCACATGCCGTACTTCACATACATATTCGATAGCAAAACATAAATCCCTTCATTTCGACAATCCAATTCAAGGGCCCTTTGAGCGGCCAATTTAGCCAAATCGACATTCCCACATTCATAGCAGGCCCTAAGCAGGGATCCCCACATAGAAACCGTGCAACGACCATTTGCTTTAAATGGCATCTCATTTACCACCTTCCATGCCTTATCCAATTCACCAGCTCGACATAGCAAATCAATTAGGCAACTATAGTGCTCCAGAGTTGGATCCAATCCAAAATCAGAAACCATAGATTCAAAAAACTCGATCCCGAGATTCACTTACCTGTGAGACCACAAGTAGAGACGACAGTCACAAATGCCACCCCATCCGGTTTGATCCCCTCCGTCAGCATTTCTTTGTACAATCTAACCACTTCTTTAAAATGCCCATTGCTTCTGTATACACCGAGCATTGAAGTCCACAGAACAACATCCCTCGTCCTCTCTCCCTCCGGTCAAAACCCCACCAGACTAAAAACCTGTTTAGCTTTCTGTACCAGCCCACACTTACCATACCTTTCAATCAATGAACTCTGCAAAAAGACATCACCTCTCACATTGGGAACCATACGAATGATTTTCACACGCACCTGTTCACCCAATTCGATTGCATGTAGTCCAGCACACACACGTAAAGCAGCCGACAAGGTGAAGTTATCATAATTCAAGTTCAACGTTGGCATCTTTTTAATAAGTTCAAGTCCCTCAACCCACAATTCAGCCTCAGCATAACCTCATAAGTGCATTTGCACATACTGAGTTTCTAAAAGGCATTTCGTCGAACAGTTCCACTGCATCAGTGATAAGCAACAATTTCGCTTAAAAATCAAGCAGGGCACTCCCCACAAACACACTAGATGGCCAACCCGATTTGATCACATGGGTATGCAACTGTTTACCAAATTCAACAGCTTTGTTATCAGAGGAAGCTGTTAATGAGCTACACAGAGCGTATGAGTCTATATCAACCCCATTAATGTGGGTAAAGGCAAAGGTTTGTAGAGCGAGAAAAGGCCACCGTTTTCGATGAAAATCCGATATCAAAGCATCAAAGGATAACGTGTTTGTTTGGTTGATCAAAGTGAAGAAGTTGGCGAGAGTTTAAAAGTGGGTTCTGTTAGGGCAAGTGCTGTAGGTGAAAATGAGTTGGGTTGGGAGGCCTAAAGTAAGCATTCAACTGAAAAAAACTAATTGGAGTATGATAAAATAGGTAGGAGTTCTGAAAATTCAAATTATAATATTAGATGATCTCTTCCATTTAGAGGAAAACTTATTTACGGAGCGTCGTAAATAGGTGCGCAATCTCTTCCGTTCAAAAGTATTTTGAACAATTCAAATTGAAATTAATCTTTTACCGGTAAGAAATTTTTTTTAGAGTCCTGCTAACAGCAGGAATAATTTGCAGGGATCCGTGTAGAGACAATCGCGTTTGGCCCTATTTCGGGTCTCAAAAAAGTCTAGAAAAATATCCATAAATTTTTGAATATTATTTTATAGGGTCCTGTAAAAAATCAGCTCCTGCGGATATCGGTAAGTATTACTTTTGGAATCTTTTTTTGGGACCCAGAATGAGGCCGAACGCGATTGTCTCTGCACGAATCCCTGCAAATTGTCCCTGCTCTTAGTATTTTTGTTCAGGAACCAAGATCGAAGCATAACATAAAGATTAAAGATTTCAACTGAGAAATGGACTACCAAAACTAGGGCCGTCCACTCACGGTTCGGATTGGACTGTGAGTCACGGTTCGGTTCCGGTTTTATCTACGGATTATCTTCCATTAAAATAAAATGATATTATTGCCAACTGAAAATGCAAGTGTAAACACTTATAGTGTCGTGGAATGTAATAACTAATAAGTGTTTGTAACCTTGCTGGTTTCAAGGTTCAGATAATATTAAAGCAAGTTAATTCCACTGTTCAGGTCCAGAATCATCCAAGACAACAACCAAATAGGTAGCAACGAAATAAAGGCTAAGCATTGTAGAAATTCCACCAACAAAATATGCAAATTCTGGTCAAAATATTGTCACATTAATGTAAAATTGTTTAAAAAATTCATAACAATTAGTAAAGTTATATTTATGCATATTACACATTTTTTTTTTTAAATATCTCACGGTCCAGTCTGGTGAGTCCACGGTTTTGAAATGAAAATTCAATCCTAATCCGTATCTCACGGTTTTTTAATTTTTGAATCCGTGTCCAGACCATTAATCCACGGACAAAATCCAAAAGGCATGGATCGATTCGGTCAGGACTGGTTTCATGGTTCTCGGTCTTTCTTGGACAACCCTAACCAAAACTGGAAGTTCTGATCCAGTACTTCGTAATCCTGCGGTGTGGTTGGTTCGGTTTTGGACAGTTGTGGGCCCATCTTGAGTACAAAACAATGACCAGAAGGGAAGAATCGTACGTTCATATATTAGAGGTGGCACGATACTTAGCTTAATCCAACACCGATAGATATGTTAACAAGTTGGATCTTGGAGGACAAATTGAACTGTAAAAGTTCATTTGGTTCATTTTGTCTTCAACAAAGGCAAGCTTTTGACATAGCTATTGTTGTACATAGCTGTTGGTGTTCGATCAATCCAACTATCTTAAGGAACACACTTCTTTGCAAGTTTGCAACATCTAAAATATAAATAGTTCTGTTGATTGTTTTGGAATCGGACAGGCCCACAACGGTACGAAACACCCGAGTCCAGAACTGGACCACAATAGAGGATTAACACTAGACTAGAACTCGGTCCGCCAAAAATGAGCAAAAAAAAAAAAAAAAAAATCCAAGCCATGAAGGTTTGCTGTTAAATGTAAGATAATGTCATTAGTCTCAACATATGATATTCCGGCGGGCATTTTTTTTCCTCCTTGGGAAGTAATGCTGCCCATAAAAATGGTAATTACTGCTTTACAAAATGGTGGTGTCAAATTATGCTAACAAGTGTCTTCCTGCAAAGAATCATAATCCACCCAATTGAGAAGCTACACAGATGAAAACGTCTTCTCTGCAAGGAATAGTAAGACCACCCATTGGATGGTCAAACCCAAATTCTTCCTCAGCTTGGCTTAACAAGTCTTGAAATGAAGGATTGCTCAAGTATGATATCGGGATCACGAATCGCTTCTTTTCGCTCTCTCCAACATAAACAGCAAAATGGCCCTTTGGAACATCTGCTGCTGCTGTTGAGGAAGCTGCTTTGTTTGCTGCTGTCAATGAAGACCGGCGAAGGACTTGTTTGGCATGCATAATCCGAGGCATACGAATGGCCATTGTTTTCAATTGGAGTATCCCACTTGACAAACAAGAAAAAGGAGCAAAGGAGGTGCAGAACCAGTGAAAGTTTACAAATGAAGTATTTGTTGTTGTTGTTGTGTTGGTTTTAGACTCACCGATATGCTTATATATAGAGATGATCAATGGTATGTGGAAAATTAAATGAAATATAGAGTGAGTGGTTAAGGGTAATTAAGGATGGGGTCTACTTAAAGAAAACACCACATGAAGAATCACATGGTTTTGTTTTCCTACTCAGCCATCGCATGAAATTGTATTAAAAGATAGGCCAAAGTACTCTAAGTTAGTTGGAAACCACCATATCCCTACCACATTTTGTGACAAAACCTACAAAAGGGTCCCCTTAAAATTCAAGAGATAACCAGGTTGGATTAGAAGTGCTTACACCACCCAACTCCTCTCATTTTGTGACAAAACCATCATGATTCTAAAGAAATTTTGAAATTTGGGTAGGGCGGTCGCCTGGTTTCATCCGCCCCTTGGTTCATCGTTGGTGCTCGGCATGAGCGGTAACCGCTTGGACTGACGCCCAATATGATATATAGAACTAGATGGTTAGGTGCACAAGGGTTAGAACCAGACGGTTAGGTGCACAAGGGTGAGCCACATTTGCATGAATCATGTGGTTGGTCGTAACGGTCAGACCTGATAATAAACCGAGCGGCGAGTGCTCAGACTTAAATGTTGGGAACCATATGAATCATGTTTGCATGCAGCTGCCCACCCAATTCAATAGCATATAGTCCAGCACACAGACATAGCAGCCGATAAAGTGAAAATTCTGAAAATTCAAGTTCAAGTGTTCAACTTGGACATCTTTTTAACAAGTTCAAGTCCCTCAACATGGGCATCTTGTAAGAAGGGAAGGAGTGGAGGAGTATTTGACTGTGTTGATTTTTCCGCCCGATGATATATAGCAATCAAACCGATCATGTAAGTTGGGCTTGCACAAGGTCCAAATTGGTTCGGATTTGAAATTAGTACATGTTGAGAAGATAAACCACCATTTTTTGAAATCTGTCATCATCATTGTATTTTGCTTGTAGTTATACCAGCAAGCAGTGTATACTCCTTGTACCCCACAAGCACTAGGTTTCAAATCACTGGGTCGGATTGAAATAAATGATTTTGTTTTTGGTAACAAGTGGTAGTTAGAATTCTATAACAAGGGGCCCGTTGGAGAACATGGTCTAGCAAGCTAGCAGCATATTACAAGTTCACATGCTAGGTTGATATAGGCTTCTGTCCTTCTTGCAATTCCCCTCATTTGGGACACTTCAAAGTTTCTCAAGTTGAATTGGTGGTTGGCAAAATTGATGTAAGTAATACTGGGGAGGCAAATGCATGTCATGCCTGTTTCTCAATGTGTAGACCCTTCCAAGACTTCTTCACCACTATCTTCCATTTGGTTTTTTTGTTTGGTAGATGTCTCTACTTTGTCCCTAATAAAACCATCTTGACATTATCTTTGGATCAAATCCACTGGTTTAGTTTGAATCAAAGTTTTGTGGGGTAAGCAGCTGTAAACTACCAACAGAACACATTCCAACTCCATTGTCCCCACCTTTAATTTCAATTGGGAAGACATAACCATGTGATGATCTCTTGCAAGTTTTCACATTCATATGGCTTTCCCTATCACATTCATATGGCTGCATACACAACATTCCCCCTCTAACTCTCTATATTTATCTGTCTCTCTATATATATGTGTGTTAGAGGCTCAACAAAGTACCAACACAACTCTTCACATTTTCTTCTCTCAAAGCCCTCTCTCTTCTTCAAAATTTCATCAAGTTTCTTTCTTTATCTTCTACAAAAAGCCATGGGAATCCGATTTCTTGGCAATCTTCAAACAAAGGCTCTTCTTCGCCGGTCTATTTTTCTTGCAAGCGCAACAGCTCCCAATGCTGCACATGTCCCAAAAGGCTATTTAGCAGTTTATGTTGGAGAGTCTCAGAAGAAAAGGTTTTTGGTTCCAATATCGTACTTGAACCAACCGTTGTTCCAAGAGTTGCTGCATAACGCTGAAGAAGAATTTGGATATAGTCATCCTATGGGAGGTCTAACTATTCCTTGCAGAGAAGATACGTTCCTCAATCTTACTTCTGTTTTGAATGGACTATGAGAGTGGAGAATTCATCATAGATTCTTTTGTAGATTAGAAGCATCCATTTCCATGTAGATGACAAATTTTGTTTCTGTATGAGAAGTTTGTGATGGCAGAAACGGAGAACTCTATTTATATGAGAAATGAGAAACAGAATATCCAGTTCATTTTATTGTGCAACATCTGTATAGCAACAGCAATCTCCATCATCCTTGAGGGAGAACCTAAAAACATAAAACTAATCCATGAATACTCATCACCAATCTTGGAATATGAGAAATTATGTCAACGGATTGAAATGAGAGCTTCTTAAGGCCCAGTTAGTCTATACAAACTCGTAAAACAAGGTGTCTTATTTCTTGATGAGCTATCCAAAAGTCATTGGAAGGAAAACAGATTTAAAGGAAGGAAAATGTGAATCCATCGTACCAGTCATTTGCCGGTTGAACTCGAGTGATGCTCTCTTTGCTAGAGCAGCTCATGGCTCTACTCCCAAGTTTTCAAATATGCACAGAACCTCACTCCAGCATTTGAAATCTTCCATTTTCTTCACTTGCTTCATTCTTTTTGATAAGTTCACTTGCTTCATTCTTGGAATGGGAAAACCGTTGTTGGCTCATATTCAACCTCAGTGGAGCACAAATGATTAGGATGAATGACGTATTTAGTGATTTGGTAATAGAATTGGGCAAGGATATAGCATATTAGCATGCATAAGCAAAGTCGGTCAAGCAGTTACCAATTTAACTGGTGACCTCTATCCGACTACAACCAACATCTTTCTCCAGCCCTCTTTCTTTCATCTCCTCCCTCAATTGCTCAATCTCATTCCACACACCGTACTTCGCATACATATTCAATAGCAAAACATAAATTCCTTTATTTCGACAATCCAATTCAAGGGCCCTTTGAGCGGCCAATTTAGCCAAATCGACATTCCCATATTCGTAGTAGGTGCTAAGCAGGGATCCCCACATAGAAACCATGCAACGACCATTTGCTTTATATGGCTTCTCATTTACCACCTTCCATGCCCTTTCCAACTCACCAGCTCGACATAGCAAATCAATTAGGCAACTATAGTGCTCTGGAGTTGGATCCAATCCAAAATCAGAAACCATAGATTCAGAATACTCGATCCCGAGATTCACTTGGCCTGTATGACCACAAGCAGAAATGGGCATTTTACAGATTTCAACAAATTACAGGTTTCACTGGAGACATCGTCAAACCATCTCTCTCTCTCTCTCTCTCTGACCGTAACTCTTTTTGGTTGCCGGCACTAGTGACCAGAAGGGCAGAACCGTTCATATATTAGAGGTCACAAGAAAATTAGCTTAATCTGATAAATATGTTATAAGTAGGGTTTTGGAGGACAAAATGAAGTGTAAAAGTGCGGATGGTTCATTTTGTCTTCAACCAACGTAAGCGGTTGACATAGCTATTGGGGTTCAATCAAGCTAACTTTCCTAAGGAACACACTTCTTTACGACATCTAAAACATGAACAGTTCTAGTGGTCGTTTTGGACTCAGGATGGGCCCAAATGGTACAAAACACCTGAGTCCAAAACTGGACCACACTAGAGGATTAACACTAGACTAGAACTTGGTCCGCAAAAAACGAAAAAATAAATAAATTTCAAAGCCATGAAGTTTTGCTGTTAAATGTAAGATAATGTCATTAGTCCCTACTTATGATATTTCAGCCGACATTTTTTTCCTCCTTGGGATATCATGCTGTCCATAAATATGGAAATTACTGCTTTACAAAATGGTGTTGTCAAATTGTGCTAACAAGTGTCTTCCTGCAAAGAATCATAATCCACCCAATTGAGAAGCTAGGCAGATGAAAAGGTCTTCTCTGCATGGAATAGTCAGACCACCCATTGGATGGTCAAACCCAAATTCTTCCTCAGCTTGGCTTAACAAGTCTTGAAATGAAGGATTGCTCAAGTAGGATATCGGGATCACGAATCGCTTCTTCTCGCTCTCTCCAACATAAACGGTGAAATGGCCCTTTGGAACATCTGCTGCTGCTGCTGCTGCTGAGGAAGCTGCTTTGTTTGGTGCTGTCAATGAAGACCGGCAAAGGACTTGTTTGGCATGCATAATCCGAGGCATACGAATGGCCATTGTTTGCAACTGGAGTATCCCACTTGGAAAAGAAGGAAAAGGAGTGAAGGATGTGCAAAACAAATGGAAGTTTTAGTGAAGGATTTGAAGCTTGTGATAGGTTTTAGACTTACTGATGATATGCTTATATATAGATGGTCAATGGTATGTGGGAAATTGTATAAATCTGGATGAGTGGTGAAGGGGAATTAGGAATGGGGTCTGCTGAAAGACATTACCACATGAACAATCACATGGTTTGCTTCTTTACTCAACCATCACATGAATTTGCATTAATAGATAGGCCAAACTGTCTGTAAGATGGATACCATCACATTCCCTACCACATTTTTTTTTTGTTTTTTGACAAAACCTACAAAGATCCCCCTTAAAGAGAAATTCTTGGGTGCAAATAGGGTACGGCTAACGTGGTACCCGACGCGCACATCTGGGCTGTCCAAAAAATGATACTTCTATTTTTCATATCAGTTCAGTACTTTCAATCCGGACCGTCTGTTGCATTTTTGGACGGCCCGGATGCGCTCGTTGGGTACCACGTGGTACCCGATTTGAAACCAAGAATTTCTCCCCCTTAAAATTCAAACAGATAAACCAATTTGATTAGAAGTGCTTGCAACATCCACCTCCTCTCATTTCCTTTAACTATGAGTTCGTCACATATATCCTTCAAAATATATAAAGTATCCGTATCGGACACTCGGGATAAGGGCATGAAATCCATGGCGGATATATTTTTAACACAAATATCTCATGAACTCTGCATAGAACTCCAATAACTGTTAGACACCATTTAAGCTAGAAAATACAATCAGATATTGCAAATCTTAAATATTCTGGTATGTCTCGGCATCCATGAATTCGAAAAACTATGTGAATATGATATTTAGACGCGTGTCTGCATATATTAGCACATGCATTGTGTTAAATATGAGAGAAGAAATGTTTTGTTGAATTCGATTATGGAAACCATACAATGAAGCCTCTATTTATACAAGAGGAGAGAGCCTAACTATGGAAAGAAAATCATACTAATTAACTATGGAATAAAATCATCCTAATTACAATTAAATCACAATCTCAAGATCACGATTTGATCGCGATATTATTTTGTATATGCATTTATTCTAACACATTGAATTCTAAATTAACAAGTGTTGAGAAGATAAACCACCATTGTTTGAAATCTGTCTTCATCATTGTATTATGCATATAGTTATACCAGCAAGCAGTGGTACACTCCTTGCAACCCCACAACTTGGTTTCAAAGCACTGGATTGGATTGAAAGAAATTGTACTGATGATAAACAACAAACAAAAAAGAAATAAAGGTTTTTGTTTCTGGTACCAAGTGGTCATGAGCAGAAATCTTCAAAAAAGGGGCCCTTTGAAGAACATGGTCTGCCAGCAGCATATAACAAAGTTAACATGGTAGGTTGCTATAGGCTTTCTGTCAATCTTAAAATTCTCCTCATTTGGGACTCTTTAGTTTCTCCAGTTGAATGATGGTTGGCAAAAATAAATGGAAAAAAAAAGGTCATGTAAGTTATACCGGGGAGGCAGCTGATGTATGAGATGCCTCTTTGTCAATGTTCTTCTGTAGACACCTTCTCAGATTTCTTCTCCACTGTCCTCAATTGTGACCTGAAGGTCACAGGTTCGTGTCGCGGAAACAATCTCTCTTCTTGTAGGAATAAGGCTGTGTACATCAACCCTTCCTCAAACCCCGCAATGGCAGGAGCCTCGTGCACTGGGTTTGCCAACTTTGCCCCTTTGCCGTTTCTGTTTGGTGGATTTGTTTATCCACCACAATGGATGTCTCAACTTTGTCCCCAACCAAATCATGTTGACATTATCTTTGGATCAAAATACACTGGTTTAGTTTGAATCAAAGTTTTTGTGGGGTAAGCAGTACACTACCAACAAAACACATTCCAACTCCATTGTCCCCACCCTTCATTTCAGTTGGGAAGACATAACCATGTGATGACTCCCTTGTGAATTTTCTCTCCTACCAATCTTTCCCTATGACATCCATATAGCTGCCTATCTATATATATATATATATGTGTGTGTGTGTGTTAAAGGGGCTTAACATAGTACCAACTACCAACACAAATCTTCACATTTCCTTCTCTCCGAAGCCTTCTCTATTCTTCAAAATCTCATTTAGTTCATTCTTTCTCCTCTAATAGAAAACCATGGGAATCCGATTTCTCATTACTATTCAGGCTAAGGCTCTTCTTCGCCGGTCTATTTTTCCTGCAAGCCAAACAGCTCCCAATGTTGCACATGTCCCAAAAGGCTATTTGGCAGTTTATGTTGGAGAGTCTCAGAAGAAAAGGTTTTTGGTTCCAATATCGTACTTGAACCAACCGTTGTTCCAAGAGTTGCTGCATAAGGCTGAAGAAGAATTTGGGTATAGTCATCCTATGGGTGGTCTCACTATTCCTTGCAGAGAAGATACCTTCCTCGATCTTACGTATGTTTTGAATGGATTATGAGAGCCTCCGGCAATAGAAATTTCATCAGAGACACTTTTGTAGAATAGGAACATCTAATTCCATGTACATAGCATCAACTTTTTTATGTATGAGAAGTTGGTTAAGGGAAAAAAATACGAGACAAGTCTATCGATACAAGAAATGAGAAACAAAATTTCCTATACGATTTGTTGTGCAACGTCTCGATATAACGAAACCGTTATTCCAGCATTTGAAATCTTCCACTTCCTTCACTTGCTTCATTCTTGCAACGGCGAAAAATGTTGTTGGCTCATTTCAAGCTCGTTGGAGCACAAATGATTAGGATGAACGGCGGATTCGATTGGTTTTTGCCAATCGTAGGCTTGCGTCTCGGTTTGGGCAAATGATCTCGTAGAAACCTTGCAACCGTTGCCCGAGTCACGAACACACCTCTGCCGGCTGTCTCGGTGAGAGAAACGCAGATTGGCCGCGGTGAAGGTCGACTCGGATTCGACTCATCGCGAGCGCCAAAGAGTAGGTTAGATTGAGATTTCTTCAGGATTTTTTAGCGGGGATTTCCAACGGCTTTAACGGACTAATTGTAACATCTTTCACGAGGGGTCAAGCTCCTGTCCAGTATTTTTATGGTCCAGTCCGATCGCCTATGGATGAAAAAAGTTTATTCAAGTTTTAATCCACTGCTCCCAGCTTATTTGTATTCGATTTTTTTCAAAACATATTATATCCGATGAAACAAAATTGGGTATCTGATTAATTTGATATTTTATCGATCTATTCTAATTAACAATATCTATTGTATGGACGAATCGGATCATCAAAGAAATTCCAAGATAAATTTGGAAAAGACCAAAAATGCCGGAGAAGCCTTGTTCTAGGCACTTCGCGGGTTAAAGATGCGAGGTCTGTTCAACGCAATGCTCGTCTTTGTAAGCCTGTATTGTTAGACGTTTACCGATTTCAACAAGTTCACAGATTTCAACAAGTTTACAGGTTTCGCAGGAGATATTGTCGAGCCGTCTCTCTCTCTCTCTCTGATCGGAACTCTTTTCTGGTTGCCGACATCAACCAGGAGGCCAGAACCGTTCATATATTAAAGGTCACAACAAAATTAGTTTAATCCGATAAATATGTTAATAAGTTGGATTTTGGAGGACAAATTGAACTGTAAAAAGTGTGGATGGTTCATTTTGTCTTCAACAACGTAAGTTGTTGACATAGCTATTGATGTTCGATCAAGCTAACTTTTCTAAGGAACACACTTCTTTACGACATCTAAAATATGAATAGTTCTACTGATTGTTTTGGACTTGGAATGGGCCCACAACGATACGAAACACCTGATTCCAAAACTAGACCACGCTTGAGGATACACTAGACTAGAACTTGGTCTGCCAATAATGGTCGAATCCTTGGAAGCAAACAAGGAAAAAAAAAGATCAAAGCCATGAAGGTTTGCTGTTAAATGTGCGATAATGTCATTAGTCACTGCTTATAATATTCCGGCCGACATTTTTTTCCTCCTTGGGAAACAATGCTGTCCATAAAAATAGAAATTACTGCTTTACAAAATGGTGTTGTCAAATTATGCTAACAAGGTGTTTTCTTGCAAAGAATCATAATCCACCCAATTGAGAAGCTAAGCCGATGAAAACGTCTTCTCTACATGGAATAGTAAGACCACCCATTGGATCGTCAAACCGAAATTCTTCCTCAGCTTGGCTTAACAAGTCTTGAAATGAAGGATTGCTCAAGTACGATATCGGGATCACGAATCGCTTCTTTTCGCTCTCTCCAACATAAACAGCGAAATGGCCCTTTAGAACATCTGCTGCTGCTGCTGCTGTTGAGGAAGCAGCTTTGTTTGGTGCTGTCAATGAAGACCGGCGAAGGACTTGTTTGGCATGCATAATCCGAGGCATACGAATGGCCATTGTTTTCAATTGGAGTATCCCACTTGACAAACAAGAAAATGAAGCAAAGGAGGTGCAGAATCTGCGAAAGTTTACAAGTGATCGAAGAATTTGAAGCTTGTGTTGTGTTGGTTTAAGACTCACCGATAATATATAGAGGATCAATGGTATGTGGAAAATTACATGAAAACTAGAGTGAGTGGTTAAGGGTAATCAAGGATGGGGTCTACTTGAAGAAAACACCACATGAAGAATCACATGGTTTTGTTTTCCTACTCAGCCATCACATTAAATTGTATTAAAAGATAGGCCAGAGTACTATAAGTTAGTTGGAAACCACCATATCCCTACCACATTTTGTGACAAAACCTAAGATAACCCGGTTGGATTAGAAGAGCTTACACCACCCAACTCCTCTCATTTTGTCACAAAACTATCATGATTCTAAAGAAATTTTGAAATTTGGGCAGGTCGGTCGCCTGGTCTCATCCGCCCCTCAGTTCATTGTTGGTGCTCGACACGAGCGGTAACTGCTTGGACTGACGCCCAAAATGATATATAGAACCAGACGGTTAGGTGCACAAGGGTGAGCCACGTTTGCATGAATCATGTGGTTGGTCATAACGGTCGGACCTGATAATAAACCGAGCAGTGAGTGCTCGGACTTAAATGTTGGGAACCATACGAGTCATGTTTGCATGTACCTGTCCACCCAATTCAATAGCATAGTACACAGACATAGCAGCCGATAAAGTGAAATTCTCAAAATTCAAGTTCAAGTGTTCAACTTGGGCATCTTTTTAATTTTTTTTTTTTTTTTCAAGATGTCAATTTTTGACAAGTTCAAGTCCCTCAACATGGGCATCTTGTAAGAACGAAAGGAGTGGAGGAGTATTTGACTGCGTTAATTTTTTCGCCCGATGATGCTAGCAATCAAATCGATCATTTAAGTTAGGCTTGCACAAGGTCCAAATTGATTCAGTTTCGAAATTAGCACATGTTGAGAAGACAAACCACCATTTTTTCAAATCTGTCATCATCATCTTATTTTGGTTGTAGTTATTCCAACAAGCAGTGGTCTACTGCTTGCACCCCCACAAGTACGGATTGAAATAAAGGATTTTGTTTTTGGTAACAAGAGGTGGTGAGAATTCTATAACAAGGGGCCCAATGAAGAACATGGTCTACTAGCAGCATATTACAAGTTCGCATGATAGCTTCTGTCAGTCTTGCAACTCCCCTCATTTGGGACTCTTTAGTTTCTCAATGTCCTTGTGTGGACCCTTCCCAGACTTCTTCACCACTATCTTCCATTGGTTTTTTTGTTTGGTAGATGTCTCAACACTGTCCCTAATCAAACAACCTTGACATTATCTTTGGATCAAATTCACTGGTTTAGTTCGAATCAAAGTTTTGTGGGGTAAGCAGCAGACTACCAACAGAACACATTCCAACTCCATTGTGCCCACCTTTAATTTCAATTGGGAAGACATAACCATGTGATGATCTATTGCAAGTTTCCTCTCCTACCAACCTTCCCTATCACATTCATATGGCTCCTCATACACAGCATTCCCCCTCTATCTCTCTATATTTACCCGTCTCTCTATATATGTGTGTTTTAGAGGCTCGGTTAAGTACCAACACAAGTCTTCACATTCTCTTCTCTCAAAGCCCTTTCTCTTCTTCAAAATCTCATTAAGTTTCTTTCTTTATCTTCTACAAAAAGTTATGGGAATCCGATTTCTTGGCAATCTTCAAGCAAAGGCTCTTCTTAGCGGGTCTATTTTTCCTGCAAGCCAAACAACTCCCAATGTTGCACATGTCCCGAAAGGCTATTTAGCAGTTTATGTTGGAGAGTCTCAGAAGAAAAGGTTTTTGGTTCCAATATCATACTTGAACCAACCGTTGTTCCAAGAGTTGCTACATAAGGCTGAAGAAGAATTTGGGTATAGTCATCCTATGGGTGGTCTCACTATTCCTTGCAGAGAAGATACCTTCGTCAATCTTACTTCTGTTTTGAATGGTCTATGAGAGTGGAGAATTCATCATAGATGCTTTTGTAGATTAGGAACATCCGTTTCCATGTAGATGACATTTTTTGTTTCTGTATGAGAAGTTATTGATGGCAGAAAGGGAAAACTCTATTTATATGAGAAATGAGACACAGAATATCTAGTTCAATTTATTGTGCAGCATCTCAATATCAACAGCAATCTCCATCATCCTTGAGAAAGAACCTAAAAACATACAACTAATCCACGAATACTCATCACCAATCTTGGAATATGAGAAATTATGTCAACGGATTGAAGTGAGAGCTTCTTAAGGCCCGGTCAGACTATACAAACTCATAAAACAAGGTGTCTCATTTCTTGATGAGCTAAGGCATATCAAATCCAAAAGACATTGGAAGTAAAACAGATTTAAAGGAAGGAAAATGTGAATCCATCGTACCAATCATTTCCCGGTTGAACTTGAGTGATGCTCTCTTTGCTAGAGCAGCTCATGGCTCTACTCCCAAGTTCCAAATATGCACAAGCCATCATTCTAGAATTTGAAATCTTCCATTTTCTTCACTTGCTTCATTCTTGCAATGGGAAAACCGTTTATGGCTCATACTCTACCTCAGTGGAGCATAAATGGTTAGGATGAATGACGGATTTGGTGGGCAAGGATATAGCATATTAGCATGCATAAGCAAAGTTGGTCAAGCTGTTACGAATTTAACTCGCAACCTCTATTCGACTACAACCAACATCTTTCTCCAGCCCTCTTTCTTTCATCTCCTCCCTCAATTGCTCAATCTCATTCCACATGCCGTATTTCGCATACATATTCGATAGCAAAACATAAATCGCTTCATTTTCACGATCCAATACAAGGCCCCTTTGAGCGGACTATTTAGCCAAATCGATGTTGGTGTAAAAGTCGTCGTAGCCGATGAAAGTGGATAAACAGAGATGCTTCAAGTCACGTTACTATGTTGTGTTCCTTAAGACGATATTCGCCCCCACCAAATTCGAGAGAATTCAGTGTGCACCGGGTTACAGCGAAGCCGCCTCCAAGATAAAATGAAGCCCAGTCTCCGACTGTTGTCTAACTGCGTTATGCACAAACGAAGAGAGACCCGAACACCTTTGGATTTTGCGATCCTCTCAAGTATAACCATAGGAGATAATTCTAGAGAGAAAACAACAATCAGAATGGTTCTGATTCCCTTCACTCTTTCAATTGGTAGAACCATTTGCCTTTTATAGGCATAGATCGTGACCGTTGGCCAAAGATTACACCTCTTTGATTAAATGCAATAGTAATGTCTATTCATTTAACCTGAATAGACACACCTTTTGTGCTTAAATCCAATGTTCACGTCTATTCATTTAACTTGAATAGTCACGCCTCTTGGGTTAAAACCGTTCACCAATATTCATATTTAATATCCATTAAATATTTTGGAAATGTTTCAACAATCGACATTCCCACATTCGTAACAGGCGCTAAGCAGGGATCCCCACATAGAAACCGTGGGACGACCATTTGCTTTGTATGGCATCCCATTTACCACCTTCTATGCCCTTTCCAACTCACCAGCTCGACATAGCAAATCAATTAGGCAATTATAGTGCTCTGGAGTTGGATCCTATCCAAAACCGCAAACCATAGATTCAAAATACTCCATCCCGAGATTCACTTGGCCTGTGTGACCACGAGTAGGGACGACAGTCACAAATGCCACCCCATCTGGTTTGATCCCCTCCATCGGCATTACTTTGTACAATCGAATTGCTTAACTCCGCAAACTACCCTCCGAATAAGGCAAAGGGCTAGGTCGTTGATAGCAAATAAATCCGGTAAGACCGGGATCGTTTCCACAGAGAAGTCTTTTTTAGCGTATTTGAATTAGAAGATGAGTATCGAGTTTCGGCTTTCAAGCAGCCAACTTCGGTGTTTGATTCGGTTAACGAAATTGAACTTGGAATAGAACTAGATTAAAAGCGGTCAAGTCATAGGGATTGATTAACCCACGACTTAGCCGTTAAACGGTTTCTTCATCTAACTTATGAGTGGACCGAAACAGTCCGGATTCCACTTGAAGAATTAACAGCTGACGACTACTTGTAACTCAACTCAAAACATTAATTCAAACTGAACTCATTTAACGCAAGTGAGAGACGAAAATGGATCGTTCGCACGCGTATGATTATCAAGCATGTAGCATAGAGCGATAGACTTCATTGATCAAAGAAGCCACCGACCCCATGATCAATACAAGAAATCATGTGTTTAATTCATTCAACACATTGAAATTGAGCTAAAGTTTAGGCGAAACTGTTTAAACGACTAATCCATAGGATGCATCTCACCCCATGACCAAACCTATTAACTACTCACACATAGGAAAAAGACTAGAAATTATGCTTAAGGAAGAAAACATGATTAACCGATAAAAGTTAAAACAAACTTGATTTATATGATGATCCAAACCGTAGCTATAACATTAACAAACGGAAAATGAATGAACAACAATTACCTTAAGGAGTTCTTGAACAATTAAACTAAGAAAGCTTGAAGAACAAAGCTATGAAAACTTAACTAGGAAGAAAAGACTTAAAGCATAAAATCTAACTTTATATCCATATATGGCATAAGAGGCTATTTATAAGCCTTACAAAATCAGCCAAAAAGTGGACAAAAAGGCCCCTAAAATATCCCAAAAACATGCCTAAAGTAGAAACTTTCCATAAATGGAAGGTTGAAAAGTACAAAGCATTGAAATCTGGTCGAGGGAGAAAGGTAGCGCTACCACCAAAACAAGGTAGTGCTACCTAGCCAACTGTTGAGATTTTAACTTGATGGTAGCGCTACCTCAAAAATGAGGTAGCGCTACCTTTTTGACAGATTTTTTGGGAAACTTCACGGGCTCGCTCCGGACACTCCCGAACTCGGATTTGAGTGTTCTTTGGACCGTTGGAAAGCTCGTCGAGTCTACTTTCTAACCCAAGTGGTTTGGATCAAAAGTACTTTGTACATCAAAAGATATGACAGATCTACCCTCAGCTGGTCGGAAGATCAAATGCTTTGGTAAAATCCTCACTTCTCCATCAATTCCCTTGACCCTTGGGCGATCCGAGCAACCTCCAAACCATCTCTTCATGACTCTTCGGGCACCACAACGTGGTGGCACGTGGCCTTGAGCACTTGGTTGCATCCGGAGCATTCCTTGGCGTTCAAAACCGCCTTATTAGCACGTTTTACCTGAAATATCCTCAAACAAACCTTACGTGCAATATCGCATAAAAACAACAACATATATGTACAAACACAACATACTAGAGGATTTAAGCACCAAGAATATGCATTATTGGGTGCTTATCACGAATCACTTCTTTACGGTGCCCATTTCTGCCGTATATACACCGAGCATTGAAGTCCACAAAACATCATCCCTCTTCCTCTCTCCCACTCGTCCAAACCCTGCCATATTAAATACCTGTTAAGCTTTCTATACCAGCCCGCACTTACCATACATTTCTACAAAAAGACATCACCTCCCACGTTGGGAACGGTACGAATGATTTTCGCATGCACCTGTCCACCCCATTCGATTGCATAGAGTCCAGCACACGCACGTAAAGCAGCCGATAAAGTGAAGTTATCATAATTCAAGTTCAACATTGGCATCTTTCGAATAAGTTCAAGTCCCTCAACCCACAATTCAGCCTCAGCATAACCTGACAGAAGTGCATTTGCACATATGAGATTCTAAAAGGCATTTTGTTGAACAGTTCAGTGGCATCATTGAAAAGCAACAATTTCACGTAAAAATCAATCAGGGCACTCCCCACAAACACACTAGATGACCAACCCGATTTGATCACACGGGTATGCAACTGTTTACCAGATTCAACAGCTTTGATATCAGAGGAAGCCGTTAACGAGCTACACATCGCGTATGAGTCTATTTCAACCCCATTGATGTGGGTAAAGGCAAAGGTTTGTAGAGCGAGAAAAGGCCACCCTTTACAACGAAAATACAATTTCAAAGCATTAACAGATAATGGGTTTGATGGGTTGATGAAGGTGAAGAAGTTGGTAAGAGTTTGAAGGTGGGTTCTGTGAAGGCAAGTGCTGTATGTAAAAATGAGTTGGGTTTGGAGGCCTAAAGAGAGAAATTGTAAGCCTGTTCTAAGTAGGTGTGCGTGAAGTTTCTTTATGGAATTAAGATTCTTAGTTTGAAAGCATTGGTGCAAGAAATGAGAGATAGACATCAATGGTTTGTGTTATATGGAAGTGGCATTGGCTTAGCATAAATTGGGGTCTGCAAAAAGACTAATGGTTTGGTCTTAGTTCACTGTTAAAGGACCATGGAGTGAATACTACTCTTAGAGTCTAAATTTCATTCAGTATTGTTATAGCATTCAACTTAAAACTAATTGGAAATGAGGGATGAGGCCACCCAGACTCATATACTGGTTTTCGAAATGAAGATTAACCTATGGGGGACAAATTCCAACAAGTACGACAAAATAGGTAGGAGTTTTGGAAACTCAAACTATAATATTAGATGATTTGGTTTAAACTAAAAGTAAGCCCCAAACCAAAGTTCATGTTGATTCAATGATTCAGTTCTTTTCTTACTTAAACAGCCATGACCAATATGATAATTACAAATTGAAATGCACCATGTTCGAAAAATTCAGTGGAAAGATGCAATCAGTTATGTTGACAGAAACCCGGAAACCATACCCCTTAGAAACAAAGATCAAAGCATTACGTAAAGATTTCAACTGACATAGCTATTGGTGTTCAATAAAGCTAACTTGCTTAAGAAACACACTTCTTCGCGACATCTAAAGTACGAGCAGTTCTAGTGATTGTTTTGGACTCGAGATGGGCCCACGATGATACGAAACACCCGAGTCCAAAACTAGACCACACTAAAGGATTAACACTAGACTAGAACTTCGTCTGCCAAAAACGGTAGAATCCATGGAAGCAAACAAGATTAAAAAAAGTTCAAAGCCATGGAGGTTTGCTGTTAAATGTAAGATAATGTCATTAGTCCCTACTGATGATATTCCAGCCGACATTTTTTTCCTCCTTGGGAAATAATGCTGTCCATAAAAATGGCAATTACTGCTTTACAAAATGGTGTTGTCAAATTATGCTAACAAGTCGTGTCTTCTTTTACAGAATCATAATCCACCCAATTGAGAAGCGAGATCGATGAAAATGTCTTCTCTACATGGAATAGTAAGACCACGCATTGGATGGTCAAACCCAAATTCTTCCTCAGCTTGGCTTAACAAGTCTTGAAATGAAGGGTTGCTCAAGTACGATATCGGTATCACGAATCGCTTCTTTTCGCTCTCTCCAACATAAACAGCGAAATGGCCCTTTGGAACATCTGCTGCTGCTGCTGTAGAGGAAGCCGCTTTGTTTGCTGCTGTCAATGAAGACCGGCGAAGGACTTGTTTGGCATGCATAATCCGAGGCATACGAATGGCCATTGTTTTCAATTGGACTATCCCACTTGACAAACAAGAAAATGAAGCAAAGGAGGTGCAGAATCTGTGAAAGTTTACAAGTGATCGAAGAATTTGAAGCTTCTGTTGTGTTGGTTTTAGACTCACCGATATGCTTATATATAGAGGATCAATGGTATGTGGAAAATTACATGAAAACTAGAGTGAGTGGTTAAGGGTAATCAAGGATGGGGTCTACTTAAAGAAAACACCACATGAAGAATCACATGGTTTTGTTTTCCTACTCAGCCATCACATTAAATTGTATTAAAAGATAGGCCAGAGTACTGTAAGTTAGTTGGAAACCACCATATCCCTAGTTCCCTACCACATTTTGTGACAAAACCTTCAAAAGGGTCCCCTTAAAATTCAAGAGATAATCCGGTTGGATTAGAAGTGCTTACACCATCCAACTCCTCTCATTAACATAAGCATCTATGTTACATGGATCCTTCTAAACGACCCAAATCTCGGTGCAGCCGGTTCTCATATTCGGATAATGCTACGGGATCCATGTTCTGACATAGTATTTAGTTTGACATTCACCCAAAAAGTGTATTTTTTACGATTCCAATTGTCATGAAACTCATACAGTATGCATGAAATGCTCCAAGGCACCTTGTAAACACAATTTGTTGGACAAATTAAAGAAATATACTAACAATTTTGAACATTTCAGCGTATCCATGTGTCCTTGAGATGCTATGCATTGTGTTATATAACAATTAATTGTTCCTTATAGCTATAGGTAGCAGATGTTAGATTTTTATTTAGAACCGTTGGGTAGACAAACTTATATAATTTTAACATTTCTAAGACAAAAACTATCATGATTCAAAAAAAATTTGGGCGGGGCGGTGGCCCGAATTTCATCGTTGGTGCTCGGCATGGGCGGTTACCGCTTAGGACTGGCGCCCAATATGATCTATAGAACCAGACGGTTAGGTGCACGAGGGTGAGCCACGTCTGGATGAATACCTGATAACAAAGCGAGCAGCGAGTGCTCGGACTTAAATGTTGGTAACCATACGAATCATGTTTGCATGCACCTGTCCACCCAATTCAATAGCATATAGTCCAGCACGCAGACATAGCAGCCGATAGAGTGAAATTCTAAAAAATTCAAGTTCAACAAGAGCATCTTTTGAACAAGTTCAAGTCCCTCAACGTGGGCATCTTGTAAGAAGCAAAGGAGTGGAGGAGTATTTGACTGTGTTGATTTTTCCGCCCGATGATGTATTGCAATCAAACCGATCATATAAGTTAGGTTCACTCAAGGTCTGAATTGGTTCAGCTTCGAAATTAGTACATGTTGAGATTTTTTGAAATCTGTCATCATCATTGTATTTTGCTTGTAGTTATACCAGCAAGCAGTGGTATACTCCTTGCACCCCACAAGTACTTGGTTTCAAATCCCTGGGTTGGATTGAAATAAAGGATTTTGTTTTTGGTAATAAGTGATGGTGAGAAGTCTATAACAAGGGGCCCATTGAAGAACATGGTCTACTAGCAGCATATTACAAGTTCACATGGTAGCGTCTGTAAACCTTGCAATTCCCCTCATTTGGGACTCTCTAGTTTCTCAAGTTGAATTGGTGGTTGGCCAAATTCATGTCATGCCTGTTTCTCAATGTCCTTGTGTAGACCCTACCCAGACTTCTTCACCACTATCTTCCATTTCGTTTTTTTTGTTTGGTAGATGTCTCAACTTTGTCCCTAATCAAACCATCTTGACATTATCTTTGGATCAAATCCACTGGTTTAGTTTGAATCAAAGGTTTTTAGGGTAAGCAGCTGTAAACTACCAACAGAACACATTCCAACTCCATTGTCCCCACCTTTAATTTCAGTTGGGAAGACATAACCATGTGATGATCTCTTGCAAGTTTTCTCTCCTACCAACCTTTCCCTATCACATTCATATGGCTGCATACACAACATTCCCCCTCTATCTCTCTATATTTACCTGTCTCTCTATATATATGTGTGTTAGAGGATCGACAAAGTACCAACACATCTTCACATTTTCTTCTTTCAAAGCCCTTTTTCTCTTCTTCAAAATCTCATTAAGTTTCTTTCTTTATCTTCTCCAAAAAGTCATGGGAATCCGATTTCTTGGCAATCTTCAAGCAAAGGCTCTTCTTCGCCGGTCTATTTTTCATGCAAGCCAAACAGCTCCCAATGTTGCACATGTCCCAAAAGGCTATTTAGCAGTTTATGTTGGAGAGTCTCAGAAGAAAAGGTTTTTGGTTCCAATATCATACTTGAACCAACCTTTGTTCCAAGAGTTGCTACATAAGGCTGAAGAAGAATTTGGGTATAGTCATCCTATGGGTGGTCTCACTATTCCTTGCAGAGAAGATACCTTCGTCAATCTTACTTCTGTTTTGAATGGACTATGAGAGTGGAGAATTCATCATAGACGCTTTTGTAGATTAGGAACATCCATTTCCATGTAGATGACATTTTTTGTTTCTGTATGAGAAGTTATTGATGGCAGAAAGGGAAAACTCTATTTATATGAGAAATGAGACACAGAATATCTAGTTCAATTTATTGTGCAGCATCTCAATATCAACAGCAATCTCCATCATCCTTGAGAAAGAACCTAAAAACATACAACTAATCCATGAATACTCATCACCAATCTTGGAATATTTGAAATTATGTCAATGGATTGAAATGCGAGCAGTTCCGTTGCATCATTGATAAGCAATCTTGGCATTTCGTCGAACAGTTCCATTGCATCATTGATAAGGAACAATTTCCGCGTAAAAATCAATCAGGGCACTCCCCCAGACACACTAGATAACCAACCCGATTTGATCACATGGGTATGCAACTGTTTACCAAATTCAACATCTTTGACTCTTTTCTTCCAACTTATTGGTAAGTAAGTTATTCTTGTTTGAAAAATATAACTTAGCTTGCTGGTTTAATAGAACCAAGACAAAAAAAAATTCTTGAAAGAATCTAATATAGATTAACCTGACGCTTCTAAAACTTTTTGGCAAATTTTCAACTGAATCGTACACGAGAATGTTCTTCATTTTTTCCCTCTTAAGTTTCAGTCGAAGAATTCTTTGCTTCTTAATCAAAGTGACTCGTGGATTCCACATGATACACTTGGGACATACACATATTAGACAGCTCCGGATACATTCATTCCTGATTTGTCCCTAGCACTTTTCTATCCATAATAACTAGCTTAAATGGGTGCTGCACATGGCTTACAAAAATTTGACCAAACCAAATTAGAGGAAGCCGTTAAGGAGCTACACAGAGCATATTAGTCTATATCAACCCCATTGATGTGGGTGAAGGCAAAGGTTTGTAGGGCAAGAAAAGGCCACCCTTTCTACGAAAATCCGATATGAAAGCATTAAAGGATAATGGGTTTGTTTGGTTGATCAAGGTGAAGAAGTTGGTGAGAGGTTGAAGGTGGGTTTTGGGAAGGCATGTAAGTGAAAATGAGTTGGGTGTGGAGGCCAAGGGAGAGAAATAGTAAGCCTGTTACAAGTAGGTGTGCATGAAGTTTCTTTATGGAATTAAGATTCTTAGTTTGAGAGCATTGGTTTGTGTCATATGCAAGTGGCATTGGCTTTACATATTAGGGTAGCAAAAAGACTAATGGTTTGGTCTTAGTTCACTGTTAAAGGTACATGGACAGATTACTACTCTAGAGTCTAAATTTCATTCAGTATTGCTAAAGCATTCAACTCAAAACTAATTAGACTATGATAAAATAGGTAGGAGTTTTGGAAATTCAAATTATAATATTACTAGATGGTTTGGTTTAAACTTAAAGTAAGGCCCCAAACCAAAGTTCATGTTGATTCCATGATTCAGTGGAAAGATAAAATTAGTTATGTTGACAGAAACCCGGAAAGCATACCCCTTCAGAAACCAAGATTGAAGCATAATCTGACACCGATAAATATGTTAACAAGTTGGACTTTGGAGGACAAATTGAACTGTAACAGTTCGGATGGTTCATTTGTCTTCAAACAAACGTAAGCTGTTGACATAGTTATTGGTTTACATAGCTATAGGTGTTCGATCAACCTAACTTTCTTAAGAAACACACTTCTTTGTGACATCTAAAATATGAACCTTCCTACTGATTGTTTGGACTCGGGATAGGCCCACAACGGTACGCAACACCCGAGTGCAAAACTGAACCACACTAGAGGATTAACACTAGACTAGAACTTGGTCCGCCAAAAACGGTAGACTCCATGGAAGCAAACAAGGGAAAAAAAAACTTTCGATGCCCTGAAGGTTTGCTGTTAAATGTAAGATAATGTCATTAGTCCCTACTTATGATAATCCGACTGACATGTTTTTCCTCCTTGGGAAATAATGCTGTCCATAAAAATGGAAATAACTACTTTACAAAATGGTGTTGTCAAATTATGCTAACAAGGTGTCTTCTTGCAAAGAATCATAATCCACCCAATTGAGAAGCGAGATCGATGAAAACGTCTTCTCTACATGGAATAGTAAGACCACCCATTGGATGGTCAAACCCAAATTCTTCCTCAGCTTGGCTTAACAAGTCTTGAAATGAAGGATTGCTCAAGTACGATATCGGGATCACAAATCGCTTCTTCTCGCTCTCTCCAACATAAACAGCGAGATGGCCCTTCGGAACATCTGCTGCTGTTGAGGAAGCTGCTTTGTTTGGTGCTGTCAATGAAGACCGGCGAAGGACATCTTGTTTGGCATGCATAATCCGAGGCATACGAATGGCCATTGTTTTAAATTGGAGTATCCCACTTGACAAAAAAGGAAAAGGAGGGAAGGATGTGCATAACAAATGGAAGTTTCGTATATGAGTGAAGGATTTGAAGCTTGTGTTGCTTTTAGACTTACTGATATGCTTATATATAGAATCATAGATGGTCTATGGTATGTGGGAAATTGTATAAGTCTGGAATGAGTGGTGAAGGGGAATTAGTTATGGGGTCTGCTGAGAGACATTACCACATGAACAATCACATGGTATTGCTTTCTTGCTCAGCCATCATATGAATTTGCATTAATAGATAGGCCAAACTGTAAGTTAGTTTGATAACATTCCCTACCACATCTTCTTCTTTTTTTGTTGACAAAACCTACAAAAGGTCCCCCTTAAAACTGAAAAAGTTAAAACCAGTTTGATTAGAAGTGCTTGCAATAGCCACCTCCTCTCATTTCCTTTTACATAGTACATTCTTCAAAATATATGAAGTACCCATATCGGACACTCAGATAAGGGCATGGAATTCGAGCCGGATATATTTTTAACAAAGGGGCCATTGAAGAACATGGTCTACTAGGTGCACACAAGAAGTTCACATGAAAGGTTGATATAGGATTTCTGTCACTCTTGCAATTCTCCTCACTTGGGACACTTTACTTTCTCCAGTTGAATAGATGGTTGGCAAAAATAAATGGGAAGAAACATAAGAAGTTACAATGGGGAGGCAGATGCATGGGATGCCTCTTAGTCAATGTTCTTCCGTAGACCCCTTCTCAGATTTCTTCTCCACTGTCTTCGATTTGGTTTTTTTTTTTTTTTCCCTTTCTGTTTGGTGGATTTGTCCATCCACCATAATGGGATGTCTCAACTCTCTGTCCCTAACCAAACCATCTTGACATTATCTTTGGATCAAAATCCACTGGTTTAGTTTGAATCATAGTTTTTGTGGGGCAAGCAGTACACTACCAACAGAACACATTCCAACTCTATTGTCCCCGCCCTTCATTTCGAGAAATTTTTGGGTGCCGTGTAGCGCATCCAGGCCGTCCATTTCGGTTTTGGACAGCTCAGATTTGGAGACAGAAAAAAGAGAGAGAAAGAGGAGAGAGAGTAGTAGGGTAAGAGGAGAGAGGGTTTCAATCTGGGCCATCCAACACACTTTTGGACGGCCCGGATGGACTGCTCGAGTACCACGTGGGCACAGCCACCTGACACCCAAAAATTTCTCCTTCATTTCAATTGGGAAGACATAACCATGTGATGACGATTCCATTATGAATTTTCTGTCCTACCAACCTTTCCGTATGACATCCATATAGCTGCATACACATCATTCTCCCTCTATCTCTCTGCCTATCTATATATATGTGTTCACAGGGGCTTCACAAAGTACCAATTACCAACACAAATCTTCACATTTCCTTCTCTCCAAAACCTTCTCTATTCTCCAAAATCTCATTTAATTCATTGTTTCTCCTCTATACAAAATCATGGGAATCCGATTTCTCGTTACTATTCAGGCTAAGGCTCTTCTTCGCCGGTCTATTTTTTCTGCAAGCCAAACAGCTGCCAATGCTGCACATGTCCCAAAAGGCTATTTAACAGTGTATGTTGGAGAGTCTCAAAAGAAAAGGTTTTTGGTTCCGATATCGTACTTGAACCAACCGTTGTTCCAAGAGTTGATGCACAAGGCTGAAGAAGAATTTGGGTATAGTCATCCTATGGGTGGTCTCTCTATTCCTTGCAGAGAAGATACCTTCCTCGATCTTGCTTCTGTTTTGAATGGATTATGAGAGTGGAAAGAGGGAGAAATCTCCAGCAATAGAAATTTCATCACAGGCACTTTTGTAGATTAGGAACCTCTAATTCCATGTACATAACATCAACTTTTTTATGTATGAGAAGTTGGTTATGAGAAACAGAATTTCCTATACAATTTGTTGTGCAACGTCTCGAAATACGGAAACCATCATTCCAGCATTTGAAATCTTCCACTTCCTTTTACTTGCTTCATTCTCGGCAAAAAAATGTTGTTGGCTCATTTCAAGCTCGTTGGAGCAATCCTGTGCGTGACTTCCATAGTTCCATTTAGATTAGTAGGGGTGAGTTCACTCTGGTCTGGCACTACAAATGAGGTGAGGGATAGAAATAGTAAACCTGTCTTAAGTAGGTGTGCATGAAATTTCTTTATGGAATTAAGGTTCTTTGGGTAGCAAAAAGACTAATGGTTTGGTCATAGTTCACTGTAAAAGGTACATGGACAGAATACTACTCTAGAGTCTAAATTTCATTCAGTATTGTTATTGTTCAAGCATTCAACTCAAGACTAATTAGACTATGATAAAATAGGTAGGAGTTTTGGAAATTCAAATTATAATATTACTAGATGATTTGGTTTAAACTAAAAGTAAGGCCCCAAACCAAAGTTCATGTTGATTCCATGATTCAGTGGAAAGATGCAATTAGTTATGTTGACAGAAACCCGAAAAGCATACCCCTTCAGAAACCAAGATCGAAGCATAATCTGACACCGACAAATATGTTAACAAGTTGGATTTTGGAGGACAAATTGAACTGTAACAGTTCGGAGTTCGGATGGTTCATTTTGTCTTCAAACAAACGTAAGCTGTTGGACATAGTTATTGGTTTACATAGCTATAGGTGTTCGATCAAGCTAACTTTCTTAAGAAACACACTTCTTTGCGACATCTAAAATATGAACAAATCTGCTGATTGTTTTGGACTCGGGATAGGCCCACAACGGTATGCAACGCCCGAGTCCAAAACTGGACCACGCTAGAGGATTAACACTAGACTAGAACTTGGTCCGCCAAAAACGGTAGAATCCATGGAAGCAAGCAAGGAAAAAAAATTTCGAAGCCCTGAAGGTTTTCTGTTAAATGTAAGATAATGTCATTAGTCCCTTCTTATGATAATCCGGCCGACATTTTTTTCCTCCTTGGGAAATAATGCTGTCCATAAAAATGGAAATTACTACTTTACAAAATGGTGTTGTCAAATTATGCTAACAAGGTGTCTTCTTGCAAAGAATCATAATCCGCCCAATTGAGAAGCAAGATCGATGAAAAAGTCTTCTCTACATGGAATAGTAAGACCACCCATTGGATGGTCAAACCCAAATTCTTCCTCAGCTTGGCTTAACAAGTCTTGAAATGAAGGATTGCTCAAGTACGATATCGGGATCACGAATCGCTTCTTCTTGCTCTCTCCAACGTAAACGGCGAGATGGCCCTTCGGAACATCAGATGCTGTTGAGGAAGCAGCTTTGTTTGCTGCTGTCAACGAAGACCGGCGAAGGACTTGTTTGGCATGCATAATCCGAGGCATACGAATGGCCATTGTTTTAAATTGGAGTATCCCACTTGACAAACAAGGAAAAGGAGTGAAGGATGTGCAGAACAAATGGAAGTTTCGTATATGAGTGAAGGATTTGAAGCTTGTGTTGCTTTTAGACTTACTGATATGCTTATATATAGATGGTCTATGGTATGTGAGAAATTGTACAAGTCTGGAATGAGTGGTGAAGAGGAATTAGGAATGGGGTCTGCTGAGAGACATTACCACATGAACAATCACATGGTTTTGCTTTCTTGCTCAGCCATCACATGAATTTGCATTAAAAAATAGGCCAAACTGTTAGCTGGATAACATCAAATTCCCCACCACATCTTCTTTTTTTTTTTTTGACAAAACCTACAAAATGTCCCCCTTAAAACTCAAAGAGATAAACCGGTTTGATTATAAGTGCTTGCAACATCCACCTCCTCTCATTTCCTTTAAGTATGAGTTTGTTACATACATCCTTCAAAATATGTAAAGTACCCGTATCGGACACTCGGATAAGGGCATGGAATCCGAGCCGGATATATTTTTAACACAAAAAGGGGCCCATTGAAGAACATGGTCTACTAGTTGCACACAAGAAGTTCACATGGTAGGTTGATATAGGCATTCTGTCAATCTTGCAATTCTCCTCACTTGGGACACTTTACTTTCTCCAGTAGAACTGATGGTAGGCAAAAATAAATGGGAAAAAAGTCATGTAAGTTACAATATGGTACTTGAACAAATCTTCACATTTCCTTCTCTCCAAAGCCTTCTCTATTCTTCAAAATCTCATTAATTCATTCTTTCTTCTCTATAGAAAATCATGGTATTCCGATTTCTCGTTACTCCTCAGGCTAAGGCTCTTCTTCGCCGGTCTATTTTTCCTGCAAGCCAAACAGCTCCCAATGTTGCACATACCCCAAAAGGCTATGTAGCAGTTTATGTTGGAGAGTCTCAGAAGAAAAGGTTTTTGGTTTCATAGTTTGAAATCTGTCATCATCATTGTATTTTGCTTGTAGCTATACCAGCAAGCAGTGGTATACTCCTTACACCCCACAACTTGGTTTCAAACCACTGGGTTGGATAGAAATAAAGGATTTTGTTTTTGGTAACAAGTGATGGTGAGAAGTCTATAACAAGGGGCCCATTGAGGAACATGGTCTACTAGCAGCTTATTACAAGTTCACATGGTAGCTTCTGTCAATCTTGCAATTCCCCTCATTTGGGACTCTTTAGTTTCTCAAGTTGAATTGGTGGTTGGCCAAATTCATGTAAGTAATACTGGGGAGGCAAATGCATGTCAAGCCTGTTTCTCAATGTCCTTGTGTAGACCCTTCCCAGACTTCTTCACCACTATCTTCCATTTGGTTTTTTTGTTTGGTAGATGTCTCAACTTTGTCCCTAATCAAACCATCTTGACATTATCTTTGGATCAAATCCACTGGTTTAGTTTGAATCAAAGTTTTGTGGGGTAAGCAGTACACTACCAACAGAACACATTCCAACTCCATTGTCCCCACCTTTAATTTCAATTGGGAAGACATAACCATGTGATGATCTCTTCCAACTTTTCTCTCCTACCAACCTTTCCCTACCACATTCATATGGCCGCATACACAACATTTCGCCTCTATCTCCCTATATTTACCCATCTCTCTCTATATATGTGTGTTAGAGGCTCGGCAAAGTACCAACACAAGTCTTCACTTTTTCTTCTCTCAAAAAGCCCTATCCCTTCTTCAAAATCTCATCAAGTTTCTTCTTTATCTTCTACAAAAAGTCATGGCAATCCGATTTCTTGGCAATCTTCAAGCAAAGGCTCTTCTTCGATGGTCTATTTTTCATGCAAGCCAAACAACTCCCAATGTTGCACATGTCCCGAAAGGCTATTTAGCAGTTTATGTTGGAGAGTCTCAGAAGAAAAGGTTTTTGGTTCCAATATCGTACTTGAACCAACCTTTGTTCCAAGAGTTGCTACATAAGGCTGAAGAAGAATTTGGGTATAGTCATCCTATGGGTGGTCTCACTATTCCTTGCAGAGAAGATATCTTCCTCAATATTGCTTCTGTTTTGAATGGACTATGAGAGTGGAGAATTCATCATAGACGCTTTTGTAGATTTAGGAATGTCCATTTCCATGTAGATGACATTTTTGTTTCTGTATGAGAAGTTATTGATGGCAGAAAGGCACAACTCTATTTACATGAGAAAGGAGAAACATAATATCTAGTTCAATTTATTGTGCAACATCTCAATATCAACAGCAACCTCCATCATCCTTTAGAAATAACCTAGAAACATAAAACTAATCCACGAATACTCATCACCAACCTTGAATATGAGAAATTATGTCAACGGGTCGAAATGAGATCTTCTTAAGGCCCAGCCAGACTATATAAACTCGCAAGACAAGGTGTCTTTTTTCTTGATGAGCTAAGGCATATCAAATCCAAAAGACATTGGAAGTAAAACAGATTTAAAGCAAGGAAAATGTGAATCCATCGTACCATTATTTCCCGGTTGAACTCAAGTGATGCTCTCTTTGCTAGAGCAGCTCATGGCTCTACTCCCAAGTTTCCAAATATGCACAAGCCATCATTCCAGCATTTGAAATCTTCCATTTCCTTCACTTGCTTCATTCTTGGAATGGGAAAACCGTTGTTGGCTCATATTCAACCTCAGTGGAGCACATATGATGAGGTTGAATGGCGGATTTGGTGATTTGGTAATAGAATTGGGCAAGGATATAGCATATTAGCATGCATAAGCAAAGTCGGTCAAGCTGTTACGAATTTAACTCGCGACCTCTATTCGACTACAACCAACATCTTTCTCCAGCCCTCTTTCGTTCATCTCCTCCCTCAATTGCTCAATCTCATTCCACATGCAGAACTTCGCATACATATTCCATAGAAAAACATAAATCCTTTCATTTTGACAATCCAATTCAAGGGCCTTTGAGCGGCCAATTCAGCCAAATTCCCACATTCGTAGCAGGCCCTAAGGCAAATATCAGGAGCGACGCGCCTAGGATTACCAAAAAAGTTGAACTAATTTTCATATTCGAAACAGAATCACAAAGGCTGATTTTTTTTCAATCCGCGGAGAACAAAATAAATGAAAAATCTCTGAAGATTTTCTGAAACGTCGAGTCCGATGTAGAGAGAGAATTAGGAGGAGGAGAGAGAAGGTACGGAAAGAGTTAAGGTGCCGTCCAGATTTTCTTAAAAAAAAAAAAAAAGTTTTAGAAAAGGAATTTCAAGCGTCAAAATCATGTGTTTCTTTTAAATGGTGTAAAAAAAATTAAAAAATTATTGTTCATTTTCATTATATTTAAGTTTGAAATTATATTTTTTTGAAAAAGAAGATTTGAAAAGAAAGCGGATTGGGGCCTAATGCTTTCGGCAGGGGATCCAAAAAAAATTCAATGGAAAAAAATCTAAATGGTTCCTGTAGTCAAGTGTACGTGTCAATTTGGTCCATACAATTTTAATTGGCTCAATTTACGCTTTGTATTTCTCTTTTATTTCAATTTGGCCCTATTACTAACTGTCATTAGCCTTTTTAATGCTAAACGCGAATGGACCTCTTTTCTAGGGTTAAAACGGTAATTCTCTCATTCCCCTATGTGTGGGACTACTCGAACTTCAACATTCCTGATTAGGAATCAGGGCATGGGCCAAGTGTAGGAAAATGAATGGAATGACAGGGCACTATTTTTTGTAACTACTTGGGCTGTTAAGTTAGGTTTAATGTAACATAGTTGAGTGGTTTGTTATGTCTAATGTATAAGGTTATGGCTCGCTAAATTTGGAACTGAGTTTATGTAATATTTTGACTTTTGGATATGGTTTCTTTATCATGTTGTGACTTTTGGATTTATATGATGTTGTGACTTTTGGACATGGTTCTTTATGCATTTTCAGGTTGCGTTCTTTTGAACTTAACTTAAATTTGGAAATTTTGTCCATTTTTGAATTTTTTTCACATTCGTAGTTTTGCGCCAAATTTTTATGGTTTATTGATTCGTTTCGACGAAAGGAATCGGAAAAGCAATTTTTTTTACTTTTTACTCAAGTATTTTGAGAAATAACCACTTTTTAACATCAAAATGACTTCTTCTTTTTTTTTTTTTGGCTAAAAAATGGTTATTTATCAAAATACTTGGGTAAAAGTAAAAAAAATTATTTTTCCGATTCCTCTCTTCGAGACGAATCAATAACCCACAAAAGTTTGGCGCAAAATTAACAAATACGAAAAAAATTCAAATAAAAACAAAATTTTCAAATTTAAGTTAAGTTCAAAGTACTATGCAGAAAAATAAGGCATCTTAGTATTTATACCAGTGGTTATGTTGCCTCATGGTTGATCATGAAAATGCTAAATTGGAGGGCAACTTTTTTTTTAGAAAACTATAACCAAATTTTGCTCATTACCAAAATCCAAACTTAATACCAGTGATTTAACATTAGGAATGGAAAAATGAGCTGTATTTTGGTTTAGAGGTGTATTAATGTAAGAGGGGAATGAGAGAATTACTGTTTTAACCCCAGAAAAGGGACTCATTCGCATTTAGCATTAAAAAGGCTAACGACAATTAGTAATTGGACCAAGTTGGAACAAAATGAAAAGTACAGAGTGCATATTGAGCCAATTAAGACTGTAGAGATCAAGTTGACACAAACACTTAACTACAAAGACCATTTTGCTTTCTTTCCCAAAATTCAATCATTCTACTACCAGTTTATGGACCCTACCAAAAGATACAAGTGCATGTATAAAATATGTGCAAGTATTTGTGTTTGAATAATAATTGAAAATAAATTCCAGAGGCTTTGGGAGTTGGGGACACGTGTCAACAAGAAATATTCCATCGATTATTGACCAATACTCTCTCGTCCCTTTTTTAGAGTCCGGTATTTCATTTTGGGCTGTTCCTTAATAAGTGTCCATTTTGTAAAGTTAGTGGGTAAAAATTGGTAAATTTTTCATTTTGCCCCTAAAAGTAGATTCCATTTTGAAAAGTTAGTGAGTAAAAGTGTAATGATGATGGGTAAGGAGGGAAAGTGGATAAAAAAGTTGATGTGAAAGGTATAATGATAATGTCTTTTTAATAAGTTTGAATTACGAAACAGGACACTTAAAAAGGGACGGATGGAGTAATATTTAGGGATTCTCAATTTGGTGACGACTTTTTGCCCCACGTCACGTGCTTACTCCATGGTTGTGTTCTTGTAAACTTATAAATTTATAATGGGAACTTATTTCGGTATTTTTTAATTTTCGTAATTTTTTGTTTAGTTTTTTATTGTGATTTTTAGAATTAATCGTTCTTCTTGACAAGAAAAGTTTAGAAAGTACAAAATTATGATCGAAAATAAAAAAAAAAGTTCACTAAAAACAAAAAAGTATTAAACAATTGTTTTATTTATCTAAAATGCCGTCTTATTTGAATTTTTTCAACTTCGATTCATATTTTTATACTTTTCTGATTTGTCTTGTCAAGACAAACGATTAATTTCAAAAATTACGACGAAAAGCTAAACAAAAAGTTACAAAAATAAAAAATATCGAAATAAATTTCAGATTATAAATTTACAAAAACCCACCCGTAAGGCTCTAGTGGTAGGAGCTGGGTTACCCAACCCGGTATCTTTTAAGTTCATTTTTAAAATGGGCATTAGTCGGGTTGGCATTTTCCACGCTTAGGCCCCGATTAAATGCTCCATATGGCAACACATCCCCGGATGTGAGGTTGATGATCATGTTTTGCTTGGTTTGGCAAATCATTTCTCACCCGGATTAACTCATCAACCTTCCCCCCTTATCGGATCCGGATTCTCTATGAGGATCCTTCTGTTAGGATCGTGTGATGGTTTTCAATCAGACCATTCATCTCGACAATCAACAGTCCGGATGTGTGTATTTTTTATTGGTTCGGATCCCATGAAAATTTTCACACAAGCCTCACAGGAAGGAATCCTCATAGAAGATTTAGATTCGGCACGTGCACACACAACCCCCCTCAAAATAAATAAATAAATAGATCCATGGAGCAGGGCATAAATAGTAAGAGTGATGAGGCCCTCCTCATCCCCATCTCTCCCCCTCTATTTCAACTAGCAGTACAAAACAACATTATCCCCATTTTTATTCCTCATGTAAATTAATGGTACTACTTTATCCCTCATCTAAACAAAATCAACTATGGAGTACTTGTTTATTCACCCTGCATAGAAATCTCATCAATGTGGGCTCATCCTTTATAAATAATACTTTTTGCTATCTTATTCTCTTCCATAAATAATACGTCAAAACTTATCACGCATTCAATCGAACCCTTAATGCCTACTCATTCCGTCCCCATTCTTTAGTCCATTTTAGGAATTCTAACTACTTCGTAATTAAGAGAACACAATCATTGCACTTTTGAAAATTTGTTTTTCTCATTTTACCATTCAATCATTACATTTTCTTACTTTTTTAGTACTATTAATTAAAAAATAAAAGGGTAAAAAAGAAAATTTGTTATCTATTACCCATTTAGTTTTCATATGGGACAATCTTTTTAAGACGGAAAAAAGTAGGACTAAAGAATAGAGACGGAAAGAGTAATAAATCAAGCTCTTTTGTTTCAACTTTAATGAGTTTCGGCATCAAATTTTCTATGGATTAAGAATATTTTAGTTGTTTAGGAATAGATAGAGATTTCGCACTCCCTGTGAGAACACTAGCTTCCCGCTTATCGTTGTTGTCAAAATATGCAAAATTTGACTTCCTGTTTACACTCATTTTTGGCCAAAAATTTAGGAAACGAATTTATGGGCCTAAAGGTGGACATTTGACCTTAAGAGGCCTCACAATCATGGGCCTGGGTAATTGGGCCAGTTTAGAGGCCACTGGTTGGATAGAGCTGGGCAAATGAGGTGGGCCGAATTAATATTTCAAGTCCTATTATCACAAGCCCAAGCCCAAGATTGACCAGCCTGGCCCCGGGGTGTGCCTAGGCCTTCTAGTAGGTCCAAATCAGTTAAAGTCAAGCCTTCTCTCCAGGCCCAGACCCAGAAGGCTTACAATGGGTAAAGGCCCACAAGTCATTACATGTTCAAGCCCATTCAAATAGGCCCACTACTTTCAAAACGTGTTTAAGGGCCTTTAATTAGCAATAAAAAGCCATAAGCTGCTCATAAAGCAGTTCAAAGGCCGTAAAACTGCCAGTTAAAGATGCATATTAAAGCATGTGTGTGGGCTACCCGACCGGCGTGCCCAAGAGTCGCCACTCGGATTTTTGAGATGGATGATTCGAGAAACTGAGAGTTTGTTTGAAAAAGACTTTTGGTCTAGTGAAAACGTTGAGATTTTGGATCCGGGAGCCACGTTACGAACGGGGAAGGTTTTGTTGAAAAAGCACCCCGCTCGTCCGGTAAAACCGATCTCTACTAGGCATTTTAAATGGGGGATTTAATATCATTTGGAAAGCTTAACTTTAAAACATGTACGGGAAAGGGACATGGGATTAAATATAACACATCAGCGTGCTTGGGTGCGCAGTGTACAGTATAAAATGAATGAACAATGTACAAGAATGAAACTAAATAAAAACAGGAGACTGCTACTGTGAACAGAGTGTCGTGCAATGTTTTAATATGCCGCACCGCATTTCGGAAATGCCGCGCTGCATACCAAACGCACCGTGCGGCGTACTAAACAGAAACAGGAGATCGCTACTATGGACAGAATGCCGTACAGTATTTTAATATGCCGCACCGCATTGCTGGAATGCCGCGCCGCGTACTAAAAGTACCGTGCGGCGTTCCTGCCTACACATTCCGGAATCAGTTTGTTTTTACATGACAGAACAAACCATAGGTCTGCAAAATAGTTTGTTATATTTTCCGAATTTTTGAAAAATGATTTATGAGACCCATTTGTTCATCTTATTATGTAAAATAATGTTAAAAGCTTTTTGGAATGTTGAAAGATCTCATGAAGTAAAAGAAAATGACTTTTAACATGAAACTTGAATCTAGAATGTACCCGCACAATCTTTAAGCAATATTAGTCGAAATATGAAAAGAAAAAGCAAAAAAAGAAAAGAAAAAGAAAAGAAAAGAAAGATTTTGAATGTAAAGCTCATTTGAGACCCAAGCTCGGTATAGAAAGACCGAGAAGGGCCTCGATCGGCTCCCCTCAAGGCTAAATGTAGTTTAGCCCAAGGAAATGGATTTATACCTTTTGATCGAAGCTTGGATGGGCTTGAAGATGGAGGAATGGAAGTTGATTTGGATTGAATTTGAGAGACTTGAGAGCAAATGAGTGTAGAGAGAGAGAGATGTGTATAGTGGTGGTTGGTGTAAGAAGTTGTAGTGAGAGAATCACAAGGGAGTATTTTTAGAGAGTGAGAGTGAGAGCCAAAAAAATGGCAGAGTAACTTTACTTGGAGTTGAAGGGGTACTTCTCAACTAGAGAGGGGGTGTATTTATAGGCAAAAGAGCCAAGGATGATCACTAAAAGAGGGGAGGTGACTTCTGGGCCGAATAAAACTCATTTTCGGCACAGACGCTCCTCCTGCAGGCGTGACCTACTTTCTGCGACTGTCCGAACTTTTTCTCAAGGTGCCGTGCGGCGTAGTGGCGTGCGAGAGAGTGATTTTTTGAATTTTCTAAGGTGCCGTGCGCCCTTTTGAAGTGCCGCACGCTATGTGAATCAGCACAGCACACCGAACTTCGCGAGGGCGCACCGGACACTCCCGAACTCGGATTTGGACGCGATTCGAAGCGTTGGAAAGCTCGTCGAGTCCTCTTTCTAACCCAATTGGTTTCACACAAAGTCATTTTATACATTGAAATGTATGCCCATTTTACCCTCAATGTGTCATGAAAAAAGTTATTTTTTACAAAGCAAACGCATCTTTCTCTTTTGCAATTGAACCGAGGGCCACCCTACATTGTTGAAAAGGGGTTTTCTTGAGGTTAGAGAAGGAGTAGCAAAGGAGTAGCAAAGGAGCAACAATCCAAGCCTCGAAGGTATATTTTTCCTTATTTCATCATCGGAGAAACTTAAAGATTATGCAGGGGTCCAGATTGGGGTGTCTACAGTAGTCCCTCTTTAACGAAACTTAGGTACGATTGCTTGGTATAAGTGACGTTAAAGATCAGACATCCCAATCCATCGCTCCAAAGTCTTTAAGTTAAATGCAAAAATGCAATAAAGGTGATCGCGCTCATGGAGCTGCCTACGTACCCCGTTGTAGGGATCAGACCAGCGTAGTTCGATTGGGATAATGCAAGTAAAGCGAATCCCGGAGGACAAATTGCGAGACAAAGCGAAGTCCAGAGGACAAAGTGTGAGACAAATTGCAGTCCCGGAGAATGAAGTGCAGATAAGGTGCAGTCCCAGGGGACAAAGTGCAGATAGAGTGCGAGTCCCGGAGGACAAAGTGTTAGATAGAGTGCAGTTCCGGAGGACGAACCACAGCTTGAGAAACTAAAAAAAAAGGCTCTCAGGTCGGTTAGACCATAGTCAGAGAAACGAAGAGACTTTAGATGGGTAAGACCGTAGCTTGAGAAACTAAGAGGCTTTTAGGTCGGTTAGACCGTAGCCTGAGAAATTAAGAGGCTTTTAGGTCGGTTAGACCGTAGCTCGAGAAATTAAGAAGCTTTTAGGTCAATTAGACCGTAGCCCGAGAGACGAAGAGGCTTTTAGGTCAATTATACCGTAGCCCGATAAACTAAGAGACTTTTAGGTCGGTTAGACCGTAGCCTGAGAAATTAAGAAACTTTTAGGTCGGTTAGACCGTAGCCCGAGAAATTAAAAGCCTTTTAGGTCGGTTAGACCGTAGCCCGAGAGACAAAGAGGCTTTTAGGTCAATTAGACCATAGCCCGAGAGACGAAGAGGCTTTGAGGTCATTTAGACCGTAGCCCGAGAGACGAAGAGGTTTTTAGGTCAATTAGACCGTAGCCCGAGAGACTAAGAGGCTTTTAGGTCAATTAGACCGTAGCCCGAGAGACGAAAAGACTTTAGATTGGTAAGACCGTAGCTCGATTGACTGAGATGCTTAGATCCTTTTGACTGTAGCTCGATAGATAAAGAAGCTTTAGGTCCTTTTGACCATTGCTTGATAAACAAAGAGGCTTAGGTCCTTTTGACCGTCGCCGATTAAATGAGAAGCTTAGGTCCTTTTGACCGTCGCCTGCAAGACCAAGAAGCATTAGGTCAGTTAGACCGTCGCTCAATAAACCAAGAAGCTCCGGCCCTTTTGACCGTTGCCGATTGAATGAGAAGTTTAGGCCCTTTTGGCCGTTGCGAATTGACTGAGAAGCTTAGATCCTTTTGACCGTCGTCGATTGAATGAGAAACTTAGGCCCTTTTGGCCGTTGCGAATTGAGTCCCTTTTGGACCGTCGCTCGATTAAATGAGAAGCTTAGGTCCTTTGACCGTCGCCGACTGAGAGGCTTAGGCCCTTTTGGCCTTTGCGAATTGACTGAAGCTTAGGGCCTTTTGACCGTCGCCGATTAAATGAGAAGCTTAGGCCCTTGGCCTTTGCGAATTGACCGGTGCTTAGCCACTTTGACCGTCGGCCGATTAAATGAGAAGCTTAGGCCCTTTTGGCCGCTAAGTGTGACCGAAAGCTTAGGCCCTTTTGACCGTCGCTGATTAAATGAAAAGCTTAGGTCCTTTTGACCGTCGCCGATTAAATGAGAAGCTTAGGTCCTTTTGACCATCGCCGATTGAATGAGAAGTTTAGGCCTTTTTGGCCGTTGCGAATTGACTGAGAAGCTTAGGCCCTTTTGACCGTCGCTGATTAAATGAGAAGCTTAGGTCCTTTTGACCGTCGCCGATTGAATGAGAAGCTTAGGCCCTTTTGGCCGTTGCGAATTGACTGAGAAACTTAGGCCCTTTTAACCGTTGCTGATTAAATGAGAAGCTTAGGTCCTTTTGACCGTCGCCGATTGAATGAGAATCTTAGGCCATTTTGGCCGTTGCGAATTGACTGAGAAACTTAGGCCCTTTTGACCGTCGCTTGCGAGACCATGAAGCATTAGGTCAGTTAGACCGTAGCTTGGTGATTGACTTTTGGACAACATTTGAGATTCGCGATTTGGCACTCGACGACAATGATGACAACATTCCTTTTTGTTTTTTTTTTTTGAAAAATAGGGGACACATCTAATTACCCTTTCTGCTTTACTATCTTTGGCCGGTGACTGATATCTTGGATTTTGGGCTAGAATTCGCCTGCGGTGAGGGCTTGAGTTGGAGTTTGTTTTTTGTCAGGGCTTGAGTTTTGGGCTGAAACTTTCCTTTGATCAAGGCTTGAGCTTTGGGCTGAAGTTTGTGTCCGAGTTTTGAAGTTAGGCATATGCTAGCCTCGGTGATGACATCGAGTTGTGGTGCCCCAGTGAATGACGAACCCCAGTTCTGATGGTTTTGACAAGCAATTGTCCAAGCGCAGTCCAGGCTATGGTTTCACTCGGGTATTAACACTCTCCTTTTGCACTCTAAATTTTGCCTAATACCGCCCTTTCGGGTTTTCGGTCTAGCGAGCTCTTTTGATTAACTGCCTTAACTTTTGCCTAGGCCGCCTTTGCGGGTTTTCGACCTAGCAGGCTTTTGCTCTAATTTTTGCTTGGGTCTGCCCGCCCTTGCGATTTTCAGCCCAACGAGCTTCTCTCAATGGTGGTATTCTTCCATGCATTGAAATGGCTTCCACGAGTCGAGGATTGACCAAATCGAGATGACGCTTTTAACTTTTGGTAAAATGAGTGGATTTTGACAAGACTACGTTGACGTAAATGAAGGAGAGAAAGACAAACCGACTTTCGAATGGAGTCCCTGATTGGACGAAGAGTTTGACTATTTGAAATGGCAGACATGCCCAGGTTCTCGGAATTCTCGTTTTGAAATTTCAAAATTATTTCACTCCATCAATTGATTTTCATTCAAATCTTTCAACTTTGTTTTGTCAAAACACGAGAGTTTTTATCATGAACCGTGCCCCAAGTTGCTGATGATGACCACAATTTGAATTTTTACTTTGGGCAATGCTTTGACTTTTTCTCCATGTATTGACTTTCGATCATGCCTCTTAACGCCTAGGGTTCTTGCTATCAAGTTGCGCTTTCCAATCTGAAAGGACTTTTTGGGTTATAATGTGGGCCATGGTTTGGGCTTAACAAAGAAAGGACAATTGGCTCAAAAATTTCACTTTCTTTTGGGTTTTCAAAGCTAGCAGCTATCTTTGAACTTTTTATGCCCCATCGCTTTGGTGGACATTTTCTCTTGATTTCTCATGCTTTCAACACCTTTCAGTGTGTTTGACACTTTCATTCTGTTGATGCTTTGAATCTCGATGCGTTTGACACTTTCACTCTTCTAATGCTTTGAATCTTGATGTGTTTTCAATGCCTTTCAGTGTGTTTGGTACTTTCACCCTTTTGGTGCTTTGAATTTCAATATTTCTTCTGGCATTTTTACCTTTCAATTCACCCCGATGCGGGGGATAGCTGGCTAGCTGGGGTTTAAAGAATTTGATTGAGTCTCAAAAGGGGCTATCAAAAGATATATCTTTATGCGTAGGATGAAAGAAACGATGGCCTTTCTTCATTTTGGATTGCGCAACCTAACAACTGAATCCTAGATGCTCCATTGAGAAGCTTTTGTTTGCATGCTCTAACTTTTGCCTAGGTCAGATTTTGAGTTTTGACCTAGCGAGCTTTTTTCAGAGTCACGACTTTGCTTCTTAGAATGAATATGGCATCGGGAAGTGATCCCTTGAAATTCTTCTTCTTGCTTGAGGTGATGGTTCAATCAAAAATCATCTCGTGTTTTGAAGTGATTATCATGATTTTCAACTGACGATAGAAAATAATTTCAAAATTCTGAGTTTATTACGGAGATGTGACGTTCTAAAGACAGCGACCGAACCACCAAGAGCTGACTCAAAAACCGTGACCGAACCTTGGGATTGACTCGAATGCTCGTGACCGAGCCTCAGGATGAGGCTGCCTACGTATCCTATAGAGGAATCAGGTCACAACGTAGTTCAGGCCCACGAAACTAACACTTCTTTTTTTTTTTTTTGACTTTTACAAACACAGACACAATAGTGAAAGCGTGAAAGACTCGAGGTACAAATTGACTTCAAACACAAAGATGATTATTTAGAGGACAAAGACTCAGAACTTGAAAACTCCCAGACTCGTGGAAAGTCAGATCGTTGCATGGCTCTTGATGATTTACCCTTCTTTGCTGAAGAAGGCGGCATTGATGCAAGGATTGCGCTTAGACATGATGTCTGGTTATGGTGGAGGGATGATTCTGTCATCGATGAGGTCTTGGATAGCATGGTGAAGGCGGATGCAGTCGTTTGTGTTATGGCCGGGCAATTTGATGGAAGATGCAGAAGGTACCAGAATTATGGGATGCTGAGAGCTTTTGAGTTAGAGGAGTTGGAGGGAGTGGTTTAATGAGGCCAGCTTTAAGGAGCTTTTCATAAACCATGGATTTAGGTTCAGAGAAATGGGAGAAGGCCCTCCTTGGTTTGGTTCTGCGACTGAGTTGAGGGTTCATGGTGGCGCCCGTGGTGCCCCTACTTGCTTTGCAACTGTATAGCCTTCTACTATCAACGGGACAAACCCTTTTGCCTCTGGGATTGATCTCATGTACTTCTGCTGAGACAATATGCATGTCAGCACTGGTTTCGATCAAGGGTCCAGTATCTTCCTTCGAGTGAGCCCTAGCATCATGAATTTCAGCCAGGTCCTTGAACATTTCTGAGAGCTTCACTTTTGACAAAAGTTTGTCAGCCCTGTCAGCCCCTAGGTCCCCAACATCATCATTTAGTCCCACATTTGTGTTCGGAATTATGGAGGTGAAAAGGTTGACCAGCGCTTGGACCAAAGTTAGCATATTGTCCATTTTCTGACTTATTTCCTCCACAGTCTTTTTCAGCTCATTCAGTTCTGTTTGCCCTGCCATTGAGGTGATCGAAGAATGCGGTGTGGTTTTGTGTAGGATGGGTGGCTCAGTACTGACAGTAAAGCAAAAAGTGAATTTTAGATGAGTCCCAGACGCATTTATGAAAAAGAAAGAACATGTCATGTACGTGTCGTCGATCTTGAAGTTGTCCTAAGGTCTAATCTAGCTTGGTCTCACTTAAGGCACTGCACAGATGGTTTCCAACAATCACGGGTAGATTGTTTAGCAGGATTAGACCCAACGCCTTTATTATGTCCATCAAAGCAACAAGATTGTTGTAACCCAGATGCTAGTGTTCTTAAGGCTAGCCCAAATCAGAGGCCTTTTTGGGCATGGCGAATACCGAAGGTATCGAAAATTCCGTGGATTTAAAGTCTCCTAGACTACCCTAATGGACCTACCGTGGTTCAAATCTCACTTAGGACGTGGCACAGATGACTTTCGACAATCCGGGTAGGTCGTGTCAGGTAGGTTAAATTTCGAGTGCTTCGGAATCAGAGCCAATCTTCTTATCTTGACTATCCGAGACAGAGCAATATGACTGCCAAAATCTAGATACCAATGTTCCTTAAGGCTAGACTGAACCAGGGGAGCCGTATGGGCACGGCAAACACCGGAGGTATCACAAACTCCATGGATTTAAAGTCTCCTGGATTGCCCTAGTGGACCTACCGTGGTTCAAATCTCATTTAAGTTTAACAATGTATCCTTTGATCAGGAATGACAAGTCTCGGGGGCTGGCAAAAGAAATTAAGTCCCTAACATTTTTCATTCAAAGTTTTGATTTTGGTTTTAGAAATCGTTTGGCGTACATGACATGATACTGTAACTGAGGCAGTGTAAGCGACATGACGCCATTAGCCTAAGCAGTGTAAGTGACTTGGCACCGTAACCTGAGTGGTGTGAGTATCACCGCATTGTAGCTCAATTGTTTCCTTAATCTCCATTGAATTTTTGTTTGCAAAATGTATTAACGACTTAACAAATTTTGACATCCCCGAGGCTTTATCGTTCCAAGGATCATTTGATTTAGACAACGTGCATGTAATCAGACGAACGACTCTCCATCGGGTCTTGGCAATTTTTTCAGACCACAGGGAGAGAAGGGCGGAGGAGGAAGCGAGAGTGAGTGTGAGTCCCAGAAGACAAGTAGACGAGTGTCTAGTGGGCAGACCATGTGCATTGCAATGCGATGATATGATGCGGCACGAAAATGCATCAAGCTAGATATAACATATAGTTCTGACAAACGAGCCACTGTCTCAACTTTGGAAGATTCTATGCACATATGTCATCGTTCTTGTCACCGCCCCACTTCTCGCAGATCTACCTCACCCAAATCTCACTCAGATATGACTGCACTAAGGGTTTCAGCACCACGGGTAAGTCGTGTCGTGTGTTAAATTTAATGCTTCGGAATCAGAGCCAATCTCCTTATCTTGACCATCCGAGACAAAGCAATAAGGCTGCCGAAACCTAGATACAAGCACATCCTAAGGCTAGATCCAGACCAGAGGAGCCGTTCGGGCACGGCGAATACTGGAGGTATCTCAAATTCCATAGATTTTAAGTCTCTTAGACTCATAGAAAACGGTTTAAAAAAAAGTTGCCTCGATCCTCAGAGTTTTTTTTTTGGACAATGTATCCTTTATAAATAACGAAATTTAAGAGATGTCAAAACAAACTAAGTCTTCATTTTTTTTTCAAAGGCTCAATTTCTGTTTTTGAAATGATGTGACAAAAATGACGCGGTATTATGACCAGGTGGCGTGAGCGACGTAGCGCTATTAGCCAAAATGGTGTAAGTATCACATCATTAATACTTTAGTCATTCCATTTTTTGGGTATTTGAACATTTGATTGAAAGATGTATCGAAAACTTAGTAAGAATTGATTTCTCTCAATCGCGTCATTTTAAGGACTAATTAGCATTAAGCAACGTGCGTCCCATGAGGCATGACTCTTCATCGGGTGTTAGCAATTTTCTAAAGACCGTGGAACCTAGAATTATTCTAAAAGACAGATTAGCCTGCCGGTTTGTGTGTGGCTTGTCCTCTAGCCTACATGAGTGCGATGATGTATGAATGATATGCATGTACAGAAAAAAAATACACATAAACATGATATATCACATAAGTCCTATCCATGGGTTCCTGTCCTAGTTGGTAAGGTTCTATGGCTATATACAAGTGCAGAAGGCCGATTTTGGTCTCAGAGGGGTTCCCCGGACTAGAGCCAAGATGTACTACCCCATGTCAAGTGTATTGCAAGACAATGGTCAAACAGCACGATGGCCCATCATAGTCGAGGGTTGCTAGGCATCCCGGGAGAGCTTGTCACCGGTAAACCGGGCAAGATAGCCGAAACACACTAGCAAGGCTTGTGCGGTGCATAGTGTAAAAAAAAAAAGTTAAGATTTTCAAATGATTTTAAATTCCCCCAAGAAAAATGCTTTTCAAGGTTGGCCCTCTTGATTATTCAATACTTTTTGTTCTTTTTTTTTTTGAAAAAAAAAATTTAAAAAAAAAAAAAAGCACAAGTAAAGTATTGAATAAAAGTCCCCAGCAGAGTCGCCACTGTGAGCTCCCGCGCCCGAAAGCGCTAACTCGAAGAGTCGCCACCCGGATTTTTGAGATGGATGATCCGAGAAACCGAGAGTTTGTTTGAAAAAGACTTTTGGTCTAGTGAAAACGTTGAGATTTTGGATCCGGAAGCCGCGTTACGAACGGGAAAGATTTTGTTGAAAAAGCACCCCGCTCTCCCGGTAAAACCGATCTCTATTAGGCATTTTAAATGGGGGATTTAATATCATTTGGAAAACTTAACTTTAAAACATGTACGGGAAAGGGACACGGGATTAAATATTACACATCAGCGTGCTTGGGTGCGCAGTGTACAATATAAAATGAATGAACAATGTACAAGAATGAAACTAAATAAAAACAGGAGACTGCTACTGTGAACAGAGTGCCGTGCAATGTTTTAATATGCCGCACCGCATTTCGGAAATGCCGCGCCGCATACCAAACGACCGTGCGGCGTACTAAACAGAAACAGGAGATCGCTACTATGAACAGAATGCCGTATAGTATTTTAATATGCCGCACCGCATTGCTGGAATGCCGCGCCGCGTACTAAGAGTACCGTGCAGCGTATCTGCCTACACATTCCGGAATCAGTTTATTTTTACATGACAGAACAAACCATAGGTCCGCAAAATAGTTTGTTATATTTTCCGAATCTTTGAAAAATGATTTATGAGACCCATTTGTTCATTTTATCATGTAAAATAAGGTTAAAAACTTTTTGGGATGTTGAAAGATCTCATAAAGTAAAAGAAAATAACTTTTAACATGAAACTTGAATCTAGAATATACCTGCACGATCTTTAAGTAATATTAGTCGAAATATGAAAAGAAAAAGCAAAATAAGAAAAGAAAAAGAAAAGAAAAGAAAGATTTTGAATGTAAAACTCGTTTGAGATCCAAGCTCGGTATAGAAAGACCGAGAAGGGCCTCGATCGGCTCCCCTCTAGGCTAAATGTAGTTTAGCCCAAAGAAATGGATTTATACCTTTTGATCAAAACTTGGATGTGCTTGAAGGTGGAGGAATGGAAGTTAGTTTGGATTGAATTTGAGAGACTTGAGAGCAAATGAGTGTAGAGAGAGATGTGTCTAGTGGTGGTTGGTGTAAGAAGTTGTAGTGAGAAAATCACAAGGGAGTATTTTTAGAGAGAGAGAGTGAGAGCCAAAAAAATGGCAGAGTAATTTTACTTGGAGTTGAAGGGGTACTTCTCAACTAGAGAGGGGGTGTATTTATAGGCAAAAAAGCCAAGGATGATCACTAAAAGAGGGGAGGTGACTTCTGGGCCGAATAAAACTCATTTTCGGGTACAGACGCTCCTCCTGCAGGCGTGGCCGACAGCTTTCTGCGACTGTCAGAACTTTTTCTCAAGGTGCCGTGCGACGTAGTGGAGTCCCGTCCGAAAGAGTGATTTTTTGAATTTTCTAAGGTGTCGTGCGCCCTTTTGAAGTGTCACGCGCTATGTGAATCAGCACTGCACACCGAATTTCGCGAGGGCGCACCGGACACTCCCGAACTCGGATTTGGACGCGGTTCAAAGCGTTGGAAAGCTCGTCGAGTCCTCTTTCTAACCCTATTGGTTTTACACAAAGTCATTTTATACATTGAAATGTGTGCCCATTTTACCCTTAGTGTGTCATGGAAAAAGTTATTTTTGACAAAGCAAACGCATCTTTCTCTTTTGCAATTGAACTGAGGGCCACCCTACATTGTTGAAAAGGGGTTTTCTTGAGGTTAGAGAAGGAGTAGAAAAGGAGTAGCAAAGGAGCAACAATTCAAGTCTCGAAGGTATATTCTTCCTTATTTCATCATCGGGGAAACTTAAAGATTATGCAGGGGTCCAGATTAGGGTGTCTACAGCTGCTCACAAGCAGCTCAAGGTCTGGACCAGTGGGACCCCAGTCTACAGCATAGAGTAAGTCCAGTGACAAGTGGCGTTCATGCAACCCTTAAGGCTATTAGAAGATGACTCTTGCAGACTTAAGCAAGCTACTCACAAATAGTTCACCCAGGCCTGCTTGTTTTGTTGTTCTCGGTCCTTCTTCCATAAGGAGTCAAGCCTAGAAGATTTGGGGGCCCACAAGAGGTTTAAGGTCCAGTAGAATGGTACCAAGGCCTGAAAAAGTATTGGTTTTCAGCTGTGGTGGGCTCGGAGGAAATCCATTCAAGCAATAGCTTGAATGTTGAAGCAGCTCGAACAGGCCTGTATGCTGCAAAGTCTGAAATTCTTTTTGCCATTTTGCAAAATTTTATGCAAAAAGAAGGGCTCCTCAGGCCTTTGCCTTTTATTGGAGTGAAAGATATGTTTTGCTCAGAGAATGGCTCCTCATTGGAGTATTTTGAAGCTGCTCAAACCCAGGCTTCTGCTGGAAGGCCACATGGCAGCCATGCATTGGGACATTTTGAAGCAACTCAAGGCCTGTAGCCCCTATAAATCACAGTTCTGAAGGCATTGGCAAGGGTCCACGACCTCAAAGCTCACAGCTTATGCAATTTCATTTCCATTTCTTTTACCATTTCTTGTATTGACTTCATAGTAGTTTAAGTTTTATCATAATCCTTGTATCCAACCTTCATTAAAACGTTAATGGAGTTCGTTTGATCCAAGTTTAGTCCCGTTTCATCTTCATTAAACCGTTAATGAAGACCTTTTCATTCCCGATTTAGTTCTTGTGTTACTTTCTTCTCATTTTCTACAACAGTAGGAAATTCTAAAGTCCTTTTCGTAAAGGCAGCCAACGAACCATTACGAGGCCTTACCCTTTAGGCCAAGCACAGTCGCTCAAAAGGAGTCAAATTTTGAGGCACGAAGGCCTTAAAAAAACTTGAACAGCAGACCTGTCCTGACACGCCTGCGCATTCCGGACCGATTTGGTTTTACACTTTTTGTGGGAAACACGTCCACATCTATTGTTTGTGTCCGACCTCTAAGTAATAGTTTAATACTAAAAATGGCTGGCAGGGTGCTGACATGTCGGAAGGTGAGTGGACAATGGAAGAAATCGGGGTGGTGGAATTAGGGGTGTCCACGGTCCGGATCGGATCGGATTCGTATGAATCCAATCCTAATCCGTATCTCACGGTTTTTAGAAAATACAATCCAACCCTAATCCAAAAGTCTCACGGTTCGGTTTGGATTTCGAACCGTGAGTCACGGTTCGGTCCCGGTTTTATCCACGGATTTCCTTCCATAAACATTAAACACTAAAAAACGCAAAATTACTTCAACTACTGTATTAATCATTTCAAATTTCTAGTTCAAAATTCAGTCCAAAATTCTATCCAGGTTTCATCAGCTATTGTTACATCCACGGAGCAGCAGGAGGTTCTATTTACGCAGTGGTAGTAGCTAACTACAAGTTATAAATCAGAGGAGGAAGGCATGTGAAATAAAAGTAAGGAATTTCAGATAAGGAGCAGATTTCCTTCGGTCATTGTTATGAACTTAAAATTGTTAAAAAAAATTCATAATAAGTAGTAGAATTATAATTATTTATAAATATTACACACACACATATATATATATTTTTTAATTTTTTAACTATCTCACGGTTCGGTTCGGTTAATCCACGGATTTGAAATAAAAATCCAATCCTAATCCGTATCTCACGATTTTTTAATTTTCAAATCCGTGTCCGGACCATTAATCCGCGGACAAAATCCAAAAAACACGAATCGATTCAGTTCGGACCGATTTCACGATTCTCAGTTTTTCTTGGACAGCCCTAGGTGGAATGGAGCCGGAAGCAAAACTCTTGGGTAGACTTGTGCGTAGCAGCAGCAGCAGTACCTGACATTCCAAGAGGAGCCCAACCAACCACCATTCAGCCTTCTCCCCAAAACCCATTACTTGCAAGGAATAATCAATTCCAACACATCCTCCTCCCCTTCTGCAACAATCCATTAAACGAATTTGGGTATCCAAAAACTTCTGCAAAAAGTATTAATTCTGGACGAAGACAAAAAGGCAAGTTCTTTATCTGGGTTTCAGGGTTTCTTTCTTGTAAGTGTATTTCCTTTTTGTTCTCAAAGATTTGTGTGTGTGCGCGCTTTTACGTATCTGGGTACAAGTATATAGTGGGGAGTTGGAATAAGGTTACGTTCCAGAAACCTTCTTAAAAAATAAGCAGCTTATTTCACATTTTCAAACTAAAAAATAATGTAAATGGAAAATAATTTTTTTATTTTTTTGTACCGTATTAAAGATCTTGATGAGATCTATCAAACAAGATCCATAGTGGTAGGAAAATTATTTACATAAACACATTATTTTTTATCTTGAAATTGCCTTCTTAAAAAATAAGCAGCTTATTGACTTTCTGGAACGGAGCCTAATTCGTTTCTTTCGTATAGATGGGTTGCTGATTCTGTGATTCATTTAACTTTGATCTTGTTTTGAATTCGTCAAGGTTTTGTTTTCGTTTGTGGGCAAAGTTTGATTGATTGTTCTAAAAATATCGACTGGATATGGGTTCACAGGGAAATCTGATGTTTTGACTAAAAGGAACCATTTAAGATTGTTGGTTATGTAATTGAGTTGCAGGAGCATGTATGAGGGAAGATTTTTAGCCTAATGAACACTTACAACCGACTGAATTAAGCAACTAATTGCCAGCTGCACTAACTAACACGGGAGATTTAATGATAGGTCCACTATATAGACATTTCATAAGTCCACAAGTCCACCGAATAGTTTCATAAAGCTACAAGTCCACACAACCTAAACCCTATGGGTACCCTATGAATGCCTTATGAAAGTGTCTAAAATCCTACAAAAGTGTCTAAACTACTAAAACCCTATAATAGGAAAGTGCACTCTAAAACCCTATGAAAGTGCCTAAACTCTAGGGTACCCTACGCTAGGGCAATCTACCCTACTCTAAAATAGGAAAGTGCACCCTAAAATCTTATGAAAGTGCCTAAATCCTAGGGTACCCTACCCTATTTTAGTGTACCCTAAAATGGACTTGAGACCTTACAAAATTAATAAGTGGACTTGTGGGCTTATGAAGTTTACATAATGGGCCTAAGACTAATTTTTTACTAACTAAACGACTGATTACCTAACTAATCAAGAAACGCAACTGCACTCGCTGAGTTTACTAAAAATACAAGTGTACTCAGTGAATTTTGCTTACAATTGACGCCTCACAACCACCATCTTGCTACCGGTACCATGCAGCACCAGCTCCAACAACAATCGTCACTATCACCTCCACCACCACCTACATAGCATCATTTCACGACCACATCTCACTCTACCACCACCACCACCACCACCACCACCATTGCTTCAATGCTGCTACCAACACTGACACCATCACCGAACCACCACACCTTCACCTTGTCACCATGCCTTATCTCAATCTTTTGAGATTTAATTTGGTAGTTACCGGAAACATTTCCCTTAAAGCCGAATATTGTTGCAATTCTTTATCCTTATTCTATGGCTAATGTTCCAAGACAACTTTCCAGTTGCAACATAAATTGAGTTAAAGTTCTTGAAGAGATAATGAAAAAGGAAGAGGAAATTTCACTTAGTGCTCTGTTGTACATAGTTGGAAAGGCTTTACTAGTTGCAATTCATACAATTCCGTATTAATATATATATATATATATATATATATATATATATATATATATATATATATATATTATTATGGGCTGAACAGCTTGGAAAAGTATTTGGTGGTAATGTCCTCTCGCACAATCTAGTGACAGAATTAAGCACTTATACTTATAATGCAGTACTTACATTGCTCTTATTGTGGGTTCTGTTATATTCTCTTTATTTACCTTTTTTAGGTTCTTTCGTGCTTTGAATTGATAGCTTTTACCTTTCAAATCAAATCTCATCCTTGACAACTGACGTTGGGACTCAATGCAGAGAAAACAAAGAAAGAGTGAGTTGAAGATGTGTAGCCCAACTATTGTACTGGATAAAATTGTAGAGAAAATCATTGACATAGTATTCGAATCAGTGGGGCGTCATCTCGGTTATCTTTTTCATTACAAGGAGAACCTGAAGAATCTTGAAGTTGAGAAGAATAAACTTCAGGAGCTAAGAAGAACCATTGAAGGAAAAATTCATGAAGCCAAGACTAGTGGTGAGGTTATTTTGGATAATGTTTCTGATTGGCTAAAGGAAGTGGACGGATTGAGGCAAGGAGTTGAGACGTTTATGGACAAAAAAACTGTTAATGAAAACGTTCAGTGCTTTAAATTCTCATGTCCTGACTTCATTACGAGGTACAGTCTGAGTAAGGAAGCCAAAAAGAAGATGGGTGATGTGAAAAGTCTCTCTGAGAAATCTCACTTTGGTGCAATTGCACACCTTGCGACACCTTCTCCGGAACTCCAATTGCCATCATGTGGGGAATACGTGAGTTTTGATTCAAGAGCATTGGTTTTCAATAGGATCATGGAGGCATTAGAAGATTCCAAGGTTAATGTGATTGGGGTATATGGAACAGGAGGGGTGGGAAAGACAACAATGGTCCAAAAGGTTGGTGAACAAGTGAAAAAAGATGGACTTTTTGATGAAGTCGTGATGGCAGTTGTCTCTCAGGATGCAAATGTGGTTAAAATTCAAGGGGTACTCGCTGACTGTTTGAATCTAAAATTGGAAGCGGAAACTGAAGTGGGGAGAGCATTTAAACTCTGGCATAGATTGAACAATGGGAAGAGAAATCTTGTAATATTGGATGATGTGTGGAAAGAATTGAACTTGAAGGAAATAGGTATTCCTATCACAAATGGAAACAAAGGTTGCAAAGTTGTTCTAACATCACGAAACCAACACGTCTTGAAAAATATGGAAGTTGATATAGATTTCCCAATCCAAGTGTTGTTAGAGGAAGAGGCGCAGATCCTATTTAAGAAGAAGATGGGAAATAATGTGGACTCTCATGATCAACTTCATGACATAGCATATGCAGTTTGCAGAGAATGCCGAGGCTTGCCAGTTGCAATACTTGCAGTTGGAGCTGCATTGAAAGGCAAGAGTATGTATGCCTGGAAAAGTTCACTAGATAAACTTAGAAAGTCCATGCTGAACAACATAGAGGATATTGACCCAACGTTGTTTACCTCTCTAAGGCTGAGCTATGATTACTTAGAATCCACGGATGCAAAATCGTGCTTCTTGCTCTGCTGTTTGTTCCCAGAAGATGCCCAGATTCCAATTGAGGAGTTGGCGAGACACTGCATGGCGAGGAGGTTGCTTGGTCAAAACCCGGACACATTGGAAGAAGCAAGAGACATTGTATGTTCAGTGGTCAATACCCTCAAAACTAGTTGTTTGCTGTTAGATGGCGAAAATGTTAATTTTGTGAAAATGCATGATATCGTTCGAGACATTGCTATTTCAATAGCAAAAGAAGAGAAAGCATTTTTGGTCAAACATGGTGTCAAAGAGTGGCCAGAGACAGGGACTTACGAGAAATACTCGGCAATCTCATTAAGGTCCAAAACTATTCACGAGCTTCCCGATGAGTTGGTCTGTCCAGAACTCCACACATTAATGCTGAAATCTAGCAACAGTAAATTTTATGGTGAACCCAGTATTGAAATTCCAGACACGTTTTTTAGAGGGACAGAGAAACTTACGATTTTAGAGTTGAACGGAGTAGCTGTGTTTCCACCATCTTCACTTGGAAAATTGAAGGAACTTCGAATGTTATGCCTAATTAACTGCAAGTTAGGAGATATAGCAATACTCAAGTATCTCAAGAATAAGCTTGAAGTACTTAGACTTCGAGGTTCTGATATAAAGGCGTTGCCGCCTGAGGTAGGAGAGTTAACTTGTCTTCGGTTGTTAGATATGGGGGATTGTGGCAAGCTTAAAGTGATTCCAAATGGTGTCATATCAAAATTACACCGGCTTGAAGAATTACATTTCCCACATAGGTTCAAGAATTGGAAGGCCACAATAGGCAATGAGGAAATAAGCAAAGTGAGCCTTGACGAGCTAATGTCATTGGCTCGATTATCGACATTAGATATTCACATACCACATCCCAGGTTGTTGCCTACAGGATTTGGTTTTACGAATTTGATCAGATTTAATATTACAGTGGGTGGTCCATCATTCGCATGCGGAGAAGATTATTCATCAATGGCAGTCATGGTGCTCAGCGACATTGATGATGATTTCAACATCTTGGAACGCCTACTTGGCAAACCAAAATGGTCCATTGAAAGAGGTGGACGATACCCATCAAGATCCTTCAATAACTTAACTCAAGTAACAGTAAGTGATTGCAGGTTGAAATATCTCTTCTCCCCCTCCTGCGCAAGAGGACTTCTGCAACTACAACGTCTAGTAATTATAGGCGGAAGTGAGATCATGGAAGCAGTAATTGGAAATGAAGGAGAAAAGGATGAAGAAATAATCACAAATGTTATAAATTTTAGTCGGTTGAAAACTTTGAGTTTGTATGGACTACCACGCCTCATAAGCTTCTATCCTCGGATAAAGAAAGCAACAACAACCGAGAGTCATTCTTTTCCGCCTGCACAATCTCTCTTTAATGAAAAGGTAAGCTTCGTCAACATTATATTTATGAGCAATATTATGGTAACCTCATTTAGGTACTACATGATCTGTCATAATTGCATTGGTAGAAATATCATTTCTTGCAAATGCTTTCTGTATGAAGGAATCCAGAGCATAATGACTTTATTCTTTGTTTCTTTTTGATAAATAGGAAAAAAAGAGCGTATTCTTTTGTTATTTTTTGACCTTAATCATGTAATTAATTATCGAGAATATCCTTGGCCATGGTCCATGGAAAAGTCCAGTGCCTACATACACAGAAGTATCCCGCAACAGTTATTCGATGGGTGTGGATTTCATGTACATTGTTAGATTTTTTGGAAGATTCTAACCTAAAATTAATTGGCTATGGGTGGAGCAGCCTCTAAATTATATTAACCAAGCTTGGGTGGCTTAGATGAGCGATGTGGGAAAAAGTTAGACACTGCCCCTCTCATGCATCTGAGTTTCATATATAGCCATAAAGGATATAGCGATATCTTGTAGCGGTGCGACAATACTACTCAATAATAAGTACTTGTGGACAATGCATGGGTCATTCAAGTTACAATCACTTTAAACTTAATTAAGTTTAGCGAGACAAGTTTATTTCCTTGTAATATAGTTAATGAGAGATTATTTAGTGCCCGAATCCTAACCCAAACCCTTCGATGTGGGCAGTGAATAATTTTTCTTAATCTAATTATGTACTTTCAAATATGCATGACATAACGGTCCATTTTGTAGCTCCCGACTTGAAGATGCTTGCTCGAACTTGCAAATTCTTTGCAAAATCAGTATTTGCTTATTTACTTTTGGCAAATGCTATGGTGTCTATCCTTATGGTGTCTCCGTTATGCCTCTTGTGGTTTTCGGTTATGCCTTTTGTGGTTTCAGTCATGTCATGTGTGGTTCCATATTATGCCATGTGTGGATCCGTGTGTTGTATAACATGGAACCACAAAGGGCATTACGGAAAATCACAATAGACATAACCGAAAACCACAAGAGGCATAACCGAAACCACAAAAAGCATAACCAAAAACCACCAAAGGCATAATAGAGACGTAAGGATAGACGCCATAGCATTATCATTTACTTTTATTTGCTTAGGCATAAGCAATAAGCAAATACATAAATAAGCTGAGTTTGTTTGGCTACCTATTTGCTAATTGTATTGACCCTTTGCCCTTATACAAAATCCCATGCATTTAAAAATGCAGGAAAAATAGTCATTTAACGCAAAAATAATCAAGTAAGAAACGAAGTATCCCATCAAACTTGCATGTTTGCTTATTGCTTGTTTATTGGAGTATTTTTAAGCAAACAAGCGAGGTTACAAAACTAAAAATAAATATGATTAAGGTGGTAATAGCCAACCCCGGTGGTTCAATTGACCCACCACGGTTTGCCACGTACGCCCGGTTCAGCTGGCCGTTTAAAACATTTAGGCCGGTTTTTGTTTATCAGAATTGTTTTCGAGTGACACCAGACCGGAAGTGACAGTTCACCCGGTCGAACCAGCCGATCCGATCCAGATTTTAAGACAATGCTTCAAGGTATACTATATTTGGAAGAGTTATTTAAATAGTGTCATGTACACAATTTTCAGGTTGCTTTCCCAGCCTTGCAGGAATTGTATATTCAAAGTGTTCCTACAATAACAGCGATTTGGGACATGCAAAGATTCCCAGTCCTTGAAAAAGCAGCAGATTCATCATTTTCCCAATTGAGGATGATGCAAGTCTCCTATTGTTCCAATCTGGTGAATGTGGTACAAGGGTTTCCGAATATGGAAGTGAGAGGCGCGAAAGAAATAAAAGAAGAGCAAGTCGACCATAATTATGTCCTCCAGTTCCCTCAACTAAGGATTCTGACACTCTATCATTTGGGAAGACTTTCAAGTTTCAACAACACTTCTATAATAACCGAAACACGACCCTTGTTGATCAACCACCAGGTATGAATGTTCCAATTCTGTGAATTACCCGTGGCCATATTGCACACGAGAAAAGAAAGATTAGGAATATTACACTTCAATTGAATTTTTTTTAATAATTAAGAGTTTTATCGAATGCGAAAAATAGGTATGTGGATATGTTAGACAGTATTGAAATTACAACCTTATACTGGCAAAATAAAAAAATCACCGAATTTAAATTAAAGATTTCCACTTCTTATTTGAGTTTTTGAATCTTAATCTGAATACATTTTCCTTGAATTATAGCAAACATTTATATTTTCCTAAGCTTGATTTGTAGTCGATTCTGAGCCTATAAACTCACTTCACTAATATTTAGCAATTTGCTTTCGATCGCAATTGTAGCATTATCAGTTTCACAACCAAGAAGAAAACCCTTAGGACACGATTGTGCCCGCTTTTGTTTTCATGCAGGAACATTGCTGATGGTGTTAGTGCATGTTTTTGCATATGCATGTGCGTGTTTACCGTTTATCATCGATTTATGCAAGTTTGTTTAACTTGCATGTCACATGGACATCTAGTGAAAACTAGTGTCGAGCCACAGGCAACCATGATTTGTTAACTTGATGCTTACTTTTGGAAGCCCCTCATTCTATATTTTGGGGGTTTAAATTTTCCTCCTTCTTTTGGTTGCTGTTGTTTGATATTACCTATCTTGGAGTTGAATGTTTTAGAAACTTGTGTTACGAGTGTTGCAGGTTGCATTCCCTGCTTTGGAGGAATTATCCATTTTTTCAGTGCCAAACATAACAGAGATATGGGACAAGAACTTACTTCCAGCTGAATCCTTTTGTTTACTGAGGTCTTTGAAAGTCTGGGGTTGTGAGAAACTAATGAATGTGGTCCCGTCACACATGCTCCCACTATTGCGGAATATAAAAACCCTCGACGTTTACAAGTGTCCGAAGATGGAAGTGATCGTAGTCTTGGAGAAAAAGGAAGAAGGAACACAAGAAGCCACCAATAAAGATATCATCCTGTTCCCCGAACTAACGAAAATGACCCTTTACGCATTGGAAAACTTTAAAGGTGTTTGCGCCTACAAATCCGAAGACCAACTCAACTTCAACGTGAAGGTACTTATTTTCTTACCTGTTTTAGTAGATCATGGCCTTTGGGGTGCATTTAAAAAGAACTCGCTACGCATATTTATCCATGCATTCATGCTTTAAAACCAATGGATGAAACAATAGAGAAGTGGAGTTGGAAAATTTGCTATTGGAGATGTAAATATAAGTAAATGTGCTTTCACAAGGGAGCAGGAAAGGCTAAAAGCGAGCAGAGAGTTCTGATGTCATTTCTTTCCGCATATAAGCAAATAGAATTTCCAGATTTGATTCCAAATTTCCAATTCAGTTAATTATTTACGTTTGAATACCGAACTTTGTGGTCTTCAATACAAGAAAATTAGACTCCGAGTTTCATTTTCAACTCATGTCCATATTTAAGTAAAAAGATTTTTTTTTTTTTTTTTTTTTTTTTTTTACAGAGAAGTACACTTTAGCAAATTGAATAACTATCATGTGAGGAGAAATGGTTGAGTTTAGTGCTCCCAAAATTTACATGCATCTCATACCCGCGGAAATTTTCTTAGATGTTCGTCATCCAAATAGGAAAAAGAAAAGAAAAAGGAAATTCAAATTTAAAACATGAGTGAAACTAAAGAAAACATGCAACCACGAGTGTCGTAGTTCGTATTTGTACGATATAAAACCTCTTAGAAAACCATGAAACCATATAGATGCTTCATACTCGTCCAATATATGAATTCAGGAACAATTGCCAAATGGGAAACAATATCAGGAAAAAAAATCGTTCGAGAAAAATACCCTACAAGAGTTCACTAACAATTCAATCAAGGGAAAAATTCAAAATACCCCCCAACCTTTAGACCAAAATTCAATTAGGCTCCCAACCTTTTAAAAACTTCAATTTTACTTCCACTGTTATCTTCCGTTAATCAAAACGCCCCCTTCCGTCTGAATGACTAATGGATTCCGTTACAGGCTCCGTTAAATATCATCCCAATCGAATTTTGATGATCCAAGCCGCTCAATGTGTTCAAAACATGATTTTAAGGGTACCCGCATGAAATTAGTAAAAAAAATGATCGGGAAGGGTTTCATCTGACCAGTTTTTTATTGATTCAATAAAAAACTGGTCAGATGAAACCCTTCCGATCATTTTCTTTTTAAAAACTACTTTAAAATCATGTTTTGAACACATTGAGCGGCTTGGATCATCAAAATTCGATCGTGAAATGGGAGAAACCGAAGTAAAATCCGAACGTTCGGACTTGAACAAAATCCGGATCAATCCGCCCCTCCTCTTTCCCAATCGAATTTTGATGATCCGAGCCGCTCAATGTGTTCAAAACGTGATTTTAAGGGTACACGCGAGAAATTGGCAAAACAAATGACCCGAAAGGGCTTCATCTGAATAGTTTTTTTATTGAACTATTCAATAAAAAAATATTCAGATGAAGCCCTTACGGGTCATTTTTTTTGCCGATTTCTCCGGGGTACCCTTAAAATCACGTTTTGAACATATTGAGCGGATCAGATCATCAAAATTCGATTGGGATGCTATTTAACAGAGCTTTTAACGAAATCCGTTAGTCATTCTGACGGAAGGGGGCGTTTTGATTAACGGAAGATAACGTTGGGAGTAAAATTGAAGTTTTTAAAAGGTTGGGAGCCTAATTGAATTTTGGTCTAAAGGTTGGGGGGTATTTTGAATTTTTCCCTTCAATCAATCCCTTCCAACGTCACGGCTGTTTCAAGCTTAGCCCGCTACTTCATTTGCTACTTCAACTAGCTATCCTAGCCTGAAAAGCATATATATTGCCATCGGGTGGCTTACTTTCTCTTCTGTCTCAGTGACAAACAAAAAGGAAAAATTATTTCAAGAAATGGGAGAGCATATCAAAACTAGGCTAGAGGTTCCTCATCCTTTCCTATTCCATTTAGAACAAATCCCCATGCATATTTTTGTTGAGTGAAGTATTTTTTTTGTGCACGCCTATGCAATGTCACAAATACTTTTCTTTTGTGTGAAGTGAACTGAATATCCAAAATATGCCATCTTTAAACAATTTCATTCTTCATTCAGTCTCTAAATGACGTGACAAAAATGAATTTTTGCAGGTTGTGTTCCCAAAGTTGAGGTTTCCAAATCTTGACGAGCATTCGAACAAGATCTTCACCGAAGCAACATCTAAAAAAAAGGTATCAATGAGGTGTTGTGAATTTTAACTTGTGTGGGCTTTCTTTCTCAACCATGTTAGGGTTCGTTGGCCGAACTCTTAAAATTGAAAACAAACTACTGAACTTCGCAGGTCCGGCTAGGTACCCACTCATATTTGGGAGAAATTTTTCAGTGCCGGGTGGGCAAGGCCACGTGGTGCCGTGCACCATCTCGGCCGTCCAATGAAGTTTTGGACGGTCAGATCTGTTCGGTTAATTTCAAAGTGTAAAATGACTAAAATACCCCTCGGCAGCCGAACAGATATCAGCCGTCCAAGACTTCATTGGACGGCCAAGATTGGTGCAGGGCACCATGTGGCCCCGTGCCCACCCGGCACTGAAAAATTTCTCCATATTTGGACATAACATATGCACCCTTTTTTGGGTCCTTGGATGTTAACCATTCCATCTCAACTCTTGAATAATTAGAAGGTTAAAACTGGGCTACCTGAGTAACCGATCACTCCTAAAAACCTCTCTCCATTTTCTCTTGCACAATTCGATCTGTAAACCCTAACTAAATGCACTTCATCCCTCCTTATACTTGGACCTCTCAGTCTCAACGTAGGAGCAAAAAGAAAATAGGCATGCACATTATCCTTTCCCCTCCGATTCTCCTTTCCTTATCTTTGTGCATAGTTTTTTCTTTTTCCATATATGATGGTGGGATTTGCTATACGTTGCTTTGTTACATTGATCATTAAAACAAAACATAAAAATTTGATGAACTTTTACAATCTTGACCATTATTAGATGAAGAACGAATGCCCAATTGTTTTAGAGTTAAAGTGTCCGGACTCCGGAGCCACGAATTTTTTTTTGGTTATTTGGTTGTTTGCATGACGAATTCATTTTTTATCTATGCATGAATGCAAAGTTTCTACTTTCTTTGTGTGTTTCTATCACCGAAAACATTGGGTTAGCCCTCTGAACAGCTCCAATAATATAAAGTCCAATTCTGTCTAGCCTAACAGAGATGGGGATGTGAGTGAAGATGAAGAAGATCAAGATGAAGGCGACGAAGATAAGAGTGAATGAGGAGGACGACAAGGAGGAGAGTGAAGAGGACAATAATGAGAGTGTATGCAACAGGGATGAGAGTGAAGGCAACGAAGATGAGAGTGATCAGGAGGACGACAAAGATGAGAGTGAAGACAACAATAATGAGAGTGAATGCAACAAAGATGAGAGTGAAGATGACAATCGGATGTCTGGGATACAGATGATTGAGCAAGTGGCTTTGTGAAATCTAATATTTATGTGCTGTTTTTTTTAGGGGCAAATTACATTTTTTCCAAAAAAAAACACTTGCAGTCTGTGGTGAAATTCCTTTTTTTTTTTTTGGTGGTACTTGAATATTTTGGTAATGGTTGGAGTACTTGGTTGATGGCAATAATGTTTATCAGGTTCGTTTGACCATATTGTGAATGGTATTTCTACAAGGATTAGTTCTATGGTTAATCTTCACGTTATATCACTTTCGCATTGCTAGATTAATTTTGGTAATGGTTTGGATCATTTGGTTAATTAAGCATGCTGCCGTTAACAAGAATTTTCATGATCAAGCATGGATTCTTGTGTGTTGTTTCGGAGCAGGGGTGTTTGATGTTAATCGAGTTGAATTTCTTGCGGAGAATTTATCACATTAACTGGACATTTGAGATGTAGTTCGAGTAGAATGTGGCATTAAGCCGAATTATCTTGAATATTCACGGATTGGAGAATTTTGTACTTTTCAGATTCCTTGGTACGTACCCACCGTACCCAGACTCTATTTAAATAACTACCGTGGAGAATAAACCTCTTGTTGGAAAAATGGTAGATTTGTTTGAATATTTTGGTGACTCTAAATATGAACAATATCTATATTTTTAAGTGTGAATGAGAATTATCTCATTATGGGAATCGAAAAAGCAAAGGGACAAGCACGCGCTGTCACCGAACACCTAAATTAGACCAAAGCCAGGGTCGAGACTTAGGATTCATGGGCCCGCAACCAGTGGTTCGAGGTCTGTGGTCTAGTCTAGGTTGGTTTGGAATTGATTGTGCTTTGGTGGGACTGAACCGTTCGCATTTGGATGGTCCAGTTACAAAATCAGTTGTGCGCAACTGATTAATACCGGGTAGAATGCCCAATAAAACCCATGATTTGATTATGGGATCAATTGCTAGATTATTGTTGTAGCAGTTTTTTTTTTTCCAGAAATTGAATTTGTCATATTCAATTTTCCCTATTGAATCCTGGTATTCAATGTGAAGGCTCCCCTATTGAATTTTCGTAATTACAAATTGCAATGCACCAATCACCATGTTCAAAAATTCATGGTAAAGATGCAATCAGTTATGTTGACCGAAACCCGGAAAGCATACCCCTTCAGAAACCAAGATCTAAGCATAACATAAAGATTTCAACTGACATAGCTATTAGTATTCGATCAAGCTAACTTTCTTAAGAAACACACTTCCTTGCAACATATAAACTATGAACAGTTCTAGTGATTGTTTTGGACTCGAGATGGGCGCAAACGGTACGAAACACCCGAGTCCAAAATTGGACCACACTAAAGGATTAACACTAGACTAGAACTTGGTCCGCTAAAAACGGTAGAATCCATGGAAGCAAACAAGATAAAAAAAATATATATATATATATTCAAAGCCATGAAGGTTCCTACTAAATGTAAGATAATGATGTCATTAGTCCCTACTTTTTTTCCTCCTTGGGAAATAATGCTGTCCATAAAAATGGCAATTACTGCTTTACAAAATGGCGTTGTCAAATTATGCTAACAAGTCCTGTCTTCTTTTACAGAATCATAATCCACCCAATTGAGAAGCGAGATCGATGAAAATGTCTTCTCTACATGGAATAGTGAGACCACCCATTGGATGGTCAAACCCAAATTCTTCCTCGGCTTGGCTTAAAAAGTCTTCAAATGAAGGATTGCTCAAGTACGATATCGGGATCACGAATCGCTTCTTTTCGCTCTCTCCAACATAAACAGCGACATGGCCCTTTGGAACATCGGCTACTGCTGCTGTTGAGGAAGCTGCTTTGTTTGCTGCTGTCAACGAAGACCGGCGAAGGACTTGTTTGGCATGCATAATCTGACGCATACGAATGGCCATTGTTTTCAATTGGAGTATCCCGGCCCACTTGACAAACAAGAAAATGAAGCAAAGGAGGTTCAGAACCTGTGAAAGTTTACAAGTGAAGAATTTGAAGCTTGTGTTTTGTTGGTTTTAGACTCACCGATATGCTTATATATAGAGGATCAATGGTATGTGGAAAATTACATGAAAACTAGAGTGAGTGGTCAAGGGTAATCAAGGATGGGGTCTACTTAACGAAAACACCACATGAAGAATCACATGGTTTTGTTTTCCTACTCAGCCATCACATTAAATTGTATTAAAAGATAGGCCAGAGTACTGAAAGTTAGTTGGAAACCACCATATCCCTAGTTCCCTACCACATTTTGTGACAAAACCTGCAAAAGGGTCCCCTTAAAATTCAAGAGATAATCCGGTTGGATTAGAAGTGCTTACACCATCCAACTCCTCTCATTAACATAAGCATCTGTGTTACATGGATCCTTCTAAATGACCCAAATCTCGGTGCAGCCGGTACTCATATTCGGATAAAGCTACGGGATCCATGTTCTGACGTAGTATTTAGTTTGACATTCACCCAAAAGTAAATTTTTTACGATTCCAATTGTCATGAAACTCCTACAGTATGCATGAAATGCTCCAAGGCACCTTGTAAACACCATTTGTTGGACAAATTAAAGAAATATAATAACAATTTTGAACATTTCAGCGTATCCATGTGTCCTTGAGATGCTATGCATTGTGGTATATTACAATTAATTGTTCCTTATAGCTATAGGTTGCAGATGTTAGATTTTTATTTAAAACCGTTGGGCAGACAAACTTATATAATTTTAACATTTCTAAGACAAAAACTATCATGATTCAAAAGAAATTTTGAAATTTGGGCAGGGCGGTCGCCCGAATTTCATCATTGGTGCTCAGCGTGAGCGGTTACCGCTTAGGACTGGCGCCCAATATGATCTATAGAACCAAACGGTTAGGTGCACGAGGGTGAGCCACGTCTCGATGAATACCTGATAACAAAGCGAGCGGCAAGTGCTCGGACTTAAATGTTGGTAACCATATGAATCATCTTTGCGTGCACCTGTCCACCCAATTCAATAGCATATAGTCTAGCACGCAGATATAGCAGCCGATAGAGTGAAATTCTAAAAAATTCAATTTCAACATGAGCATCTTTTGAACAAGTTCAAGTCCCTCAACATGGGCATCTTGTAAGAAGCAAAGGAGTGGAGGAGTATTTGACTGCGTTGATTTTTCTGCCCGATGATGTATTGCAATCAAACCGATCATATAAGTTAGGTTCGCGCAAGGTCTGAATTGGTTCGGTTTCGAAATTAGTACATGTTGAGATTTTTTGAAATCTGTCATCATCATTGTATTTTGCTTGTAGTTATACCATCAAGCAGTGGTATACTCCTTGCACCCCACAAGTACTTGGTTTCAAATCACTGGGTTGGATTGAAATAAAGGATTTTGTTTTCGGTAATAAGTGATGGTGAGAAGTCTATAACAAGGGGCCCATTGAAGAACATGGTCTACTAGCAGCATATTACAAGTTCACATGGTAGCGTCTGTCAACCTTGCAATTCCCCTCATTTAGGACTCTTTAGTTTCTCAAGTTGAATTGGTGGTTGGCCAAATTCATGTCATGCCTGTTTCTCAATGTCCTTGTGTAGACCCTACCCAGACTTCTTCACCACTATCTTCCATTTCGTTTTTTTGATTGGTAGATGTCTCAACTTTATCCCTAATCAAACCATCTTGACATTATCTTTGGATCAAATCCACTGGTTTAGTTTGAATCAAAGGTTCGTAGGGTAAGCAGCTGTAAACTACCAACAGAACACATTCCAACTCCATTGTCCCCACATTCCAACTCCATTGTCCCCACCTTTAATTTCAATTGGGAAGACATAACCATGAGATGATGTTGTTATTTAAATATTGATGGATGTAATATATTTTGATGTTGATCTGTTTCAGATAACTTCTTAAGACTTTTAGACATGAAAAAACTGATCATCTATGGGTATGTGAGTCCATCCATTTCATTTTATACCATGGTCATAGGCTGTCGAAGTATTTGTTTCAAATGTAATTCATTCAATTCTTCATTTTCTTATGCAGCTCAATCCTGACTGGAAGAAAATTGTAAGATCATCTATATCGATTCTTCTTTGAATTCTATTTCTTCAATTTTTTGTACAAAGGCCATGATTCAGTAGAAGGGGAATTATATTTTAATAGTGGATGATTTTGAATCGAACTGCGATCTTTATTTAGGGAGAACCACGTAAAAATCAGTATGTCATGGTTTGCCGTTGTTTACTTCTTTTTTTCACAAGTCGTATGACATTAAATTTTCTTGCTAGATGATTGAAATGGTATATGAACTATAACACCATATTTTTTTTTTGACATGTTGCATTGGCTAACCAATAACAGATATCGAGTTGGTTGGAGCTTGAAGCTTAGAAAACCTGCAACTTTATTATCAATGATTCAGTAGAAGTGGAATTACATTTTTATATTCAATTGAAGGGCTGATTATGTTTTGTCTTTTTTCCTTGATTTTAGAAAACTTGATGAATAAAAGCTAGATGTTGCTATATTATCATTAAGTTTAATTACTGATTTTGTATTCTTACATTCTGAAGCTTGATTTTTTTTAAGCACATAAAGTGGATTTTGTAATTACAATTGAGTTTTGCCAGTTGTGATCCATAGTTTGTAGTGCGGTCGAACGGGCTGTGAATTTAAATGGCTGGTGATAAGTGCCTTAAGGTATGGGCGTTACAACTATTAGTTTGTTAGTTTGTTTATGTGCTGATTCAAGTTAACCGATGGATAAACTTGAACTATTATTATTATTATTTTTTTTTTACGTAGTTAGAATTTTGCGAATGGGGCCTTGGCCTTCAAAATTGGATGTGAATTGAATACCAATTTCGAGCCGTGCCTTCAGGCCCAAGGAAGTTTCAGTACCCATATATCTTGCTTTCCAAAATAAGGAGAAGAATACTCATAATTGCTTTGCTGTTTGAATACCCATAATGAAGTTTCAATACCCATATATCTTGCTTTCCAAAATCCAAAATAGGGAGAGAATAATTGCTTTGCCAATAAATTCGCTTATTGCCAAAGAACAACTCAATGGCTAGGATTTATAAAGAAAAATGAGTCACTCAATGGCTAGAATGGCAATTGTTGCCATTTTCAACTTTGCCTTGCCCACTTTGCATCGCCGTATAGGAAATGAATAATTGGGAAATCATTTATTGCTGGGGTATTAGAATGGAAATGAATAAAGGGTTATGATTTATGCAAAAAATGTGTACTAAGTTTAACGGTCAAGATTTATACAGGAAAAATGTGTGGGCCACCACACCGTCGCAATTTGTTGGTTATGGGTATTCTTCTCCCTATTGAAACGGTAAAGCAATTATGAGTAAACCTACACATAATTATATCCTTTGAGAAAATAATACTACTATTCTTCTTAACTTTCTTCCACTCTCCTTCCCCATCCCCACTTTGCTTTCGAAACGAAAAGCTATAATTGAGGTGAGTATATTACATCACTCTGATTGGTTTAACATTCTGAGAGTTACTATTAACTCTCGGCACAATTTTCAATAAATTTTTTTTCAGTTCGTTGTAAAATTGGCCGTTAGTTTGATTTGCATTTTCTATTTTGATGGTCTTAACACATTTTCGTTTTTGGTACATTTTTTTTCCACTTCATTTTCTATTTCAATGTTCACTCAGCCATGCACAATTAATAAATTAAGGAAACTGATTTTTTTTTTTGACCAAGGAAACTGATTCCATTTCGTTTTTTTTTTTTTCCTTCTATCGTATGCGTTGGTGTATATATACTACATGGGAGGTAATATTTTCTATCTATAAATAAAAAGAGAGGGTTGGACATTAAATAAAAAGACTTGATTGGGTGAACAATGACATGCTATAATGGAAAATAAATTGATTGATTTCTGAAATTGCCATGGAAAGCAAGATATATTGTGTTGTTTCCCTATCAAGTTTTGAGCTTTCTAACGGTACATGTGACAAACCAAGTAGAGAAACCTTCGTTCTTCTCATTAACATGAGTTTAAAACATAAAATTATACTATTTCCTAATTATGCATATTATTCACAAATTTCAATGTCGAGGAAATGTTCTGCAATAATCAAAAAGGATTTACAGCATAAATAATTTGAAAAGTCATCACCTAATTTTGGGTTCAGGCATTCTTAGACTCATTTCATCTTTTCTCTCTTCCAAAAAAAAAAAAACTCCATTTTGTCTTAGTCACTTATTTCGTGACTATGTTTTTATAAACTTTGTCTACCCCGCCCCTTATATTGGATTTTGCTCTTTTCTATTAGCAAATTACTCATGCCTACGTCACTCCAAACTATGTCAAATAATTTAAATTCAGTGAGTACATGGTAAGTGTAGTTAAAAACTTGAGAATGCATAAGAATTTTCTTTAAGTACTGTATTTTTTCGGAAACCAAACGTGAATCAAATCTTTTTAACAGAAAAAGATTGGAATATTGGACTTTCAAAGCATGGGATTTTTTTTTTAAAATTTCATGTTACTGTATTAGGCTTTTAAATGGCTGATTTGTGGTAAAATAAATTGAAATTGAGATGATGTTGTTATTTAAATATTGATGGAGGTAATATATTTTGATGTTGATTTGTTTCAGATAACTTCTTAAGACTTTTAGACATGGAAAAACTGATCATCTATGGGTATGTGAGTCAATCCATTTCATTTTATACCATGGTCATAGGCTGTCGAAGTATTTGTTTCAAATGTAATTCATTCAATTCTTCATTTTCTTATGCAGCTCAATCCTGACTGGAAGAAAATTGTAAGATCATCTATATCGATTCTTCTTTGAATTCTATTTCTTCAATTTTTTGTACAAAGGCCATGATTCAGTAGAAAGGGAATTATATTTTAATAGTGGATGAGTTTGAATCGAACTGCGATCTCTATTTAGGGAGAACCACGTAAAAATCAGTATGTCATGGTTTGTCGTTGTTTACTTCTTTTTTTCACAAGTTGTATGACATTAAATTTTCTTGCTAGATGATTGAAATGGTATATGAACTGTAACGCCATATTTTTTTTTTTGACATGTTGCATTGGCTAACCAGTAACAGATATCGAGTTGGTTGGAGCTTGAAGCTTAGAAAACCTGCAACTTTATTATCAATGATTCAGTAGAAGTGGAATTACATTTTTATATTCAATTGAAGGGTTGATTATGTTTTGTCTTTTCTTCTTGATTTTAGAAAACTTGATGAATAAAAGCTAGATGTTGCTATATTATCATTAAGTTTAATTACTGGTTTTGTATTCTTACATTCTAAAGCTTGATTTTTTTTAAGCACATAAAGTGGATTTTGTGATTACAATTGAGTTTTGCCAGTTGTGATCCATAGTTTGTAGTGCGGTCGAACGGGCTGTGAATTTAAATGGCTGATGATAAGTGCCTTAAGGTATGGGCGTTACAACTATTAGTTTGTTAGTTTGTTTATGTGCTGATTCAAGTTAACCGATGGATAAACTTGAACTATTATTATTATTTTTTTTTTTTACGTAGTTAGAATTTTGCGAATGGGGCCTTGGCCTTCAAAATTGGATGTGAATTGAATACCGATTTCGAGCCGTGGCTTCAGGCACGGGCAATTTCTAGTAAGGTACAAGCCGGCACCCCCTTCAAAAGAATTATAAACTCTACGATGCAATGAGAATTGGGATGGCAAAGGGAAGAGTCGGGGGTGGATACTACTATTTCTGTCCTCGATTCCTGAACCCAAATTCCTCTTCATCTCCGCCCCGATCTCTACCGGGGATTTATTTTTACCCCCCTCCTCCCCCCCCTGGCAATAGAAATCAATGTATCGTGTGAATGCATACCGGATTTAATGTGCATACGGTGAACGTCCTATTCTTGAATCATTTTCTTTCTTAATAATGTTAGCCCAATCTTATCGATCTAGAGTTTATTTATTGTCGGCCACATGCACTTGATGATGTTTTTTTTTTTTTTTTTTGTCAATTTGTGAAAGAAAGCATTTCTGCATTCACACTCAGCCCCGTTCCGGAACATCTTTTTAAAAAATAAATACTTATTTCACATTTTCAAACTCAAAAATAGTGTAAATGAAAAATATTTTTGATTTTTTTTACACAGTATAAAAGATCTCATCGAGATCTTTCAAACAAAATCTATATTGCATATTTTTTTAGATTTTAATAAATTCATTATTTTTTAACTTAAAATCGTTCTTTTAAAAAATAAAGACTTTTTTTACGTTAGGGAACGGGGCTGAGAATTACAAAATGGATACACTTTTTACTAATGATTTGATAGAATCAAACGTGCAAAAACTAGCTACGTTCAACAACCAGTTTTAAGGGAAACAAATACGGAGTATTAATGTGATCTCACGTCGGTAACATAATGGCACCACGTACTGATGTGACTCGACGCGTTGCAGTACTTAAGTTACGTAAACGCACTTGCTAAGGTTATGTAAAATAAGGTACAAGCCGGCACCCCCTTCAAAAGAATTATAAACTCTACGACGCAATGAGCATTGGGATGGCAAAGGGAAGAGTCGGGGGTGGATACTACTATTTCTGTCCTCGATTCTTGAACCCAAATCCCTCTTCATCTCCGCCCCGATCTCTACCGGGGATTTATTTTTACCCCCCAAACGGGAAACGGGGATCTCTGTGGGGAACCTGGGATCCAAAGATTTCAAAACTTTTTTAAAAAAAAGTCACATTGCCATTAGAAAATACAAACCATGAAACTAAATTCAAAAAACAAAGACAATCTAAGCTGCCATTACAATTGATAATCAGTGTCAATTTCAACTTTCATCAAATTTTGGAAAACAGAAAGCCTCTAAAAAAATACTTCATGTAGTACTTTTGACATGAACCATTTGTTCATTGGTTAATTGGGGGGGGGACCAAAATGTTTCGTATTGCCATTTAACACAAAATAGTACAACTACAGGTATCAGAGTAAAAATTATGTATATATATAGTAGGCTAGTGGGATGGGGCTCGGGAACCCTAACTTATGTATATATAATTATTATATATAGTAGGCTAGTGGGGTGGGAATGAGGTGGGGTGGGGATCGGGGCGGGGATGGAGAGGGTACTAACTCATACCCATCCCCTACCCGTTCCCCACTTTTTAAAAAAAATTATTTCCATATCCTATCCGATCCCCAAATAATCCCGAATCCCCTACCCATTTGGGGCGGGGAACGGATAGGGTTGGATCGGGTAGGCCGAAATTGCCATCCCTAAATGAGCGACCACCCCTCACTCTAATTTTTTAAAGGCTTAACAATAAATAGAAAATATATATAACTGAGTCGAAAACATATATATAACAATAAATAGAGGCTGCCTCCAAAGTCTAAATGATGTGGGATTTTTACAGGTGAAAAATTGAGAATTTTATTAATTGAATATCACAATGTTACATAACCCTCAAATTTTATGTTTTGCTATATTTTAATCCTTAACCTTTAGAAATTAATGTTGGTATCCTTGTATTTCAAAAGTTACCACTATTTGATTATTTTTTCTAAAATACTAGAGGGGGCGAGCCTATATACTTTCATTGGAAATTTATTTATTTTAATATAATTGTAAAGTTTATTTTTTCTTCTTGTAGGGGCGATCATCCCTACTGGCCCCTCCCTGACTCTATCCCTGCTCTTATGTATGAATTTTCTAAGTAAAAATACAATTTGTGCTAAATGCAGGCAACACGTTCTACTTCATACCTCAAATCACGTGCGACATGCATCCGGATACGTTGTACGGTGCTGATCGATGCACAGAACTTTCTTGCATGCATGTGCTGCCTGCCCCATTTCCATCCAGATTAGCGTTGGTTGTTGATTGAGGGATCTCTTTCGACCTAAAGATGTTTACAGTAGTTTAATGATATGGAAACCACATAAATTAAAATTAAAATAGAGTCTACTTACCCAAAAAAAATAGTCACGCCTACCGTCCATCATGCATCCATGAGAGGAAGTTTAGCTATAAATAGACAGATAACATGCCAATGAGAACAACCAAGAGACGCGGGGAGAGAGAGAGAGAGAGAGAGAGAGAGAGAGAGAGAGAGAGAGAGAGAGAGAGAGAGATGGAAGTGAGTCAAGTGCTTCATATGAATGGAGGAATTGGAGGAGCAAGTTATGCAAGCAACTCATCAGTACAGGTATATAAATGCCCGGTGTATTTAATTGTTTATGGATTAAACTACCCCTGAAATATTTGATTGAATATAACTCCAAAATACATGGTAAATGTCTCAAATTTGGTGGATTAAAAGCATCTCAAGCAAAGGTAGCAAATATCAATTTTGTTTTGGGAGCTTCAGCCCAATCTTCAAAAATTAAGCTATGCACCCTTAAAGTTTGTATCATCCATCTACAAATTCGAAAGTTGAGTACATTTTTATTGATGATGGACTATGTCAATTTTAAAGAATACATGTTTTATTCCAATTTACATTTGCTTTCTTTGTTACCGCTTGTTTTGTACTTGAATGTTTTAAGGTTTATTTACTATTTCAATTTTATCCTTTGGTCACTTTCAACTGCTATATATAACGCTAATTGTTCTCATGCTTTCTCCCTACTCCATTTTCAAAGCTTTCCCACTCCCCTAGAATTTTTTTTTTTTTTTTTATCTCAACATGAGTCTTATAAATATTCCGGAAAATAATTTTTACCTCCCAAAAATATCCCATATCGATGATAGACAATCTCCATTTCCGTCTCAATCTTTTGAATCACATACACAAAATGTGGATGATTCATTGGCAGGGCTAGAAAAACAAGAGGTGACAACTTATCTATTGTTGAAGATTGAACTATTAAATAAATGACAATAGTGAATTGTAATATCTAAAAGGAAAGGAAGTCCGTTCTTAAATTATTAAAGATATAAAAAGATAAATAGTTAAGTAAAATTTGAAGCTAAATTTTTTAAATTCTGCTGGAGATGTCCCAAATATGTAGTCTATTTGATATATAAGGATATCTCTGATAGTTCGGTACAGTACAAAGGTGGTTAATTTGGTAGTGCCACGTTTTTAACTAGAACCAAAATGATTTTTGGTGACAAAACCTCTTGACAAAATCCAGATATCCTTACCAAATGGTGTATTTTTGTGAGAATCCGGATTTCGTCACTGAATGGAACATTTTTGGGTGACGAAAATGAATTTTGTCACCAAAACATGGGTGTTTGGGAGTCTATTTTTTGGCTTTTTATTTTCAGCTTTTTGACTTTTTGACTTTTTGAATTATGGTCAGAATGTGTTTTGAGTATGGTAAAAATGTTTGGGAGATATGTGCAGAATGTATTTTAGAACAGTAGTAGTGTTTGGTAGATGATTTATGAAAATAAATTATGAATTGATTTTTTACCAAATTGTCCTCAGCCTTTATTATTGTTTTTACAGTCAAAGGCCAGTAAACTGAAAAGCACCAAACTGATGGCCTTTTTCAAATGTTTTTTGATTAGCTATTTTTTAAATTTTTTTTTGAAATGTGGACATACAAGAACTGTTTTGGGTTATTCTCAGCACAAACACGAAACTAAGGCCTTTTTCAAGCTTCACAAGCAAAATGTTCCACACCTGAAAGCGGTTCTGTCAAGTATCGAAGAACCATGGTTAGCTAGAACCAAATGCAGATTCTGTGAGAGGTGGTGTAGATCTGGGAAATCAAGGGAGGGCAAAACTGGTAATTAGCTAGAATGGTTTGGGTATTTTGGTAATTCAATGGAAAATGGAAAAAGCCAAAAATGGAAAAAGGACCTCCCGACCTCCTTTTCCATTCTCGCTTCTTCTGTGAAAATGAGTGAATGAGTTTTGGGAGAATGACGTTTCAAAATGAAGAACCAAACAACTAAAATGAAAAAATGGAAATGTGAAAATGGAAAAATGACCTTACCAAAGGGTAATATTTGGAGACGAAATATCTTTCGTTGCCGATGGGTAGCTTTTGGTGACGAAACTCATATTTCTTCACCAAAATAATATTCAGGAATTAGGCATAGCGGGGGCACCAATTTTCTTTGTAACCATAATATATGAGTTACAGTTAACCAAATTTACACCAAAATAATTTTACCATTCATGATAAAGTAACAATTTTAAAGTATATATGTATATTTTAATAACCAATTACTTGGATAAACTTGCGCACCTCGACTATATGTGTTAAAACAAAATTTTCACATGTTCATCATTTAGTTTTCTATTATTAACTCTACTAGTACATATTTTGGGGACCAAAAGTGTACAAATGCAATGTGTGGATTCATATTGAGTACTATAAAAATGATCAAAGACGTTAGGAGAGTGGAGGGACACCTTGGTTTTTGGCCGTGGGAGGATAGGTCAGAGCAGTACTGGTGTGGATTGTTAACGGCGCTAGCCGCAGTGAAAGATTTTTTATTTTTTCGTTTTTCCTCCAAGGTATGCACTTTTTTCTACTGCCAGGATTTTGGAACAAAAAAAATACTTAGAGAAGTGGGGAGAGACTTGAACAAACACACAATCTTAGTTCCCAAAGCCAACACCTTACCACTACACGAAATGTTACTTACTTGCACATATTCAAAACAAAAAAAAAATTAAAAGGGCGTGGGGGCACGTGACCCCACGTGCCCCAAGGTGGATCCACCCCTGCACGTCGTGTCGGTAAGTCCAGGAGCGTATGAAGTAAACTAGGAGCTAATTTTTTAACTTCTCTTTTTTTTTTGTTTTTTTTTGAACTTACGAATGCGTTATTGCTCCTTCTGAGTAAGCTTTGGCAGACTTTTGGCCTTCAATTATCCACTTCAAATCAATAAGAGACACCAAGTTATTTTTTTTTGAACGGCGACACCAAGTTATTTTAGATCACAATCGCATGGTAGTGAATGGGCGTAGGAAGTTGGAACCTTTCACCATTGAGGTTGAATCGGGAATAAATTTTTTATGTGCAATGTTTTCGGATTGGTTTTTTCCTTTCCGCCAAATGATCAATAGGAGATAAGTTCACCAATATATCGGTAGAATTACATCAAACAGTCGAAACTGTCTCCAAGAGATTCAAACAATATGTAGTCATATTGCTCGTCACAAGCGTTAATTACAATCACAACATTAGAATTTCGACAACAACAGGAGTTGAGTTCAACTCTTGGCTCACTAATCGACGTCCTAATACGGGCAATATTCTGATGCCGTACGTTGGACCACCTTAGTATTAATGGTTGCAAATCCTTATGTTGTTCTAGACCAGAGAAAATATTGGCATCAGCTAGTAGCCTAGTAGTATTATGTTGTTCGATTTATATAAGTACGTAGTAGGTACGCAACTATATATGCAATCTTCCTATTAGTAGTAATTAGTTTAGCATCACCTTTAATTACTCAGAACTCGCTATCGTTAAGTACGTACTGAAGGAGTAATTAAGAAGACATTTGTATTTGGGTTCGACTCCTGCTGAAGCAATACCCTTGGGGTCCCAAACTATAGATAGTTTCTAGACTCCGTACTAATTCTAACACCCCCACTAACCTCCGCTGATGTATGACGATTGAAAAAAAAAATTATTAATTTATTTATTATTTTGGTTTGGGCAGAAAAAAGTGATAACTATGACAAAACCGATAAGAGAGCAAGCCATAGTGGATCTCTACAACAGCAGCAACAACCCAACAACTCTGTGCATCGCGGACTTGGGCTGCTCTTCCGGCCCAAATACTTTGTTAGTGGTGTCTCAGCTGATGGAGACGGTCCACATTACATGCAAGACACTGGCTCATCGGACACCAGAATTCCAAGTCTACTTGAACGACCTCCCGGGAAATGACTTCAACACCATTTTCAAGTCCTTGCCAGGTTTCCTTAAGGAAATGAAAAAACAAATGGGTTTAGGCTTTGGGCCGTGTTTCGTGACTGGAGTTCCAGGTTCATTCTATGATCGGCTTTTCCCTGCCAACAGTCTCCATTTTGTCCACTCTTCTTACAGTCTCCAGTGGCTCTCGCGGGTATTTTTTTGATCACTGGCAAGGCAGTTGTTTAAATTTTAACAAACAATAGTTGTGGTTCACGTATGCAGTGTCAAGACGAATGAGAAAAATAAGAATAAAAATCTTAAACAAAAGCAAGAGAAAATGGAGCACAACGAAGAGATAAAAAAGAAAAAATGTCACTTCGAGGATATATATCTCAAACGTGTATAGCATTTAGTCCTACCCTCTAAACATAATTCTGAAAAGATAAGTGTATGAGTCATTTCTCAATGTGGGTATGTACGTCCTTTTTGACCTTTTTTTTTTTTAATATTTTAACGAGAGATTATATCACCTCCAATTGGACAACTAAATATTGATTTTGCAATTTCATTTTCATTCAATATCTTAGGTTCCGGCAGGATTAGAGAGTAGCAACAAAGGAAACATTTATATAGGAAGCAATAGCCCACCAAGCGTGCTAAAAGCCTATCACGAGCAATTTCAGAAAGACTTTACCCTATTTCTGAAATGTCGTTTTGTAGAATTGGTGACGGGTGGTCGTATGGTTTTGACAATTGTGGGAAGGAAAAGTGAAGACCCAACTTCCAAAGATGGTTGTTACATATGGGAGCTTATGGCCATGGCCCTCAATGAAATGGTTGCAGAGGTAAATTCATATTATTGAATAAGTTCTCGTGTGTAAAATCTTTTTAGGAAGACGCATGATATTCGACGTACTATAAAGTTATACGTATATATATTGCGTATGTCAAAACAGATTTTACAGAGTATCGCATAACTACAAGTATCGCATAAATGGACGCTTGATTGTGAAATACCAAAATAGAGTTTACATAAGAGAATTATTAATGCAGGGACTCATAGAAGAAGAAAAGATGGATTCATTCAACATTCCTCTATACACACCATCCCCTGCCGAAGTAAAGTCCGAGGTCCAAAAAGAAGGCTCCTTCAGCATTGATGGCCTAGAAGTTTCTACTGTCCCTTGGAGTGCCTGCAGAAACTATGAATACTACCCCTCCGATGGGTATTTTACGGATGACGGATACAATGTTGCCATGTGCATGAGATCTGTGGCTGAGTCGTTGCTTTCCAGTCACTTTGGCACCGACATCATAGACAAGGTTTTCCAGAGGTATAAGGAAATCGTTGCTGATCGCATGGCAAAAGAGAAGACTGAATTCTTCAATGTGACAATTTCCATGACAAGGAACTAGGATGCATATATGTTTGGGTCATGGAAATTAATTGGCTTGTTAGATTCCACTCTTCAATTGTGTCTGGCTTTTTATTGTCAATTAGTTGTGTTGTGTTTATGATTTCTAATGTCATCTACTAGTTGTACGTTATTTTGTGACGGTGCGTGGTTGCTTTTAAATGTGGTTAGGTCATTTGTGAAAAACAACCAAAGAATGGGGGAAAACAAAAATGTTGTATTGTTGTGATGTTTTATATATATACTAGCGCATGTCTGTCCAACAATTCTAACTATGAAAAAAAACATATTCATTGATCTTGTTACTAACTACCTGATTCGGCAAATAAAGAAAAAATAAATTTTTAGTCCCTGACTTCTGCATGCAGCAAATCAAACGCACATAAAACCTCATAAAATTCAGAGTTATCAGGAATCTTTAATTGGATATAAGCAGTAAAAGGCATAATGGAATGAAAAATGATACCCAAAAAACTTGTAGCATCATTTTGAATTGTACCTTCCCAACCAATGTGGGTTCAAAATGACCAAAATTAATCAAAAAAAATTGCCCACGCATAACTTTTACGCATGATCGATTCAATTATGAATAAACACTATTTGTGCTTGAACAGAAGTATCCATGGATTTATTGGGACTGGTTGGAGAATGCATGCTCAAAATAGCCATGATCAAATAACAATAGCTCAAACAACATCTACCCGGAATCAAACAAAATAAGTAGAAAGAACCAACCCATAATGAAATTTTTTGGTGGAAACTGGACTTCCCTTAATGCAAAAAAACCAATCCATAAACTGCTGTGACAAATGACAAAGAACAGAGGGAAAAGTTAATGACCAAATGAATTTGAATTAAATCAACTGCATACGAAAGTTCAAAAAAAGGGAGATATACATAACAGAAGGCTGCTGATTTTGCTATTTCCTTTTTTGTTAACGCCACTCCCCTGCAAGTGTATCGCGTTAACAAAAAAGGGAGTGAGAAAATCATTTCTCTAATTGAATCAATAACTTTTTATATCATTTGGCTAACTCAACGGTTTAAAGTTGCATTGGAAACAACAATAAATTTAAGGTCCCCAAAACTAAATGACTTGTGTTAAACGTCTCCAGCTGACAACTTCTTGATTTACCCACACGTGGAATATTTTTATATGGTCGTAAGTATTGAAAATTATCCTAGAGAGATGTGCCTGAAGTATGTGACACTTCCTTCAATAGGTGTGTCTCATTATCAATGAAAAAGAAATAAATAATGATATGATGAGTGCTTTAAAGGAGAGAACTTATGTGAACTATAGTTATGGATCTTTGATCGAGCTTCTCAAAGGATGATCATCTCTGAGAACTTGGATGTACACCGTATAATAATACTACAACAAAATAGACCTCTTGCACCACTATTCTTGGGGCATTTTACAAAGAAATGCCTTATTAGGCATTGTAGACACCCCAATTTGGCCTAACAATTATTTCAAATCCCATCTTGGGGACCATCCCGAAGATGAATAGGATATGTGGTTGTTGTGGTTGACTTCATGAAAGCCTTAGAAACTTTGTGGAACTCTTAAGAGATTAAAGAACACTTTGGAATAGGTGATAGGAGTGCCAAGCGACACTTAGAGTGGAGAGAAATGTGTTAACACGTGTTTTAGCCTTGGTAGCATCGTCGATCTTTAATTAAGTCTGCTTTTAGCCCATTTTTCATAAACTAAACTTCCTTATTTTTGTGGTTGGATTCCACCATCTTGTAGTACTTTCAAAACCCTCTTTACTGATATATAATAAGCCTTAAACCAATTTGAAACGAGGGAGATACAAGAATTTTACCAAAACAATCCATTTTCTGACCCACTAAGGGTAAAATCGTCATATCTTTTGATGTACTAAATATATTTGATCCAAACCACTTGGGTTAGAAAGTAGACTTAACAAGCTTTCCAACGGTCCAAAAAACACGCAAAACTCAATGTAATTTTGCATTTGTCAATTTTGTGTAATTTTTGTGAATTATTAGTTCGTCTCGAAAGGAGGAATTGGAAGAGTAAAATTATGATCCACATTTAAATTTTTTTGAAAATAAGTTAAAAAGACAGAATTTTTTGAGTTTGAATCATAATTTTTACTTAATTTTTTGATTTCTCTTATTGAGACGCACCAATAGTCTACAAATTTGACCCAAAATTAATAAATACAAAAAAAAAAAATTTAATGGTACTGTATCACCAGTGATGGATGACATAATTGATATTCTTTCAGTCTTTGATTTAGTGTCTTTATGTGGGTGATTATCTTTATTTTGGAGGAAATATCAATAGAATTATCAAATTTATCTGTAGGGAGTGATTTTGGGAAGTACTGTAGCTAGGTATGTATTACGTAGTAAAATCTTGAAGGGAAATGAGAGGATTTTATGGATACATGAGTAAAAGACGTCTGAGAGGATGAGAGAGATGGAAAAGAAATAAAATATAAATCTTGGACAATGGGATCACAGTTTCCTAAATCTGAACCAACCTCCTGTAACTCTTGGATCAAACATGCATGGATGGTCTAGATTTCTAGAAACTTCTAATGCTCCGTCGCTCCATATTATATAGACACACCGTCGCTGATGAGCACCCAATATTGTAGATATTTGGTGCGACTAGTCCCATTTTATGTTGTTTTATCTTGTATTTATTCGTTTTTATTGTGATATTGCACGTAAGGTAGTTTTTGTGTATTTTAGGTAAAACGTGCTAATAAGGCGGTTTTGAACGCCAAGGAATGCTCCGGATGCAACCAAGTGCTCAAGGCCACGTGCCACCACGTTGTAGTGCCCGAAGAGTCATGAAGAGATGGTTTGGAGGTTGCTTGGGTCGCCCAATGGTCAAGAGAATTGATGGAAAAGTGAGGATTTTACCAAAGCATCTCATCTTCCGACCAGCTGAGGGTAGATCTGTCATATCTTTTGATGTACAAAGTACTTTTGATCCAAACCACTTGGGTTAGAAAGTAGACTCGACGAGCTTTCCAACGGTCCAAAGAACACCCAAATCCGAGTTCGGGAGCATCCGGAGCGAGCCCTTGAAGTTTCCCAAAAAATCTGTCAAGTTGGTAGCGCTACCATGTTTTTAGGTAGCGCTACCTTCTTGCTGAGAATGCCAACAGTTAACTAGGTAGCGCTACCATGTTTTTAGGTAGCGCTACCTTTTCCCTTCGACCAGCTTTTGTGTGCTGAACATTTCAACCTTCCATTTATGGAAAGTTTCTATTTTGGGCATTATTTTGGGATATTTTAGGGGCATTTTTGTCCACTTTTTGGCTGATTTTGTAAGGCCTATAAATAGGCTTGTATGCCAATTATGTAAAAAAGGCCATTAGTTAGATTTAGGCCTAGTTTTCTAGTTTTTGTTCTAAGTTTCTTCATTGTTAGTCTTTCAAGTTTTTGAGTGTATTTCCTTCAAGAACTCCTTAAGGTAATTGTCTTACGTTAATTTGTCGTTTATAAATGCTGTAGCTACGGTTTGGATCTTCTTATAAATCAAGTTTATTTCCCTTTTATTGGTGAATCATGTTTTCATTTCCAAGCATAATTTCTAGTCTTTTTCCTATGTGTGAGTAGTTAATAGGTTTGGTCATGGGGTGAGATGCACCCTATGGATTAGTCGTTTAAACGGTTTCGCCTAAACTTTAGCTCGATTTCAATGTGTTGAATGAATTAAACCCATGATTTCTTGTATTGATCATGGGGTCGGTGGCTTCTTTGATCAATGAAGTCTATCGCCCTATGCTACGTGCTTGATAATCGTACGCGTGCGAACGATCCATTTTCGTCTCTCACTTGCGTTAAATGAGTTCAATTTGAATTAATGCATTGAATTGAGTTACAAGTAGTCTTCAGCTGTTAATTCTTCAAGTGGAATCCGGACGGTTTCGGTCCACTCATAAGTTAGATGAAGAAACCGTTTGACGGCTAAGTCGTGCGCTAATCAATCCCTATGACTTGACCGCTTTTAATCTAGTTAATTTCAAGTTCAATTTCGTTAACTTAACCAAACTCCAAGTTGGCCGCTTGAAGGCCGTGCTACGTACTTACCTTCTATTCTAAATTCGTTAAAGAAGACTTCTCTGTGGGAACGATCCCGGTCTTACCGGATTTATTTGCTATCAACGACTTGGCCCTTTGCCTTATTGGGAGGGTAGTTTGCGGAGTTAAGCAGTCGCTTCATGTTATATAGACATAGTGGATGCCCAAACGAAAAACAGTCTCAACTTAAATAAGTTGTCTACTCAACATGTCCAATATAATCTACTTACTCTCTGCCTCACTTTAAATAGCTCATGCCAAGGTAGAGAGTAGAAATAAAAAAAGGCAATAATTTACAAGTTAATTATCAACCCTTTTGAAATAATAATTATAATATCAACTTAAAATGGAAAAAATCAAAAGGTAATAAATTGGAAAAGAAAGTGTATATATTACCACAACAGCAGGTCAAAGTATAACTTATGAAAACATTCTCTTAATCAGACGGCTACGATCTTAGTTTGAAGGCAATCAATGGCTGTAGATGTGCTCATATTTGTATTTGTAGACAAAAACGGCTCTTATTTATAATATAGATATTTTATAGATATTGAGATATAGATGCTTCTATGTAACATAATTTTTGCTTTTGGAAAGACAGGTACCAGTAGAATATCTTTTTTGATGTTAGGCTATTGTTTTGAATGATTTGCCTAAAATGGTGGTCTAGACTTAAAACATAGTTTAGAAAATTGGTGCAAGGTCCAATATAGTGTTTTGAATCAAGCCCAATCCACTTGCATTTTTTATAAGGCCAGTGTCGTGTCCATTTGTTGTAGTTTCCAAAGCCCAAGGTCCACTATTTATGTAGAGACCCATGTTTAATTTCAATAATTTTAATGTTAGAATAACTTTAGAATATTGAGGTAAAGAGAAAATTTTGACGTGGATAAGTGATTTGGGTTGAATGTGATAGAATTTGGAAGTTTAGGGTAAAAATTGTAATTGGTATGTGTGGTGGTATAAATAGGTGAGAGTGAGTGGTAGAGAATTATTCTCCCACTATCCCACTCACGTCTCTCTCTCTCTCGGTCTTCTCTTTCTCACCCGACTCTCTATCTCTCTCTCACTCTCTCAAAATTACTCCTCTAAACTCGAGACCCATGAAGATTAACCTTCATGTCCACCTTCCACACGCGATATTGAGCTCGTATTTCGTTGGGATTGGCTCGAAGAGGAGTATTCGGTTGATTCAAGATTTTCGGAGCTAGGGTTTTCTTGATTGAGCTTGAGTTTTGTTCTTCGACTTCGAGGTTGGGATTTCTCACTTCTATTATACGTTTATGTGTTGATTTGGTGTTTGAATCGTGCCCTAGATCGTTGATTTCGTTGTTGGAATTGTCCTTGTGAAATCTGAAAATCGTGCATTGAAAATCCAAGTCCTACCTGTAGGAGTTTTGGCCTTATCGGTAGAAATGCTGTCCAGTAAAGTCATTTTGTGAAATTCTGGTCTCCTACCGGTAGGATGTTGTGTCCTACCAGTAGATAATGAAAATTGGTGTCCTACCAGTAGGAAGTTGTGTCCTATCGGTACGTAATGGAAAATCAGCATTTTTGGAAAAACTTCAAACGGGCATAACTTTTTCATCCGAACTCCATTTTGGACATATTATATATCGAAATTGATGTACAGAAAATCTACTTTCCAATGGTGGTGGTCTCATCTCCTAATTCTTAACCGATAAAGTTTGGTAGCCAAAATAAGATAGATATGTTCGTGTACGTTGGGAAATCCTTTTCCTTAGGATTGTGTGGGTGAGACACGGATGTTCTTAGGTTGTCTTGAGTACTTCATTGAATGATTTGACGAGACTAGTGATATATGTAAGGCGTTGTAGTTGTGGGTTCCGTACAAGTCTTTTGACACCGAAACGAGATTTTAGAGAACAAAATGAATATACGTGGGCGAAGGTAGTGTGAGCTGTCATGCGAGGTGAAAGACGAACATGTAGAACTCTCCGTTAAGTTGAATAACGCTAGATGTAAATACGAGAGACATTTCCCTCACGATTGATGTGTGGTACATCTCTTGCATAGCTTGTACAGTTTAAAGTATTGCTAGGATGAAATCTAAGAATCATTGTGAGTAAGTGCCTTTCTGTGTATGATGTGTACAAGCTTAAATGGTGATATGAAAAACTAACGGCGTAATGATAGCGAGTTGATTGAAGTGGAATTTATTCGTATACTACTACTAAGTGAATAAACCTTCGTTGTGATTTCACTATATGTGATTGAAATGAATGACTAAATTGTAAAGCGTGTCTAAGGAATTGTGGTATGGTGACCTATGATGTCTGACTTGAATTAGATCTTTCAATGAGGGCAGTTCTAGTAGGGGGTATCGGGATCCCTTAAATGGCCTGGCAAGAGCTTTTGCTCATGACACACAACGATAAGAAAATTGTGACAAGATGTGAATGAAAAGGGACTATCCTTGTGAAAGTGTGAATGGTATGAAAGATATTGGCATTACGATTCTTTGATTATGATAGTTTCATAAGTCAAGATATTGGATTGGTGATTTAAAATAAGATGAGGGGCAGTGGCAGTCATGAGAGAATCGTATAGACAATAAGTCCTTGTGGTTGAACTAGAGTCGTGGTATGTAGTCACGGTACCTCATTTATGTCGTTGACGTTGGAACAATTAAATGTCGTGTTTTGTTTCTCCTTTGAAATACCGTACCTCGCTTCAGTTATTCATTCTACCTGTCATCCCATTTGCATATAATGATTGTGTAGATTTCTCTATTGGGCTAGTGTAGCTCAACCTATCATTTTTCAGGTATGAACTTGGAGCAGTAGCATGGAGCGGAGTGCATGCCTTCATGTGCATAATTTAGAAAGAAGTGGTAAAGGAAACTCATGGACATTTTGGTGAAACATGTTTTGGGAATGTAATAGAACCTTAACTCTATTTCTTTTAATGATGTAATATATTCAAACTCTTGGAGTTGGATCTGTAATTTAATGACTAAGACATGGTGAACTCTTTTGGGGTATTATGTAAGATAATGTGAGGAATTTATTTATGAAAAGCTATGTTTATTTATGTTGAAAATTGAGGGCGTAACAATTTATTTTCAACGGGACAAAAATAGCCTCACTTGCAGCATACACATCTTCTCATCGTCACCTTCATTGTCAAAACCTGAATGCCATGATCCACCAACGGCCGCAATCACCGCACCACCACCACCAGCCGCTAACCTCTCCTTCCCTTCCTCGCCCGGACCCTGTCATTCAGCGCAGTAAAAAAACTGCCAAAAAAATTACTTCTACGCCACGACATTCCACTCTCTCTCTACAAATTAGGTCGTTGCCGGTGATGATGCACAACTGCAGGTGATGGGGAGAGACCATCGTGTCTCTCTCTTTCTCTCTCTCTCTCTCTCTAGATCCAGAAATCTCAGCCTCCATGGCGACAATTGTCAAAGGGGAAACTCTCATATGCATCAATGAGCTTCTTAGAGTCGTTGCCAAAAAGTTGCAGTCACCGGTAGGGGAGGAGGAGGTACGAAGTCGGTGGAGAGAGCGAGAGAAGTTTCCCTCTGGGAGCTATGGAGTTCACAAGTTCATTAAAGAACTTTGTACACCATTTGTTCGTTGAAATTCCTAATAGAAGAACCAATATAGCAAAAAAAGACTAAGTTGATCTGATCCAAACCTCCCTGTATATAGTTGCTTGGTGATGATACTAGTAATTTATTTTTGTGCTTTTATAAAAAAATCACCAACTCTTCGGCTTCAATATTCATATCTTAAATTCTCGTGAATGCTCACTAGAATAATTCTATTACACTTTTACTAGTTTGATACGTACCATTGGTATGTTGTAGTTGATAGCAGAATACAAAGCTTGAAATCTCATGTATATTTATTTCATAACTGAATACCATATCAATGTATGCTTTCTATTTTTGTTATTGAAAGTAGTGATACCTCACTAGTTTGGACAACGAAAACTACTAAACATCCACCAGATTTGGACACTGAAAACTTTACAAAAATCGGCACTTTGTTATGAAAACTAGTGAACATTCTCTAGATTTGAGGAAAAAAATACTTTTCAAAAATACTAGTGACACTTCACTAGATAATATTTCGTGGGCATTCACAAGGTGTTTTTGAAACTGACACTTGTTATTCCTCTAGATTTGAGCATAAAACACTTTTTAAAAAACTATTGAAACTTTACTAACGAGTGAACATTACAAAAAATACTAGATTTGAAAACTAGTGAACATTCTCTAGATTTGAGCAAAAAACACTTTTCAAAAAAACTAATGACGGTTCACTAGATAATATCTCGTGAGCATTCACGAGGTATTTTGGAAACTGACACTTTTTATAAAAACTAGTGAGCATCTTCTAGATTTGAGCATAAATCATTTTTTTAAAAACTAGTGAAACTTCAATAACTTTTAATTTGCATTTTTTTGATATTGAAGGTTGTCGTCAAATTATGGATCACAATCTCACTACTTTTGTTTATTAAAACTAGTGAGGCATCACTACTTTTGTAAGGTGTACTTATATATTACAACTAATGAGGTGTCACTACTTTATGCTCTTCTTTCAAAATAGAGCCTTTTGGCTCCCAATTTCCCGATGATTGCAGTGATGGCTTCGGAGTCAGGCCCAAGCAACATATGACCCAAAAGGAAGGTAAAGCACCAAAGAAAAAGTGGTGGTGGTGGTTGGTGGTGAAGGTGACCGGCGACGGCTTAATTTCTAGAGAGAGAAACTGGAATGTCATGGAATAAAAGTGGTTTTCCAACGGGGCTTGACTGCGCCGACGGACAGGGCCCAGGCGAGGAAGGTCTAGGGAGGTTGGTGGCATGACTTGTGTTTGTCGTCTCCTCCTCCTTGTGCTCGCCAGAGCCTTGCCATACTGTACTTTGACAATAGAAGCTTTGACCATCACTGAAAATGACAGGAGATGGTCGCCAAAAATGACTGGAGATGGTCGCTAGAAAATAATCGGAGATTGTCACCGAGAAATAAACTGGAGGTAGTCGTCGGCGTATCGCCGGCGGTAGTTGCCGGACAAACTCTGGAGGTATTGGCAGACATGGTCACAAAATATCGTGATGCAAGAGATGAATTTGAATGAGGGGTATAAGCGTACTGTTCATAGGGTGGTGGATTGGAAGTGTTTCCAAAATACAAGGCGGACTTGTGTTATTATAGAATTGTAATAGTGGACCTCTGGATAAATCTCCCAAGTTTAGGCAATTTTTGTCCATATATAATTAGTGCAGATTTTGAAAATCAATCATATATATAATTAGTGCATTTTTTAGGTAACAAAATTTCTTTTATTCTGGAAAGGCTAACTACATGCAATAAGTCTCAAAATATTCATTCTTTCAAAATATACTACCCGTAAATATCAGTCATAGAAAAAATATGTACAAATTCAATGGTCCAAAATATAGAAAATTCGAAAACCGTTGCTCCATAAATATATATTAGGGATTGCCAGCGTCTAAAGACACACGAAGCAACACGTTTTGAACACAAAAAAGTTTTGTTTTTATCCCTCGCCATTATTTCAATTTTCTAATAAGAAGAATAACATTAAACCTGTGCATATGATGTTGGGGATTCGAATGCCCAAACCCACAAGCAAACGCACACAATCGAAGAACAAACCAAAAATAGAAAACAATATAAAGCAAGAAAAGAACAAGACACAAAGATTACGTGGTTCCGACTAAAGCTGATTGCTTAATCGTACGTCCACAGGGTGCTGGGGTGTTTCACTATGATGTAAAATATGTCAGAGTTACAAAAGGAGGCAGTCCTAGCTTTGCTTTTATATCAGAAGCATACAATTGACCGAAACCCTAAAAAGGCTGACCCACACGCATCTTGGTTCTTGTTCAGCTTAGATAGATTTCATCCTAACAATTCTCGCACTTGAAAACTGTTTACAGTGCTGTGGGCTACCGCGCCCGAAAATGAGCTAACTCGAAGAGTCGCCACCCGGATTTTTGAGATGGATGATCCGAGAAACCGAGAGCTTGATTTGAAAAAGAAAGGCTTTTGGTCTAGCGAAAACGTTGAGATTTTGGATCCGGGAGCCACGTTACGAACGGGGAAGGTTTTGTTGAAAAAGCACCCCGCTCGCCCAGTAAAACCGGTCTCTACTAAGCATTTTAAATGGGGGATTTAATATCATTTGAAAAACTTAACTTTAAAACATATACGGGGAAGGGACACGGGATAGAATATAACACATTGGTGTGCTTGTGGTGCGAACTGTACAGAATGATAAGAATGATGCAAGCAAATATAATGAAAAACATTTGACAAGCTGTCTGGACCGCGGCCATTTCTTACGCGGCACACTGTAATGGCCCGCACGGCTCTTCAACATGCCGTGCGTGACTTACTTCCTGCTGCCAGACTGTTACAAGCGTTTAAAATATCATTCAGCCCACTGTTTTCACCGTACACCGTTTAAAAGACTCATCAAAAGTCATATAATGACCAGATCCCAAAAAGACTATTATTTTCTCAAAACATGATCCCAAATAGTTTTTAACGTGTTTGATCATTCGGATGATCTAGAAAACCTTGTTTGAGAGCCGAACATGACTTGTAGATATGGTCTTACTTTTTAAAGAAATAAGAACAACAATGTTAAATAAGCGACCCTGACAACAAAAGTAATTCGATCCGCATGCATCGCTTACAATAACATCGCAACCAACATGCCGCGGCGCTTAACATGATACGCCGTGCGATGCCCGGATGCATCGTACGGTACAACCAACACACCGTGCGGTACACCTGTCTACACATTCTAAAATCAGTTTGCTTTTACATGACAAAACAAACCATAGGTCCGCAAAATAGTTTGTTATATTTTCCGAATCTTTGAAAAATGATTTATGAGACCCATTTGTTCATCTTATCATGCAAAATAATGTTAAAAGCTTTTTGGAATATTGAAAGAACTCATGAAGTAAAAAAAAGGACTTTTAACATGAAACTTGAATCTAGAATGTACCCGCACGATCTTTAAGCAATATTAGTCAAAATATGAAAAGAAAATACAAAAAAGAAAAAGAAAAGAAAAGAAAAGAAAGACTTTGAATGTAAAGCTCGTTTGAGACCCAAGCTCGGTATAGAAAGACCGAGAAGGGTCTCGATCAGCTCCCCTCAAGGCTAAATGTGGTTTAGCCCAAGGAAATGGATTTATACCTTTTGATCGAAGCTTGGATGTGCTTGAAGGTGGAGGAATGGAAGTTGATTTGGATTGAACTTGAAAGATTTGAGAGCAAATGAGTGTAGAGAGAGAGAGAGAGGAAATGTGTATAGTGGTGGTGGGTGAAGTGGTAGAGAGAGAATCAAAAGAGAGTATTTTTAGAGAGAGAGAGTGAGAGCCAAAAATGGCATAGTAACTTTACTTGAGTTGAAGGGGTGCTTTTCAACTAGAGGGGGTGTATTTATAGGCAAAAAGATACTTGGAGAGCACCCAAAGAATGAAAAAAACGTGAGAAATGTGCTCTGCCCAATCAGCTGACGTGCATGGGAATCTGTCAGACGCTCCTCCTGAATGCCGCGCGATGGAGTGATTTTTTGAATTTTCTGAGGTGCCGTGCGCCCTTCTGAGGTGCCGTGCGCCCTTTTGAAGTGTCGTGCGGTTTGTGAGTCAGCACAACACACTGAACTTCGCGAGGCGCCCTGGACACTCCGAACTCGGATTTGGACGCGGTTCGAAGCGTTGGAAAGCTCGTCGAGTCCTCTTTCTAACCCAATTGGTTTCACTCAAAGACATTTTATACATTGAAATGTGTGCCCATTTTACCCTCAGTGTGTCATGGAAAAAGTTGTTTTTGACAAGATAAACACATTTTTCTCTTTTGCAATTGAACCGGGGGCCACCTGCATAGTTGAGAAGGGGTTTTCTTGAGGTTAAAGAAGGAGTAGCAAAGGAGAAGCAAAGGAGCAACAATCCAAGCCTCGAAGGTATATTTTTCCTTATTTCATCATTGGGGAAACTTAAAGATTATTTGAAGGTCCAGATTGGGGTGTCTACAAGTGCCACCCCCAAATATACATCAGTGATCATCTTCAAACACCACCAATCATAAACACCACCAGCACCCAGTCTCCCACTCAAGCTTGGAGACCTAAGGAAGCTGAACAAGCCTTCAGCTTCCCCACAGTAACCACCTTTGTGAACATGTCTGTCGGATTTTCACTTTTGTTAATCTTCTCTAAAGTGAACTGCCCTTCCTCCAACAGAGAGCGAATAAAGTACCATCTATTTGCACGCCTTCGTGGCTGCAACATACTCTGCCTCTATCGTAGAAATAGTCACTATTCTTTGTAGCCGTGAGACCCAACTGACTGCTACACTCCCCAAAGTAAACACATACACAGTAGTGCTCTTCCTGCAGTCAACGTCCCCTGCCAAATCTGAATCCACAAAACCTTGAAGACAAATATTAGAACCCCTATAACTCAAAGCCAAATCCGTAGTACCTTTTAGATAACGCAGAATCCACTTGACTGCTTCCCAATGCTCTTTGTCCGGATTTGCCATGAACCTGCTGACGACTCCCACTGCATGAGCAATGTCTGGCCTTGTATTAACCATGGCATACATCAAACAGCCTACTGCCGAGGCATATGGAACACTTGCCATGTAGCTCTGTTCTTCATCAGTTACTGTATTCTTTTCACTCGAAAGCTTGAAGTGACTTGGCAAAGGTGTGCTAACTAGTTTAGCATTCTCCATGTTAAAATGTTTCAACACCTTTTTAACATACTCTTCCTATGACAACTTTAACTTTTCTCTTACTCTGTCCCTAGTAATTTGCATTCCAAGGATTTTCTTCGCAGAACCCAAATCCTTCATTGCAAATTCTTTGGATAGTTGTGCCTTGGAATTCACAATCTCATCCATGCTTGAACTTGCAACAAGCATATCATCTACATACAACAAAAGTATGAAATATGACGTACCAAGCTTTTTAAAGTAACAACAATGATCCCCATGACACCTACTGAAACCCGTATTAGTCATAAAAGTATCAAACTTTTTATACCACTGTCTCGGAGCCTGTTTCAACCCATGCAAGCTCTTCTTAAGTTTGCACACTTGATTCTCCTTTCCTTCCACAACATAACCTTCTGGTTGATGCATATAGATGTCCTCCTCCAAGTCCCCATGAAGGAAAGCAGTTTTGACATCTAACTGCTCTAAGTGCAAGTTCTCAACAGCCACAGTATTAAAAACACATCTGATAGTACAAATCTTCACAACAGGTGAAAAAATTTCATTGAAGTCGATACCTGGTTTCTACTCAAAACCTTCACTACCAACCTTGCCTTGAACTGTTTGCTACCATCAGATTCTTCCTTAATCCTGTAAACCCACTTGTTGTGTAAGACTCTCTTCTCCTTGGGCAACAGAACCAATTCCCAAGTCTAGTTTGATGAGAGAGAATCCATCTCATCATCCATGGCATGCTCCTACTCCTCCCTGGTCTCAACATGCAATGCTTCTTTAAAACATTCTAGTTCACCACTATTTGTTAGCAACAGATAATGTAAAGATGGAGAATAACGTATTGGAGGTTTTGGCAACACGTGTAGACCTCTTGGGAGGGGGAGTCTGTGGATTTTCCTGTGGAATGGATTCGGTATTAATATCCTGAGGCTGCAGGACTTTGCCATTTGGGATCCCTTCAAACTCTACCATGTCTGAATTTTCCTCAGCCTTCTCAGGTTGACTGTTCCTGTTTCTATACAGAGCAGATTCATTAAATACCACATCCACACTCCTGCGTGTTTTCTGATTTTCAAAATCATACAGCCTATAACCATAGCTATCAGTACCATAGCCTATGAACACACACTTACGAGACTTAGCATCAAGTTTACCCCTTTCTGCTAGTTGTATATGCATATAAGCAGTGCAACCAAAAACTCGTAAATGAGATAAATTTACCTCTTTACCTGTCCAAGCCTCTTTTGGTAATCCACAATTCAAAGGAACTGAAGGTCCCCTGTTGATCAAATCCACGGTCGTATCTACTGTATGAGCCCAGAATTGCTTAGGCAACCCAGCATGTAACCTCATGCTCCTCGCACGCTCTAGGATCGTCCTATTCATACGTTCAGCAACTCCATTCTGCCTTGGCTTTCTTGGGACCGTTTTTATCCTACGAATCCCTTCTGTAGCACAATGAGCCTCAAACTCATTGCTACAATACTAGCCACCGTTATCTGATTTCAGAAACTTCAATTTCTTTCCTGTTTCATTCTCAACTAATGCTCTCCAATTCTTAAAGACACTAAACACATCATACTTATGTTTAAGAAAATAAACACACAATTTTCTAGTAGCATCATCAATGAAAGTAACAAAATAATTAGGACCACCATGAGAGGTTACCTTAGAAGGGCCCCAAACATCATTGTGCACAAGCTCTACCTTCTCTGTTTTCAGGGTCCTAGCCACCTTCGTAAAGTTGACTTTCCTCTGTTTCTCGAGAACACAGTCCTCACAGAACTCCAAGACACTTACAACACGATTACTTTCCCTTCGACAACATTACTTTCATCCTTTTTTCACTCATGTGACCCAGTCTACGATGCCACGTAGTGCAATCAGTCCCTTTTGCTGCCACCGCGATGCTACTATATGTAACTGTAGATACATAGAGGGTTCCGTCTTTCTTACCACGAGCAAGAGTCAAGGCCCATTTGCTCATCTTCCATGCATCTGAAGTAAATGATGTAACAACTCTACCCTCTGACAACTGACCCACTGAAATAAGATTTCATGTTAGACTAGGCACATGTCTAACATTCTTCAATTTCAGAACTATCTCGTATGTTTAAGTAATCTGTACATCTCATTTCCCAACTATGCTACAAGCTTCATCATCGCCCAAATACACTTTGCCAAAATTTGCTTGCACAAAATTTTGTAACACATCCATGCGTGGAGTAGCATGGAATGAGGCTCCAGAATCTACAATCCAAAATTCACTACGAGAATCCAGCAAACAAATCAAGCAATCATTATCAAACTCATCAGATACATAGGTAGTGTTCTTACCCCCTTGATTTTTCCCGTTCTGCTGCTTTGCCGGTGCCTTACAATCTCGCCTCCAGTGCCCCTTCTGACCATAGTTGAAGCACTCCCCAGTCTTCATATCTCCTCCCCGAGATTGATTACGGCCCCTGTTCTTTGAAGTCGCTCTGCCCTTGTTATTGTTCTTGTTGTTTCCCCTATTCGCAGACCTGTCCCTATCCTCTGTACTCAACACTGAACCTGAAGCAATATCCTTACCCGATACTCTTCTTTGAGCCTCTTCGCCTAATATCAAACCAGCAACATCTTCCTATTTTATATTTTCAGACCTAGAAGAATTGCTTATTGCCACGACAAGTCCGTTCCAACTTTCTGGCAAACTTGATAGTAAAACAAGAGCTCTAATTTCATCATCGAAATTAATACCCACGGATTCAAGCTGATTCGTGACCATATTAAATTTGTTGAGATGTTCAGCAACATGAGAATTTTCAGGCATCTTTAGGTTAAACAACTTTTTCATAAGATATACTTTATTCACCGCTGAAGGTTTTTCGTACATCTTTTCAAGGGCTATGAACAAATCTGCTGTGACAACCCGAATCTATAGATTGCCTCCAAATTAATACATCTCCAATAATTACAAGTCTCCAAGATAAATATACATGGTGGGCCTAAAAACCTCCAAATGATATAGAGTTCTAAATAATCTCTAAATTAAAACTAAATCCTTCCAATATATCAATTCGGGTCCCCACTAACTTGCTTTGCACCTGAAAAATATAAAACGTCCGGGTAGTATATGCAACACGAGGACAATAAACATGGCTAGCATTAAAAATGTGCTCAATAAACGAGGATAGCAAATCTAGTAGAATCATTCTGAACGTTTTTCATTTGTAGCCTCATACCCGGCTCATCTCGATAACATGCCAAGCACCACCCAGGTCTAAACTCTGTATTGGGCACATGGGCCCCATAACATTCTGGACTCCCCGTGGGGCAGTCCATCGTACATCTTTCATAACTCTGTGACCTGATGGGCTTAAACATGTACCAATCAGTTCCATTGATTTTAAACTTTCTCTTTTAATTGACCAATTAATTATGAGAATTCATCAGCTTGAACTGCCAATGATGTTGTGACATGTAACGTAGGTAGGATTTTCAGTATCGAGGGCCAGAGGATGGTTCATACTGCAGGTTTTCTTCTTAAACGGATCTCTCCATCGCCTCTCTCGGGCTACGGTTATGCAGTTAATAGAATGAGAAACTGTATCCATTCTTTGATGGGTTTCAGAGACTATTTGATGGACCTGGCCTTTGTAGTGATCTCACTAAAATTCCCATTAACTGTTGACTTAAATTCTCATTTTCTGCGATTAGAAGGATTTTATTTTTTTTGGAACCAAACTCAAGAGATTTCAATTACTCAGATTTTTTTTTTGAACCTACTTCTGCTAAGCACCCCAATAAACAGAAGAAGTTGGACAAAGTCAAAGCGCCTAATCCTTGTTTTGCAAGTTTTATTTATCATGTGTTCAGCGTTGAGGATTTGGTTGTGGGGTGTTGTTTTAGCCTTGTTTGTTTGGTTTGTTATGTTGGGTCTTTGTTTTAAGAGGTTGTTTCTTGTATACATCTTTTTCAATAACACCATGTAAGAAGGCATTGGATACATCTAGTTGCCTTATGGACCAGTTACGTTGTACAGCCAAACTAAGTACAATCCTCACAGTAGGTTGCTTTATTACTGGACTAAAGTCTCAGTAAATTCGAGCCCTTCAGATTGCTGATTGCCATTGGCGACCAATCTTGCTTTATAGCTTGCAACACTTCCATCTGAATTTCTTTTGACTCTATATATCCATTGACACCCGATTATATTAGCATTCACTGGTGGTGGCACAAAAGTCCAAGTACCATGTTTAACAAGGGCTTGGTATTCTTCTTCCATGGCCAATTGCTAGACAGAATGTTTAATGGCCTCTGAAAAATTAACAGGTTCTCTCTCTGGTAAAGAAGGCAAAGACTCAACAACATTAAGACTAAAGGTACTTTAGATTTGCAAATACCATGTTCTGACCTTGTGGCCATAGAATGATAGTTGGTGTTAGGGTGAGTACTAGCACTAGAAGTAGAAACAGAATTAATGATTCTATGTTTTGACCTTGTGGGCATAGAATGATAGTTGGTGTTAGGGTGAGTACTGACACTAGAAGTAGAAATAGAATTAGTGATTGAAGAGAAAGAAGGAGGTGGAATAGCTGAGGAAGAAGAAGAATTAAAGGTAGGACTATGAGAAAAACCCTGTTGAACGCCAGAGACTGGAGTAGAAGAGAAAAGATCAGATACAAAGGAAGGAGGCTGCTGAACTGTAGAGATAGGAATAGAGAATGGAGTAGGAATGGAATTGGAAAAGGAAAGAATAGGAAAGGAAGAAGAAACAGAGGGAGATGATGATGGAGCAGTAGGAAGAATAATATCATCAAATGTGGTTAGAGGAATATTAAGAGAGGAAACCTCAGTAGAGGAAAACTGAGAAGACAAGGAAGAAGAAAAAACCAAAGAAGAGAAAGGAAATTCTGTCTCAACAAATCTAACATGCCTTGAAATATACACTTTGGTAGTAATAGGGTCATAACACTTGTAGCCCTTGGTATTAGCACAATAGCCTAGAAAAACACAAGGTGTACACTTAGGACAGAGTTTGTGAGAAACATAGGGTTTTAGCCAAGGAAAACACAAACACCCAAAGGGTTTGAGGAAATGATAATTGGGTTGAGTCTTGAATAACAAAGTGAATGGCACTTGAAAGTTTAAAGAGCTATGAGGTAATTTGTTGCTGAGATAAACAGCTGTGGTTAAGGCTTCTAACCAGAATTTGGTTGGTAAACAGGATTGGAGTAAAAGAGTAAGAGTAGTTTCGATAAGATGCCTATGTTTTCTCTCTACCACCCCATTTTGTTCAGGAGTGTGTGGACATGATGTTTGATGCAAAACACCAGAAGTAAGAAACAAGTGCAGTAAGAAATGATTGACAAACTCGCCCCCATTATCACTTCGGACAGTTTTAATAGAAGTCTGAAAATGATTTAACACAAAAGCACGAAAATTGGCTATGACATACTTAACCTCAGACTTGTAATGAAGAGGAAATAACTAAGTGTATCTAGAGAAATCATTGACAATCAACAGATAATATCGAAAACCTTTATTTGATGGAACTTTAGCTGGTCCCCAAACATCCATATGGACCATTTCAAAAGGTGCATTAGCATGAGTTTCAGAAAGAGGAAATACAAACTTATGACTCTTAGCTTGATTGCACATATTACAATTCAGATTAGCTGGAAGAGTAACAGGAAGCTTGTGCTGTTTTATTAAAGCATGCAGTAAAGGTAAACTAGGATGACCTAACTTGAGATGCCAGCTAAGAGTTGTAGAGGTGGTATGCACAAAGCTAGTGGAGGAAGGAGATGATGGCAGAGAATCAAAGTAGTTCAGTAGAGGGTAGAGACCTTGATGACATGGTCCCTTGTACAAAACCCTGTGAGTGATTTTGTCCTGAATAACAAGACCAGAAGAATCAAAGGTGAGTAAGCAGTTATTGTCTCTAGCAAAGTGAAAGATAGACAAAAGATTGTGTGTAATTTGTGGTGAGTGCAAAACATGAGATAACTGAAATGTTGTAAGAGGAGTTGGAAGAATGCCTTTACCAGTATGTGAAACCAGTATGTGAAACCTGTAGATGGGAACCATTACCAACCATAACACCAGGACTGTTGTGAGCTGTTTGAGGTTGCTCTATGCTGTGAAGATTGTTGGTAATATGATTGGTGGCCCCACTATCAAAGTACCATGGATGAGTAACACTGGAAGTATTGGCTTAAATATGGAACCCAAAAAATCCTGTAGAAACTGGTAGTTGGCCATCAGTAGTTTCTTTGGAAAAAGGGACCATTGAAAGCAACAGGCATTGCAAAGGGACCAAAAATAGTAGCAGAAAGAGCCCCAAAAGCAGCATAATTTCCAGAAGTACCAGCAAACTGTCCAGAAGTATCAGCAAAATGAACTTGAGGGGACACAAATGACCCTCCAAAACCAGGAGAACCCCTTGAACTGCTTGTATTAGGGCCAGAAAACCTATTGAGTGAAGATTGCCCTAGTTGAAACATAGGAATCCCAGGAAATGAATAACCTGGAGAGGATTGCCCTGTGAAAGATCTAGCTTGTCCAGAATATGACACATTAGGAGAGGACATCCAAGGAAGAGAAAACCATGGAGCAGTTGGATAAGAGGACCCCCACTGTAAACTGCTGTAATCAAAAGGCTGCTGAGATTTATAGTAACAATAAGCAGTTATGTGGTTACTTCTGCCACAGATATCACAAGGTAATCTAGGTCCCCGACCTCTTCCCCTGAAAAAGGATCTGGAAGGGAATGGAAAATATGGTTGTGACAAATGTGGAGCATGCGGAACAGAAGGGCCATTAAATGGACTAGGGTTAAGATTCTATAACAACTCCGATTTTTAACAAAAAAAAAAATCTCGTTGTAATTCTCGTTAATCGAAAGTCGTATTTAAAATTTCCTTTTTACTTTCAATAATCCGTCATAATTAGATTCGATACTTATGAATTTGGATTTCCATCGCCGATAGACTTAGACGTTCCCTAAAGGCTACGGTATTTATTAGAACGCTAGAATATTTGATATTAGACCTCGACACTTTAGTTCTCGGCTAGAAACCCTACTCAGTTAGTAGAACTAGTTTCCAACTAGTTAGTTAGCCTAACCTAACTATCTAGTAACTTAGTTACATCCTCCTAACATTCTAGGACCATTGGACAATAGAAACAATCATGACTTTCCAAAAAGCAATACTCACGGCTTAGTAATCATTACCTTTATGACAAGATTCTCTTTCTAGAAAATCATTATCCATTGGGTAGTACCCTTACCTTTTGGAAGCATTACTTTTTCTAGTCTACCTATATATAGTTATATATATATATATATGTATGTATATATATATACTTTGATCCAAGTAGGAGAGAGAGAGAGAGAGAGAGAGAGAGAGAAAGAGCCATGGAAGAGAAAGAGAAAGTGAGGTCGAGAGGGAGAAAAGAGGAGAGAGAGTGAGTGTGTGCTTGTGTCATGTCCTTTTCACAAGCTACCTATAGTCTTGCCATGCATGCCACCCTAGACTAAATGGTCATAACCTTAATTATGTTACCTACCTAGATTATCCTAGCCCTTGTATGCTTTTTAGAAAGAGTATTAGTCTAGACTTATCTTTGACAAGTCACTTGAAAGCCTTTTGTCCTTAATATTACTAGACTTCTATATTAGTATATGTATACATTATACTTTGACCAAGAGAGAGAGGGGGGGGAGAGAGAGAATCGTGAGAGGGAGAGAGAGAGTAAGGCCGAGAGAGGGAGAGAGAGAGTGCATGTGTGTGTGCGCGCTTTGGCCACTCAATCAAGTATCTCCCTTGTCTTACTCAACCAAAGTACAACCATTATTACTTCTTTCTTGTGCTTTTACAAGCAAAACCTTTCTAGGATTGGACAACCCATAAAATCCGTCATAATAACCTAGGACTTGGCCAAAAAAGGAAATGACAACCCTTGGCATGATTGTGGTACATTGATTGATCCATGAAGGAGAAAGATTGCATGCTTTCAAACATGATGGGATAAAACAATGAGAGAAGGAGAAAGAGAGGAGAATTCGGCCAAGGAGAGGGGAGAAAGGCCGAGAGTGAGAGAGAAAAGGTGAGGTGTGTGCATGTGCTTGAATTACTTACACAAGCTAACTAAATAGCCCTAAGCCTAAACCTCACTTTACAACCATTTCTAGTCTTCCAAAGTACTACCTAGCCTATGATCTTATGCTTTCTTCCAAGCAAAGCCCTTTCTAGGATAAGACAAGGCCTTAAACCCTTCATGATGACCTAGTTTAAGCTTGAAGATGAAATGACAATTGGATAACAAGGCATGGCATGCTTGAAAGACATGAAATGGCAAGTCCATGGAGCTAATCAATGGGAGAAATGGAGAGAGAGAGGGGCCGGCCAAAGGGAGAGAGGAGGAGCCAAGGTTTTGCCTATAAATACCTTCCATCCCATGCCATTCAACTCACACCTCCATTCTCCAACTTCTCTCTCTAAGAAAGTCTAACATTCTTACTTGTTCTTGAGTTGTTCTTGAAGTTCTTCATTTGTTCTTCAAGAAACTCATCCCAAAACACCTTTTCAATCCATAAAGCCAAGTAGTTTTAGGTCAAGGTCTAGTTTCGAGAGAATCCTTCTCTTTCGAAGCTACCGAAGCTCATCCGTAAGCCGTTACTCCGCCCGACGTACTATCTTTCTTCCGTAGTCACCCTACCGCCAAGAAGAACAGTAGAATACTCGTACCCCTATCTCAATATATAGTAGTTTATCCTTCACTCTTAAATCTTGAGTAGATAAAATTGCTATTTACTTAAAAGGCTAGAAATGCATGATATTTTGTAAACTTACCGACTTAGTTAGTGAGTATTCATATTTTGATCTTTGAATTGGTTATGAGCTTGAATGCATGTTTTACTCGCATTGTGATTGTTTGAAAGCATGAGTTAATATCACACCAATGGTATCCGAACATATGGCGTTGTGCTTTAAGTAATAATTTGAGTACGATTGGGTAATATAGAGTTGGATAATCTTGTTGGTAAATTTTTAGATTTCAATGAATGATTTATGTGTGAAAAGTCCTACCGCGGAGTCGTTGCATGAAAACGAGACACGGAAAATAATAAAGTAGAAACATAACATCTAGGGTGTGGTTAAAGGCATTGTCTTGGTAAAAATATTTTTGAAATTACATAATGACCAAGTGTGAAGATCATTATGTGGTGTGTGCCAATGGGAACCCGGGACGGCTGAACCATTGTGAGGATACTCGGGAGACCGAAACGGCGGAACCGAGGTTGGGTGTGTGGCTTGGTTATCCGTGGAGAAGAGCCAACGCAATGTGTGCCAATGGGAACCCGGTGCGGCGGAACCATTGTGAGGATACTCGGGAGACCGGAATGGCGGAACCGAGGTTGGGTGTGTTAAAGGTGATTTTCAAAATGTTGATTTGGAAATGAAAATGAGACACGTTCTACGATGAGTCGCGTAGGAGAAACTCTGAAAAGTCACAAACACTGACGATAGTTAAATTCTTGAACGTAGATGTGTAATTGTTCATCGCTTTGCTAAAGTATGCATGTTCTATTGGAAATTATCAATATGACTATCTTTTGCTGGTAAGTTAAGGGTTAGTGGGTTTGGTTTATTCTATTGAGCTTTTGTAGCTCATGGTGTTACCTTTTAGTGACCCTGACATATTATACTGGGGGCGACGCTGATATAATGGGTCAGAGTTGATAGATGAGCAGGATGAATAGTACACCCTGGAGGCCTTTGAAGCCAAAGAGCTTGTTAGGATGGAGGAAGAAGTGGAGTAGTGTTAAACCTTAGATTTCCCATCCTTTTTGTAATAAAAGTACTCTCATAGGGTTAATGTTGTAATAATGAGCTTGACTCTTCGTATTTTAATTCAATAAAATGTTTATTTAACGAACCCGAAAATGGGGGCGTTACAGATTCTGTGAAGACCAAAACTGTGATTGACCAGAAGGCATTGATTGTTGCTGGAGACCAGGTGGTTGAGATGAGGTTGATGACTGTTGTGACCCCCCCCCCCCCAGAAACAGGCACTTGACTTTGCGAAGACTGATTGGCCATCAGAACAGTTGTGGTATCAACTTCAGATTCTTGAAGTAACTGAAGATCTTCCCCTTTTAACATGGTAACTAATTCTGCAAAGCTTATAGTGTCTCCTCTAGTGCGTATAGCAGTCCTAAATCCATTAAATGTCTTTGGCAAACCCCTTAGGGTATGAAAAATGAGATCATTCTCATCGAGAGGACTGCCAGCTGCAGCTAACTTTTGAGCAAAATCCTTGATTGTATCAATATACGATTTCATGCTAGTGAGTTTTGGTGTGAGAATACAGTCGTGTCTTAAGTTCTTGAACATGATATCGTGACAGAGAATTATACCGATGGGACAGAGATTCCCACACCTGCTGAGTACTAGTTAATCCTAGTACATAGGGAAGAGTATTTTGTGATAACGAGGCAGTTAGACAAGATAATAACTGCGAATCAATCAATTTCCAGAGAATGTAGGCAGAATTGGGGCCAAGAACCCGTTCACTATCACGGATCTGAATTGGAGGTATGTCAACGTTTCCCTCCAAATAGTCGAAATAGCCATTAGCACGCATCACATTTTCGACTTGAATACGCCATAAGAGATAGTTGCCTCCATCAAGTTTAACATTTACTAACGTATGGAAATTGGGAACAAGAAATGCAAGAGATGGAGGTAGGGTTACCGTAGGTGTAGTCATTGAACAAAATTATGAAGAACAGAGATCGCAATCGCTGAGATGATAAAAATCCGGTCGTGCAGCACAAACCAGACAAAGAAACCCTAGATCTGTGAAGATGAAGCAAGAGAATCGCAGAATGAATCGCAGAATCGCTGGACGTTGGTCTTTCGCGCTCTGATACCATATAGAAAATGTGAGAAACAGTCTAGAGAGAGAGAGCACCCAAATGTTGAATCTCTGTTGAATCATGAGATGCAATACATGACTGGACTTATATCAGATGCCAGCACAGTAGTCAAACAGTCAACTCCACTACTTCTGTTTAACTAACTAACTAACTACTAAATAACAGAGATTACAGAAAACACACCACTTAACAAAACTTAATACAAACAGAATTAGTAATTCTGTCTTACACGAAGCAGGACACTTAAAAAAGGGACAGAGGGAGTAGCATAAATGGGTGCTACACATCGCTTACAAAAATTTGACCAAACCAAATTAGAGGAAGCCGTAAAGGAGCTACACAGACCATGTGAGTCTATATCAACCCCATTGATGTGGGTAAAGGGAAAGGTTTGTAGGGCAAGAAATGGCCACCCTTTTCTACGAAAATCCGATATGAAAGCATTAAAGGATAATGGGTTTGTTTGGTTGATCAAGGTGAAGAAGTTGGTGAGAGGTTGAAGGTGGGTTTTGGGAAGGCATGTATGTGAAAATGAGTTGGGTGTGGAGGCCAAGGGAGAGAAATAGTAAGCCTGTTACAAGTAGGTGTGCATGAAGTTTCTTTATGGAATTAAGATTCTTAGTTTGAGAGCATTGGTTTGTGTCATATGCAAGTGGCATTGGCTTTACATAATTAGGGTAGCAAAAAGACTAATGGTTTGGTCTTAGTTCACTGTTAAAGGTACATGGACAGAATACTACTCTAGAGTCTAAATTTCATTCAGTATTGTTAAAGTATTCAACTCAAAACTAATTAGACTATGATAAAAATAGGTAGGAGTTTTGGAAATTCAAATTATAATATTAGATGATTTGGTTTAAACAAAAAGTAAAGCCCCAAACCAAAGTTCATGTTGATTCCACGATTCAGTAGAAAGATGCAACTAGTTATGTTGACAGAAACCTGGAAAGCATACCCCTTCAGAAACCAAGATCGAAGCATAATCTGACACCAATTAATATGTTAACAAGTAGGATTTTGGAGGACAAATTGAACTGTAAAAGTTCGGATGGTTCATTTTGTCTTCAAACAAACATAAGCTGTTGACATAGTTATTGGTGTACATATCTATAGGTGTTCGATCAAGCTAACTTTCTTAAGAAACACACTTCTTTGAAACATCTAAAATATGAACAATTCTACTGATTGTTTTGGACTCGGAATAGGCCCTCAATGGTACAAAACACCTGAGTCCAAAACTGGACCACACTAGAGGATTAACACTAGGCTAGAACTTGGTCCGCCAAAAATGATAGAATCCATGGAAGCAAACAAGGAAAAAAAAAATTCGGAGCCCTGAAGGTTTGCTGTTAAATGTAAGATAATGTCATTAGTCCCTACTTATGATAATCCGGCCGACATTGTTTTCCTCGGGAAATAATGCGGTCCATAAAAATGGAAATTACTGCTTTACAGAATGGTGTTGTCAAATTATGCTAACAAGGTGTCTTCTTGCAAAGAATCATAATCCACCCAATTGAGAAGCGAGATCAATGAAATCATCTTCTCTACATGGAATAGTAAGACCACCCATTGGATGGTCAAACCCAAATTCTTCCTCAGCTAGGCTTAACAAGTCTTGAAATGAAGGATTGCTCAAGTACAATATCGGGATCACGAATCGCTTCTTCTCACTCTCTCCAACGTAAACGGCAAGATGGCCCTTCGGAACATCTGCTGCTGCTGCTGTTGAGGAAGCTGCTTTGTTTGCTGCTGTCAATGAAGACCGGCGAAGGACTTGTTTGGCATGCATAATCCGAGGCATACGAATGGCCATTGTTTTGAATTGGAGTATCCCACTTGACAAACAGCGAAAAGGAGTGAAGGATGTGCAGAAGAAATGGAAGATTCGTATATGAGTGAAAGATTGAAGCTTGTGTTGCTTTTAGACTTACTGATATGCTTATATATAGATGGTCTATGGTATGTGGGAAATTGTATTAAGTCTGGAATGACTGGTGAAGAGGAATTAGGAATGGGGTCTGCTGAGAGACATTACCACATGAACAATCACATGGTTTTGCTTTCTTACTCAGCCATCACATGAATTTGCATTAATAGATAGGCCAAACTGTCTGTAAGTTGGATACCATCACATTCCCTACCACATCTTCTTCTTCTTCTTTTTTTGTTGACAAAACCTACAAAAGGTCCCCCTTAAAACTCAAAGAGTTAAAACCAGTTTGATTAGAAGTGCTTGCAACATCCACCTCCTCTCATTTCCTTTTACAAAGTACATTCTTCAAAATATATGAAGTACCCATATCGGATACTCGGATAAGGGCATGGAATCCGAGCCAGATATATTTGTAACACAAAAAGGGGCCCATTGAAGAACATGGTCTACCAGCTGCACACAAGAAGTTCACATGGTAGGTTGATATAGGCTTTCTGCCAATTTTGCAATTCTCCTCACTTGGGACACTTTACTTTCTCCAGTTGAATTGATGGTTGGCAAAAATAAATGGGAAAAAAAACAAGAAGTTACACTGGGGAGGCAGATGCATGAGATGCCTCTTTGTCAATGTTCTTCTGTAGACCCCTTCTCAGATTTCTTCTCCACTGACTTCGATTTTGTTTTTTGTTTTTTGTTTTTCCTTTCTGTTTGGTGGATTTGTCTATCCACCACAATGGGATGTCTCAACTTTGTCCCTAACCAAACCATCTTGACATTATCTTTGGATCAAAATCCACTGGTTCAGTTTGAATCCTAGTTTTTGTGGGGCAACCAGTACACTACCAACAGAACACATTCCAACTCCATTGTCCCCACCCTTCATTTCAAGAAATTTTTGGGTGCCGGGCAGGCACCATGTGGTGCCTAAGTAGCGCATCCGGGCCGTCCATTTCGGTGATGGCTCGGATTTGGAGAGGGAAAGAGGAGAGAGAGGGTTTCAATTTGGGCCATCCAACACACGTTTGGACGGCCCGGATGGACTGCTCGGATACCACGTGGGCATGGCCACCTAGCACCCAAAAATTTCTCCTTCATTTCAATTGGGAAGACATAACCATGTGATGATGATTCCATTATGAATTTTCCGTCCTACCAACCTTTCCCTATGACATCCATATAGCTGCATACACATCATTCTCCCTCTATCTCTCTGCCTATCTATATATATGTGTTCACAGGGCTTCACAAAGTACAACCTACCAACACAAATCTTCACATTTCCTTCTCTCCAAAGCCTTCTCTATTCTCCAAAATCTCATTTAATTCATTCTTTCTCCTCTATACAAAATCATGGGAATCCGATTTCTCGTTACTATTCAGGCTAAGGCTCTTCTTCGCCGGTCTATTTTTTCTGCAAGCCAAACAGCTGCTAATGCCGCACACATCCCAAAAGGCTATTTAACAGTGTATGTTGGAGAGTCTCAAAAGAAAAGGTTTTTGGTTCCGGTATCGTACTTGAACCAACCGTTGTTCCAAGAGTTGCTGCACAAGGCTGAAGAAGAATTTGGGTATAGTCATCCTATGGGTGGTCTCACTATTCCTTGTAGAGAAGATACCTTCCTCGATCTTACTTCTGTTTTAAATGGATTGTGAGAGTGGAAAGAGGGAGAAATCGGGCGATAGAGATTTCATCAGAGACACTTTTGTAGATTAGGAACATCGAATTCTATGTACATAGCATCAACTTTTTTATGTATGAGTAGTTGGTTATGGGGACAAAAAAAGAAAGAGACAAATCTATCTTTACAAGAAATGAGAAACAAAATTTCCTGTACAATTTGTTGTGCAACGTCTCGATATACAGAAACCATTATTCCAGCATTTGAAATCTTTCACTTCCTTTACTTGCTTCATTCTTGCAACGGCGAAAAAATGTTGTTGGCTCATTTCCAGCTCGTTGGAGCACAAAGGATTAGGATGAACGACGGATTTGGTGATTTGGTAATAGAACCGGGGGAGGGTATAGCATGCGCAACCAAGGTCGGTCAATCTGTTACCAATTGAACCCGCGACCTCTATTCGACTACAACCAACATCCTTCTCCAGCCCTCTTTCTTTCACCACCTCCCCTCAATTTCCCAACATCATTCTGCATGCTGTGCTTCGCATATTTAGCAAAATCGACATTCCCACATTCGTTGCAGGCTCTAAGTAGGGATCCCCACATAGAAACCATGCAATCGTCGCCCAAGTTGCGGACACACCTCTCCTGGCTGTCCCGGTGAGCGAAACCCGGATCGGCAGCGGTGAAGGTCGACTCGGATTCGACTCATCGCGAGCGCCTAAGAGTAATTTCCAAATAAGTTTGAAAAAGGCCAAAAAGTCGGAGAAGCCTTGTTCCTGGCACTACGCAGGTAAAAGATGCGAGGTCAGTTCAATACAACACAGCTGGCACTACGCAGGTAAAAGATGCGAGGTCAGTTCAATACAACACTCGTCTCTCTGTGGCTCTTTTCTGTTTCCGGCATCAGTGACCCATGAGATATGTAGCACGATCTTTTTTTCGGCGTCGGCGATACAATCCTTTATCTGGCGGCGGCGTCTTCTTCATCGTAGGCATCAGATTGATTTCCAAAGGAACCAAACTGAGATTGAGATCGTCTCTCCCTCTCTCTCTCTCCCCGTGAAAAGGGGCATAGAGGTGGGGCCAAAGGGATATTTGCCAGATTATTTTTGGACACGGGGTGTGTCCAAAAATAAGAACCGTGCACGGGATAAAAGATATCCCGGGAGATTTATATCCAGGACAAAAAATCAAACAAACAAGGGATATGGTCTAGAATATCTATAACCGGGACAAACGGCCTTGTACATTTGGGGGTTTTGAGGGAGGTCTATATCACACTCCTATATACTTCTATCAAACAGACCGTGAGGGTAAATGATTTGTTTTAAAATTGAAGTACACGGCTCCAAACCAAACAGAGTGTTGATCCAGTTCCTTTATTGCCTATATACAGCCATGACCAACATGACATTCCAAATTGAAATGCACCATGTTCAACAATTCAGTGGGTGATGAAGTCAGATCTGATGTCTTTGCAAAAACCCGGAAAACCATGCCCCTTCACTAAAAAACCATGGATAGTGTGTGGTGGTGTTTCGCCTGTGCTCAACGGGTCGGATGGCCTCCTCTTTTCCAAACCTAACCTACAAAATAAAGAACCGATTAGTGCCGTCCGGATGTAGTCAGCCAAAGGGCTCTCCAATGCCTAAGTTAGACACTAGGAGAGAGGGAGGCAAGTGTATCAGCTATCAGATATAGAGATTGCGTACCTCTTTAGAGAGAATGTATTTTCTCCCCAAGTAATTAAGTCTATGCTTGGCACGAGCCCCATTAAGTCACCCGTGACTTTTCCAGCAGGTGACCTCACACATGATGCACAGTGCACATGTGGCCGAACGCAGGTGTTCGAGCTTGACACCATATCGTCACGTGAATCCCAGCTAAACGCCCAGGCATCACAATGGGCCGGTCACAAATCCTTCGGTCGGGCAATTGGGTTCCCGCGACTTAATGACGAAGTAGGCTCTAACGGACGACTTGGCCCGGCATCGTCCGCCCGTACAAGACCCAGCAAGACGGGTCACCCATGACACTTGGCCCAATGCTGTACCGGATTAGGCCCACTACATATAGCACTAATAATTCAACTGAGAAATATGACACAAAAACTGCATGTACAATCACATATAAAAACCATAAAGCAAGAACAATCAAAACCGTGAAGCTTTTGCATTTAACGTTCAAGAAAATGTCATTAGTCTGTCCCTATAATCTTTTTGGGTTAACAAAGGGAAACAAATTACAAAGAAATGGTTCATTCCTGCTTTACAAAATTGTGTCTGTCAAAATGTGCTAACAAGTGTCCTCCATCAAAGAATCGTGATCCACCCAATCGAGCAGTGAGATCGATGAAGACGTCTTCGCTGCATGGAATAGTAAGACCGCCCATTGAGTGATGAAATCCATATTCTTCCTCAACTTGACCTAACAAGTCTTGAAATGAAGGATTGTTCAAGTACGATACCGGGATCATGAATCGCTTCTTTTTGCTCTCCCCAATATAAACTGCGAAATGACCTTTTAGAACGTTTGTTGATGATGAGAATGAGGCTGCTTTGTTTGCTGCTGTCAAAGAAGACCGGTGAAGGACTTGTTTGGCATGCGTAATCCAAGGCATACGAATAGCCATTGTTTTCAGCTGGTATTATCTAGTTAACAAGCAAGACAAAGAAGTGAAGGATGTGCAGAACAAGTTGAAATTTTGCACAAGTGAAAATTTTGTTGTGTTGGTTTTACACTCACTGCTATGCTTACATAGAAATGAATGCCATGTGAGAAATTGCAAGGAGTAGAGAATGAGTGGTGAAGGGAGCTTAGGAATGGGGTCTACTGAGGGACATTACCACATGAAGGATCACATGGTTTTGCTTTCCTACTCATTCATCCTTACATTAATTTAAGAGACATAGATAGGCCAAACTGTTAAGTTAGTTAAAAACCATCCTATTCCCTACCATATTTTGTGACAAAGCCTACAAAATGGTCCCCTTAATATTCAAGAGATAACCCAGTTGGATTAGAAGTGCTCCCAACATCCAACTATCTCATTTCCTTTCAAGTATGAGAAAGGGGATACAACATTTAATGTCAATATTAGTACATGTTGAGCAGATAAACCACTATCCTTTGTAGCACGGATACGGAGATGAGACACGAGAATTAAAAAAAATAGGGACACGGACATGGCAACATTGGCAAGGGAAACCGCAAAAATAAATACACAAATAAGTAAAATTCATTTTATACCAATGGGAAGATAGTTATATGTAGAAGTATGAAGCATCAATATTTGAAGTAATACACATTCCCCAAAAAAATTTTAAAAAATACATATTTAACCCCTACTGTGTTCCCGTCGTGTCCCTCCTGTGTTCCCCCAAAACAGTTGATCAAATTTAATGGATACGCCTCGAGCAATAGATTAGGTCCAAAGAAATTATCCTGTTGTTGACAAAGTTGAGAGAACCATTGTGGTGGATAAACAAATCCACCATATATCAAAATAACAATCATTGAAGGAAAAAAAAAACAGCTAACAAGTGGTGAGGAGAAGTCTACAGAGGGGTCCACTGAAGAACATGGTCTACTAGCAGCATGCAACAAGTTCACATGCTATGTCGATATAGGCTTCTTCTTTTTTTGCTAAGCATATAGGCTTCTTTCGACCTTGCAATTCCCTCAGTTGTACACTACCAACAGAACACATTCCAACTCCATTGTCCCCATCCTTCATTTCAACTGGGAAGACATAACCATGTGATGATCCCTTGTGAGTTCTCTCTCCTACCAACCTTTCCCTATCACATTCATATGGCTGCATACATACCATTCTCCCTCTAGCTTTCTATCTCTATCTGTCTCTCTATATATAAGTGTCTTAGGAGCTCAACAAAGTACCAATACCAGTTTTCTTATTTTCTTCTCTCAAAGACCTCTCTCTCTCTCTCTCTCTTCCTCAAAATTTCATTCAGTTTCTTTCTTTCTCCACTACCGAAAGTCATGGGAATCCGGTTTCTTGGCACTCTTCAGGCTAAGGCCCTTCTTCGGCGATCTATTTTTCCTGCAAGGCCAACAGCCCCAGGTGTTGAACATATCCCCAAAGGCTATTTAGCTGTTTACGTTGGAGAGATTCAGAAGAAAAGATTTTTGGTTCCAATATCATACTTGAACCAACCTTTATTTCAGGAGTTGCTACATAAAGCTGAAGAAGAATTTGGGTTTAGTCATCCTATGGGTGGTCTAACTATTCCTTGCAGAGAAGATACCTTCCTCAATCTTACATCTGTTTTGAATGGCTTCTGATAGTGGAAGGAGGAAGAAAACTCTGGCAATTGAAATTTCATCACTTACTTTTGTAGATTAGGAACATCCAGTTTCATGTACATAATGTATAGCTTTTTTCTGTATGAGGATTTTGTCAACAAGAGACATATTTATTTATATTAGAAATCCGAAATAGAATTTGGTATTGAACTTATTGTACAACATCTAAATATTGACGCTTATAAAAAAAAAATCTAAATATTGACAGCAATCTCCATCTTCCTTGAGAAAGAACCTAAAAACACAGAAGTAATCCATATGAATTGGCCCAGTCAGACTATACAAACTCGTAGAACAAGGTGTCTCATTTCAATGACAAAAGACATTGGAAGTAAAACAGATTTAAAGCAAGGAAAATGTGAATCCATCGTACCAATCATTTGCCGGTTGAACTCGAGTGATGTTCTCTTTGCTAGAGCAGCTCATGGCTCTACTCCCAAGTTTCCAAAAATGCACAAATCATCATTCCAGCATTTGAAATCTTCCATTTCCTTCACTTGCTTCATTCTTGGAATGGGAAAACCGTTGTTGGCTCATATTCAACCTCAGTGGAGCACAAATGATTAGGATGAATGACGGATATGGTGATTTGCTAAGAGAATTGGGCAAGGATATAGCATATTAGGATGCAGAAGCAAAGTTGGTCAAGCTGTTACCAATTTAACTCGCAACCTCTATCTGACTACAACCAACATCTTTCTCCAGCCCTCTTTCTTTCATCTCGTCCCTGGATTGCTCGATCACATTCCACATGCCGTACTTCGCATACATAAGTGCATTTGCACATAGGAAGTTTCTAAAAGGCATTTCGTCGAACAGTTCCGCTGCATCATCGATAAACAACAATTTCGCGTAAAAATCAATCAGGGCACCCCCCACGAACACACTAGATAACCAACCCGATTTGATCACATGGTTTTGCAACTGTTTACCAAATTCAACATCTGTGATATCCGAGGAAGCCGTTAACAAGCTACACGGAGCGTATGAGTTTATATCAACCCCATTGATGTGGGTAAAGGCAAAGGTTTGTAGAGCGAGAAAAGTCCACCCATTACACGAAAATCCGATTTCAAAGCATTAAAGGATAATGGGTTTGATGGATTGATGAAGGTGAAGAAGTTGGTGAGAGTTTGAAGGTGGGTTCTGTGAAGGCAAGTGCATGAAGTTTCTTTATGAAATGAGAGATCGACATCAATGGTTTGTGTTATATGCAAAGTGGCATTGGCTTGGCATAAATTGGGGTAGCAAGAAGACAATGGTTTGGTCTTAGTTCACTGTTTAGGGACAGAATAGTACTAAATTTCATTCAGTATTGTTAAAAAAATTTGACTCAAAATTAATTGAAATTGAGGGACGTGGCCACCCAAACTCATATATATATATAGGGGCCGGTTCTAGAGACAATAAATTTGACAATACTTTTGACAATATATTTTTCGGAGTCTCACGCAAATAATCGGAGTCGTTCAATTTGTTTAAAACATGTTTTTAAGGGTTCTCGAAAAAAAATCAATTCATTTGGACATCGGCAAGGGCTTGATCGGCTCATTCAATTTTATCCTGTCAAATTTGACAGGAATCAACTAAATGAGCCGATCAAACCTTTACCGATATCCAAATGCGTTAATTTTTTACGGGACCCCTTAAAAACATGTTTTAAATACATTGAGCACCTCCGATCATTTGTTTGAAGGTCCCATGCAGGATTTCAAAAAATCTATTGTCAAAAGTATTGTCAAACGATTGTTTAAAATCACAAAATTAATTGAAATTGAGGGACGTGGCCACCCAGACTCGTATATATACTGATTTTCGGAGTGAAAATTAAATGATAGGGGACAAATTCCAACAAGTATGATAATATAGGTAGGAACTTTGGAAATTCAAACTACTAATATTAGATGATTTGGTTTAAACTAAAAGTAAGGCCCCAAACCAAAGTTCATGTTGATTCAATGATTCAGTTCTTTTCTTACTTAAACCGCCGTGACCAACATGATAATTATTTTTGAGAGTTGAATGGTAATGAGTGGAGAGAGATAGAGAGAGAAATTTATTGAAAACTGTGTCGAGAGTAAAAGTTACTCTCACAATGTTCAACCAAACAAGGTGATGTCTCTCAGCAGACCCGATTCCTAATTCCAGATTTATAAAATTTTCCCACATACCATTGATCATCTATATATTACCACATGAACAATCACATGGTTTTGCTTCTTTACTCAACCATCACATGAATTTGCATTAATAGATAGGCCAAACTGTCTGTAAGTTGGAGACCATCACATTCCCTACCACATCTTCCTTTCTTTTCTTTTTTGTTGACAAAACCTACAAAAGGTTCCCCTTAAAACTCAAAGAGTTAAAACCAGTTTGATTAGAAGTGCTAGCAACATCCACCTCCTCCCATTTCCTTTTACATAGTACATTCTTCAAAATATATGAAGTACCCATATCGGACACTCGGATAAGGGCATGGAATCCGAGCCAGATATATTTTTAACACAAAAAGGGGCCGTTGAAGAACATGGTCTACTAGCTGCACACAAGAAGTTCACATGGTAGGTTGATATAGGCTTTCTGTCTATCTTGCAATTCTCCTCACTTGGGACACTTTACTTTCTCCAGTTGAATTGATGGTTGGCAAAAATAAATGGGAAAAAAAACAAGAAGTTACACTGGGGAGGCAGATGCATGAGATGCCTCTTTGTCAATGTTCTTCTGTAGACCCCTTCTCAGATATCTTCTCCACTGTCTTCGATTTGGTTTTTTTTTTTTTTTTTTCCTTTCTGTTTGGTGGATTTGTCTATTCACCATAATGGGATGTCTCAACTTTGTCCCTAACCAAACCATCTTGACATTATCTTTGGATCAAAATCCACTGGTTTAGTTTGAATCATAGTTTTTGTGGGGCAAGCAGTACACTACCAACAGAACACATTTCAACTCCATTGTCCCCACCCTTCATTTTGAGAAATTTGTGGGTGCCGAGCGGGCACCACGTGGTGCCTAGCACATCCAGGCCATCCATTTCGGTTTTGGATGGCTCAGATTTGGAGACAGAAAAAAGAGAGGGAAAAAGGAGAGAGAGTGGTAGGGTAAGAGGAGAGAGAAGGTTTCAATCTGGGCCATCCAACACACTTTTGGACAGCACGGATGGACTGCTAGAGTACCACGTGGGCACAACCACCTGACACCCAAGAATTTCTCCTTCATTTCAATTGGGAAGACATAACCATGAGAGTGGAAAGAGGGAGAAATCTCCAGCGATAGAAATTTCATCAGAGACACTTTTGTAGATTAGGAACATCTAATTCCATGTACATAGCATCAACTTTTTTGTGTATGAGTAGTTGGTTATGGGGACAAAAAAAGAAAGAGACAAGTCTATCTATACCAGAAATGAGAAACAGAATTTCCTATACAATTTGTTGTGCAACGTACGTCTCGATATACAGAAACCATCATTCCGGCATTTGAAATCTTCCACTACCTTTACTTGCTTCATTCTTGCAACGGCAAAAAAATGTTGTTGGCTCATTTCAAGCTCGTTGGGGCACAAAGGATTAGGATGAACGACGGATTTGGTGATTTGGTAATAGAACCGGGTGAGGGTATGGCAAGCACGTACAAGCAAAGCCGGTCAATCTGTTACAAATTGAACCCACGACCTTTTCTATCCGACTACAATCAACATCTTTCTCTAGCCCTCTTTCTTTCATCTCCTCCCCTCAATTCCCAATATCATTCTGCACGCCGGGCTTTGCACGTTTAGCGAAATCAATATTCCCACATCCGTAGTAGGCGCTAAGCAGGGATCCCCACATAGAAACCATGCAACCGTTGCCTGAGTTGCGAACACACCTCTGCCGGCCGTCTCAGAGAGCGAAACCCGGATCGGCGGTGGTGATGGTTGACTCGGATTCGACTCATCGGCGAGCTAAGAGTATAGGTTTGATTGAGATTTCTTCAGGTTTTTTAAGCGGGGATTTCCAACGGCTATAACGGACTTAACTGTAACATCTTTCGCGCGCCTCTGAATGAAACATGTTTCATTCAAGTTTTAATCCACTGCTCCCGGATCATTTGTATTCAAATATTTTCAAAACATATTATATCCGATGAAACACCATTGGGTATCTGATTGTCTTGATATTTAATCGAACTATTTTAATTAACAATATCTATAAAATAATATGGACGAATCGGATCATCGAAGTAATTTCAAAATAAGTTTGAAAAAGGCCAAAATCGCCGGAGAAGCCTTGTTCTAGGAACTTCGTAGGTTAAAGCGAGGTTATTTCAATACAAAACTCACGCTTTGTAAGCCAGTATCATTAGACATTTTCGTTTGCCATTTTGGTTGAAAGCGTTTTCCGATCTCTGATCGGAACTCTTTTATGTTGTTTGACCCATGAGGTATGTAGCACGATCCTTTTTTCGGCGTCAGTGGTACAATCCTTTTTCCGGCATTGTCGTCTTCTTCGTCGTTGCCATTAGATTGACACATTGAGACTGGAACTTATTTTGGTTTTTTTTTTTTTTGTCTTTCACAATTTTTTGTTTAGTTTTTCGTAGTAATTTTTAGGGCTAAATCAAAAAATTATAAAAATATGGACTAATGTTGAAAATTTTCAAATAAGATGGCATTTTAGACATATAAGACAACTGTTTGATACTTTTTTTTTTCATCTTTAGTGATTTTTTTTTTACTTTCGGTCATAATTTTGTACTTATTAGACTCATCCCGTCGAGACGGATGATTAATCCAAAAAATATCACTTAAATTTAACAAAAATTCAAAAAATACAAACATAACACACAAAACAAAAAAAAATAATTAAGTTTACATGAGGCCTTAATTTGTGGACACGGGGGTGAATCGAAAACTAAGAACCCAAATAAAAGATATCTGGTAGATTTATATCCGTACAAAAAAAAAAACAAACAAACAAAGAATATGGTTCACCCGAATATCTACTGGGACAAATATACTTGTCTCATCAAACAGGCCGTGAGGGTAAATGATCAAAAATAGTTTTGGTATTATCACCGCCCTAAATGATTTGATTTAAAATTGAAGTATGGCTCCAAACCAAACAGAGTGTTGATTCAGTTCCTTTCTTGCCTAAACAGCCATGACCAACATGACATTTCCAAATTGAAGTCAGATGTCTTAGCAAAAACCCGGAAAAAACCATGCCCCTTCACTAAAAGTCCAAGGATAGTCAAGGGTGGTGATTTGCCTGTGCTCAACGGGTCAGATCGATCTCCTCCTTTGGATCGCCACCTCCTTGCCAAACCTAACCTACAAAACAAGAAACCGATTAGCGTCGCCCGGCTATAGTCGACCAGCCGAAGGGCTCTCCGATGCCTAGGTTGGACACTGGGAGAGAGGGAGGGAAGTATGTCAGATATCAGATCTAGAAATGGTGCATCTTTTTAGGGCCTATCCCTTAGGTTTTATAGAGAGGATGTATTAGCACCCCAAGTAAGTCTACGCAAGGCATGAACCCCGTAACATCACCCGTAACCGTTTCTAGTAGGTGACCTCACACATGACGCTTGGTGCACATGTGGCCGAACGTATGTGTTCGAGCTTGACACCATATCGCCCTGTGGATCCCAGCTAAACTCCCGGGCATCACAATGGGCCGGTCACAAATCCTTCGGTCGGGCAATTGGGCTCCGGCGACAGGCTGGCAAAGGGGGCTCTAAGGGACGACTTGGCTGGGCGTCCGGCCAACATGCATCCGCCCGTAGGAGACCCAGAAAGACGGGTCGCCCATGACACTTGGCCAATGCTGTACTGGATTCGGCCCATTACAGATAGCATTAATTATTCAACTAAGAAATACGACACAAAAACTGCACAATCCCTTGTAAAAACCAGAAAAGAAGAATAATCAAAGCCGTGAAGCTTTTGCCTTTTACGTATAAGAAAATGTCATTAGTCGGTCCTTAACAAAGGGAAACAAATAGACTTGTACAAAGAAATGGTTAATTGCTGCTTTACAAAATTGTGTCTGTCAAAATATGCTAACAAATGTCTTCTCCTTCAAAGAATCATGATGCACCCAATCGAGCAGTGAGATCGATGAAGATGTCTTCGCTGCATGGAATAGTAAGACCACCCATTGAGTGATGAAATCCATATTCTTCCTCAACTTGACCTAACAAGTCTTGAAATGAAGGATCGTTCAAGTACGATACCGGGATCACGAATCGCTTCTTTTCGCTCTCTCCAATATAAACTGCAAAATGACCTTTTGGGACATCTGTTGATGATGAGAATGAAGCTGCTTTGTTTGCTGCTGTCAAAGAAGACCGGCGAAGGACTTGTTTGGCATGCGTAATCCAAGGCATATGAATAGCCATTGTTTTCAGTTGGTATTATCTAGTTAACAAGCAAGACAAAGAAGTGAAGGATGTGCAGAACAAGTTGAAATTTTGCACAAGTGAAAAATTTGTTGTGTTGGTTTTACACTCACTGCTATGCTTATATAGAAATGAATGCCATGTGAGAAATTGCAAGGAGTAGAGAATGAGTGGTGAAGGGAGCTTAGGAATGGGGTCTACTGAGGGACATTACCACATGAAGGATCACATGGTTTTGCTTTCCTACTCATTCATCCTTACATTAATTTAAGAGACATAGATAAGCCAAACTGTTAAGTTAGTTAAAAACCATCATATTCCCTACCATATTTTGTGACAAAGCCTACAAAATGGTCCCCTTAATATTCAAGAGATAACCCAGTTGGATTAGAAGTGCTCCCAACATCCAACTATCTCATTTCCTTTCAAGTATGAGAAAGGGGATATAACATTTAATGTCAATATTAGTACATGTTGAGCAGATAAACCACTATCCTATGTAGCACGGATACGGAGATGATCACGAGAATTTAAAAAAATAGGGACACGGACATGGCAACAATGGCAAGGGAAACCGCAAAAATAAATACACAAATAAGTAAAATTCATTTTATACCAGTGGGAAGATAGTTATATGTAGAAGCATGAAGCATCAATATTTGAAGTAATACACATTCCCCCAAAAAATTTTAAAAAATACATATTTAACTCCTACTGTGTGTGACATCCCACTTTTTCAGTTAAAAAAAAAATAGTATTTTGCCGTGAATAATTAAATCTTTCATTTTTTTTTTTTAAACTTCTTTCTAAAAAAAAAAAAAAGAAGTTAACTGTTATTTATTTCATGTATTTTGAAAATTTAACTAAACTCGAATAGCTTATATTGAAATTCTAAGTTTGGTTATAATTAGGTATTTTTCCCCGACGAGTGATTATTGAATGTAGTCGAGAAATTTCGGGCTGAGCGTGTAATTAAATTAGAAAGGTTAGGTTTGTACGTGGCCAGTTTTATAGGGAAGGCATGTGGTAGGGTTTGCTTTTAATACATCGCGTTAGAGAGAGTGTGTGCCGCATAGAGAGAGAGAGAGAGAGAGAGAGAGAGAGAGGCGGAGGAGACTTCTCTGCATCTTTTGCTTGAGTTGCATGGTTCTAGTGGTCGGTTGCTATCGGTGCCATGGAGAATTTACGTTCTGTGGATTCAGGGAGAAAGAGATCAAAGGTATGTGTGAGGACAATTGGAAGTAAGGGTTTTCGTCACTTAGTATTATAATAGATACTTTATTTGATCAAGGTAATACTATATTGTATACTACGTGATCTGGGATTAGATAAGGGAGTAAATGGTAGTAAATAATAGTAGTATTCTCCGTAATCAGATTAGTAGTTTTTTCATTTAAATTGATTCCTGTTATGTGTATTCTTAAAAATACAGACTAGTGGATTGTTATCAGCGTCGCATTTGGTTGCATCCTTTCGGACCTAAGGTGAGTGGTTAAACATGTGATCCCTTCTTTTGGATTCCCCTTGAGCCTATCTGTTCTTGACAATTCGTTTACTCGTTGTAAGTCGATAAGTGATGTTCTTATTGGTTGCTCTCATATTTATTGACGATTGACGTACCATTCGGCATACAAGGTTTATTGATGATATTTTCAATTGTTGGATTGCCCATATTTTTCTTGTTGCTCCATAATATTTTTGTGACTCTGCAACGACACGGAGAATATTTCTGGTGCAGGTGACTCTGGTTTGCCGTTGTTCTATTTATGTTTGGGACCATGGACTATGTTTATATTTATTAAAGTCCAAGGAAAAGACCCGTGAAATATCGTGGTGACTTTGGCCTCTAGGGAAAAGACTTGTGAAATACCCTGTGACTCTAGTGCTCAACAGATAGGGAAAAGACTTGTGAAATACCCTGTGACCCTATTCCGGATCGGCTTAGGGAAAAGGTCCCAGGCGCCATCCTGTGGTGACTCTAAGTACGGTGTTGGATCCAACGGGCGAAGCCCTGAGAAAATATTTGGCATTTGGTATTTGGTAATTGGAAGATATGGTTCCCACTTTGGTTTAGACTCCCATTTACCGTTGTTGATCGTTCGGATATTATTGGACTCATTGTTTGGTATAATTATTGTGGTGACTCGATTATAGTTCATATTATTCATTAATACGTTATTCATCCTGTGGATACTATTTGTTGAACTGTTGATCCCTTTGCTGAACATTTGGTTTGTGACACTATTCGTTGAACCTTCGACCTTCCTTAATTTGACACCATTTCTTTGGAGCCACAATAATCTCTTGTTGAAAGTATGCCACTTTGTATTATCACCCTTAGCATGCTTAACTACTCATTGAGCTCGTCAGCTGACGGATTTATTCCAAATTTTTTCAGGTTAGTTCATGGAGCGTTGTAGTGGACTCTGTGGCATTGTCGGGACCTTGTGTTTGGACCTCTAGGACGTCTGCATTTTTATTTCTTTTCTATTGTTAAAAAGCTTCCGCATAGCTTCCGCACTTTTATTTATTGGCAGTTCATTATAGAATCTGGAGTTGGAGATATTGAGTGTTGTGTTCATTTGGTTTAGCAAAAATATTGGTTTTGGGTTTGTACATTTACTTTAATAAAATATCTAGTTTTTCTCTTATTAGTTTTGAATTGTAAAAAGTATTTTTAATTAGGCTTCGTGTCCCAAGATTGCTTCATGGTGCACGGCCGGTCATGCTACCGGATTTGGGGCGTGACACTGTGTCCCCGTCGTGTCCCTCCTTTGTTCCCCCAAAACAGTTGATCAAATTTAATGGATACGCCACGAGCAATAGATTGGGTCCAAAGAAATTATCTTGCTGTGGACAAAGTTGAAAGAACCATTGCGGTGGATAAACAAATCCACCATATATCAATATAACAATCATTGAAGGACTTGTATAGGGTAACAGCTAACAAGTGGGCCTATCGAAAAAAAAAAAACAGCTAACAAGTGGTGAGGAGAAGTCTACAAAGGGGTCTAATGAAGAACATGGTCTACTAGCAGCATGCAACAAGTTCACATGCTATGTCGATATAGGCTTCTTCTTCTTCTTTTGCTAAGCATACAGGCTTCTTTCGACCTTGCAATTCCCTCAGTTGTACACTACCAACAGAACACATTCCAACTCCATTGCCCCCATCCTTCATTTCAACTGGGAAGACATAACCATGTGATGATCCCTTGTGAGTTCTTTCTCCTACCAACCTTTCCCTCACATTCATATGGCCGCATACATACCATTCTCCCTCTAGCTTTCTATCCCTATCTGTCTCTCTATATATATGTGTCTTAGGAGCTCAACAAAGTACCAACACCAGTCTTCTTATTTTCTTCTCTCTCTCTCTCTCTCTCTCTCTCTCTCAAAATTTCATTTAGTTTCTTTGTTTCTCCACTACCGAAAGTCATGGGAATCCGGTTTCTTGGCACTCTTCAGGCTAAGGCCCTTCTTCGGCAATCTATTTTTCCTGCAAGGCAAACAGCCCCAAGTGTTGAACATATCCCTAAAGGCTATTTAGCTGTTTATGTTGGAGAGATTCAGAAGAAAAGATTTTTGGTTCCAATATCATACTTGAACCAACCTTTATTTCAGGAGTTGCTACATAAAGCTGAAGAAGAATTTGGGTTTAGTCATCCTATGGGTGGTCTAACTATTCCTTGCAGAGAAGACACCTTCCTCAATCTTACTTCTGTTTTGAATGGCTTCTGAGAGTGGAAGGAGGAACAAAACTCTGGCAATTGAAATTTCAGCACTCACTTTTGTAGATTAGGAACATCCAGTTTCTTGTACATAATGTATAGCTTTTTTCTGTATGAGGATTTTGTCAACAAGAGACATATTTATTTATATTAGAAATTAGAAATAGAATGTGGTATTGAACTTATTGTACAACATCTAAATATTGACGCTTAAAACATCTAAATATTGACCGCAATCTCCATCTTCCTTGAGAAAGAACCTAAAAACATAGAAGTAATCCATATGAATTGGCCCAGTCAGACTATACAAACTTGTAAGACAAGGTGTCTTATTTTGATGAGCCAAGGCATATCAAATCCAAAAGACATTGGAAGAAAAACAGATTTAAAGCAAGGAAAATGTGAATCCATCGTACCAATCATTTGCCGGTTGAACTCGAGTGATGTTCTCTTTGCTAGAGCAGCTCATGGCTCTACTCCCAAGTTTCCAAAAATGGACAAATCATCATTCCAGCATTTGAAATCTTCCATTTCCTTCACTTGCTTCATTCTTGGAATGGGAAAACCGTTGTTGGCTCATATTCAACCTCAGTGGAGCACAAATGATTAGGATGAATGACGGATTTGGTGATTTGCTAAGAGAATTGGGCAAGGATATAGCATATTAGCATGCATAAGCAAAGTTGGTCAAGCTGTTACCAATTTAACTCGCAACCTCTATCCGACTACAACCAACATCTTTCTCCAGCCCTCTTTCTTTCATCTCCTCCCTGGATTGCTCGATCTCATTCCACATGCCGTACTTCGCATACATAAGTGCATTTGCACATAAGAAGTTTCTAAAAGGCATTTCATCGAACAGTTCCGCTGCATCATCGATAAGCAGCAATTTTGCGTAAAAATCAATCAGGGCACCCCCCACAAACACACTAGATAACCAACCCGATTTGATCACATGGGTATGCAACTGTTTACCAAATTCAACATCTGTGATATCCGAGGAAGCCGTTAACAAGCTACATGGAGCGTATGAGTCTATATCAATCCCATTGATGTGGGTAAAGGCAAAGGTTTGTAGAGCGAGAAAAGTCCACCCATTACACGAAAATCCGATTTCAAAGCATTAAAGGATAATGGGTTTGATGGGTTGATGAAGGTGAAGAAGTTGGTGAGAGTTTGAAGGTGGGTTCTGGGAAGGCAAGTGCTGTATGGAAAAATGAGTTCGGTTTGGAGGCCTAAAAAGAGAAATAGTAAGCCTGTCATACGTAGGTGTGCATGAAGTTTCTTTATGAAATGAGAGATAGATATCAATGGTTTGTGTTATACGCAGGTAGCATTGGCTTGGCATAAATTGGGGTAGCAAAAAGACAATGGTTTGGTCTTAGTTCACTGTTAGGGACAGAATAGTACTAAATTTCATTCAGAATTGTTAAAAAATTCGACTCAAGATTAATTGAAATTGAGGGACGAGGTCACCCAGACTCATACATATACTGGTTTTCTGTAACATCCGTTAATTTTTGAATTACGAATTTATTGTCCTTTTGCCGTATGGAAAAAAAAAAAACAAGAGATGGTCCCACATTGCCATGTTTTGGACGTGTGGCTAGAGAGGAGGTGACTAAGTAAATTGCCATGGCTTCAAGTTGACACCTATTATCCACCATTGACTCACCAATTGGGGTCTTGATCTTTGTCCATATATATACGTAGAGCATGAGGAAAATCAACTGATCATATAGGCTTTTAGCAAGTGAGGTTTCCGGCAGTGGGCTCTTAGAACTGAAGAAAAAAAAAATAGGAAAGGTTCTGATCATTTCGAGCAAGAAAATCATTGGTGATTTGAGGTCCAGTAGTTGTACAACTTATGGAGTCGATTCTTGAGGTGGTGTTCTTATATCATACGATACTCAATTAAGGTACCGGGTAGTGTGCAATACATTCTGAGCTAAATCTCTTTGCAAAGAGTATTCCTTGATTCTCTCATATTTGTACTCATTTGATGTCTAAATTTCTTGATTCAGTTATTGTCACTTCTTGTATCGTGACATAAAGGAAATATTTGGCTGAAAACCATGGAACAGATTGGTACATGTGCAAGTCCATCAGGTCACAGGATTATGAAAGATGTACGATGGACTGTCCTACGGGGAAGTCTAGAATGTTATGGGGCCCATGTGCCCAATACAAAGTTTAGACCTAGGTGGTGCTTGGCATGTTATCGAGATGAGCCGTGTATGAGGCTACAAATAAAAAACGTTCAGAATGATCCTACTTGATTTGTTATCCTCGTTTTTTGAGCATATTTTTAATGCTAGCCATGTTTATTGTTCTCGTATTGCATATACTACCCGGGCGTTTTATATTTTTCAGGTGCAGAGCAAGTTAGTGAAGACCCGAGTTGGAATATTGGAAGGATTTAGCTTTATAGAGATTGTATAGAAAATCTGTAGTATTTTGGAGGTTTTTAGGCCCATCATGTACATTTATCTTGAGGGTTTGTAATTATTGGAGATGTATTAAATTTGAGGCAATGTAAAAATTCGGGTCGTCACATTTTCGGAGTGAAAATTAAACGATAGGGGACAAATTCCAACAAGGGTGATAAAATAGGTAGGAGCTTTGGAAATTCAAACTACTAATATTAGATGATTTGATTTAAACTAAAAGTAAGGCCCCAAACCAAAGTTCATGTTGATTCAATGATTCAGTTCTTTTCTTACTTAAACCGCCGTGACCAACATGATAATTACAAATTTAGAAACCAAGATCGAAGCATAACATAAGGATTTCAACTGATATAGCTATTGGTGCTCGATCAAGCTAACTTTCTTAAGAAACACACTTCTTTCAAACATCTAAAATATGAACAGTTCTACTGATTGTTTTGGACTCAGGATAGGCCCACAACGGTACAAACCACCCGAGCCCAAAACTGGACCACACTATAGAATTGATACTAGAGTACAAGAACATGGTCCGCCAAAAATGGTAGAATCCATGGAAGCAAACAAGATAAGAAAAAAAAATTCGAAGCCATGAAGGTTTGCTAGCTGTTAAATGTAAGATGATATCATTAGTCCCTACTTATGATATTCCGGCCGACATTTTTTTCCTCCTTGGGAAATAATACTGTCCAAAAAAAAGGCAATTACTGCTTTACAAAATGGTGTTGTCAAATTATGCTAACAAGGTGTCTTCTTGCAAAGAATCATAATCCACCCAATTGAGAAGCAAGACCGATGAAAACGTCTTCTCTACATGGAATAGTAAGACCACCCATTGGATGGTCAAACCCAAATTCTTCCTCAACTTGGTTTAACAAGTCTTGAAATGAAGGATTGCTCAAGTATGATATTGGGATCACGAATCGCTTCTTCTCGCTCTCTCCAACGTAAACGACGAGATGGCCCTTCAGAACATCTGCTGCTGCTGCTGTTGAGGAAGCTGCTTTGTTTGCTGCTGCCAATGAAGACCGGCGAAGGACTTGTTTGGCATGCATAATCTGAGGCATACGAATGGCCATTGTTTTCGATTTGGAGTATCCCACTTGACAAACAAGGAAAAGGAGTGAAGGATGTGCACAACAAATGAAAGATTCGTATATGAGTGAAGGATTTGAAGCTTGTGTTGCTTTTAGACTTACTGATATGCTTATACATAGATGGTCTATGGTATGTGGGAAATTGTATTAGTCTGGAATGTGTGGTGAAGGGGAATTAGGAATGGGGTCTGCTGAGAGACATTACCACATGAACAATCACATGGTTTTGCTTCCTTACTCAGCCATCAAATGAATTTGCATTAAAAGATAGGCCAAACTGTAAGTTAGTTGGATACCATCACATTCCCTGCCACATCTTTTTTTGTTTTTTGACAAAACCTACAAAAGGTCCCCCTTAAAGAGAAATTCTTGGGTGCAAATGGGGTACGTCTAACGTGGTATCCGACGTGCACATATGGGCAGTCCAAAAATGCAACCGGCGGTCCGGATTAAAACTCACGTTTCCTTTTCTTTTATTTTAATATTTAAAATCCGTTCGGTACTTACAATCCAGACTGTCGGTTGCATTTTTGGAATTCCCGGATGTGCGGGTTGAGTACCCGATCTGCAACCAAGAATTTCTCCCCCTTAAAAATTCAAACAGATAAACCAATTTGATTAGAAGTGCTTGCAACATCCACCTCCTCTCATTTCCTTTAACTATGAGTTTGTCACATATATCCTTCAAAATATATAAAGTACCCGTATCGGACACTCGAGATAAGGGCATGGAATCCATCCCGGATATATTTTTAACACAAATTTCTCATAACTACGAGTAGAAGTTATGGATGAAAATGTCTAAGATAACTGCTAAACACCATTTAAGATAGAAAATACAAATTAGATATTGCAAATCTTATATATTCTGGCATGTCTCGGTATCCATGAATTCGAAAAACTATACGAATATGGTATTTAGACACGTGTCTGCACCAACCTCGGTAATATCATGACCATGTAACATACATATGCATTGAATTCTAAATTAATAAGAGTTAAGATAAACCACCATTGTTTGAAATCTCTCATCATCATTGTATTATGCATATAGTTATACCAGCAAGCAGTGGTACACTCCTTGTACCCCACAACTTTGTTTCAAATCACTGGACTGGATTGAAAGAAATTGTACTGATGATAAACAACAAACAAACAAGAAATAAAGGTTTTTGTTTCTGGTACCAAGTGGTTAGGAGAAATCTTTAAAAAAAAAGGGCCCATTGAAGAACATGGTCTGCTAGCAGCACATAACAAAGTTCACATGGTAGATAGACATAGGCTTCTGTCAATCTTGCAATTCTCCTCATTTGGGACTCTTTACTTGCTCCAGTTGAATTGATGGTTGGCACTGGGGAGGCAAATGCATGAGATGCCTCTTTGTCAATTTTCTTCTGTAGACCCCATCTCAGATTTCCTCTCCACTGTCTTCAATTTGGTATTTTATTTTTATTTTTCCTTTCTGTTTGGTGGATTTGTTTATACACCACTATGGATGTCTCAACTTTGTCCCTAACCAAACCATCTTGACATTATCTTTGGATCAAAATCCACTGGTTCAGTTTGAATCAAAGTTTTTTGTGGGGTAAGCAGTACACTACCAACAGAACACATTCCAACTCCATTGTCCCCACCCTTTCATTTCAATTGTGAAGACATAACTATGTGATCATTCTCCCTCCATCTCTTTGCCTATCTATATATGTGTTACAGGGGCTTAACAAAGTACCAATTACCAACACAAATCTTCACATTTCCTCCTCTCCAAAGCCTTCTCTATTCTTCAAAATCTCATTTAATTCATTCTTTCTCCTCTAATAGAAAATCATGGGAATCCGATCTCTCGTTACTCTTCAGGCTATTTTTCTTGCAAGCCAAAAAGCTCCCAATGTTGCACATGTCCCAAAAGGCTATCTAGCAGTTTATGTTGGAGAGTCTCAGAAGAAGAGGTTTTTGGTTCCCATATCGTACTTGAACCAACCGTTGTTCCAAGAGTTGCTGCATAAGGTTGAAGAAGAATTTGGGTACAGCCATCCTATGGGCGGTCTCACTATTCCTTGTAGAGAAGATACCTTCCTTGATCTTACTTCTGTTTTGAATGGATTGTAAGAGTAGAAAGACGTAGAAATCTCCGGTGATAGAGATTTCATCACAGACACTTTTGTAGATTAGGAACATCTAATTCCACGTAAATAGCATCAATTTTTTTTATGTATGAGAAGTTGGTTATGGAAAAAAAAAGAGAGAGAGATAAAATTTCCTGTACAATTTGTTGTGCAACATCTCGATATACAGAAACCATCATTCCAGCATTTGAAATCTTCCACTTCCTTTACTTGCTTCATTCTTGCAACTGCGAAAAATGTTGTTGGCTCATTTCAAGCTTGTTGGAGCACAAATAATTAAGATTAGGGCTGCAAACGAACAGAGCCGCTCGCTTGAGACTCAGCTCGGTAAAAGCTCGTTCGAGCTCGACTCGAGACATAAATAAACAAGTTCAAGCTCAAATTCTAAACTCGTTTCATTATCAAGCCGAGCACAAGCCAGTAGAGGCGAGGCTCGAGTTGGCCCCCAAGCCAAGACTTAGTAGACTTTTTACGTTAATTACCACAATTAGTATTAGCATTTTGATACCTTGATGCACAATCCTTACAAACACATATTACATGTTATTATTCAACTCTTCTACAAGCAGTGTGTGTGAGCCTCACTCATCATGTGAAACGAATTTGTGTATTTGTTTGTGTGAGTGTGTGTGGTTGAAAATTAATTGGTTATTATTATTCTAAAATTGAGGTTATTTTCTTGTAGAGTATAGGAAAATTAAAGAGAGAGAGAGAGAGAGAGAGAGAGAGCTATATACATATATATATATATATATATATATATATGTACCTTCACAGTCAAACTTTTTTTTTTTTTTTGTATTAGGCCTATGCGAGAATTTATATACGTTTTTCATTGGCACGTTAAGGCTCGTGAACAAGCTCGAGTCAAGCCATGGTCCGCTTGGCTCGTTATGTTTTTACTGAGCTCGAGCTTGGATCCATTAAAAACTTAATAAAGCTTGAGCACGACAAAGCTCGACTCGGCTCGTTTGGAGCCCTAACTAGGATGAACGACGGATTTGGTGATTTGGTAATAGAACCGGGTGAGGGTATAGCATGAATGCACAAGCAAAGTCGGTCAATGTGTTACCAATTGAACATATTACAACCAACATCTTTCCCAGCCCTCTTTCTTTCATCTCCATCCCTCAATTTCCCAGTATCAATTTTTTTCAATCAACAGTCACAAATTTCATTTCATCACTCGAAGGCAAAAGATTTCATCATAAAATACAGGAATGAACCAAAACTATCAAATCAACAACACCAATTACTGAACAAAGTACACAAGCTACGGACTCAAGGAAACCCTGCCAAAGCAAACCGTTGTACTTCGGATATTTAGCTAAATCGACATTCCCACATTCGTAGCAGGGGCTAAGCGGGTGAAGCCTTCTTCTAGTAACTTCGCAAGTTGAAGATGCGAGGTCTTTTCAATATAAAACTCACGCTTTGTTAGCTCGCTTTCCATTTTTTCGTTGAAAGTGTTTTCCGCAACCACTATTTTGGCATAAAGCACATCAAATGTTGATTACGCGAGGTTGCGCCAATACGAGAATTCCGAGCAAGAATACTTGACAGCCGCCAGGTCAACAGATTAATAACACCTTCTTCTCTATCCTTTAATCGAGCAATTCCATCTTTGAATTTGAGTTTGTGTGTCTAAAAACAAGAACCCGGCAGGGGATAAAAGATATCCTGGAAATTTATATCCGGGACACAAAAACCAAACAAACAAAGGATATGGTCCACCCGAATATCTATAACCGGGACAAATCTATATCTCACTCCTATATACTTCTATCAAACAGGCCATGAGGGTAAGTGATTTGATTCAAAATTGAAGTACGGCTTCAAACCAAACAGCCTTAATTTCTTGCCTAAACAGCCATGACCAACGTGACATTTCCAAATTGAAATGCACCACGTTCAACAATTCAGTGGGAGATGAAATCAGATGTCTTTGCAAAAACGCGGAAAGGCATGCCCCTTCAGTAAAAATCCAGGGATAGTGTGCGTGGTAATTCGCCTGTGCTCAACGGGTCGGAACGCCTCCTCCTTCCAAACCTAACCTACAAATCAAGGAATTGATTAGTGTGATCCGGTTGTAGTCAGCCGAAAGGCTCTCCGATGCCTAAGTTGGACACTGGAAGAGAGGGAGGGAAGTATAAGACGTCACCCATAGCTGTTTCCAGCAGGTAACCTCACAAATGAGGCTTGGTGCACATGTGGCCGAATGCACGTGTTCAAGCTTGACACCATATCGCCACGTGGATCCTAACTAAACGCCCACAATGGGCCGGTCACAAATCCTTCGGTCGGGCAATTGGGCTCCCGCAACAGGCTGGCGAAGTGGGCTCTAAGGGACGACTTGGCCGGGCGTCCGGCCAACATGCGTCCGCCAGTACGAGACCCAGCAAGACGGGTCGCCAATGACACTTGGCCCAATGCTGTACCAGATTCAACCCACTACATATAGCATTAATAATTCAACTGAGAAATACGACACAAAAAACTGCACAACCCCATATAAAATCCAGAAAAGAAGAAGATGTCATTAGTCTGTCCATACAATATTCAGGCGGTATGTGTTCCGCCTTCTAAAGCATGAATCTTTTTGGGTTAACAAAGGGAAACAAATAGACTTCTACAAAGAAATGGTTGATTACTGCTTTCTTTACAAAATTGTGTCTGTCAAAATATGGTAGCAAGTGTCCTCTCTATCAAAGAATCATGATCCACCCAATCGAGCAGCGAGATCGACGAAGATGTCTTCGCTGCATGGAATAGTAAGACCACCCATTGAGTGATGAAATCCATATTCTTCCTCAACTTGACCTAACAAGTCTTGAAATGAAGGATTGTTCAAGTATGACACCGGGATCACGAATCGCTTCTTTTCGCTCTCTCCAACATAAACTGCAAAATGACCTTTCGGAACGTCTGTTGATGATGAGGATGAAGCTGCTTTGTTTGCTGCTGCCAAAGAAGACCGGCGAAGGACTTGTTTGGCATGCGTAATCCAAGGCATATGAATGGCCATTGTTTTCAGTTGGTATATCCAGTTAACAAGCAAGACAAAGAAGTTAAAGGATGTGCAGACCAAGTTGAAATTTCGCACAAGGGAAGAATTTGTTGTGTTGGTTTTACACTCACTGATATGCTTATATAGAAATGAATGCAATGTGAGGAACTGCATGGAGTATAGAATGAATGGTGAAGGGAGCTTGGGAATGGGGTATACTGAGGGACATTACCACATGAAGGATCACATGGTTTTGCTTTCCTACTCATCCATCCTGAACATTAATTTAAGAGACATAGATAGGCCAAACTGTTAAGTTAGTTAAGAACAATCATATTCCCTACCATATTTTGTGACAAAGCCTACAAAATGGTCCCCTTAAAATTCAAGAGATAACCCAGTTGGCTTAGAAGTTCTCCCAACATCCAACTATCTCATTTCCTTTGAACTATGAGAATGGGATATATCATCTATAGTCAATATTAGTACATGTTTAGAAGATAAACCACTATCCTACGTAGCACAGATATGGAGATGGGACACAAGATTTCAAGAAAATGGGGACAACGGCAAAAATAAGTACATAAATAAGTAAAATTTATATTATAACAGTAGTGGAAAGATAGTTATATGCAGAAGCATGAAGCATCAATATTTGAAGTAATAACATTTTTCACCCAAAAAATATAAAAGAATTCCATATTTAACCCCTGCTGTGTCCCTCCTGTGTTCTCCTAAAACAGTAAATCAAATTTAATGGTCATGCCACGAGCAACGGATTGGGTCCAAAGAAATTATCCTGCTATGGACAAAGTTGAAAGAACCATTGTGGTGGATAAACAAATCCATCATATAACAAAATAACAATTATTGAAGGACTTGTATTGGGCAACAGCTAACAAGTGGTGAGGAGAAGTCTACAAAGGGGTCTACTGAAGAACATGGTCTACTAGCAGCATGTAACAAGTTCACATGCTATGTCGATATAAGCTTCTTTCAGCCTTGCAATTCCCTCAGTTGTACACTACCAACAAAACACATTCCAACTCCATTGTCCCCATCCTTCGTTTCAATTGGGAAGACATAACCATGTGATGATCCCTTGTGAGTTTTCTCTCCTACCAACCTTTCCCTATCACATTCATATGGCTGTATACATACCATTCTCCCTCTAGCGTTCTCTCTCTATCTGTCTATCTATATATATGTGTCTTAGGAGCTCAACAAAGTACCAACACCAGTCTTCATATTTTCTTCTCTCAAAGACCTCTCTCTCTTCTCTTCAAAATTTAATTTAGTTTCTTTCTTTCTCCACTAACGAAAGTCATGGGAATCCGGTTTCTTGTCACTCTTCAGGCTAAGGCCCTTCTTCGGCGATCTATTTTTCCTGCAAGGCAAACAGCCCCAGGTGTAGAACATATCCCTAAAGGCTATTTAGCTGTTTACGTAGGAGAGATTCAGAAGAAAAGATTTTTGGTTCCAATATCATACTTGAACCAACCTTTATTTCAGGAGTTGCTACATAAAGCTGAAGAAGAATTCGGGTTTAGTCATCCTATGGGTGGTCTAACTATTCCTTGCAGAGAAGACACCTTCCTCAATCTTACTTCTGTTTTGAATGGCTTCTGAGAGTGGAAGGAGGAACAAAACTCTGGCAATTGAAATTTCATCACTCACTTTTGTAGATTAGGAACATCCAGTTCCATGTACATAATATATAGCTTTTTGTCCTGTATGAGAATTTTGTCAACAAGAGACATATTTATTTACATGAGAAATTATAAATAGAATTTGTTATTCAACTTATTGTGCAAAATCTAAATATTGACGCTTATAAAAAAAACTCTAAATATTGTTAGCAATCTCCATCATCCTTGAGAAAGAACCTAAAAACATAGAAGTAATCCGCAAATATATGTCAGAATCATCACCAAGCCAAGAATGCGAGGAATTATGTCAATGAAGTGAAATGAGAGCTTCTAGAGGTGTAATCAGCAACCATGGACTCATGGAAGGGGTAAAAGGTTGATATAAAGACAACCCATCTCCAAGACTAGCAGAAACAAGATGCGTTATTTACTGATTAACTAAAGCAAACACCAGACATTTTAAGTGTAATAGACCTGAAATAAGGTCCCCCGCTAGTGGACGGTGTGTAATAGACCTGAAATAAGGCCCCCAATAGTGGACGGTGGGATTGATCCACAGGATTAATCGAGGTGCGTGTAATCTGGCCCCGACATCTGGTTATAAAAAAAGATCGACCTGGAACAAGGAAAAGGTGAGTGGATCATAGAGTTCTGCTTCCCTACTCATCCATCTCATGAATTAAAGAGTAATAGACAGGCAAAAAGAAGCGATTTGTAATCCCGATATCGTTCTTGAATAATGCTTCAGTTCAAGACTTGTTAAGTCAAGTTGAGGAAGAATTTGGATTTTGTCACCCAATTGGTGGTCTTACCATTCCCTACAAAGAAGACATTTTCATTGGTCTCACTTCTCGTTTGGGTGGATTATGATTCAAAATAGAGGACTGGCTAGCATAATTAGCCAACACAATTTCGTAACCATTTTTGTTCTCACTTCTTTTTGCACAGAAGATTCAATCTTAACAGGAGGGAGAAAATTTTCATCAGAGGAGAAAATTTTCATCAGAGTAGGCTGAGTTCACATATTTAAATAACTGAAATCCTCAAAAAGGCAGATGTTTATATACACTGCTAAAGTATAGTATGGGACTTTATAATAGGCATTTTCAGGATGCAAAATCAATCCCTTATCCATTGCCTAGGCTCCGGCTACCCAAATATTTTGAGGAAGAGTGTTCATCTAGTGTGGTGCTCATCAAATCTCAATGAGTAGGCTACAGACACACAGATGTGTCCAAAAAAGTTTCATGCACTTGAGTCCTCGTCCCACATGATGCACGTGGGACTCACACACACACAGCAGACGCTCCCAGACACTCTGTGTTTCCAATCTCAATGGAGTCATCATTAATTACAACCTAAATACTGATCCAGCCTTTTCTTGCTTACCGAGATCCAAGCATAGCATAGAGGAATCCATATGAACCAACGAAATAAAAAATTCAAAGCCATGAACGTTTTTCCTTTAAATGTGAGAAAATGTCATTAGTCACTACTTATGATATTCCAGCAGACCATTTTTTTCCCTCCCTTCTGAGGACTGAATCTTTTTGTGCTAAGAAAGGGAAACAATGTTGTACACAGAAATGGTAATTGCTGCTTTACAAATTTGAGTTTTTCAAAATATGCTAACTAGTGTCCTCTCTATCAAAGAATCATGATCTACCCAATCGAGAAGCAAGATCAATGAAGGTGTCTTCTCTGCATGGAATAGTAAGACCACCCATTGGATGATCAAACCCAAATTCTTCCTCAGCTTGACTTAGCAAGTCTTGAAACAAAGGATTGTTCAAGTATGATATCGGGATCACGAATCGCTTCTTTTCGCTCTCTCCAACATAAACTGCAAGATGACCTTTCGGAACATCTGTTGTTGCTGCTGAAGACCGGCAAAGGACTTGTTTGGCATGGGTAATCCGAGGCATACGAATAGCCATTGTCTTCGATTTGAATTTCCCACTTGGCAAACAAGAAAGTGGAGCAAAGGAGTTGAAGAAATAATGAAAGTTTACAAATGAAGATTTTGAAGCTTGTGTTGTGTTGTTTTTGGACTCTCTGATATGCTTATATATAGATGAACAACGGTGTGTGGGAAATTGTATGGAATCTAAAATGAGTGCTGAAGGGTAATTATGGATGGGGTCTACCTAAATAGAACACCACGTGAAGAATCACATGGTTTTGTTTTCCTATTCAGCCATCACATGAAGTTGTATCAATAGGTAGGCCAAACTATAAGTCATCATATCCCGACCACATTTTTGTGACAAAGCCTACAAAAGGGTCCCCCCTTAAATTTAAAGAGATAACCCCGTTGGATCAGAAATGCTTACACCATTCAACTCCTGTCATTAATTTGCTTCTAAAATATCACAGTGCAACTTAAGCATCGGTGTTACATGGATCCTTCTAAATGACTAAACTATCCATGTCGGATACCCACATTCGTATGAGACTATGGGATCCATGTTCTTACATATTTAGTTTGACATTCACCTAGAAAGTGTTTTTTTTTTTTTTATACTATAATTCCAATTGTTCATGGAGTATGCATGAAACTCCTGTAGTATGCATGAAATGCTCCAAGGCACCTTGCAAAAACAATTTATTAGACAAATTAAAGAAATATACTACCAATTTTGAACATTTCAACGTATCCCCGTGTCCTTGAGATGTAGATTAGATGACTAACACTTATATCCACACCTGACACACGTACTCGATCCTCGTAAGGGCCGTAGCATAGATAAGCATTTAATGTCGAAATTAGTACAACTTGGTTTCAAAGCACTGTATTGGATTCAAATAAGTTGTCCAGATGATCTATCATACAACAAACAACCAAGAAATGAAGGATTTGTTTTGGGGTAACAAGTGGTGTGGAGAAGTCTATAGAGGGGCCTATTTAAAAACATTGCCTAATAGGAGTAGCAGACTAGCAGCATATAACAGGTTCACATGCAAGGTTGATATAGACTTCTATCAATTTTTTCCAGTTGAGTTGATCGTTGGCCATAATAAATGGAATATATAAATATATCAAAGTCATGTAAGTATATTAGGGGGGCAAATGCATGTGAGGCCTCTTTCTCAATCATCTTCTGTAGACCCCTTCTCAGACTTCCTCACCACTATCCACTATTAGGCAATTTTGGTTTTTGTTTTTATTTTGCGGATTTGTTTATCCACCACAATGTATGTCTGAACTTTGTCCCAAATCTAATCGTCTAGTCATTTTCTTTGGAACAAATCCATGTCTTGATTGGCTTCTTGCCCACATCAGTTTGTTTTTCCCTTTGGGTCCTGGCAGTATATGATTGTCAGAGTAAGAGGTTCCATCTTTGTGGGTATGCTCTTGCTCCACAGTGACGCCTCATGCTTAGAGTCCTTTTAATCATTGTAATCTGTTTTCAACGATTAATAAAATCTTTTTTTGCTGTTCAAAAAAAAAAAAAATCCATTGCTTTAGTTTCAATCCAAGATGTGGGGTAAGTAGTACTCAGTACGACCAAGAACACATTCAACCTCCATTGTTCCCACCCTTCATTTCAATTGGGAAGACAACCATGTGATGATCCCTTGTGAATTTTCTCTCCTGCCAAACTTTCCCTATCATACCATTCTCTCTCTATCTCTAGCTTTCTCTCTCTATATATGTGTTGGTATAGGGCTTATGAAAGTACCAAAGTCTTCACACTTTCTTCTGTTAAACCCCTCTCTTCTTCAAAATCTCATTTTGTTTCTTTCTTTCTCCTCTATAGAAGATCATGGGAATCCGATTTCTTAGTACTCTTCAGGCTAAGTTCCTTCCTCACCGAACTATTTTCCCTGCAAGCCAAATAGCCCCCAATGTTGCCCATGTCCCAAAAGGCTATATAGCAGTTTATGTTGGAGAGATTCAGAAGAAAAGGTTCGTGGTTCCGATATCTTACTTGAACCAACCTTTATTTCAAGAGTTGCTACATAAAGCTGAAGAAGAATTCGGGTTTAGTCCTCCCATGGGTGGTCTCACCATTCCTTGCAAAGAAGATATCTTCCTCAATCTCACTTCTGTTTTGAATGGACTATGAGAGTGGAAGGAGGGAGAACGCACTGGCAATAGGAATTTCATCACAGACGCTTTTGTAGATTAGGAACATCCAATTCCATGTAGATGACATATTTTGTTTCTGTATGAGAAGTTTGTGATGGCAAAAAGAGATAACTCTACTTATATGAGAAATGAGAAATAGAATATCTAGTTCAATCTGTTGTGTGCAACATCTCAATATCAACAGCAATCTCCATCATCCTTGAGAAAGAACCTTAAATGAGCCAAGGCATATAAAATCCACAAGACATTGGAAGTATTACAGATCTGAAAGAACGAAAATATGGGTCCATCATACCAATTGTTTCCTGGTTGAACTTGAGTGATGCTCTCTTCGATAGAGCAGCCCGTTGGCTCTACTAGGAAGTCCCCAAATATGTACAAACCATCATCCCAGGATTTGAAATCTTCCATTTCCTTCACTTGCTTCATTCTTGAAATGGGAAAATTGTTGTTGGCTCATATTCAAGCTCAATGGAGCACAAATGATTAGGATGAACGAAGGATTAATTAGGTGACTTTATAATAGAAAGGTGACGACATAGAATGCATAAGTGAATTCGGCCAATCTGTAACCAATTTAACTCGCCACCTCTATCCGACTACAACCAGCATCTTTCTCTAGCCCTCTTTCTTTTATCTCCTCCCTCAATCTCCAATCTCATTCCACATGCCGCACTTCGCATACATATTCGATAGGAAAACATAAATCCCTACATTTTGAGGATTCAATTCAAGGGCCCTTTGAACGGCCAATTTGGCCAAATCGACCTTCCCACATTCATAGCAGGCACTAAGCAGGGATCCCCACGTGGAAACCGTGCAACGGCCATTTGCTTTATATGGCATCTCAATTACCACCTTCCATGCATTTTCCAACTCACCAGCTCGACATAGCTATAGTGCTCCGAAGTTGGATCCTATCCAAAATCACAAACCATAGATTCAAAATACTCGATCCCATGATTCACTGTGCCTGTGTGACCACAAGCAGAGATGACAGTGGCAAATGCCACCCCATCGGCATTTCTTTGTACAATCTAATCACTTCTTTAAAATGCCTATTTCAGTATTTCTACTGTATACATAGAGCATTGAAGCCCACAAAACAGCATCCCTCTTCCTCTGGTCCAAACCCCGCCATACTAAAGACCTGTTTAGCTTTCTGTACCAGCCCACACTTACCATACATTTCAATCAACGAACTCTACAAAAGGACATCACCTCCCACATTGGGAACCAAACGAATCCTGTCTGCATGCACCTTTCCACCCAATTCCATAGCATATAGTCCAGCACACGGACATAAAGCAGCCGATAAAGTGAAATTCTTAAAATTCAAGTTCAACATGAGCATCTTTCAAACAAGTTCCAAGTCCCTCAACCCACAATTCAGCCACAGAATAACCTGATAAAAGCGCATTTGCACATACTCAGTTTATCACAGGCATTTCATCGAACAGTTTTCCTATCCATTAGAGCACTCCCCACAAGCCCACTAGATGACCAACCTGATTTTATCACATGGGTATGCAACTGTTTGCCAAATTCAACAGTTTGACGTCAGAGGAAGCTGTTAACGAGCTACTCTGAGTGTATGATTCTATATCAAACCCATTAACGAGAGATAAACATCAAAAGTTTGTGTCGTGTGAAAATGGCATTGGCTTGACATTAATGTGGGAAGCAAATAGACTAGAGGTATATGGATAGAATTTCTATTCATACTGTGAAGTTAAATGAGTTGGTCTTAAATAAAAGTACGGCCCCAAAACAAAATAAATGTTGATTCAGCTCTTTTCTTGCTTAAACAGCCATGACCAACATGATATTTCCAAAGTCAGTTTTTTTTTTTTTTTGATGAAGTGCAGGACTTTTATTAAGCACAAAACCAAAAGGATACACAATTATACAGCATGAAATCTAATTACAAGTCAATCATGTACTCCTCAAGATCCTTCCAGGTAGACCCCAGTTTAAGCAAATTGCTTGATTGCTCTGGGAAGGAATTTCCAAAGTCAGTTGTCTTTACTCAAACCCGGAAAGCATAAACCTTCACAAACCAAAATCCTAGCATGGTACAAAGACGTAATAAAAGAAATGGACAATTAAAAACTGCAGCATCCATAGAAAAAAAAATCATAGCTGTGAAGCTTTTGCCATTAAATGGGACATTTCTTCCTTTTCTCAAGACTGAATCTTTTTGAGTTAACAAAGGGAGATAATAGACTTGAACAATGAATAGGTTACTATTGCTTTACAAAATCATGTTTGCTAAATGTCAATAAGTCTCCTCTATCAAAGAGTCATAATCCACCCAATCGAGAAGTAAGATTTATGAAGAAATCTTCTCTGCATGGAATAGTAAGACCGCCCACTGGATGATCAAACCCAAATTCTTCCTCAGATTGACTTAACAAGTGTTGAAAAGAAGGATTGTTCAAGTATGATATCGGTATCACAAATCGCTTCTTTTCGCTCTCTCCAACATAAACTGCAAAATGACCCTTTGGAACATCTGCTGCTGATGATGAAGCTGCTTTGTTTGTTGCTGTCAGTGAAGACCAGCGAAGGACTTGTTTGGCATGACTAATTCGAGGCATGCGAATAGCCATTGTTTTCAATTAGTATAACCCACTTAACAAACAAGAAAAAGAGTTGAGGATGTGCAGAACAAGTGAAGAATTTGAAGCTTGGGTTGGTTTGGACTTACTGATATGCTTATATAGAGATCAATGGTATGTGGGAAAATGTATGAAAACTAGAATGAGTGGTGAAGGGGAATTAGGAATGGGGTCTACAGAGAGACATTATCAAATGAACAATCACATGGCTTTGCTTTTTTATTCTGCCATCACATGAATATGTACTAAATGATAGGGCCTAACTGTAAGTAGTTGGATACCATCAGATACCCTACCACGTATTTTTTGACAAAACCTACAAAAGGGTCCCCTTAAAACTGGAAGAGAAAAAGTTTGGATTAGAAGTGCTTGCGACACCCACCTTCTCTCATTTCCTTTTAATATGAGTTTGTTATATGCATCATTCAAAATATATGAAGTACAGTATCGGACACTCGACACTCAGACGAGGATATGGAATCCGTGTCGAACATGTTCAGTTGGACAATAACTTAGCAAGCATATTTTCAACTCAATTTTCTCATGAGCTACGGATAGAACTTCTATAATATGCATGAAAAATGTCAACTACTACTGCTAAACAGTAAACACCATTTAATCTAAAAACTACAAATTAGATATGAAGAATTTCAAATATTCTGGCATGCCTCCGTATCCTTGTACTCAAAATTAGACAAATCCGACTAAGACACGTGTCCACACCTGACCTCCTTACACTATCACAATGAAATATGTGGATGAAATTCGAAATTAGTAAATGTTGAGAAGACAAACCACCATTTTTTGAAATCTGTCATTATCATTGCATTTTGTTTGTAGTTATACCAGCAAGCAGTGGTATACTCCTTGCACCCCACAACTTGGTCGCTGTATTGGATTGAAATAAAGGATTTTGTTTTTGGTAACGAGTGGTGGTGAGAAGTCTATAAGAAGGGGCCCATTGAAGAACATGGTCTACTAGCAGCAATGCAGCATATTACAAGTTCACATGGTAGGTTGATATAGGCTTCTATCAACCTCGCAATTCCCCTCATTTGGAGCTCTTTAGTTTCTCAAGTTGAATTGGTGGTTGGCCAAATTAAAAGTTGAATTGGTGGTTGGCCAAATTAAATGGAAACACACACAAAAAAAAGTCATGTAAGTTGTACTGGGGAGGCAAATGCATGTCATGCCACTTTCTCAATGTCCTTGTGTAGACCCTTCCCAGACTTCTTCACCACTATCTACCACTTGTTTAGTTTGAATCAAAGTTTTGTGGGGTAAGCAGTACACTACCAATAGAACACATTCCAACTCCATTGTCCCCACCTTTAATTTCAATTGGGAAGACATAACCATGTGATGATCTCTTGTAAATTTTCTCTCCTACCAACCTTTCCCTATCACATTCATATGGCTGCATACACAACACTCCCCCTCTATCTCTCTATATTTACCCGTCTCTCTATATATATGTGTGTTAGAGGCTCGACAAAGTACCAACACAAATCCTCACATTTTCTTCTCTCAAAGCCTTCTCTCTTCTTCAAAATCTCATTTTCTTTCTTTATCTTCTACAAAAAGTCATGGGAATCCGATTTCTTGGCAATCTTCAAGCAAAGGCTCTTCTTCGCCGGTCTATTTTTCCTGCAAGCCAAACAGCTCCCAATGCTGCACATGTCCCAAAAGGCTATTTAGCAGTTTATGTTGGAGAGTCTCAAAAGAAAAGGTTTTTGGTTCCACTATCGTACTTGAACCAACCTTTGTTCCAAGAGTTGCTACATAAGGCTGAAGAAGAATTTGGGTATAGTCATCCTATGGGCGGTCTCACGATTCCTTGCAGAGAAGATACCTTCCTCAATCTTACTTATGTTTTGAATGGACTATGAGAGTGGCGAATTCATCATAGACTCTTTTGTAGATTAGGAACATCCATTTCCATGTAGATGACATATTTTGTTTCTGTATGAGAAGTTTGTGATGGCAAAAAGAGACAACTCTATTTATATGAGAAATGAGAAACAGAACATCTAGTTCAATTTATTGTGCAACATCTCAATATCAACAGCAATCTGCGTCATCCTTGAGAAAGAACCTAAAAACAAAAAACCAATCCACAAATACTCATCACCAATCTTGGAATATGAGAAATTATGTCAACAGATTGAAAGCTTCTTAAGGCCCAGTCAAACTATACGAACTCATAAAACAAGGTGTCTTATTTCTTGATGAGCTACGGCATATAAAATCCAAAAGACATTGGAAGTAAAACAGATTTAAAGCAACGAAAATGTGAATCCATCGTACCAATCATTTCCCGGTTGAACTCGAGTGATGCTCTCTTTGCTAAAGCAGCTCATGGCTCTACCCCCAAGTTTCCTAGTATGCCGAAACCATCATTCCAGCATTTGAAATCTTCCATTTCCTTCAATTGCTTCATTCTTGGAATGGAAAAACCGTTGTTGGCTCATCATTTTCAACCTCAGTGGAGCACAAATGATTAGGATGAACGACGGATTTGGGGATTTTGTAATAGAATTGGGCAAGGATATAGCATATTAGCATGCATAAGCAAAGTCAGTCCAGCTGTCACTACCAATTTAATTCGCGACCTCTATCCGACTACAACCAACATCTTTCTCCAGCCCTCTTTCTTTCATCTCCTCCCTCAATTGCTCAATCTCATTCCACATGCCATACTTCGCATACATATTCGATAGCAAAACATATATCCCTTCATTTTGAGGATCCAATTCAAGGGCCTTTTGAGCGGCCAATTTAGCCAAATCGACATTCCCACATTCGTAGCAGGCGCTAAGCAGGGATCCCCACATAGAAACCGTGCAACAACCATTTGCTTTATACGGCATCTCATTTACCACCTTCCATGCTTTTTCCAACTCACCAGCTCGGCATAGCAAATCAATTAGGCAACTATAGTGCTCCGGAGTTGGATCCAATCCAAAATCACAAACCATAGATTCAAAATACTCGATCCCGAGATTCACTTGGCCTGTGTGACCACAAGCAGAGACGACAGTCACAAATGCCACCCCATCTGGTTTTATCCCCTCCATAAGCATTTCTTTGTACAATCTAACCACTTCTATAAAATGCCCATTTCTGCCGTATACACCAAGCATTGAAGTCCACAGAATAACATCCCTCTTCCTCTCTCCCTCCGGTCCAAACCCCGCCATACTAAAGACCTGTTTAGCTTTCTGTACCAGCCCACACTTACCATACATTTCAATCATTGAACTCTGCAAAAAGACATCACCTCCCACATCGGGAATAGTACGAATGATTTTCGCATGCACCTGTCCACCCAATTCGATTGCATATAGTCCAGAACACGCACGTAAAGCAGCCGATAAAGTGAAGTTATCATAATTCAAGTTCAACATTGGCATCTTTCGAATAAGTTCAAGTCCCTCAACCCACAATTCAACCTCAGCATAACCTGACAAAAGTGCATTTGCACATACTGAGTTTCTAAAAGGCATTTCATCAAACAGTTCCGCTGCATCATTGATAAGCCACAATTTCGCGTAAAAATCTATCAGGGCACTCCCCACAAACACACTAGATGACCAACCCGATTTGATCACATGGGTATGCAACTGTCTGCCAAATTCAACAGCTTTGATATCAGAGGAAGCCGTTATTGAGCTACACAGAGCGTATGAGTCTATATCAACCCCATTAATGTGGGTGAAGGCAAACGTCTGTAGAGCGAGAAAAGGCCACCCTTTTCGACGAAAATCTGATATCAAAGCATTAAAGGATAATGCGTTTGTTGGGTTGATGAAGGTGAAGAAGTTGGTGAGAGTTTGAAGGTGGGTTCTGGGAAGGCACGTACTGTATGTGAAAATGAGTTGGGTGTGGAGGCCTAGGGAGAGAAATAGTAAGCCTGTTCTAAGAAGGTGTGCATGAAGTTTCTTGAGGGAATTAAGATTCTTAGTTTGAGAACATTGGTGCAAGAAATGAGAGATAGACATCAATCATCATCAATGGTTCTTGTCATATGAAAATGGCTTTGGCTTTGGCACGACATCAACGGGGGAAGCAAAGCTTGGTCCAAGTTGAGTCACCGGTAACCAAGTATTTTCGCTAATGTAAACGCCACAGTTTGGTCGAGTCGCCGCACTGCAAATTATTACATAAACTAAGACTTATCAAACCCACATGCAATAAGGTGTTATGAGGGGGAAGTCAGAAATGTTACCTGAAAGGTGGCTATAGACTTTGTGGTATCGATAAGGGTCCAACAGATTACGTATTCGTTAGAGCTGCAAAGAATTGAGCTGCTCGGTAGCAGCTTGTTGCTCGGCTTATTTAGCAATTGAGTTGAGCTCAATATTCAATATTTGAAAATTCTATCACAAAGTATGTGTCTTCCACGTTTGGTAAAAAAATAAAGTATGTGCCTTCAACACAAATATGTTACGGGAAAAATCTCGGATCACCTGTAAACACTAAAAAATTTACTCCCCAATATGTTTATTGGATACATAAAATGGAAGTACATGTATAATACTCCATCACATTGTCAAAGAGTATTATCATGTTACACCACACTCTTATCTGCAAGAGATTCCACCGCACCTACATCGGAATCGAAGCTGAGATCCATCACATCACATGTGATTAGTTTCAAGAATATGTTTAGCACCAAATCCTTTTCCCTAATAAATTATTTCTACTGATAAAAAAAAATGTTTAACCTCAATAAAGAACTATGAGCATTTGAACTTAGATCTTGTCTAGCCAAATCCAAATTTCCACGACTGAACCAACTCTCTCTGTGGCTAAAATCACTCTCCAGTAAGGGGAGAACCATTGGGTTAAAGCCCAAAGCCTTCGATCTGGAAAACAAAGCCCAAGCCCAAGCCCGGCGCGACGCGACGCGCCTCGCTGTCATTGGCAACCCAACAAACCCTACTGTAGACCACGCCGTAGCTGATCTCTCTTCAAACTCCAAGCACTAGACCGTACTATCCGGTACAATCTCGGAACCCTAATCCCCCCTTTCTGATTTCACTTCGATCGATCGTTGTTCGTCACGACGTCGGAGAATGCCTCAGAGTTCATCGTCGGCGAAAAAGCAAGGCGCGGAGGATCCGTCGGACGTTAGCGGGCCCACCCCGAAATCACAGCGCACCAAAGTGGTGGTAAAATCCGCAGAAGAGTCTGAGAAGAAGGTAATAACTTTCGTTTCAATTTTATGATTTTTTTCAATTACCTTAGGAGTACCCACATCATGATTGAGAAAACAGTAAGTCTAGGAACGCTCATACCGACTACCAGACATTCCTCTCTCACTCACATACGTGTGGGGTTGACACATAGGTGAGAGGAGAGTGGTCGGTAGGAGTGTACCTAGCATTCGTGATCTTTACCAGAAAGTCTAGTAACGTGCACAACATGCTTATGTGGTAGTATGATGAATTTCTAATTTTCCACTACGTATGAGACACTGCCACATATGCATGATTCGCAAAATGTTGTGCATGTGGTTGTGTTTCAGTGGAAACTGGATGAATTTTTAGTGGTCAACTACCAATGAGACACGGTCATGTATTCATGTTGTCCTTGCACGATGTGCTTATGTGTCAGTGTTTCATTGGCAACGGGATGAATTGCTAGTTTTTCAACTACCAATGAGACACTGTCATATATGCATGTCTTGCACTATGTGCTTATGTGTTAGTGTTTCATTGGCAACGGGATGAATTGCTAGTTTTTCAACTACCAATGAGACTGCCACATATGCATGTTGTGCAAAATTTTGTGCTTGTGCGGCGGCATTTCATTGGCCACCGGATGAATTTCTAGCTTTCAACTTCCGATGAGACACTGCCACATATGTATATTGCACAAAATGTTGTGCATGTGTGGCTCTGTTCCGTTGGTGACCGGATGAATTGCTAGTTGCCACATATGCATGTTGTGCATGTTGTTGTGTTCCTAGACCTCCTCGATCTTTATAAGGCCATCTCTACTTTTTTATGAGGTTTGCATACAATGAAAAGACAGCAAAAAATGAGTTCCAATCTTTCGCCATACTTGAAAAGGCCATCTCCAATTATTTGCCAATTTTTTTTTATCAGCTTCACATAAAATGCTAAGAGAGCAAAAAGTGTGCTCCTGTCCTTCACCAATTAGATATTGTTATAATAAAAGATAAGGAAGAAGAAAAAATGTTTCATCAATTTAGGAAGAAGTAAGCTTTTAACCAAATTTTGGTGGAAGAAGCTTTTGAGATTAGCTTGGAGGCTTTCAAATGGTGATAATTACTCTGGAAGATATGTTCAGGTATCAAGCTTTTAACCAAAATTTTCACTTCGATGAACAAAAATAGTGCGAGGATTTGTGATGGTGTAAAGGATAGATATTTGTTTCAGTATTGATGACGGGTTCTGTGCAGAGCTTGAAGAAACAACTCAAAGATGCCGAAATCAGCGTTCCTATAGTTTTTGGTAGCATTGCTTTCTGGCTAGGGAAAAAGGCAAGCGAGTAAGTTTGTGTAAGGTTCGTGAATTGCTTTTATCTTTTCAAAGAAATGCCCATTTGACTGTTGTCATCGTTTGAGTAGGTTTCAGTCTCATAAATGGACTGTTTATGTTCGCGGTGCAACAAATGAGGATCTTGGTGTAGTAGTAAAGCGTGCTGTCTTCCAATTACATGCCAGTTTTAATAATCCAACAAGGGTATTGGAGTCCCCACCATTTGAGGTGTCCGAATCTGGATGGGGTGAATTTGAAATTGCCATTACCCTTCACTTCCACAGCGATATTTGTGAGAAGCCGCTGCACTTGTGAGTTGCTTTGCTTGTTACATGAACTGAATCATTGTTAGGAAGGAACTTTCATGCCAACCATGTGATTTCCAATTTTAGTCTGTGGTAAATATTCTTTAGTAACTTTGAAATTTCAAATGATGTTCAAATGATTCTTCAACATAATTTGGATCAAATTCTCTTTTGGAAATTTTTAGTGAAACAGGGTCTATTTAAAGGCTTGGCTGGAAACTTTCAATGTGAACGGAAAAGGGCTCAATTCATTCTTCTGGTTTGGAAATATTGTCGAAGTCGTAGCATCAATCCATGTAATGGGATCTCAAACTCAGTCACAAGGATAGAATCTCATCATGTCTAATGCTATGCTAAATACAAGTTGGACAGAAAAAGACTGGAAAAAGTGCATGTACCCAAAAGATCAACCAATAAACTAGCATAACATTAGTTTTCACTGTCTAAAACTTCAATACAGGGGCAACCAAATTTAGTTTACTTCAATATTCAGGTAGCAGGTACAAAACTACATGCTGAACTCAATCTGAAATTAGACATAGAAATATAAGTAACTAATGGGACCATTAATTTCTGTACACGCAAAAGTACCATCCATTGATTTTACTTTAACTGCATCTTTATAATACGGACATTACACTTTTATCTTCCCAATCTGTACGTACTATGCACAAATTTATTTCATGAAATTCATAATTCATTTCTTTGAATTATGTATTCAATGAAGATTGAAATTGAACCAAAATATTTCTACTGATAGATGTACACACCAGAAAGGAAATAAGATAGTGGCTATTTTGTCAACCTTTTAGAAGTAGGAATTCGTTACTTTTTCTTCACCTTGGATATGTGAAATCTCTTAATCAACTATTTACAGGTTTCACCATTTAAAGTTGTATCCGGAAGATGAATCTGGTTCATTGTCTACTAAAAAGCCGGTTGTTATGGAATCTTATGACGAGATTGTGCTTACTGAACCTTCAGAGGGTTTCTTTGCTCGTGTGCAAAATCATCCGGCTGTAATTGTGCCTCGGTTACCTCCTGGTTTCAGTTTACCTCCTCCTGGTAGGTTTCCTTTCCAGCCTTGTCTTTAGATTTTGTGCCTTACTATTTTCTGAATTACCAAACTGCATTAGTGCTTGTGTAGTACCAAATGAAGATATAGATAAGAGGAAGAGAGGTGACACTAAAGATAATCCCTTAAGCCAGTGGTTTTCAAATTTCTCTGAAGCCGATGAGCTATTAAAGCTCGCAGCAGCTCGTCAGCAGGTCAACGTGAATTTCTATACTTCCCATTTCTGTCATTTCTTTTCTTATACATAATCTCAAATATCATTTTCTATTCATGTAACCAAGTGAGGACATATACACTCATACTTGAGGTTTGGTTTATATGTTAATTTCGGAGATATGCCACTCGTTAGAGTTATGCTGACCATGCACTTATAGCAACAACAAAAAGGAGTCATCCAGACCATCTTGGCTGTGAATCTGTCCCTTCCCTGCAACTTGAGAGAAAAATAACTTTAGTGTGACATTAACAGTATCGTCGCTCTTAGGAATTTCATACTCCAATCTTCCTGGCGATTCATCACTGGCCCACTCAACCCAACACGTCTGGGGCAGGCCGGCCATAGGTTCGAATCCTGCCACCTTTCTTGTGAATCATCCTGTGGTTACTGGATGATGGGAATAACAAAGCAGAAAGTTGAAAATGAGCGCGTCAATATATGAATTGTTTCATTATTCGTTATTTCTGGGTCTTTTCTTTGCATTCTGTGTATGTTGTCTGGAAAGCTAGATTCGGATGTTCTACTATTGGTAGGGAGTTGGGAACCCGTCTAACTTCGCTATTGCTCCGAATTAGTTGCATCGTGCATTTTACTTCTATAGGTAGTTTAAGCATGTTTCTTTTGCAGATTGTTTCAATTTTTACAGCATCCATGGACTGAATTTCATATTCTTTGTACTAATTATGCAATCCCTTGAACGTTTATTAACTGATTGTTTCAATTGTCAAAAAATGCATCTACTGAATTGTTTACCTTCTATTTGAATATGATAGGTGCAAGCCCATATTGCTAGACTTAGAAGGCAGTTGACTGTGATTGACGGGCCGCATCAACAGATGAAAAGTTCCTCTGATATGTGAACGTCCATTATTCCTCCCATAAGCTCAATTTTACTTCTTAAAATCACCTTATGGCAGACCCCATGTGTATGTTTGTAACGTTGGAAGTGTATTATTACAATGAGTCATTTATCCTGTGAGTCTGTACTTGTTTCTTAGATATCTTCCTGTTGTTGTTGTAACTCGTAGCTGATTGATGTCTTATTTTTAGGAAACAGGACGAAGAAGTATGTAAAACAATAATGTTTTTGTTTGTTGAATGAAATGCTTTTGTTTTTGAATAATTATGTCTGTAAAGTCACTGATTCCCGTCCAAGGAGCCTGCTATTACTCATACGCTTGTCGGTTCTATCGTATACTTTGACATCGTATTTGTCCCCGAACATATCATTGAATTTGGGAAAGTAGCCTATGCTTGAATAACTGAAAACGTGATTTCTACTATTCATGCTGATAAATTGGAAGGAACAGGAAAATCATTACTTTTCAGATGTAGAGTTGGATGATTAGAACTTGTACCCATTAATCTTTCCTGCATTGGGCTTCAAATGCTTCCGACCTTTTTAATCCTCTGGCTCAAATGTTGCAATGCCTGTTGCCATTTGAAGGCCACATTTTAGCTCGTCGACAGTGGCAATTTATCAGTTCAGTGAACTTCACGTCGTGCAAGCTTGTTAATTCATAGTTTTCCTATTTCGATTCACCAGCCCACAAAATTATAAGGTTATACCCATTGCACAAGGTTCTCTCGCTTACTGCAAACTTATGAGTTTGACACCGATTCTTGCCTCGAGTTCGTGCCAAAATGCCAGGGACAGATATCACTTTTCATGTCCACTCAAATTCTAAGGTATGCACTCCTAATCAGTATGTGTTTGTAACACTGAAATTACTTTTTTTGTTTCAAGTGTAATGCTTCTTCACATCAATGTTTCTGTTGAAGATCACTTGGTACACAGGTCAATAAAGCCAGGAGATATTCTCAGGTACCCTCCATGAGTCCTTTTGATGCTCCAGAGTGTCCAGAAATAGGAGGTGATAAAGAATGGGGTCCTCAATTATTTGCTAATTTCTTTTGGGTCCTCCCCATGCTTCAAGTGGTCATCTCAGTATTATTTCTCTGTTAGCTCGTGGTTTTGTTTCACCAGTTTGATTCCCTATCCTTGTTTTATGACAACCAGATATCCGGGACAGCTTGCGCACACCTCGAGTAATTTCAGGCCTCTAAAGTTAACAACCAAGCAAACCCTCCAGTGGCCCCAAAGTTTGGAATGTTTGGCCTCCGTGGGACTCGAACATGCAACCTCAAGAAAGACAAGCACTTATTTGCTTCTCATGCCAACTTAGCGAAAGCCTTGGTTTGATTCCCTATCCTTAATTAGTAGAACATCTTCTATATATCTGTTTTGAAGTGGGTCCTGGGGATTAGACAATATCATGTTATCTTCATCTTGATATTGTATTTAACTAGAACCCATTTCAGATTCTTTATCTTGATGCCATCTTTGCATGTTTTCAGAATTTCTCTTGTTGATTAGTTGCCGTACCACCCATAGGAATGTATCCGGTTTTGTTTATTTAATTCCCGAGTCATATCAGCATATCAGTGAATCTCATCTTGTTTATGCTTCTCTATAGATACTGAATAAATATAGACACGTGTGTTTTGATATACTATATAATGTTTCTCACTGTGCACACGATGAAGCTAATACTAAAATTCTCTCTCAGGCTTCTTGTCATTTTTCCTTTCTTGATTTTAGTATTTCGGGAAACAAAAGCAACGGCAAAAAAGTGTGGAAACCCCTACTCTTGTTTTTTTTGGTTCGACGGCTAAGGATGTCCGGACCAGCTCACGCGCACCGAGACTGATCCCCGCCATTTTCAGAGAAGTGAAAGATGCCCTGTGGGTAGTTACAGTTTTCTTGAGTGATGTTATTTGGATAAGTTGATGAAAGCTGGCCGTTTAAAAGTAGTTGGAACTGATATCACAATTCCTTTGCTATTTTTTTGTTCTCACATGATGATTTTGGGGGGCAAGAGTAACATGGCCTTCATGTGGCCTACGAAAGGCGTTGTCATTTGTCAACATCATCATCAGTTTAAAGAAATTTCCCTTTTATGTTTTCTGGTAAACAGTCGCCTGGCCTGATTGATATTGATTTGCCAATATTATGCAGGAGGGCCCCACTCTATCATTCTCTGTTTTTCTTTTGGTCCTTTTGGAAGTGAATCCTTCCCGGTTCAAGTTTTGGACTGGAGCAGACAGTCGAAAGCTGGACTGTCCAATGCTGCAATCATCAATTTGGATCTTCTCAAAAACTTTTTGCGTGAAGAATTGATATTCGCTTCACGTGAAGAATTGATATCCGTCTGCCCATGAAAATGAGAATATAGTAGGTCTATATGCATCTCTCAATCGTGTTTTTAGCGGGAGATTTAGGAACTTTTTTCTATATTTAAATGGAACAGTAAAGAAAAACTAAGACATTGTCCTGGGGAATTTCACCTCCTTAGCATCATCTAACAGGAACTGCTCAAGGCAGTTTAGCAGAACGGGGCCTAAAACAACAGAATTACAACAATTGCTAGGAAAGCTAGCAAACGGCATCGGCACATCGGCTGGCTTGTTCTGACTTTAGGAGATCCAAGAGAGACCTGCAATCAGAGAGTATATTGCTTAGCTCGTGATTAGTAAGGTTAATTCCCATTGATCAAATTCACTAAGGCTAGAGAATCTGTCTCCACAATAACTCTATACAAAGAATGAGCCCTAGCTAACTGTAATCCATCCCTCAAAGCCCAAGCTTCCGCAGCAGGACTCGTTTGGATTGTCAGCTTATTTGCTTATATACTCTACATAATCATCAAACAGAATGTAAGCAAATAAGTGAACCAACAACCCTTGAGGTGAACCATTTAAGCTTGACCCCGTTTGGTACTATAAACTTAGTCACATAATCCTTCAAAATGCCCTGCACTCTCACTCTTAATCTTTGCACTACACTCGTTCTCTCAATCCTCACCCTCACGAACTTTAGTAGTTTGAGATTTCAGTCGTTTGGGAACCAATCAAGCCCTTACCCGATATCCGAATGAGCTGATTTTTTACGGGAACTCTTAAAAACATTTTTTAAACAAATTGAACGACTCCGATTATTTGCATGAAACTCTGATTAGTTTTGTGTCAAATATTGTGTAAGCAGAACCGGACCCATATTTATATATGTGTGTGTGTGTGTCTGCACATGTCAGTATTTTCATCTACATGTATATACTATAATATTATGTGCATTTGCAGTACATTCCGTGATGCATACAAGTATCATACATGTACTGGAAAGGACCTGACCTTATCAGTGTTATTGAAATGAAACAAAGGGACAAGACTTATGCAGGACACAGCCGTATCCAAGCATCAAAATTGATCTCTTTCTCAGCCTTAGAACATGGAGGAGATATCGCAATACTCCAGCTTTTTCTCTTTTAGTTTTTTTTTAAATATTTTGGTCTGGAATGGTGAGCCCCATGGGCTCCATTGAGGCAATGCATTTTGTGGTGCTCATTTCCAAGGGGGATTTAATGTTCACATCTAACTCTACAAATTGGAAAGGACCACACACATGGGAAGCCTCTTTTTGGGGAAACACTTCCAGGCTTCTGTGTTTTGGAGAACTGTTGGAATTTGAGAAATGTGATTTGAAGTTTTACCTACCTTGTTATAGAGCATGTGCAACCGTTGTTAGGTAAAAATGCTAGTGAACAGTGCACATTTTTTCTTTTACCTACTCATATCTCGTTTAACACTACAACAATACTTAGAGCAAGTACACCAAAGAAGGTAAAATAGCATTTTTGTTATTTTACCTAGGCAAAATCCCAAAATGTACACTGCAGCAGGCTAGCAAAAGCTTCTTTTGAGGTTAGCTAGACTACATTTGGCTACAATCCTTCGGTAAATTTACCTCAGGACTGTTCACCATCTACACATGTACTAATATTATTCTCTCTCTCTCTCTTTCTCTCAACAGTGAAAAGAAAACAAGAAAAAGGAAAAGATAATGGAAAAAGTAATATTGTAATGAAGAGTAGATAAAATAGATAGTATTGGTGTAGTATTGAAAGGGATGTGGATAGCAAAAAAGAAAAATGTCCACTGTTGACTTGCAATTTTGGCTCAAATTTTGCCTAATCTGATATACTTGCTCTTACTATTTATTCTACCTATACTTACATCTCTTTCAACACTACAACAATACTACTATCTATTTTACATATCCTCTATTGAAATACATTTTCTTTCTTCTATTGACACCTAACCGTCTGATCAGTTTGTCGCTGGACTTGAATTCTTGATTTGATTGGGATGTGCAATCTGTCTTCCAGTGTGTAATAGGTTTTTGTAACAGTTATATTAGACGCACACGGTAGGTTGTATTATTAACTGATTTCTCCAACAACGAAAAAACGAGTGCACTATGTATTTTAATAGTGCAAATTTTCCAGAAAAGGGGAGAGAGAGAGAGAGAGAGAGAGATTAATAAAATATTACGTACCTGATGTACAGTGCTTCCCTACTTGTGCTGGAGCACTGTAGACAAATGTATTATACAGAAGCTCTTGTGAGGCTGCTGCATGTGTTTTTTCCCCATCTAAAATAGCTAAAACTTCAATATACCTAAGCTACTGTTGTTCCTCTTACTTCTGTTATGTTAGTTTCTTCGTGACCTTTCTACTTTGTCTAGGGCTGATAAACGAACAAGGTCACTCAAATTCAAGCTCATATCCCTTGTTGATAAAAAAGAAGAAGTTAAACTTAGATCCGGTGTCAAACTATTCACAACAAGTGTGGTTTTTGTTACGGTATGATGCGTGTTCAGTTAAATGCAAGAACAAGATTGTAAGGCTCCGTTTGCTTGGGCGTAAAATGTTTTTCGGTAAAATATTTTACCTATTTTCGGGTGTTTGGTTGTGTAAAAAATATTTTTCATTAATTGGATGAAAATGACTTACCCTTAAATCTTCCGTAAGTTATTTTCTGAAATGAACCCGCTGCCTTCTACTGCAATTCTCGCTGCTTAGTTTTTGTAATATTCTTAGATCTCTTTACCGTTTAAGCCCCCCTCTCTCTCTACACTATTTTCTTGATTTCTGAAAATATTTTCAAGTGCCAACCAAACACTGAAAAATAAAAGTTTGTAGTTTATTTTCTGAAAAAATATTTTACATGTAAAATATTGTAAAAACATTTTACATCGAAACAAATGGACCCTAATCTAGATGAATAAAGGTAAAATAAGAGCAATGAACAAAACTCCAATCACAACCACCTCAAGGGGGTTGGCCTGGTGATCACGGTCGGAGACTTAGGAGTTTGTTCCTTCTATAATATCAAGTTTGATACCTCTCGGGTGTTACCAACTCCTTTGGGACCAATCCATAAGAGCCTGTTTGGATGGGGGATTTGAACCCGGATTTGCCAAACCCCTGGACTTGTTCTCCCCCTCTCCCTCTAATCCGGTGTTTGGCTGTTGAAAATGGAAGGGGGATTTGAGCTCCCAGCCGGACTCCATGTCCGGCTCTTCCCGTATTAGTTAACGACAGGGGTACCCCCTGTCGCTAGTGAATCCGGGTGCCTTTTGACTGTTTTGCCCTTGACTTCTCACTCTCCTCTCGCCCTCCCTGTTCCTCTACTCCTTTGCCATGGCCTTCTACTGCCCTTGTAATCGTAAGAGATTTGAGGGATATTTGAGATTTGAGGGTTTGGATGCAAGAGATTTTTGAGAGAGGGAGAGATGAGGGTTCGGAATTTGAGTTTTTCGGGGGTGAAGGTTAGGGAATTTGGGGATTTGGGTGTATACAGTTGGAGAGGAAATTGGGGATTTGGTTGCAGGTGGTGAAGAAGACAGTGAAGAAGATATACGGACAGACATATGTATGTGTGTATGTATATATGAATTTTGTTGTTTTAAAATTAACACCCACATGTTTTTTCCAACAGTTCGGTTTTATTTTTATTTTTGAAAAAATCGTAATAAATACTACTAAGATTTCAACATTTAAAGATAAAATGAATTTATTTTACCCAAAATTAATGATAAATATGTATATATTCTAATAATAATGAAATTAACATTTATTATCCATAAAATTAATAAACTGAGGGCAATTATGTCATTTGACATCTTATCTCATCATATCCACCTTCCAAATCCCCCTTCTCAAAAAACCTTCCAAACACCTCATTACAAATCCACCCTTCTTAAGAGGTGGGGCCACCCTTCTTAACAAATCCCCCCTTATTACATATCCACCTTCAAATCCCCCCTCATTACAAATCCCCTTAAAACAAATCCTCCATCCAAACGGGCCGTAATTGGGCTCCTCACAAATGGATGTGGGATTAGGCCTCCAAGATTAGTCGAGATGCACGTATGATGGCCCAAACTCAAGAGTTATCAAAGAAAATAAATAATTTCAATTACAACTGTTTTTAGAGCTGTTCGGTGCATGTTGGCCCACAGACATCGAACGTGGCCAACATGCATCACATACATCGGACGTCTCTGAAGTTGTGTTTCTAGACTTTTGATGAAATGAATTTGAAAATCATTTTCCTATTTTATGTAAGCTACAATTACAGTTACAGCAGCAACAACCATAACAGTACCCACGAAATTTCCCTTCCATAGGAGTATGCGCGAAGGAGACTTGAGACAGATCTACCTAGCAAATATATACAAACTGGTTGTTCTTATAAAGATTTATTACTGAAAGTTTGAAATAGTGAATCCCTGTACCTTCAAAAAAAAATCAAAAAACCCCAAACGTAACGTTGTTAAACATGTAGTCCTGTTCGGTTTGGATTTTGAGAAAAAAAATTAAGAGTAATAAGTGAAGAGAGATCGATAAAAAAAAAAACATGCATAAGGGTTTTGAGACTCCAAACGAACAAGGTTATACATCCTAAATAAATATCGGAAGACATCAAGTACGATATGCCAAAAGAGCCTATTCAATTATTGTACTCGGTGAGAGGTATTTGATGTAACGGACATATATATCATCTTCTCCTAGTGCAGTGTGTAAAAGCTGGCTTTTTAAGTTTTATCTTGGATATTTTAAAAAATATTTGGGTAAAATTCATATATATTTATACTTTTCCGATTCTTCTTGACGAGATAAATCAATAATTCACAAAAGTTATATGCAAAACTAACAAACGTGGAAAAAATTTAAATAAGAACAAAACAAGAAAAAATCCAAAAATTCTTAGCGGAACCTATAAGAGACTTCCACCGTTTCACGTATGTACTGCCAAGGCCAGCTTTGAGCTAAGCCGGACGAGGCCGCTGATTTAAGCCCCTAAACTTTGGTTCAAAATTAAGGCCCTGAATAGAAATAGCAAGGTAGGTAATATGTATTCAATATAACACTTATATAACAAATGACCTAGCTAGCCCAATGCAAGAACTTAATTTTGTTATCCAAGAGATACATGGTTCAAGTTTCAGGGGCCTCTCTTTTCCTTCCTTGTGAGAATATTTTTTTCTCCCTCACAATTTCGTCTTAGACCCCGAAAATCTTAGAACCGGCCATGCGTACGGCAGTACCGCAGTGTAAGCTACACTTGGTAAAGTTAAAAAGTCTGGGGGTTCAAACCTGAAAGAAAAGCTAGTAAAAGTTTGTGCACATGGGGGTGGATCCGAAAACATTTAATTTTGTGTTGGGATTCACTGTGAGAAGTAGTGTTGGCTCTTGCCTAACATTTTGGCTCCGTTTGATAACAGTGACAGATAGATGGGATTCGTAAGGAAATATGATTGGGATTGGTAATGAGAAGGTATTGATAATGAGTATATTTGTTTGTAATGGGATTCGATGATGGGATTATTAATATTATGTTTGTTTGAGATGAGATTAGATGATAGATTGGATTGATAGAAGAGATTAGCCGGTAATGAGAGGGATTGATAATGAGGAGAGATTGGGATGGGATTACTAATACCATCTCCAAGATGGTATTAGCAATACCCCCAAGTTGGGGTCTTAACAATCCCAACGGATTGAGTCCGGACCATTTTTGGGAAACCAAACAAGGTATTGATAATACCCCCGCTCTACCAATCCAATTCCAACCCCTTGGAGGGTTATAGAATCACAAGCCCAACAGCAAGAAAGATGAGCCGTCCGAGCGGGTATATCCCGTGTAGTATCCGTTCGGCGCATCCGAGGCGTCCGATACACTATTGGACGGTTCGGATTGAAACTCTCTCTCTCCTCTCACCCCAACACTTTTTCTCTCCTTCTCTCTCCCCAAATCTGAGCCGTTCAAAAATGAAATGGACGGCTCGGATGGACGAGCGGACACCACATGGTACCCGCTCGCCACTGAACATTTTTTCAACCACTAGAAAGAGCAAGTGGTCGTTACTCCTTAGTACGGTTTACAGTTAGCCCGTGACTCCACAAAAATCACCATGGGATTTTTGGATTTTCACACTAATTTCAGAATTTTTTGTAGCCACAAAAAAAAAAAACCTCGTTTGGTCTTTGTCATGTGACTATAAGTTGTAACTAAAATCAGGAAAATTATTGACTGCCACTAGTTTTACTATTTCCAAAATAGCATTTTCGGAGAAAAAATTGTGTATTGTCCTAAGTGGAGTCTATATCGTATATGATATAGGGAGAAGCTTTTTCTAGAAGCATGATCGATGAGGCAAGAGCGTCTCCAGCAGAATTTACAAAAATTAACATCAAAATCTGTACTTTGTTACGTGTCTGCATGATTTGAAGGGTGAGTTAGCAGAGTGCACGACTCTACAAATTTCGACCGCTTGACAATTCCTATTTCGATGGTAATGAAATTTGGAAAACAATTCGCGGGTCGGCCAGGCATAACATTCCTTCCTTAGACGTGACCATATGGAAACAATATTCATAGCAACTACCGACCCGTTCAAGAAAAGGGTCGGCAGACAAGAACTGAAGGGCAGAGTCGAGGAGCACCGTTAACACGACTTGAACCTGTGGAACCGTCAACACGACTCGAACCTGTGGGGGAGTGGGAGTTACCGAGTAGCCCATAACTATAAGCACCGAGCTACCTAACAACCTTGGTAAACCTGAGATATTTCAACCTTTGTAAACATGAGATAGTGAGATCGGAGAGAGAGGGACCATGTTGTCATTTTGAGGTTCAACAAATAAGGGCAACCACATGGGCCGGTTTGGCCCACCATGTCCTCTCTCTCTCTCTCTCTCCGCAACCTCCATAAGTACCCTTCACACCTCATCTATCTTCTCACCATCTCTCTCTCTCTCTCTCTCTCTCTCTCTCTCCACAACCTCCATAAGTACCCTTCACACCCCATCTATCTTCTCACCACCACCACCACCACCTACCTCTACTCCCTTACTTTCTCTCCCTCTCCTCAACCTCTGTGCTCCTTTTCTTCTCTCAAACCAAAAACAAAACACAGCCAAAAAATGGGCATTAGAAAACCAAACAAACTACCACAAACAGCAGTGATAAAGCAAATCCTCAAGAGATGCTCGAGCTTGGGAAAGAAAAACGGCTGCGAAGACGCCGAAACCGACCACCTTCCCCTCGACGTGCCGAAGGGCCATTTCGCGGTGTACGTCGGAGAGAAGAGGAGCAGGCACATAGTTCCCATCTCGTTCTTGACTCACCCCGAGTTCCAGTGCCTCCTCCGACGCGCCGAAGAGGAGTTCGGATTCGATCACGATATGGGTCTCGTTATTCCCTGTGAAGAGGTGGTGTTTCGCTCTCTCACTTCCATGCTCAGATGAGAGAGAGAGAGAGAGAGAGAGAGAGAGAGATGGGTGTAGGATGAAGCAGTTTTGGCGCTTTGTCTTTTTTTAACATCTTTCTTTATTTGTTTTGGTGTTTGATGACTACTAGGTAGCTTAGTTCTAAATTGGAAGGCCCATGAAGAGAGAGAGAGATCGATATTGTGGGTTAGATTTGTAAAGAAGTTTGGGATTTTGCCTCGCAAAGGGGTGTGGTTTTTCACTTTCACCCTGTGAGAGAACTTGTTGATGTTTAAGCATTTGCCTTAACAATCTCCCTCTGTCTGTGTGGTGTTGTCCAATATAGTAGTTACAATCGGATCGGATATCCACAATTTCATGAACTGAATTTACAACAAATTGAAATTACAGATTCAGAATCGCAAACCGAATTCAATAAAGAGTTGTGAACCGAAATCCGTGTTTCACACCCGCGGTATCCTTTAAGACAGATTCACCGCCTACCGGTGGGAGATGAGGTTAATCGGCGTCTGTCTTTTAGAATTAATTTGGCTCGGACCACGAACGTTGAAATACCACCGATGAACGCATTGACAAACTTTTTCTTATTGATGAACGCCTTAGCGAACTTCTTGTTCTTGCTTGCTCCGGATCCAGACCTGCCACTACGGCCGCAAGGAATCCGAGAAGGTAATTGTTATACTCCAGTCAATTTGAGGCTGTAATGGAAAAAACGTGCCAGAGCTTTGATTTTCTTTTTTTTTCGAAAATGGACCAATTGGTTCTCTGATTTACAAAAATGCCACCAAGTTTTTGGGTCATCTGAGTTTTTGCATCTTTATTTGCATGTTGGGCCTTTATAAGCATGTTTGGGCTAAAAGAGAGTCCAGTCAAACCCAAATACTAAAAAAATTGGTGTTGGGCCGGCCCTACTTACTGTCTCTCACACAAGTATGATACCAGAGTAGAGTACAAAGATTTCATGAATTGGTGAAGCAACCTGGTATATGGAGCTGCCATATGTATAGATTATAGCCTGAAATGGACCCTTGAATTGCTGCCTAGCCTTGAATACGTGGAGTGAATGGCAGAATTGCAGAGGCGAAAAACCTACACCATAAGTACGGGAAATTGATGAGCTCGGGAAGCCAAAAGCCTCGAAAATATTAACATCGGATCATATGGTAGCCAGTGCCGGCCCCGACATTTGTGTTGCCCTAGCCCAACCTCATACTTTGTTGCCCACCTATTATTAAGTCATACAAAATGAAACAACATACAAGTACAAAAAAAAAAAAAAAAATTCAAAATTACAGTGTTATTTTATATTGAATAACATGAAGAAAATCAACATCAAAATGATAACTCCGGTTATAGTGCTTTATGATTAGCGCGATCCGCTACAAAGAAAACATTTTTTGAAGCAAAGTTTTCAATTGAGTCATCGTAGAACTCGGGGGGACTGTTTCAATTGAGGAGAATGACTTGTCTCGAAAAGTATAAAGTATTAAAAATGCCCAAAAATGCTTATAGCGGAACCGCGCCTCATTTTTCCATTGAGATCATAGCCAATTTCTTTAATCTCTCAAATGAAATGGTAGTTCAAAGGTAAAAATAAAAACTTAGTTAGCTGGCTCGATTATTTAACTATGACTATTTTTTTAAAATCAAATGTAAGAACATATCCCTTATACATTACTGTTGTGTTTGTTTAATCAAAAATTTCCAACCATGTAATTTGATTTTTGTAATAGTGGGCAGGGTAAGGGATTGTGGCCGTGAATACATATTGGTTTGGCAATATTTCAGGCGGAGGGGGTTGCGGTCGTGGCGACGACGGGTGGCTTCGCCGGTTGTCGTGCCTCCTCCGACCATTTATGTTACTACGTACTCCATTGTTACCCATGTTCAATTTACCTCTCGAAATTATAGGGAGCAGATTTTTAAATCAATTTGAGTTTTAAAAAAATGTCTACTGAAATTACAAATTGGGAAGAAATTAAACCTGATCTCTGGAGGGAAATGTACTGGCAAGGGTTGTTTTTGCAAATCAGAGAGGGTTTGGGGTTGTTTTTGTTGTGGTTGGGGTGGTTGGCGGCCTTGGGAAAACCTGCATTCATAGAAGTGGGGAGAACGAGGGGGCACGCTGGGAATCCAACTCGGCTGCCCCGAGTTTTCACAGCCTGTCACTGACCATAACGCCAAACAAATTGGTTGCGCTAGAGTAAGAAACTTTTTATATTTATACCTAAACTAATTTTTTTTTTTTTGGTTGCCCCAGCCCGGGGGGTTGCCCGAGCCCAATGGCTTGCGGGGCTTACCCCGGGGCCGGCCCTGATGGTAGCTCGGCACGTGCCCTTATATATTACAACTTCTTCTAGCCCACCGATGTTGGACGTGGGGCTTTACAATTGCCTCATCTTATGATGTAACGTCCTTGTTGCATTTGTCCAGCAACCTTTTGTTGGTGGTCATGGTGTGACACTTAGCTCTGTACATCATCACGCTCGTACCAAATCCTAGAGGTGGCCCCCACCATGTAGATCAGAGTTGTACTCTGATACAAACTGCAACGACCCGCGTCTGGTAGCTCGGCATGTGCCGTTATATATTACAACTTCTTCTAGCCCACCGATGTAGGACGTGGGCTTTACAATTGCCTCATCTTATGATGTAACGTCCTTGTTGCATTGGCCCAACAACCTTTTGTTGGTGGTCATGGTATGACACGTATCTCTGTACATCATCACGCTCGTACCAAATCCTAGAGGTGCCCCCCACCATGTAGACCAGAGTTGTACTCTAAATACAAACTGCAACGACCCGCGTCAGCTGATCTGCCAACCCTTAACCTAACCACGTGGCTCAAAAAATTAACCCCTGATTATACAATAGCTCGACGCGTGCCCAGATATATTACACTAAGTTCTCATAGCGGAGATGAAAAACCTCACCGGGAAGGGGTAACTCTCAGGTTCAAGGGTGGTAGTTGATGAGAGTGATGAGTTTGATTACTTTAATTTGAAACTTTTGAATAGCTATTGTACTATTAACAATTCTCAAGATTGTACTAAAATCAAATTACAACTTAAGAGTTTTGACTCAGGGGAAAGGACTTTGGCTCTACAAAGAGGGTACTATAATCTTACTCAGCCGGTATGCCATGTTGCAGAAGAAACAAATTTTTAGAAGTCTTGAACCATGGAGTGTGAAACTGGGCCTTATTGTTCAGTGTCGCGTGTGGCTTAGTTTCTTGCTTTCCTTGCATTCGTTTTATTTTTACTGTTCTCGTTTGAGGATGATAGTACTTTCTAGAATCGTCGTGCCTTTCGCATATCGCTCGACATTCAGATTGTGAGAAATTCCTCAAGTTCTTAAACTTTCAGTTTTATTGAAATGGCCCAACATTCAGATTGCAAAATGCATCGAATTTCTGCTTATACCCCCAAAAAATAAGAATAACGAAAAAAGATGATGACCAAAGGGCCACTAGTGAGGAAGACTTGAGATCTTAAAAATCCGAAGTCACTGCGTGAAAAGGATGCTTTTAGGTTCAAATTCAATTCAAAAAAAGGAAGTCTAAAAAATCCGAAGCGTGAAAAGGGTGTTTAGAAACTGCTCCCAAAGGGTTCTATTGTGGCGGAATCTGTACTTCAGCTTCAGCTTGATGCATATCAACCCTACACAAAATCCAGTCTTCAGTGAAACCGTTGGGTTTTCCCTTCGACTGCCTGTCTTTTTGAGGCTATTTTTGTACTCTCTAGTTGTTCTGTTTCTTATATCCACGGATCAGTGGAGTCCTTTGTTCTTGTACCGATCTTTCATAGCTGCCATTGTATGATATGATATGTTTCATGTTCTCAGACAAAGGAAGTCGTTTCCCGAGCTGGATAATCTTACCAAGCAGAGAAAGAAGCGGGCAGGTAGGACACCACCACAAGGGAAAATGCAACATCTTTTTCCTACCTACATGCCGATAGGGATGTTGTAGAGTGTGTTCACTCGATTAACCACAACAATTTGACAGTGTAGGCAACTCAACCATCTCTGTCCATAAATCTCCTTTCGCATCAGTACAAGCAAAAAAATTCTGCATAGTAGTTTGTCTCAGAGGAAGTCTAAAAATGAACTGTAACCATTTTCTACTACACGCTCATTATATATGCCTAAAAAACCAATTTATGACAATCGGGTGCCAACCCTCAGGAAATTGTTCAACGTGTCACTCAAAAGGTAAGAAATCAGTTACACGCCAACATCTACAACTGAAGACAGTGTTCACTCAACAATTTGGAGTTTGAGTGTCATGATGATCTCAATCGATTATTCCTTTGGCATCAAAAGAAAGATGGCACTTCACCAAGTACCGAAGTAAAAAAAGATGGCACTTCACATTCGTAACACATTCATATTACCAGGCAAAACAAACAAATTTCACAACCATACCACAAGGAAGTGTACTACTACGGATGGAAGTCGGAAATGATCCATTTACTCAAGACCAAAATCTGGCCACGTACAAATTTTCAAAACTTCCAATCAAAAATAGAAGGGAAAAGTGCCTTCAAACTGACATAACACAATCTAATGCCAAGGTCTGCCACACGCTATATTAGCACTAAAGAAAATTAACTCCACCAAAACTCACATCGCAGTAAATGCCTTCTTCCCACCACCAGAAGAACCAGCTGGAATCACCTTCAGCACATTAAACCTCACTGTCTTTGACAATGGCCTGCAAAATGGAGCACAACCACATGCTGAGAAAAGCAGTTTTCTTTCCTTTTTTTTTTTTTTTGTGATTGGGGAAAAAACGAAGCAGTTTTTACAAAATAATGCAAAACATCAAAATCCCAAAAAGCTGACCTGCACTGGCCAACAGTAACATGGTCTCCCTCCTTCACACGGAAGCATGGTGATATGTGAGCAGGAATGTTAGAATGCCTCTTTTCGTACCTAATAAATCATCATCAAACAAGTAAATAATTTAAGCTCAAGAGAGGAGAGAGAACGACAACAACAAAAACAGGAAAAGACAATCAGCTTTACCTCTGGTACTTCTTGACATAATGGAGGTAGTTGCGTCGAACAATTATTGTTCTCACCATCTTGGCACTGTGACAGGTTCCAGAGATTATACGACCCCTGATTGACACATTCCCAGTGAAGGGGCATTTCTTGTCAATATAAGTTCCTGCAAACAGAGAAATAACACTAATTACTACTACATACTTTTAACACCATCAGAGATCAGACCAGGACAGATTGACTACTTCTACAATGATGACCTCCCTCATATGCCAATATTAGCAAAACACACTACACCACAATAAAGCCTTGACTGATGTAATTAACCAGGCTTCCCCCCTTCTCCCCCATAACCCAAAAATGAAGGGCCTACTTGTTTTTTTTTGGTAAAAGAGATTTTATTACCAAAAAAGGAGACAAGATACAAAGGGGCATACCCCTGATCACATCACAAAAAAACAGACCCAAACTACACACACACACACAAAAACAAAAGCCTGGGCTATCCAGACAGCTCAAAGCAAAATTTTCCCAGAAATATTCCAGGCTTTACAAAGTTCTCGATTAACACTATTGCTGCCCATTTTTGCCAAGAACAGACTCTATCCCGAACATCAAGAACAAGCTGCTCCATAGTGCCTTCAAGATTAGGGTGTTTGTTGCCAAAAATGCACTCATTCCTAGCCTTCCATATGTAGTACACAGAACCAGCCATGGCTAACTTGTACAGCACAGAAGGAAAACCCTTTTTCTTCAGATGATGGATTGCCCAGGCTATCTCCTGATCCCACTCTACTGGACACCGACGAACTCCAAATTTATCAAGGACTCTGGACCAAATATGGGATGAGAATGAACAAGTGAAGAATAAATGCCCATGAGACTCAGCCACACTACCGCACAGAACACACATAGGATCCACTTCCAATCTCCAGGATAGGAGTCTATCCTTAGTTGAAAGTCTGCCCCAACATACTAGCCACATAATGAAAGCCCATCTGGGTATGTTTTGTTTTAACCAAACAATTGAAGCCCAAGGCACCTTTGGACTGGAGTTCTCAGAGCTTCCAAAGCAGATTTGACAGAATATGTACCAGTAGAAGCAGGAACCCAAACTACAGAATCCTCAATTGAAATGTTAGGCCTCAAGGTATGGAGAGTACTCCCCATGATCTGCATTATAGCCCTATTACGTTGCCCAAGCCAATGCCAATGCTCATTATGAAGGGCCTACTTTGTCCTTAGTAGTGAGTCTAGTGACACTTCTTTGCTTCTACAGACGCAATTTGGCATTTACTTGTGGTAAAATGGTTTTTGTTTGAAGGGATGGGCTTACACCAAACCGAACTGAAGCCTCAATCTTCAAGAGGATGGACTTCAGTATAGAAATAGATGAACCCGACGGCCTATACACTGCCATAGGTTCTGTATCTTGCTTTGTGTGTACTGTAGCAAGATTATGTTGAGGCACACTTGTTATGTTATCGAAAGGTTTGCAGCATATATTCCGGAAGTGTCTTCGTTTAATGGGATTGGAGGCTAGGTCGGAGTAACTCTCATCACCCCAACCCCTTTATACTTCGTCTCCCAGGGTATATCTGATGTTTAAAAGAGTTCATTGGTATCTAGTAAATTGTTGAAAAAAATTCAATTTTTCTTGAAAGATTGTAGTATTTCTAAGTCACTGTTTTGCGACCGGACAAACATTTTGGGATGGAGGGAGTAATTTATTGTGTGGCCCTCGTATCAAATGACATGATCACAATTTATTGTAGCCCTTGTTTCTAAAGATACGAAAATACAATAATAAAACAACATGGTGCTGATAACAGTCACAAATTGTCCCAAACATAAGATGCCAAAATTCAAAATCTTCTAGTATTTTTTTTATTTAGTTTTCCTTAGCAACCACACCATGCCCTGTCTGTCTCTCATATAACACTATGAAGTCATAATTCTCAGTGTTCTAAAAGTCAATCGCCTAGGCCGATCAGTCCCCACCTAGACGCTAGGCAGTGGTCCGACGCCTAGATTAGGCAGCCGACTAGGCGCTAGAGATTTTTAGAACATTGATAATTCTGAACCACTAAGAAACGAAAATGAAGCTCCGGACCAACTCATTTCCCACACGCATCGAAACAACAAAACAAACGACGACCATAAACACGACACGTATTACATGAGCCAAACAATATCACTGAAACTACAATCAAACATACCAAAGTTCACATTATACAACCAACAAGAATGATTTCATATTCAAAAAAAAAAAAAAAATTAGCATTATAGTTTGTACCGTCAATTGCTTCTCTGGGAGTCTTGAACCCCAAGCCAACATTCTTGACGTACCGATTGCCTCCCTTTCCAGGCCTCTTCCCCTTTCCTGTTTTATGCGAGCTGCAAGTACATCAATTACAATAACCGTGCTAAATCCTCTAAACCTCATTATAAAACCCACAAATATCATATGGGAGCGAAAAATGAAACTACACAAAATGGTACCTAAGGAACACCTTAGGCTGCTTGAGGAAAGCCTTCTCCGTCTGTGTAACAAGCGCATATCGATCAGATCGGGAACATTAGAGAGAGAGAGAGAGAGAGAGAGAGAGGTAGACCTGTTCTGCCATGGTTGAGTGCGGGGAGCTGAAGAAAGGAAAATGTGATGGGAGGAAGTGCGAGAGAGGCTCGAAAACGCAGCAGCAGAGGAAGAGCAAGTTTGAGGTAGAGAACGTTTATACAATGAAAACCCTAGAGTGCAGCAATGACGAGATTACCCTTTTATGGCTTAGGTTTCTTTTCTTATCTTAGGATTAAAAAAAACAAAGAAGAAGAAGAAGTTTTTCTCTTATCTTTTTTTTTTTTTTTTTTTTTCCTAATTTTCAATTTTTTTGGGGAGGTTTCAAGATAAACAAATTAAAGCGGAAATAGGAGAGTTTCACTTTCTTTTATCAAGAGATGAAGCTGATATTTAGGCCCCGTTCTGCAAAAGTTTTTATTTTTTAATTATTTATTTTTTATTTTACGAAATAGGTCATTCTTCTACAATACACCACTTTTAATTCAACAAATAAGTACTTAGTTGAACCCTTCTTAATACCAGATCAAGCCTCACTTGACACCTGCCGACTCCCTCGATCAAGCACTTTCGCCCAATGCGAAGACGATGAATATCTTGCTGTTAGGGTTTAAGCAAACGGGTGGTATTACTTCTGTTGAGATGTTCCACCATGAGATGATTCGACGAGGGTTTAAGCATGATAGCATGACTTACGGTATTCGAATCAATGCTTATTGCAAAATGGACGCGTTGGTGATGGACTGAGACTTGTTAAAAAGATGGAATTGGTGAACTTTTTGCCTACGATTGAAAGAATGTCTACTTTGATTCATGGAGCAGGGGTTGCTCGGAATTTAACCAAGGCGCGAGAGCTGTTCGATGAAATTGCCGTGAGAAATTTGGTGGCAGATACTGGGGCTTATAATGTTTTACTGAGTTGTTTTGTTCAATCGAGAGACGCAAAGTCTGCGGTCGATGTTGATGGATGAGATGGAAGAGAAAGGCATTCAATATGACAATTTCACGTACCATACCATGTTTCTCATATTAATGAGGGCGAAAGACGTGGACTCTGTTGTTGAGCTGTATGAGAACATGGTGAAGAGAAATTTTTTGTTCCCAAGACGCGAACGGTGGTGCTGCTGATGAAATTCTTGTGTAAGAGCCGTCAGCCTGATTTGGGTTTGGAGTTGTGGGGTTATCTGTGCATCAAGATGGAGAGATGGCATTGTCCCCACGGTCGTGCATTGGATTTGTTGGAGACCGGGTTGTGTGCGCATGAAAAGGTGGGGGAAGACTTCTATTGTGCAAGACAAATGTTGGGAGAGAGGGAGGCATACGAGTGAGGCGGTGTTTCGGATGTTGCAGAGGTTTCTGGCGCAGGGTGGAGAGATGGAGAAGTTGAGGGAGCTCAACGAGTTGGTCAAGCGATTGCAAAAGGTTTTGCCACCATCAAGAGGGAATGCCACTGGCATTCTCTCAACCCGCCACAAGGCACTCATGTAGTTTGGTCAATTTTGTGATGTTACGAGATTTTTTCGCAATCGTTGTAACCCGTTATTTTTCATACAGCACATGCTTCTTGAACTTTTTCTTTTTTTTTTTTAATCGGCAAAAGTGAACTATATTGCCCTTGAAAGGGTTTAGCAATCGGTTGCCGAGAACTGCACAGGGTCCAATTGGATCTTTTCTGGCCATTTGCGGAATCTAGTTCAATGATTTCGGTTCCGTCCATTTTGTAGATCTCGACAAAGCGCACGTGTTGTTTAAAATCATGTTAGTTGCAGACCAATTAATATGTGAACGGAGTAAAAAACAAATCAAACTGATGTTCTGCATACATTTTAAACCACCCCTATGCAAATCGAGAGATCTACAATACGAACAAAACCCATCATTGAATTCGATCTGACAAGAGCTCGAGAAAAGCCCAACTGCACACTCTCGGTAAACTGCCGAAAAGCCGTGTCCAATGCAAAAGATGATAAATGAGACTATTAGGATTATTGCAAAAGATTGCATTTTCTCTATCACAACCCCCACACTAAAAACTCGTCAAATTTTGTCCATTCACCATAGTAATGGTGGTGAAGCATACATTTCACGCGATTGGTTAAAACAAGGAGTCCCCTGTTTTAAATAGGACCTAGCATACAATTTCAAACCATCACGCGATCATGGTCTTCCTCTGATGTCTCCAAGCCGGCCATAATAGAATCGATAGGCGAAGCAGCCAATAGCAGTCTGTTCTCGCCTATCGATAGATAGCAGGTTGCTTCCAAGCTTAAACCATTTGAAACGGAATTGCTACTTTTTTCTTGTTATTGATAGAGAGTGGTATTCTCTGCCCCTGTCAAATCAAATAAAGTAGAGGGAGAGAACCGGAAGAGAGCAAAGGATTTACAAGTCTAATGGGAGAAGAATGGCTGACACGTTGACTGCCTTCGATACTAAAAAAGATAACCCAAGCGGTCTAACCCCCGGGGCGGACCCCAACCGAAAGGCGCTATACGGACTAACGGCAAGCGAGATAAAGAAAGCAGCTGGCCCTATGTGTAAAACCTTGCCGCGGGAGAGTCTTTCCCCAATGAGAATCAAAAAAGTTTTTGGGCAAGACAAGAAAGGAACTCGCCCTTTGACACCAAGGGATAAGAGCGGATTGCTGGCTGGTGAAGGGAATCTATGAAAGAAGGTTATCGAACCGGGTTCCGACCGAATAGAGCGCGGAGCCAACGAGTTCAGCCGAACAACCGCAGGGGCTTCCAGCAGTGATAGCTGAACTAACCAGATGGGTCGCCCTGGAGCTGACATTGAAATCGGAAATCAACGTCGGATCCCGGCTATCCGAAAAACACATACTGAAGCGGAGGATCACAAAATGCAAGACAACAAGGGGCGAACCAAGCGCTTGCGCAAAGGAAGAAGCGAATCAATCAGAATGGAGACAAGGAGGAGAAGCAAAAGAGAGATTTTCGAGCCTGCAAGCAGCAAGCACCAACGGCTGAAAAGCCGTTGCGTGCTAGCTTGTAGTTTAAGGATATAGTAGGGGTGCACCTTTCTCAAACTTTTCTCATAAGGTAAGGTAAGCTTTTTGGAACTCTAATTTTGAAGTTTTTCCCAACCTATACCTTACTAATAAAAAGGGGGCTTACATTTTTCAGCTGCATTGCACTGCCGCATAAACAATGGATCCGCCGGGCTGGATGAGCAACCTTCTCTGGAAAGGAATAGTGAAAAGCCATGTCACTTGGAACGGAACTGGTTGCTTACTTTTAGTAAGACCACTTTGGTAAGCAAAATTCGATTCTATTATATAGGCATGGTTGCTTACAAGACAAGAGCTACCTTCTATATGTTCTTCGCCTGAACATATAGAAGAAGCAACCTTCTATCTGGCCTCTGTACCAGTAGTGGAGTCGCTTGCTACTTTCAATCAGAATAAGGAAGATTGAGCAAGGCAAAGGAGAAAGAAGTTGTCCCCTCTTCACCCATCATGGAAGGTGATGGGACGAACAAATTTGAATTTCCTAAGGTACCTATGCATAGAAAGAATTGACTAAACCGCGGCCACACTAGTTTGGTCTTGATCCATTCTTCCGGTGCAAGTAGATCCATTGATTTTCTGTATTTAGTTACTTGGGATATATACAAAATGACTCCCAGTCACATTGGGGGTGTTTATCAAGGTAAAGCCTTCCAAAAGTAGCAGTAACTGAATTTCAACGGCATGGAGAGATCAAGACACCAAATGGCAGAACAAGTTTCACAACAGTGAAGAGCAACGACATGCGGTTCAAAAAAACAGAGTAACGACTTTACACAATCATATCGACGCAACTAAGAGATACCAACGGATCTAATCAAGTGAAATATGAATTGGGGAACTGAAGAATATCCCATGTCCATATGATATAGCACTTCCCCACGTTGTTCGCATAATCCTAATATTAAGAACTAGAGCAGTTGCAGAACAAAATACAAAACTTCTACAAAATTGCAAAGCCATATGTAGAGCACCATGTCCACAAGCACTGTTGACAGAAATGCATTATTTGCCATGAACAAACACAGAGGTAAAAAGGAAATACATAACCACTCTCCTTCAGTGATGTGCCTTGGCTTCAGCTTTCTGATGAGACTTAGCTTTCGCCTGAGGCAAGAAAACAGAACCAACATCAGTATTTGCAGACTATGTCCAAATAATGTGCGTAAAAGTATCAAGTAGTAGCATGCACTCACCAATCATGGGAAACCACAACCGCCTAATCAAAAGTAAAGTGACAAGATCATCGGGTAATGTTTGTTAGCGATTTCAATAATTTACACTTACTTGCAGAATAGCATTTCTTCCTGCTTTTTATATTTCCCTTTTTATTTTACAGAGGGAGGAATACTGTTGTTAGCATGGGATAATGGTCCACAAAAGTAACAAAACCAGAGCAGACGGTGAAAGAATGCAGTCCAAATACCAAGAATGCTATGAAACCTCATCAGTAATAACATTAAGACGATTGGGTTTTGACGGCCATGGAAATTGACGACATTTGAAGTGCAATGCATCAAATTTTGACGATCCATCCATCCAATTTGATAAGGCAAATTAGTAGGAGTAATATAGTTCCACTAAGTGACTAGAGGATGGTTGTGAATGCCAGAACAGTTACTCTTTCGTACTATGATGAGGTTTCAATAAACGCACTAAAATTCTTCCTGGACGTAATCAATGTACAAAAAAGCCAAAGGAAATCTGTCCAGCAACCGACAATTGTCCCAGAGGAAGTTCAACAAAAGCTCCACAGAGCACATCTATAGCTTGGCATCTCTTTTGCGAGGTGCTTGAATTGGCAGGATAGAAAAACAGACCTGTGTTTCAGACTTTCAGTTTTGTAACTGCGGAAACAATATCAGAGGCATACTACCTAGTTGTGATTAATCACTTCCCGTGAATTAAGGAAACTTCCAGAAGGGAATTGTAACAGTATCAGAGGCACTACTAACCAGTTGCTATTAGTCACTTCCTATGAATTAAAGATATTCGCAGAAGGGAGTCGAATCGGCATCATATTACCAATACTTTGGGTTGCGTATATGAATTTCCCAACATGTCCCAAATTTGAAATTACTTTTCGTCCAGAAAATCCATTTAGTCTCCTTGTGGTTTGGATCTGGACCATTTCAGCCCCAGCATTTATAAATAGCCAACAAACCAGGATGCCGTTTTGGCCAATCTTAACTTCACTTACTACTCACACCCACCTATTTTGATATATTTAGCATGAGAAAAATATGAAGTAAACCCCAATCTCGATGCAATAAGACTATTATGCGCTTCTCCTTCATCTACCCCCAAACCATCTGAAAACCCGAATAACGCTTACCATTCCTTAACATTAATCAAGGAATGAGGAGAAGGAGCCACCATCGTCTCCTTCCTCCCAAACCACCTTCGCAACTCCCCCTCTTCACCCCAACAACTATGTATCTCCTCTTCCCTCGCTGCCTGAGTTTCACCAATGAACCATTGAGAGACACAAGATCATTTAGCCAAGAAATGGACGTAACTGGGAACACGTTGAACACCATTTAGGTGCACCAACTACTGCCCGCAAATTTTTATGCGATTACAACATCAAAGTACAGGAAAGTCTACGTAGCAACTACCCTCTCCCAGCATCCTCGCAAACTAAATTTGGACAATACCAACTAGTACACCACCATCTGAGGCAATCTTTTTAGACCTACTATGTAGATGTAATGAAATCTGAACTACAACCGCTCACCGCTCGGGCGGAAATGATTCACAAGAGTAGTTGGCCACCTTCAGTCTGTTAAGGTCATCGTTTTTCCTCCATTCTACCCCTTGACATCTTCACCTCTCATGTCAAATGTTTTACTGTTGCAACAATAACACGATGCGGTCGCATGTTTTTTCCTTTTCTTTTTTGAATAAGTAGTAAATATCATTGAAAATACACCAAGGGGATGTTACCCATGTACAAAAGAAAGCAAAGAATAGAAGGCAAAACAGAAAAAAAAAAAAAAAAAAACAAATAATTATACTCAATCAACATAAACTATACCCCATTCTATACGCCAAAAATATCTAACTTGTTGAGAAATTGAACACGGGAAAGATTGCTCTCCCACGACTCTCAACTAAACAAACTAGAAAGGAAAAGAATCTTAATTTTTATTTAGCACCAGCATCTCGTCCCAATCAAAATATCTACAATTCCTCTCTCGCCAAATGAGCCACATCAAGGACAGTGGAATCGACCTCCCAAGCTTTCTGTCTTATTCCACTAACTCTGACCCCAACCCATTCCAGAATAAATTTCACCACCATCGCCGGAAAAACCCATGAAATGCCCCGCCAAACAAGAACCGCAGCCCAAAGATCCCTGGCGAAAGTACAATGAATAAACAAACATGCCACTGATTCTCCATCTTTCAAGCACATACAGCACTGATTCACTCGTATGTTGAATATCATTCGATCATAAGGCATATTAATGCAGGGTAGTAGCTGTCCTAATTGTGACATTCTGTAGTACATTCGAAACGGCACAAAATCTACAAGTTGCGACCACCACAAAATCATGAATCATACTTGAAAATTGACATAAAATAGCTACCAATTCTTGATTCGGGGAAATAAAGAACCAATTCACCATGGACTACATTCTTTGGCATCGCTTGTAATAACATAATTAACGACAAACATAGAAATCACAAAATGAAACAAGATACAAAACGATGCGTATAGGAAAACGAGTACGGAATTTAGAAAAGCTAAATTGAAGGGGTAAGGAATACAGAGAGTACCTTGAGATACTTGAGCTTGATGCTCCCGTAAGCGAGCCCTAGAGAGAAGGCGGAAACACGAGCCACCTACATCCACGTCACCAAATTTGGAGAATAAGACTTCATGAACTACAAAAATCGAAAAAAAAAACTTGGGGTTTCGCCCAATTGTTGTGTAGCGCTCCTTTGGGGCGTGAGGTCTAAGGTTCGACGGACAGGAGGGTGGCCCTCGTAGTAATCTTTAACTTACACAAACAACTAAAATCCTACCGTCTGGCAAAAAACAACTACAAAAATTGCAATACACACACATATATATATATATATATATAGAGAGAGAGAGAGAGAGGATACCAGAGCTAGAGTACTGGTACCAGAATAAGGACCAGGAGGCGGCGCCATTTGGGAATTTGTGGATTGAGATTTGAGCAGCGAGTGGAGAAGAAGATGAGCAGAGGAGCCTCTGAAAAAATTTCACCTCGAGATATAAGCCCTAATAAATTCTTGGGGAAATTGCAAATCAGTGGGTAAGGGGGCAAATAATGCCCAAGTGATGGAGTAGTTTTTAAGAGATTCATGTAAATATAGGAAGGAGAAAAGTATTTTTCAATACATGGGAAGATCACTTGAAAAGACTATTAGGCCCCCATCAAAAAAATCCTAAATCTCAAACCCATCCATCCATCGTTCTCATTCGTTTCCCTCCAATTCCCACACGGCTCTAAACAGGACGACCGACTGGAAGTAAATAATAAGAGGTAGGGTTTCTTCTGCTTTTTTCCTCCTCTCGACCTCTTCTTCCTCTTTGACTTCATCTCTCTCTATAGTACAGTATTATTTCCATTCCACGGAAGAAAAAGCAAGATCTTGTCCTTGACCAAACGGAAAACGTGCGCATCTGGTATGGAATGTTTTTGGTTGGGTGTTTCAATTTTTTTGCAGTTTTCTCTCTTTTCTCTTCTCTCATTTCGTCTATGTGTCTTTGTTTGTAAGCAATTTGATTTTTTTCATTGTATGAGTGAGGAATAGAAGGGGCAATATTGAAACTTACCCATTAGTTCTCCCTGGGAGAAAAAGGTACTATGTTAATACCAACATTTGATCCACCATTCTATACCCCCATTGTCCAATTGCAATAGAAGTTTGTTTTTCCAAAAATTAAAATAGTTGCTCTTTAAGTCACCTAATGTTACTTCTTATAAGAATTGTTGTTACTCTCTATTTAATAAAGGATGCTCTAGACTGTTAAGGGCAGTCACCCATATTTTAACTCACTGAATGACTGTCCCTTTATCGTTGTGTGTTGGTCTGCATGAAATGTGGTTTTTCTTCAAGTTATCTAACATGTTTTTTTCCTAAAAGAGTTTTTTTTGAAAACATCCCTCCCTCAAACTATACACCATTGTTTACTTCGTCATAAAACTATTAAAAACGTTTACTTAGTCCTCCAAGTCTATGTTGTCCTCCTCTCTAACTTTTGTTAATTTTTAAACGGAAAACACACATGTGAGCAACACATGCCATAATTCCCCACAAGTGAAAGGGCAAAAATGTCATTCCACATTAATCCAGAATTCCATGCACAAACCCCCCATACTCTATATACATAACATATTCCTCACTTCACAATCCACACACAAATCTAGAATTTTGATCGATGAAGGCTTAAGGATAGGAGGTAGCTACAATGGACGATTTTTATAGCTAATGACAGTTGAATTCACACCATCCTTACACACACAAATCCAGAATTTTGTTACTAATAGCAGAACCAGAATGTTGGCTGTTTTTTTGTAGCTAATGACAGTTGAAACTGAACCTACTTTAATTTGATAGCTGCTGAATCTGTATTTAGCATTGAATCTGTACTTTCAGTTTATGTTTTGTGTTATGCACTTTCAGTTTCAGCTTGATTTGCAATGATTGCTACACTTTGCTGCACTTTTCTGTACCAATTCAGATGCAGCTTTGTTACCAATTTTGGAGTAGTGAAATCATTTCATTGCACAAACAAATGCAAGGCAGTTGTGAAATCATTTCATTGCATTTTAAGACACAAATTTTGGACACAGACACAACTTAGAACACAGTCATAACTTCAGTTTCAGCACTTCACACATGAACACAATTTCATGGTAGATACTTTAGATTTGCAGCAGTTACACTCTCGTCAACCATAAAATGATAAATAAGGTACGCATTTAGAGTATTTGAAGAGGAAGAGGATGAGGAATGCATGGCTGGAGATGGAGGGAAGTCACAGGAAGGGAGGGAAGTCACAGGAAAGAGAGAGGTCAAGGGATGGAGGCTGGTGGTGTACTTTTGATGCTGTACTTTATTTTTTCTCGATTGTATGTCTATATATATACCCAAAATGGAGGAAACCCATTTTAGTTTGGCGCCAGATTAATGGATTGATGTAGAATGACAGTTCTTCCCCTTAAGATGTGAAATGTGTTGCTCGTGCTGCTCGCATGAGTGCTTTTCATTTAAAAGTTAATAGAAGTTTGAGAGGAGGAAAACATAGATTTGGACACATATAATGCTATATGAATCCGGGGTTAGTTACACTATCAGTGGAATTATAAGGGAAGTCAATGACACCATACTCAGGAATTAGGAGCTACCAATCCGACGATGGACTCAAGATTACAAGAAATTTCTAGAATCAATTACGACGGGAAATGATAAAATCAAAGATACTTTATGTAGTCAAGGCTATATGATACCCCATAATCTCCAAGTATTAAATTTGAACAAGGCTAAATGATACATCTTAGAGAGTCCATGTAGCAAGGGAAACAAAGAAAAAACAAAAATGAAAATTGTAGAATAGCATATCCACTAACCACCGATAGGTTTCTAATTTTTTGAATGTGATTTCTGAAGTGGCTTATGTTAACCACCATTAGCTGAAATTGGCTGTACAAAGAAACTACTATCATTCACAAGTCAACCTAATTAAAGGATTCATGTAAGTTTTGAACGTAGGTCCTAGCTCGATCCATAAATATTGACAATCTTTGGTTCAATGCAAATAAGCGGGAATGAAATGCTCATTCTCCCGGAACCAATCCTCATTAAGACACTAGGGGTTTGCTAAAAGAACGACATAACATGGATATCCCATATAGATTCATCATTAACCAAATATGTAAATGGTCATTCCACTGTAAGGCTAGGGAATGGCCATTCCACCGTAAGGCTAGGGAAGAGACACTCTGAGTATCACTGCAAAGAAATACGCCAATACGAGGAATAATATCCGCACATATATTCCAACCTTTCAAATATGCATAATTCCTTTAGAAAAAGGGCACAACTACGATGTTCATGCGGAGGTTCTTGAACACAATATGAACATCTTCAAAACAAATACCCCCTAATAACATATAAGTTTCAAGATCCCTTTTTTTAATTCCCTTATTTTCATATTTTTCGAACCAGCAATGAATTTCAACTATCGTAATCCCAGTTTTTCAACACCTAGTATATTGGGGGAAAAAACACCATCCCGATATACTCAGAATTGCAAACAATTATATCATTAACTATAAAAACCAAGATAAGAGTAATATGCTTACTTTTATCGGCGAGGGATAACTTTTAATATCGAGTCTCGTTCCTTGTTATTTTCATCTATGAAAAGATGAAGCAACGGCCTTTTTCGAATGTTAGGAATATGACCTCGTTGAAGTTCAGTAGAAGGATATGTTCGACCATCCCAACGGTCCACAAACTTCATAACATAAATTTCACAATCATGGCTATAAAACCAAATTGAAAGACATGACTAAAAGGCCCAATAGAATGACAAAATAAGTTGTACATGGAAGTTATGACTAACATGTTCGTTTGTTGTGGCACATCCGCATATTGAACTTTAAATATGGGGGAATCATTTCGTGACCTTCGCGTACATCTCTTCTTGAGGAGTGCAAATAGATTCTTTTGCTATAATTGAAACTAAAAACAAGTTTGTAAGTATAATAACAAGTGCGATAATCAGGAGATAATGCATCAGGTCCAAAGATAACTTACTAGAACGTCTACTTGGTCCAATTGATCCAAGTTTTCTGCCGCGTGCTTCATTGAGTCAAGAATATAAACGCGTTACTCGACAAGGGATATGCACACGCAAAACCAATGTTCACTTTGAAGCACAGGCAAGAAAAACTGAAAATAATAGGCCACCATTAAGTCAAAATAAAATTGGGGGCACACATCATCCACAATAGATTACGATATATGTTGGGAATAGTTACGTACCATGTCGCATTTCAACACGTCATAACCTACTTTATCAGAGTCGCAATCATCCCACAATACATTGCTGAACTAGTCACTTTGAGCAGCAAGTAGATTGGACTGGAAAAAAAAATTCAAATACATCACAAATAAAGTTAAAAATATATATATATATATATATATGAACCATAATAAGATAAATATGTTACCGCAAAGGCTAGAGAGAAAATGTGACGTGAAGGGTGACCCTTAGTCGCTAGGGGTTCTTTCCTTCAACTTCCGCCAATCCGTAAAAGTGTACATAACCTACATTTAGTCCAGCATAGGACAATTAGGCAATATTATGACACAAATAATACAAAATTCAAGTACGGAACATACCATATTACATACAAGGTCCTTGGGTCGAAACGATTCACCAACTTCCTTGCGAGTAAGAGGCCACTTTGCCCCTTCAATACGGATCAACACCTCGTTGTTGTGCCAAAATAATTTGTTACTACATCAAAATTGGGAAAGAGATAGCATGGTTTCATAAATCTAACCGATGGTTTATCCTACAAGCCATATGGTATGTCGCGAAAAAAGATAAAAGCACCTTAAATCATTTGTCGGTCCCTTAATAAGATAGTTAATGATTGATTCTTCTTCTTCCGTTAATTTTGTTGTCTTGACGGATGGTTGTGCAACATACGGAGATTGAATAGATGGGCTCGGCTTCACGTTTCTTCGACGTTTTCTCTTTGTGGGATCAGTCGAGATCGCCACCTCTTCCTGCTTTCGCTTACTGGACGCCGACCCATGTATGATTTTTGATGTCCCCCCACCTCCCCTTCCTCCTCAATCTCATCCCCCTTCTCCTTAATCTGATCCCTCTCTTCCTCCTCATCCCCCTCCTTCTTCTACTTAATCTGATCCCCCTCCTCTTTCTCCTCCCCCTCCTCATATTGATGCAGTTCGAAATTCCCTCTAAACTGTGGCGAATGGCCTTCATCTTCTGTAGATTGTGCTTGTGGACTATCTTAAGGGCTTCCACCGACAAGCTCGCCCATAGCAGCATCCATTAAATGCAACCTTTTTGAGTTATTCATAAATTGACGCATGAAATCTTTGTACATATCAATGCAGATCGAAAATGACATAAGATAAACCAAAATATGAGCATATGTGAAAACTAATTGAGGCAACATAAAAGAATCATGAATATATGAAATATCGAAACTAAGCCAATACCATCACTTAATTTTTCAAATTATGGGGAGGGAATTCAGAAAAAACAGAATCCTCAATTGGCGTGTCCTCCGCCTCTTTGGAAATTCGAATATCAATCACTTCTTTCGTCCATAAGCCAATTGGAACATCAGGTTTCTTCCCAATTTCAACATCCAACGGATGTAAGTCAAAATATATGACCTGCAAAACAAATAAGTCATAAATTTTAACCTCCTATATAAACCATAATATTGTTATTCAAAGTGTTAAATACAATGTTAGAAAAATTAAGTAAACATTCCATCAAAAGGAACAAACTATCACCAACTCCTTCAACCTTCCATCCACGACCTTTGGTTACCCGAACCTTATAATTTCTAATCTCGTTCACCAACCAATCCAACACAAAGGCCGGCCACTTATACGTCTTTAAGGTTTCAAGGTCGTCGGCAACCACCCCCGGGAACAATCTATTCCCCGCAACTTCCTTCGTGGTGGGGCACAATAAGCATCCCAATGTAAATAGCATGTAAGCCCTATGAAATCTCCCATTAGTATGGCCTTCCTTAATCATATTTTCCAATTTCAAGATTTCAATCCCCTTAAAACCTCCATTAAAGTCCTCTTCAATTTTTTGTCTGTGTGATTCAAGGCATTCTGTGGGCACGGGTGTGTCCTTATCGGCATCCCCAAAACTCTTGCAACATCTTCTTCAGTAATATGAACAACTACGCCCCTCCTAAATTCTATGCTGTAAGTTTCAGGATTGAAACATTGCACCAAATGCATAGCAAAGGCTCTATGCAAATGGCCACACTTCACATCAAGTAATGTATGGAATGAATTAAATGCTTTGATTGCATCACATTGGTCTTTAGTCAATGTACCAATCAAGGAAACAAATTTCCTAAGGGAACACCTCGTCTTTATAATAAGCTCTAAGTATAAACAAACGAAAAATTATATTAGCATGTTAGTAATTTCATTATTACAAAAGGTAGCACACATAGCAATTATTGGGTGGTTATTTTGTTAGTATGTAACGTTTACATGTTAAAACAATCAAAAAGCGATTTGTGATAATGAATTAAGTAGTTGTGTTAAAGTGGGGCTAAACTCAAATTGGATAAGAACACAATGAAAAATGATACATATTCAAAGGTATAACTACCTATATATGGACATAAATGCACATAAAGGTGAAATCCCATGATTAAGCATTTCAACTCCTAACTATGCTACAAAACATCGTTAGTTATTGAGACACCGGCACTTTCTTCTTCTTTTTACTCTCCCCTTTACTCTTCTTCTTCTTCTTTGGACGGGGCGGACAATTGTCGCCGTCTTCTTCGCTCGATTCCTCATCATTCACCTCCTCCTCATCATTCTCTTCCTCACTGCTTGATCCCTCACAGAATTTGTTGAAGTATTTTCGCAAGTATCCCTCATGCCACCATTCCAACATGACTGCCATCACCTACATAGGAAATGAATATCATAGACAACATTAAAAATTGGTGCTGATAAAAAAAATACAATTTCTTTCCACTCCTCAATCCTAACCTCTGTTTTCTTTATATATTGTTTTCTTTAAATATTTTCTTTACACCTCCAGTAAAATCATTCCTGCATTTAACGAAGGATTAGGTGGTCAATACGTAAGCGAAATAACAAAAGACATCAAATATAATGTGATAACCCGTTCTTAACATTAAAAATCCAATTATAATATTCGGGTTCTAATTTTTTTTAAATTTTCGTTACCGCGGTTAACTTTAGAATAATTTTTCTAGTCAATGGTTAATTTTTGGTATTTTTCTGAAAATGAAGTCCGGACAGCGCGACCGGTCGACAACCGGTTACACATCATCGACAGGATATTTTTCCAAGCCAAGATTTTCTAAAGCAGCGGCCATCTTTAATTTTTGCCTGCTAAATAATTGGGCTGAGTCAAAGATTGGATAGGAACACATGTTTTGGGGTATACATATTTAATTTTGTCGAAAGCTTGTCTTCTCCTTCATTTTATAAAACACTTCCTCTGACATTGTGTTGTTCCCAAGCAATTCTCAGAGCAAGACACTTTCCTCTTTCTCTCTTATTATAAACACCCCTTTTGTATCTCCAGTAAAAGAAAACCCGCCATTGCCGACACCCCTTGCTCTAGTTTTCTTCTTCCCCGACGAGCGGCGAACCGCTCCGGCATTTTTCTCCATCCGGTCAGCTTTCACTCTCTTTTCCTCCCACTCTATAAAACCCGTGGCAGCTCCCTTTTCGGTAATTTTCTCTCTTAGGGCTCTCCTTTATTTGCAATAACTGTCTAATGTAAAAACAATAAAATGAAAATAGAAACCACCTGCCATGGCCACTGCCATGGCCGTTGAACCACACACTGCCTCACTGGCCCATTTGTCTTATGTATCATAATGAGTTTTGGATTCAGTTGGCTAGGAATTGGGTTCCGTTTCAAATAGGTATTAAATGGGTAATTACTTTTGTGACCCGAAACAGGTTCCGACGTTAATAATTAAGTGTGTACGTGTGTTGGCTTGAGGTTCACGCTACAGAGGTGAGTTACGAATATACCCTGGTTACTTAAATTTTATGAAACGTTTTATAATTGCATTTATTGAATGTATCGATATAAAAGGATGAGTTTATGAAAATAGACGTTTTGTACAGAAGCGTCCTAATGCATAATAAGCATAACTTGAGAAGTTGATATTTCAAAGATGAGCATGGGATGAACTTTAAAAGAAAGAAAATAAAATGATTTATTGTATCGAAACATCTGGGTGATGATTTGGCGCCCAAAGTGATAAAGGATATAGTCGGGTATCCTATGGACTTGATATCATTTCCCAAAAGGCGGGGTCGCTCCCCCAAACAGTTGCCGATGTTCCACCCGTTAAAGATGTATAATTCGATAGTAACGGTTTGCAGTTTCAAGCCTGAAAACTTGCATTTAATTTGTTATTCTTGAGATATTATAGTGTTTTATTTGAAAAGCATATTATTCTCATGTGAAATATGTAACCTTGGTATAGCGTAATTCTCACTGAATTGGTTTTGTTTTTATGAAACCCTTTCAGGAATTGGGGTTAAAGGTGGTTCTATTATCGAGTGATGTATTATGGTGATTACAGTTACAGTTGTTATTTTTAATAAAATGGATTTGGTATTTGTAATAAAGGATTGTGAGACTTGTGTATTTTAATTTCATTTGGTGGCACCCTCTGGCCACAGGTTTGTAATTAACGCCGTTAGGCGAATACGTACTTGATTTGCACGTAAATCAGCTCTGGAGTATTTAAATAAAATTAATGCTTCATATTCTGGTAAAATTTTACATACATACCTTAAGGTGAAGGCCTCGGGTGATTTTTATTTCACGGGCCAGTCATAGATTCCACCAGTATGGTTTGGGTCGTGATATATAATCTATTAAAAACTCACACATAAACAGCGAAACCACTTGGTTTCCGTTGCTCCTTTTGTGAACTACTTCCCTCATGAACTGTTACACCCTTCTTGACCTTCACTTTGATAGGTGGTACTATTGATTTCCTATCTTTGGCAACGTGCCATCATAGAGATAACTGCACATGAAATCAGGAAGTTTACGCATAAAACAATAATGAGAAACCTGTGAAGCAGAAATCTTAAAAATATGTTTCAGATCATCTTAGTTTCCTAGGGCCAACCAAAACTATTTCAGACTTAGCCAAATTGCATTGCATTGTTAATAGAAGAGGACAATGCAATGCAATTTTAAACATCAGCATCAACTACTTTCATTTGCAAACATCAGCATCAACTGAGTTGAATGAGTAGAAACAACATCAGAAAATAATAGCAGCATGATAGCAGAACAGGCTGTAGCAGATTGCAACTGCCAAAACAGAAAATATAGAATAGCATTTTGCAGCTAATTGCACCAGCAATGTAGCAGCAGCAACAGCAGCCATAACAGAGATAGCAGTAGCAACCACATAGCAAATAGCAGTAAGAACTAGGGACATGATCCCTAGAAAAGGCCTAAACACTTAAAGAGACAACCCCCTAAGGATAGGTGAATACCATGAAATAGAAGTGACTGACTGTTACACATCCTAAAATAGTTGTTCGCTCAGCACTACAGTAGCAACAAAACAGCAGAGCAGCCACAGCAGTAGCAACAGCAGTCATAGCAGGCAGCTAATACTTCTTGCTGCTGCTGTTTGCCACTACTATGGAAGTAGGTAGTAGGTAGCTGTTGTTCTGCAACGGCTACTGATGTTGTGCTTTTGTTGTGGTGCCATTGCTTTGCTGCTATTCTCAATGCTTGCCTTCTGCTGTCCAGTATAGTCACAACCTGTTATGGTTATTTACAGCTGATAGTGTAATCATGGCTGTCCAATCTAAGCCTTTTGGCATGTGTTTCCCTCCCATCTCTTAGATGGAATTGAAACATGTGGATTACATATTTGTTTAAATTTTCATAGCTATTGAGTGTAGTTAGTTTTAATTGAGTTAGATTGGTGTTTCCTACCATGACCCAATAGGTCCATTTTCCTTTTAGCCCTTGGCTTAGATAAATGTAGCCACTTGGCTTAGCTCATTTTTCTCTATCTTCGAAATTGTTTTTCTTTTTTCCTCCTGAGGTATGCCTCTTATAAGCTGTACATTCGCTTAGCCTATTTTTTATAGCTACATAATATAGTGGTTATTACATAATAAGTTCGGTCAGAGAATTGTGTACAATTTAGGGAGGAGCCTCAAGGCGAAGGTTGACTCAATCATTGAAAATAATGGGTGCCAATGGCCAAGAACAAGGAACTCTATCACAAAGGAAATCAAGGCTAACACACCCAAAACATGACTCAAGAGGATACAGTGGTAAGGAACTTGAAAGCCAGTGGAAAATTCTCTGTCAAATCTACTTTCGAATGGAGTTTTTGAAAATTGGATCCATTATCAGATAGTAAGCAACCAAAGGAAAATTGGGTAACATAGATCGCTCATGAGAAGAAAAAAAACCAACAATCGCACCCAGTTTAAAAAAAACTTTCCAGAGACAATAAAAACAAAGGATGGCCCGTGATCTAACAAAGGGCAAAGCATACCCGTAGGTGATCCAGAGCCAATGGAGAACAGAATTGATTCAATGGTAAGATCTTATGATTCATTAAATGCATGAATTGGTCACTCTCAACACTAATAATTAAATGCATGAATTGTGTCACTCATTACACTAATACATGGTTTTACAACAATATTTCAGCTGAAAACTCAAAAAGTGAAACCAATGTTTCAAGAAGAACATACAAAACTAAGAAGCCAAGGACATTTTCTAAGGTGGTACGCGTCTGTTCGGACGCCAACACTGGCCAACTTTGTATGCTTTAGGGACACACATCTCCATGATTGAGATACAAATGAGAAGACAAATACAAATTTTGAAAAATACTTGCCAAGTTGGCATTAACTGAAGAATAATTACAAGGCACATCAATACCAATTTATCCATCCTTATTTAAACTCTTGATTCCTGAAATTTTCTATTTCATGATTGTACTTCCATGTAGTGCAATCATAAGTGGATTGCCCCAGGCATGCACCTACGAATGCACTCATTACTAGGTAGTTACTCAAGGTCTATGTGGCCTCCCCTTGAACCTCTCTCCCTCCCTCCCTCTTGGCTCACTCATGTCAATCTCCAACAGTATTTCTTCACTTTGTTCATTCCAATAAAATACCATTGCTAGGTGCAAGATGAAAACCTCATGCTCTACTGTTAACACCCAGTTCAATGGAGATAAAAGCCACTATATGCAAGTACTCTAAAAGGTTAAATGAACCATTCAGTCCAGCCCTTCAACCAGATCCCACATTGGAGGGAAAGTAGTTAGTAATGGCTTTTCTTATCTCGTTCTCATCATTCCCCAACTACATTCTACATTCAAGTACTGCAATCAATTTTTTTTTTTTGATAAGTAGTGCAATCATTAAAATACAGTTGAACCAAAATATCAAGGTTATCCATGTATATATAGCAGAATATCAAGGTTTTTGAAAAGATTATCCATGCTTCTGTCTACATTTTCTGGGCATTCCATAATCATCCGTTCAGATCGCTAATTTTTTTATGATGCAGGAATTAATGAAATGTCCCTCTTTTCATCGACCGAAGCCCAAGAACTCCTCCCAACAACTTAAGAAAACCAACCTATATAGCGAGACAGAGAGTAATCTGTTGCACAACCCATAAATAGGGATCATCTAACAGGAGAAACGCAATAGAGTGATTAAAGGGACCAATTAGACTTAAGCATGAGGGAAAGTTTCAACCTAAAAATGGTCCAAAATAATAGTAAGTACATGAGATGCAATTGAAGTTGTGTAGGTTAAGAACTCTTTATCTTGAACGAGAATGGAAGTCGAGGAAGCGCTGCTACAAACCCACTGAATAGCACTTGGAGCAACGAGATGGAGGGAAGAATCAACGAAGCAACGAGATGGAGGGAAAGAGCAACACAGACACACACACACACACACACACACACACACAGGGAAAGAGGTTTCTCTGGTTGTTAGAGAGGAAAAGAAAGGGAGTAACGCACTGAGAGAGAGAGTGAGAGAAAGAGAGAGAGAGAGAGCACAACGTACTGAGAGAGAGAGAGAGAGACGCGCTAGGGTTTTCAGAGTGATTTGGGTGGGAGCCTGGGAGGGTTCACGCGTTTTGGGTGGGAGATAACAGGGGAACGACGTCATGTGTAGGAAAAGGGGTCTTTCTGTCCATGTCTGTTTTGAATTTCATGTATTGGCAAATAATTTTCTCCTTCTCATGCATTTTGAATTCCTAAAAACTACTCCATCACTTGCGCATTATTTGTCCATTCCCCCACTGATTTGCAATTTCCCCTAAATTGTTGGTTGGGCGATGATTGGGTGCGCTTAAATCCATTGGGAGACTTGGGAGTGGTAAATTATTCAAATATCCCCCTTTAACTTTCTAAAACTACAAAAACATCCCTTTAAATTTTTATTTTTTTTATATTCTAAAACCATAAACACATACACTTTCACGATATGTGAATTTGCGTATGCACGTGTTTTGTGTGTGTACATGTGCGGTGCTAGTTGAATTACTTTTGTCGGTAACTAATCCCAGTTTATCAGTTATAGTTTCGCATTGACTCCGTGAGAATTGATGCAGATGGAAGCATCTATGTTGTCTTGCCTTGTATAGGAGATCAATTACAGTTTCGCATTTTTAGCGGCAACAATACCAATTATGCTCGTATAAATAATTAATTTTCTCTTAATCTTTTTTTTAAATCAAGATTTGGCCGGCATGCTCATTTTTAATGAACATAATTTCATATGACTATATTTTAATGAATACTATACAAGTTTTGGGAATCAAGGGAAACATCTTGCTCACCTTCACTCAAGCTTAGAGCTGCAAATGAATTGAGCTGCTCGTGACTTGACTTGTTTAGTAATCGAGTCGAGCTAGAGCTCAAGTTTTAGGCTCGTTTAGTAAACAAGCCAAACTAAGCACTCAAAAGTTAGGATCAGCTCGCAAAAGCTCGGCTCGTTCGTAAGGCTTGGCTCGTTTGCAGAGGCTTGTTAAGTAAACTAACGAGCCGAGACAGAACACGAGCTTGTTCATTTGGGGGCTAAACCCCTACGTACAGACCCTAATACATTTTTTCTATCTATCTCTCTCCACTCTAACCTCCTTTAACGAACAAGCCAAGCTCGGCTCGATTTAGCTCGTGTACACCCATCCGTCCAAAAATATGATATGTAGAGGGATCTATCTAAAATTAAGCCTGAATACAGGGGGATAGTAGTACAACATTTTACGCAACAAAAAACTCACACGACTCTCCTCTGGAATCCATCTTCTTCATCGCTCGAAAGCTGCAGTCTTCTAACACTACTCCATTCGTTCATCAAACCTCTCGAGTGGCGAAAATGTCGTCGGGACAAGTGAGGGCGTCGCACATACTGATAAAGCACCAGGGCTCCCGTCGCAAGTCGTCGTGGAAAGATCCGGAGGGCCGCGTCATCTCCGCCACCACTCGCGACGCCGCCGTCGCCCAGCTCCAATCCCTCCGCGACGACGTCGTCTCCGGCACCGCCAAGTTCGACGCCGTCGCCTCCCGCTACTCTGACTGCAGCTCCGCCAAGCGCGGCGGTGATCTCGGTCCGTATCCAATTTTTTTTAAAAATCTTTAGGTTTACTGGACAGGGATGCAAACGAACTGAGATGCTCGTGAGCAGCTCTAGCTCGATTTGTAGGCTCGTTTGTAAATGAGCCTAGCCTAGCTAATTTACTTAACGAAGCGAGCTCGAGTTTTAGGCTCGTTCGCGCTCGAACACTACGAAGCTCGGCTTGGCTGGTGCACTCATTTGCACCGCTGGTGGAGATCTGTGCTTGCACATTCAAATACGTGGTTCGATTGTATAATGTTTCAGAGTTAGTGCATTTGGATTGATCTTCAGCTGTAGAACTGGTAAACCTACCAAACGAGCCGAACAGTTTATATTGTTCAAGCTTTATTTGAAAGATTTAACAAGCTTTAAAAATATGAACTGTTGATTGTTCAAGCTTTATTTAAAGATTAAACGAGTTTTAAAAATATGTTCAAGCCCGACTTGTTCATGAGGTAAGCCAATCTCAAACAAGCTTTAATCGAGCTGGTCACAAACCGATCTGAGTAGCTTGAATTTTTTTCACACATAGGAGGATTCCGTTTATCCGTGGCTTCAGTTGTTGAATCTCGTGCAAGTTAGGTTATGGTTGTAGTGGCTGCAAGCAGAATGTAGGCACTTTAGGTGTGTGTTGTTCATGCACTCTCACTCGTCAATTATCGTATGTATGATAGAGGAGGTGTGGTGATTTACTTAAATGATAGTGATTATACGCTAGGTTGAATGACCAAGTGATGATGGTACCCGGATAGAGATTATAGAGATTATGGTCTTCCTCTGATGTCTCTGAGCCGGCCATTGTAGAATAGATAGATAGGTGAATCATAAGTCAAGCACAAGCCAAGCAGTAGCTTGTTCAAGCTTGGTTTGAAAGTTTAATGAGCTTTAAAATTAAATGTACAAGCTTGATTTGTTTATGCGAGAAACTGATCTCAAAGGAGCATTTCACAAGCAGACACGAGCTCGAATTTGAGTGGTTTGGTTTGTTTCTCATCTCTGCTCAGCTATTGATGGGTGACTTATTGCTATTGATTTGGTTTAGAGTCGTTCATTTCTCATTTATAGGTTTTTGGATTGCTTAACCTATGCCTTTCAATTTACTATGTGAGTGCTTCTTTCGTGTTCAATTGGGGCGCATACAATTTCTATTTTTGTTTAATGCAGGGCATCATAATTGTTAGGCCCTAGAGTCCCTAGTGTTGTTTGTTTAATTATTTATTGGTTATTGAACTAGTTTTCTTGATTTATTGCACAAATCGCCGAGTGTTTGAGAAATTTCCCTAGCAACTCCCTAGTAGCAAGTTGCATCAGTAGAAAAAGGGAATTCCAATCTGTTTTCTTACTGGTTTGCCAAGTCATGTAACTCTTAATCGCCAAAGCAATTATGTGTCGTAGCTACCAAAGCGTTACTTTTGAAAATTTATGCGTATTGTGATTCTGTCGCATATAATTACCAAAGCAAAGGTAGTTCACAGCCACTGTATTTTACGTATTTGTGTCCTCTAGTTAGAAAAGGATGATTACTCGTTAGCGATGGTTCATTACGCAAATTGGAGCGAATTTTTCTTCTGAAGCTGAACAGAGAACACCTTGTTCATTCGCTTTGGGTCAGCCTCTATCAGCTTGTTAAAGTCAAGGCTCTTTTCTTATTTTCTACGTTTACATCAGTGAAGTTTCATGGTTCAACTGTTGTTTCTTTCCAAATTCACCAATGTGATTTCCTGTAGGATGTAAGATATACAATTCTTGTGGTTTTATCTGCAATTCTTGTGGTGTTTATGTCATACAAGTCAAGTGTCTGTTCTTTTCCCGCTTTTTCTTGTCCATGTATTGCACTCTGTGCTAGATATTATATCAATGGGTCAAACTGCACAGATGTTTTGCCTTTACTTACCTCCCCAACTTCCAAAATATAGCTCAGTAAGTTGATGCATTTATATCCTATCGGGTTCCAGTTTAGGATGTTATTGAGATCCTTCATTGTCGAGCAAAGATTGTAAGATCTGCAGTAGTTTATTGCTCCAGATTTCTTCCCTGTTATTTTGCATACAAAGGGACTTCACCAACCAAGTTAACACACCTTTTGTTAGGTCAATTGTTTCCGGAAAGTTAAAGCACATTTTGGTTTGTGGTTTATTTTGACATGTAGGTAGACATTGATATAAATCTGGAGTAGAGGGTTTTTTGGATTCCAATTACATTCCCTCGTCTTATCAAGCATTGCTAGGTCAGGGTTCTTATCAAGCATTGCTAGGTCAGGGTAAGAAGGCATCGTAGAAGTTCAAGTTCTGCCCTTGTATTCGTTTTCTACTGTGCAGTTTGAGATGTCTATTTTGGTTTTGTGAACCATGAGAAATGAAGTGCTGGAGCCCTACAGAAGTGATCACTTCAATTATGACTCTCCTGTGGGCTGAAGGGTCTCTGCATGTTAAACAAGGGAGGTTGAGTCAGTAATGCAAAAAACGGCTGCCACAAGGAGAAATAGAATCTCGTACAGGATTTGCTACTCACATAAATGTCCCCTTGAGTCGGCTGACATTACCTGGGGAGCTCCTTGTACCTCAATAGGCAATCTTTCTATGGATTCCAGGGTGCGATATGGTCCTAGCTAGCACGTGGTCCGGTGGCTGAGGCCTGAGATAGGATCGTAGGACTTGATCCTTCGGACATTTGGTGTCTCTATATCGTTGCTTACCTTCCAACTGTAAATAACTATCCGATCTCGGCGTAGCAACGCTGAAATCGGATTGTTTGTCTTACACTCTCAAATGGCTGATGATACCACCTAACTGTCATATCTTCCCTTTCTGATCTCGCCTGTTTTTGTGCTTCATTCAACCCCTCTATCTCCAGCTGATCGTCCAGTATGTTTACATATCCATTTCTATTTCGACTTTCTAGCATGATAGCATCATGGTTCAATGACTTAATGACAAGGGGGATGCCCCCAAAGGTATTGGTACCAACACAGATATTTTACCTGTTAAGTTGGTTTGTATCCTTTCTTGTGATCTTTGCATGGTGACTGCAGTCTTCTTAATTGCTCGAAGGTGTTTCACATTTCAAGTTGAATATTATTCATGCTTTGTAATCCGATAGTGCCATTCTAGTTGTGAATCTACCACTCGCTGCTAGGCGTTGCTATCAGAGCTCTATTTTGACTTTATAATATAATTTGCAGGACCTTTTGGTCGTGGGCAGATGCAGAAACCTTTTGAAGATGCAACTTATGCTTTGAAAGTTGGCGAGGTTAGCGAAATTGTGGATACCGACAGTGGCGTTCACATAATCATGAGAACAGGCTGACAGAAAGTATTGAAGGGTATGCAGATTTCTGCAGACCACGATGAGCAGACATAATTCTATATTTGTAGTACTGTTCTGCTCTTATATTTGGTGTTCTACAAGCAATATGATTCATCATGATGCATAAGATTCTGATATTGTTTGACTGAACTTGCAAAAACTCACGCAATGCATTGCTTTGTGAACGGTTGAGCTATGTCTCTGTTTTAATGGTGTTTCACTATTTTCTTTGGTCACGTAGAAGTTGGACTGTAAGAGGTAGAACTGCTGAAGGTAATCAATCACTCTCTTGCGAAAACTTTATATGGTGAGGAAATTTTGCTTTGTTTTCGCATTGTTGTTAAAATGGAAAAACGACAAAAGGTGCTAAGGATAATTTATCGAGTGATTACGAAAGCAATGGTGCTTTCAAAAATATAGTTCCATCCCCAAGCTGGAATATACTGGTGGGACATCATGATAAGATATTGGAATGATGTCTTGGGGCACTTGGGTTTAAGCTTGATTTGAAGACTAAACAGGCTTCACATTACCGAGCGAGTTGATCTCGAATGAGTTTTAATCGAGGTGGTTAAATGCCCATCTCAAGTAGTTTGAATTTTTAGACATCATGAGCAGAACAGACCGATGGTAGCTTCTTTAATTTTGGTTTGAAAGCTTATTCGTGTTATATAATTCTGCTTGAATTGCTTGTGTGACAGAATCGTTGTGAAATGAGTTTTTATGTAGCAAATACAAGCTCAAACTCGAATAGCTTTGTTCGATTATTAGTGTTAAACGTCAGCGGTTGTAGATAGATAGAATCTCCAATGTCCTTTCAATCCTTAGCCATATTCTCTTGGTGTATGAGAATTCAGGGCTGCCTTTGAAAGCCAAAGGTGAAAAGAGTTGAGAGTGATGGAATCTGGATCCAAACCAACTTGGAGTGTTCTGATCCCTTTAGATTCTATGGTATCCACTGGTAGTTATGAAAGTACAGATAAAATATCCTGACCTCATGATACCAACTGCTTCATGACCGTAGCAAATACAAGCTCAAACTCGAATAGCTTTGCCGGGTGGATACTACATGACCGTGCTCACATTAAATTTTTGGGTGCCGGTGGGTACTACATGACTGTGCTCACATGATGCCTGAGCAGCCTACCCGGACTGTCCAAAAGTGTGTTGAACATGGGACTGAACTAATTCAAGTCCTTGTCATAGAAAGGGTGTCCAAACTATCCTTCCAAGGCCGTCCAAATAAAAAACACACCTATCCTTCCAAGTGATCTAGCAACCAGGTGTATGAGTTTCCATGTCGTCCATATTACCATTAGTTTCAAGTATCTAATGTTGGTAACGGTGGCCCAAAAGAGCTAGTATGCCAATTTGCCGAAAGAGTTCTTTTACAGCCATGGATGGTGGCCTTACCGATTCTCCACCGAAGGTCACGGGGAAAAATTCGAGCCGTTCAATTATTATTTTTAAAAAAAAAACTGATTAGTCTCGTGAAAAATCAGCTCAATCCAATAAGTATAAGTGTTCGATCCAATCTTCCCATTTTTCATTGGATTTTTTGCGCGAAATCCAAAGTGGACCTTGTGTGGAGTTTTAACACAAACAAAAATAAATCTGACATTATCATTTTCCTTCAAATATCTTACTACAAAATAAATTATTCAGATCGTCAACCAAATCGGCAATTATTCTTTTATTTTTTTTTATCACATGGAGTGTCAAATCTATCACTGGAGAGGTTGTTGACAACGAGTAATTATTTGGTGGTTCTGGGCCACGTCACGGGATGCTTTAAGGCCTCGTTTGATAACAGGGATAGATGGTTGGGATTCGTAAGGCAATGGGATTAGGATTGAGATTGGTAATGAGAAGGGATTGATAAGGAGATAGGATTGGTGATGAGTATATTTATTTGAGATGAGATTAGGTGATGTGATTGATAGTATACATTCTCATTTTTGCTAGAGGCCTCTACTAATGCCCCCTAATACCAAGTGCTAGAGGCCTCTATTAATACCCCCTAATGCCAAGCTCTCAAGCCCATGGGATTGTTAATCCACACCCCTTTTTAGTTACCAAACATGTTATTATGAAACCCATGGGATTGGTAATCTAATTCTAAGGCCTAGTATGATTATCAAACGGGGCCCAAAACCTTTATCCACCACATATTTTTTAGGGTTCAGACACTCAATAGTGAGTGGGTACCACTTGGCAGTGTTTCGTACCCGACTTTGTTTGCTTTGGAGATTTTGAGGTAAGTTTTTGAAATAATAATAAATGTGGAGAGAGAGAGAAATGAAAGTAATAATAGAAATTATTGAAACAAAAGGACCACACTCATGCCAAAGCCACTTCGGCTATTCATAGCCCACCGCCCCTCCATTCCAGAACCTCCCATCCACTCAACAATGTCCGCCGCCGCCGCCACGACGGCCACCAACCTCTCGTCTCTCTCTTCCTCACAGACCAAACCCTACGCTCTCTCTCCGGACACCCCCTTCTCTCTCGTCCCCCCCACCTCCTCCCGAACCCAAAGAACCTTGCTCACGACCGCCTCCAAGAACCCAATCTCCCGCATAACCTCCACAAACAAAACAAACCCAGATCACCAATCGCTCTCAATTTACTCCGACGACGACGACTACTACGACGATAAGCCGAGGGAGGAGTGCGGCGTGGTGGGTATCTACGGCGACCCTGAGGCCTCGCGCCTGTGTTACCTCGCCCTTCACGCGCTCCAGCACCGCGGACAGGAGGGCGCCGGAATCGTTGCCGTTAACGGCGACGTCTTGCAGTCGGTCACCGGAGTTGGGCTTGTAGCCGATGTTTTTAACGAGTCGAAGCTGCGGCAGCTTCCTGGTGATTTGGCTATTGGTCACGTCAGGTACTACCGGAGAAGTTTGGAACCTGAGTTAATTGTTTTAATACTACTTGTTTTCATTAGGAACGAATAAGCTATTTTTGAGTTTAAGGAACCAAACGAGCCCTTATAAAAATGGTAGTCCATTTATTTTGCGAATATGACTTATTTAGGGAGCATAATTATTGCATTTTTTCAACTTGATGTTTTCACTTAAATACCCGTCAATTGAAGTTAGATTTTTCGCTTTGGTGTCAAGACGTAGGTGTGGTGGGTCCTACGGAGTAAGTATGGTGGGTCAGACGTAGGTGTGGTGGGTCCTACGGAATAGTGTGGTGTGACATGACAATACTCCGTAGCGGAGGTGACAACCGTGACATGTACCCGGTCGACTTTAAGTACCCAAAAAAAGTTTGATTGGTCAAGTCAATTTAAGAGATACGGGCACAGTGAAAATCTGATAGTGTTTTCAATTTGATTTGTAGAAATAGATGAAAACATTTTGGAAAATCAGAAAGTCAAAAGTAGATAAATAAAATACAATGGTGGGGAGGGAAGTATGAAATTATATAGGTTCTGCGTAGAGTTTTTCAAATATGTATTACTTCTCTCCCTGAAATATTTCTATACTGTTAATTATATGTATAGTTGACACAGGTGCATGACAATATTTACTTAGTATTTGAAATATGGTAGTGAATTTGTGCACGCCCTTCCAGCCTGGAAGTTCCAGGGCCCACTTTTATGGTCGGAACGTTTCACTTTTTAAAGCTCGTGAGAATATCAACCATGCCAAAAGCCAAAGATCATGTTCATTGGATATGGATTGACATAGATTTGAAGCACATTTACATAAGAGAAATGAATTCCGGTTCAGTGTTGTTTTTTTTCCAAGATAAATGTTTGCCGAAAATATGTCAACTGGTATCCAATCGCCATGATTTTTGGCGTGGTTGACGAATTGAAGACGCAAGTAATTTCGATCATCAAAGTGGGCCCTTCCAGTGCCACGAATGATTTTAACATGACCGTCCTTGAGGGCCGGAAAGGATCCAGTTCCATCACAATTGTGTTGTTGCATGCACATTCACGCCTCAAAATTAGAATCCTGCGTCCGTCCATGTAGGTACTCCACCGCCGGCTCCTCCATGCTCAAGAACGTCCAACCCTTCGTGGCCGGTTACCGATTTGGGTCTGTCGGCGTCGCCCACAATGGCAATTTGGTCAATTACCAGTCCCTCCGTGCCATGCTTGAAGAAAATGGCTCAATTTTCAATACCAGTTCTGATACAGAGGTTGTCCTTCACTTAATAGCAATATCAAAAGCTAGACCATTTTTCTTGAGAATTGTTGAGGCTTGCGAGAAGCTCGAAGGAGCCTATTCGATGGTGTTTTTAACAGAAGATAAATTGGTTGCGGTTCGAGATCCGTTTGGGTTCCGGCCATTGGTAATGGGTAGAAGAAGCAATGGGGCAATAGTTTTTGCTTCTGAGACCTGTGCACTTGACCTAATTGAGGCCACTTATGAGAGAGAAGTCTATCCTGGTGAAGTTTTAGTAGTAGACAAAGATGGTATTCAATCCCTTTGTCTAATGCCACACCCTGAACCCAAAGCTTGTATATTTGAGCACATATATTTTGCTCTCCCAACTTCCATTGTTTTCGGACGGTCAGTGTACGAATCTCGCCGGACATTCGGTGAAATACTAGCCATTGAAGCCCCTGCCGATTGTGATGTAGTGATCGCTGTGCCTGATTCTGGGGTGGTAGCTGCACTTGGTTATGCTGCGAAAATTGGGGTGCCCTTTCAACAAGGGTTAATTAGGTCACACTATGTGGGAAGAACTTTCATTGAGCCATCGCAGAAAATTAGGGATTTTGGGGTGAAGCTCAAGCTTTCGCCGGTGAGGGCTGTATTGGAAGGAAAAAGAGTTGTGGTTGTGGACGACTCGATCGTGAGAGGGACGACTTCTTCGAAGATCGTGAGGTTGTTAAAGGAGGCGGGGGCAAAAGAAGTTCACATGAGGATTGCTAGTCCACCGATTATAGCGTCGTGTTATTACGGAGTGGACACGCCTAGTTCAGAGGAGTTGATTTCAAATAGGATGAGTGTTGAGGAAATTAGGGAGTTCATTGGGTCGGATTCGCTTGCCTTTTTGCCGATTGATAGCTTGAAGAAGTTGCTGGGAAGCGACTCTAATAACTTTTGTTATGCTTGCTTTTCTGGGAAGTATCCAGTTGAGCCGACAGGGAAAGTGAAACGACTTGGCGATTTCGTCGATGATGGGTTGAATGGAAGTATAGGTTCAATTGATGGGGGTTGGATTCAAGGAACTAGAGTGCAGGCGGGAAAGACAAGTACAGATCAGAAAATGGAGGAGGAAACTGTTTCACTATAGTTGCTATGTAATATTGCTCACATTTCCTGATTCACTGTTTTTTTATTGCTTTTCGGGAGGTGGACACAGGAGGGAAGGACTGATTCAGATCAGAAATTGGAGAATGCTTCTTCTGTATTGTTTATCGTTTTTGCTAACCTCAGCCCATTTAGGTAATGGGCTGTGGATAATCCACACCTAATTCCAAAAAAAGTCTCGAGCTTGAATGTATTTTTCTACCGATATTAATGCACTTTCCTAGATATTTATATATCTTTCACATGTATCAATGAACTTTTTGTACATTAACCATTGTTCACCGGCTGAGGTTGCGTTTTTCATTGCTTAGATATCTTGCTCATAGGGCTTCCAGCTTACCGTTCAGGTACTTTTTCTGGTGATGGAAACAGCTGAGTTTAGGAGACATCTTAATTTGACCAGTGAGTGACATTTTGGTGCAATTTATTATGTTTGTTCTCTGTCTAAAATTTGCAGCAGGGGAAGCTGAAGGCCTATGTTTAACATGATTTCTTGAATGTCTGCACGCATTTTACGTTATACTTTGTACTTTTGGCGAAATACGGTAATGAAAGTTTGTGACTCTGCCTTCAGCATTTGAATAGCTATCTTGTTATTTGCTTTCTTCTCTTTAATTCCGAATCCTCACCAGATTCGTCGGCTTTCCACTAGCGAATTTGATGAAACGATCGAGTCTGTAAGGCTGCGTACCAAGAAACAAGACTTGACGTTCATATCCTACAGCCATTTGCAGATACGTCCTAGTAACATGGATCTAGTGAATTTGACGAAACAAGGCATACGCATACGGGTTTCACCCAGTGATTCGGAAGTCCACATTAGATTCAGCCCAAGGGGAGTGCATACAAGCTTGTCGAAGGAACGAACAGGGTGCCCAATCACATAGATTGCAGCAGGGTAAACATAAACCTAAGAGAGCTGAAAGCGGGATCCTTTCAAAAAGGAGATCTACCAAAACCTAACCAAACTGGTTTTGGGACACCTAACCACAATTGGCACCAGCAAAAGAACTAGAGAACAACCGAGCAGTAAAGCACACCAGACAATAATGAAATACTAGTACTTTACTCAGATGAAACAACGGGAAGAGTTGAAGTTTAGCTCTCCAATTGCGGCCACAAAACATTTCAAAATGAAACTTTAAATCCAAATTTATAGGGCTACAGATATAAAGGCTTCTTGTCTATACCTAAATAAACTTGGGGAAGGATATGCAGAACGAGGTTTAACCTGCAACTACCACACCTTCGTTTTTTCAGTCTTTTGAGATACAAAACCAATGAACGAATGCATTACTTCTACTTATAATAAGGACAACAGGCGACGAACTAAATCGAGAAGCATACAACTTTTCCACCCCAGCACCATCTTAGCAGAGCCTACAACTGGTCTTGCTTTTGGGTTTTGTTGCCATTCTGCTGCTGGTGTTGAGTCTGTTGCTGCTGCTGGTGTCGCTGGAACATTTGGGGGCTGATAGAAAGCTGCTGGAACTTGGTTGGATCCCCATTCATCTCCGCAGTAGCAATCTTCAATCTTTGAACCTCCGCAGTTAAAGCTTCATTAAGAGCTGTCACAAGCAACCACATTTAAATATGCAACTCTCTATGAGCTCCATTTGGAAAGGGGGAAAAAAGGACTTCTGATGAACCGGATTTCTCTTTTTAACAATGAAACATCAGTTTTTAAAAACGTCAATTTTATTCTGTTGAACTGATACAAATCAATATGCACGGCATGACTGTTCCGTCAAAAGGGTGAAAAAGATATAATCTCTAGATAAAACCACCTGCCATGACGTTAGACATGAATTAAAGCAGAAATCTATTAAATCCAAACAAAATTCGTGTATAAAAAACTTAATCATTAGACATTTAAGCAATAAATTGGACATATAAAGAAAGAAAAGATAACAGCCATACAAAATGATTCAACAATTTAACCACAGTATGCTGTTACTTATGTGCATGAAATTCCCCCCTTCACGAGACGGCCCCCGTGACGAAAAGTAGGGACGATTCTGAGCAAATTAAAAGCCCAGCAAGAAATATCCCCCAGACGATGATGTAAAACTATGGTAAAGGAAATTGTAGGATAAACCATCGAAATTCACAGAAAACATCCCGTGTTTCGCCCAATCTATGAGAGAGAAACCCCAAGAAAAATCATGAGGAAACGAACGCGATATCTTTCTCAAAAGAAACACATGATGTCTGATAAAAAGAAATAATAGTCTTCCAGGAAGAGCAAAACCAACAGTGAAGCTACACTCATACACGAGAGAGAACAATACTTGGTGGTGTTTTGGTTGACAGAAGACTTGGATTTTTAAATGAAAAAATGAGATACAGTGCTTCTCTGCAATTCAAAGGAATTGGTAGCGATATCCACATATGTAGCAAATAGCAGTGTACGTTATGTAAGAGGAAACATATGAGCATAACTTGATACTACGGTTTTTTCCACACCATAAAAAATCCTAAAGATAGCAAGTGGGAGATCAAAATGTAACCTTGAAAGAAGAAAAGAAACAAAAAAATCGCATAAACAAAGTGATTTAATTTGATTACAAATGTTGTTTAGTATACTGCAGTTTGTAGACAAATAAGAGAGGAAAAGTAAGAGGATGGTTAAGTTATTACGGTCAATACAGACAACGTTAACAGAATTGACAGTGCACTTTAGTCCAAAAACCCATAAGAGGTATTTGCATATTTCCAAATGATAGGGGGATAAATCCGCATGTGCCAGCCAAACCACGAGCGGATTGAATGGATTTGGCCTAAATTAAAATGAAGCAAAAAAGTAGTGTCCGTAAGCCCAGTAATCGTAATACTTTTCATAGCATAAAGAGAATAAGAAAAGTTAATAAAATAGTTTCACTTCTTAGGCCCAGCTAATGTAATGCAAAAGAAAAACTACCAGAGGCGCCTATATTACTATTTACAAGACAAGAATTATAACATATGACAAATAATTTCCATCCGCGCACACCAAAATGAAAAGCAAAAGAAAATGCATAGAGGACTCAAAATTCATTTGTGAAAATTATCCTTGCATCTCTTAAGAAACATGTTTACGCAGCAACTAAAGTATGAGCATTTAGCACCTTCTGCTTTCTGCTTTTATATCGTATAGTCATAAAATCATACCATCTCGAAGCTGTGCCTGTTGTTCCATGGCTTGCAGTCGAAACTTCAATTCGTTGTTTTGGTTACTGAGTCCAGAAGAATCTCTCTATATGACAGTATAAACAAAGCAACAGTAAGATATTGCAAAACCTAACAAAGTAGACCTGAAACAAATCCACGACGCTCTAATCATTACCTGCAATAGGGTAAGCTGAGCTGACAATGTGGTTGCTTCCGTCTGTAAAGTTTGAACTTTGTGCTCCAGCTCAGCAATATACCGCAACTTTCGTTCTTTTGAGCGAGCAGCCGATTGACGATTTGCCAAAATCCTGAATTGACAAAGACTCGATTAGGCCATGTTTGGTTCACTAGAATTAAAATGGAATTGAACAACTATTCTCTTGGAATGCTCAGGCTGCCAATCGGTATGCTAAAAACAAACAGACTATACATTACAAATAGGATCAATATTCACCAGTTTAGGTGAATGGCCAATCCATAGGGAGGGGAGAGAATAACCATTCCATCCCATCCCATAATGATACCATCCAACCACAAACTTAGTCTATTATTCAAATCCAATTAATCAATTCAATTGATGCAGCTAAGGATTGAAGAAATCATTACCTTTTTGCCCGCTTGGGGTCACTTACGGCTATCTCGGCAAGTTTCTCATTGGCCATAATTTTCTTCAGTTCAGCCCCACTAAATTCACCATTTCCAAATTCCAAGCTAAAGGTATTTGAATTCTCGTCATTTGAATTGCTGGGAGACAACTGTCCAGGGCGTAACCCAGGGGAAGGCGGCAGTTTTGGAGACTCGTCACCAAAGTTAAGCTTCCCCATAAAGCTATCCATGGAAACACTTCTATAGTGTCTAGTGGTCGGAGTAATATCTCCCCCTGCATTTCTTTTGTTCCCTTCTTTTCTCTCATTCAAAGAATTGATGCCTTGCCTATACGAACCATTCCCACTTTCATTCACACAACTCGTTGCTTCATTGTCACTGCTGTCGCCTCCGTTTGTCTTTGTACCACTGGCTCTACTATCCAAATCCTCGCGATTCTCCATCGACTGCTTGTCATCGGTTCCAGAAGAGTTTAAAGCGTCAAGGTTGTCCAAATTCATGTAAGCCGAAAATAGATCATCCATAACTTCTCCTTCTGGTTTCCTCTCACCCATCCCTTCTACATTGCTTTCCCCACTTTTATCCCAACTTGTCTCGCGTTTAACCAGCTGGATCGGCTTAGCACCTGAATTGTCTCTGAATAAAGACTGCTCAAATCCACTGGGACTCTTTAATGGGACGAGAGGTGGCGAAGATTGCATAATAGTAGACAACCCAAATGGGATATCGCTATTAGATCGCCTATGCGCCTTGCGAGGAGGAAGACTCTCCCCAACCTTCGAAGAACCAACCTTTCCGAAATGGGAGGGCGGCAATAACAAAGACTGCAAGTTTGCATCTCTGTCCTCCATTGACACATCAACTGTAGATACAGGACCAGAATTTGACGTAGACGGCGAGTCACGATACGGCGACGGGCTCAACGGAGGCAGTGAATCAAAGGAGAAAAACGCGGGCTGCGATAAAGATCGCGAATGGGTGGGCCTCGGGACGAAATTCTGAGAACCCATCTGTTGGTTCGCGGGCCGGGTAACAGGGATCTGGGAGTAAGGTGATATAGGCGGGATTTGCGGGTGGGACGGCGGTATACCTACCCTCTTACCACTCCCATCACCGTTAAAATTCGGCGAAAATTGCCTCATCGGAGCACGGATTTGCGAAGAATTGAACTGAGGGATGTCCAGTTGACTCATACTATTATTTTGTATAGGGATTGAAGAAGATGAAGTCCCAAATGAAGATTGCAGTCTACGCATCATATCCATACGACCTTCCTCAGTTTCTCCCATTTCCTTAAAACCCACAAACAACTACTTTATATATGTTCTTGCAAGTATATAACTCTACAATGTCTCTTGAAAAAACCTACACACAACTTGACAAAGTTCAGTTCAGTCCAGTCCAGGCCCAACTTAATCACAGCAGCAAACCATACACAACTCTTCAATTCAAGGCTAAACCCTAGGTTCTGGAAATGAGATCACAAGGTAGCAATTAAAAACCAATCATTTCACAATTCCCAGGAGGAAAAAAAAATAAATAAATAGGTTCTTGAAGAAAACAAACAAGTGACAGTCAAATGTATGTGTATACCTCGTGTACAATGACCGGCCACTTTCGAGTGCGCAAGATATCAGCTAATGGAACTGTGTACGCCGCATTTGGCGCAAGTTAGCAGGGGGAGTTTCTCACTCTTTAATCTAGAGGGAGTGCGAGAGAGCTGAGGCGGAAACAACGACGAAGACGAAAACGAAGATAAAGCTCGCTCTCTCTCTCTCTCTCTCTCTAAAAGCTGCTTGTGTGTGTGTGTGTGAGGTTTCTCTCTCTATATCGACGATGACTACTACACGGATTTCATGACTACAACTACGCGTGAATTTAATGGGAATTTGGATTTGGGGATGGGGTTTGCATTTGGAGCGAATTTCAATTTCATTCCGACCGCATTTGAGAAATCTTTCCCCCTCCATCACCGCAAATTATGCAGCAAATAAACCCCCCCATTAAAAAAATAATAAAAAATTTAAATAATGTTTTAACTCCAAAGTCTTGAAAATACGCGGTCACGTAGCATGTGCAAACCACGCCACTGATTTCTTCTTAATTTTTCTTCTTTTTTTCGGTGACCGGATGTCCGGCCCGAATCGCGTGCACTTCGACTAATTCCAAAGCCTATCAAACTTAACGATTGTGCTAACCGTTTTATGTGTGTGTCCTTGTTCGCGTATTTTTAAATCCTCGGACAAGAATTTCGGAGACGGTCAGAAAGTAAAACTTTAATGCATTGGATGCGACGATTTTTCCGTTGCATACTAGTCAGTAGTAACTATATCATACGCGTTATTCTCAACTAAAAAAACCATACCTAATCCATTAATCATTTTCATCCGGCTGTGCAGTAAAAGCCTTTCTTCGTTGTATCTTCTCAGCTGGGAATTGAGGAACCTTGTAATGCCCCTACGCTGCATGCGTGTAAAGCGCGATCCGAGCCTTCCATCTCTACAATACGGACCGTTACAAACACTTTTGACTCGAATTCTACACTGCATCCACGTAGTGCACCTCCGCACTACAGGGTCTCCGGTTTGGATGATGATTATTGGCAAATAATTACTCCTTAATTAAATCTCTTTATCCATGCTTGAGCCACCCCCCATGAATTAATTATTGGTAGATGTAAAATAACTCCTCCCTTGTTATTTTTGGTAGGAGTAGTTGTGTTTCTGCTTTAATAAACCCCCAAAGGATAAGAGCAAAGTTAATGCGACACTGTTTTGTAAACATTATTGTGATTAAATGATTTATTATTAGCCTCAATGTGAGATGACTATATTCCACCTCATCACTCATTTAATTTCTTAATAATTCGAGGTACTTATCATAATTATTTTTTTATGAAAAAAAATCATTTAGTTTAGCTATTGTAATGCATTCGTTCGCAAAACTTCCTAAGAAAGACACTTCACTTGAACTGTGGGAGATTCTTCAGAAAAATTATTATTATTAATAATAATAATAATAATAATAGCATCAGTGTCTAAAGTAAGACTTTACTATATTTTTCTCATGATTTGAAAATTTTCGAGTACGTTCATTAAAAAAATAAACGGACCCATTTCCAAAACTAAACTTACACTCAGAAATCAAACCCCTAGCTACAACTATAATAACAAAACAGCGACAAAAGATTGACATTTCAATTATCTTCTTTCTGCGGTTTTTTTACAGTGCCAACACGAATACCCATTCATTTTGTTACAAAAAAAAAAAAACTAACCTCCTGTATCGCCCTATCAGCGCATGCCCGTACCGTGAAGGCACGGCTCAAAGAATACGGGCATCATAACTGACCGGCATCCGAGCGTCTTTACTCTTTACCAAAAGATTAAAAAAAAAATTCTTACGGTACAGGAGATGGAAAAGAGGATGAGAAGGAGAAAACTTTGTAAAAAGCAAAAGATCGAGTAAGTAGACTTTAGCAACTTCCCATATGGAAAAAGTGTAATTAAGGCTAATGACTCTTTTTTCTATGTGTGACACGCTTTTTAATTATACAAGATGTACTGTTTCACTTTTTAATTATGGAAGGGTGGGGCCCTTTACGGAGAGTAATTAATCTTTACCAACCTACCCCACCAGTAATTACGTGTTCCCCTCACCTTCCTTTACTCTTTTTTTTTTTTTTTTACCAAAATGGCCTGCAGAGATTTATGTAATTTAATAATAATAATATTCTAATGTGCACCCAAAAGTTCAATTACTTCCGGTACAAGCCATCTCCAAGTTGGGCATGTGACCCATGCCAAAGTTCTGACCTAACAAAAGTGTACTACCTAATAACTACTCTTACTTACATCTTGAGAGTCATAACTAAACTACGTACATGCATTTCTTTCCTTTTTGGATTGTGGTTTCGGCGTTCCAAAAATTGATGGAGGGGTTTTGAAATTGAACTATGTCGATACACAAAACGACGAATCGTTTTTGGAGCCACTCCATCAATTTTTTGGAGTGCTGAAATCAATTGCCTTCCTTATTTTTCCTATTCTATATTTTCGTTTCTTTCCTCCTCGTTGTCTTTTTTTTTTTTTTTTTCCCAAGCGATGTAGAATGTTGTAGGTTAGTTTTTAGCGGTTATAGCGGGAGTCGAACATCTCCTCCCGAAGATTTAAACTCATGACGTCTCTCTTAAAGAGAAAAGAGCAACGAACCAACCAAACTGTGTTGTACTCGATCAGTGCATGTCCTCATCCTCCTTGTGAAGGAGACGAAAATAAAAGTGAACCCCCTTGTAGTTGTCCGTACGTAGTAGGAGATAGCCAAGTGGAGAATTAAAAGTGGGCAATTAATTGTGAGGATTTGTGTATAGATTAAACATATGTTCACATAATCGTCTTGCTACGTAGAATATTGATGCAGTAACTGTCAAGTGTAAACGTTTGTGGTCAACTTGGTGATTAAATTAGCAAAATATGAATAATGATACACTACATACATACAATTTTAGATATATATATATATATATATAGAGAGAGAGAGAGAGAGAGAGAGAGAGAATTTCAAGTTAGGGATCCCTAATTTTCTTACGGTCCAGACCTCATTGTTCCCGATTGAGAAATTTTCAAGTCAGGGATCCCTGATTTTCTTACAATCTGGTAGATTGAATTTTGATTATCCGAACAGTTCAATGTGTTTAAAACGTGATTTTAAGGATACTCTCAAGAAATCGGGAAAAAAAAAATGACCGGAAAGAGGTTGATCTGAGCAGTTTTTCATAAAATGCGTTTTTATGCTTTTTTTTTTTTTTTGAAAAACCACTCAGATCAAGCCATTGCCAATCATATTTTTTGCTGGTTTCTCCCGAGTACTCTTAAAAACATGTTTTAAACATATTGAACGGTTCGAATCATCAAATTTGATCGAAAAAGTGAACTTGTGCATGAGGTCCAGACCGAAAAAAAAAATCAAGAATTCCTGACTTGAAAGGATTGTGTGTGCATTTTTGATATACATATTGGCCCCGTTTGATTTTTTGTGGCTCACTTAAAATTGATGAGGCAAATTCTCCATAGGAAAATGATTTTGCCACACCATTTTTTGTTAATGCCACACCCTGCAAGTGTATTTTTGCACCAAAAAATACACTTACAAAATATGACATTAACAAAAAATGGTGTGGCAAAATCACTAGCTTTCTCCATATTGTCATTTGTCAAATCAAAGATGCATCTTTCTTTAGCAACTGCTAGGCTTGGCCCAACAACTACTCTTTAGCGGAAAAATAAAAATTTCTTGCCCATCTTAACCGGCCTTGTCTTGGGAAGATTAGGCATTAAGCACATGTTAACCCAATCGTTTTTTGATAACCAGGTTTTCAGGAAAGTTTGCACACACTTCGACTAATTCCGAAGTCTAAAGTTAACGACCAAAAGAGTGGGCCACTTGAGAAGTTTTCGAGCCTGAGGTCTTGAGAGGGAAAAAACTCCCTAAATCGCAGGCCTTGACCACAAGACCAGCCTCTTGGATTACATACTCCATGTTAACCCCACCTGAATCACTGCTTGATCAACCAAAATCATTGTAGATTGACCATTTTTGGGGGTCATCGAAGGAAAATAATGTATAAAAATAGTTCTAAGAAATTAAGAGGGGCAGGTACTGAGGGACTTGAACTGCAATGGAGTGAGTAGGGACAAAGCCAGGAGATCGTGTTCCAGTTTATCCTTTTAAAAAATAAGTATTTATTTATAATTTTCAATCTTAAAAATAATAGGCTTATTGAAATTTTAAAAAATATATACGATATGGATCTTGTTTGACCCTGCAAAAAAAAATTGAAAAATTATTTTCGTGAGCCAATTATTTTTAAGTTCAAAAATAGGTCATTATTTTTTTAAGTACTTATTTGAGAAAGTGGTATGGAGCCTTCGGGCTCCTTTGGCTTCAGAAAGACTATCTTTTACTAGTATTTTTTTTTTTTGGACGTTTTTTAAGTGAACTTTTTACACTCTTTCTATATTTTTATATTTTTTCAATTTTTCTTTGTCAAAACGAACGATGTTAGGTACTTAAAAAATTACTTAAATAGAGATAGTAAAAATTAATAAAAAATTAACCAAGATTACGGTGCCAAAAAGTTGGGTGAAAAGTTAGGCCAATGGGCACTAACCATTTGGAGAAGTCGGCCACTCAAATAACGTGGATCCCATAGGTCGGCAAGGCATCGAGAAATGTGCTTAGCTACCAAGTTTTTCAACAAAATATCTTATTTCATTACCGTATATTATGGGCTTCACCGAATATTTATTACTGCGATCTAAATCGTTCATATATTAAGACCCGCAATATACTATTGCTATGCAAAAAAACCGCTTGATCAGATGATACGCACCCAATATCGCTAATATTTGGTGCGTTAGTCCCGTAGTTTATTGCTTCTTTACGTTTTATTTATCATTTTAGCTCGTTATTGCACGTGAAGGTATTTGTTGCATTTTGTAGGAGAAACGTGCAAATGGGGCGTTTTGGATGCCAAGTATAGCCCTCGAGGGTAACTAAGCACCCGAGACCATGAGGCAGCGTGCCACCAAGTCCGAGAAGTCAAGGGAAGATGCCTCGGGAGATGCTCGGAGGTGTTGTGACCAAGGTGGCAGAGCAGAAGGCTGATTTAAGCAAATTCTGAAGGAAGTAATCGATTACAATAAGCATAGTAATCGATACCATTGTTCTTCCTGGGTCCAAAAATCCTCCAAGCACTGGGAGGTATCGATTACTCAAGAAGATGTTATCGATTACTGACCAACTTCTCCTCAATGTTATCGATTACTAAAGGCATGTAATCGATACCTGTGCAAGTTGTTGGTCCACAAAGACTCCAGAAGTGAGGGTATCGATTACATGTGGTTCAAGGTATCGATTACTTGAAGCTTCGAGGCAAGAGAAAAAAGGAAGGTATCGCTACCTTTGGCAGATGGTATCGATTACTGTGGCCGCCAGAGGATATTTTTCCTGACTTTTCAACTTTCCAATTATGGAAAGTTTCCTTTTAAGGTTTGGTTTTGGGATATTTTTGGGGGTCTTTTGGTCTTTATTTTGGCTGATTGTTCAGCCTTTAAATAGCTTGATTGGCCATTAATAGCCATTATGTACATCTTTCTAATATTACGTCTTCCATTTTGCTAGAACTCCTTTGGTAAGTCTTAAGCTTTTCTTCCTTGTTTTCTTCAAGAATACTAGCAATCAATCGTTTTACGTTAATTTCTCATATGTTAAAGTTGTTCGTGTGGTTTGGATATCAATAGAAATCAAGTTTATTTCCCTTTTCTTTGGTGAATCATGTTTTCTCTACTTAGCATAATTTCTAGTCTTTTCCCAATGTGTGAGTAGTTAGTCGGTAGGGTCTCGGGGTGAGGTTTGCGCTATGATTTAATCGATCAAATGATTCCGCTTAATCTTTAGCTCAATTTCAACGTATTGAACGAATTAAACCCATGATATCTTGTGTCAATCATGGGATTGGTGGCTCCTTTGAACAATGGAGTCTATCGGCCCATGCTACGTGCTTGATTAATCATGCGCGTGCGAACGATCCTTTTTCGTCTCTCACTTGCGTTAAATGAGTTCAGTTCGAATTAATACTTCGAAAGGAGTTATAAGTAGTCTTCAGCATAAATGCCTTTAGCGGAATCCGGACGGTTTCGGTCCGCTCTTTAGTTAGATAAAGGAATCGTTTGATTGGCCGAATCGTAGGTAAACCGAGCTCTTTTGACTCGACCACCTTAGTCTAGTTCAAATCCAAGTCAATTTTCATAATTTCAAATCAAACATCGAAGTTGGCTGCTTGAAAGCCGAAAACCGAAAACCATTTTCATTACATCTAATCCAAATTAGCTTAAAAGATTTCTTCGTGGGAACGATCCGGTCTTGCCGGTATAATATGCTTGCAACGACCTAGCCCTTGCTTTATTTGAAGGGTAGGTTGCGGAGTTGAGCATCAGAAGTCGATACATGTATCAAAATTTAAATTTTAGTTTATAAAATAGACGATCTAATTTCTGTCGATAATAATAAAAATAAACAATCCATTTTACAAAACAAAATTCAATTTTTGATACTCCTGTAGATGTCCAATCAAGTTTATTTTTTGGAATGAATACACTACAATGTGGAGTCTACAAGATGAACAGTTCAGATCAATAATAAATATACACTCGCGAAGCAAATATTACCTCACTGTCCAAATCCCGGAAATCTACCGATGAGAAGAATTGTACGTATGTATGTACGTACGTGTGATTAATTCCCTCTTTGATTCATTCTCCTTTTCTTCGATAATATATGATCGGAGCTCACCATTGACTAATATATTTCACTCTTATTTGTTTGCATTTGGACCGTCCCTAGTCCTATTTTGTACTGAACCAGAAAGTCAGGATTTCGACCGTCCATCTCGATTATTATTAATGATAAATGATCATAGGCCATTAATTAACTAGATGGAACGATTTTAGATTGCCCAATCCGGTTCAAGTTCAAGATCCGGGAATATCTAAATTCCTATCAGCTTTATTATGGAGATTCTGGCACTGTGCTGCGCAGCTCCGTGCTACTGCGCGGCCTTGCCGGCATCGGTCCAACGATTGGAGACTTCATCTGCGTAGAGCTCGTCAAGTACTACAACTGTACCAAAAATCAACTCTATCGAATATCGTTAAGTGTCTCATCGGAATACTTTCATTTTTTTTAAGTTATATGTATTCCGATGAGACACTTAACGATATTCGATCGAGTTGATTTTTTAAAACAGTTGTAGTACTCGACGAGCTCTACGCAATGGATGTCTCTGATCATTAGACCAATCGATGTCGGCAAGGCCGCACAGCACGGAGTTGCGCAGGACAATCCCCGGATCGCTTTATTAATCTTGTGATTTATGCAATTTGTGAGAGTACGACATCTGTCATAAAAAACAAAGAAAAAAAAACAAAAAACAAAATGAAACTCTACAGTCAACTCCATCGCTGGTCAGAATGTGGACTTTTGTGATCACCGCAGACGGTGGCCCCGCACATCTCGCTGCTGACATCATCAAAGTTGACTCTTTCTTTAACTCATAGCCCCGTACGTTAAACACGTGGCACGTTCCTGGTGATTCCACCAATAAAACTGTTAGGGCCGGACTCGCCAGAGTCCCTTTGCCCTTATTCGGTCATGGATTTTGAGTAGTATTTTTGAATAAAGGTAGAGAGAGAAATGAGAGTATTGATTGTGAAGAGAGGAAAAAAGTAGAGAGAGATAGAGTGAAAAATGAGAGTAATGATTGAAAAGTTAGAAAGAGAAAAAGTAAAAAAATTGATTTTTCCAAAATTTTGGGTTGGAGTTCCAAACCGAACAAGGCCAAATATGAATTTGGTATTTTTGTTACACGATGCTACTTCCTCCGTCCCAGTTCGTTTGTCCTTTTTTGATTTTTTGAGAGTGTTTGACCTCTCAAAAAATTGTCTATAATTTTAATTCGTAATATTTTTAATATGCAATATAGATCTTATTTGATAGATCTCAATTAATTTTATTATACAAAATCTTCAAAATCATAAAAAAACATTATAAAATGTAAGATATGAATATATTTTTGAAAGACACGAATTTCGACAATTGGACAAACAAATTGGGACAGAGGAAGTACTACTTTTTACTAGCGATCTAAAAGCATATTTGCAGGTGCAATATCGAATTCCGTGAAAGATTTAATTGAAATTGTTCATAACATTAGTTGGTTTTTCTAGGACAGATGGTGGGAAGAAGCCCGACAAGTGATATAAAAAACAATAGGAGTAAGTCACAAGTTCAAATTGCGGTAGCATCATCGCAACAGAGGGATTATTGGGCCAAAAGTGCCGGCGTGGATTTGGTTCCGCAATATCATTCTTTGTGAACGCTTCAAAAATAAACTTGCGTGCGTTCGATTTCGAATTCCATTTTAAAAAAAAATACTTGATTGAAACCCTCTCTATTGTTTTGAAGAGATGGTGGAAAAACGATCCCACCAAAGACGATCTAGGCCTTGGGTCGACTACAAATCAGATAAAAACATTTCCCCCTCTAAAGTGGCCCATCTCATTGATTTGCGGCCCAAGGAAAACGACCCCGGTTTGGATGATTTTTTTTTTGTTGTTGTGGTAAATCGGTTTGGATGATGTTACAACATGAGAAATCCTTTTTTTTTTGGGGGGGTTCTTCCGGGCCAATCCCATGTGGGTGGACAATGCCCCGAAAGGTTTTGTCCAATAATTTCAGCCGATTAAGTCATGTCTGTTAATTTCTTTCAAAAATACCCTTTGGCCTATACAACCTTCACCAAGTTGCGCATTAACCTCATCTGTCATCCTCCCTCCCTCTCTCTCTCTGAGAGAGGTTGAGAATGCGTCGTACATTGGCTATGTAGTTATTAAATTGGGGCAATATTGTGTAACTACATCCCACGGGACCTACACAGCATTGGACTCTTCGAAGGAGGATCCGAAGGGCCATGGAATTGAATGTTGGGACCAACTGGACATTGTCTTCTTCTTCTTCTTCTTCTTTTTCCGGCGCTAGAAATTAAGAGTGGCAACGGAATGGATTCAATACTGGATTTTCATCTCGCTCCTCCTCTTCATCTTCGTCTTTTGAATGACTGAAGGCGGAGTGGAGTGCAGTTGACGCCTCCCTTGCAAGCAGAGTGCAATTGGTGTCGCCCTTATACTCTCATACACATAGACAGGATTCGCTTCCCTTAAGCACTCATCCCCTTCTCATGTCTCCTAAGATAGAGTAAATCAGGTTTTACAAATGAAAAAACAAAACCAAAAAAAATCTGAAATTGCAATCTCATAGCACTTTGTGCTGGCTGCAAACACTCCACGGGTTTGTAGTGCGGCATTTTGAAATCAATAAATCTGTTCACGCAAACAATTTATGCACAGATTTTGCTATGGGACTCATCATAGGCCTCACACAAATAATTCGCGCCGTTTATTAAATGTAAAATATTTTTTAAAGGGTCTCCACGAAAAATCAGCTCAATCCGATACCTAGGTGATCGATTTAATCATCTAACTTTTTATTATTCTAATCTGAACGAAAATGTAGATGATTTAATCAAGTACCTATAGGTATTAGATTGAGCTGATTTTTCGCGAAGACCCTTGAAAAAATATTTTACATTCAATGAACGACTCGGATCTTTTTTGTGGGACCCGTGATGGATCTTACAACAAAATATGTGCACAATTTAGTGCACAGATGTATGTGTGGTTAGCAGGATTCTTTTGAAATGTCTTCATCCCGATTTGATTAACCAGTCATTTTACGGAGAGTTCGTTGAATTCAGAATAATCAAGCATTTATTCACGTGATCAAGAAAGATTTGTCTTCCAATTCGTTCTTTGAATCATACTGACCAAACAATTTTTTGAAAACAAGTGTTGTCCAATTGTTTAATTATCGATATCCGATTAATTTGATTTTTTTTTTTGGGCAAAAAAATGCTTAACAAATCTTATAAAATGAACGATTCCGATTTTAATGCAATATTCATAATCCATATTTTATTTTCTTTTATAACCCGGGCCAGCTTGTGTGTACCCCGACTGACTTTGGTGCCATAAAGTTAAAAACCGAGCAAACCCTCCAGTAACTCCAGAGATTTGAAATATTTGACTTCCGTGGGATGAAACCTGCAATGTAATTACGTTTCATTAGTAGTCTCTATCATTATTATTGGCAAAATATGTACAACATCCCTACATTATTTGAGTCGTATTATTCTCGAGAAAATAATCTCTCTATTTTAACGCATACTGACATTATTATATGTTGTTAATATTCATGATTACAGTATTATTGTCTAAACGTGTCCTTCATTTCATATGGAAACCAAGGAAGTTTGGTTGTGTTATCAATGATGATGATTGTGAAAGAGCCATATCATATGAACCATCATTTCATTACCAAAATAGCTGTAAAACAGTCGTATCAAGACGGATTAAAATATACTGCTCCGTACTTCTTAAAAGATGCATCTCTGTTTTAACGCATACTGACGTGGATGTATGCTGCTGAAATTCATTACTAACGTTTTATTGATATTCTCCATCATTGTTCTTGTCAAAATGTGCGCTTATAACTTTCTTCATTTAATACCGAAGACGAGGAAGTTTCGATTTACTATTATCAAAGGTTGCGAAAGAGCCAAATCATACGTATCATTGTTTCGTTATCAAAATAGCTGTAAAACGGTCGTATCAAACGGATGAATATATAATTCCTAATAGACGTATGTGAACATATATTTGTTTCGTTTCATTCTCAGTGGCTTTCATTCATTTGTATGTTGTACGTATATTTGTTCGCTACACTTTCACTACCTAAATGGGATGTGGATTTTTAAGGAAAAAAAAAGAAAGAAAAGAAATGGGTTTACCAAGGTGTTAAAAGTAGATGAACAACCCAATTACAACGAAAACCCCAAGATTTGTGAATATATCAAGGGAAAATGATGGCCCAGGACGTGTTTTGATAATTAATACCCGCCAAATATAAGTTGGGAACATTTGTTAATGCTAAAAATGTCCTTAACGGGTATTAAATATCAAAATACGTCATTGGCCGTCATTTTCCCATATATCAAGCCCAAGCTTTTTCATAGAAACAACAAAATCTCAGTTTTTCTCCAAAAATAAAATAGAGCAATGCTACAGATACAGATTCATACACAAATTCCTCTGGACCCGTACGTCTCATACACGTGGACCTCACAAGGTGCGTACACCTCGAACGAAACTGAATGCGTCTGTATTCGGATCTGTGTCGGACCATGTGCATACAATTGTTTTCCTTTGTGACATTGTACAATTTGTCTTCTCCATGTGTTCTGGTTCCAGGTTCCTTCCTTCCCCGAAAGAAGACTTGCGTGACACAAAAGAATTAGGTGGTCTGGTCGGTGGTTTTGGTAATCGTTCCAAAGTTTCCAACCTACCCTTTCTCATTGCCAAAACAAGTATTGGTCTCGTCAAATACTGAAGCCCTGTTTCGCTCCGAGTAAAAATTGATTTGCAAGAGCAGTGGCGGAGTCAGAATTTATATCGACAGAAATAGACCTTCATGATTATGCCGTATTAGTTTCCATGTATAAGGCATCATTATGTTCTTTTCTTTCGAGTATATAGAATACCCATATATTCATAATCGGTTTGTCATTGGTAATAAAAAGAAAAGATAATAGACATTCTCAAGTACAATAAAACTAAAAACTAATTATTTGAGGATCAAACTTTACTCATCATACTTTTTTTAGAAATGAAATCCCTATTAATATCATAGTACCTATTTAAGGAGAGATGCCAGAGGTACAGATATACTTGTACATACCCCACGTACAAATCAGTTTTGAGTCCATTTTGGATCTCAAAAAAATGATCCAAATCGCTTATTTTGTTTAAAATATTTTTAGTTCAAAGTCCCTGCAAAAAATAAGCTAAATCGGATATCGGTAGAGGCATTTACGATGCATCCAACTGTGACCCAGAATTCAGGCTAGAATTCTGAAGCAAAGTTGGACGTATTGCAAACACCCGTAACAATATCCGATTTAGCTGATTTTTTGCATAGACCCTAAATTAAGTATTTTAAACAAAATGGACAGATCGGATTGGGACCCAAAACAGGCCCAAAACTAATCTGTACACAATGGTACAGATTTTTTTATATGTACCTCTATCATTTCTGCTATTTAAGTATATACAAAGGTTACAAGAAAATAAAATAGGAAAATTCTAAAATCAGCCCATTGGGCTGACAATAGTAAGACTGTGAATGTGTATTAAAAGGTGTATAAAGTACACAGGAATACGTGTTTTTCTTGGTTTTCTAGTGTGTTTATCATCAGCCCAGTGAGCTGACAACAGCAAGACTGTTTTGGTCCATAGATCGAAACACAAAATGTTCTAAACCGTCCAATGCACTTAGAGAGCCCTTACTATTTAAGATGTCCACGTGCGTCAAACAATTTCAAACATGTACGTACCCAAATCTGTCTGTCACCAAAGTCTATGTGCACGAGAAAATTTTCGGTGCCGGGTGGGTATATCCCATGTGATACCTATTCAGCACATTCGGGCCGTTCAATACACTTTGGACGACTCAGATTAAAACCCTCTCTCTCTTCTCACCCCAACACTTTCTCTCTTCAAATCTAAGCCGTCCAAAAATGCAATAGACGGCTCGGATGCGCAAAGCTGACACCACATGGTACCCACCTGCGGGCACTGAAATTTATTCCCTATGTGCACTGTCTTCTCCAAGGAGAGATATTCTCCGCTTTTTATTCAAGAATGAGTTTACCAAGCTTGAATTTATTCATCTCATATGTACATTTTTCTACTGCACAAGCCGTTTACTGCAAGGTTTGACAGATATTAATAATCAGTTCTGTTTTCTACCCCATTTCTTCTTTTTTTGGTAGCAAACGGAGAAACATAGATTACGAAATAGAAATAAATCTGGGGTATTGAACCTTCACAGAGTCTGCATTTAATTGAAATAACAAACAAGACGGAACAACATTAAAGCAACTAAAACCCAAAGCTAGGGACAACGCATTCTTTGCTAGAAGATCGGCACACCGATTATCCTCCCGGTAATCATGCTTGTGATTTGCGCCACCGTGAAACCCTCCATTAGGAAACCGCAATCAAAAATCAAGTTGCTAAGAGGATGAGCACTTGATTGACTCCGGTCCTCAATGGCCTTGTGACGCAGCGGAATTAACAGAAAGATTAGTTGCGTACTAATCGAACGAATGATAAACTCGAGTCTACGAGAGAAAGAGACAAAGTCTGAATATTATTGATAAAAAGCTACCTAAACTCTAGGTTACAAACCTTTAAATAGGCCGAAACTCTAGAAACCCTAAAAATAAAGTTGAAAAATAAAAGTCCCAGAAATTTGGGGCTTTTCCTAAAATTGAAAACGAGAAAGAAAAACAAGACTTTCCCAAAAAGAATCAACTTAAAAGGAATTACGGTCTAAGAGTTATTAATAAAACAAATCTTTCCTAAAACGGCAAAATAACGCAATGAAAGGCCTAAACGAAGGAATTAGGCCGAAAAGCAACTTGCATCATCAACCTTTGGTTGATGACTAATGACCAGAGTGCAAAAATAAGTCAGCCCACCATGTTTGAACTTATTTCGAGCTCGTCCGAATTTTGCCAAATTGAGTAATCTGAAACTAAACACCGTTTGGGCTTCCGGGGCTTGGCTCGATCTAACTGATCATGGAATTGGGTCTCCACGTGTTCTACATCACTTTGATCACTGCAATAGCATCAGTGCAAACGACAATATTTGAACAATTATCCTCAGCTACCATGATCCCATCCCTAAGGCCTCATAATTCTGCCGCCATCACCATCACCATCACCGAGCAGCTCCCAATTTTCCTTTGGAAACCCACGATAAAAGTACCATTATGATCGGAAAGATCATCCACTGGACCACTGCACCATCTGTGTTCACCATTAACACCTCGTTCAGGGGGTTCCCGACCGACCCACGCAGTGGAAGTTCTGTTAACTCACTTGGGTAGGAAATTGGTTTCTTCAGACCCTTCGACAAGGAAATAAGGGGTGACTGGGGTCCCCAAGCAGAAACAAAGTGGAGAGACAGAGAGAGATTTGTTCGTCTTTCGTTTTGCACGAGGTCACCTGTACAGAAATCCTATCCCTGTTCTTGTGCAATTTTTGTGCTATCATGCGGCTTAAATTGCACGGGAATAGACATTAAGATTTTTTCAACTTGTTTTCTTACCAACCCATCTTTTTTTTTTCCCCACCGAAGGTACCTGAAATGCAGGAAAAACAAATGGGACTCCATCCATCCAACCAGAGAAATTTGAATATATTTCAACATTCAACACAAATCCCAGAAGCCAAATCGGCTCAGAAAGCCAAAAAAAAAAAAAAAAAAAAAAAAAACCGAATATTGCCGAGTTACTTGATGGTAATGTACTGATTTGTACCCTGTTTGGCCCAATAATTCCGAGTTACTTGATGGTAATGTACCGATTCGTACCCTGTTTGGCCCAATAATTCCGAGTTACTTGATGGTAATGTACCGATTCGTACCGTGTTTGGCCCAATAATTCCTTAAATCCAGTGGAACGGACAAATCATGTCCCTCGCTCGCCAGCCTTGTAAGCAATCTGGCAAAAACAGTTCCGCTCATCTTCCTGCCACCCATTCGCGCATGCCGCTTGTTTGGCATCTGAGGCAGTGGATATTGAGACAAGGTGGTGGTGCAACAAGCCGACTGCCAACCACCATTACCCCACTTGTAGCACTGCCGTAGCAATCCGGTGCAAGAGCAAACCGGTGGCGGCATAGAATAATCATCGAAATCAATCTGGTTAATCAAGTCATGATCCTGAGCGTCCCATTCTGCTTTTGAACCATCGGTAGTGACCTGTCTATTCAAATCCTCACCCACTTTCTTTCCCTTTTTGGGCGACTTTGTTGACACCTTTTTTTATCAATTTCAAGGACCAAGAAGAAACTGTGGTTACAATGCTATCAAGAACAATAAACCAATTATAAACGACTGACTACAACAACAATAAAACAAAAGAAAGCACTCTATCTTAAAATCTTGACGTGATACCTTATTTGAAGCGGCTTTATTACCCTTTCCTCGTTTTGCAGGGCGAGGTTTAACACCTTCTTCAGATATTGGGAAGGAGTAGTTTGTTTGGGCTTCTCTTCTGTTGAAAGGAGTTTCAGAAGCAACGGAAGGATGGTTTGTTAGGTGGTGGGAGCGCTTTGTTCCGCGTTGTATTCCATATCCTAATATACCATTCACAGAGTTCTCATGAAATCGAAGGGCCGCGATCGCACTGTCACGTTCTCTGAACGCAGTTTCTCGAGCCGCCAATGCTTCGTCTCGCTGTTTGATTGCCTCATTTAGCTCCTCTAGGGCGGCATCCTTTTCGTTCACTGCCTTCTTTGCTTCTTCAACAGCAGCATTCCTCTCAGCAATTATGTGCATCATGATCTTCTTATTCATAAAGGCAGCATTTGCGTCCTTCATTTGATACTGGGGCATCGTATTCCACTGCAATAACGAATGGAAGGGCAGAAGAAAGTTCCTAAATATCTGTTGAGAGGAACTAAAGTTTGTCTACTCAAAGCAAGATTAGAAAGAGGTTTTTATTCCTTTCCCCCTTCTCCTCTTCTCCTATCAGCAAAAAGAGAACGGTAGGGATTTCCGCACTACACTTTTCCATGGCCATGTTCCTTTTCTTTTTCTTTTTTTTTTTATTTCGTGAATTCACAACATTATCCATTCAGTTGTTCACCTTCTCAACATTAAAGGGCAATGCTCTAAATTCACATTAATAAAGACACCGAAAATTACCAAAGATAATGGACATATTGTTATTACAGGAGTGTGACGATCAATTCAGATGGTAAAAGAGGAGTTGCAAGATCAATTGCCAAAGAAAATTGACATTTTGTTATTACCTGAGGGTGCACCCCTCTGTAGTAATCCACCCTATGACTCCCATGGTCATGCTGTCCCCCATTGTCATCCATTCTAAGAAGTGAATTATTCCAAGATGCAGTTCAATGTTCAGATAATCATGCTTATCACCTCGTAATCAGTTGAAGGATTTCCCTGAACCTCACACAAGAAGCAGAGATTGGATCATATGACTTAACTGATGGCGAACAACTGTGGCACTGATTTTGAGGAATGGAAATGCCAGATCGATATATGGAGAGGGGCAAGATCATGCCGCAAATCAAGACAGCGGAATGTTTATGTGCATCAACGAATCATGTTTCAACCACCATTTTGTCAAGAAACTTGATAGCAAAGAACAAACATCCCATTAGAACAAAGATTCATAATCTCAGATAGCCCTTCCAATGGTAAGAGAAAAATTCAAGATTCCGATTATGTACAGTTAAACAAAGCAACAAAGTACCTACATAAAAACCATCTAGCCACCTTGCACCAACAACTTTTTCCTATCCAAGCACAATCCAAGTTCACTTAGATTAGAAGAGGCAAAACCAAAAAGGCACTATTAGGACCATGGGTGCTTGCTGATTTCCCACCTAGATTGTGGAGCATATATGAAATTGATCACCCACTGAGGTAGCCCATTAAGACAACAGGAAAAATACTTACAAGAAAGCAAAATCACTTTACTATGAAATTCCAACAGTCATAAGTGATCACCAAACTTTCCTAATGTTGTCGTGCATTATATGCTCCATGTTCTCACAGCTCTTGCGTGTACGTTTGCTTGTGATAAGTTTGTTGCACACTTTTGACCAAAATAAGTCGATGACTCTCAACTTCATTATATCACCTATTCTCAAAATGCAGAATCTAATATTACAACCATTTTAAGTAACTCAACTAGAAGATTAAGAAAAACATATAATCATGCCTATTCTCCCTATCCCTCAATCGGAACTCCGAACCAAACCAAACTAACTCCACATGCCCATCAAGTGGGACTCAATTGAAACACCTCAATTTGAAAGTTATTACCATCTTATCCCTTATTCTCAGTCACAGATCGTTAACACTGCTCTTTCCTTTCAGTGCCTCGCTCTCCCTCTCATACTTATCACCTACTCTTTTCTTCTCTGACGCTGCTGCCAAGGATCCAACCCAAGAACACCTAGTTCCTCAACATCCATAACATACACTCCAAAATATCTCTCCCCATCAAAGCCTAAACCTTCAACAAGACCACCAAGAAAAAAGCTGTGGTTCCACCCACCCTCATCGCTCTAAACCGCAAATGCGTTGGCTATTCTCGGCGCCAACCTTCCAAGCTCACCAACATTGCAGGGCACTTATTACTACTAGAATCGAAGGTGAAGAAAAGTTGTGGTTCCACTCCCACCCACCCTCATCACCCTAACCCGCAAATGTATCAGCTATTTTCTTGGTGCCCAGTGCCTACCTTCCGAGCTCACCAACATCACATAACAATAATTACTACTACCTATCGAAGGTGAATCAAGTGCCAAATGAGAATAGTCCAATATAGCTTGCCTAAGAGGTTTCCAAGCTAGATAATAGTGTCTGTACCCAAACAAAAAATACCCCACTGAAACTATTTCTGAAATAAGTATACTTTCAATAAGACCATTAACACAGACATATACCCATGCCAGCAGAGCGACCTCTAGCCTAGGTGACTACCAACAACATCACCTCACTTAAAAATGGAAAAAGAAAAAGGTCATTACCTTTTCGTAGAGAGGCTCACTCTTGTGACTCGAACCTACGACCTAATACTAGGAGCACATCTGTTCAGAAAGGAAAATTTTCCTCCGCAATAGAACTATACAGGCAACAAATGCTCTAAAGTCTAAGAAACTCTGGTCCAACAACAAACAACAAATACACTATTTTGCACAACCCAAACAAGTGATCTGCGTTGAAATAACCTCAATTCCGTAGCAGTCACCACAGAAATTTGTGCATATCACTAATCCATTCATGGGTGAACAGCTAAAAATATGCTCTGAACATGCACACACCAATCTGAGCAACAACAAAAAATGTATACTCATCTCTACAAAAAAAGTACAATATTAACCTCAATATAAATACAAGAGCATCCACCAGAAGGACAAAACTTTAAAGTCAGTAGCTCGAATGTCTCAATGGAACTAGGGTTTCGGGCAGATTAAGCATATGCCCCAAAAAAAAAAATAAAATAAAATAAAATAAAATAAAACAAATAATAATAATTTTTATTATTATTAAAAAAAAATCACTTCATAGTGACTATTTTCTGAAACAACTATACTTTAAATAAGACCGCTAAAATAAATGCACCCGTGTAGCCTAGATGACTACCAAAAACGTCACCCCTTGTAAAAAAAGAAAAAGTCCGTACGGGCTGCAACCCTGATCTTGTTTCAGAGAGGCTCACTCTTTTACTCGAACCAGTGACATAATACTATGAGCACATAACACTTCACCTGAATCTATATCAGAAAGCAACAACTTCCTCTCGATAGAATTGCTCTCAAGTACCCTGGTCAATAAGATGTAAACTACTAATCCCAAAGGGGTTGGCCTGGCACTTAAGGGTTTGCTCCCTTTTGCTTCCCTCTAAGATCTCATGTTAGAAACCTTTTAGGTGTTATCAACTCTTTCGAGACTAGTCCCTTTAATTGGGACCCCTGCAAGTGGGTGGTGGGATTGGTGGATTAGTCGAAGTGAGCGAAAGCCTGAGTTATAAAAAAGAAGATGTAAACTACTATGCACTACCCAAAGTAGTGATCTAAATTGGTGCATGGTCCTAACTCCTAATCCATAAAAGGGTAAACGGCTACAAATATAATGAACATGCACACACCAAATTGAGCACACAAAAAAAAACATGCTTATACAGTATACTCTTCTATAAGGAAAAGTAAAAAAAAAAACTACAATACAAATACCAAGAGAATCTGCCAAAAGAACAAAACTTCGTAGTCAGTAGCTTGAATATGTCAGTGGAACTAGGGTTTCGGGCAGATTAAGCGTCAAAATCGAGGCAAGTAAAGCATGCGTGTGCAAAAGATACAAACTCGTGTAAGTAATTTTCATGATTTAAGCACAGGATAATAGACACGAATAAAAATAGATTTCAGAGAGAGAGAGAGAGAGGGGGTGGACGGGTGATCGGAGAGAGAGGTTTTGAGGAGGAGAGAGGAACTTACAGTTAGAGAGAGAGAGAGAGAGAGAGAGATTGAAGAATCTGGGTGGACTCGAAGAGTAGAAACGTATCGCCGTTGCCCGTTCGGGTTAGCAGTTCCGTGGCCAGATGCAGAGAGAGAGGAGAGAGGGGAGAGAGAGAGAGGACTGTTTTTCACTTTGTTTTCTTCGGATGGTAGTTCGATGTTTTCTTCGATTAAATTCTTTTCTTGGAGTAGTCCAACCCTTTTTTCTTTTTTTCTTTTTTTTGGGAATCGGCGAGATGTCCTCATAAAAGTCATTTTGAACCCGAACGGACAACATGCGTGTTGGTCTCATCCGAATCGTCCATACTCGACGATAAACGGTTCAAATTTTATCTCGACCAAACAGATTACTCCCGCACCTACATTTGGCATTTTTTTTTATAAATTAATAAAATTAGGGTCTTAAAATCGACACCTACCTATGAACCTGGCAAAAGTAAAAATATATATATATATAATCCTATATAGTTATACAGGTGCAATAAAAAAGAGTTGCATTATATAAAGGCCCATCTAATAAGTAATTTGAAAAAAAAAAGAGAGAAAGTACTCATTCCGTCTCATTGAGACGTTGTTTGTCCTCTACAAAAAGACGTGTAATTTTTAGATTAAAAATTATTTCCTGAATAATTTTTAAAATTTCTAATGCACCAAATTAAATACTTTAATTTGGTGTCAATAAATTTTAAAAACTATGCATGAAAACAAAAAAAAAATTTAGATCTGAAAATTGCATATCTTTTCGTGGAAGACCAACAATATAGTAGGGAGGACCGAAGCGGGGGCACGCGAGGGCACGCGCCCCCACTCGAACGCGTGCCCCACTCAAAATTAAAATATTTTTTGTATAAATTAGCATAATTATGAAAGTGTGCTAATATATATACATACACACTTGCATATATCTCAAAAAAAACACATACAGAATTAGTTTTATGCCCAAATTTCATCATACGGTGTATTTATACTTGTTGCTTTACGAATTATTTGTCTATTTGGAGCTATTCTTTCTTGATTCTATTTATTTTAACCGTTTGGAAGAAATATTATAAAATAAAATCATTAACAAAACTAGCTCGATCATTAAAAACTTATCGATGTTCATTTAAAACATACTTTAAAATGTTTGTATGAGATTTTGTACTCAATTTTTTACCTAATAAAATTTAAAGTATGCATTATAAACTTTTGTAATTAGTAATACATGCCTTAATTTTATACAATCTTACTGTGGTTGACTAAAAAAAATATTTTTTGTCATTATGATTAACAGATGCCCCATTAAACTATATTTCTGGATCCGTCCCTGCAATATAGAAGGGTAATTATTGAAGCAAAATAATTGTTCATCAACACTACACTCCACGCAATTGATTAATCTAAAACAATTCAATCCACGTCATTAATCACTCTTGACCTCAATGGGAAAGTGAGGTCTCTCTTATAATGAGATTAAATTCTTTTTACCAGTCTTAGAAAATCTTATTTTTTCACTACCACCCTTTTCAGTTTTATCGTGTGTTTATTATTGATCTGAACCATTCATCTTGTAAACCCCACATAGTAGTGTATGTATAAAAAATTAAATTTTGTTTTGTAAAATGGATAGTTTAACTTTATTATTATTGACAAAAATCAGATCATCCATTTTATAAACCAAAATTTAAATTTTGATATATCTATCGACTTTCGATCAAGCCGGTTTTTTGCATTGCACTACTATATTGCGGGTCTTGAAATATGAACGGTTCAGATTACAACAATAAACTCTCGATGGGATCCATAATAGACGGAGATAAAAAAGTGGGGTTTTACACCGACGGTGGATAAAATTTATTCTCTTTTATAATTGCGAAGGGCTTCCTCAATGGATGTTGTGGAAAAGAAATAAAGATTTTATTTTGTCCTTCATTGTTGGAGAATAAAAAAATTAAAAATACAGTATTACCCACAGTACAGCTTTTTTTTTGACAAATTTGTTTCATTCTTCTCTCTTTTAAAAAAAAAAATATTTTCGTCCACAAAAGGTCCGGAAGGAAGACCGGAGTTGCAGCCCCCTCAAGGAAGAGGGGCTTTCAATCACCATAGCAATTGAGCCAGTACCATCTATTGAAAGAGCCAAACTCAATATAGCGTCCTTTTGGATTAACCTTGACCCATTCATTACCACACGTCCACAACCCTACCAAAGTAGTAATGTATGCCTCAGTATCACATTTTTAAACGCTTTTTTCCTTGCATGGTTCCGTACAAATTTTCCTTACGATTTGAATTTCTGAATCTGGAGTATGATCCTTCCCCCGACCCCTTTTTACCTTACGGTCTTACCGGGAAAAAAACTGTCAAAATAAAAACCATGATGACTAAAATAACACGACAACAAATTGAAGGGACCATCCCCTTATTTTCATTTCTTTATACTCCTCCCATTGAGTTCTGTTTGATTTTCAGGACTTTTTATTTTCTAATTAAAAAAAATTGCGGTCTTGTTCGTTTAGCATATTTACTTTGTTTTAACTTTGTTTTTCAATCATTACCATATATCTTTCTCCAATTATTATCCTATTTTTTTAATTATTAATTTCATTTATCTCTCTATCTCTCTCCACTCATTACCTCTCTCTCCAATCATTACCCTATTTCTCTCTCCACCCACTACTAAAACGAAAAAACCCAAATGTGCTAAACGAACAAGGCCGCGTTGGTGCATTTTGCGCCAAACTCTTGTTGTGGATTATTAATTCATATCGATAAGAGGAATCGAAAAAGTAAATTTTTTTATTTTTAGAAATATCCACTTTTAAGGTAAAAAAAAAGTGCAAAAATGGCACTTTTTACCTTAAATGCGGATACTTCTCATAATATTTGGGCAATAGAATTTTTTTTTATTTTTTAATTTCTCTCGTCGGGATAAATTAAATAATCTACAAAATTAACAAAATGAGTCATTTTTTTTTTCGAGTAAGAACAAAACTTACCTTTTGCACTCTTTGGTTGGTGAAACTGAGAAACTTTTAGGTATACCGGGTATACAAAGCCCCCTGATATCCCCTCTCATTTTTCGATCACATATGGATGACCGGCTCCGTTCATGTTGTAGAATTCGATGAGAACCTTAATCATACCAAAACTTGTGTTCTTTGAACTTTATTTCATACATGATCGGCACACATGAAATTTGGGAAAAAAAAAGAAAAAGAAAAATTGGGTTGTAATTCAGTGTATTTTTGGACTCAATTTTGGTTTTCTTCAATCTCACGTATGCCGATCACATATCAAATAAAATTCAATGAACACAATTTTCGGTATGATTATGATTCCCACCGAATTTTACAAAATAAACGAAATCGATCATCCAAATATAATCGAAACATAACCAAAAAATGAGTAACGAACCGAAGAGGATATCAAGGGGGCTTGGTATCCCGGTATACCTAAAAGTTCGTCGGTGAAAACTCTACTTCGAAGTTACCGAGGAGGATACCTACCTTGATTGCGAGTCCAAGCACAAAAACAGAAGCTAGTTCTCCTTTCTCTCTGACGTTCCTCGCTTCTGCTTCGAGAATATTTTAACTCCTCCGCAAGCTATCTGTCTTTTATGGGCTATCGTTTCTACTACAGCAATCGTTGTTCGTCCCAGTATAACCAAGAACTGAAGCCAGCTTAAAAAGATTTGGGAAAAAAGCTACAGTAATTCAGAAAATTGGGTCCTTGGGTTTTGGGTGTGGTGGTTTAATGGAGATTGGGCTCGTCGATTTGTTGAGAGCGGCCTGGCTCGCCGCCACGCTGCCTATACTCGTCGCTTCCATACCCTCTTCTCACCTCAATTCGTTTCGCGAACTTGTGCTAGGGTTTGCCAAGAGAGGAAAGATCATGCAATCGTCTTCCAATGTATGTCCTTTCATCTTCCCCCCCCCCCCCTCTCTCTCCATATGGATATAGATATAGATATACACGTTTGTATTCGTATGTGTGTATGTGTTATGTACTCATCTGTTTGTGAATATCTTGAAAGTTGAAAGAATTTGAATCGGCGGGTGTTTAGAAACGAGTGCAATTTTGTTCAACATTACTCTTTCTCTCATTGGTTGAAATGGTGTGGATCCTACCCCAGAGTGATGTCATGCTTACCATGCAATACACTTTTTATAAGCATGACATTACTTTGTGGTGGGATTCACATCATTTCAACCAATAGAAAAGAGGATAATGTTCACCCTCTTAAGTGGAGGGTGAACGGAGTTGGGGAAAAAATAATTGATTGCAAACGGTTATTTGTAACTAAGTCACATAAGGCAGTGCATGAGTTCGAGCGTGAAAGTGTCTTTTAAAAGCATCCTGAAGCACTAGAATTCGCCAGGCCGCAGATTGGGAGTGCGAGGGCAGAGCGAGGATTGAGAATCGGAGCGGAGGGTCCGACGGTCCTAGTGAAGGATTATGTGGCTAAGATTTATGTGCTTGAGTTGTGATTGATTTGGAAGGTTTGTTTTGGACTTATGAGGACTTGAATAACATTTTGAGCACTGTTATGTGTGATTTTTACAAAATTAATGGAACAAGAGCAGGGTTTTTGGAATATTAGGTGAATGAAAGAGAAGAACATAGGTTGGTCATGGAGGGAGATCATGCAATCTTCCGATGTATGTCGTTTCATCTCCTGCCCTCGTCAATGTTAGATATGTACACATGTATATATATTCCTATGGTTGTGTATGTGTACAGCTCTGTTTATGGGTAATGGTTATTTGTAATGCCCTCTCAAAGTGGGTCCCATGTATATGTAGGTCTCACCCCATGGGAGAGGAGCGGTACCTATGTAGCATGGACACTTCGTTAGAGGTCACGTACCGGTGTCGGGCACTGACACTGTCTGAATACTCTCCTGACACGTGTTCGACGCTCATTTCCAAGTGTCCTAGTTTTTTTTTTAATCTATGTTTTCCATTTGGACACTTTGGGGACACTAAAAAAGCTCTAGACACTCTCGGACACTTGGAAAACAAGTCGGGGTTGATAAAAGAAATAGTAGGATCCTTAAAACTTAGGGAAGTCATATTTTTGCGTGACGGGTGATGGTTTATTGGTTAAAAAGGCACACAAATGATCAAATGCTTTTAGTCGAAATACTTTTATGAATGATATGATGATGGTTATAATGTAACGTATATGTGGTGTTGCATATTTACAATTAGAACCTTAATTGTTTTACTTTTTCTTCATGTGATAGTATACATATATGCTTTTTAAAACATGTCCCCTAACGTGTAGTGTCCATTTTTTAAAAATTCGCGTGTCGGTGTCGGGTCACGTGTCCGTGTCGGTGCTACATATAGCGGTACAAATAACCGTTGCATCTAAACTTTTCTTGTTAGTTAGCTTAGTTTACCATGTTGCATTCCAGCTACATATTTATCTGCTTAAGTTGAGATGGAATTGGGAAATTTGTTTTGGATTTATGAGGACTTTGAACAATTTTTTCGAGCATTGTTTGAGTGTGATTTTTACCAAATTAATGGAACAAGAGCTGGGTTTTTTGAAGTAATAGATGAATAAAAAAAAGAACATAGGTTGGTCATAGGATAGGGGTTGGCTGACTGGGCTGTGGCCTTCCCAAACTTCTGCAAATTCTCATGAACCGCACCCAATTTTTTGTATATACTAGATTAACAGAACTTAACTCGTATCTATTTAAGGAAGGTAACTCTTCTAAAAAGCAAGTTCAAGTTATACAAATTTTCATGTGTTTAAGCATATTAGATAGGCAATTGGGGTGGTAGCCTGTAGCCAAGTTGGAAGGCAGTATACCAAGGGTCAAGTCTCACTAACAACACTAACACCTAACACTTCTTGCATGTTCTCAAAAAAAAAAAGGCATATTAGATAGCCTTCTCAGCCTGAAAGTGAACCAAGGGTGGGAAATGAGAAGTAACTTGACCTTCAAAGGAGGGCAGTGAATGACATACAAGACAAGTTATAAAGAGAAACTAGTATTGCCCCCTTCAAATACTGTAGCCTATATCAATTAGATATAAGTTAACCTTAGCCTCTCTGAAATCCAAACAATTTAATGCGGGCGACTTTTCGAAGTTTCGGCTTCCGCCACTGTGTCGAAAAATGATCAGGTTATTATGACCTACATATTGATACATTTCCACTACACTTTCCCGTTGTAGTTATCCGTTTTCTTTCACTTGCACTAATACGTGGTTGTGCTGTACTGTTGATCTGCAGAAATTGAGTGTACCTCAGAACTGGTTCTGTCATTTTTATGCTTTGGCTGTGGTTTGGACAACATTCTTGTTGCTTGCCACTTGGTTTTACGCGCATAACATGGCACCATTGGTCTCTGAGCCATTCCAATACTCCTCTATTGCCACGTACTTGACAGGGGCGTCAAGTATATTTTCTTCACATATATCTCGTTCAAGCGCCCTAAAGCATAGATATAGGGTTTGGCAATCTGTATTTCTGCTTTTGTTGATGGAAGTTCAAGCTCTGAGACGCCTTTATGAGACTATATATACATTCAAGTACAGTCCCTCGGCCCGGATGCACATATTTGGCTACCTAGCTGGCTTGTTGTAAGTTTCATGAGACTTTTATAATCTGTTATGTTAATCTGTAGTGCTCTTTATACAACTTCTATCATTGTTTGAATTTGAGTTTGAGAGTTACTCGATTCTGGAAAATAGGAGATCTTTAACTTGAAGTTGAAACTCCCATGGTTGAAATATCCATGGCAACCATGTAGTAGACTTGTAGGGTTTTGGGTGTTGATCAACGTATTGTCTTCCCTCTTTCTTTAAGGGTTTATCGCGTATTTGTCTCGTGTATTGCCAATGATCTTGGCATTATTCATATTTTTAGTGTGGAAATCCTACTACATGCTTTCCAGCAGAATTGTGAAGGTTCAAGGATCAAAACTGAAAAATGTATCAAGGCAGTTTCTGTTGTCATGCTAGCAAGTAGCAAATATAGCATGTGTTAACATTTAAGTATTGGAAATCTTATATTATGGTTATGACACTGTGATCCGGCATAAAAATGGTTATCTTTTGATCTGCGTATATGATTTTGATATAGGTTATTTCACTAATCTTTTGGTATCTTTCTGAGGATAGTTTCTACGCAGCAGCACCACTTTCACTTTGCTGCGCATTTGCACCGGAGGTCTTTCAATTTGCAATGAACCATGTGGCTGAGTTTATAGTTAAAGGAAAGAATCAGATGTTTCAGATACCAAACAGTGAATTTGATTGGTGGGAATTTGTGAGTCCTCTTATGAAACTTAGGTGGAACTCATGGATTGGAATGGCTATATTTTTCTGGGGTTGGATTCATCAGCGCCGTTGTCATGCAATTCTTGTAAGCTTCTCGTCTGTCATGTTCATTTGTTTTATTGAGATGCCAAGTGCATAATCAATTCTTTTTTTGGCTAACGGAAGAGAAATTGCATAAAATGTTACTCAATGACTTCTTAGATCTCATTTTTCTTCTAGGATAGTATAGCGAAATATATTATCCGTAAGTATAAGACGATGGCGGCAGTCGAAATATATGATTTGTGAGATCTCATTTGTCTACATTTCTTGATTTGATTGCTAAAAGGTCTGGCTTTGCATGAATTTTGTTTCATGGAGGTCTGAAACCGACTTCTGGTATTTAGTGGCAACAGTCGCTTTTGAATGATGATTTATTCACAATAAAATGTATTATACCATTTCCTGGTCCATTGTCGCCGTCCCCTTTCTGTGGTTGTAGATTATGCAACAGGGAAAGTTGGTGGAAATGTTACTTGGCCATTTACAACCGCTATGATATATTCTGCCTTTTCTGTTATCACTGACCGATTCATTTCATTCCGGTCAGGGCTCATTACGTGAGAACTCAGAACAAGCTGATGAGTACGTAATCCCTCATGGCGATTGGTTTGACTATGTGTCATCTCCGCACTACCTAGCTGAGATAGTAATTCTCTCTTGTCCCCTTCTTTTTGTTTCTTTCTTTTCAAGTAATTTTTCGTTATACCGAGGAACCCACAGTTATTTGCACCTAATTTTGCAATCTCTTTTCTGATGAAGGTTATATATGCTGGTCTTGTGGTAGCTAGTGGTGGTACAGACCTCACAATCTGGTTACTTTTTGGATTTGTGGTATTGCTTCATTTCCTTCACTTGAGAAGTTATCAAGAATCGCGAATTGCTTTTGTTTTCCGAGTAATCTGTGTCAGTTCTTGCCTGAAAACCTAGTTTCTGTCTTGAATTGATATGGCAGGTGGCGAATCTTGCTCTTGCAGCAGCAGAAACACATAGGTGGTATCTACGTAAATTTGACAATTACCCTAGGGACCGATTTGCCATTATTCCTCTTGTATATTAGTGCTTACGCTACAGAGAAAGGGTTCCCCAGGAAATCCAAAATCATCCTAGTGACGGAACCCTTTTTTGGTGTTTTTTTGGCCAAGTAAAGCTTTACTTTGTTCAACTGGTGGCGGCATTTGTATAGACAGTCATCCACAGGGTATGATATGTATCTGTTGTTTTTCAGTAGTAAAACACCAGGAAAGAACAGAAATTACGTTCTGATAAAATAGAACAGAAACTACGTACCTGTAAAACCAAGGTTCAGAAACGACGAAACCAAGAACTCTCGCTACGTTCTCCTCTTCTTTTTTACCTAAAAGTATACTATTGATCAGGCATCGTTTCGGAAGTGATTTTTTTTTTTTATTGTTTTTTTTGTTTACAATTGGATGAAAATATTGATTGACAACTTAAAAAACAAGTAAAATTGGTGTGAATGGCGACTCCAGAAATTGTTTGGGATGGGGTCATTTTTTTTTTTTTTGATCCGCACGAAAGTCATTCATATTCAAAAACGCCATACGGCATCTACAGATTTCAATCAAAACCACGAAAGGGTACAACAGGAATAACCGGAAGGGCAAATTGAAGCCTGAGAGCAGAGACTTCTTCACACCGCGACATGCTCAAAGGCAGGGTCGGGACACGTGGAGTATGCATCCAGACAAACAATTCCCTTCGAGAAACAAAACCCTAATCGAAGTGATCAATGCAACATAGAGAAATCTGTCTTCCCCAATACAGTAATCCAAAAGTCAAATCGCCGGCAAAACAGCGAAGCAAAATCTCGAAGAGATTTTCCTTCGCCGGTGAGGACGCCACTCCAAAGAGCAAACTCCCGCTGGCACGCGGAGTTCTGGCCACGGAAGGGCATCGTTGACAGTCCAACGCAGCTCCGAAGCCACGGCGGGCAGACCAGTGATCAGAGGCAGAAAACCAACCCAAAACTAGACACAAAACCACTGGAACAACCAACACAAAAACCATTGTTATTACCCACCACCCGGCCGGATCTTGGGGGAGACCCAGACCGGACACCCACCGGATCTGGGGGAAACCTAGACCGGTAACACAACCGGAAAATTGGTGTGAATGGCGACTCCAGAAATTGTTTGGGATGGGGTCATTTACGTAGCGAGTTCTATAGAGATACAATCATACGAATTTGTTCATATCGAGATTACTTGGATATACTGCCAATTTTAGAGCAGGCTTCAAATCTAATGCCATACATATCTAGTCATTTAAACGCAAACGTATTCGAACTTTTTTCGGGAGATCCACATACATTGGACGATTCCGAACACAGTTGTGTCTGGATTGGAATCTAGGGAGACTTAGTAATGTGTCTAATTTAATTTCGCAACTTGAGATGTACTTTAAATAAATTAGATTGGGTGGGGAAACTCTACGAACCCGCCCCATTGCCGTTCCTACGTACACCCTAGATTCCATCCAAGTCTTAACAATTTCCCCTCGTTCCCCTTGTTAGCTATGTTTGCCATCATAAAACAAAAATCAAACCACCAATAGAATCCAAAGTAATTTCAATCCACCACATCAAACAATGTTCGTTTCCTCATGTTTTATTATCAGCAGAAAATGAAAGGAACCTCGTCACTCACGCAATCACGACCAATTTATGCATACATATCGATGCCCCAGAATACCGCAGGTTGATTGGTCCGGTGGCTCCGGTCAATGCTTTTAATCAGATCCATGTCCTCCTTGGTCAGCTCAAAGTCAGAAACTTTGATGTTCTCCTCCAGTCGCTCGACTTTCGATGACTTTGGGATGACTACCGTGTTTCGCTGAATACCCCACCGGAGAACAATCTGAGCCACAGACTTTTTATATTTCTCAGCTAAACCCTGAAACCATGGAATCAAAGGGCAAAATCGTTTAGACACCTTAGAATTCCTGAAACAGATTATATTCTTTTGCCATAAAGATTAGACGGATACAAAGTTTTAACTTACTTTGAGAATGGGATCGTCCAAACATGACACAGAACCAAACCATTCGGTGTTAGCCGTGGCACCACCTAGAGGGGTGTGGGCTGTGACGCAGATGCCGTGCTTTTGGCAGAATTTGACGAGAGAATCACGCTGGAAGTAGGGGTGTGTTTCGATCTGATTCACAGCAGGCTTCACTTTAGAATAAGCCAAGCAATCTCTAGTAAGGAAAATGTCATAGTTGCTGCAAAATAAAATTAAAAAAATGACATGAAGAAATTAGAAGTCCTGTGATACGTGAGAATTATCTACAATTGAGACGGTACAAAAGAATGGGAAAGAGAGCACTATAATGCGGAAGTGTCCAATAGCAGAGAAATCCACCTTAATTGTACATTGAGTTGCCAGATATTCCATAGCAAAGTACTATGAAACATATTACTAGGATAGGTAAGAGGTGAGAATGACAAGACAGGTATGTTACAAGAGTTTCTCAAATACAATGCTTAAGGAGATATTTTTTGCACAATCAAAAAGTTCTTGTTGAGCCAGAGGTCGATAGTAGTCTGTGAAGAACACCTTTGGGTATCTTCGATGCGACATTAACCAAATGCAAATCTCTCACGTCAACTAAACATCACCCATTCAACTATACATGACGACAATTTAAAAAGCAGTGACAAATCCGAACACAGAAACGTTGACATTATTTTCCTATCAACTTTCAAAGAGGGTACAAGGTATAGGCTATATAACACTGGGATGAGATCAAAGGATCACTTTTTTGTGTTGCATGCCCGAAAGGTAATAGAAACTCCTCAACACCTCATAGCTTATTTTGACCTAAAATAAACATGCTTGAGTTTTTCTTCCCGTCTTCCAGGATTGTGAGTGCGAAATAAACTCAATAGACAAGCAACAACCGTATAGTATATTACCATGTTATGCGGGAAAGCCTCATAACATTAGCAAATGAAGACAGAAAATGGTAACTCAATGCACCTGATTCCTATGCTCTGAACTAAACCCATGGAAACCAGATCTTCCATAGCATGCCAGGTAGATTCCAAGGATATCGTCGTGTCTATGTCCAGCACACCATCATCACCCAAAGCACTATCAGTTGTACCAACTCCTGCAAGTGTCAGAAATATGTCACAAAAGATTATCGAAATTAAAATTAATGAGAAAGATCTTAACCCATCGCGTTAAGAATCTGCAAAAAATTTATATCAGTGAGCAATTCTGGGACTCGTACAGTCGTACCCATTAGTGAATCTTTGTCACATGCTATACTACATGGCGGTTAAGGTGCAAATAATACCATATAATCTAGAATTCTAAATGCACTTTTCACAATTTCTACGCACTTCCAAGTTCTCATATGTACTTTCACCGCTTTAAACACATTTTTCGAACCTTACCCACCTCCCAATGGGTTCTGATTAGCATTCCCTATTAGATATATCCATATGGATTACAGAACATCTGAAAGTACACCCGCAATGTGCCAGTGCCACTGCCTCATAATGACACGAGTTTAGGTTCAAAAATCATTTGCACAGTACTTGAATGGGTATTCAATTCTACCTATCTTCCACTACAAAGTATCCATCCTAAGATCTCAATCCAAATTACACTCTGCACCACTTCATATAAGTTACAAAGTTAACATTCGTAAGTTCTTCACTCTGTAATTTCATCAAAGAAACCTAGTGATATGGTCAAATAAGTTTTGAGTTATTCAGCCCTTTGATCTTGCGTCCTGACATAACAGCATGGAAACAAGATATATTAAGGTGAAACGGAAGGTGGAAAGCACCAGTATGCCTTGTGGCTATGGGAAAGTGAACAAGGTATAAATCCAGATAATCAAGCTGAAGCTTCTTCAAACTGTCATTACAGGCTTCTAAAACATGTCCATGATCTGAATTCCAAAGCTGCAGTCAGGACAAAATACAATAAGATAAATGTGACTACCAGGACAATGAGGGATTAATGACGGAGCAAAACAAAAAAGAGTAGGGTAAATTTGTATGACTAGCCTTGGTAGTAATGAAAAGATCCTCTCTCTTAACAAGCCCTGTCTGAAATGCTTCAGCGAGTGCCTCACCAACTTCTGCTTCATTCTTGTAATCAGCTGAAAGCACAAATTTATCAGCCATCATCTACCAGAAAATAACTCAAAAAGATTTTGTGGAAATGCACTGGAAACAATGGCAACAAGTAAACTTAATGGTTGAATTCTCATACATCTACTGGTCTTATATTTGCTTTGTAAACAAGCCCCAAGAGGAACGTCAATGTTTCAAACTTCCAAAATCCCTTGAACATTATACGAGGCATGGAATGCAGATAATGATATCATGCATCTGTTGTCTATGAGGGCTCATTTTCTGGCATAAGAGGGAACTGGTAAGTACAATTTTAAAGAGAGTGCTACGCCATTTCAATGAGGACATAGTTCAGATTCCACAAGAGGAGCAAGAGATTCCTCGTACTTCCCCTGTACAAAACTATGTCGTTATTTCTTACCCTCAACATATGGTAGTCATGCCATTGCATGTCAGTTGGAGAAGATTATAGCAGAAAACATGGCATCATTATGAAATTCACAGGGAATTGAGGAGTTGAGGGAATTGGCTTTCCCACAAAAAGGTAAGGGTGATTCTTTCCACCTAATACTCAACATCTATTATACGCCGGAGCCTAGTGCATTAGGCGGAGCCTTGTATGACCGAAAAGAATGCAGGGTGTCATTTCGTTTTTGGAGCTGGGATGAATAGGTTCACAGGCTGAGAGAATTAAGGATACCCAGAATTCATGGAGTCATTTCGTTTTTGGAGCTGGGATGAATAGGTTCAAGGGATAAGAGAATTAAGGGTATCCACCAGAAAAAACTAATCCAATCCATAAGGATGTACAGAAAAATACACCATTCTTGTAACTTGACCAACCATCACGAGAAGCACATACAACGGGTACGCTAATCACTAAGATTGATGAAGTAACAAATAATGCAAAAACAACTAGTTGGAAAGCAATGGTCATTCTTTTACTTTCTTTTTGTACATGTGGGGGCACTATCCTCACTTCCTTTCTTTATCATGGCATTATGCAAAGCAACAGGTGCCCAAAACTATAAGATCAGAGTTCATGTTACGAACGTAATCAAGGTTTATGGAACAGTATATATTGTTTTATAGTGTCAATGATATTACACATTAAAACTCATAGCTCATTTAAGGCACTCAAGTTTGGTGAATATATTCAAGAGGTTCCCCCACTTTAGCCAATGGGTTTTAGGTTGGAACCCTCCAAGAAAGCTAACAAATGGAATGGAAGAATGAGCCCTAAGTAACACGACAACAAACTAAGTGACAGTTTAAAGGGAAATGGCAAATTTGAAGCTCACTTCCCCTGTTAAATTCTCTTCATCAACTCTCACTTGAAATCCCACATTTTTTATTTCTTATTTTTGATAGGCCACATTTAAAACTATGAAAATGGTACAAATAGTTCCCCGTTGACCGATCAAAATATCTCACTCAAACTTCACGTTAAGATCTCAGCACAACTGCGTAATGAAGATATAGGAGATCAAAGAATCAGTGACTGTTGACACTTGATCCATTTCCATCAAACCCAATTCACATGAGTGCGAAAGTGTCTCTTGAAAACATTTTAAATTGTTAAATTCGCGATGACATGATTTGAGAGAGAGAGAGAGAGAGAGAGAGTACAGGCACAGTCGAAGTGGCGGTAGCCCAGTTTGATGGCGTTGAATAGGAGGGTTTTGATGTCTTTTCCGTCCATACGCCAGACGCCGAGGCCGATAAACGGCATCTTGAAGCCGTTGTTGAGTGTTATCGCCATTTCTGAGAGCACCCAGCAAATATTGATGTTCAAAAAGAATGCCCACAGGTAGTGCAGTCATCTACGGCTTCACCCTTTATAGTATGGATATGGATATGGATGGAAAATGCCTGCGTTACTTGGGGCGGTGTCCCAAACTATTCTCTGGCACATATTTGTGTCAATTCTATCACAAAGTGGTATGAATTACATAAATGTGTGGTGGATGAAGGGGTTGAGGCACCACATGCCGGTGTTTCTGGGGCATTGAATAATTTTTTCCAATCACGGGCAATTCATGGTCTACTGCCAGGATGTCCTAGCACCCTAAGAGCATCCGCAATGGGAATAATCAAAATTAATAACTAAAATGTGTCACGTCAGTATTTGATTATCCATTTAGTTCATAATTAAACTTAACAATCTCTATCTCCGCATTGGTGATTTTTGCATCCCTAACCAAAAAAATCCCCACAATACACAATGCACATATATCAAATCGCAAACAGGTTCTAATCACACATCTGACCACACCAAATTATTCGTCTCGATGAGACGATTCAAATGTGTGGTGTTTTTGAGTTATTGAGTTTTGAGTTTGCTTATTGAATTTGGTTATTAAGGCCTTGCTTGGATAAAGGGAAAAGAGGAGGTGAAAAATTAGAAGGGGTATAAGGGAGGGGTCCACCTGTTTATATCCCGTTTGGTAACCCAATTTCTTCCCTTATTATTTTTTACCCCATTTTCGTTTTCCCCAATGGTTGGGATTGTGTGGTATTAATTTTGGGCTGGTCTTGGGGTGCCCAAAAATAATCCCCCTGTGGAGGGGTGTTTTGTGGACGAAAATACCCCTCATTATCCCCTTTTCTTATCCACCATTTAACCAACTTCTACTCTCCATTCTACCCAAAAATAAGAGTTTCGCACCGGTTCAAACAGATTGAAAATTGGAACACTTAATTTTTAACTATATTTTTTAATATATAAACGGTGTAAAAAAATAAGTGTTCCAATTTTCAATCCGTTTGAACTGATGCGAAGATTTTAATTTTCAAATCATTTTATCCTAAATGGTCATAATTAAATTTTGCCTCTATAACTCTTGATTAGCCCTAAGCCTCTAAGAGATATTTGATTCTACGACTTTCTTAGGGTTAATCAACGAGAGCCATAGAGTCAAAATTTAATTATGATCATTTAGGATAAAATGATCAAAAAATTAAAATCTTTTCACCGGTTCAAACAGATTGAAACTTGGAACACTTAATTTTTTTAATAAAACCAAATTTTATAAAAAAAAAATTGTTTAATAATAATACTAAATTCGCTAATACTTCCAATTATCCAAAATTGCTTAAACAAAGGAGTTTGCTCAATGTAGTTTTGAAAAAAAAATAACCAATTTTTAAAAAATATCCGACTATTTTAAAATAAAAACAGAATTTTAATATTTTTTCATATTATTAAATTAGTTAATTTGTTAGTAAAAATAAATATTACGCCTTAAATTGTAAAGATTAATATATTTGCAATTATATATATAACGTAATACATAATAAAGTTTGGGACTGCACAAGGGTAAAATGGTCATTTGACAGCTTTTTACATTATCCACCCTTCCTTATACCCCCTATTAATCCTCCATCCAAACGACGTACTATTTAATCCCTCATCTCTAATATCTCATCCAAACAACCTACTATTTAATACTCCCTCTATAAACATCACATCAATGTGGGCCATCCCTTGTTAACTAATACCCCATACTATCTTATCCCCCTTATTAACTAATACCCCCAATTCTTTTCCCGCATCCAAACGGACCCTAAGTTTTGATTATTGGTAAAAGTTGTTAAGTTTGGTTATGGAATGAGTGGAATTTAATTATTTGCTAAAAGACTTGTAACTTTACTTATTACAATGTGAGGTGTTTTTTTAGCATTGCTGTTAAGTTTACTTATCCACACTCATTTGCTTATTACAATGCGGATGCTCTAAGTCACATAATGCGGGACGGAATCTTTCAAAAGCCTCCCGATAACTAATGCCTTGTTGGTTTTCCTTTTCGAAAAAAAATTTCAACTCAAAAAATACTCATTACCCCTACTTCCAATCATTACTCTCCACTCATTACCTCTGTATCTAATCATTAATCTCATTTCTCTCTCTATCCCTTCCCACTCGTTACCCATACTTCCAATTATTACTTTCATAAAAAATTTCTCAAAAACTCATCTTTAACACAACATAAAATTTGTGAGTGTGATAATTGAGAGCAGAAGCAAAGGTTATTTCGAAGAATTATGTGACTAAACTAGCACTGTTATCCACCATATATTTTCGTGTGTTCATACATTTAGTATTAAGCCCCACGAAAAATATATGGTGGATAGGGATGCTTGGGCATCACGTGGCGGTGCTCAAAACCACCAAATAATTTTTCACCCGCCACACTCTCCCCGTATGTGTGGGCCTCACAATTATATATGTAAGCCCTATGCATATGTTAGAGAGATGTGGTTAGAGGCACCTTAGGTCCCATGTATCAAATGTGACTTTACCTCTGTTCTCGTGTATTTTCAGTTTTAGGGATTGCACAAAATACTTTTCGCGAGAAAGGTCTTTGTGCAATCTTACAGTTAAAATTTGGACGGAAAATAGAGGTACAAGTAATTTTCCAGTATAGAAGATTTGAACTGGGTTGGAGGGTGTCCAGTGCAAGAAAATTATTGTTTGCTCTTGGAGCAAGGCTATGTGGTACTCCATAATCCATATGTGTGGGATTGGCAAAAATTGCAAGACCCATGACAGAGTAACATGTGGTATATTGTGATTGGTGTGAGCATTACTCCGATAGTACTTAATAACCTCTTCACAATTGTTATGGTACGACCGTATTACTTAAGTCACATAAATACGCACGTGTGAGCGAAGACATGCGTATAAGTGTTTTTGAAGAAAGATGTGAACTCCTGAGATTTGTGAAAGCGAGAACTATGATCAAGTGCAAAGAACATGAGCAGAAGATCCTACTAAAAGATTATGTGACATAACGTTGGGCTTAGTTAAATAATACGTGTGTTGAGACTGAGCGCGAAAGTAACTCTTGGAAACATTTTAAATTGTTAAATTCATGATGACATGACTTGAGAGCAGAACTGTAGAATAGGAATTGAGTGGACAACATGATTTGGAAATTATGTGGAACTGTCTGATGCACATGAGTTTCATAAGGGGGTTCGTAGATGGTGCCTCACATATATGTGTCTCAATTTGTGTCTGATGCACATGAGTCCCATGAGGTAGATGTAAGGTTCGCGGATGGTGCCTCACACATATGTGTCTCAATCTGTGCACTTTTGTCCCTCATATTTTTGTTGGAAATTTTGACCCATCTATCCATACTAATCTAGTAGTATTAATTAAGAATATCTTATCCATACATATTAATTAAAAATATCTTTCTGCTCTGGACAGTTCCTATCTATGCTAATTAAAAGGAGTTTTGGTTTTGGACAACTTCTAATACGACATGTGATTAGAATTTTACATTATTTTCTCTCCTCCTTTTATTACTTGATGAATTTTAAGGATATATACATTGAACTTTGATTTTAAAAGACGTTTTGTGCTAATTTCAAACTTAAAATAAACAAATAAGACAATATCCAAGTAATATTAGATTTTGTTTTTTTTGATCTTAACCAAATAATTTAAGATGACCAACTAATTATACTTATCCTTCTCCCTCTCTTCTCTATCCTCTCTTTTTAGACGTTCAAATAACCCTAGGCTTGCATCGCTTGCCTCACACTTTGTTTTTTCTTTTGGATATGTTAAACGCAACAACTCAAGACAACATCTGACCTGGGCGGAATACAACCCGGTTAAAATAAAGTTTTCCTACTTAGACAGCTAGATGCAAGCCAATGAGCAGCTTTGTTCTTCTCCCGACAACACCACACAAACATCCATCGTCTTGAATCCGCCCAAAACTTGACATCCTCCACCATAGCACTGATCTCCCGAGAAAGAAAGACCGGAAATTTCCCCCATCAATCAACCCCATGGGGCAATGCAGGTTTTTTTTTCTCCCTATACTTACAGATGAGCGATTCCCAGCAATTTGAAGACTAAGGCTCACAAAAAACCAGAAGAAGCAGAAAAAGAATAAATGGCACTAACCATGGGTATACCAAAGTCACCATCTAGAAAATAGTACTGTGAATCTGGACCATTCATTTTCTTTCCTGGACACTTTCATGGACCAAGTTTTATGTATCCTAACATTCTGGGGAGGTATATATTTCATCGGTGTAGAGCTCAATTTCATCTCAGTATGATTGCACTGGAATATCATTGTGATTGCGATTCATTGCCCCAAAAAAGAAGGAAAATGCTTGGGACATAGGTGTTAAGATACACATCCAGACACATCTTTGCAGCCGTTCGATGAGCATGGAACATCTTCGTCCATAGACTGTTCAGAAAAAGTATAGTAGAATTTATGTTCAGTTTGATCGCGTCATGCTTGGACTTCCTTGTGAAAGAATGGCTCTCAAAGCATCCTTCACATAGGGGTATTGAAATTGGAAACCCAGATCCTTAGCTCTGGCAGGAAGCACCTTTTGTCCTTCCAAAACCTGCCGGAAGCCCTTTAGTCAAGTTCCAGCAAAATGAAAGTAACGGTGGGAGGAAAGCAAAAACAAACCACAACAGAAAAGATTCCTTACCACTGAAGCACCTTCTCCAAGCACGGCTTTGAGTGCTAAGTCAGGTACAGGCAGCCAAGAAGGCCGACCCATAACAGACCCCAGTTGGGCACACATTTCCCCAAATCGAACGGGATTAGGTGCAGTTCCGTTTATAACACCTGACATCAGGATCACTTTTAGATTCAGTACAAATTACAGAAGAGCCTAAAACAGTATTAATAACATGATGCCTAGTAAGTGTCAGATAGATCATTTGTTCAGCTAAGTGAAATCACCAAAGCAGGACCATTTCGAGGAAAAAACATTTCAAAGCCAACCAGAAAAGACTAAACACGTGAATGCAGATGTATGATGATCGATAATCGCATCTTTGAATGCATATTTGGGCCTGTTTGACATGGGATTGGATTACAAAACCTGTGGGGCACCACACTACAAGCACTTGGATGCAACAACTAGTGTAGGGATTGCACATCCGTTGGGCATGCAATCTCACAGAAATTGAACACATCAGATATTGGGGATGTGTGGTATTGGGATTTTCTCATTCCAAGTAATTCACTCTTGGTCCAGTCAAACAAATAAGCGCTATGAGAATCAATGGTTCCAGCTGCAGTGACAACTGAGGAATAAAAAAGCATCCTCAACAATCTCCCACTTCTGAAAGTCTGAACCGCCAACAAAGATGGTGGATAAAATATTGCTGGTTTCGCACAAGGCCCACGCTAGCTTTTCAGGATGACGAAAACACAAAATCAAACAAGATTGCCTGGGTCAATACTTGTATGGGAAATTACAATAATGTTTTTCTTAATAGTTACTTCCTGTGCTTTTGCTCACTTGATATCACAAAGGAAGTCGTCAAGTGGGTATTGGGTGATGATTAAAGGACACATAAAACCAGCAGTTCACTTCCACTCTAGCATTTTCACTTTTCAGCTAGTTGCCCTTAGCCCCTTGCTCTCTCAAAGAGTCAGTTGAAAAATTGGTCAATAAAGAAAAGTTACCTTTATAAGATGGATTAGATAAAGCTTCGTAAATGAGATTCACTATGTCGTCCAAATGAATCCATGAAAACCTACACAACCAAGAGACGAATCTCTATGACGATAATTAAATCAATCTCAATGAATGTCACAAAACATCTAACAGATTGTTAAGAATCATAAGACGAGCAAATTTGACATTTTTTACTATTTGGTCAACATTTTTAAATTTTACCATTCTGCCCATGATCATGAATTCGAAGCAACTTTTGCTTTGGAAATGATGTTAAACGATTGTTCAGTAGCTTGGTACAAGTTTATGGAACAATTCCTAGGGATGACAAAACTTTATGCAATACCATTGTCTTCCAGAACCCAAAGGTCCGCCAGCAAACATCATGAACAGAGGGATCATTTTGGCTGCACAGGCTCAAGAAAGAACATTGTTTAGTAAAATGCAAAAGAGCATAGAGTGATTTTTAAGTTCAAAGTACCAGATAATTTGAAGGGCAAATCTTTGCTAATTCCGAGCAGATGCAACCGAATAATTGAAGCAGAAATTTTATGGATTATAAATTAGATGATAAATTAAGAGGATTGCTATTTGAATAAATTTATGGTTTCCTTCCCATCGTTCAGAGGAGACATAAGCCTGAATAAATTTTCCCACAGGGATTCCTGAGGTTGATAATGTCAATTTTATCAAAATAACATCCATATATGTAAAAAGAATCAGAAGCTAAAATCATACCTAGAGCACCACCATCTTTACCAAGGACCACGCCAATGCGAATAAGTGCTACTCTAACATTCTTATTAACTCTGAGAGCTGTTGCTTCCCATTCCCGACAAACCTGGTAAGGGTATTGCGTTGATAGGATGAAAGGTTAGTCATTTTTCATGTTTAGAAACAGATTAAAACTGCAAGTCTAAGATAAACCATTTCTTACCTCAGCCAAGTAATCATTTCCCGATGGACTTTGCTCATTAAATACTTGGGTTTCGCTAGTGCCTGAATATTTGCGGAAGGTAAAAGGAACATTAACCACACTAGTGAATGCTATTTGTTAGCATGTAACGTTTGTATAATTATTTCCTTAATGTACAATTAGATTGGTAGTTAGGGCCATTTTGTAATTAGTGTAACATGTACTCTATATATTCAGTGAGATAATAATAAATTACCCTAAGTGGGATTTCCCGAACGTAAGTTTACATGGTATCAGAGCATAACGAACCGTACGCTGTCGCCGCTGATAATCATCATCGTCATCGTCGGTCCCTTACGTTTTCCACTGCCGTCGTCTGAGTTTCCTCCGACAGCCTCTGAATAGTGTCGACCTGGGTTTACTCGTCGACGTTACTTTCTTCTTCCTCGATCAGAGATCTCTTCGGTCAGAGATCTGTCCACCACCATCGATCTGGTTCTCCGTTGCCGCCGAAGACTTCATTCGCCACCGCCGCTGCTCTCTCCGACGCCGACAGACCCAGCCCAACGCTGTCGACGTCGCCTTGCTTCCGCTGGTCTGCCATCGTTCTGACTTTCGACGGCTTTGAGTAGGAAGATTTGGAGTGTCATCGTCGTGTTTCCGCTGCACATCTCACCATCGCAGACCTTCATCTACATCTCACCATCGCCGGAGTCCCCATCGGGTTTGTTTTTCCGGGTCAGGTGGTAATATATTGTTTTGCTCTTTGGTTTTAACGAGGCTACTGGTGAACATTAATAAGGGCCACTGGGTTCTCACTGCTATCAGATTTTTTAATTATCAGTTTGGGTATTGTTGAAATTATGTCGTCAGGAAAAGGTGATGAGCAAAAATCAGTGAGGGATGAAACATTAGGTCCAAAGGATTTTTTTGGCCAGTTTAGTAAGGCATTTGATAGTGCTCCTGTGGATATTTGTCCAATTAAATTGGATGGAACAAATTATATGCTTTGGTCACGATCTTTCACATTGGCAATTGAGTCTAAAGGATTGTCAGAGTTTATTGAGGGTCCTGTTAACCCACCTATTGATGCATTGGAACTGAAGAAGTTTAAAGCTCAGCGATCCCTGGTTATGACATGGTTGTTCAATTCTATGCAAACTGATATCCGTAATCCGTTTCTGTTACTTGAGAATCCATACAAGATTTGGACAACTGTTTCTGATATGTACTCTCAGCAGGGTAATGATGCTCAGTGTTTTGAACTGAGAAAGAGGCTTCGTTCTATGGAGCAACATAATCGCCCAGTTGCTACATATTATGCTGAGTTGCGTGGAGCATGGCAGGAATTTGATTTTTATCAGGGGTTTCAAGCTGAGTGTGATGTTGATGCTGCTAAGTGGCTTAAAAGAATTGATAAAGAGCGTGTTTATGACTTCCTGGCTGGCCTTGATAGGGAGTATGATCAGATTAGAGTGCAGATATTGGGCCGTGTTCCTTTCCCATCTCTGGCAGATGCATATGCCATTGTTCAGCAGGAGGAGAGTAGGCAAAGTGCCATGCTTGCTCCGCCTCCTTCTGAACGTTCTGCTTTAACTGCTATTCCTCATCTTGGTGTTGGGCGAGGATTCGGATCTCCACAGAGTGGAAAGGTACAGTCTGGAAATCATGGTGGATCTAGTGGACAGTCTGGAAATCATGGTGGATCTAGTGGAATGCGTAAATGTGATTATTGTGATGGGACCAATCACACCAGGGATACCTGTTGGAAACTACATGGGCGTCCTCCTCGTGACACAGGAGGTGGACGTCGTGGTGGTGGAGGTCGTGGTCGTGGTTATGGGCGTTCTCAAGCCCAGGCTCACTTCACAGAGTCTGCAGCTGTTACCGTGCCTGATCCAGGACCGATTATTGGGGTTCAGCCACCTGGTGAGTCTCATGGGGGTCTTTCTCAGGGGGAGTTGCAGGCTATCAGGCGTCTTTTGTCAGCGAGGGCTGATTCTTCGTCCACTGTAGCCCCTATTTCCACACCTTCTACACCAGCTCCTGCTTCATCATATTTTGCTCATTCAGGTATACCGTCGAGTGCTTTCACAGCTTCTTCTTCTACTCCTTGGATTATAGACTCTGGTGCATCAGACCATATGACAGGTTGTTCCTCTGTCTTTGATTCCTACTTTACTTGTTCTGGTAAGGATAAAGTTCGAATTGCAGATGGATCATTCTCTGCCATTTCAGGGAAAGGTTCAGTTCGTTATTCTCCCTCCATTTCCCTATCCTCCGTCCTACATATTCCAAATTTTGCCACTAATTTACTTTCTGTTAGTAGTTTTACACGTTCTGCCAATTGCTCTATAACCTTCTTTCCTACTCATTGTGTATTTCAGGAACTGGACACGGGGAAGGTGATTGGCAGTGGTAAAACACATGGTGGCATCTACTATCTGGAGAATGCTCCTTGTCCTCAACCATCATTATCATGTAGTCAAGCTCTACAAGCAGATACGGGTTCAGCTTTATCCTTATTGCACCAGTGGCATCGTAGATTGGGTCATCCCTCTTTTGGAATTTTAGAGAAACTTTTTCCTACTTTAGTCAAGTATTGTCCTAGGAGTCAATTTTTTTGTGAAGCGTGTGAACTTGCTAAACATAAACGCTCATTTTATGCTCCTATTAATAAGAGAAGTGATTCTCCTTTTACGATTATCCATTCTGATGTTTGGGGTCCTTCTCCTGTTACTTCATTGAAGGGTTATAGATGGTTTGTCACTTTTATTGATTGTCATTCTCGTGTTACTTGGGTGTATTTGCTTAATACAAAAAATGAAGTATTTTCTTGTTTCAAATCATTTCATAAGATGGTGTGCACTCAATTTGACACGAAAGTTAAGATTCTCCGTAGTGACAACGGTACTGAGTACATTGATAAAATTTTTCGTGCATATCTTGATGAACATGGCATTCTTTTCCAAACAACTTGCGTTGATACTCCATCTCAGAATGGCGTCGCTGAACGGAAAAATCGCCATCTGGCTGAGGTAGCTCGCTCTCTTATGTTTACCATGAAAGTTCCTAAATATTTTTGGGGCGAGGCTGTTTTAACTGCTGCATATCTCATCAATCGCATGCCATCTAGTGTGCTCCAGTTCAAAACACCCATTGAATGTTTGCCTAGTACTTGTCACGTCACATCTATTCCTCCACGTGTTTTTGGTTGTGTGTGTTTTGTTCATGCTCCTCATCCTTCTGGGGGAAAACTTGGACATAAGGCACACAAATGTGTTTTTGTTGGGTATTCTCCTACCCAAAAAGGCTACAAGTGTTATGAGCCCCACTCTAGGAAGTTTTTTGTGTCAATGGATGTTACTTTTTGGGAGACAGAATCTTTGTATATTCCTTCATCTCTTCAGGGGGAGAGTGTTCGTCCGGAAGAGATGAGGGAGGAAGGGGTGTTCCAATCTCAGGAGTCATCATGGTCTTTGTTGCCTTCCTCTTTTCGTAGTGAGGGGGAGGCAAACACTAAAGATAAAGACGAATTGGTATCTGCTGATAATGTTCAATCACATGATGTTGATGGACGAGTGGATGAGAACTTGCATAGATTGCCGAGAGAGTGGCCTACCACCTTGGCAACGTATCAAAGGAGAGCCAAAGCTCCATGTGCTCCACCACTTTGCCAATCAGCAGACCCTACTTCGGTTCCAGAATCATCTTCAGTTTCAGACTCCTTACCCAACTCATCTGGTAATGAATCCTCTCCTAGTAAATTTCCTCATATTGATTCTTCTAGTGCAACTGATTCAGTTGAAACTGATGACCGTCCTGTTGCTATTCGAAAAGGTGTCAGATCATGTACTCAGCATACCAAACATCCAATTTCACATTATGTCTCTCATAGTCATTTATCTCCTTCGTACCGTGCCTTTGTCGCTTCTCTTTCTGCTATAACTGTTCCACAGAATTGGAGGGATGCACTTATGATACCTGAGTGGAAAGGGGCTATGGTTGAGGAGATGAAAGCTTTAGCAAAGAATGGCACCTGGGAACTTGTAAAGCTTCCGGAAGGAAAGAAACCTGGAGGCTGTAAGTGGATTTTTACTGTTAAGCATAATGCTGATGGTTCAGTTGAGAGATATAAGGCAAGATTGGTGGCCAAGGGCTTTACACAAACGTATGGCATTGATTATGAGGAGACATTTGCACCAGTTGCGAAGATGAACTCGGTGCGTACATTACTTTCCTGTGCTGCAATCTTGAATTGGCCACTTCAGCAGTTTGATGTGAAAAATGCTTTTCTTCACGGTGATTTGGAGGAGGAGGTGTATATGGAGGTTCCTCCAGGATTTTCTACCCCATTTAGTGCAGGAAAAGTTTGTAGATTAAAGAAGGCTCTTTATGGTTTGAAGCAGTCGCCTAGAGCCTGGTTTGATAGGTTTTCAAAGGCAATGGTGAGCTTTGGGTACAGGCAGAGCCATGCAGACCACACTATGTTCATTAAGAGAGGTACTGATAAGATTGCTGTTCTTATTGTTTATGTTGATGATATAATAATGACAGGCAATGATGTGAGAGAGATCCATACCCTTAAATCTCGTTTAGCTCAAGAATTCGAGATCAAGGATCTAGGATCGATGCGGTACTTTCTTGGCATGGAAGTGGCACGGTCTGATAAAGGGATTTATATCTCTCAACGGAAATACATACTTGATCTATTGGAAGAAACAGGTATGTTAGGTTGCAGGCCTGCAGATTCACCTATTGAGGTGAATCATCACCTGAAAGGAGATATGGGAGAGCGTACTGATAGAGAGATACCAGCGACTTGTGGGTAGATTGATCTATCTAGCTCACACTAGGCCAGATGTTTCTTATGCAGTGGGGGTTGTCAGTCAGTTTATGCATGATCCTTGCACCGCACATCTTGATGCAGTTTACCGCATCCTAAGGTATCTCAAGTCTACTCCTGGAAAAGGTATCTTGTTCTCTAATCATGGTCATTTGCGTTTGGAGGCATTCACTGATGCTGACTGGGCTGGTTCTGTGGATGATAGACGATCTACTTCGGGCTATTGTACTTTTCTTGGAGGAAATTTGATTACATGGCGAAGTAAAAAGCAATCTGTGGTTGCTAGGTCCAGTGCAGAAGCAGAATATAGAGCCATGGCTCATGGTGTTTGTGAGCTTTTGTGGCTCCAAACTTTGCTGCGTGATTTGGGTTTTAGCAATAATGGTCCAATGAAACTCTACTGTGATAATAAAGCTGCCATAAACATTGCTCATAATCCTGTCCAACACGATAGAACGAAGCACATAGAGATTGACAGGCACTTCATTAAGGAAAAACTGAGTGAGGGTTCGATATGTATACCTTTTGTGAGATCTGGAGAACAACTGGCTGATATATTCATAAAAGGACTCGGCAGCAAGAGTTTCCACACTATTACATCCAAGTTGGGCTTGATTAATATCTTCGCACCAACTTGAGGGGGAGTGTTAGCATCTAACGTTTGTATAATTATTTCCTTAATGTACAATTAGATTGGTAGTTAGGGCCATTTTGTAATTAGTGTAACATGTACTCTATATATTCAGTGAGATAATAATAAATTACCCTAAGTGGGATTTCCCGAACGTAAGTTTACACTATTAGAGGTTCATTGAGTTCTACAAGGGGTGTTGAGCCTTCAGCTCCTAATAAGGCTTTAGTTGTTGGATGGAGTTTGCCTGGCCCTAGTATTTTTTTCTTAGCTCTTTTTGCTTGTTTGGCTCTGGTGCTATGCTCTGGTGTTGCGGTTTTCCTAGTGTATTCAAGCGTTGTATGGTGTTATGTCTTGATCAAAGATGATCAGCGGATAATACTGACCTTTTTAACGAACTCCAAAGAAGGAGAAAATGGTACTAACAAACTCATTTGAAAGACAGACATGAATAAATGAGAAAGAAATCATATTTGCAGAGACGTACCATAATAACCTACTGCTGTTGCACTAACCAAAACTGTAGGCCGGACTTCATCTTGTGAGTCATTTATCAAATCTACAACCTTCATGACAAATAAGTAACAAAATTTTCAAACCAGAATGGAGAATATAAACAATCATTGAGAGGCTATAATGACCCTTCCAAAGTAGAAAAGAACATACTCTCTCTGTTCCAAATTGCTCGCCCCTTACACTATTTTGGGATGTGTCAAATTGTTAGTCCTCTTTGAAAAGTCAAAACAAAATGTATTCAATCTTCCAAAATAGTCCCTTTTTCCATAACAATGGTCTCATTCAAAAGTTGAAATATAAGGGCATTGTTGGAAATCAATGTATCTTTTTAAGTGTGAATGCATTTATTGCATGTCTCATAAAAAGTTGGATTCCCTAAAAGGGAACAGCAATTTAGAACGGAGGGAGTAGGTTTGATTTTTTTGCAGTGTAGAGAATGGCAAAGGAAAAAGTTGAATTCCCTAAAAGGGACCAGCAATTTGGAACGGAGGGAGTAAGTTAGATTTTTTTGCAGTGTACAGAATGGCAAAGAAAATATGGATGGTGACCTTTGAGGTTACTCCTATCCTGCTAGTCTTGATCTCTTTCTTGATCTGCAGTATGTAGGACATCAATAAGCATTTCTGATTTATGGGCGTAAGTAGTCAACTGACTTAGGCATTACAATCCTACTTCTGTAAGTATTTAGAAGCAAACTATGTATAAAAGCTTGGATAGCTACTTCTTGGAAGTAGCATAGAAAGCACAATCCAGGTAGTCAAATAAGTTTGAACTGCTAACCTCGGGAGACCATCTTGTACTAATGGGCATTCCAGCCAAATTCACTACTGCATTCGAACCTTGAATACATTCCTTCCACTTTGGCTCCTCTGCGATCACAATCCCTGGGAATTCCCTGACTAAATTGCAAGGAAAAGGAAGAGAAGCAATGCTAAGAATCAAAATTTAAATTCCAGCTCCAAGAACAAAGAAAAAGAAAAAGTTTATCTTCTAGAGTTGCAATGAAAAAGAAAGTTCTGTAGCTTAAACAATAAAATACATACAATACATTGATTGTGTGTTGGAACTTGAAAAATAGCTAATAGGGAATTCCAAATCAAGAAAAAAGAACCAGAAAGAGGTGGTTCCGCTGGCAACGGATATGATAATCATTTGGTAAATGGCTGAAACCAGGTAGATTTACCCCTTAATAGAAGAAAGAGGGTGGTATACTAGGATATCCACTATATTGCTAATTTCATAAACAGTATCCATTCGTGCAGACAAATAAATGTTGCTATTACCTTCTTACCCGGAAAAATTAACTGAGCATTTGATCTTGATCGCGTCAAGACGCGAACTCTGTGATTATCTGCATTCCGAAGGAAATAAAATAGAGCACTTAGCCATCTGATCTGTTCACACTGCTCAGAAATTCAAGAATCAAGAACCAATGCATACATGTACGTGTGCATGGAGAGGGATCAAGTTCACAATATGAATCCCCTAAAAACAATCACTTTCAAACTATGTAAATTCATACAAGGCAAACATCACATGCAGGAAATCTGGAATACAACATGACACATGGAAAGCTATCTGGTCATGAAACACCATATGCTAATTATGGAAAATATTAGAAGGGATGGATGTTTCAAGCTACAGTTATTGATAATCATAAAATAAGGTAAGAAGGGGAAAAAATGGTGAAATTCTGGCAACAAGAATTTCATCTTGCATTCCCCTCTCCCTAAGTGTAATTGTTTGGGAGGACCTTCCGTTTCAATTTTTCATCTCGCATTCGACAAACTGGCTTTTATTTCCACCCTTTTGCCTGCGCGGTTGCAGGATTTTATCTCAGCGTAACAAAATGTATAAAAAGTTTATGTATACAAACAATGTATTAAACAAACATATTTATTTTGGTTGAAAACTTATCAGGCCTCGTTTATTTTGTTTTATTAAGCTGTATGATCTACTTACTTGCAAAGTTATGTGAATTTTCATTTACTCTGGACTTGTGTGAAAGATTCAAATGCAAACAACATTAAAATATATGCATAAAAATATGAAATTCTATTGTATTTTTTGAATCTAGACCCTCTAAAAGCCCAGTGGAACTGCCCCTGCCCTGCAATAGCGGGGGCTTCGTGCATTGGTTGCCCTTTTAGTTTACAAACTGGCTTTGGTAGCAAATTGACTTAGGGAGAGGGGAAGAATATGCATGCGGATATCAAGCTTTGGAGACATATGCAAGAGTGTCAACATTCTTTGAGCTGGATTATCTCAAAGAAAGCTAGTCTGAGGATTAGACCTGTTGGATAGCCTAATATACACTATTGGGTCCATTTCCTAATAGCTTAAGCTTTTGAGACAATTGGCAACTAACTTAACATGGTGTCAAAGCACAAATTGCAAGAGGTCTTGAGTTCAAGACTTTCTGTTTGTATTTGATTTCCAGTTGCACTATGTTTCTTCTCTTTGCATTATTTGCAGTATGTATGGATGTTTGCATCTCCATGTGCGAGATAGGGTTGGATTGAGGGAGGGTGTTGAGAACTTGATATACATTGTTAGGTCCATTTGCTAACAACTTAGGCTTTTGGGACAATCGGTAACTTAAAAGGACCTTGATGGGTATTGGGTAAGACTTCAAAGAGGGATGATTTTCCATTGGCAAGGACCAGTACCATCAGTGCCACTAATAATTGGCTTTTTTGGTGCGGAATGCCAAGCCATGAGAAGATTTTGGCTATTAATATTTAATAATGTGATCCGGACGAGGCAAGTCGTTATCAACAATTGTTGCTTTGCAAGCAACATAGGGAGTTCACATCTCATGTTCTCACTTATTGTAGTGTGGTTTGTGATAATATGTGGAATGCCTTGCGTGTTCCCCAATCAAAGCCTGGTTGCAGAGTAGGGTGATAAGCATAGGAAGAAGGCTTGGCTTTTAGCCTGTTGTGTTTGATGTGGAAATACTGGAATTCCTGAGGTGAAAGAAGTAGGACACTGGACATATCTTAAGTTAAGAAGCTGATGAGTAGATTAGTGGAATGAATAACACTATTTCGGGCATCCATGTAGGAGGACATTCCGGGGCTGCTCCCTTATCTTGATCAAGTTCTGAATCTGGCGGATGCTCTTGAAACATAAGAAGCGTATAAAGTTTACAAACGCACTTTTGCATCCTGTACAGGCCGTTAGTTTTTTTAACTTTCTATTTTAGGGGTAGAATTAGGTCATTAGGTCCTAATCTGACTTAACATGGGGAGCTGATAGCGTTCCCTTTAAAGTTAGTCCTTAGTAGCACGAAGTGGGAGCGGGGGAGCGGAAGCACCTAGAAGCTCCTAAGGTTGGGAGTGCCTATGGAGCATATAGATCACATATAAATACATATATAAAATATCTTTAAATAGTTAACCATTGCAGGAAAAGTGATACTTATTGAGATTTTTCCCAATCTTAAAGAGTAATTAATGGAAGTTAGATATTTCCACTGTCTTCGGAGCGCACCCATTTTAGAAGGATCCTACTACTAAAAGTTAGTCTAAGGAACTTACTAACAAGAAAAAGATCCCACAGAATCCACCAAATTAACGTATTGTGCTTGCTAGTGCCACAACCATACAATTGTAGCAATGAATAATTCATTAGAGTTACAACTAGATGGGATGAGCACAACCTGCATATAGCCTCTGTACTAATCTTCTACCTATAAAACCTGTTGCTCCTGTTATGGAAACAGTCATCTGATTTTCCTGCAAAAAATAATTAAATTTCCAAGGAACCAAATCTATCTGATACAAGTCCATAAAAAAGGTGAACACCAATACTATTTCTGGGCCACGAAATGCTTAAGGTCAAACGTGTGCATCTTGCAAATGCTTTAACTTCGTTTAACTGGCCCAACAGATGGATCACTCCACTGATGAACCATAGCTCAGTAAAGATGCCCAACAGATACGTTGCACATCCTCACCAACCATGAAAGGGAGAAAACAAGATACTAGCATAACTTTGCAGTTGAGGAGGCAAACATGGTGTACATCAATGGCATGTTTGCAAGTTCAGCTGTTCCTTTAATTTATACGATGAGATTTGAAGAACAATGTATAAAGAAATGCAGACTGAAACAACTTTAGCAAAAAGAGGGAATGGCCTGATATGATTGTGGGACATGGAATGACAGAGGTTGTCTTAGAGTTTGATTCTGAAGCTGCTATCAATATGTTAAACAAAGGCTCATGACCAAATTCACCCTACAGAAACATGGTGGAAGAAAGCTGAAGTTCAATTGCCCAAACGCTCAGAGCGGGGAATCGTGCCCGTCTTGCCAAGCTTGGAGCTGATCAAGAAGATGCACCGTGGTTTCTTTTCAGGTGATCCCACGAGTTTCTTTTCTGTTTTTTCTATTCAATTCTGTCGCACCAAGGTATTATCTGCTTGTCTTAGGTCACCATTTTTTCCAACCTCTGAGATGATGTCATTCGTAGTTTCGCCACATGTAATTTGACATGTACATGCAAAATGTATATCAATCTACCATGTCATGTGAAGCGAATCAAATGCACATGACCAGAACTTCGATCATGCATTTATGGACCAAAAAAGTTGAGAAAGTAAGAATTAGATGACCTATTAGTCTATTACATGCCGTACAAGTATCGACATCTTCAAAAAGTAAGCCATAGTTCCTGGCTTCTCAGTTCTCGCTCACTTTAGAGAATTCAATGTCTTGAAGGTAGAATTTAACCAAGTATTCAACCACGATCCAAATGACATAATTCTCGCTAATCGTAAATATTACTATACATAGTTCAGCTCTTCCATCAAAATATATGCCCCATTTTTTTGTTTTTGCTCGGCGGAAGTCAACATTATTTTTGTTAGTAAGGTTTGATGCCCTGTCAAACGCATGGGAGTACATTGTGTCTACTAGTTGGCTACCACTCCACTTGCAAATCCCTAAGTCATACACAACTCTCAACCACAACTCTGGACGCAGTAGTGTCCAGAGTAGAGGTCGAGAGTTGTGTACATAACATTCCTCAAATTATATGTCCCATTTAGTTCGGGTTCGGGTCATATACTGCTCTTTTAATTCATATTGAACACGCACATCGTCGACATCAAAACAGATACGGACTATACGGCTAGCGTAGTCACAATTGGAAAACCAGTTAACGGAATTATCAGAAAGCATTACCTTCTGGGATTGAGCAGAGACAGCGTCGGTGCTTACGCACAAAATCCTGAATCTCTTAACCTCGTAAACCTATACAACACAGCCGACCCGTAAATAAATCCACACAACAAAACTATTAATGTCTCAAACAAGAATCGACAATGCAGATGCATGCCTATACGTGTATACATACATACATACAATTAAGAGAGAGAGAGAGAGAGAGAGGGAGAGACTGACCGAGGAAGATTGGGAGAAGTGGAGGGATGGAGAGATGGAGTTAGTCCAGGCGAAAGAAGTAGCACCGCATAGCTCCATTGAGATTGCTTTGAATCTCTCTCTCTCTCTCTCTCTCTCTCGGGGAAGTGAAGATTGAGGAGAAGTCCGTCGCTTCGCTGTTTAATTAACAGCCACACCAATTAACGCGCCAATATCCATGACCCTTTTGCCCCCTTCAATTTTTCTCATGCTATATTTCGAACTTGTGGAAAGTGGGAGAAAAAATGTGAGGAAAATTGTATTGTGCATAATTCTAAAATTTTCTATTTCTCTATCAAAACCAAACAATATGAGAGATTTTTTTTTTAATACCCTTCATTTCTCATATTTTCCATGAGTTCCAAATTAATCATTACGGCATTACGCACCGATTTTTTTTTAAAATAAAAATCGTCAAAACAATTTTAGATTTCGTCGCACAAACAAGAGAAGAAAAATGATAGTGTCATAAATTTCAATGCATAAAGAGCTTTGTACTTTGCACATGTTACAATCATTTTATGCATATAGTTTTAAGAAATTGACTTTAAAAAAAGAAGAAGAAAAAAAGACCGGACTGAAAGAGATATCATCCTCCCGATGAAACTTCATTTTTACATAAAAGAAAAAGGGTATTGTGTATACATAGGTAGATTAGTAGTTTTTATTTTGATTTTTAATATTTTTTATAGTATAAACATATGATGGCACCTCATATATAATTTTATCGGGCCGGGCTTAATTTCTAAGAAAGTTTCCCAAGTCTGTTCCGTTAACTAAACGGACCTATAAATACACATTTCAAATCCTTAAAAAAATGGACTGGGGGCCATTGTGCACCTCTACAGACTAGGCTGGTGGACCGTAATGTAATTTCGAAAAGTAACAGGAGGGGTAGACAAATATGCTAAAAGGGAGGTTGTAACTAAGGTTATGAATTATGTACCGTATCGGTATTGTCCAAATCCGAAACCCTACACCTCTAATAGAAATAAATTTAAAATGGTACCAAATATCTTATTAGTACCGGTACATATCGTACCAGTTTTTCTGGTACGGTATTTAGAGCCTTGGTTGAAACAACAACTTCTGGGTTAGAATGAATTATGAACAAAATATTAGGACGTGGAAACAAATATGCCTAAAACGGAGGTCTGCGATGTCAAAAACCCCTAAAAGCAGTCTTTCTACTTGTGATGTTCGTCTCCAGCTTTTCATACGGAGAAGAGAAATGGCGATGATCCAGAGGTGCGGCGCAGTAGCGAGGAGAATGCTGACGCCAGATCGTACGGCGGCGTTTTCATCGCTGTCGCTGTCGTCGTCGTCGGCTGCGGCGGGGGCGCCGATCCTCTGCGGACGTGGGGACAAGAGGACGAAGAAAGGGAAGAGGTTCAAGGGATCGTACGGAAACTCGAGGCCGAAGAAGGAGAAGATGATCGAGCGAATTAAAGACAAGGTCGAGGTGCCCAGGTCCACCCCTTGGCCCCTCCCTTTTAAGCTCATCTGATTATGCTTCTTTGCTTTTCACAAGAAACGTAGTGATGCACTGATGTGCTTGAAAACCTAGGGTTAGGGTTTTGGGGATTCGATTGCGATTGGAATATGCAGATTTTTATATGAATCCTTGTTGAACTATCTGTTTCGTATAATCATCCTCCACTTTTAATGAAGATTTTGCATTTTGAGAAAGTCCAGAGGAACACAACATTTTGCACAATATGTCTATGTCGCAGTATTTCATTGGCAACTGGATGGATTGCTCGTTTTCAACTACCAATGAGACACTGTCACGTAGGCATGTTGGGCATGTTATCGTGTTATAGACCTCCTCTTTCGTTTTGTACATGCGTAGGTGCGTAATTTTTATTGGTATGTGGCTAGGGCTAGAAATTAGTTTCACAGAGAACTTTGGGTCAGGTTCAGTGAGATCATATCTGGTGCTTTACTCAAATCTTTGCTCAGTTTGAGTAAGGAAGCTTTGATCTGGTAATGGACAAATGAAAGATGTAAATTTGAAAGCGGCAAAATAGCTATGAAAATAATCGAGGAACGAAGATTTCCCTTGAATTGAGTAGAAAGATGAGGAAAACTCGATTTGATATGGGTTTGAGCAAAGGACCTGAGAGGGTTTGTCAAAATTTTGGTCTGGACTAGTGCTGCCCCAAGTAGTGACTTAGAAGGGAATTTTAGGTGCTAAGAAGCAGAAGGGCTAATTGAGATTGTGTAAGAATTCATCACTTATTCAGTTCATCTTGAATAGTTGGGGCTTATTTGTGAAGATTCAGATGCTATTAGGGAGCAGATGAATTAATACAAAACATTTGAAGTGTGCAGCAACTCGGGCTTTCTTGTTTCAATTCATGTTCCTTTGGGCTTGTAGTTTGGCTTGGTATCTAGTATTGTTTCCCCACAATCTTGAAATATAGTGTAGGCATAAGCACCCCCATAAGGTGCAAATAAGGAGTTTAGAAGCCCGAGTATCCCACACCACAGTTAAATTAAATATGTCATACTCGTAGCTCTTTCATTGTTGTGGTTGTGGTGGTGGCTAGAAATGGGTGCCCATTTTGACACCCTTTTTGTTTGCTCGAAACAATCCCCATTGATTTCAATGGTTCCAGTTCTGGAAACTGTTTTGGTACTTGCACAGAGAACCACAGAATGTCGCCATTTTGGTTTTCAGTCGTTTTAAACCTCCTTCTAGAAGCACTGCATTTGAGCTTGTTGAAACAGCAATGCTACATACACAACTTGCGATTCTGCGAACACACCTTTTGCATGCTCCTCTCAGTCTCTCACAATGGGTGGGTTCCACAACGTGATTAAGTTCAAAAGGTCAATTATTTGAAAAAGTTCAAAAAACAGTGAAAGGAATTACTCATCCATGCCGAAGTTTATCTAGAGGTAATTGCCTTGTGGTAGAGACACTAAAACACGATTGAAACAGTTAATTTCTGCAGAATAATCTCAGATGCATGGCGCAGGTGAGTAAAAAGAAAAAAAAAGAAAGAAGTGTTCGCTGTGAGTTCATATCGATATAAAGTGGAATTAAGCAGAAGGGAAGGATGGTATTCCAGGTATGGTTGGCGAACGGATTGATTCAAATTTGTATAAAAGATACATGTGTGTTGTTTAATGAGTCTCTTTGAGTCGAATCTCTTGTACTAAAAGTTAGCGAAAGAGATCAAGGTAGTTGAAAAGAAGACACATCTCCTTATCAAAGCGTGGGCTCACCTTCGTTAATTTCGGTAAAAGTGAACCTTCACTTCATATCAAACTAAGGCCTCTCTAAGCTCCGCACTACATGATCTTGCGGTTGGGAAGGTGCGGATTCAGCTCTTCCTTTTGTAGCTACATTGCAACTTCCGAATCACTTTCGACTTCAATTTGTTCGTGTCCGTGTTCCAGAATATGAGATTCTGACCCTTGAAAATGTCCTAAAGTTCAGCATCGGGGTTCTGCAATTGAGCAGACTATAAAAGCCCATGATCTTGTCATTCACGAGAATGCCTCCACGTAGTTTCTCTGTAGAGAGCTCCCATGCCCGTATTCACTACCATCCCCTTTGTCAAGATCCGGGGGCGCTACAGGATGTAGTGTTTTAATCTCAACTGTCCATCTCGGTAATCAATGGTCTCTCTTCTGAAAGAATTCTTTTAAAATCACAGACCATCCAAAATACTTTTAGACGGATGAAATTAAGCGCTACAGGGACCCCGGATCCCCCCTTGGGTCCTGTTGTGAATAAATCTTCTGCTATTACAGAATTGGAGTAACTCAGCGTTATTGTTTTTTGACTTGGAAATATTAACCCCCAACAATTTTGATTAGTTGTTGGGTATTGTTTGCCTCCGAAAATAACTGGGTGAAATACTGTGACCAATCTCTTTCGAGTATAGCCTTTGCAAACCACCATCTATGAACAAAGCAAAATGAGCGAGATACCCATCCCTCAAGCATTATACCATATTTTATGTTTTGTGAAATTTGTTGTCTAACAGATAAGCCCGTATTTCTTCCCCCAAAATCCAATGCCATAATATCCATGTGATAAAATCCCACGCTAAAATTTGATTGGAAAAAAAATCTCACACTCTAATGCTTTGATCACAGAGACCCTGAGAGTAGACCTTTTGCCTAACATAATTCTCGTGCACTAGCACGAGCGTAAAAGCGTCTTAAGAAAACATCCCAAACTATTCAAATGTGCGACAATAAAGATTGAGAGCACGCAATTGACGGAGCCCTTCACCAAACTCGCTTGTATACTACCCGAAAAGTTGTCAAGAGATAAATCAAGTAGGAAGCTGGGAAAGCGAGGAAAAAGAGAAACGTTCAAAAAAAAAAAGAAAGAAAAATAAGGTTGCAAGAATGGAGTAGCAAACACCCCCCTCCTCTCTCTCATACACACACACACTCATCCCTTGTTTTTTATGAGGATGCAGCGAATGCAAGGATCCCTATCCCTGCCCAATGTCGCTGAGTTTCCAATATGCCAAAAACCAAATGTATACAATGGTTGCATGTCTGATGCAAGATTAGTAATACTTTAAGTCAACCCACACATGTTAGGGCAGACTGTCAGTCTCGAAAAGAAACAAATACAGAACAACCAAGCGTCTCAAAACGTTCAGAGCATCATTAAACACAACACAAACACGATGCATTAAAAACCCTCCCTTGTCAGTCATGTCCATTGATCTGCATCCACAGCAAATTTCAGAAAATTAGAATCTGTAAGAATTTTTGTTCCTTGTGTGCTTCTCTGTGTGTGTGTGTGGGTGTGCGTGTGTGGGAGGGAGAGAGAGAGAGAGAGAGAGAGAGAGAGAGCCTACAGCGTTCTCCTGGCTCTCACATAGGTTTCAGTACAAGACTACAAGGATATTTAAATTTGGAAGGCCAAGTGAGGTACCAAGTTTCAACCAGGCTAGTTGATGTAGAAAAACTATCAAACCAAAAGGGGGCATCTGTAAACCTATCCCAGATTTGAGCATTGACCTCTTCAAATCTCTACCGACCACTATTGCAAGTTACCAACCCCCATGAAGTACCGAAAACACGATACACCTAATGGGTAGTGGGTACTTTACCTTTATTTATTGCCATGGGAGAAGAAGCACGATTCAAATATGATCTTCTTGGCCATAGTTATACACTATCTCGATCTGCATCAGGAACCCAAGAATAAGAAGGTTATAAAGAGCATCGAAATAGATATGAAGGTGATAAAGAGCATCGAAATAGATCGTAAATTCCAATCATAACTTGCTGCAGTAACCATAGACTCTAGTGAAAAGATAAATAATAAGGGGATAGCCAACATAAGAACATGGATGGAAAAGGCATGGCAAGACAATGGCTAAGAATGCAATCATTCCATAAAATTTGGTGTTGCCTTAAGTTCCGTTTGTTTCCCCTGAAAATGGTCCTTCAGAGAACATATTACGAGAAAAACACTTGTAAAAAGGTTTATTGTGTTTGGTTCCAACCCTGAAAATGATGGTGCTACCGTGCTGGTGGCTATGGTGGTGGCAGCGGTGGTGGTGGTGGTTGAGTGGCAGTAGTCGTGGGGTGATATTAGTCCTGATCCAGAAAATGTTTCCACTGTTCAGAAGTGGAAAATGTATTTAAAAAAAAACTCATTTTTGCTAACGGAAAATATTTGACTGAATTTTATTTTTCGTTGGCCCAAATGCCAAAAAGTATGGAAAATAGTTTTCGTGACTTCTATTTCTGCTGCAACAAACCCCCAAAAGTACAAAATAAAATTGTTTCCGCAACACGTTTTCCACCGACACAGATGGGGGTTGTTTGGTAAAGGTTTTGAGGAGGTTTTTAGAGTAATAAGTGGAGAGAGATAGATAGAGAGATGGGAATAATAGTGGAGAAAAAAAAATTATTGGAAACCGTGAGGGAGAAAGGTTCTGGGAACCCCAAGTGAACATGCTCAACACAACCACAAACTTTGTCAAACTGATAAAGGAAATGGCCAAGTTCTGGACAGAATCAGAATGACTTCACACATGAAGAAACGGAAAAGTAACACCATGTGCAATGTTTACAGCATTAGCAACTGCATGCGAGGACATTTCAAAATAGCCTTTCCTCCCTTGAGACACTCAAAAGACAGTCTCATCCAACACTTGTTCATCATTCTAACCGGTGATAGAGAATTCCTCAAACACTTCTAATATAAAAAACAATACTATTTTCAAGTTTTCCTTCTTTGACACTTCCAGTACATTTGGAAGGTCGTGACTACCTTCTCAGATCCCTTCACTGGACATTTGCTTAAAGAAAAGTATGACAGAAAGGCCTGAATCATATTTATGAAAGTTATATAGCAACTAAGAAGACTGTACAAGAAATCAAGCCATCTACTGACCACAAGCCAGACAAATAAAACAACAGGAACTAATTGACACATTATTCAAATAAATTACCCCAGGAGGTGGAGGCGGGTTTCTGGTAAACTTGGAGCCACCAGGAGCCCATGGAACTGTCAAAAAGAAAACAAGTGAGCTTCAAAACCACACATATGGAGTTAAATTTACTGATAACAATTTATATTTTGTTTACTTGATTATTTGAAAGCAATTAGTGGTTGCTAGGAGTCATGGGTACAGGGATTGGATGGTTACCTACATCGTATGATCATGGTTTTACTGTGTTGGTTGGTTGGTGCTGTTATTGTATAGTATAACGCATGTTAATGAATGGAGGAGGCTGAAAAACTCATAAAATTTCGAAAGAAAATATTGAGAATAAGAGACAAGGTTCCCTCATATTAAACTATTAGAGGTCCATCCCACTCGAAGTTTTGGTCCGGCATTCTACTTATTCTTTCATTTTAGAATATATTATCACAAGAAGGTACATATGATCCTCAAAATGAGCGAAAATATCCACTGGAAACCTTGACTTTCCTAATGATGCAACTCCAGTCTTATTTCCTTCTTCACCTCATATTGTATCTTTGTAAAGGATTCTGAAAAGAAGTTAAATCAATGCTCTCAAGTCTCATTGAATAAAGCTTCTGTGAGTGTAGTAGAGTACTTACCGATGTAAGGATCAGGGTGCCGCCATTTGTTATAGGCTGCTTCACCATCTTCTAGCAGTCTATCAATTGTCTCGAGACTTTCCTGGGAATCCACCAAAGGAAGCAATGTGATGCAACATAGAATAGCATTACCCCCTATACTTAACCAGAATGATGCAGTTCTCACCATGTTATAAAATATTCTATCATATCACTTTGATTGAAGAAATACAGATACGGACACAGGACATAGACACGTTACATTTGTAAAGTATACTATTTTAATATTTTAGAGAAGAAAGCCAGTATCCGTGTTCCAAGGGAATGACCATCCCATTTCACCTTCATTCTAGTGAACCAAACACTGCCTAAGCCCTTACAGATGATCACCATGCTAAACTTTTATGGAAGTGATCACCTAGTTGAAACAGACCTTAAAAACAAGCATCCTCACCTGGTCAAATTAACCAACGAATGCTACCCCCAAGTCAAATGCACAATTCATATGCTTATACAACAAATGAACTCTTCAATTAAACTATCAAAGTAAAAATATCCTATAGAAATATGAAAGTAAGACAAGAAAAGGAAATCAGTATGTTTTCTTCTTCTTCTTCTTCTTTTTGAATGGCTTTTTTCTTTTTTGAACGACAAAAGAAAATTTTGCTTTATTAATATTTGAAATTGTTACAAACACTAAAGGGAACAAGGATTTGATGGCTAAGCTAAGAACAATCCTGTGTCAATCCGAGTAATCAGTAGGTTTTCAATGACATCCATTTGGTCCATCAACATAACACTCTAAATAATTTAGGGTTGCAGACGAACCGAGCTGTTCACGGGCATCTTGAGGCTCAGCTCGGTTCGTTAGTAAACAAGTGGAGCTCAAGATCGAGTTTTAAGCTCGTTTGGTAATCGACCCGAGCTCAAGTGAGTTGTAACCGTGCTCAATTCCGAAAGCTCGGCTGTTTATAGATGCTAGTGTAGTAAACAACAGAGCTCAAACACCTCGATCATAAAACGAGTCGAGCTAGAGCTCCACTATTTGGGCTCGACTCAAGCTCGACTAGTTTTGAACAAGCTCGGCTCCGCTCGGCTCATTTGCAGCCCTAAATTCTCTAATTCCGTAGTAATTGAGTCAAAATCTAATGAAGGGCAGCGTTTGAGAGAACAAACCACGTTTTTGTTGGCATCAAACTTCTCGCGCAACTCCGAAGCCTGAAACAAACAATCAATCAAATCCATCATCACCGATCCGATATTTCAATATTCCTACACATGTGCATCACATACAGGACCGAGATAATGGAAGGAATGAAACAAGCCCTAATATGGATTAGAAACGGAGGTGATCGACAGAGAGATACAGATATATATACATACATCTCGGTAGAAGAGATGACGATGGACGGCCCAATTGAGAGTCTCTTTGAGGGCTCTCCGGTAGAGGATCCTCACTCTTTCCTTCTGCGCTGCCCTTCGAGCCAGGTACGACGCCGGTGCACTCATCTCTCTCTCTCTCCCCTCTCCCTCACTCTCTCTCTCTCCTCTCTTTCCCTCTCTACTGTGCTTCGCCGAGGCAGGCACTTTTCGAGGGATGTAAGGTGTGAAGGGCCACTGGAATACGGCAAGTCCGGGTCTTGCCCGTTTTACCCGAACTTAACAAGTCCGAAGAGATGATGATGAATGGTTCGGGTTCGGGTTCGGGTTCGCTCCGTTAAAACGGATTGAAAAGGGATTTGGATCCTCTCCGGTCTAAGGTTTGAACTCTTACCGGTGATAATAGTTAATTCTTACCGATAACAATTAGTTCTACAATGAATTCAAATCATTCATTGCAGCAAATGAACGGTTCAGATTTGAACTTGTACACATATTCTTTTTTAATTTTGCAAATTTTGTTAGACTTTCAAATTTAAACAAATTCTCGACAACTCGTATGGTATAACCTTTGTTTGCCTCCAATAACAACGGGAGAAAATGAAAACTTCTTATCAGACTGTTACTTCCATTTTCCACTAGGTTGGTGGTACTCTTCTATTGCTCCGCTCTAAGAAGTAGCTAAATCACATAATGTGTGTACGCTTGCGGGAGTGCGAGCATGAGCATTAAAGAGTCTTTTAATTCTTGAGTGGTGTAGACACAATCTACTACAAAGAGTCTTTCAGGATGGCAGCACGAATCCTGAAACGCGTAACTTGATTCGGGTGTTAGGTTTTTTTTTATCAGTGTGAATTTTCTATTGTGCAAAGGAGCGCGATTGGGGTGGCGCGTTCTTTGGCTTTGAGAGGTAATAGTGGTCTGGGTATTTTGTATCCGGGAATGTTACCCTCCTTTGTGACTTTCTAGTCCTTTAATTAAGAACGGATGCTACCTTTAGATAATTATCTTATGTATCTACGTTTTATATCAATAAAACTATTATTACTATTAAAAATAAAAATAAAAACCTTCCCAGCTAGTCGTTTGGCTAAAAACGCATTGGAGTGAGATGGAACTTTGCATATGTTCCCTTTTGTTTGCCTTTTTGTATACCAATGCTTTCTTTTTGATGTTCATGGGATGGCTACCCCACGTTTTTGTGTAACCTACTATCTTACCTAAATAAATAAAATTGCACCTTGAGATATAATAAAAAAATAAAAGCATCTTTCATAAACATCCCAAAATACTAAAATTTGCAGGAGCGAGAATTGAAAGCACAAACACAAAATCCTATTGAAGGATTATGTGACTGAGAGTACAAGTGCGCACAGGCCGCAGCGGCGCTGGATTCATATAAAAGATAAAGAGAATTTTTTCCCTCCTAGCATTTTTTCAAAAGCAAGTGACAGAACATAGAAAAGAAGGATTTCAACACCAAAGAGAAAAGAGAAGGGGAAAAAAAAGCTAAGAGAAGAAGAGTTGCAGAACCGCTTCAGCTTGTCACACAGTTTGGATGGCCACAATCAAGCAGACACCATCCTCAGCAAACAAAAAACTCGTTCGAATGTTGGAAAATGTAGCCAAAAGCAAGGTCCATAGTTAGCTCAATCTACCGAAACAGGAACTCCAAAAACTAGTCAACAAACAGAACCCCAAAACCATAAAACAGTAACCTAAAACAAGTTCATTTCCAACAGTGTGTTTACAAATCGATCGCAACTGTGGACGACCATGTTCAATTTCAATCATAAATGAACATTGCACAGAACAAAACATTGAAAAAAAAAAAACAATTCAGCACATAGCCTCTAATTTTCTTTCTATCTGGTAATATGACACAAGCTTACCAAAGGGAAGCCCAATGATCATTGTTGTGTTTCCGGCCCAAGGATCTTCGGCTTGCGGGTGCAGCAGGCACGAAGCTAAGCCCAAACATCTCCTTGGGCGCCTCTCCCTGTTCTCTGAACCTTATCAGCTTTCCAACAATTGAAGCACTCTGTGCGGCATGGTTTATATCGTGAGCGTCACTCCACAAGCGGTTGACCAGTTGAAACCGCCTCCGCTTTGACCCCAAACCGATACCCCACATCTGGTATAGACGATTTCGCTCTGCTTCCGAGAACCTCTTCTGCATCAGCCGGCATAACATATCTCTCTCACGGCGAAGAGCCTTCAAACTGCGACTCCATAAAGAAGATGAGTTGGTGAAAAAGTAACTATTAAGGGTAAAAAACAATATGGAATTATGGATATTTCACGAAGTTTGCAGACTATGACGCACCAACAGTCCTAGCCGGCATCTAGGGGTGGAATTTCCGACCCGACACTAACCCGACACAAAGTTAGCAGGTTAAGGTCAACTATTTCTGATACAAAACATGAATATGACACGATACAATAACAAAAAAACTAAACAAGTCGGGCTAGGGTTGAGAGAATTCTAATACAAATACGAGATGACACGACACGACGCGGGGTGAGAATTTATGAGATGACACGATAACCCAACACGATATTAGCGGGTTATGGCCGGCTATTTCTAACACGGAACATGAATATGACACAACACGTTAACATGAAAAGCTAAACAGGTCGGGTTCGGATTGAGAAATTGTGACACAAACAAGACATTATACATTTCGATAATGTAAACCATAATTAGCATTATTTCAGACAACTATTTTATGGAATTCTCCGAAGAGATGTGATGTTTCTGTGGAAGAAATGTAACCCTAGTTTTGTCGGGCTCCCTACATGGGTCCACCATTGAGCATATTGATTCGACAGTATTCTTTTTCAATATCACAAAGCAACCTTTGAATACTAATGGATGCTAGAAAATCATACAATTTCAGTAACATGAGCGTATATGAAAAGACAGAGTGCAGACCTTGACGCTAACGTGAGAGTCTGACCCCCTTGCACAGCATGATTACCCTGAGAAAATGCTTCCTTGAGGAAGGAAAGTCTCCTCATCTCCACCTCCATATATATGGAATCTGTTGGGTCGCCTTTAAATAGCAGGAAGAAGTATGTCCTGTGCACCAACGAAATATTGCAAGATTTCCAAAGTTCAAGTATTGCTTTCCGCTTTATCCCAAACTCAATATTCCAAGTTGCAGGAGCTTCTGCTGTGTCCAGCATCGGATCTAATCCAACATCTTTGACGTTCTTCTCGGCCTTCGATTCTTCTCCCTGAACCAGATTGTACAAAAGAAACTCTAACTCTACTAAAGGGAGCAAGCTTCACGAAAAGAGCTACTACCATTTCAAAGTACTGAAATACACGTACATTAAAGCAATCTAATGAAATGAATCAAGAAAGCAGAATTATTTTATACGATTTAGGTAAACATGCAGTTGCACTAAATGAGCAGATGAAATTTAAAATGCTATGTGACATGTCGATATGTATAAATGTCGATATGTACAAGCCCTTAAATTGCTCTCTGTCACCTAACAAAAAATAAGAGCAATGCTAGGGTCACACCCACTTTTATCACTGTTCTTACAATCTCTATCAAAAGTCAAAAATCAAACTCAAAAGTGATGGTGGCATCCCCACTACTATTTTGTGGCTTCCACCATCACTTGTGAGAGAGAAGAATGGATTTGAGACAAGCACTTTTTCAAAAATAAGATGATTAATACTCTTTTCAAATCCATTAATAAGTTTAATCATTCAATAAGAAATATTGAAGTTCCAAGAAACAGATGAATACATATTGGATTAGTATTCTTTCAAAGACAAACGCTGATGTGTGCACCGATGAACATCTGAAGTTACATGAAAGGATAAGTGTATAAGGTGGCCAAATGCCCACTCACTAACAGAAACCAATTTAGCAGTACACTAGAAGGTTAGCAAAACTTAAATGACAGGATTAACCGGGAAACAAAGCACGGAAGAAGGACATGTTCTAACCTGACAATTAGCAAGTTGCTTTTCATAGTCAAGCTTGGCCATTTCTTTGAGTCCTGCAACAAAAGTATCAATGCTAGGAATATCCTCCTCTGTGGAATTTTTGTTCTTCTGAGCTTTTAACTCATCTACAAAAGCACTCCCCATAGAAGACTGGGAATCATTTCTCGACAACCTTGCCGCATCATAATTTAATGGCGGAACCATCCTTTGAAAGCATTCTGGTCTTCCGGGAAAGCTTCTCTCAAAACCTTCAACTGGTGTGTTCTGACTATCACCTGTCGTCTCAAAGTCTGGAAAGGATGAGCCAGCCATGAGAGTAGCTCTACAACTCCAGCTCCTATTCAACTTCTGACTTTCACACCGTGACATATTGCCTTGAGCCCAAGGAGATGGGTCTTCAGGGTAACGGCTAACAAGAGAACCAATGGTCTTTTGCACATCCTGGTGTCTCTCCTCCAGTATACCATTAGTCATGCTACTTTGGGTTTCAGTTACTTGTCTTGGTGGGGTTGATTCCAACTCGTCAATGGCCACATTGCTATGCATTCCTTCAGCATTGCCAGTTGAAAAGGCAAGGGGTTCAGAGATCTTGTCTGCTCCTGATTCATCCATCTCAATACAACGAACTTCCCGGCAAATTTCATTGGGATCTTCTCCAGTTCCTAAGTGTGCAAGAAAGAAAGAGTAAGCTTCTAAAAAAAAAATTGGACATAAGCACTAAAAAAAAATTATAGTTACAATACATATTGCACATCTTTCCACACTTTTACAAGCTTTAAAACCCTTTTTGTAAGTTTCAAAAGATGAGGTGGGCCATGGTCCCCCTCTAATTGCATTACTAATGACATGCACCGGATCGTACGAACTTACCTCTACCTGTTAGTGGGTTATTGAAAAACTCTATCTTAGAGGGCCGTGAATTCACTGAATTGCCCATTTTTCTGCCACCTATATCTTGGTAATGTGTATCATCTGTAACTGATGAGTCTGACACTGAACATTCATCTTCCCATTTGTTACCATCTTGCCATTTAGGACGATTACTAAGCCCACCCTGAAGAAATTTAAAATAACGATGGTTAGCTGTCAAAAAATCATAAGAAACGTATTATCAACTCTGCAAAAGTTACTTACCCATTCTGTCGAATCTTCATCATTTCCAACCATGAGCAACAAATCCTGAACCCGAGATTCAGCAAGTTCCCGCTGCTTAGTTTGCTCTCTCAACTCTTTCTCCAACTGTGTGACAGAAAAATCAGGGGTAAATTGGAAAACTAATAAGTAATGAGACCTTTCTGCCCAAGTCCTCGTAGTCTCAACATTAGCAGTAAATATTCTCTAATCATCTAGAATGCATTTGTGACTCTACGACACCTTTACATCAAAATACAAACAGATGAGATAGCCATAGGCCGAATCTATCATTCCAAGCTACCTTCATAAAATGAGATCCCCTACTATTATTGGCATTGTATGTGGCATTTTTTAAATAGGGGTGCTATTCCTGCTCACATAACCTTCTCGAGCTCCATTTCTGGACAAATACATTCAATGAATAAGATTGCCAGTCTAAATGCAAGTTAACCCTCTCCATCTTAACACCAAAACAAAACACACTTGAGTGTTCCAAATTCCCATACTTCACCGCTCTCCCCACAATGCACACTTCAACACTAGGTAAACTTAAAAAAGAAAAGGAATATTAAGAGGGTAAAAACCAAGACGCATGAAAAGTCCACATATGATGACACACACATAGGGAGAGATGCATCATGGTTTGAGGATGCTGGTTGGTGGAGGAAGAATAACAGGCTTGTTTGGGTCTTGAGTGAAAATAGAGGCAATTATGTAGGGTGAAGCCGCTGAAAAGGAGTGTGGACTGTGGAGGTGTGATTAGCATATTATGCAACCCAAATGAAGCGTCTGATTTTGCGAAGAGCAGTAACACACATGTCACATACTTTATATCATACAAACACAAATTTCACGAGTCCATCCTACCAGTTTGATCCACCCTTGCAAAACTTCATTCATCAAGATGCCCTTGGTTACAATATGTCCTGGCTCCTGTATTTATTGGAAGCAAAAAAACTTGCCTGACTCAACTAACTATTATTTTCTGATGACAGGCACAAGCTATGAAGCACGGATACTCTATTTGGCCTCCGTATCCCGTATCGTATCCATATCAGAAACAGATACTCTCAGATACGCTCCGGGTAAGTATCCGATACATTTTTTTTTTAAAGTATCCTACTTTTAGAATTATTTGTTGGTATCCCGATACATTTCGGATACGTGTTGGATACACTGTGGATACGTGCATGGGGTAAATATGTTATTACTTAAAATATATGGGTTAAAATTGCAATTAGGACTATATTTTTCCTTTTCCCCACCAATCGACACCAGAAACACACCGACGATATTCTCTCCCTCGTCTCTCATCTCTCTCGACAACCTTTTAAGTCTCTCGTTGTGTGTATGAATATATATATATATATATACAGTGTATATATAACTATATGTAAATATATATCTCTCTGCATGTGAAATGGAGAGCTTGCGTAATGGAAAACTTTGATCATTAATGGAATTTTAGGAATTAAAAATTATATATAATATATGTTTTATTTACTTTTATATTCAACATATCCCCGAACGTATCGTATCCTTTTTTTTGGAAAAATCACGTATCCGCATTTCCGTGTCGTATCGCATCCGTATCCGTGCTTCTTAGGGCACAGGGAAACTCGTTTCACACGTTAAAATGGAACTTTATGAAAAGCTGCAAAGTATTTGCCTCTTGAAAGTTGAGATGCACATGGAATAGTAAAGGGACATGTCTATGGATTTTTCGTGTATTTCTCCCTTAATTTCCTTCCTAATTCCATCAAATAATTCAGCATTCAGATCCAATCCCTCTTTCTCACGATTTGTCCAAATACAAGTCCTGTAGTACTATACTTTGTTGCTATGCAGCAATCAGTTCCACCAAGAAAACCAAGTGTATAATACCCCATGATTTGGTGATACACTTTAACATCTGTGAATAAAGAAATGATTTTATTGTGTGTTGTTACCTTTTCAATCTGAAGATCTTTCTTCCTCAGTAATGCTGCATAATCAGAAGTGGAAGAAGGGGCAGGGGTCCTTAACTCGCTCTCCAATCGAGCCAACTCTTTTTGCAAATGCTTCACCAAGGCCTTATCAGACATGACTACATTAACCTTTGCATTTGTGCTAACTTCTTTTGCACAAGTAGCAAACAAGAGAGTATTTCTAGACTGGTCAACATGGCTTCGTGCAGGGCTCAAAGTGCAAATGATGGCAGTTCTGGCATTGCCTCCCAAACAGGGCTGTAGAATGCGAGTTAGCTTAGAATCTCTGTAGTTCACATGTCCATGTCTCCCCTTGCTTCATTCAAAAATTGTGAAAAGTTGATGAGCTATACATTGTATAAATTATCCCTTCCACATAAAGAGCCAATTATTTTGGAAAAGAAAAGGGAGACAAAACAACAACAAAAAACACACAGGTGTCGATTCCATACTGATAAGTGGACAAGATTAACTTAGTTCTCTTGATACAACGTAGTCTTTTCTAAAGCTAAGCAGATAGCCCCTATCTATTATACATTTTCTCTGACAATTGAAGTAAAGAGCTAAAATGGTCAAAGAAAGAGGCAAGTACTAAACCTCAGCTTGCGAATAACGGTAGAAAGAGTCAGTAAACTACGGTTGATATGGCAGCCTTCTTTCAGTCTTGCTCCAACTGATAACGCCTGAGCTGCACGCTCACTTCCCGCAAGATCGACAAAATTCTGCCAAAAAAACAAATTAACTTTGCTACCATGACTCTTTGTCTGACTTTCTTCTTTTTAAGAATAACAATTATGCAGTTATATTGACTCAGAAAGTTTATATTCACAGTAAGTTGTCCCTAAAGGAAGTTGAATTGACTTATACCACACTGGCTGATAGTTTTGTTGAATTGTCCTTGCCCAAAAACTCACGAGCAGAACTTTCAATTGTCTGCAGAAAATTAATCCAAGAGAGCAAGTAAAATAAATATTCTGGAGTAACTTGGGACAAAACTTAGTTAATAACAGGAGTATCAAATTTGGAGAGGAAGGAGCAGCAGACCAATCTAAGAATTTGATGTGATCTAGAGCTTGTTTCATTCAAGGAAGTCTCCCCAATCCTTCTTTGAGCTGCAAAAAAGTAACTATATGCATGAAGAGGAGACAATTTTAAATAACCACCACAACTGCCATAAAATGCCATTTACCTTCACAAATTGATAGAAGCTCCTTGAGATGGGCCCAATCCCTCAGTGTTTCCTCCGTTATTTTCTCCACCACAGTCCCTTTCTAAGGAAATGAGAAAAGATTACAGACGTCAGTGAAAATGTAAATGCATAGTGAGTGCGTAAATGAAAAGGCATATGACAGTAACCTCTGGATCGTCTAGAACCCTTAGTGGAGTACTATCCGCACTAAGGAGATCTCTTATAGCTTCATTGTAGATCTCCATTGCACAAAACTTCAAAACAAATGCTCTTTCTTCATGCTGGGGGAACACCGAGGGAAAAGGGGAAGAAAAAGGTTTCAAATCAGAAAAAAACTGATAATGGATTATGAAAATGAAATCAAAAAGCAACACCAAATCGGCATTTCATAGTTACCCTGTGTATGTAGTCATAAATGTCTGCTACTGTGTATTCAGTTATACCAACCATGGTGTAGGTCTTTCCACTGCTTGTTTGCCCATAAGCAAAAATACTTGCTGAATGGAGAAAATGCAGAAGTGAACCAATTTTGAGGTTATAATTACCAGAAAGCAACAGCATGAAGATTATACTTACAGTTAATACCACTGACCACTGAAAGAGCAATTTCCTTTGCTCCTTCCTCATAAACCTGCCTAGTCTGGCTGTCACCACCAAATACTCTATCTACCAATATGAACAGCAATAAGAACAAGGAAGATCGGAATAAGAAAACAATATGACCAACTAAAAATAAAATTCTGTGCAGTTATGAAACATCTACTTCAACAAAATATGTGTGTTTTTGTGTGTGTATCAAAACCTGCCCAAAGGGCCTACTTTCTACAAATTGTTCGTGAATTATGAACCTCTGAGCCACTATAGATTACCCTTGTACATTTTTATCCATCAACAGCAGTCTGTTTGAAAACTTGGGTACATATTAGTTCACAAATGCTTAATCATGAGTAGAGTTTTGGAACAATTGGCATTAGTTTCCTGACAAAGGAATACAGGGAATTGAAGTGAACCAACAAATTGCATAGAGCATGTGAAAACAATACAGTTATTTTTGCACTGAAAACCAAATCCTTCACATGGACATGATCCAAATCATCCAATGTTCACTAAAGCGTATCGTGGTTGCTCTTGATACCTAGTTCAATATGCTCTAGATCAATAACCTACATCCAATCAATTTCCACACCGGTTTATCTCACATTTCAAATGCAAATAAACATGTGAACCAGAGCAAATTGGAAGATATTTAGAAATTTGTCTTACCAAATGAATAAGCAGTCGGAAACATGGACCGCTCTTGCAGGCTGTTCCGGAACAAAATGGTATTCTCATTGATGCATTCCCAATCCGCGACCTCATTCTTAGCAACCTCCTTCTCACTCAAAGGCCTCAATCTAACCAACACAAGAATCTTCTCCTCACCACCACCACTACTCACCTCCCCTTGCATCTTCTCCCACTTAGTCAACTCCTCCCCACCAATTGCCCCCATTTCTCACCCCACCTATCTCCTCCTTTTTCACAAACCTACCTCCATTAATCCAAAACATTAATACCCATAGCTGAACCAATCAAGCATGATCACTCCCCACTGTCCTTCTTTCCAACCGTGCAAAACAATTAAGACCCTAACCCAGATGGGTTGTGCTTAACTGCAACAAAAAGGTTGATTATGGATCACTAAATAACCAATGAAAGTAAACCCCATATGCAAATCATGGGTTAGTTGAGATGAAGCTACTTTTGCTTAATCTTTGGTTCAAAGCTTTCAGCAAACAAACCCTAAAAGCTTCAATTGAAGGTCAGAACACAACGGATTGCTTTCCATTACAATGGGGACCTACTACGCTTGAATGCCAAGTAACGGTGCTTTGTAGAAAACATTTTAATGGGCCGGTGAAGCTTGGAATTTTTCAGAGATTTGTGGTCCCCGTCACATTCATAGCTCATACACGTATCCACATTTATACTATATGGGTACACGTACGCTGTCCCGGCTTTAATTGGACCCCGCTCGTGGACAGTAAGATTTGTCATCACCAATGACTCATCGGGATTAGTCGAGGAGCGCGTTAGCTGATCCGGGTAGTTGAGTTATTACGAAAAAAAATGTATATATTATACATATTCATCTTGAGGATTGTTAAGACTTAAGAGAGGGTTTACCTTGTCTGTCTTTTTCATGGTCAGAAACTTCTCCTGAAAAAAAAAAAAAAAACCACAAATGTAACAGTTAAATATCCTGGAGTAAACGACAGAAATGTAAAACAAATAGATACGCAGACCTGTAAATATTTTCCACCATTTTAGTAACCGCTTGATTACGTATCTTGAATTTTTTTGCATTTAAGGAATGTTACTGTGAAATCGATCTCGATGTTTAAAATCAGAGTAAAGTATCAGCAAATTGCTGTCATAAATCCCACGGGTGCATTTTTGGTCATTGGATTGCATAAAAATTTTAAAACATAAAAATAAAAAAACATACACACACACTCTAAATCTAACGACCCAAGTCAACTCACTGAGTCTAACGACCTAAATACATCTCGGTACAGAGGTTTCTCGGTACAGAGGATCTCGGGTACAAATTTTCAGGTTAAAAAGAATTTGAAGCTTCCCCGTTTCTCTATCTCTCTAGAAAATCAAGTGGGTTTGTGTGAACTTGAAGCTTACCATAAAGGGGAGAGAGAGAGAGAGAGAGATCGATCTCAGGGATGATAAACCTTTACGCATCGAATAAAGTGCATGCGAGTATATAATAGTCTATGGAACAGTAGGAATCCGCCAAATGGTATTCTCCCACGATCTCTGTGTAATTTTTTTGAAACGAAAGTGAAATTTAGAGAGATAGACAAATGGGATCGTACCGTCTCTCTCACTCCTCTCTCTCTCTCTCTCTCTCTCTCTGGTCCTGCAAATCGGCGGAGGCCAGGGGAGAGCTTGCTGGTGCGTCAACTTCAAGTGCGACGTGATCGTTGAATTACGTTTTTGCCCCTTTGTTTTGCTTTGAATATTTGAACGGCCTGGATGTTAGGAACGAGAGTGATGGGGATTTTCTGGTCAAAATAACACCTCATATATTTTACCTCTGTTTGATCAGTACTTTTTTGAAATTGTTCAGTGCAAAACTGCCGTTACCGATTGCCCACGAGATTTGGGTTGACCCGCTTCTATAGGTGCCTCCTCATACACGTTGAGCTGCAAATAAGTCGAATCGAACTGAGCTTCAATTTTAGAATGTTCAAATTTATTTGTTAAGTTTTTAAGCTACGATGAAAATTTTAATAAGCAGAGTTTGAGGCGAGCTTGTCTATGTTCCTTTACAAGTCGAAATTTTTTTTATATCAATGCGCTCATACATGTCTAGAAGTACAAATAATTATTTTATTTTATTTTTTAAAAAGTTCACAAATATATAAAATTGTATAAATATGATAAGATTTAATACTAGATTACTCGAACTCGATTACTCAAGCGAATCTTTATCAAGTCAAGTCTTAAACAGTTTATGAACGGCTTTGTTCATTTGCAGCAGTCGTAACCCTCAAGACTCATCATTTTTGGCCCACATTAGACACATAGCAATTATTTGAACCGTTCATCTCCTATATACTATTGTATAGAAGAACACCCCTACATAAAACTTCAATGTTGGATAGCTATAAATACATGAAATGTTCATTTGAAATCAACCGGTTTAGTTTGAAACCATACTTGCAGCCCGTTTTGTAAAACAAAATGCAAACTATTCCCGCAATTATTGTTATCTGATCAAGCTGATTGATCATGGATCCGAGAACCCTACGGTGAAGGGGTGCACTACAAGGGTGTAGTGCAGTATTCCAGCCGTCCAAAAGCGTTATCAATGATCTAGATCAGTATACATGTAAGATAAGTTACTATAGTGCACCATGCACTACAAGGTCCCCGGATTCGTTTTCCACACGAATGTTCTTTCCCAAAATATCTACGACTAAATGACCCAAATCATTATTGTGGCCCCGCAGTGGAAGATAAGGGAAGAAGGAGAGGGCTTAACCCCACGAGATTTAGGAGCCCTTTCGCATAAGTTTTGTTTTCAGTATTCATCGTTTTAAAATGTTCGTTAGATTTGCTTTAGTTTTTTGTATTAACCATTTATCTTAATGAGATTAGTTTAAAATGTATAAAACTATGACCGAAAAGAAGAAGGAAATTCACTTAGATATTAAAATCATTTGAAACCCTTTTATTATTGAATTTTAGAAAATGTATTTCTTTTGTCATCTTATTTGAACTTTTTTTTCAAAAAAAAAATTGTTCATATTTTATACTTTTTCTGATTTTTCTCGTAAAGACAAGTCACTAATTAACCCACGTGAATGCATAGGATAGGGGTGGTAGATAGGGGGGGAGAAATCCGGTGTTAGTTTTTCGTTGGGATAATGACATGCATTTCCTGTTTTATGATCATCATGCAAACCACGCGAGAACAAATGGGAATGGCAAATCAGTCACATCTACTCGTTCTTGACAGAGAGATATAGAGTCCCACCTTCTCAGTAACGACCCGCGCCAGCTAATCTGCTAACTTTTAGCCTAATTAAACACGTGGTTCACATTTCCCTTGGGATTTCATCATATCTATAAAATATAGCTTCTGTCGAGATAGATGAAACCCGTTTGTAATGCGACTCTTGGGGCCCATGACATTAGATTCTATTCCTACATTTAAGTAAAAATCTGTAATGAAAAGGGAATTTATTACGGTACATTTTTTGGACAGCACTGAATTTGTAGAGAGAAAGGGGTAATTGAATAACGCAGTTAAACATAAGTCTTCTAATTAATGGACCCATTTATTTAATGGGACTAATAATTAAGGTATACTGGATTAATAATCACATGCACACGGCCAAATATCTCGTACTTTGTGAGATTTTATGTCCGTAAATATTTTAACCAAGCACTAGATATTTGATTACGCAAGTATATAGTCAAATCCGATACTCTACCTAGTAAACAAATAGACAGCATATGTAATCAATATAGTAGTAGTAAATGCTGCCGTTTGAATGTTTTATTATTATACTATGATCAAGAAAAAATAATTTTGGCGCTCCGAATTTTGTTTGTTAGTGTGCCTTGTTATGTATAAAAGACAAAATTTGTAGTATCATATTTATTTACTATCATTGTATTTCCAAAAAAAAAAAAAAAAAAACTGAAAATTTAAGATTAAAAGAAAATTGAAAAAAAAAAAATTAAATCGCAACAGTAGAACAAAAATATCACAATAAACCATAAATTAAATCCGATCGTGCATTGCGCCGTAGTAAAAACACACACTCACACAAAAATTATCAATGAATGAATGGCCGAGCCTACTTTTTGCGCACATTGTTGAACTCTTGAAATTAACCACAAAAAATTTAGCCATTGCTTTCATTTCAGGACGAGACAAAATAGTCAAACCTATAATTGGGTTGGGAAGTAGGAATGCATTTTTCTCAATTTTGAATAGAATCTGGCTTCTCAACGGTCTGTTGTTGGACTGCAGAGTGCCGTCGATCTGTGTGATTTTAGCTGTTCAAATTTTAACAAAACTCTTTTCTGAGAGAGAGTTTTTTTTTTTTTTTTTTAAAAAGCTGGACCGGTGAATAACTATAAAGTTATACTTATTTGTTTTTTTAAAGGAACAAATAAAATTGGTCCTTACAATGTTGAAAAGTTGTTACTATAACGAATTGCAGCATATATCAACAACTCCAAAATTAGGAGATTGGCTCACCACCGACTGCACCTACTTATTTCGAATGGTTTTTTTCCCCATATTTTAAAAAATATAGACTTTCAATCTGACCGAGTAAATTCTCTGGAGACCTCGAGTATGAAAACGTCGGCCTCTCTATGAACATGCGATCTCATAGATACCTAATATTATTTGATTTTTCATACTCACTTGGTCAAACCCTTGCAAGCCATTTGCCAATCAGAGTTGTTTAATTTCGGTGGATATATGATAAAAATGCGAATATATATATATGAGGAGAATATGTTGTAAAAGATTTGTTTGAGTATTTATAAAAGAAGGAATATGAACGTACATGTTTGTTTTGCTTTGGAGTGGATATATATATATATATATATATATGAGGAGAATATGTTGTAAAAGATTTGTTTGAGTATGAGCCGAGTAGTAATTTGTTCAAGCTTGGTTTGAAATCTTAACGAGCTTCAAAAAAAAAAATGTTCAAGCTTGATTTTGTTCAAGAACCAAACCCATTTTGAACAAACTTTTAACAAACGAACACAAACTTAAACTCAAGTAGTTTGGTTCCGTAAGCAACCCTAGGTGGATATAAGTAATTGGATATACTAATATTAAAACAAAAGTTTGACCTTTTCGTAATCAAAAAGCCGAAAACAAAGGCGGATATAAGCTAACAAGGATAGGGGAGGTAGCGTTACTATATCATGTCAAAATTCACCGTCTTTCTTCAGATGTCAAACACCATACCGGATACGAGTGGTTTGAGTAGTATCACCCAGCGCGAGATCATATCAGCCTTGCATGTCTCATCCCGTCGGCGAACGCGACGTTGAAAGAGAGGTACCATCAGAGAGAGAAATGTCACTAATAACGAATTGCAGCAAACATCAACAACAACAACTCCAAAATTAAATTAGGAGAGTGGCTCACCACCAACTGGACCAACTTATTCCAAATGGCTAATTTCCCACCCCAATTATTATTATTATTATTATTATTATTTTTCTCGAATACTCCTTTTCAATCCGATGGCGTGAATCATGGATCACCGTCTTAGATAGTACTAAAACTTTTATCATAAAAAAAAAGTAGGACTTAGTTAGAAAATTTGTGGACCCATGAACGAGAAAAGAAGAGAAAGCTTTCCCAGGCAGGTGATGAGCCAAAATACAAAATGAGTGCTCGTGCCGTTCTGTCGGTTGGATGCCTTCCTTTAACTACCAGAGCACCCCACGCAGTGATGATGAAGATGGAAGTGGGGGACCCAAGTGAGATATATATATAGTAGTAATTAACAATCAATCATTTCACCCAGTTTCTAGTCAGAAAGACTATTCTCACCCCGCTCTCTTCACCGCAGCGCTCAATTTTACCGTCCGTCTTGGCGACCAATAATTCGGAATTTTAACTTTTTTTCTGGAGGAGTTTTTAAAATCTAAACTGTTCAAAGCACTTTTGAACGATGACATTGAGAGCGGAGGAATAGTCTTTTTGGTTTCAATCCGATGGTGGCAAGGAAAACGAAAACAAGTGCATCACATGCAAGTACAAATTTTCGGCTTTAACTTTCACTAAGAGTTTAGTACTAATATTTGGATCGCCAGGTCCTGTTGGAATAATTGATGTATATAAGGAACGGATTACCTCAAGAATCTGTTATCGAAAACAGATTACCAATCGAAGAACAACATCTGGGTTGCGCAGGAGGAGCGGGTTGTGGCATCGGTTTTGGAAGGAAAAATGAAACAAATCCCGCTAATTATGCACACGTTTCTAATCAACCTGAAATCATACATGTTTTCTTAATCATTAAGGATTTAGTCTAACGAGGAAGGAGAGTGGGCAAGGTGAGAATCGACCTATTTCTAATGCAAGAGAGTATATGACAGCAAACCACGCGAGCTGCACCCTACTTGCAAGGAGAGATGATCGACAAATCCAACAAAAATTATTACTTCAATTAACCTATAAAAGTTGATCGTGAAGTGAACCCCACCGAGGAGGCGCAATACATCATGTTGGATCAGGTCAGTGCCGGCCCCGACGTTTGAGTTGCCCAAGCCCGACTTCAAGTTTGGTTGCCCTCTTATTATTAAGTTATAAAAAATTTAAAAAAAATTCAAGGTCACAATGTGCTTTTAGTTTGAATTCTATCAAAAAATTAAAATTAGAATGGAATTCGGGTTATGGTGCTTTATAATTTAGCATGATTCGATTCAAAGAAAAAAAAATTATGGGTTTCTATTTATTTTAACTTCCATTTTTTTATTTTGATCATGTTCTATATTTAATGATAAATTGAAAAAAGAAATATTATGGACCAACTTGAAAAAATACAAACTTGACTTTAAAAATGGTTAATTTTTTCATTGAAGTTTTTAAATTGGTGAGTTCTGTGTATATAGTATATACATATACATGTATATTTTTCATATTTGCATACATCACTATGTGAGTATGCGAATGCAAGTAGTTATTTTTTTTTTTTTTTGAGGAGTTTGACAGGCTTCTTATTTTTTAAGTATTTATTTTCTATTTTATGAGACAGGTCATTTTCACACAATACATCACATTTAATTTTAAAAATAAATACTTATTTTAGTAAGTGGAACACACTCTAATGGTTGATGTAAAAAAAGTATCTCCTAAAATAAAAAATGTACACCAACAACAACAATGCTGGACAACAGAAAGAAGAGTGCGTGCAGTGAACGAAAAGAGGAGGAGAGAGAGAGAGAGAGAGTGTGAGTGAAAAGATGGAAGTGAAACCTCAATGCAGGACACAGACGGGACTTGAACCTGGGCACAGGTGTATTTAAGTATGCCCTACCAACCATCAATCCCACAAATCCTTTATGCTATGTTTCGGCCCAAAAAAATATTTATACCTATTTAAATTGAAAATTTTTTTTTTGGGTTGCCCTAGCCCGGGGGGTTGCCCAAGCCGACGGGCTTGCGGGGCTTACCCCGGGGCCGGCCCTGGATCAGGTGCTAACCAACTCACCTAATAGAAATTGCTATTAGGGGAAGACGCAACTTAATCTTTAAAGGACAACGCAGAGTCCTGCACTTAGGGCAGACGGACATGAGGGACTTCGCAATGCTGCTCATACAGCACCGACGGGTGAAGACGGTTAGTCCTCCCAATACGCTTGCCCTGCGCCAACAAGGGGCATCTCGAGTACAGGGTGAATGCTTGCCCCCATAAAGCCAACAATCTCCCCCCATCACCAGCCTAGGACTCGAACCCGTGACCTCGCTCTGATACTACTTGTTGGATCAGGTGCTAACCAACTCACCTAAAAGCAATTACTGTTAGGGGAAGGCGCAACTTAATCTTTAAAGGGCGGCGTAGAGCCCTGCACTTAGCGGCAGACGAACATGAGGGGCTTCGCAATGCTGCCCATACAGCACTAATGGGTGAAGGCGATTAGCCCTCCCAATACATTTGCCCCACACCAGCAGGGGGCGTCTCGAATACAGGGTGGATGCTGGCCCCCGTAAAACCAACACATCCTTCCATTGTCTAGGGCACAACACGTTAATCCAAATCCAAATTGCTAATGGCATCGGGCAGATGAGGGTTTGAAATAAGGAGAGTGTAGAAAGAAAATGTTTGAGAATTTGACAAAAAAATATTTGAACTCTATCAGTTAAGAGCAAAATTAAGAAATTTACATCCGGTGATCTTGTGATTCTATGAACATGTCTGTGGAAGCATCCAACTCCAAATTAATTGGCAATGAGTAGAGGGGTCCCAGATGTTATTAAGTGATCACTCATTCCACTCTCAAGCAATGTGGGACTCTATTTTCTTAACATCCCCTTTCACGTGCAGCCGGATTTGAGGTCTGTCACGTGTGGCCACTTTTGGGTCCTATCATCGTGCAGCCTTTTTGCTGGTCTGTCATCGTGGGGTGTGGATTGTAAATTTTAAAAATGTGGGGTGAAACGGGCCCCGCTCTGATACCATATGGAAGCATCCAACTCCAAACCAATTGACAATGAGTAGAGAGGTCACAGATGTTATTAAGTGATCACCCATTCCACTGTCAAGCAATGTGGGACTCTATTTCCTTAACAATGTCAGAGAGCGCCAACGGGCTAGTAGTCTAATGACACTTCCTCACCTCTTTCATATGGATAGTGAGAGTTCGATTCCCGCCAAGAGCGCGAATGTATGGTGTGGAGGTTGATACCCTTTGAACTTATCTCAACCATATGCCGCTTAGCGGTCGAAGCCTTTTCTCCATCTATCGAGTGAAAGAAGAAATGTCAAAGATAACAAAGTAAAATGGTTGAAATTATTTGCATGACCCCACCTTGTGCCGTGATGGGAGGAGCCATTGTTATTTTGGAGGGAAGTCAAACGATGTAAAAAGAAATTTTCTCTTGAACTTTCCTCTCAAACCAAACCAAGGAAGTGAAATTTTTTGAATTTTCTCTTCCTTTGTGGTTCCCCAAACAAAGCCTAAGGATACATGAGGTATGTACTATCAATGCAACACTACTTCACCTATAACAAGGTTTGAACCTAAGACTTTTAATTGGAAGGGTCGAGCAAGTGTTATCTGGGCTAGATCTCGTAGGCTCAAACCATGGATTTATTTTTTTATTTTTTTATTTACACTTGAAATATGCAATTAAATCCTACAAATCAAGGATTGATAACTCAGTTAAATTTTCTTTCTTTTTGTTTCTTTTTTAAAGATTGGCGATGTATGAATTGAGAATCAAAAAAATACTAGTTTTTGAGATATATATATATATGTTTGACTTGATAAAGATAGGGCTCGCCGCTCGTGTAAACCGTTTTAAAATTACAGTATTAGTAATACCTAAGACCAACTCTTTCATATCAATTAAAAGATCGATTACGCACAAAGATTTTCTTTAGAAATATGCAATTAAACCCGTCAAACTATGAGATTGATTACGCACAAAAAATCTTCTTGCAATAGTGCAATTAAAATAGGAAATTAATTATTAAGAAAATTGGGAGTATCTTATATCAACATTTTCAACAGAATAAGGAATGGCTAACGAATAGATACTTTTGAAATGTTTTATAATATTAACATGTCAACAAAATAAGGTTCATGTCATGTTGCTCTCGTTACTCTCCTCACGAAAGTCGTCCTAAGTACGTTAGTAAACGGTTCAGATCTCATCTCGCCACCTTGTAACATTTGAATCGAGATGAGATCTGGACCGTTAGATTGCCGAACAGACAACTCAAATGGTGCAGTGCACAACACCATTCCCTGGCCTATTCAATAAAAAAAAAAAGACATATGAACCAAACATAATCTTTAGTCAAGCGACAAGGATGTTTTATGCGAATCCATAGTGTCTTGTTGTTCACAAATTGTTTGACCTACTACATGAGATCTGGACCGTTAGATTGCCGAACAGACAACTCAGATGGTGCAGTGCACAACACCATTCCCTGGCCGATTCAATAAAAAAAAAGACATATGAACCAAACATAATCTTTAGTCAAGCGACAAGGATGTTTTATGCGAATCCATAGTGTCTTGTTGTTCACAAATTGTTTGACCTACTACAAGCTCAGAGGATAGTAGTGTTTTCTACTATGTTCGTTAGGAGGTTTTTTCTCCTCAATATTGTATGCATCAATGATGGGTTGGAGAGATCTTAATAGGTCAAGAATTAAAGGGGGTTCGAAGTCCCTCCATGGTCCAGGATTCAAACTCCAGACTCACCCCTTGACCAGATGGGTTAAGGGACTACATTAGTATTTTTTTGGAGTTAACCTTGGTGAAAATTTAAAGAATTGGGGTAGCAAACAAATTTCTGCTTACAAAACCAATTAAAAGTACTAGTAAAACATAATCATTTATTGTGTTAGTTTTTTCTTTTTTTCAACAATCAAACGGGGATAATAATAATAATAATAAAAAGCGATATAAAACAATTTTTGAGGGAGACAATTTAAAAGACTTTTTTTAGAGTCGTACTACTGAATTGTAATGATCTGCGTCAGCTGACCTGCTGACTCTTCACCTAACCACGTAGCTCGAAAGATTAACTTCAGGTTATATAAGTAGTTCAACTCGTCCCCTTATATTTTATTTCTATTTTAGTTTGCCCACCAATGTGAGAGACTTCCTTGTAGATGGGATCTCAAACGAATCCAGTCAATAAGTATTGTATTTTTACGTAAAACAAAATTTGAATATTTCACCTTTCAAAAGATTTCAATTCATTTTTTTTTTATTAAGAATTCAAATATTGAAATGCAGAACAATTTTATTGTGTAAAATGGGACGAGGGAGAATCGCTTCCAAATGGAATCCCGAAGCATTCAATACGGAAAATCTAGGAACACACCTTCCGGACCCAGCTCTAGATCCAACTCTAAATACAGTTGCGTCCGGAGTAATATTTTAAAGTCTTGCTTGTAGAGTCATATCCACGCACAGGGTTTGACGAGCGCGCCGCTCTGTCTTTTGTTTTGTTCAAGGGGTTTTTCATAGTTTTGGATTTACTTCCTGATATACATTAGTAATAATTAAAGTAAATGACCACTTTGGTTGTTAATCATGGTTTGTTTAGCTGTTTAATCTAAACCAGTACTTTGCCCATAATATAATGATCATAAACGGTTCAACCCCACCACCCACCAAACATAATTTTACCAACCGCTTGGAAGTTGGAATGGTTAATTAGGTGGTGGTGGGAGGGTTGGGCTAAACCAGTTAAATTCAACTGCCCAGTTGATTATATAAAGCATAAAAGTACTGGTGGGAATACACAGATCGGACACTCCAACAAAAAGAATTTATAAGTGCATAGATGCGCCGCCCTACAGAATGAGGACAAAACCCCCCGAAGAGAGGACATTATTAAAACGAATAACAAAATAAAAGATGCATCTCCGAGACATCCACCGCCACTCTTTCGCAACCACTTTGATAGACTCGTAACCACCACCTCTGGTTCACAAAATAGGAACACGTCGTTGGGAGGTGGTTGCCCAGCAAATAGAATATTTAGATTAATGATTTTCTAAAATATTTTAAGAGGCTTCTCATTTTATTGTGTGTTTTTTTTTTTCGCTAAAAAAAAGTGCAAATATGGTACTTTGTCACTTTTACTGGGGGAGTATTGATTAATCACACCACACCATTATTTGTTGGGAGCTATACCTCACCTATGTCGAAACCGAAGCTAAAGACCCACCAAATACGAGTGATGTTAAGAGTATGTTTAATCTTAAGTCACATTATAGAACCAACCGTGCTAGCCGATTTCAACAACAGGCCTTCCATCTCGATGTCAAATCTGCAAGAAGATTGGCCATATAGCAGCCAACTCTGACTTTCGTTGCAGTCATGACGATCGTGAATCTTTGTGTGTGCATGTGTGAGAGCGCGAGAATCTAAATGTCTTTGAATCACATCTCAAACTACTATAATCTGCGAGAGCGAAAATGGAGAAAGCGAACGCAATACGAGAATCGAGAGCAATAGTGCATGACATTTTAAAGAATTATGTGACTAAAAATTTTTGCCCCATTGATGGGTTGACTTAAACATGGGCTTAATCCAACCACTGAACCAACCCTTCATTCATGTAGTATTTTAAGAGGTTGGTTGTGGAGAAGGAATATATAAGATCTAACCAATGAATTTCACCTTATTTTGACTTGTTAATTTCTTTACTCTATTTTCCTTCTAAAAAGAATCAGTGCAGGAATCTTTGATTCAAATACAACCCGAACATTCAGTAATACTAATTTTATCATGGATTGTAGTTTTATTTTTTATTTTTTTACTTAAAATGAGAGTGCAAGTACAGTACCCCGTTAGTTCCGCCATGAAATATTGCCCCGTCACACCACGCTACTAGCTTTAGAGGACTCCACCACATCTGTGTTAATTAGGACAAAACCGAGTCCCACGACGTGCGAGTCGTGTTTGGTGTGTGTTCAACCCCAACAAAGGGGCCACAAGGACTCGCGGATCGGAGCATTGTCCAACCAGGTTCGATTGCCAACCACTGAACCAACCCCTGGTTCGTATTGTTGTTTTCCTTTCAATTACTCAAACTTCCCCCAATATAGTTTTGTGAAAGTAATATAATATAATGACCCATTAACCTACAACTTGTTTAATTAAATCTTAGAAAATACATCTAATCAATTCCTTGCTTTCCTTGAGTGGCTATTGAAAGGTTTTTATCAAAAGTGGAAGCCATTATGTGCGAATTTGAATAACATCTAAATGATCTAATCAAAGAAAACAATCGCAGATCGAAGACACGTATTCAATAAGTTCTTACGAAAATATTCAATGGATTTATTAACTCTTCAGTTTAGCTCCTGTTTCACATATGGTTTTTTTTTTTTTTTTTTTTTTTTTTGGGGGGGGGGGGGGGGGGGGTTGTTCCTTATTTAATTTTTTTTTCACAATTGGTTTTTTACATCAATTTTTTTTATTATTGATTATTGGTTCATTTTATTGAGTGGAATCGGAAAAGTAAAAAATTATGACTTTTACCTAATTATTCTTGGAAATATGCAAGATAAAGCCAAAAAAACTGGGATTTATCTTGGATAATTTAGTCATAATTTTTTACTTTTCAGATTCCTCTCGTGGAGACTTACCAATTATCCACAAAATTTGACGCAAAAACGAACAAACGAGAAAAAATTTGAATAAGGGAAAAAAATAAAAAATCTCCAAAAAAAGCTATGTGAAACAGGAGAAATTATTCATTGCCCCAGAGGCAGGGGTGACGTGGTGCCCCTCGGCACGATCCGAGCCGTCCGTTCGGGTACCGAATGGACAGGATTGAAACACTCTCTCTCCCCCTTTCTCTCTCCCCTTTCTCTCACTAAATCTGAGCCGTCCGGATACCGAACGGACGGCTCGGATGTGTTGGGGCAGCGCTAGCTGTTGCCTCTGAGGCAACTAATAATTTCTCGTGAAACAGCCGCCAAGCGCCGATTTGTTCATAATTTATTTTGGTATTTTTTCGTAACATTTTGTTTAGCTTTTTGTCATAATTTTTGGGGTTTTTTTTTTTTTTTTTTTGAACAGGACTTCATTTCATTCATTCATAAGAGGGAGCATCATTACATAGAATAGACAACAAAATTGCAGGGGGAGAAGCCACCCAATTAAGACCTAAGCTAGAGGCTTGAGAGGAGGCAATCCAGTGAGCAGCCTCAAAATTTTTGGGATTAATCGTTCGTCTCAATGAGACGAATCAGAAAAGCATAAAAATATAAACCGATGTTGGAAAAGTTCTTATAAGACAACACTTTAGACAAAAAAATGAGACAACTGTTTGATATTTTTTCCGTCTTTAGTGAACCTTTTTTCTTCCTTTTGGTCATAATTCTTACTTTTTAGACTCCTATCTTTGAGACGAACGATTAATCCAAAAAGTATAACGCAAATCTAACAAAACAAGACAAACAAAATACACAAAAAAATTAAAAAAAAAATTGTTTACAAGAACCCACGCCTCGTATACTCAGAGGTCAATTAATTGTCAATTCTTGCCAAATTATTACTCATGTGTAAGAATCTTTATACTTTGGTATGAAACTTTTTTGTTGGGCTATTTTATATTCGACTTGATTTAGTTATTGTTGCTTGCATAATTGATGTAGTGTCCGTCATTATAACTCTTTCAATGTATTCTCCTACCGGTTGATGTGAAAAACAAACGAACACCCAAACATAGAGGATAATACGCAAATGTAGCAAAGGTGCTTGATGGGTAACCACACACACGTGGCACTCCATCGGCGATTCAGACTGTCCAAACGTGTTTTGGACGTGATACCTGCTCGGCAAAAAAAAAAAAAAAAAAACTTTGCCAACGATGGAAATGGTTAGCGCCGGCGGATCCGACACATCCAATGTTTGTATATCCGTATCTATATCGTATGTCACATCTTGTAGGTATTTGAATTTTTTGTTGGTTTATTAATAATTGCCAGCAACTTAGGTCCCATGCCAGAACTCAAAAGAAATTCTTATTTTTTAAGAAAGTAATTTCAAGTTCAAAAATTATAGGTTTATTGAAATCTAAAAATATACAAATATGGATCTTGTTTAAAAGATCTCGATTGATGCAAAAAAAAATTAAAAAATTAATTATCATTTATATTATTTTCGAGTTTAAAAATGTGAAATAAGCTGTTTATTTTTAAAGAAGGCTTCTGTAACGGGGCCTTAAGCCCACTGGACTGTCTTTGTGAATGTAAATCATTTTTTTTTTTTTTTTATCGGAGTAGTGATTTTCACACTTTCCATTTTTATTATAACGCTTCTTTTTTGTCTCGTTGTGATGTTACTTTACAATGTTGTCCTTCCAAATGTTCAATGTTATATGAGAAAATATTCACAGATGGTTTTCAAGTCGAGTTTTAGAATGTTCAAGGTTATATTCGAAAATATTTATGATAAGCATTCGCGCGTGCACACACAAACCATATATGTTCGCGAGCCTGGTCGAGCCAAATGTTTTCATGTTTAGATTCAGCAATTTAATAAACGAGTCTAAAAATGAGGCTTGGTTCGGTTTGTTGTACCCCGAATTGCACTCGAACAAATCTTTACCACGTCGAGCCTCAAACAATTCACAGACAGTTTGGTTCATTTACAGCCATAAACAAACCCCTGCTGTTTCTTGAATATACAAAACTAATTACATTCATAATTCTCGGGTTTTCCTGTATTTTCTCCACGAACAGGATTTTGGTAAAAAAATATTTGGAATTCTTGGGCCGTGTGGTAATGGGCCTTGGGCCGTGTATATTGATTTGGCGAACCAAGTTATTAATGGGCTTCCATGGGTGAATTTCAGCAAAACATGAATTGGGCATTGCCTATACCCACCCAAAGTTGGCCCATACACAATTGACCCATTTACCTGTATGGAGTAGGGCCAAAATGGACACTTGTAGCAGAACTGGTGAGCTAAAGTTTTTTTTTTTTTCAATCGTCATACATCAGCGGGGGTTAGTGGGGGTGTTAGATTTAGCACAGAGTACAGAAGCTATCCATAGCTTGGGAACCCAAGGGTATTGCTCCAATAAGGAGTCGAACCCAGGACCTCCCGCAAAGGGGAGAAATGACATACCAACTGCACTAGGCAGTGGTTGTCGGTGAGCTAAACCTTAAGGTGCGGCCACTTCTCAAGGTGAACTAAAATTATGCTGGATTTTTACCTTTTTTTTGGGTCAATTGATAGATTCGATCATCTTTTACATCATATATTAAATACATAGTATAAGTCCGGGACACTACATCAATTGTAAGAGTTCACGAGATAACAAAGCTAAACAACTCAATTAATACAAGAAATAAGCCCATTATAAGGTAGAAATAAAAAAAGAAAGGAAAACCCCTCTAAAAAAATAACACCCCACACGCAGATGGGGAGACGCGAACTCCTGACCTCCTACTGAGGTGCAAAAATCCTGCCAAGCTGAGTTAGCCCCAATTGGTTATGCTGGATTTTACTTTGATGATCAGAAATATTGATTTGTTAACCATTAGTCTAACCACGTGACTCAAAGATTAATCCTACGTTATATAGTACCTAGTCGTGGTATGTTATATACTGCTTTTTTTTTTTTTTTTTACTTTTAATTGCCCACTGATGTGGGACTAGGGTGGGATCTCACAAAATTGGATAATGTGATTAAGCATTTATAGACGTGTAATTGAGATATCTTTTCAGGAAACGATGAAAAGGTTTTAAAACGCTATTAAATGGCTTTGGATATCGAGGTGAGACTTAGTTATTGAAAACAAAATATCGATCTTTGATAGGCGTGTAGTTGCGTGAGCTAGTTGACTCAACTATATAAAGAGCAATAACTGTTTGAGTATCTCAGCCACACGTAAGATACCTTGGAATCAAATTTTCAAGGGTTTCGAACAAAAATCACAGCAATTTTTGAAATTGCATTTTCGAATTCAAGTTCAAGCCTTGGAATCGAATTCTCAAGATTTTCAAATAAATAAATAAAAATTTAAATCGTAAACAAATACTAAAATTTCCAGGTTTTATTAGTTGGATTTCACCGACTAATTCGCAGCCACGAGATTCGAAAGGGACTCGTACCTAATGAAAGCAACCCTCAATCCATTACCAACCACCAAATCTTCTCAGTGTTCGTATCTATATATCCATCTTTGAGGCCAAAATCATTTTTTATAGTGCTCACAAAAAGAAATCTACTATTCTTTTTGGCCCACCGCTTTGGAGCAAGACTCGAGGATGACAGAGGTGTTTTTACCTTTACGAGTTCGCAGATTCGACTCTTTCTTCGTGTTGAGAAGTTCTCGCTCTTTCTTCGCGTTGAGAATTTCGAGAACGTTGGAGATTTTTCTAATCGTCAACTTCAAAGCTTTAGAACGAGTCGAAAGTGTGCATAATTAAAGTCTTCGGATACCCGAATATCCAAAAAAAAAAAAAAAAAAAGGTCCCCTGAAATAATTTCAGATGTACATTTGAATGCTGAAGTTGTACCATTAATGTACTTTGAAGATTCAAACATCTGTTCTAATCTCCCGTCATCATCTATTTCGATCCGTTTGTTTTGGGATTTTGAGTTTGTAAATAATGAGCGTGGAGAAAAATAGAGTAATGATTAAAAATATGAGTAATGATTGGAGAGCAATAGAGATAAAAAAAAATTAGAATAATGATTAAAAAGAAATAAGATAATGATTATAATCCAAAATCTTTAACCGAACAAGTTCGTGATTTTATCTGTGGTATTCATTTATTAAGAGGGAAAGAAAGGAAGAGGATTCTCCTTAGACCGTATTATTGGGCTACACGTGGACTCTTTCCGGTCTGTTTCGAGGGTCGAACTTGTTCATTCTTTAAATCTCGTAGAGAACGTCAATCGTTCGAAAATTCATGTCAGTATCTCGAACAGAATAAACCTGCGAATTGGATCGAAACCCAATTTTCTCAATACCAACGTATTTCGATCACGTACTTGCCAACACAAATCAATACGATCTTAAACAGACATGTAAATAATTTCGATCGTCAAAGTAGGTCCCGGAAATACTCACAGTGGCCATGACAGCTCCATCCATTCCCCTAAAAAAATATTGATGCTAATTTCCTTGGTAATGAAACGATAACATCCCGTGTATTTCATCAATTTAAAAAAAAAAAATGGATAAATAAAATAGTAGAAAAAGATTTGATAGAGAAAGACGAAGCAGCTTCCACCGCGAAATAGCCAACCACGTGGAAACCATATATACAGGGGGGAAAATTATTAGGAGCTCCTGGACTAGCGTCACGTAATCTTAGGAGGCATTTTTTCCACCACACATTTATGTAGGTTTTGTCACGGAATTTGCGACTCAAACACGAATATAGGGTGACGAAGAGTCTTGGAACATCACACATAAAGAGATTTAGACTGTGTTCGCCTGGGTCTCTAGACTGCCGAGCAGTATCTTTCGCAAAGCGATGTCGAGTGACCGATTCCGCTGTTCATATGGGAACATACAGTTCGGATTGAATATGAGTACATACAAATCTGAACTGTCCATTACTCGGTTAGGATTCAAGCCACAGATTGCCGAGACGAACGGCCGAATCGACCGCTCTGCACCTTCTTTGCGAGGTGTAAACTGGTCCGAACACCTATTTAAAAAACAAAACAAAACCTTGCACCACACACGCATCACAGTGACCACACATAGTGGAGGAGTCCATATGTACGTTGACTTGGTTTTGGATTCACGAGAATTCCTATTCCTAGACCACGACGCGGCTACACGTGGCGGGTACGTTTAAAGTCGTGTGCACCGTCGAGCACCAGAAATTCCCTCCTGTCCTTGTGTCGTTTACCTTTCCCTCTTTTCTCTTCTCCAAGCTTCTCCTCGCAGTTGTTGGCGACCAAGGGGTCTTTCTCCTCTGTGCTGCCTCCCCACGACAAGACCCCCCAGAAGACTTCTTCTTCGTCTCTCTCTCTCTCTCTCACTCTCTCTCATTCTTCTCTCTATACAAACATCTGAGCAGGATACGGATGCACGATTGTATCGACAAGCTACTGAATTCTGATCGAATCGGACACTTGAAGATGGATTTGGCGAAGAGAGATGAGTGAGGAGAGAGAGAGACACACACACAGTCAGAGTAAAAGTTTGAAATTATGCGAACTCTCTGCGACGTCTGTGAGAGCGCCGCCGCGATCCTCTTCTGCGCCGCGGACGAGGCCGCTCTTTGCCATTCCTGCGACGAGAAGGTATCCCAAACTCGATCGAATCCTTTGACTCGTATGTGTATATATACATACTATATTTATTTACTTGTGTATACGAAGCGTAGTTGTCTAGTAGGTAAGATAATGCGCTCGTGGGAGCAAGAGTGCGAGGGCCAGAGTCTATTGAAATTATTCCGAATTTCGTGAGAGCTAGAATCGAGGGTGCGAGCGGAGGGCTTAGTGTAGTGTTCTAAAATTGTACGCCTAGTCCCTACCTAGGCACTAGGAGTTGGTCCAACGCCTAGATCATGCAGCCGACTAGTCTGCGCCTAGTCCCTGCCCAAGCGCTAGGCTGCCAATTAGTCGGCGCCTAGGCACCCCTTTTCTGCTTGACTAGCGCCTAGCAATTTTTATAACATTGGCCGTAGTGTAGGTGTAGATACGGCCTAGTTATTATCTTAGATGATATAGGAAATGGTTTGCAGTGTATTGGTAACATTTATCATTGAGCAAAACTGGAATGGATCTATGAGTGTTCGTAGTGAAGTCGTGAATTGGAAGATGAACTGTGTTGACTTTTCCTCGTGTTGCTGTTTAAAGATAGTGGTAGAAGAAAGTGAGAACATTGGTTCCTTAGGCGCAGATTTCTAGGAGCGGTGGAGAAGCAATTAGCTAGTTTGCAAGTTTTGGGATTTTTTTTTTACTTTTTAGTTTATAACTCAGGTGTCCGGACCAGCTTACGCGCACCTCCACTAATCCATATCCATATGGACTGGCCCCACAAGTGTTGATTACATTAACACCTGAGAGGTTTCGAATCTTGACCTTAGGACGGAGCAAACCTCTTAGTCTCGGGCCTCGACTGCAAGGCCAACCCATTGGGGTTATGTTGGGAAAATTTTCCATTGGTGCAAAGTCATTGCATGGTTTTTCGCCTTGGATGTATGCAAATGTGAAATGTTACTTCAGTTGATGCAGCTTGCATCAACTGTTTTAACTTTTTGTGGTATATATTTTGTCCATGTATTTTGTCTCACTGTGTGGTGTGCCTGCAATTGCCTTCTCTCCCTCAGTGTTCACGCACGAGCATACACAACTCAATTTTGAAGTTCCATCACAAGTCTTACCATTCAGTTAAATGTGGACTACTATGAATGTTCATTCATGTTTTCTCATGCTTGTGTTTGTTAGTTGAAACCATGTTCTTGTTAGTTCTCCATCCTGTCCGTGAATCACTTTCAATTGCTGTCAAATTCCTGCCAAAGGTCAATTCCTTGGTCTTGGTTGCATGTGGTTTGGAAAACATGGACACAGACACCTCTGTACAAATAACAAGATACATTATAGCAAGGATCTGCCTAAGGTTGGAAGACCCATTTCGCCTTTTCTGTGGAGGATTTTGCCATGAGATTAAAGATGGTAGCTGGTAGCTTGATGAGACTAACTTTATTAATGTTCTGTGGTTGTAAGATGAATATCCGGTCTATGAATCAGTAATTAATTATTGCTAGTAATGACTTCCATAATCGGAATGATTCGTATGAAGGCACAACAAGGAGGAAAATCTGGGTATTTCTATTTCCACTTGGGCATATAATTCATGTCATAGGTACATACTTAAGTATGTGACTATTGACTACTCTACTCACTGCTACTTTCATAATGCTTTCGTAATTTTGCTTTCTAAGTGAAGGTTTGAGACTGGTATTTTCATAAAAAGATTTATGACTATTAAGTAGCATAGTGTTATATTTCTTCCACAAGGATCTATTTCCTAAATTTTGAGGGATTACCACTTCTGGCGCGTCCCACTCCCCCAAATGTGTTATGACCCTTGTTTTCATTCTAGTCCAGCCACTGTCTTCTGTGATTAATCAAAGTCAGAACTCAATGTCTATCATTTGTCAGTCATATGTTCTGAGTTTCAAAGAAGATTTGATCATTGTGCAGGATTAGGGCGTTTGACGTGGAAGATGTGTGGGAAATTTGTCTGGGAGCGTGTGAGGAGGATTGTCATCGACATGATTACTTATTATGAGCGTCCTTGATTTTGAGCTCATAAAGGAAGTGGTAAGACTAGGCGAGACTGGGTTAGAAATGAAACGGTTCGTGAGATAGTAGGTGTAGCACCTATAGAAGAAAAGTTGAGGGAGAATAGGTTAAGGTGGTTTGGGCATGTCTACCGTAGACCAGGAGATGCAATAGTAAAGAGAGCGGATAGGATAGCTTGGGGTAGCAATGCTACGGGGAGGGGTAGACCTAAATTGACATTAGATGCTGTGGTGCGCAAAGATTTGAGTCTAATAGGTTTGTGCGAACAAGGGGCCCTCGACAGAGCTCAATGGAGAAAACGGATTCATGTAGCCGACCCCAAGTGATTGGGACATAAGGCTCGGATTGGTTTGGTTTGGTTTGGTAAAGGAAGTGCTTATTATAAGTGCCCTTCTCCCTAGTACCATTACTAAGTTTTAGCTTTTCTTTAAATGCCACCTAGTCTATGCTCTACATACTCTTCCCTGTAAGTATCCTTAATGTGGGTGAGGCCATGGGTTTTCTTATCAATTTTGAGCTCTAGGCTTTGAAGCTTGTGCTTGCAACCACAGGGAATGCAATGGAGCTAGGTGGAGGTTTGTTTTATGAAGGGTTTTGGCTTTAGGACGGCCGACCTTTAGAGTTTGTTTGGTTTGGGCTATCACTAAACGCTAGTTTAAACTAGAAATGATTTAAAAGAAAGTTGTCTAGGGGTTCAACCCATCCACAACTTAAGTTATTCAATTGTTCTCAAAGATAACTCAAGTGAGAAACAAGCTCACCATCCTCTCATTCAGAGGATTTAACAATGAAATTCATATTGTCATATAAAATGATGTTTGGAAGTGGAGTGAATTCTTTGAGACATTTTATCAAACGCTTAGAGTGACCTTGTTCTAAGCATTGTGTGTGCCAAGTAATTGGTCTACACACAACCAAAGAGATTAACAACCCTAGCTTTGTATCAAAAGATAAGAGCTCAACAAGTTCTTTGAGGCATTTTATCAAACACTTAGAGTGACATGGATCAAAGTATTATGTGTGCTAATGTTATTGTCTACACATAAGCAAAGATTTAACAACCTTAGTTTTGGATAAAAAATGTAAGAACTTCATCCATTCACAAACAAGTTTGATATTCATTTTGAGAAGATATTGAACAACCACCACCTAGGTCATAGGATAAAGATCACCTCATGACCAAGCCCTAGGAGGCTACCCTTCCATGGGAAGTGAAATCAACTAGAAAAGGGAAGAGACAACACAACACAATACATAAAGATAAAACACGAAATTAAAGTAAAACCATGATTGAACTGAAGAGTACTTGTATGATTTAAAGGAAAATGCAAGAGAAAACTAGAAATCAAAGTTCAAACCATGGAGGTTTGAGAGCTAAACCTAAGAGGGAGAAACTAAAATCTGGGGGATGACCTAAAATCTGGGGATATCTTCTATTTACATACCCTTAAAATGTTGAACAAAAAGTCTAAAATGCCCCCAAGTCACAACAGGATCAGGCACAAAATCTGCAGAATTTTTCCGGCTGGTACCTACCAAAACTGTTTCCTGAGCTTTTGATCAATTGGTACCTGTACCAAGGTAAAGTGTGGTGCCGGTACCAAAATTGGTACCTATACCACACAAAACCCTTTTCCTTTTCTCTTGACCCTTGGTCATCCTGAGTGCCCTTTCATGCTTCTTCAAATGACTTTTTGGACTTGAGAGGGGACTTCATTGGTGCCTCGAGACCTCAGCTATTCCCGGGAGCTATCCACAACTTCCAAGTACACCTTACTTCCATGATTAACCTGTAAACGTTAAAAACACACATTTCGTGCAATATCAATATAATCAAGCGAGGATAAGCGTGTACCCATTTATTTACACTATTGTGGGCTTATCAATTGTTTCAACTCGCCTCATACTCGTTACGTGTTTTAGATGTGAGTGAAATCTCATGCAACTCAACTCCAGAGTCTCAGTGTGCGATGCCTTCTACAAACTCCTGCAAAAAAAAAAGGGGGGGAGATTGTTGTTCTCAATCGAAACACAATGGGATATGGAATTGAGATTTGAGACTTGTTGGTGGAAATGAAAAGACTTTACTGTACCATATGCCTGGTGCAGGAGACACATAGGGCCTCTCAACTAGTTTAGAAAACATTCCATCCCCCCCCCCCAAGAATCGATAGCAAGACACGTAATACAAAATGCTATTTATGTGTGATGGCATGATAGTTATGGTTTATGCCTTGACAAATCATTGTCAAATATATTCCACTGCGACTAGCTTAATTGTGGAAGATATTGTCACCGCTTTATTCACTTGTATTTTTTTAATCACCCCAAGTGTTAGGAAATTCTTTGCAAAGTGTTCACAATTGCTTTCCTCACAAGGTTCTCCATGGTGGTTTGCTTCCCATTGAAACCTGTGAAGTTGTATCGTTTAGACTTTAGTTGTTGGCATTGCAGGTACATATGTGTAATAAACTTGCCAGTCGGCATGTGCGGGTTGGGCTTGCTGAGCCTAGTGTTGTTCCCCGGTGTGATATATGTGAAAATGCACCCGGTATGTCGTCTTCTTTCGCTTTCCTCTTTCGCTTCAACGTTTTATGTATGGTATTCTTTATTAAGGTCAGCAATTTTCCTCTTCCTTTTATGTAGCTTTCTTTTACTGTGAGATAGATGGTAGTTCCCTTTGCCTGCAATGTGATATGATTGTACATGTTGGAGGTAAAAGAACCCACGGAAGATACCTGGTACTCAGGCAACGAGTTGAGGTTTGTGATTGCATAATTGTTCATGTTTTTCTTGTGGTGTTGCGTATAACTGTGATAATGCCTCCTGTAATTTGGATTATCCTTGGACGTGCCGTGTAGTTCCCAGGGGATAAACCCGGCCGCATTGATGAGCCAGGTTTGCAACCCGCTGAACTGGGTGAAATGAGGAGAAATCAGCCCCATAAGCCTAGGATGACTGAGAACCATCAAAATCACGCAGCGTCTAGCGTTGTGATGTTAGAGGCTAATACGGATGGTGGCAGCAAAATGGACACTAAAATGATTGATCTAAATTCTAATCCCCAGCGTATGCATGGGCAGTCTTCAAATAATCAGGTAGACATTACTCCAATATCCACTTTTTTCCATTTTTCTTTGGTATAGGATTCCGTTTGGGTGCTCACCTTTTGATTGGGCTTTTTGCTTGAAATATGAGCACTAGAGTTTTGATTGAATGGCCTAGTGATTTGATTAGTATAATACTGCTTCTATATTTAAGGAACAAGGGATGGATGGTCTAAACGGGGACAATCATGAATCTGCAAGTGTGGTTCCTGTTGGACCATTTAAAAGAGAGTTTGAAAAGTGATTCAGGTATATTCTATTTCTAAATAGTACTACTGTTGTTTTCCTTCTGATTTCTCCTTTTCTTGCCTTGTTGATTATTTATATGGTCTTGCATACGTGTTATTAAGTATTAACTTTACCTTGTGTGGCCTCGTGTTGGTTCGGCTTAACAGTTGGAAATTGTTCATTGCTGCTCTGTCCAAAGAATGCTAGTGGACTATTTCTATTTTGATTTTTGGCAACATGTCAGGCTCTATACTTGCACGGCAATAGAAAGGGCAAGGTGGAAAATGCATGGGATGTGATTCTAAGGTTATATCTGAGGTGCAAAAGGATTGATATGTTCCAATGTCAAGAAGCCTCGTAAATTTCCCATTTTTTTTCCTGAGTCACTTTGTTAACTAGAGATGAAATGGTATCAAAGGAACCTATAAGGCATTAGACAATACATAATTGCTAGAGATGAAATGGTATCAAAGGAACCTATAAGGCATTAGACAATACGTAATTGTTACGATATCATTGTTGGAGTTTTGTTGACATTTTCTTCAAAAGTTGGTGTTAATTTGTTAATTTTTGTACTTGTGTTGCTGTTTTTCGTTTCTCAACCCATCATTTTGCGCATTTCATTCCAACATTGAGTCTTTTTATCCCACTTTGTGATGCAGATGTTCTCGCCCCCTAGAGAAGTTTCACGTCGTCATGATATTTAAGCTGTCCCTTCTGTGCATAGCGAAAGCCAGTCAGAAGAAAAATAATTTGTTACCCCTGGCCAACAGATGGAATGTTTTGTGCCTTTGGAATCAGGATTTCTGGAAGTAAAGCTAGTACAGTTTCTTACACTGTTCAATTCATGCTATTTCCTTGAAATCTTGTAATTGAATTTCTCACCTTTGTGAAGTTGAACCTGAAGGCATCCTGTAAATTAAGAGTTGGTTATGGACACCTGTAGTTCCATTTTAGGGAAAACTGAATGCACCATGAGTTTAATTTGTATTTTAGTGATCGAATTCACGTCTACTTACAAGTTTCTCCTGTGGTTTCCGAGTCTTACATGGATTAATTCCGCTGCCTGCCTGCAGTATGTTCTTTGAGATCTCGGCTCAAGATTCAGTTGTCATGTGCTTACAAGGGTATTCATGTCTTTGATATGTTTTTTGCTCATAATATCAGGGAAAAATAACGTTTTTTTTTGCTTCGTATTCTGTTTTAGGTTATGGGGTGGGTGACTGTTTAAAGTCGCGAACTAATTTCCCGGGGAAATCCAGTATCGAAGCATAGCGTTAATGAACTCGAAGTTTTTCGAGTTATGACAGTGAACACAATAACCAGAAGACTAATGATATTTGTCTCGAAACTTTTATACGTAATCTTTTACCAAAATGACGAGACAATGACGTTCTTAGAAACAAAAGACGTTTGGAAGATCGATTACTATTTTTTAGGGTGATAAGCTTACAAATCAATCACATCATCGTGTATGCGCTTCGGATATGCAAAATTTTGCCTACCTAGCAATTTACGCTGGTAGGGGTGCTTGGCAACATCTCCGGGTCTAATTTGATTGCTTTGAAAACACAGTAATTGAAGTATCTGAAGCACAACATGCCCCCGTGTCCAGGACTTAGGAGAAGGGTACTCTGCTATGTCGGCCTTATGGGACTCATCTAGGGTTCAAAAATATTATCCGAACCGATCACTTTATGGTGCTTGATTAATAGCTTTGAAAAAAATTACTCCGTAAGTTGATCGGACATTTGTAACTTAGAAAGCAAACTACATTTTGCGCAGTAAATGAATAACAAATAGAACACACACAAAAATGCACAACAATATTTTGATTTGTTTACTAGCTACTGATGTTCAATCGAATTGATCATTGTTAGAGCTGTTAAACACGTCAAGCTCTACAAAGTCAATAGTTCGGAACATGTTTTTAGCTCAGGACAAGGGCTGTATTGCCAGCAAAGCAGGCCCCGTGTCTCCTTATTACTAAACGCCTAGATGTACATGTAATGAGCAAATCAAACTCTCCATTTTCACATTCATCAAAAATGTCAGAGAAGTCTACCAAGGGTATGTTTTGTAAATCATATATGCAATATGACAAAAAATGAGTAGCTATAAGAGGCGGCCCAAGTACTAGGCCATTAAGACCATCGCCTAGGGCCTTCAATTTGGATAGACCTCACTTTTGTACATGTATTTGTTTGTACTCAATATTTGACTTTTCAAAAATTATTTCAATTGATAAAAGAAAGCCTCATGAGAGAAATTATTCAGAACCTCGTGAGAAAAATTAAAAACCCGGAGGGCAAAGGTTTCCGTTGCCGGGACTTGAACCCGGGTCTCTCGGGTGAGAGCCGAGTATCCTAACCAACTAGACTACAACGGAAGATATGTTTTTGCATTCAAATTTTACAACTATAAAACACAAAGACTCACGCCCAACCACCTGCAGGTTTCTTTATTTTTCAAAAAATGCTAGAATCACGCCCATTCACACACCCACATTCACAGGTGTGTGGGCCCTACACACATCCAGTGTGTGGAGCCAACACCTTTATGAGTGTATGGGTGTGTAAGCGAGTACGGTTGTAGTATTTTTTGTATTCTTCTCACACATCCACATTCACAAGTGTGCGGGCCCTACATACGTCAAGTGTGTGGAGTCCACACCCTTATAAGCATGGGTGTGTAAGCGAGTGTGGTGGTAGAATTAGTATTATTTTTTGTATTCTTTTCAGAGTGCATGAAATGACTGTCGGTCCACCGTAAATTTATGTTGTAATGCTTTTTCACAGGTTGGTTGATATTAGTACTTTTTACCCATTTTGTCACACTTTTCCACCTGAAAACGAATTGGGGATGGTATTCTGCTGTGGTGTGCGCCTCCGAGCCGTCGGATCGTGTATCCGACGGCTCGGATCTCTTCTCGGCAATGAACGGCTCTCAATCATTGGTTGTCGAGATGAGATCCGAGCCGTCGAACGCACGATCTGGCGGCTCGAAAGTGCGCAACACAATGCTGTGCACCTCAATGCACGGCACCAACCCGAAGTCAACTGCAAACAAAGAGTAGGTCAAGCGGTCGGGTGCTTCCTTAATCGAAATAAGGTCCTAGGTTTGAGTTTTACCATAGGGTCCCATTCCTTATCCCTTCAATTATGCTACATAAGTTTCTTGCATTTCCAAAAATAAAAATAAAAAATTAAACACATTCGACCTTAACAATTGTCCAATGTCTACAAGCCTAATTTTTGAATCTGGCATTCAACTCCCACTCCCGTCGCGTATCATTGGTCTTGTTCGTTTACCATATTTACTTTGTTTTAATTTTATTTTCCAATCATTACCCTACATCTTTATCCAATCATTACCCTATTTTTTCAATTATTAATTTCATTTATCTCTCTATCTCTCTCCACTCATTATCCCTCTCTTCAATCATTACCCTATTTCTCTCTCCACCCACTATTAAAACTAAAATACCCAAATAACTCAAACGAACATGGCCATTAATTTTTGGAAAATGGCTTATCGGCATTTCCGAAGCAAAGGTGTGAATTGTAGCCGTTTAAAAGCGTTTTGAATAGACCAAATTTGATCAGAAGTATATTACAAGTAAGATAAGTATCCGTAAATTTGAATCAGTGATTGTTGAAATTAATGGCGGTCAGACATTTCATCTATAGAAAAGCTTTTGTGATTCAATCTCGTCCATCCATCTCGAAAATTAACGGTTTAAATTTGTCAGAATACATAAAAGATTACAAGAAAAACAGGGGTATAAACGAGCTGAGCAGAACGGAGCTTTGCAATATTTGAGCTCGATTTGTTTACTAAACGAGCCTGAAACTCGAACTCAAAACTCGACTCGTTTGTAAATGAGCTGAGCTTGACTAATTTACTTACAAGCCTCTCTAAACGAGCCGAGTATTTCAAAACAAGCCGAGGCTTTTGCGAACTAAGAGTTTTAGTGTTGAGCACAAAACTTGAGCTCAAATTCAGCTCGGTTGGTTACTAAACGAATCGAGTCGAACTTTAACGAACAAAACTATTTTGACGGGAAAAAAAAAAAACGAACAGAGCCATGATCGGTTGTTTGCAACCCTGCTTGAAAACCGAAATAACTTCGTCTAGGTATAACCGGGGCCGGGCTCTTTTGTCTTTACCCTAGATTTAGACACAACAGCTGCCTTATCCACACACTCTCTCTCTCCCTCTCTCTCTCTCTCTCTCGTTGCTCTGCATCTACACAAGATCAAGGACTTCCATTACCAGGCGCCATACCAGGTTTCTCCTTCTCTCTCTCTCTCTCTCTCTAGGACGTTATTGTATTTTGATATGTGCATTCATTGACTTGACTGAATCGAAGGATTATTGACCTTGATCCGTTTTCGTATGGTGCCCTAACGATCGTTCCGTGTTAATAATCGAAGGCGTCTGAACCTACATATACCCGTGCACGTGGTTTAATTCACTGGTCGCGATCGATTTTGTGTGCAATTTTACTCGGAACTTTTAAACTAGGGTTTCCGATCGCGAGCGAGTTAGCCCTCCCCGACTCAACCCATCCGTGACCAATTTCGTATAAATCGGCCAAAAAAAGAAAGAAAGATTTTGTATGTACTGAAGTTGTTGAACCGATGGACATGCCATTATGAATTGAGCTATTTAATGACTCAGAATCACTGAATAATAACCTGTTTTAATGCTAATTATAAGTGATAAAAGAGATATTAGCGATATAGTCAGCGGAATAATCACTCCTTCGGTTGGGATCTTTCCAAAATTGCAATTGTGACAGTTAAGTTTTGGTCGATTTGACAAGCAAGTAAGACTAATAGATATATCAGATCCTTTATATTTATCCAACGAAAAGCAAAGGTGTGTGGAGTCCTTTTAATGAACGAAAGCCGAAGCATTGAAAGGCCTACTGAGCTCAAGGCATGTAATGATACAAAGCGTCGGGAGCATTGACTCAGCTAAACGAACGTGTTTGAGTTTCCTGAAGAGCAAAGGTATGTCGGATCCGTCTTATTATCCAACGAAAAGCAAAGGTATGTGTAGTCCTTTTAATGAACAAAGCCACAACATTATATGTACAAACACGATTTGAAAGAAAAACCTACAGAGCTACAAGGTATGTGGATGCCTTTCAAAATTGAGCCATTTATTGTTTTGGAATCACGGGATAATTAACTATTTTAATACTAATAAGTGATAAAGAGGTAATTACGATATAGCCAGCGGAACAATCACTCATTTGTTGAGATCTTTCCAAAATTGATATTGCGACAGCTAACGTTACAGCCAATTTCACAAGCAAGTAGACTAATAGATATATCAGATCTGTCTTATTTATCCAACGAAAAGCAAACGTATGTGGAGTCCTTTTAATGAACAGAGCCGAAGCATTAAATATACAAACCGATTTGAAAGTAAAACCCACAGGGCTCAAGGCTTGTAATGATACAGAGTGTTGGGCTCATTGACTCAGCTCAACCAATGTTTTTGAGTTGCTTGATACAGAATGTCGGGCGACATTTATGTTTTTCCCTTTGTGGAGGGTAGATTCATGAATCGGGATATGCCAATATGTGGAAGAGAGCCGCTTTGTTTTTCATGTTGAGCAATCAGGCATGGTGTTCTAAAACAAGGAATTAATTGGCGATTAATCGGTGGCAAAGCCTATCTGATTAGGTCCGACTAATGATTAATCGCCGATTACTAATTAATGTGCATCGATTAATCGCTTGTAGGTGGCCAACCGCCCGACTAGCGCTTAGAGACTTTTAGAACATTGATCAGGCATCAAGGAGGACAATGACAATCTGCTCTCTTCAGTAAAATGAAAAGATTTTTGGTACTCATTACCCATCTTGAGAGGTGTCTACAGGATGTCCAAGGTTCTACAATTGCATCACGGCTGTACTAAGCTCTGAGTATTTACTATGTAGTATACTGCGGTTGTTGATGAACATATTGATGTGTACACGTGACCCTAGTTCAGGTCCAAGTTGGTGTGATTGTGTTGAGTGAAGATTGCTGGTGAAACTTTTATCTTGAGGTGCCATTTCTATCCATAAACTCTGTAATATTTCTCTTGCCAGAGTTTGTGGAAAGTACTTAGTTGAGAAATTTGAATCCTCCATTATGATACTAAGACTGGGCTTATTGTGTGGACCAGGTCATGTTTTTCCCATTATTTTGCTTTTTGTCTGTATCATCATATTTGGATCTAGTTCTCTCTGTAGCTTTTCTCGAATTCTGTAATCCAAAGCTTCTTTCATCCCACGATTGTTTTTGTTTTCTATGGGTTTTTTGCATGGAGAAGGATGTACTGATATCGGTTGTGGCTCCATCTGGTGGATGATATCCTCGAAGTTGAAGTATGTTGTTCTATGTAGTCATAAGTATTAGCTTGATAGTTGTTTTAGGGCAGTAACTATGAGCAAGGGATGCTAAGTTCTTACCAAGGATGTAGTTGAGAAACTGGGATCTTTTCAACTCAGGGATCTCTTGCTGCTAAGAGAGTGAAATAATTGACGTGAAGTGGTTTGGTATTTGAAAGTGTCTGTCGTTTAATGTTGGGATACTGGTGTTTGTATCTGAAGAGGACTGTAGGGTTTCTTGTGGACTCATGGATTTGGTTGGCTGTGGTTGTGTTGTGGACAGGGAGGCATCGGCTGTGGTGGTGGTGGGTGGTGTTTTTTTGCAGATTGGTGACGCTTGTTTCTATTGGACTGGTTTAACATGAGTTCAGACAGCATGAGTAGGAGCAGGAGCCGGAGCAGGAGCAGGAGCCCAGTGGATCGCAAGATCCGTACTAGTCGGTATTCCCACCGTGATGCACCTTACAGAAGGGAACGCGGGGGTTTCAGGTGGTCTTGGTTTCCATCATTTATCAGTTGTTCTTTTTGTCCATTTGACTAAATTTTTGTATAGATATTCCAGTTGGGGAAGCGCTTCTCTATGATTTTGTCTGTGAGGATCTTTGAAGTTGAAGTCTCCTAGTTTTGCTTCTTTTGTTGATCGCTAAGTTAGGTGGACTTGAACTAGAGTCTCTTCGTCAGGGAATGCGAGCCTAATTTGCGTGGTGTTTGCTAGGGTCAATCTCTTAGTGTTGCTTTTAGATACGTAGTTTTGCTCCTTTTTATTTGGGTTTCGGTTTTGGGCTTAAGATATGTGGACTGGAGTGCCTTCAGAAAGAATGCTTGAAGGGGATAGTGTGGCTGTGACAGTCCTTTAAATGCCATGTCGTTTGGCAATCTGGATATTGCACGGCTGTTAACATCTTTCATCCTTTATCGAAACAGTGTTCAACCGAATAGAAACCAACTGGGAATGCGTGTGGTATTGTCTTGGTTTAGATATCTAAATGTTTTTCCCTATCAATCTGGATCTTGAATCCCTTAGTCATGGTATTGCACCTGAATCTTTTACCAAATTGATCGTCTCGCTCATACAGTGCTGGCAGTCGTCGTACTAAATTTGTCCCATTGGGAGGGGGTTTGGGCTGTTGCAAAGTAGATGGTGTTCTCATCCTATGATTGTCCCTTATCTTCACTTGTCACATGCTGTTAAGGGAAAAAATGTTTCTTTTATTCTGCTTCTTTCATATGCTGTTTTTAAAACCTCTGTTCTGCAGTATGTGGAGAATCACATCATAACTAGTTTGCAAATTTTTCGTTCTTGAGATGTAAGGTATTGTGCTACATATTCTTTTCTCTGGAGTTACATTTGTTGTCTGATCCATTCCAGCCAGAACAATCTCTGCAAGAACTGCAAACGGCCAGGTCATTATGCCAGAGAATGCCCGAATGTGGCAATTTGTCACAATTGTGGTCTGCCAGGGTAAGATTCCTCCTATGTACTACTCTTTGGTAATCCAATGGTTATCAGTCAAATACTAGTTGCAAAGTTGTATTTTCTAGATATGCATTTCCTATTTTATCATTGCCTTGCAATGAATTTCCTTGTCTTGGTTTTGTGTGCTGTAGTAGCAGTTCTACTATGTGGCTTTTGGAAAATCTGGTTACTCACACTAAATTCACCACTGGCTCTCGGTGTTTTTGTTGTCTCAAGGGCCATAGTTCAATTACCCCTGGTTATGTTGGCAATTCCTGCGTATCAAATATGTGCTGTCGTACTGTGGCTTAAACTTTTAACTTTTTGATTAGTACTTAAGAGTAACTGTACAGCTTGTGGCATGATTTGGAGTGCGTAAATGGGTGCTCTCGTGTATCTTATCATATTCCTTTTTTGTCAACTTGTTAGTTTTCTTCACTAGGCACATGTCGTATGTTTGATTACTTCTACTGTGATTTCGACTATAAGAGTGTAAGCCTAATGTATCCAGGAAGCCTGATATGCCTCTTAAATCATTTGCTGTTAAGTTTGCTGGCAATTGGTTCGAGCTTGGTGAATTGACTCATTGTTGTTGAAATTATCAATTTTATACCATGAAGTTCCGTGTTAACCATGCATTACAAACCACAGGCACATTGCATCTGAATGCTCCACAAAATCACTGTGTTGGAACTGCCGAGAGCCTGGTCACATGGCCGGCAGCTGTCCAAATGAGGGCATCTGCCACACCTGTGGTAAGGCGGGTCACCACGCAAGAGATTGTTCAACTCCCCCAATGCCACCTGGCGACCTGAGGCTTTGCAACAACTGCTTCAAGCAAGGCCACATTCTGGCAGAATGTACTAACGAAAAGGCGTGCAAGAACTGTAGGAAGACAGGTCACCTCGCGCGCGATTGCTCCAACGAACCTGTTTGCAACTTGTGTAATGTGGTTGGCCACCTGGCAAGAGCATGCCCAAAGGCCAATGAAATTGAGGAGAGGGGTGGCGGAGCACGTGGTGGTGGTGGTTATAGAGACATTATATGCCGGAGTTGCCATCAGCCGGGTCATATGAGCCGGGATTGTCCAGGCCCTTTGATGATCTGTCACAATTGTGGGGGAAGAGGACACATTGCTTACGAGTGTCCCTCCGGTAGGTTCATGGACCGCTACCCCTCCGGGAGGTTTATGGATCGCTTTCCCAGGAGATATTGATGGCTGAAACTATTATTATGAAGCTTTTTCAATTGAAGGTGCATTTGGTTATTTGGTGATTACAATAACTGCAGGCTTGTTTGGTTTGTCGTAAAATTGTCAAAATCGTAACTTGAATATCGCGACAAGAGTTTCCTAGATCTTGGATTAATGTTTAGAACTATTATGCCAGATATATTTTTGTTGATTTCGATTTGAAGCATCTACTCCTTACTGTGGATGGTCGTGTTTTTGCATCTGAACTGCATGGTTCATGTATTGCAGTTGAATGAGAATGTGTCTGGCATTGTGGTACCACATGGGAAGATGGAAGTATGATCCCTAGCCGCACGGATCATCTGTCTTTTTTTTAAATGTTATTTTTGGGATTCCCAGTCCCTTTAATTATTCCCTTCATAAAATTTTGAATTCTGGGTGTTCATTTGAAAGGCTTTTGAGCATCTCAAACCTGAAGTTTTTTTTATTTTGCTCGCTATATTATTTGATATGTCAGATGTCACTACAATGGTGATACCGAGATTTGGAAAAAGAAAATTGACGCGAACTATATTTTCTGGTTCCGTAAGGATAGAGAGAGAATTCAAACCAGATCTCTCATGGGTCCTCTCTGTTTCGTTCAAAAAATGTACTCCTGTGCTTGATGTTTCCTACTGGGTTGCAGTGCTTTTTAACTTGGTTTGGTACAATCCTAGCAGGAAAAGGAGGGAAATGGATACTCAATTTAAAGTGAGAAAAGAGGATTCCATTTTCGTCTATATTTTCTGTAAGATACGATTCTCTCTCTCTCTCTCTCTCTCCACACCATGTTGCGTAGTTGTGACTTGTGAGTATCCCACCCTCTTGGGGCTTCTGTTTGACACCAAATTCTTTGTACTCATTGTATGTCTGTTCCATGTCCCGAGTGTAGAGATTCTCACTTGGTTCAATTGCTCTGTAAGTATGTATACATGGAAGCATTGAAAGGAGGAAAACACAAAGGCTTCGGTGACCCGGCCTTCGGCTAATTGGTTAGGAAATTGGATGCAACCTTAGTACATTACATGTATCTGTGGACGGTGGTCCATTTGGCTTGCCAGAAATAGGAAAGTCTTTTGATGCACAAAGCTACTCTCCTAATCAGATTTTCGCTGAAGGTAATAACTTTCATTCATATATATGCTTCTCATCTTTGAGTACATATTATTGCGATTTCCAATTAACAATTGGCATCTAAAACGAGCTCACACCAAAGTAATAGCTATGTGACAATTACATTATTTCAGAGGGGCATTCCTGCAAACTGGTTCACACAAACTAGGAAAAACAATACAAAAACGATACAATAATAGGTGGCTGAACTCATCCTGTTTGGCGAACCACCCACCCGGAGTTTTAAATGGCGTTCAGAAACTACGTAGTGACATCTTCATGGCGATATTTTCAACAGTGGTGCAACGGGATCCTTGGGATTTCGATCATGTTTTCCTCCTGTAAAAATAGTAAGAAGAGAGATCATTTCGGGAAAGATCATCCCTGTTTGGTTTAGTCTTTTATTTCCGGTCATCATTTTTCTTGAAACTAAGCAGAACTTATATGCGTGATTGTTTTGAAACTGTCCTTATGAGGAGGATAAAAAAGGTTTTGAAAAGCATCACTAAAGTTACAATTTTGCGAACTCTCATAAAACCATTTCTGCTCAAAACTGAATTAAGATATGACAACTATGTGTATTTTGTCTTCAAGAACATTGGGAAAGTATTCTGAAAATCATTTTAAGTAAACAGCAACCAAACAAGGTTCATTTTCCAGATAATTTTTTTTACCAGTATAAGGAATTAATTTCTCCTGTGAAAAAAAAAAAACTTACACATATTTGTTGGTCGGTTTGCAGATAGGTACGCGAACAGTATGGCGAGAATAATGAAAAGTACGAAAATCTGCAATAAGACCAAAATGCCTAGTCAGTTAAATATTATTTCACGCAAGATACAAGGTACGAAAATCAGCGCAAAAGCTCACCAGAGTCGAATTGTATCTGGGCTCGCTCTTGATTATGTAAGATTTCCTGGTGAATTTAAAAAAAAAAGGGTCAGACATTGAGAAACCATAATCATTCATGACGGAAACTTAGTAAGTTCAACAGACCTTTTAGTTAGGGTTCCCGACTCCCTGCAAGTTTTCTGAATTGCATCTATTCTGCTCAATGTTTTTGTAGCATTTGGATCATTCTTGTCAACCTATGAACAAAGCAAGCACTTAAATATATGAACATTGGATCACTCTTGTCAACCTATCAACATAGCAAGTTCGTAATATATATGGACATACGAACTTATGAACAAGATCAAAAGAAAAGCTAGGCTTTGATGTGGAAATTCCCCATTTCTAAACAAATGGTTGCTCATAAAAATTAATAATCCATATGTCTGTAAGTTGGGAAATGAGATATACCACCACAGCTGTCCACATTTTATTTAAAAGTATATTTGAGGAAAATGATAAATATTTATACACCTTTGCCCCTCTTCAATGAATATGAAAGTTGAACTACCACAGACCACAGTAGTTACCCTTCATCAACATGTCCTTCAATCGAAAGAAACAACAGTGGAATGTCAAAGGAAATTGGTAAAGAAGGCAGGGGGGAGGGTCAGGTGCAACTGACAGCTTCCCTCAATGTTCCAGAGCAGTACCAAAGGGGTTTCAGCATTTTGACTGTTGATCAGAACACAACATAGCTAGGGTGATCTCTCTCTCTCTCTCTCTCACACACACACACACACAATGTAATTGAGAGTTTTAGCCATCAGTCTTGCCATAAACCGTTTATTGATGTGTGGGTCAGCATGAATTAGGAGAGTGTGTTGGTTTCCATCTGCCTTTGAAGAACATAGTACTAGTTGCTCCAACTTCTCATAAGAGGTACCACATGGCACCTTATGTGGGCATGCATCATTTTCCAGCTGTAGAATGTATAAGCTTTTTATGCATCTGTATTGCGTATCTGGCAAGGTTTTGGAGGTATCCAAGCTAAAACCAGGTAGAAGTAGGAGTAGTAGCCTCTAGACTCTACTCTATAGACCGTGGTAGTGAAGGTGCATGCTCATTCAACCAACTCCCCCAATGCAAATAGCTGTAAAGAAATGCCTTGATAAACATCAAATCAATCATTAAACTCTTTCTTCGATGCAAAAGTTTTAAATCAAAAGCTGAAAACATTCTGTTCAGAGAGGAAGTTATAGGAATTCCCAAGGGAAATTTGTCTTGTATCAGCAATGCATAATTCATAATTTGTAGCAGAAATTTTTTGTTTTTCCTTGTCCTTTGTTCGTTACTCGGTCTCACGTCTAACCAAAAAAGTTTCTACTTGTTTTCCAAATGTAAGGACGTCAAACATATGTGGTAGGCTGGTAGCTAATCACACATTTTTCAGTTTCATCCATGGGGTGGATTTTAGTAATGCAGATATATTCAGCATTTAATCCGGCTGTTGCAACAGAATCACTAATCGAATGAATCAAATACTAGTTTAAAACTTTATGAAGCATCGTACCTTTGACTTCAGCATACAAGAAAAATCAAAGAAAGCTCCATAAACATCTGACATGGTGCTCGTCCGTTCAATAACTTTAGCAGTAAGACCTTGAAAAGAAAACATAACGAAAGGAGAAAAATTAAGCAAGAACTAGACATTGATTCAAAATAACTCTGGGTGTTATTTTGTGCCTTTGGGCGCTCGCTCGCTCGCGAGAGAGTTTGCACAATTCAAAGAAGATGAGACATAAAAGAAGGTAGAATAGCTTGGAGCATCTGGAATTCTAGCAAATTGCATTATCAAGAAGTAACCATAAATCAAGTACTCCCAATGGCAGAGAAAATCTTTCTCATCTGCTTGAGGAATAAATGAGAAGGGCTCCGTTCAGTTGTTAAGATTTTCTAGTGGGAGAATTATTTCAAGATAAGTGACAAGTAAAGTGAGGGAAAAGGAGAGTTGTATTCGTGCCTATGCTCATTTAAAAGCAGATTTTTTAGAGAAAACTAGTTGCTCATTTGCCAGCAAAAAGAACGCAGCCAAGAGAAAACTCTGTTAACATCAAAACCTCAATCTCCATAAACTCAGTTCAATGTGCAGGACTCAACTGATAACAATTTTGAGGTGTTGAGATGTGATTTTGTAATGAGCGAAAACAAAACAGAATGATGAAGAGGTGTCTGGTGCAATGGTAACGATAGATAGATTCATCAGCCTATCATTTCCTTCACTTTTTCAATGGGAAAAGAGAAGTCCATGTTGAGGTGTTGGGATGTGATTTGGTAATGAGTGAAAACAAAATAGAATGATGAAGATGTGTTTTGTGCAATGGTAACGATAGATAGATTCATCAGCCTATCATTTCTTTCACTTTTCCAATGGGAAAAGAGAAGTCAATGTCACATGACGATTCAATTTATGCCGACCAGATGAAAAATTAAAAACATGAACAACATAAAAGCAGAAAAATAATTGACAGGATGACTAAATCTTCAGGTTATGCACCAAGGAATTCAGTGTTGAAAGATATCTTACCACGCCTCAATTTGACGACACCTCTGAAGACTTCAACATTGTTGTAGCATAACGCTAAGGTTCCAATTGCCATTATCTGGTAAGAGAACCAAGGATATGAGAAGCATATTCAGACAATGGAACACCAAAATTCAATAGCGTTTAGCATTATTCGAAAGCTGCATATTGTAAAATAGAAGAGTTTCTAGATTGATATTTGATTATTTGCATACAAAGGTCAGATATGATACAAAGCTGCTATATGTCTGATCAGTCTAACGAATGTATATTCTAAATCCCAACTCACTATTGCACAAAAAATTTATGGATTTGTGGAGTGTTTGTCCAAGTAACAATTGAGGCAGTAAACCGGCTAAGCGCCAACAATGTTTGTAAGTTGAGATGCAACTCATTCACTACTGAAACCCTACTCAGATTGGCAGCTAAGTTTGTGTGTGCTCAACCAGTTATGTTTTGATGGTGGATGTTGACTACAGATAAAATGATTTCTCTTCTGCGGCACACACTAAGTTGTCTCCATATGGCAAACTTTAGAAACCAAATTGGTAAACAACACTGACATTTGATTGGCATGCAGATAGAAGTGGAATTATTGGGATTCATATCATCAAACACATGACGTAATAGAGTAGCAAAACAACAAGAATTTGAGGACATCTCGAAATTTACCTGTGGAATTGCACAAAATCGGAAGATAGCAGGATCTCGCAAAGCCGCCATGTATATCAGGCAATCCTCCATATGTATCAAAGCATTTGTGACCATGTCATTTAGGCACTGCACTGCTTTGACTGAGTTTTCCTCATATTTTAAGTCCTGAACACATAATACCAAAGTACGTCAATCACACAAATAAGCACAAACATAACGTGTAAGCAATATGACTTGCTTTCGGAAAGTTATAGCAGGTTTTGACAAACATGCATAAGAAAAGACACACCTCAAGTTTGTTGACATATTTACTCCAAATTTGGCGCGGCCAAAACATGCGCGACTTTGGTATCTCATTTATGTCCTCCAGATAGTCTCGGATGATGTTTGTTTTCTGTGTTTTTATCACATCAAATTTGGATACTATGAGAATCAAACATCCAAATATGCCAGCAGAAGAAGGGTAATACCGATATCTTACAGGTATAAAAGCCAAACCTGAAGAAATAAGCCCATTGAATTGGAGAGAGAATCTGATGCCAAATCTTCCGACCCAGAGGCGTGGAAAAGCTTTGATAATCCCAACCCCACAAGTCCTGCTACATAGTGACAATATTCGTCATAGTCATCAATTGTTTCAACCTGCAAGTTAAGGAACGGGCGGTCGCAGTTAGGATCAAATCTTGGAAGTTTTTGAAAATGTACGAAGTTCTAAGAGAGCAGGTAATCCTTTTAAATGATTGAATAACCAGATTATATTGTTACGACGATGAAATAATGTCCAATCATTTATCTTATTTTATCACGCAGGATTGATACAAACCTCCTTGCATATAAATTTTGCCATTCCTGCACCCATTCTCATAGTAATATCCTCAATTGCCTCTTGATAACTGCAGAATAGTTGAGATAGTAAGCTCTCTCTCAAGAAAAACTCCTATCCCTAGCTTTTCTATACAATGCATACCACTTTAAGATTCCAAAGAGTGCCACACAATTTACCCAAGTTTATCTAACAGTTGCAAGTAAGAAGACTAAAGTCGTAGCAAAAGGGCAATTTTAGATACACATACTTAGTTATGGAAGACTTATGCTGATATGTTTGTCATTTTCAAACTAAATTAACATATCCCCTCACCACATTTAATTTCAAATGTTGAAAGTATAATGGAATACTTAATTCTGTGGCCAACGGAAAAAAATTGAAACATAGGTGAGGACCTCCAAAACATAAATATTGAAGTGGCAAGCATCAAACTCTGCGTAAAGGTGGGAGTTCTAGAATTGCTAGCATCCTGTTAACAATCCCAAATACATGAATGGAAAAGATACTTCCAAGAACCAATAATAAGATTATAAAGGTTCTTTCTATCCTTTCCATCAATCACTAATCCTGAAAAAATACGATTTTTGTATGAAATCGCCAAGACATACTCCTATTTATTGCATAACCCAATTTGCACCCGAGCATTTCTTTACATAAAAACACCAAAACTGAAAGGGTAAAAGACTAACTTTCTTCCGAGCTCCAAAAAAGCAGTTGAAACATGATGGAACTCATCCATGAGAACCTTATATTCCTTTGTACCACCTGAATGCAAAAGTAATAATTCAGATCAGATAGTATAAAACCAAATATATACAAATTAAAATGTGAATACATAAAATACGCTCCCTCACAAAGGAAATAGTCTGGAATCCTTTTTGAGACATAACAAATAAATCTTCCGCTCATAAGATACTAGTAGCATCGAGTCAGCATTCTCAATGGAAGGTTCAAATACATGGATCAGTTTTAAGCTGACTGAATAATATTTAAAAACCTTCTGTAAGGAAGTTAATAAAAAGTACAGCGGGTTCTTTATTAGAAGCCACCAGAGAGGTTCTGTATTTTCATTTCCCCATTTATATTCAGGGGAAGCTGGGTGTAGGAATCGTCATTTTGTTATTTTTACTTTTACAGCTGTGGGTGGGAAACCTTACTGTTTACTGGTTACATACCCACTTCTACATATAAATAACAGACTGAGCAAATTTCTAATGCTGCATTGATTCCTATCCAGTACCCACAATGAGTTTCAGCTTTCTGAAGGGAAAATCCCACACTCAAACATGCGGGGAAACTGTCCAATAGATAAACGCACACCAAATTAGTTTTCTGGCATAGCCAAACAACGGTACTACCATATTCCACTTCTAAGGCAACCTTTTCCTGTTTGAAACTGAAGTTGAACATGGCAGTTGGCAGCATCTGGTGTATAGTAAACCGTGAACCATTGTGTATATGAGGTAAGATATAAAACGGACAGACCCTGTTTTGCATCTCAAGATCCTGTAAGCGTTGGTTTCACAATTCAGTGACAAGCCAAAATGAGAACACTATATGTCAAACAAACAGGTTTATTTTTTTAGATATTACTTAAGGAGAACTGGGTGTTAATACACAAAGAACTTTTAAACTGAATGTTTGAACACATAACAAGCCAGAAGAAGTGCTCCTAAATGCAAATAATAAAGAGACATCAACCATAGGCATGAAGCAACAAAAGAGATGAAACTGAAAGTAACAGGACAGAAAAGAACACTCACATGAAAAATGCCAGTCACGATCATATATATGACGATGAAAAGCCATCAGAATAGGTACTTTAACCTCTGTAGCTATGCTTGTATCATCCTCTATAAAACACCAAGAAAACAAGTGAGATCAGTTGAAAAAGTCCCTAAACTAGGATAAAGCTTGAAATAGGGAATATGGGAAAAGTTGAATAAAATTTATGCGATAAGACATGGCAATATACGAGCATTCCAACTGGAGAAAAGTAGAAAACACATCACATAAGAGTAATTTATACGTATATGTCAAAAAAAAGATTAATCAGGAGGTCCGATACTACATTAATTTATCATGCTTGCAAAGGAGTGATATGAGTGGTTTATGTTTATCAGCCTCCGGACAAAGCATGTGAAATATTAACAGCATAAAAAAACATCATACAATCAGATGTGTAATGCTAATGACAAGATACAGAAAAACAAAACTCAAACAAAGCATACCAACAGTGTCGAGGGCTCGAAGAACCAAATAAAAAATGCATACCTGCAAAACAAAACAAAAGGAAATTTTATTTACCTAAGAAATCAGGAGAAAATAGTCATAATGACAGATCAATAATTTGTATAACTTTCTAGACATTAATGGGTTGGAATGGACTAAAATACCACTAAGTGAAGTTTAATGGTTACTCACTTACTCCAAAAGAAAACTGGTAATACAATCTCTCACCTGTATTTATGTCTCCAAATTGATTCTTACACAACGAGCTCTGGTCATTCACACAAACAACTGAACTAAGCGTATTCGTAAAAAAACCTAGCATATTGTATTTCCTTCATTATGCCATTACATTCAGTCTTGGACAGAGCTCAATGGAAAAATAGAATTCATGCAGCCGACCCTGATTGATTGGGACACAAGGCTCGGTTTGGTTTGGCATAGACCTCATCTTTGACATGACTTTCACAAAGCAAAAGATCTCGAATTAACACACATTCTCATACTATGAAACTGAAGCTTTACAGCAGCACCAAACATCTTTGGCCATTTTCATTTGAAAAAATAGAAAAGCAAAGACGAGTTGTGATTTGTCAGCCTGTGGGTATTAGGGGCCGTTCCAGTTTTTAAGAAAGGGAAGTTTTAGAAACATAAGTTAATTTCAAGCTAAAAAATCATGTGTTTATGCAAATAATTTTCCTATCAATATGGATTTTGTTTGATAGATCTCATTGAGATCTTTTAAATGGTACAAAAAAAATTAAAAAATTATTTTTCATTTTCATTATATTTGAGCTTGAAATTACCTTGAAAAAGAAGGCTTAAAAAGAAAGCGGAACGGTACCTTAGTAGCAATTACACATCCAGTGTGTTCACATTACAAACGCTCCCATCCGACATAGTTAATGTTAGCCTACTTCACATGGAAATATCTCGATCCATCCCCTACACAATCAGGTGGAAACTGAAAGCCTAGCACACTAATCCTCATCATATCCCTTAAACTACAACATTGCAACTATATTCATTCTCTTAGTCTCGTTATGTCTCCAGTGACCACCAATACAACTGTAACTCTTCATACAGGCGTGCATTCATGTATCTGGCAGTTGGGAGCACACCCAATAAATCACCCCAAATCGAGCTCACAGGACAATTCGAGTAGCTTGCTTGTGTATGAAGCCAATCTTGACGAGATTGCACGGATGTTCCCAAATTAATTCACATTCTTAAATAAGTTGCTAAATTATTCCGTATTTCGAGCAGCTAGCTTCCATCTATGTATGTATATGTCTACCTATACACGCGCAAACATTTCATTTCATGCAAATTAAAAGACGATTTGATTCCACACAAACAATAAAGTAAGACAACAATCACACAAAATACACAAGAACTTAGATACTAGTGTGTGTGCATATGTCCATGGCAAGGAGGGCGGTGAAAAAATCACTATACGCAATTAGGATTACAATTAATGCTCAGATCTCCAACTCAATCTCACTTCTACTGCTCTTTCTCCTATAGAAATCCTGCGCGGCCACTCGAAAATACAATAAAAACACCAAAACCTCAGGTATATCATCAATATGATTCTGATTTGAGACTTGATAATAATAATAATACAAAAGCACGAGTGATAGAAGACCGGAGATATAACAGAAGTAGGAATTGTAACCAAACCAAGCTACTTGAGTTTGAGCTCATTCTGGATTGGTTTGTTACATAAACGTAGTTTAGAAGAAACAAAGCTCGAACAAGCTACTTGGCTCGTTCCACGCTTACGATGTATAAAAATTTCAAGCTACTCGAGATTTGAAACTAATGATGTATAAAAATTTCAAGCTACTCGAGATTGGCTCGTGTTCAACACGGGCTCAGCTTGAACATCATTTTGAAGCTCCTTAAGTTATCAAACAAAGCTCGAACAAGCTACTTGGCCCGTTCGGCTTACGTTTTATAAAAATTACAAGCTACTCGACATCAGCTTGCGTTTGGCTCCATTAGAGATCGTTCGAGACTGGCTCGCCTCATTAACAAGCCAAGCTGGAACATAATTTGAAGCTCGTTAAGTTTTTTCAAACTAAGCTTGAACACCTAAATGCTAATCACCCCTAAAACGGAAGGCATCATTGAAAAAACGCGAAAAAAAGACCGAAAAACCCCATACAAAAGATTCCGAAAACACTCACGGCGTTGCGGAGATTGGTATCGAGCTGCTGAATCACGAGGCCGAAGCTCCGAGAGACCTTGTGAAGCATGGTGTAACAGAAGGCCCAGTGAGGCTCCGGCGGAATCTGCTTCTCCGCGTGCTTCATCGCCATCTTCAGCTTCAGCAGCGGGTACACGTCGTCCGGGTGCCTCAACATCGCCCCCAAACTCCCCATTATTTATTTATTTTTAACCTAAAAAAACCACCAATCAAATCCAGATCTGAGACCAAAAAAAAAATTTATCAAAATTAATAGACGGAAAATTGAAATCGCTCGTTCGTACCTGTTGCGGACCAAGAACGCGGACCGAGAGAGGAATGATGAGAGAGAGAGAGAGGAATGGAGGAGGAGGAGGAGGAGAACCAGTTCGTTGATTTCTAGGGGAGGTATGGGGGTGGGGGGTGTGTATATATTGTGTATGTATAGGTTGATTAAAATATTTATTTATTTTTTTCGGTGACGGGTGAAAGAAAGAGGAGGGAGAATATGGTGGGGATTCAACGGGATTTTAAAATCCTGATTGATGTCTTAGATGGTGTGGACAACGTGGACGTTTACCGTGTAGCGTGTGAAAGTAAAGATTTTTACCTGTGCAGGATGAGTATATTTCACGTGGTACTCGTTCGGTATATCCGAGTCATCCAATACCCTTTTGGATGACTCAGATTAAAACTCTCTCTCTCTTCTCACCCCAATACTTTCTCTCTCCAAATTTGACCCGTCCAAAAACGCAATGGACGGCTCGGATGCGCCAAGCAAGCGCCACGTGTTACCCACTCGGCGCTGATTTTTTTTTTCCCCGTCAAATTAGCACTGCGTGGGGATGCACGAACGGAAGCTGCTATAGAAAGTCAAAACGGCCGTATATAACACCACCAATCGTACATGACGCGGGGCCCACTCTAAGCTCCGCACAAATGATTCGAGCCGTTCAATAGTTTTAAAAAACAATCAAGTGGGCATGCGAATAATCAGCTCAATCTGACATGTGCAGGTGCTCAATCCAATCTTTTCATTTTTTATCCAATCTTTCCAAAAAAAAATTCGATTTTTCAAACATGGAAATATTAGATCGAGCACCTACATATATCAGATTGAACTGATTTTTCTAGTGCCTACTGGTTTTATTTTTAAATTATTGAATAGCTCGAATCATTCGTATGGGCCCAAAATAAGTCCCACGGTCGGTTTTCGCGGGTCTGTTGCCTTAAGACTTTCCGTACACAATAATAGAATGAAAACAAGTAATTGTTGTTTTAGCCCCGAGGTTAGGAGGAACTGGGGGTTGGTGATATCCCGCACGAGTGGGGTCTGCTTCAGTCTCACTTCAATGAACGAAAATGTTAACTTTGTAAACCTCGTCGAACAGAACGTGCAATAAAATCAATTCGATCGGATATCATTAAGTGTCTAATCAAAACATTTTTACCTTGAAAAAAATGGATCCAAAACATTGGATCAAATCCACTGGAACCCATTATTGCCAAGTTATATGTGTTCCGATCAGACACTTAATGATATCTGATCGAGCTATTTTTTTTTTTTTTGCACACTTGTTCTACTCGATGAGGTCTACGACGTGAACGTTTTCAATCATTGGAGCGAGACCGGAGCAGACCCCGCTCACAGCACCAACCCCCAGTTCTGAGGGTAGTTAGTCCAATTGGTTGGTAGGTTTGCTTTCCACACAATTGATCAGGGTTTACTTCTTGGGCTCAGGTTGCAAAAAGTAATTTTTTGTGAACTCTCTAGTCTCGACATGGATAACCTGCTTTTGACCGGACCGCAAGGGCAATTCGTTAAAGTGAGCATAAGTTGGCCTAGACACCCCCGGACCCAAAAACAAAAAAACAAAAAAGATAACGTGCAATTACAGAGTTACATTTTAGTTTCTGTGGTGTGGATTAATGTTGCGTGTGGATAAACAACAATGGAATGAAAACAAATATTTTTGCTTGGTGGTTGTGTAGGATTTGTTTTTTCCCCCCAAGCCAACTAGCTACTAGTGTCATTAGGGAGATAAAATAATCCTCTACAATTTTACAATCAGTATTAGTCCCAGATATTAGTCCCATTAGGAGAGAAATAATTCCAAAAGATAAAAAGAGAGCAACACCCAATAACAGGTGGGATGGGGAGATTTGAATTCCTGACTTTCTAATGAGATGTAAGAGCATCTCCAATGGGAGATGTCAAGTATGACATGGAAGGTGTAACGGTAACTTTTGGCATCAAGTCACCTTCCAACCCATTTGTCTTCAATCATGTCAAAACTGACGTGGCTTTGACAATAACCTCCTGCATGCCAATTTTGACAACTACTCTCTCCCATGCCAAATTTCAAAAAGTTACTGTTGAAGTTTAAAAAGTAACCGTTGAACATTTGTTTTGAAAAGTAACCATTTGACATTAAGGGTTAAAGAGGAATAACTTGATGTCAAATAAGTAAAATTTGGCATAAGGGTTGGAAATGAAGGCTTTAATGTCAAATTCGAGATGCTAAAATGCCATGTCAACCTTCAAAAAAAATTTGAATTCCTGACTTTCTAATGAGATGTAAGTCATCTTCAATGAGAGATGTCAAATGTGATGTGGAGGTTGTAACGTTTAAATTTGACACTAATTGACAAACCAACCCATATGTCTTCTGTTAGGCCAAATCCTATGTGGCTTTTGACATGGATGAAGGGGGGAGGAAGCATGCCAATTTTGACATGGATGAACACACATGTCAAATTTCAAAAACTGACGGTTATGATTTTGAAAATGTGTTGTTTGAATTTTTTTTGCTTTTCAAACAAAAAATAGAATTTGGCATAAGGGTTGAAGAGGAGATTTTGATGTCAAATTGGAGATATTAAAATGTCACGTAAGCCTTCATAAAAAGTTTGGCATCTCCAATATGCAGTCAAGGGTTGAAGATGCTTTGAAGAGTTTGCCGGTCAAATCCTATGGAGAAGAGTTCGATATCTATAGTTATTTTGTTAATTAGAATAATACCCTTTTTTTCCCTTGTTGTTGGTAGGTACAAAGTATGTGGGGATAGAACTAACCTAACTCTATATAAAAAAAAATAAAGTAGGAGCATGTGGGTATAGTGGAAAAGTAATGTATTGTTGTTTATTTTTTATATAAAAAGTGTATTAACCTCGTGAGTCTCACACATTTTCCACCTTTTAACTTTTAAGAATGAAAATATTGTTTCATAAATGAGAGTGAACAAAATATACTTAAATTAGGGGACAATGGACCGTCCATTTCGGTAATGGACGGTTCAAATTTCATCTCAGCCGAACAGATTTCGACTGTCCATCTGTTCTTTGTCGAGATAAAACCTGAGACGTCCATTGCCGAAATTGAATAATCCGAACGGGAGCAACACCCAACAGAGAGGGTTCCCGAGTTCACTTCAATGAGACTGAACTTGAAGACACAAAATACTTATCAGTTTTCTAGTTATTAAAATGCTTTGTTCTCTTCCCAACTCAAAAAAAAAAAAAATCAAAAAATCCCTCCTACTTCCAACATTTCTCTCTCTAGCTCTCTCCACTTATTACCCCTATTATTTTTCAAAAAAAATTTCAAAAACCAAACCAAACTTTTAAAAAAAATATTTTATGAGACTTTTAAAATATTTTTATAAAAGGGGAATTTAGAGGCCGGCCCTTTTTTCTAGGTTCGGATTTCAAACAGTCCTGACACAAATATTTCTTCCTTCTTTCAGTTCTTTTTTTAAACTTTCCATACAATTGTACTATTTTGCCCTTTCTTCTTAACTTTTTGTGTACATATCCATTTTTAGTAAAATTTATATTTTTAGAATCAACTCTTGACCCATATTATTTCGGACAAAAATACCATTTGCTATGTGGGCTATGAGAACTGTCAATTCCCATAATCAGTTCTATGAGAACTGCTCATTTCTCATAGAAAATTGGCTATGTGACCCATATTATTTCGGACAAAAATATCCTTGACTATGTGGGTTATGAGAACTGCCAATTCTCAAAGTCAGTTCTATGAGAATTGCTCAATTTTCATAGAAACTGGCTATGTGACCCATATTTATTGCGGATAAAAATACCCTTGGCTATGTGGGTTATGAGAACTTCGAATTCTCATAGTCAGTTCTATGAGAACTATTCAATTCTCATAGAAAACTGGCTATGTGACCCATATTATTTCGGACACAAATACCCTTGGCTATGTGGGCTATGAGAATTGCTAATTCTCATAGTCAATTCTATGAGAACTGCTCAATTTTCATAGAAAACTGGCTATGTGACCCATATTATTTCGGACATAAATACCCTTGGCTATGTGGGTTATGAGAACTGTCAATTCTCATAGTCAGTTCTATGAGAATAGGCCTGTCAACGGGCCGGATCGGATCCGATAGATCCGAATCCGATAAGACTTGGATCCGATCCGAATCCGATAAGACTCAAATCCGATAGCGGAAATCCGGATCCGATCCGAAAAATTTGGATCCGATCCGAAAATCCGAATCTGATCCGAAAACTTTTTTAATCCAAAAATTTTAGCCAAAAAAAATTATTTTTTATAAAAAAAAATACAACTTTTTTTCAAAAAAAATAAAAGAAAAAATTGTAAATAAAAATTGAAAATAAAAATACAACTTCTTAAACATTTTTTTCAAAATAAAATTTACTGTATTCTTTAAAAAAAATTCAAAAATTTATAAAAAGTAAAAAAAAATAAAGTTCGGATTCGGATTGATAACGGATTTAATCCGATCCGATCCGGATCCGATAACGTTACCGGATTCGGATTATCGGATCGACGTTATCGGATCCGGATCCGGGTCGGATTTTTCGGATCCAATTCTCATAGTCAGTTCTATGAGAACCATTCAATTCTCATAGAAAACTGGCTACTGAATTATGAGAGATAGCTATGTGAACTGCCAATTCTCATAATCAATTCTAATGGTAAGTTTTATGAGAATTAACTATGAGAACTAACTATTCTCATAGAGAACTGGCTATAAGAATGAGGCTATATAAACTAAAAAATAAACAGTTCACATAGTCTCACCATACACTAAAATACACAGTTCTCATAGAAAATAAATAGTTCCCATAGAAAATACACGATCCAATAGATAGTCCTCATGAACTATACAAAGTTCTCATACAAAATTACACAGTTCTCATAAACAATTCTCATTGAAAAATATACAGTTCTCATACAAAAATACTCAGTTCTTATAGAAAATTGGCTATGTGACCCATATTTATTGCGAACAAAAATACCGTTGGCTATGTAGGCTATGAGAACTGCCAATTCTCATAGTCAGTTCTATGAGAACCATTCAATTCTCATAGAAAACTGGCTATGTGAACTGAGTTATGAGAGCTGGCTATGTGAACTGCCAATTCTTATAATCAATTCTAATGGTAAGTTTTATGAGAATTGACTATGAGAACTGACTATTCTCATAGAGCACTGGCTATGAGAATGTGGCTATGTAAACTGAAAAATATACAGTTCACATAGCCTTACCACATACTAAAATACACAGTTCTCATAGAAAATACATGGTCCAATAGATAATCCTCATGGACCGTACAAAGTTTTCACTGAAAAATATACAGTTCTCATACAAAAATATACAATTCACATAACTCACCCCACACCAAAATAACTTTACCATCACAAAAAGATATTCCAATTTCCAAAATCCACTCACATACTACTTTATTAGCACAAAAAACAAAATGAAGAAGAAAAGAAATGTTGAAGTGTGCTTCATTGCTTTGGGAACTACAGTAGATCCAGAATTAGTAATTCTGAATTTTTTACTAACCATAACCCCGCGGATCGCTCGCATAGCACGAGGCTCCACCATCAAAACATGTAAAACAAACATCGAGTTCTTCTTTCTTTTTGATCAACGAGTTCACAAAATGTTCACTGGAATTGATGGAATCACAAATCACAGTAACATACTCGCCGCCAGCGAAGAACAAGAAGAAAAAGACAAAGAGGATGAAATCGATGGCACCATCTGTTCAAAATAAAACACGGAGAAGGCAATCTCGACCTCTTTCACAGCTTTGGCGATGTTGAGTGCCTCTACGGCATGTCTCCGGAGAAGCTGTGCAAGGAGATCTCCTAGTTCGACGCCCTCATTGTCAGGAGCGGTACCAAGGTCTCGCGAGAGGTCTTCCTAGCCGCCAACGGCCGCTTGAAGGTATGAGATCAACGGGGGCTTTGATGTAGGTGCTGGAAGTTGTGGACGATGGCGTGGTGGTCGGTGGCCAAGGGAAGGGGGGAGGGATAGGGCAGGCAGGGATCGGGTGGGGTTGCGACGGCGGCGGTGGGCTGGGGGAGCTGATGGAGGAGAAGGTGGGGATGCGTGGGGTGGATAGAGAGAGGGGAGCGAGATCGATTGTACAGAGAGAGAGAGAGCAGTCGATGTGTAGGCTTTGGGGTATAAAAGTCAGTACGTAATATACCCGAGCCATTCAGGTTCGGTAAAAATATTTTAGGGTTGGTTTCAAACCGAGGCTAAAAAACAGGGGCGGCCTCTAATTTTCTATTTATAAAATGCTAAAACTTTAACATGGCGAGCCCCCATTTTATTAGTTGTTTTCGGTTTAAGAACACCTAAATATAGTATTTCGTATTGAGTATTATTTAGACATTTGAATGTTTTAATTATTTTTACCCCCTCCGTATATAAAATTTTGGTTTCGTCCATGATTATATGAACATCGATATAAACATCATTCGAAGTTTGTGATCTAAACGAGTTTGTTAAAGTTTACTCTGAAAACTATAAGTTTTGAATTAGAAACTACACAAATATGTCTTCCTATCTCAATTCGATTGCACTTCTTCTTCTTTTTTATCGGCAAATTTTTTTTTATAAATATTTGAAAAAGATTACAAAGATTTAACGAATTACGTGCACGCTAGTATAACGCTACCAGAGAATCAAACTCAAATGGAAGGCAAGAATCCAATCAAAAACACCATGACCAAAATCGCCACAACCTTTAAAGCAACCCAAACAAAATCATAACCAGAGCAACCTAGAAATCCAGAGGATAAAAACCAAAACCTACCACCACAACCGAAACTCGAAAAAAAAAAAAAAAAACACAGAAGGAACAAAACACAAACCAAGAGAAAAACCCAAAACTCGCCCAAACTCGGATTTAAAAATCCAGAGAAAGAGAGACACCTTCTTCGAAATCGTCATCCTCCAATCCAGCATCATCCTCCAAGCCATCAAGAGCATTGATTCTTTCAGCTAATTTGGTCTCCCCCATTTCCACAAACTTCTTTAAAATAATGTTCCTCCCCCCTCCCCTTTGAATTCAATGCCCAATCTACCACCCAAATCCAATGTCTTGCAAGCTTCCTTAAAAAGAAAGGAGTTCCTTTGACGGATATGTCATCAAAAAGATATCGAGAAGAGGGGACTTTCTTGTTTCGAAGATCCAATTTATCGGCCTTAACCCCAAAATCCGCAAGAAGCTCCTTCTTTTTAATCTCCCTCTTCAATCTTCGAATTCTCCGTTCCATTTTATGAATAGCATCATGTATAGGCCTCTTTCTCCATGGATGCTACTCCCTTCTTCTCTTCTTTGCCAAGGGAGAATCTTCTGTCCAAGGGACAGGCAGCTAGACGGAATGACGACCTGTGCAATAGATATTGAAAAAGATTTTTTTTTTTTTAATCACCAATAAATTTTTTTTTATGCCGTGCATTGAACGGGCACAAACACTATATTTTTATAAATGCATGTTATTGGCTTCCCATGTACGGTTGATGACTTGTAACTTAGGATTTCAACAAAATTGTGCCACAGATGGAGATTGGAAGTCAAGAGATTGTACCACAAATGTGACCACTTCATTTATGAGACTATATGGCTATGTATGGAAATTTGCGTCCATAAATAAATTCGACTACGAGGTTTCCATTGTCTGATTGAGTTGAATTTTAGAATGATGTAATACTCGTCAATCTCTACAATATGAACGGTTCGGATTCAATTTTTGGATCGAAATAAAACTCATAAATGGCACAGCAGGGCTTGTTGTCTTTAAGTCAAAACTCTGTTTATATAGTCGAAAAACATGATCATGACCATAAGTCAACAAAGCATAGGATAAATTACGTACTGGGAGATGGTGCTGTGCACCAGCCGCACATCACGGTCCTGTGCTGCATCCAAGCCATTCGTTTGGCAATCCAATGGTTCAATTCAAATCTCATCTCCACCATCCGAGCCGTTCATTACCGAGATGAAATTCAAATCGTTGGATTGCTGAGCGGACGGCCCAGATGTGCACAACACCTTCCCCTTTCATAAATTATGTGCAACAAACTAAAAGTCAAGGGATGCATCCGAGCAGAAGTCAAACCACATGCGTATAACTAGAGTTCGTCCAAAACAAAACATAGTGTGAACTACAAAATACTTGAATCATGCATCTTCCGACCTGTTAGTTCGGCCCATAAATGACGAACTTACAAAAGTGGCCTTAAAAAGTGTCCTATTCCCTACCTAAATCGACCCTTGAAGTAAGTGTCCCCTCGGCCTATTCCTACCTAAGAGCATCTCCAACTCATACCTAAAAGTTCAAAATGGAGAATGAATGTGACGTATTAGAGAGAGATTTAATATTTATCCCCACTTTCTGTACTTTATGAGAGAATCTAGGCGGGACCCATCGTACTTATTTGGAGAACCAACGACAATTTGGAGACAAAATCTCTAGAAAGTACGACGGATCCCTCTTAAATTCTCTCATAAAGTGCAGAAAGTGCGAATAAATAACAAAATCTCACTCTAATATTTCACATCCATTCTTCATTTTGAATTTTTAGAGATGAATGGGAGATGCTTTAAATCGACTCTTTAAGTACCGATGGGGCACACGGAGTGTAGGGGTCATTTGAGGTCCCACAAAGATGATGAGTCGTTCACTAACTTAATAATAACTTTTTGAGTTACTCTGCAAAAGAATCGACTCAATTAGATACTAATAAGAGCTCGATCCAATTTTTCATTTGTCAACTTTGTCCACCAGGACCACCACCCACTTTTGTCTATGACTCTGTTTGGAAAGACAAATTATGATGATGATGATTATTGTTTTTTTTTTTTTTTTGGTAAAGTCAAAATTTAAAATTATGATGCAGTTCTGACTGCTAACTAAGAACAGCAAATCAGATGTGATACGAGAAGGAAAAAGATTTCTTGGTCAGAAGAGAGGAGCTAAGGACTAATGAAGGTAGGTAGGGTGTAAATGGCCCCAATGTTTGAATGATGGAGCATTTTATTAGTATTTTGGTAAACTTTGGTGTTGTCAAATGGGTCCAACATGATTACAATAAAGGGGTTGCCAGTATGGACCAGTTATATCCATCTTTTCCCTTATATTTGCCAAACTCATACAGTCTTCGAAGCATCTTTTACATGATTCGCCCTTCCTTTTTGGAGCCCTTTTTTTAATATATATATATACATTTTTAATGTTTTTCTTTATGGTAGAGGAGAGAAGCATCATGTGTCCCATTTTTCAATATTTTATTTAGGGTGGTGGTCAAGGGCGAAACCATGGTAATATACAAGTTGGGTCACTTAATCATGCCTGCTTTTATTTCTGATCACGACATTTTACCTTTTGGAATTAAAATTTTCTATCTTGATCCCATAAAATATTCATAAATTATCAAGTGTAGTTTACATTCACGAGCACTCTTTTCTCTTTGTTGATTTGATAGTAGCATTTTGAGGATAAGATGCATCGTTTTTAGTATCTAAAAAGTCATTTGAAGATAAGATGCATCGTTTTCAGTATCTAAAAAGTCCTTCTTGTCAACTATAAAGCAAAGCAAAGAAAACGATATTGGCACTCTAAAAATTAACGCAGGCACTCCAAAAAATAAAGGAAAGTGACTTTGGTGTTACACTGATTTTGGAATGTCTGCATCAATTTAGAGTGTCAATATCATTTCCTTTAAGCAAAGTCACATAAATTATCACATATTCACTTTATAATTACCCTCTTAGTTTAATCATTTCATCTGATTATCAAATAAGAAAAAATCAATCGGATGGTAGATTTTTACCCCGCTAACTAAAATTCTTGGCTCCGTCCTCGGTGGAATGTACTAAAAAGTCTCATTTTTCGATATTCTATTGGTCGGCAACATAAGACGGTATCACTGTTCCATTCAATATTTATAACAAACAGGGAGAATGAGAAGTGGCTTCATCCCGGATTGGTGTGTTGGCTGAGCTCTACGGTTCGGGGTCTCTCACTACACCAAACCGCGGGCTCTTGCCTTCTAGAGGCCCAACTTCCTTCGAGTTCTCTCTAGAGGAAAGTCCACTTTCACCCCCTATGGTTATCGCCATGTGCGGATACACCCTCTGTGGTTTAAAAGTGTGCACATAACCCCCTGTGGTTTTCAAATTGTGCGGATAGACCCCCTGCCGTCGTATTTTCCATCCATTTTAACGGAAACAACATTAAAAGACCGTTATACCCCCCATCACGTCCCTTGATTCTTGTTCTTGTTTAAATCTAACCACACCATCCCGTATACCAAAAATTGAATCCAAACCGTTGATATTATAAATTTTGACGAATAACGCCTATGCCAAAATTCAAGTCAATCAAAAAATGAAAAGCTTATGGTCAAATTGATTTTGTTACGAAATTAAAATTTCAAATTTGAATTTACTACAAGTTAGATCACTGGGTTATTGATGCCTGATCGAGATGATTTTTTACAGAGATACTCTATTCTTTATTTAATACATTATGAACGACTCAGATTACATTCTAGAGGTGTGTGAGATACACCTCCGTTAAAATAGATGGAAAATATGATGGCAGGGGGTCTATCCGCACAATTTGAAAACCACAGGGGGTTATGTGCACACTTTTAAACCACAGGGGGTGCATCCGCACATGGCGATAACCACAGGGGGTGAAAGTGGACTTTCCTCTTCTCTCTACATCGTATCATGTATCTCTGGATGTAAAAACAAACGGCAGAATCAAAAGTAAGAAGGATTTTTTTTAATTATTATAGTATTAGTTTTAGTCAGCTTTTACTACAAAAGTCAATGCATTTTTTTGTTTTTATCAGACATTTCAACGGATTGATAAGAAAAACGAACGCTCCACTCTCCAAAGGGATTTGTCATTTGAGAGGGGCCTCTGTGATCTCATGAATGTACTGTTGGATAGTCCCATTCAATGAATGTAAAAAGCCCTAAAGTGTTTTCATACCCCATTTAATGAAACTACCAATCCACCATCATGGGGAAAAAGTCAATCGACAGCCCTTTGCACGGCCCGGTTTTGGGCACGTGCCGAGAATGCGGTCGCATCGAGCTAGGGGCGGAGCTATGTTGGGACCTAGGGAATTCTGGCCCCATGTATACTTGATTTTGAACATTATTGATAATTATTCATGTATAACTACTATAATCTTAATTAATAATTTTTGGTTTGATTTGATAAAAAAATCAGTTATTTTATATTCTCATTTTTCAATTTCTTTCTTTCATAAATAAAAAAATAAGCACGTGACGATTGAAATAGTCTGGAAAAAAATTTGATTGGTATACTTTAACTGCATTACGCTAGAATGATTTCAATGTGCAAATGTAATGTATTGGAAATAAAAAAAAAACTTTGGGATATATATAATAAGTATACATTCTGATAAAATAAAAAACTGGAGGTCTATTTAGCCGACCTCCGGAGTCGAACCTTCAAATTTTATGCAGTTTTTGGAGCCCCCAGAATTTTCATGCTCTATGTACATATGCTTGGAAGAAATTTTCCGAAAAGACTTGGGGCCCAATTTCTAGTGGAAGCCCAAAACAAATGGCCCAAAAAAAATTGATTGTAATGATGTGTAAAATGAAATGAAAATTGAACATGCATCTAAGAAAAATCAAACTTAGAGCAAATTACTTCATTTTCATCATAGATCAAGCTTTTTCTTCACTTAATTAAGTGCAAGCTTGAAAAAATTTTAAGAATGTAAGAAGTTTTTTTTCTTGGAGTTTGCTTGGTTTAAAAGATTATGATGATTGCTTGAAGACTTAGTATGCCTAAAGATGGTTAATTATTTGAGACATTGAGGAACTTGCTTCCAAAATTGAAAATCATAAAGGAAGTTTAACCAAATTAAGAAGTAAGAAAAACCAAATGAACCGGAATCCAGTTTTTGTTTTTTTCTGCAATTTTCACGTGTGTTGATCACGTATCTACTAACGTCCGATGAAAATGATTTTTTTTTTTGGACAAGATTAGGATTCTTGCCGATCGAACTTTGCAAAATGAATGAAGCCGATTATCAAAGTGTGCTAAGAAAATGGTCGAAAAATTAAAAAACGGACCGTAGGGGGACACCGCCACCGCCCCTCCTATCCCCATAACAGGTTAAAAGTTTTCTCGTTCCTGGGTGTTTGTTTTTGTAAATGCGTGAATTATATTGCCTGTAGAATTATGTTGACACTCTTACCAGTTATATACAATTGCCTTCAGAGAAAGAATGTTTCTACAATTCCCTTCGATTAACTACATCGCAAGAAAGGTTGAATAGCAGATCAAAAAAGAAAAGATCGAAAAGTTGAATGGATTAATGACGTTATCCTTTTAAATTGATATGGTGGATAAGATTGAGTAGTACAAGAGCTTAATTACTACTTATGCCGCTAAAAATGGGAGCAGAGTAATGTTTAACAGTTTAAGTAGTAATACCTTTCGAATTAATGGAATAATTATCTAGTTTTTTTATGATAATCTTGTTTTTGAAAACTTGTAGTAATAGTATTTTTCTTTAGAGTCCTTTCTTATCTTTTTAAATATTTTTTTTCTAAAAGGCCCCATATGAAAAGTTCGCATTGGATCCTCAAAAATTCAGAGCCGGCCCTTGCCCTTTGTACGTTGCCATTGCAATCTAGTTTCGACTCATTCACTGCAGTAATAATCTTTAGATCAGCGTTTTATTAATGAACCGTGGGAACATTCTTTTATATTTCATTCATGAATTTAGTTGAATCTGGAGCACAAGCAAAATATTGACGTAAGGGCAAACTTGCGTTTGCAACGTATATAATAGGGTTCAATTCCCCCCGGAGACAAACCATGATTTAAGTGGGAGGGCCATGGCGGTGAATTGCTGTGCTAGTCTCTCCCGAGGTTTGAATTGCGCAATTGGGTCCAATAGTGACTCAACTGCAGGGCTGTTTCTCGGTTACAAAAAAATAATAATAATAATTGACGTACGTCAGTACGTGCATGTGAAATGCCTAGCAACTGTAGCTCAATAGCTAGCGTCCATGCAAGTTATATCCAAATTATCTAGAGTGATCACTAGGCCTCGTACGTTCTTTCTATTTCAAACCCGAAAGAACCGCTCGCTAGCTAGCTAGGTTGCGGCAAAAAGAGTAGTAGTTCGGGCACGTGCCATTATATATTACAACTTCAACATGGCACGTGCCGAGCTACTATATGACCTGAGGTTAATATTTTCAAGTTGAAAACATGCTGAAAAGTATGCCTTTCGAACCAAGCGCAACACCCGACTTACATCGGAATCGTCCAGAAGAAAGACGGGTGCGCGCGGGCTGTAGAGCACATTCCACGGACAGTCGATCATCAGAAGACTGCTCAATCGGCGAATCTTCCGAGTTCCGTTGTGTGCCGAAGGCCTTGACCCACTCGGCTCTCATATGGCCCAACTAATAATGGCAGTGCAGGTCTGGTCCCAAACTTGCAAACCCATTATCGCGAGGGGCAAAAGCGTCTTGTTTTCAATCATCAGCTATTGCCAGAGAGATTAGTACTGGAAGGTGAAAGACGAAGGATGGACGGACTTGGAACTACAGTGCATTTTTGGTGCAGTACAGGAGGTTATAGGGCCGAAGCACTTCAAGATATCATCATCCCGATCCGAATTAAGTACCTCTTATTACAAAATCAAGTGAATCGAACATTTATAGTCACATGACGGAGATAGATTTATCTTGTAGATTGTAACGATAACATCTCGAATAGCTCTACCAAGATTGACTACAACTCCGTAGTGTAGTGGTCAAGTCCCCAAAACATAGCTAATGGTAGACAGGATGAAAGGTGAATTTTTTTTTTCAACAGTCTGCAGCAATGCCACGTGGTACTCCGAACCACTCTACAACCACACATTTTCCTGGAGGCCACTACCATTTGTATGGACCCCACATAGAAATATGGTTGTGATATGGTTCGGAACACCAAGCAACTTGCTGGTGGACTAACGAATAATTACTTAGTTAAAGGGTTCATGTTGTCCCTTAAAGAACAACATGAGTGTTGGGCCAATCCGAGCCGTCTGTGCTCGGCAATGGACGGCTCAAATTTGATCTCAGCCGAACGGCAGAGATTTGTTCGGCCGTGATGAACCCCGGGTTCGGTTGAAAGGCAGTTGTCGTTTTTCCCATAGAGTTAGTTGGTTAAGGACAGTAATGTAACCCACTAGTCATTCAGTAGGCACTTCCCCATTCGTTTGAAATTCAGTTGCTTATAAACTCTCTCTCTCTCTCTCTCTCTCTCTCTCTCTCTCTCTCTCTCTCTCTCTCTCTCTCTCTCAAACAGCAGCTACAACCGAAAAGGAAAAACAAAATGGATCTCAAGACCTTAGCCCGGCACCACCACATTCCGTTCAAAACTCCAAAATTCCAACCACATTGCGAACTTTCAACATTCTTCATCAAATCCTTAAGCACTCCCCAAACTCGAATCCATGCGCGACGCGACACTCGATTGATAACTGCTTGCAGTAGTCGCAGACGAGAAGTAATAAGCGAAGAAGAGCCGGACATTGTGAGCGAAAATGCAGAAAAGATCAAATCTTTTTCGAGGAAAACAGAGGGGGGTACGTCGAGGAGAGAAGAGTTTGTAGCGGATCAGAGCATTTGGAATCAGATAGGGGAGATTGTGAAGTTTTCGGGGCCGGCTACTGGGTTGTGGATTTGTGGGCCTTTGATGAGTCTCATTGATACTGCTGTGATTGGTCGGGGGAGTTCTCTTGAGCTTGCTGCTTTAGGTATAAAAAAAAAACTTGAGAATTTTCTTCGGTCATTCGGTTGTTCAAGTTTGATTCGAGGACTAAACGACACATGAGTCTTAAAAATACATACTGAGTGTATGTTTGGAATGTGCGGAACCGTAAGAAAACCCATAGGAATATGAGCGCAAGAAGATGATGAACAGATTCAGAACAATCACAAAAGAACACAAGATTTGTGTGGTTCGTCCAACTAGAGTTACGTCAACGTTGTAGTTGTTTTACCATGGTGAAGAATAACATAGGAGTTCGAATGCAGATGTTGTACCCTGCCATCTATAGGGAGGGTTATAAATTTGGGAAAAAAAATATATACCAAAAGTACCCTAAGAAGATGGTTGAGTGTCTAGTACAATCAGGCTTCACGCTTCATGACAGTCGTACATGCTTCAAATAACTTTTAGCTTTTCAAACAGCGTAAGGGTATAGAACCGAGCAGTAGGTTGTTCGAGCTTGCAAAATGTAGTAAGCTCGGTTTATTCATCTAACAAGTGATTAGAACTAGTTTTGTGAGTCCAACATTCATCGAGTTGGTTCATTGATAGCCCTGTGGCAGTTTAAGGTCGTCGTTGGATCACTTGTTTAATGAGAGGTCTTGTGTTCGACTCCCCTGGCAACACATTTTCTCTCCTCCTGTGATTTCTCGGACCCTTAACAGGCGAGTCCAAAGTAGCCCTATCCGGTGGGTCCTAGGCGACCTCCAGCAAAAAGAGGAAAGGAAAGCATAACTAGGATCGAGTATATATTAAGACATGAAAATGTTTTTTTCTTTTTCTTGTCGAAGAACCACTCATTCATGTAGTTTCCTCCTAAACCCACCAAAAGAATTAAGAAAGTAGATTCTTTCGCTTCATTTTCTCTTCCTATCATCTATTTCTTTACCTGTCACAACTTTGAGGTCCAGGCACAATGTAAGTGTAACTGTGCATTGATCCTGAATGGCAGGCCGGGATTGAATTTGATTTGTTGTTTCTATGGTATTGGCAGGTCCGGGGACAGTGCTATGCGATAACATGAGTTACGTATTTATGTTCCTTTCAATTGCCACATCAAACATGGTCGCTACTTCACTAGCCAGGCGGGTTAGTGGGAAAATTTAAGTTTCCTAATTCGAATTATCGGTTGCAGTTTGTAGTTTGAAGCCAACAGACATGACTGGTCAATATATTTGATGCAGGATAAAGAGGAAGTGCAACATCAGATATCGATTTTGCTCTTTGTTGGGTTGACTTGTGGTGTATTCATGTTTCTCTTCATGAGGTTCCTGGGTGCATGGGCACTCACCGGTAACAAAAACTCTTTTTCTGAAAGAATTAATTGGTCATTTCTGTTTCACCATAACCAGATTCTGTCCAGTGACTAAGGTAATTATAAGATGCTATCGTTTTCCAGGTTTTGCTGGCGTGAAGAATGCTCATATTGTACCTGCAGCAAATAAATATGTTCAGGTTAATTAACGTAAAACTCCTTTTACGTCCTGTATCACAGCCAATGTCACATGATTGCTGATTATTTGCAATGACAGCGTAGTCCTTTTGTAAGATTCTTTTTTGGAAGCACAATACATGACACAATTAAGAAGAACAGTTCGGGGGGAAAAAAATTCTGGTTTCATTATTTTTGTTTCCAATTATGTGGAAACTAGTTGTCATGTTGAGGTGGCATGATCCTGCACTTGACTAAATTCTTCGATGAAACACGCGAGGAAAAGCCTATAATGAAGCTGGTTACATAATTCACCGCAAATTATCAATCTTCATTGTCATTTTGTCTTTCACCTACTTTCCCTCTAAATTTTATTCCTTGAACAAAATTCTTTGTAATACACGGTTACTATAACATTGTATCTGCTTGATATGTTTCTGATACTTCTTAGCTCAACAGAATCATTTTTTGTTGTAGATTCGAGCCTTTGCATGGCCTGCAGTCCTTGTTGGATGGGTTGCTCAGAGTGCAAGGTGCAAATATACTCTCTCTTTTTTGGTTTTGGTAATGAAGGATGCGATAAGATTACGAATTAAAAATAAGTTGGGGGTATTTCACCCCTACAGAATCTAGGTGCAAATATACTCTCTTTCCCTGCCATATGCCCACAAATGCTACTTACCGAAGAAGTTATTTGTAATTCACTGGTCCGTTATTTATTCGTTTTGTAGTCACGAGGGTTGCCATATTGATCCATGTTATGAGGGCATTACCAAAAAATATGTCAGATCGAGTTTTGTTTTTGCCAACTTTGTGAAACTGAAACTGTGAATACTTTGTCTGGTCTATGTATGTATTCTGAGATCTTCTTTCTGGTGAACAGTCTTGGCATGAAAGATTCATGGGGACCTTTGAAGGCTTTAGTAGTTGCCAGTACCGTAAATATAATTGGCCACATCATCCTATGCAGTTACTTAGGCTATGGCATTGCTGGTGCAGCTTGGGCAACCATGGGTTCACAGGTAAACAGAAAACATACGTTTCTATTTCTTGTTTCTGGTTCGTAAAATTTAGCGTAATTTTTGTTGTTAAGGCAAGCAAGTTAGACGCAATCGTAGTCACCTAGCAATCAGGGGTGTTAGGAACTAGGAAGCCTTAAATCTAGGGTCCGACTCTTACCTGCATGTTATCATGTCATGTGATGGGCGAGTCTATACCAGCTTTAATTGGGCATCTGCCAATAGACGATAGGATTGGTCCTCTGGACTGGTCAGTCCACTAGGCTGGATACTAAGCCATCAAAAGAAGGGCCAAAAAAAAAAAAATATTGTACATGACTCTAGCTTTTTCAGCACTTTGGAATCTCTTTTCAGGTTATTTCAGCTTATATGATGATTGAAGCTCTGAACAACAAAGGGTACAACGCGTTTTCTATCTATGCTCCATCACCCAGTGAACTTAAGCAGATAATAATACTAGCTGCTCCAGTTTTTCTAACAATCAGTTCGAAGGTGGCGTTTTACTCTCTCATTATTTACTTTGCTTCCTCGATGGGAACAGTCACTGTTGCTGCTCATCAGGTTAGTTTTGTTACTACTACCATCTCATGTTTGTGCTTCTTTCTTGAACATTCATCCGTAAGGAACTAAGGCACCATTTGGATAGATGTGGATTCCAAATCAAGCATTTTATATTCGGTTATCATAAACTGCAAGAAGTTTAGCTATAGGTGGATTGTGAAACTGGAGCGGAGTATAAGTATGATCCTCAACACGAGGTGTTTTAAATCACTCCTACTAAATAAGTAGTTTTTTTTCACATCCGTCCTGATAAATATCTCAAACTCAATGCCCAAATCCACATCCTAGCTGACAAATGTAGATTTGAGCCATTCCTTCATTTGAAATTCATATATGCCCAAACGGAACCTGGTGTAATTTGCTGCCAAATTTCTGTCTACTATATAGGTCCTGATTCAACTATACAGCATGTGTGTGGTATGGGGTGAGCCTCTCTCTCAGACTGCTCAATCTTTCATGCCCGAGTTGATGTATGGAGTTAATCGAAGTTTAGCAAAGGTTAGTTATTCTTGCTATTTTGGTGCTATAGTCCAACTTCTCACTCTCACATATCATGTATGATGAACATTTATTCCGCGTGGTTATAACATCTGCCTATATTTACAAGTCGCATTCTGCCACTAAACGGTCTTTTCCAAGCAAAATATGATCTGAAAGTGCGGCTCTTGGCCTCAAACAGGCTCGAATGCTGCTAAAGTCGCTGGTTATCATCGGAGCTTTACTAGGACTGGTACTAGGAACCATTGGAACATCTATTCCTTTTTTGCTCCCTGGGATTTTTACCTCTGATCCAAAAGTCATACAGGAGGTAAGTTGTACTTTCTTTCTCGAGAACTTGAGCTTTCACATCACTACCAGTATCTTTCTTCGCTTTTTCTTAAATTTTCCTTTTATAACCAGAATGATGTTTGAGAAGCGAAGAACCTGAGATACGCCATACAATGCACATTTCTTGCATCTTCTAGAGTATAAATATGCTGCTCTTCTCATATTGGCTACAACTGACTTACCCCGTTGTGACCAACTAACTATTCACGCCTGTCTATTACCGCTTGTTTCTGACTACTTCAGCCCATTTCCATTGCAATGCAATCAATGGGAATGGTGGCCTCAATGCTTTTCTCAGTTTGATTTTGTTGTTTGAGAGAGAGAGAGAGAGAGAGAGAGAGAAGTGTAGGGTGTTAAATTAACCCTTACACATAGAACCTTTATTTATATTATGATACGACTAGACACATTACTTGACTAGTCGATGTGGGACAAAGACACTATAGAGCAATATTAATAAGCTACTCTAACACTCCCCCTCAAGCTGGAGAATAAATATCACAAAATCCCAGCGTGTTACATAGAAACTCTAAACGTGGTTTAAACAGTGGTTTGGTGAAGATATCAGCCAATTGAGCTCCGGTAGAAACAAATGGAGTAGATAACACACCACCATTTATCTTCTCACGAACAATATGACAATCCACTTCAATATGCTTTGTTCTTTCGTGAAACACTGGATTTGAAGCAATATGGATTGCTGCTTGATTATCGCAATACATAGGAATAGGTAACTCCACACCGAACCCTAACTCCATGAGTAAAGCTCTTAACCAGACGATCTCACAAGTCGTGTGCCATGGCTCGATACTCCGCTTCTGCACTAGACCTTGCAACAACTGTTTGTTTCTTACTTTTCCATGTGACCAGATTGCCGCCAACAAAAGTACAGTACCCAGTAGTAGACCATCTGCCAGATGGTGATCCTGCCCAATCAGCATCAGTAAAAGCTTCAACACGCAAATGACCATTAGACCGATAAAACAAATCTCGTCCAGGATGAGCTTTAAGATATTTCACAATACGAAGACAAGCTTCCCAGTGTGGAAGTCGAGGAGTTGACATAAACTGACTCACCATACTGATAGCGAATGAAATATCAGGACGTGTATTGGTAAGATAATTCAATTTGCCAACTAAGCGACGATACCGGTCCGGATGTGGAAATATCTCTCCCTGATCAACACAAAGCTTCACATTAGGATCCATCGGGGTCTCCACAGGTTTTGCTCCCAATAAACCTGTTTCCTCAAGAATATCCAATGCATACTTTCGTTGAGACAAACTGATTCCCTCCTTGGATCTTGCCACCTCAATACCCAAGAAATACCGTAGCTTACCCAAGTCTTTAGTGTGAAATTGACGCTGTAAAAACTGCTTCAACTCATCAATGCCTTTCTGATCATCCCCAGTAATGATGATGTCATCCACATACACAATTAACACTATTTTTCCACGCTCTGACTGGAGAGAGAAGACAGAATGATCAGAATGAGATCGACGCATACCAAACTGTATCACAGCATCACTGAACCGACCAAACCAAGCTCGAGGTGACTGTTTTAGACCATATAAAGCTTTGCGAAGACGACAAACCTGAGCACGCCCCCCCTGAGCAACAAACCCAGGAGGTTGCTCCATATATACCTCTTCAAGCAGATCACCATGTAAGAAGGCATTCTTGACATCCAATTGAAACAACGGCCAACCAAGATTAGCAGCAAGAGAAATAAGAATCCGGATAGAGTTTATCTTGGCAACGGGGGAAAAAGTCTCTGCATAATCAACCCCATATGTTTGTGTATAGCCTTTGGCCACAAGGCGGGCCTTATACCGCTCAACAGTGCCATCAGGATTAAATTTGACCGTAAAGACCCACCGACAACCAACAGTAGACTTTCCTGGCGGAAGAGAAACCAACTCCCAAGTGCCAGTTTCATGGAGTACAGTCATCTCAATTTCCATTGCTGTCCGCCACTCAGACAGAGAAAGGGCCTCCTGTACAGTGTTAGGAACATGTATAGAAGAAACTGACGAAGTAAAGGCACGAAAGGAAGGAGATAGATGATTATATGCGACATAGTGAGAAATGGGATGAGAAGTGTAAGTACGAGTACCTTTACGTAGAGCAATAGGAAGATCAAGGTCAGATAAAGAAGAAGAAACTACCAGATCTTGTGATGGAGGAGGTGTTGGGACAGGTGCTACCGGATCTTGTGACGGAGGAGGCGTTGGGGCAGGCGCTGGTGGTGCCTCTATGGCTTTGTTGCGACGAACGTACACCTGCAAGGGTTTCTCCTGCAAGTGGTTCACAGAAGAACCAGATGGGACTGCTATAGGAAAGACAGACTCAGACCCAGCCATAACAGGGGTTTGTGGACCCGAATAAAATGGCAATGACTCATTAAAGGTAACATCTGCACAAACAAAGTGACGACGAAGAGTGGGGAAGTAACACTTATACCCTTTCTGAGTGCGAGAGTAACCAAGAAAAATGCACTTAATGGACCGTGGGTCCAATTTACTCTGATCGGGATCAAGAGTATGAACATAACATGTACACCCAAAAACCCGAGGGGGTAATGAGTGGAGAGGCCGACCGGGAAATAGGACTGTATGGGGTATTTGACCCCCAAGAACAGTAGAAGGCATACGATTGATCAAATGGCATGCAGTAAGAACGGCGTCACTCCAGTAAGACTTAGGAACGTTCATTTGAAATAACATGGCACGCATAACTTCTGATAAGTGTCGAATTTTGCGTTCGGCAACCCCATTTTGCTGTGGAGTCCGAGCGCAGGATGACTGATGAATAATCCCATGATCATCAAAAAACTGAGATAAAGTACTATAAAAAAATTCTCGTGCATTGTCAGGCCGAAACATACGAATGCAAGTATTAAACTGAATCTTTATTTCCATGTAAAATGATTTAAAAATAGTCTTCAACTCAGATCTCTCTTTCATAAGATAAAGATATGTAATACGAGAGAAATCATCAACAAAGATAACATAATACTGAAAACCAAAAACATTGGGCACATGAATAGGCCCCCAAATGTCTGAATGAACTAACTGAAAAGGATGTGACACACAACGTTCAACCCTAGGATAAAATGGTACTCTATGATGTTTACTAAACTCACAAACTTCACAGGGCAAAGTGTTAACACGACTACATGAAGGAACTAGCCTTTTAAGGTTTTGAAGGGATGGATGACCAAGACGACAATGATGTTGATATGGTGAAACTGATGACTGAAGAGCAATAGAGCTAGGGTGAACACCATCGGTAAAGTAATACAGGCCACCACGCTCAACACCGCCACCAATCTTCCTCCCCGTCTTAAGATCCTGAAACACACAACCATGAGGGGAAAAAGTAACAGAACAATTCAAAGACTTTGTAAGTTTACTAACTGACAAAAGATTTAATGGAAAACGAGAAACATGCAATACAGAGTCCAAAGTAAGAGAGGGGGTAAGTGGAACAGAATCCAAACCAATAACAGCAGTAGTAGAACCATCAGCTAGAGTAACATGAGATGGTTTACCGATAGACTGACGATCAGAAAGAATGTGGGAACTACCAGTCATATGATCTGATGCACCTGAATCAATAACCCAAGGAGTGGAAGGAAGAGAAGATGCAACACAAGTAACAGAAGGACCTGTCTGTGATAGCGTGGCAGTGGCAGAACCTAACTGAAGTGACACGAGGCGTTGGTACTCCTCTGCAGAAATAGTCACCCTACTGTCGGCAGAAGGATGAGTAAACTGTCCAGCATCCTCAGAAATAGTAACCTGATGAGCCTGAGGAAAACCATGAAGATCATAACAATAACCTACTGTATGATTTGTACCTCCACAATGGGTACACCGTCGAGTACCATAATAAAAACCACCACGACTAGAGTTACCACGACTAGAACTACCTCCCCCTGACATAAGACCATAACTAGAACCACTACGACCACAGGACTTAGAACCACGGCCACCAGAACCATCAGAAATAACTGAAGCAGTCTCCATCATAAACAAACCAAAGCAACAACGAGGATAGCACGGGCAACCAAACAACCAACAAAGCAATGAGCTACTAAATCAATCAACTTTCTACCAACACAGCAACAATCACATTGGCTACTAGCCCACCACACTAGCCAACAACCAACAACCAATGAAACTCCAAACAACTATCAGTAACATACCACTGAAACTGAACCATCCATATTGTAAATAGCTAATGATAATAGGAAGATCAACATCAATAGACTGTAGCAGACTCCACAAGACCTCAACAAAGCAATTGAGGGCACCAGACTTCAACAGAACTCAATAATCCCAAGCATCAACAATCACCAGACCAAGAGCTACCAACTAATCAAACAGCCAACATTAATCTACTGAATAAGACACACTGATACTCCCAACAGAAGTTTAACACCATCCAGCAAACTTGAACCAACATTATCGCTGGTCAACAAAGCAAATAACTCCATAAACAAAACCTGATGTGCACTGAAGCAACAGCGGAAGAACAAAAGCAACACCGTGGAGCATCAACAAATGAACCAATGGCCTCAACTAGTACCAGACATCGACCGACAGCTCTGGGAGAATACCAATCAATAGCTGAAGCATCAACACGAGCAGAAAGCCAAGAATCGGCCAATCTCGAAGCTGACTGAACTCGAAATCTACATGAACAGGTACGAATTTGGTGTAGAAGGTAAGAACAGGGTTCGATTTGAGGTTAAAGGTTAATTTTGGGTTCGTTTTCGCTCGATTTTGGTTCGAAAACAACTGAGTAAAGTGTTTTAGCGATCGAAATCAACTGGGTAATGGACCTTTGGGAATTTCGAGAGGTCTTAGGACTTGATTTGGGGTTTCAAGGGATTTGGGGGCTTCGATTTGGGGTTTTCTGGGTTGTATGAGGATCGATTGGTGTATGATAGGGTTTCGGGATTGATAGGGTTTCGATTGGAGGGTCGATTTTGGGTTTATTTGGGGCTGCTACAGTACACGCGAGCACTGTTCACGATTGCTACAGTGCATGCGAGCACTGTTCATGTTCACGATTGCTACAGTGCATGCGAGCACTGTTCACGGCTGCTACAGTGGTGGGTGATGTGTTAGGGTTAGGTGGATCTAAGATGGATTCGTATCACGCTCTGATACCATGTTGTTTGAGAGAGAGAAGTGTAGGGTGTTAAATTAACCCTTACACATGAACCTTTATTTATATTATGATACGACTAGACACATTACCTGACTAGTCGATGTGGGACAAAGACACTATAAAGCAATATTAATAAGCTACTCTAACAGATTTTTTAAAAAGTGAAGAGCTACAATACTGTTAAACAAGTCCTTAAACTCCAAACAAGAATATAATGATATACTCAGGTGCTTGCCTTTGACATGGTTATCTTAATGTGTTTTGTCATCATTGTTTGCGAAAATCATCACGATCATTTAGGAAAAGGACATGGTTAATAACTTAATACCGAGAATATTTCCCAAAAAAAAAACTTATACCAAGAATCTTTAATTTTGTTCTTGCGTATTATCTGACGGGTACTCTTCTTTCTGGTTTCTGTTAATATGTTGTCCTTGATTTTTGTTAACCCAGATGCAGAAAGTGTTGATACCGTTCTTTATCGCATTATGTGTGACACCCAGTACTCACAGCTTTGAAGGAACATTGTTGGTATGTTTACCTAAACTTTCATACCAATGGTGCTTTCAAAATTTTGTGTTTTCGTATACTAATTGTAACATTGGAGTTGTGTGTATTGGCATATTGTTCATGTAATGGACTCAATATAGTATGATTAGCTCAGAGCCATATGTTCATTATAGTTCTAACCTAAAAGGCAGATATACAAATATGGACACGACAAGACACGACATGGACATGCTGACGTGTCATTTCTCCAAAACTAGGACATGGATGCGTTAGAGGCACGTCAAACATACAATATGCCGGTTTTATGGATTTATTGTAAGAATTCACTTTCAAATCGAGATAACGTACCACGAATAGTGTTTTAACATTTAGAAGATACAAACCAACAGTTATTATACACTTGTGCACTATGTTACACGGATCCTCGTTTTTGGGCGAAGTACCCGTGTCGACACGACACGACACGGGTACGGGTACGGGTACTCGTGCCGGATTCGTGGGAAATAATCGGACACGTTCAAAAAATGGATGCGAGAGAGAGAGACGAGAGAGAGAGCAGAAACACAGAGGCGAAAGAGGGAGAGAGATGCGAGAGAGAGACATACCGGCAGGCGACCGGCGACGATCGGCGTGAGGCAGGCGAACTCCAAGGCGACGATCGGCGAGGGTCTCATCAGATCTGAGATCTGGAAATGTTATTCAGTACTACTGCATATAGCCGTATATATATGTGTGCAGCTATGGTAAATTACACAAGAAGTCCTTTTAGTATATGTTAATACCATAATATACACTAAAAGTATAAAAAATACCAAAAAAATAAAAAAAAAACGCCAAACTCCTTTCTTTAGTATTGTATGTATAAAGAAAAGGATATTTTTATGAGATAATTTTACATATACTTATATATATTTTCTATATATAAATATTTATTCAACGGATCCCCGCACCCGTGTCCAAATTCGGATACATATCCCCGAATCCTCTTTTTTTAGCTTTGACGTGTCAGACCCTTAGATATGTACCCGAATCCTATTCGCGTACCCGTGTCCGTGTAACATAGCTTGTGCATAAACTAAACATTCATAGAAATCCTGACTCTACTAAAAATAGCATTTTAACATCCAAAAGTGTCCTCAACGTGTCCTAGAATGTTGACAAAATGTCTGCCATAATACAAAATTGCACCCATATTAGTACCCGAGAGCATCATGTCATATTCGTGTCCGATCGATACGCGATGCAGGTAGACGTGTCCCTTCTTTTTAGATTCTAAGAGGTAATACCTTTGAGCTTGTGCTAATGGTGCCTGTATTTCTGGCCCCCAAAAGTTAAAAATGGATGCACTTACAAGCTGCTCTAGCTGCACATGCAACATTTCACAGAATTTTCTGTCCTGAAATCAATAGATCTGTTTTTGATTTTCTGCAGGCTGGAAGAGATCTTAAATTTATCAGTTTAACAATGACTGGATGCTTCTGTTTGGGCTCTCTTCTCCTGTTGGTATGAATCTACGAGGCTCTATATTTCTTGCTTTCCAATCATCAATTCTTTTTGATGACTTGATATCCAGATTCCGGCCCAACAAAACCGACAAACCCGGAAACCAATCTCATCGTCCACTAGCGGGGGTCGATCGATTATACTGCAATCCATGATGTCTCACTCAGTCATAGTGAGGTGAATCAAGCAAAATGAGAAGGAAACACCCTTCACATATAAAAGGATGGCCAAATGGCCCAACGCTAGTGGACTGTGGAATTCGTCTCCGAGGATTAGTCGAGGTGCGCGTAAGCTGATCCGAACAATTGGTTATCATAAATAAAAGGAGGTTTGTTTGGAATCGTTTCTGTTTTTTTCGTCTTCGTTTTTCGTGTAATTCGAACAAAAAACACTCAAAAGCTTAAAATCCCCATGTCTTTCATTTTAAGCTATAACCAAACAGCTGAAAACTTGACTCTAGTACTTTCCCTTACGTTCATTTTGTTTATCCCTTACAGCTTGTCAGCAGCAGAGGTTATGGTCTACAAGGCTGCTGGTGTGCTCTAGTGGGATTTCAATGGGTAAGAAGGAAAAAAAGAAACCATCTTCAGCTCTCATGAGATTTGAAAAGTTTATGTGTACATATTCACATGGGATCCACCTGCATTGAACGGGTTAAAGACATACTCGTGTCTGAAACCGAGCACTAAATAAAATAATAAATCTGTGTATGTAGCATTGTGTCATGCCAATTTCACTCTACTTGAATTCTTCTGAACAAGCAAGTCTCTCTCTCTCTCTCTTTTGCTCTCCTTTCCAGGCTCGATTTTTCCTCGCCCTGCGCCGCCTCCTTTCGCCCGATGGCGTACTCTACTCTGAAGATCTAACAAGATTCAATCTGGGAGAACTGAAAGCCACTTAGTTTCCAGATTCCAATGTCAATGTTTTTGGGAAATGGCTACTTCAAAATTCCCAGGTACAGCCCAATAATGGAAAGCAAACTGGCACACAAGATGTTATTCAAGCTATCGTTATTCCTCAGAAACTGATCAAATCAAGCTGCTACTATATTAGTTGGACTGGGTGCTGTATTTTTTTTTTTTTTATTTCATTTTTTCGTCGCCCCGGTTTGAACATGAATGTTTCCAGTTTGTGAGAGAAATCATCGGGAAATAATTCATTCGATTGCGTTTGCGTTTGCGATGAATAAATTAGTGTGCGCGCTTTCCCGGAACACCCTGCATTTCCAAAAAAAAATAAGAAGAAGAAACTGTGCTTTGTAGCATAGAATTGTTTAGCTGGTTATTTGCTCTCGGACATTTCTAAATTATAAACGGGCGTTAGCAACAATTTATGTTTTGTTTCGTCTTCGTGCAAAAGTAGTCGGAACAAGAATCGCCTTTTTCCGTAGATCTCTACTTGATCTCTTTATCTAAAATTTTCGAGTCTACGAATGATTATGGGATCCATGATCAGAAGATCGAATAATATACTTACCTCTGACTTTTTCAAGCATTTAAAGATTTTGGCTAATCGAACTTAGCAAAAATTCTTTGTCAAACATAATCACGTTGTTTTCTTTATTATCCATAAGTGGTTTTTTTTTTTAATAAAATAATATTATTTATTAGCCATAAGTGGCCTCCTAGTCTCCACTTATATAAATATATAAATATAAGAAGGTGGACCTACATCCGTTGCAATTAAGCTTTCTTCCCGTTAATCTGGAAGTTCTTCTCAGATATAAAGAAATGATTCAGTTATTATAGAGCTTAATAAAAGAGATTGCTAAAAAATGATCAAAAAACAAAGGCAATCAATTAGTATTACGAAAAAGATACAGGTACCTACCAAAACCGTAGGGAAATTGTATCGACGGCCGAACTAAGTCGTCCAAAAATCCTAAAAAAAATATATATATATATACACGAAAAATAGGGTGTTTAGATCAAGCACTCTACACATATCGGATGTCATTGATTCCCGTGTCGGCCCCCTCAATTCTTTTTTTTTTTGAACTTTTGGATGGCTCGGATCGGCCGTCCGGTGGCCGGAGACGGCCCAGCGGAGCCGTCGGTACGATTTCCCTATGATGTTTGGTCGGTACCTGTAGCACTACTCTTAGTATTAGGCCCCGTTCCGCTAAAGTTTTTATACAAGAAAGGACATTACCGGTCCCGAAATTATAAATATCTTTTCAACCAAAAAAAAAAAACACCAAAACAAAAAAGAATATAAAGGATTATTCTTCTTTGTTTTCCATCATTCCATGTGATGATTTATGTCGTCCTTCTTTTTCCTGTCTTTTTTCCATTATTCTTTTAAATCCTGATGATTTTTTCTAATAGGCCGCAGCAGTGGTGGACCAGCGGTGCAGTTGGTAATAAAATCTTATTCTTCCTTTTAAATTGCTTGCTGTGTTTGGTTTGATTTTTAAAAAGTTTTTTGAAAAATAATAGGAGTAATAAGTGAAGAGAGATAGAGAGAGAAATGGTAGAAGTAGGGGGAATCTAGGGAGAATCTAGTAGATATTTAATATTTTTTGAAAAGTGAAAGGAACAAGATATTATTATCTTCAAAATTGTCAAAAACAGGGTGTTTGGTCTAGTGGTATGATTCTCGCTTCGGGTGCGAGAGGTCGTGAGTTCGATTCTCGCAACACCCCTAATTTTTTTTCCCCTAGCAGTTTCTTCATCTGCTGCGTTTTCTACCCCCGTTTTTCTTATTTTCGTGTGTGTAGACCGCAAAATAACCCCAATGTGCAGTTCAAAAATGTAAACGTGCCTTTCTGTTTTTTATTTTTTATGTAAGTTTCAAAGGGCAAGTGGATGATTGGGGAAAGAAATACGTGGGCCGCTATTTCTCATCAGGCTTGAAGACTTTGGAGCTTCCGTGATGCATTTTGGGGTTTGCAAAATAAATCAAAGATTATCCCATCTTTGTTTTTCTTATTGTTTTGTGTATAACTAAGCATGTAATCTGTATAACTAAGCGTGTAATCTGTACCGTAAGAGTGCGGGTAAGAAGTGTGAATCCTTTGTATAATCGTTTGCGTGCTTTTATCAATAAAAGTGTGCTTACTATTGCGTGTGAATATCTCCTCCTCCCATCACTCATGGCTGGTTCTCCGTACCTCGGAGAGACCGGCCGGTTCCAGTATCAGTAGTACCTCAAACGAGCATTCAAGGGGAAGGGGAGCCTTATCGAATCAAAGTCACCAGATCATCCCCGTTTCATGCAAGTTCTTTCTCTGTCTCCCCGATGAGCTTTTCGTTTGACTGCCCTTAAAACAGGACGAGCCTTTCAGCCCTTCAGACAGAGAGGGATCCCAAATCGCATACCGATAGGGATGAGAGCGGATTCGATTGGTTGACCATATCTCGTGTAACACAACACAACGTAAGTTTGACCATATCTCGTGCGTTATGCGATTGGTCGGCTGATATATATATGTGTATTCTCTCGATCAATTGGTGGCATCCAAGAATCAGAATAATGTTTCCACTTGATTTATACGAAACAATTTCACGTCGAATTTAACCGATCGAACAAGACTCTATAACACGGTAACGCCATCAAGCTAGCCAATATTACTCTATGATTATATAGGAGCAAATTTATCTCTGACTAACTGGATACTTGTGGAGTTGTGGTCCTGTGGATGAATGCAGGCATAATTTACAGGGATGAGTTCAAAGTGATCCTGCCTTCTGATGGATTTCTCTCGTCACGGAAAATACCGAACGAACCTTAGAGAATGTTGGAAATTTTTTCCAGATTTTGGTGAATGAAAAGTGAAAACGGGACAGTTGGAGGGTCTCTCAAGACAACCGACAGTGCAGTAACGTCCGCGCCTAATTAAGGCCCCCCATGATGTGTATTCAAGCGTAGATATTTTCACCACAAGAAAAATCACAATAGCTGACGAAAAAAATGGCGATGAAATTTAATGTTTACTATAGGTGACGAAACAACAAGATTTTCGTCACCAAAAGTGACTTTCCTCGATAACCTATAGTCTTTCGTCACCTGTAGGTTGTCTCTGAAATTCACTTTTTCGTCACCTATAACATGTTTCCGTCACCTATAGTAACTTTTGCTGACGATTTTTTATTTTTGTTTCGTCAGCTATTGTGATTTTTCTTGTAGTGTTGCCGTTCTTGCAGTTTCGAGTATTAACTCCGGCTGCTGCAACTCAGGAATCATCCCTTGGTTATATATTGGCAGCCCGTTTTCAATGTTTGACACCGGTTCCAAATTCTGCGCGGGCTATACATCAACTTCTGGTTTTCATTCTTTGTGTGTGAGAAAGCGTGAGACAGACGTAGTACAGTTCGACCAATGCTCCTCGCGGGGGGTGATCCGTGAATTGTGGTTCTAGCCCAATTATTTTGGGAGACAGATGCCGATGCACCTCAACACCCTTTGGTAGACGGCGAACAAGGCCGGCCCAACCCCAAGAGGCCTAGGCCTTAAGCATCCCAAAAATGTCAAATTTTAGGGCACTCTACTAATTTTTCTTTTTTGGTTTGAGTAGAAGTCCTTTTTAGCCCAATAGAAGGGGAAAAAAAGGCCCAATATGAAACACCCAAAAAGGCTCATTTGTGATTTTATGGATCAGCGGTAATAAAAAGGGAAAATGATAGGCAATAACGCGTTTTGATGATTACTATTCGCCAAAGATATTTTTAGCATTAACAAATGTTCTCAACTTGTTCTTGGCGGGTATTAATTATCAAAATACGTCCTGTACCGTCATTTTTCTCTAATAAAAAAGGTCCCGAACCGTAGTAACAAAAAAGAAGGCCCAATCTCTTAGAATAAATACATAGTTTTACCAATAACAAAATATTATTTACTAATTAAAAATTAGATTGCTTGTTTTGAGATCTTTGTTATTTTTGTTGGCTTCTGAAACTACCTACTTTATATAGATACGTATTTTTATATTTTTGTAGTGACCCAACCCTTATAATTTGTTTTTGTTGTGTATCAGTCAAGGGAATTTAATACTATAGTTTGTTTTCTCGAATTGTGACTGTTTGTAAGGTTTTTTTTTTCCCCCCGTAAAAACCGTCAAGTATTTAGGGCACCATTCTTAGAACAAGCCTCGGGCACCCAAATGTCTTGGGCCGGCTCTAACGGCGAATATGTTTAAAAGAGATCGTATAAAACACGCGATTTTGGTTCGGTTATTGCATCGCTTTTCAATTCAATTGTAATCTATAATTTTACCCATGACCACTGGATTATGGATTGGAAAGGTCTCTTGTGGCGTTGGAGACATAGTACATGCCTTAGGTTACATGTGATCCACTTGTGCAGGACTAAAGTGGGAGAGACAGCTACTTAGCTTGTCAATCCAGTCACAACACACACATATAGAGTAGAGTTGTTGGGCCACACATTAGAATAAAAGGCTGCATGTGATGTGCCCCCTTCAAAGCCCTCATTATATAGAAACGCTCCCCTTGTTCTCTTTGCTTGTACTCTTTCCATATTAGTCAACATGATAGTGCATTTTCATCTGGAATCTGTGGAGGGGTGAAAAATAAGCATGAGAAAAACTTATTTTACGGAAGAGTCATGAATAAAGTTATTCAAGTCCGTTCATTCGTGCAGTCAATGATTGGGATCGCTCGGTAACAAGTAATTTTTACCGGTCAAATTTGGTTTTCAGTTCAGACCGTCCAAAAACACTTTCGCGTGATTGGGCCTCCGTAAACTGTATATTATTATGAAATAATATACAATGAAACTTGTAGTGTTGTTTCGTAAATGTTTTGAGAAAGGTTTTGGCGGCTGATTTTGCCACTCCCTTTTTTGTTAATGCCACTCCCCTGCAAGAGTGTATTTTTGCACAAAAAATGCACTTGCAGGGGAATAGCATTAACAAAAAAGGGAGTGACAAAATCATTTCCCAAGGCTTTTTGTGTAAATTTCAATGGTATTGTATGTTCCATACATTGTGAGATAGTATTATCATCAACGGGCATTTAATTCAGGCCTTAAAATTTTGAACTAAATACCAAACATGTGGTCTCCTTGGATATATATATATATATAGTTCGCCTTTATGATTATTTCCTAATTAATTTTTTTTACTAAATAGTAAATACCGATCATGTGGTCTTCTTATTTATATATTCTCAACTCTGATACTCATATCCAATCAAATAAATTGAGTTACGTCACGAAAAAATGATGCGTTCCAATGTTAAACTTACAGTTTTATGAGACCCACAATTGGGGAGTATAATCATAATGTTAGTAGTTTATCACATATTGATCACTAACGAGTCTATAATCAAATTATAAAAAAATAATAATAATTCATTTTCTAGCGTCTTGTGATTAATTGGATGTTTCGGACCCATGATTTTTCATTTCGTATAAGGTCCCGTTCCGCTAAGATTCTAATTTTTTAAGTATTTATTTCTCGCTTTACGAGACATGTGATCATTGTCTCTTAGTATATCACGTTTAATTTAAAAAATAAGTACTTATTTTAGTCAGTAGAACATATCGCGAACCTTACTGTATTTTGAAATGTGGAATTCAGAATCTAAGGAGTTTTGGGATTATCATTTCAAATTTATATAGCATTACCACCTTTTTTGTAAATTTAATTCTGCACATTATTACTCAAATATTTTTACCAATTGTGATTGTCTGGAATCAGAATTCAAACTCGGAAATACCTCTGTACTTATCAAACTCAATTTGTTTTCTGTGTGATGGCAGTAAAAAACCGGTGGTGGTGAACCGGCCGGTACGTATTGGATTTGCTTAAAATCAGAACTCTTTTTTTTTCTTTCCCAAAATGATGACATTATAGATCCAAGAAATAGTACATCAAGAGAAAATTCCGTCCCTAAATAAGAGATCAAGAAACCAAACAGGAGGGAACTCAATCCAAAAACTATAAACGACTTCAACTAAACCTATCGCTCCAAACTATCGGAGCACTGCAGAAAATAACCAAAAACACCCATACAGAGATGATAGGAGCCCCACAAACGAGAAGAAATCTCACACTGTAGACACCAAAGAAAAAAGAAGGAAAAATGACGGCCAATGACGTATTTTAATAATCAATACCCGCCAAAGATATTTTTCAGTATTAACAAATGTTCTCAATATGTTCTTGACGGATATTAATTATTAAAATAAATCATGCGCCATCATTTTCCCAAGAAAAGAACCTAGTCACCTAATTTTGTTGCGATTCGGACACTAGTCGGTATTGGCTCCACGGCCAACACGTACTGGACCACTCCAATTTTGTTCCAGTTCACTTATCGATTGGCACCCGTGGTACGGACATGGGATTCCTATAATGCCCCAATACACTATTATAGTCATCTAAATTGTGGGCTCTCTGTGGTTTTACATTTGTGATCGGAATCGTTTCATTTTTTCAGCCATGTCGAGCATATAATGTCTACAAAGAATCATATTGATTAGACATTAATAGACATGATTGTGACAAATTTGTTTTATGAGCCATTCTCTAAATCGTATTATCTATCCATTTTTGTTAAACAGATGGTATCTGACCATCTGGCTACAAATATCCACTCAATTTGATTTTTTTGCACAAATGATTTATTCAACATTTTCGATAAAATGAAAGGAAAATGACAGTTCAGGACGTATTTTGATAATTAATATCCCCTAATGATATTTTCAATATTAACAAATATTCTTAATATATCTTTATCGGATATTAATTATCCAAACACGTTATTGACCGTCATTTTTTCCAAAATGAATGATTCAAATAACCAAAATAGATTACCCACAATTAAAGGTACTACGGATACAGAAATGCTGCTGGTACAGCAGGTTTAGCACAGACAGCACACAAATGCCCGTTTGGGCCCGTCTCGGGTTCAACAAAGATAATCGGAGCCGCTCATTTTGTTCAATATATTTTTCTCAAGGTCCCTACAAAAAATAAGCTCCATCCGACATCGATAAGGGCATTTACGAAGCGTCCAAAATCTCTTTAGAAAATTTCCAAAGTGATTTTGGACGATTCACAAACGCTCTTATCGTTTTCAGATGAAGCTGATTTTTTGCAGGGACCTTAAGCAAAATAAATTGAACAAAATGAGCGACTCCGATTATCTTTATTAGATTCGAGACGGGTCCAAACGTGTGCTGTGCGTGCTGTCTGTGCAGAACCTGCTGCACCAATAGCAATGTCCCTACGGATATGGGATCCGGGGGCTCTACTGCCCCAAGGGCACCGCAGGGCGTGCCCACACCACCAAAACGGCGCCGTTATGGTTAAAAAAAAAATCACACCACCAATTTGCAATCCTATGGAGCAGAAACGTGATTATAAGAGCCTTAGAGACAAAATTTAATTATGTCACTTTAGAATAATATGATCAGAATAAAAAGATTTTTACATTCGTTCAAACGGATTAAAAATTGGAGCACTTAATTTTTTTAGATCTTTATATATTAAAAAATATGGTTAAAAAATTAAGTGCTCCAATTTTTAATCCGTTTGAACGGGTGTGAAGATCTTTTTATTCTGATCATATTATTCTAAAGTGACGTAATTAAATTTTGTCTCTAAAGCTCCCATAATCATGTTTCTGCTCCATAAAATTACAAAGGGGGGTATGAATTTTTTTTAACCAAAACGGCGCCGTTTTGGTGGTGTGGGCACGCCCTACGGTTCCCTTGGGGCAGTAGAGCCCCCGGATCCACGGATATGTAGTAGTGCTTTTCTGGGCACTACGGGAACCCAAAATTGCTGCGGTACTGGCCCACCGACACATGGAAATGACTTATTCTGGTCAAAATCACGCTCCAGTGGAAGTTTTCTTTTTTCTTTTTTTTTTTTCTCAATCATTTGATGATATATGTCTAGCTTACTTTTAATGAGATGAGAAAATGATACAACTACGTGCCATACGGGCGGAGCAACCCTAAAGAGCATCAACCAGACAATCACCACATCAAATACTCGTACACTTGTCGAGACTCAAACACTCACCTCTCATGTAGAAGAAGTGAGAAAGCGTCATTGGACTACAAGCCGGTGGCTTCGGGAGGGTATCTTCGATGTGTAAAACTGGTAAAAGTACCACAATCACATGGGAGGGTATCCTCGTCCTCATGGTCCCCGGGTGCTCATCCAATTTGGGTCTCACACCCCCGGACGTGTATAACACGCTCCGCCTTGATTACCATATCCATCTGTGGTGGCATAAAATCTTCAATGAACGGGTTTTATAAATTAGTTAACACCAAAATTTTTTGATAACTAAAAGTAATATATTCAATGTGTTGATAAACTTTAGTACTCCTTCCCCCCCCCCCCCCCAAAAAAAAAAAAAAAAGAGTCTGTTTTTACTATCCACACTTTCCACGATATTATTTATATTCTGTTTTCTATGATTATAAAAACTTTGTTAAAATAAAATTAAGTGAAATTTATCAAAAATATATTTATTGCATATAAAAAATGCTAAAAAACTATAATATATGTAATTTTAAGTGAGTAATGTTTTTAAGAACTCGTGGGAGTCAAATTGCTATTTTTTCAAATATACACGAGAAATTGTATGAGGCATTTTGTAATTTTTTGAAACAGGACATCGGCCTGCGCTCTCGCCTTTGTCTTCCCTTGAATTTTATGTATTGCATATTGGAGTATGATTGCCATGTAATTATAAATTTGACCTTTAAGATCGGAGCAAAGTGAGGACAAGCGAATCAACTTACCTCATTCAATTTTCTAAAATCTTCGTCTTTGTTTTATAAGTTTAGACCCATCAAAATTGTAAAATTAATTTTAACACCTCATAGAAACTAGATAATTGTCTGAAGTTCTGAACCACCCTACGAAAGTAAAACATTTTTTAACTTCTCATTCTTGGGATGGAAATATTCTTTCTCTTACCACCCATTGAAGAATCATTGTGGGATTAGTTTATTTTCAAGTATCTTTGCCTTCTCTTAATCAATGAGTGCCTTCTCACTCAAATAAATCATTCTTAACAATTGTTTTAGAAATATGCCAAAACAAAGCCTTTACGTCCTATTTCTTTTATTTTGTTGCTTTAATCATCATATGATAGAATCATTTACACCACAAGAGCCCAACCTCAAATGAAGGCTTAGTGCCACCTACTTTTGCCTTAAGGGCCCGATTGGATGCCGTATGTGTTTTGAGTGTATTATTTATGAAGGGGCATAAAATAGTAAGGGGTATTAGTTAAGAAGGGAGGGCCCACATTGATGTGATAGTTATAGAGGGTGTATTAAAAAGTAGATGGTTTGGATGATGTATTAGAGAAGGGGGATAAAATAATACTCGGTTTGGATGGAGGATAAATTGGGTGTATAAGGAAGGGTGTATGATGCAAAAAGCTGATAAATGACTCTTTTGCCCTTGCGCATTATTAACATGGATAATTCATTAAATTAAATATATTATTACAAAATCTAATAAAATTAATTACTTTATCACAATTAATCAATAATAATTTATTTTACTAATAATTTAATTATTTTACTAATTTAAAAAACCCACCCACTGTTTTCAATCTCTCATACACGGTTTTACAAAACCCACCTGGCTACTCACCTCTCTCTCTCTCTCTCTCTCCTATCTACTAAACCCACCCACCTCTGTTCCAGACCCTCTCTCTCTCTCTCTCTCTCTACAACCACCTCTGTTCCAGTCGGCGATGGTTTTACAAAATCCGGCCATAATTTTTCCACCTCTGTTCCACCTCTCTCTCTCTCTCTCTCACGATTTTACAAAATCCACCGGCAACGGCGACGTTCGGTACTACTTCTCTCTCTACTGCAAATGACAATTTTTTTTTTTGATCCTCTGTAAATGACAACTCGGTTTTTTTTTGATTCGCTGTAAATGCCATAATTTTTCCTCTCTATTTTCCATTTTTTCCATTCTGTGTGCATGTGTGAAGAGGTGATGAAGAGGGGGGATTAGGGAGGGCAGAAATGGCAATATTTCGCCTGTATTGCCCCGGATTAGTTATGGCCACCTCCGGAGGTGGGCATAAATTAGTACCGTGGGGGCTGTGTTAACGAAGAAGGGGGGAAACGAATACAGGAGCAAGAAATGATACCAAACGGTGGAGTAATTGTCCAATCAAGAACCAATACACCTGGATTGCATAATACACCTGATGGATACAGCATCCAATCGGGCCCTAAAAGTTTAAAATTAGGGAATGATTTTGCCACTTCATTTTTTTGTTAACGCCATTCCCTGTATTTTTGCACCAAAAATACACTTGCAGAAGAGTGGCATTAACAAAAAAGGGAGTGGCAAAATCAGCAACCTAAAATTATTGCTTAAATTGTTTATCGCGAAAATTTGTAAGACTCCATCCTAAATGAAGCCTTGATGCAACCCATTTATCTTAAAAGATTAGATTTATCACTTCAATTTATTGATTATACTCACATTTCATTAAAAATGTCTAAAAACAAACAGTTTGTACCGTACTATTTCAGTATTTTATGTTTTTTTTTATATCATACGACGGAATAATTTGGATTCCTTAAGACTCTAACCATGAAACCTCAGTGCCACTGGCGATGACCTGACTCGCTTTTATTTCTCATAAGGATATTTGAAATAGTTTGCAGCCAAATTTTATTATTTTGACCCAACAAAAAAATCCTAAATTGCCCCAGCTTCTATCGAATATAGAGAAATCTCGAGCGTTCTCTTTTTTTTTTAAGAGTTAATAGTATTACGAATGCGATTATAATATAGCATTTCTAAAATATAATACCAAACCTTTGGTACCAATTGTAAAGTAAAATTGCATTTAGCACTGTATATCTATCTTATAATTATCATGTTTTTTTATTCTCTCTTGGGATCAACAAAATAAAAAATAACTTGCATATCTATTTGATTTTTTACCACACTAACCAATGCCACCCACTTTTCCGTTTAAAGCTTTTTTTTTTTCCCCTTTTTTTGGTGAAATTACCGTAAAAGTTCAAAACACTTTCACGAAGAAAGTAAAGTACAACACCAACAATTTTCAAATGGCATTAACAACTTACGTTCAGTTAAATGCAATAAAAAAATTATTTACTCCATAGTTCAACAATTGTAAATTAAATTGTGCAAAGACGCTAAAAAATACATACACTTGTACCCACAAGTGCAAAAATACACTCAGATTTTTTTGGGGCCCTCACACAGACGCATAGTGCAATACACGTGTTAAAAATACTTGAGGTCGGGTACATCAATCTTTTTCTTCCATTGAGCTCTGTCAATGGTCACTTGTTCATACAAACACATTATACTCATATTTTTTGCACACGACATCATTTGTCTTTATTCATTTAAAATTACAAAATTATCCTTCTTAAATTATTTCCTTCACGCGTGAAAAAAGGGTAATTAAAGTTTTACATGAATACAAACAAAAGAAAGTAGGAGTAGTGCATTTGGATAAAAGGGAAGTATGAAAATCACTCTCCAAAATTATTGAGTTTTAAAAGGGTAATTATTTACTTATCAAAAAAAAAAAAAGGGTAATTATTAAAAAATTTGCGCGCGTGCAATGTACGTTGTTAACTACGGCCACGTGAGTCCGGACGAAGTAAAACGAACTGTCATTACCTACGTGTCACCACCACGTTTTAGTGCAGACAAATCTACTTTTCTGCCACTACGTTATTCTTTCCGTTTCTAATATGAGGACTCCATTCCCACAAAAAGGTGCCCCAGCATGTGTAGTGTTGGGATTTAACACAACGTCACATCCACCCTTTTAATGTGAGAAAGCAACCAAAGCAAAACATAAAATAGGCAAACAAAATACTGCTCCACAAACGTACAAGAACATCGGCCCTCTTCGTTTTTGAGAGAAATTTTTATAGAGTAATGAATGGAGAGAAATAGAAAAAAAACCCTCATACACGTGGTTCCACGAAGCACGAAGAAGGACCAGAAACGAGCTTCCGCTTTATCTAAAGAGAAAACCTATTCCTTTCTCTCTTCCCGATCAGCGCAGGAATTCAAAGTGATAAGGTGAAGTCCCCCCTTTTCTCTTCTCGTTGGCACGGATGAATCAGTTACATCTTATTCCTACTACTACCGAGCAGAGGACATTTCATTCAAAGACCTTAATCTTTAAGGTGAAAGTGGGCCTTAAGCGGCTGTTCGTCCTGTATTTCCACGGGCGAATAGCGAGAGATGATTCACTATAACAAAGGAGCAAGGTTCCGCCACAGGAAAAGTCACTAGTAAGCAGTTCGGATATTAAACTCTTATTAATATCCGAACTGATTTGTAACAAGGACTTTGAATACACTTATACACGTTTTAAATAAATTAAACGGTTCCGATTACTTTTTGCCATAGAAAAAGTCACTAGTAAAAACAAAAAACTCTTCCATTTCCTATTATTTTAAAAACATCCAACATACTGGGGCAACGTGACACATAGGATACGCAAATCGGTTTCTTGACCACAAAAGGTATTTTGGGTTATTTAAAAAAGGCATTTAATTTAATTTATTAAGTGGTTTAACCACCAACTCACCATCTTGTCTCCCGCGTGTACGCGTTGTCGAACGAATCCTGGGGAGCATCCGAGCATTAGCCCGTTTGCAACAGGTCAAAATTTTGAAAGGGGATCGATGCTGCCAAGCAGCACTTTGCAAAGCAGTCGATCCGGTCGGTTTTTTTCGGCAATCGAACGACTCGGACCTTATCGAATTATGGACGGTTCGGATTTGTTTGCGATTTGTATGTGCTCAGGTTTGTTCTGAACCGTCAGTATCGACATGAACGATCGAATCGACTGTTCATCTGCACCCGTTCTGTAGCATCCCCGGGTCCCAAAATTTCGAAGGGCATGAGGCATGTAATATAAGGGGATACGGAAGAAGGAGAGTTTTATCACCAATGGAGATTTGGGTGATAAGATCAGGTGGATGACTTTTCATAGTTGAATGATAAGGATTAAAGCACTGGTCTTCTATTGTGGAAACTGGAAAAGTGAGAGAAGAGATGAAAAATAATTAAGAAAAAGTGAGAAAAGAAATGGAAATCTTTTACTCCCTCCGTTCTAATTTAATTTTTTTTTTTAGTTCGTGCTACTTTTCAATTGATTTTATAAATTTTTTTGGAAAATAATTTTGCCACTTCTTTTTTTGTTAACGTCACTCCCCTGCAAATGTATTTTTCCACCAAAAATACACTTGCAGGGGAGTGACGTTAGCAAAAAAGGAGTGGCAAAATTAGCAGCTTTTTTTTTTGGGTCAATCGGAAATTAATTAATTATATCTTGTAATTTATAATGTTTTAGGTGATTTCAAAAATATTGTATTATAGAACAAATCGAGATCTATCAAACAATATCCATATTGGATATAAAATTCATTACCAATTTAAATATATAATAATTAGTTTTTTTTTATCCATTTAGAATAAAACAAAGACAAGTAAATTAGGACGGGAGGAGTACTGTGGTTAGAACCTTATTCTGTCATTTTCTCTTATCTTCTCTCTCAACCCAAACAAGGTTTAAAGTTCTCTTTTTTCCTCTTTCCTTTTCTCATGTTCCAAACAAAGCATTAGTTTACATCAGTCATCGATCTTTATAAAACATAAACCAAAGATGAAAACATTATGGTAAATGATTTTGCCACTCTATTTTTTATTAACGGCACTCCCATGCAAGTGTAATTTGGCGTAAACAAACGTCAAAGAGCATGTGTTATCTATTTTTGGAAAACAATTGTGAATATTACTTTCTTCAAACATAAATTTGCATTATCTACTGCATATATACTAGCTAGGTTGAGTCCAGGGAGGACGGTTGTGAAAATAATTAGGTGCTCATGAGACATGGTTAAAAACGCCTCCAACCCATCAATTAGACAATTACCTCGCAATCATGCGGTAGTAGTGAAAAATTTGTAGATTATTATTTGTGGTTGAGAAGATATTAGGTGTTTCTAATAGTGAATAAGTTGGTGAGAAATGTTAAGTTGTTTCCGGCAGTAAATAAGTTGTCGATGGGTTCGTGAATAAAGTTACCGTAGCAAATACAGTTTTTGTTGACAATTTTTTTGTTAGTAGATACGAGATTGTAAAATACTGATGAAACTTTTTTGTTAATAGAAACGAGATGGTAAAATGCGTCAAGTTTGTAGTATTTTTTATTAGTAGAAAAACAGCGCCGTATTTGCATACGTATGTGACGTTTAAAGGACAACCGAAATGAAGCTAACCCATGAACCAGAGCACATTATTATATTATATCCTGATATATATTGCCAACGCCTCATGCGGTTTGATCTTTAAACAGATGCCTCCTCCACCTTTTTAAAAATTGACGTTGCACCCCCTATCAGAATTTTGTTGGCGGATAGAGCTAATAAGAGCATCCACAGTGGACTAATCAAAATTGGATAATCAAAAGTTGCCACATCACCTTTTGATTATCCATTTAAGGGATTGCTAAGGTTAGCAATATAGATGTCCACACTGGCATAATTGAATATTGAATAATCAAAATTGCCACATCATCTTTTAATCTGTAAAAATCTAAAAATTGTCACCATATAAAATATTTTTCTTAAAATAGTTTTCAAACTAATAAAAACATGTTATTAGAAATAGAAAATAATTTTTTTAAAACTTTTATTTTGGAAAACACTTTTCCAAAAAAGTCTTTAAAAAACATTTTTTGAAAAAAAGACAGTTTTAAAAAAAACAGTTTTAATACTAAAAAAAAAAACAGTTTTTGAAAAATGGTCCAACTGTTTTGTAAAAAAAAAAAGGACTTTTGAAAATATTTTTCCTAGAAACATTGTTGAGAGAGAGAGAGAGAGAAAGAGAAAGAGAGAGACAATGTTTTGGTTATTGGCAAAAAGTTGTTAGTTTTGATTATTCAAGGGCCAAAATTTGATGAGTTGCTAAGAGATTGTTGAGTTTGGTTATGCCAATTATACTTTTGGTTATTCCACTGTGGATGCTCTAAGCCATATATGTTGACGCTAATAGTGGCGGAGCCTAGATCTCTGCTTGGGAGGGGGACCTAGGAAAATTTGACTTTTGCTGAAATTTTTAGTTGAAACTAGCAATGTGTGAAATTTTTTGTCATTGCACCAGGACAAGTCTATGTCTCGCTACAATAAACACGTTATCTTCTACTGTAGTGTTAAATTTGCCACAAGAAGCTGGGAAGTTATTATCAAATGTGTTGTTTGAATTTTTTTATTTTTTGTTAGTGTCTTAGTTAAATTTTTTTTTTTCTAAAGTAAGTGTTTTAGTGATGTAATAGTGTGCAAGGTGTCCAGAGGGATTGTAACTTGTAAGTGCTTCCCATGGGGTGGCTAAATCTACCTTGTGACTATCCTTACGACTTTACTATATTACATATTTTTCTCATAATAAAAATACACAAGTAACAAATCGGAAATCGAAACAAACTCGTCAAAACGAGCCATTAATATTTGATTTGGTGTAGTCCAAAAAACTGTCCAAACCAAAAGTATTCGATTTAATTTGGAAAAATGCCTAAATCTGACCAAACCGAACTGTCCACGGCCCTTATTGTAAGGCATATATATATATATATCAATTAGGGTGTTTGGACAAATAAGCCAAAGTGGCTTATTTTTTGTCCTTATTCAATTTTTTTTTGCATTTGGTGGCTTATTGTCAATTTTGTGGGGATTATTGCTTCGTTATGACGAGAGGAATCTAAAAGTAAAAAATTTTGATCGAAATCCATTTTTTTTTGAATTTCGATGAAAATTGGCGGGAAAGCCACGTTTTTCGTCTTTATTCAAAAAAATTTGGATTTTGACAAAATTTTTTACTTTTTAGATTCCTCTTGTCATGAGGATGCAATAATCTCCAAAAAATGATGATAAGCCAAGTGATACGAAATTTTATTGAATAAGGACAAAAAAAAATTTGGCAGGAAAGCCAAATGGCTTTTATTTGTCCAAACAGGCCACGTCTCGGGGAGGGCGCAGTCATTTCTCCAAGGTGGAGGGGAAATTGGTACAGAAAGCAAACCTTAACAGTGTTGGTGAAATGAAATTTGGAAATCTGTACATAAAGCAAATCTCGAGGGTGTTAAGTGCAATTTATTACCTTTATCGACGCGGCAGTTGAATTTTCAATTTTACTGGGGCGGCGGCCACTGTAGTTACTCCCGCTCCCATTAACTTTTCAAAACAATACTCCGCTGCTAACCGCGCAGCTACACTAGAAAATACCAGTTTGGGAAAATGACGGTCGAGAATGTGTTTTAATAGTAATTAATATCCGTCAATGACAACCTAAGAACATTTGTTAATACTGAAAATATCCTTGGCAGGTGTTAATTATCGAAACACGTCCTTAGCCGCCAAAAGTCCATGCAACATATGTGGACAAATAATCTGTATGGGTAGTGTTTTCGTTCAGAAAATTATTCGTTGATCTTGGAGCACCACAACGTGGTGCTTCAAGGATTCGAGGACCGGGGGTTTTATAGTGCACCATCGTATAGTGCACGTGTATGGTGACACACAACCGTCGATCTCATCAATCAACGGTCCATATTTAAAATCAATTATGACCGATAATAAATGATTCTTACCGGTTATAATTAGAAATCATATTTCAACAATTCACTGTCAAGATCGATACAACGTGTGCGCCCTACAGGGTGCCTTGCAAGGCCTTGCACTGCAGGATTTCCCATTCCGTGCTTCAAGGGCATTTGTCATCACATATTTGTATCGGCTCCATCACTAATTAGGCCCCGTTTCGCTAAGATTTTTATTTTTTAAGTACATATTTTTCGTTTTACGAGACAAATCGTCATCTCACAACACATCACATTTAATTCAAAAACAGGTACTTATTTTATTAAGCGGGTAGTTATTCATTCAATATGTAGTGAAAAAAGTCCTGAAACATCACGTGACGATGCTTCACAAGCATCGAATAGTCACTCGATTTTAAACTCCCCACCTTCCCGCACCTCGTCGCCACACTCCCCCACGTCACCAGCAAATTTGAAATTTCTCCTACAGTACCACTCCGCTTCGAAGCGAATGGAGAGTATTTTCCTACTGTTGTTCAAAAAAATACAACTCCCACCGTATTAAAAAACTCTAACCACGAAAAACATTAAAATAATCCCTCCCTTCGTTCTCACTACAACTCCCCCCCCCCTCTCTCCCCAACTCACCACACCAGTCCCTCTCTCTCTCTCTCTCCTCCCTGAAACTTTCTTCTCTCTCTTAAACAGCAAGGAACGTAGACAAGTCTCTTTCTTTGCATTCTCTCTCTCTCTCTCCCTTGCATAGTTGCATTTATCTCTCTCTCTCTCTCTCTAAAAGCAGCTTCTCTCTCACCAGTCATCTCCCCCTTCAAAGCGTCAAACGGAATTTTAAATACTCCAATCCAACAACCTTCTCCCCCTTTCGTCCTCCCCACCATGTGACCTCTGACACATTCTCTCTCTCTCTCTCTCTCTCTTCCCCATTCTTCTACTTAGTCTCTCTCTCGACTCGCTCGACCAATGGCGTCGTCCTCGTCACGTGCGCGGAGCAGCTCGCCGTTCAACAGCTACCGCAAGCCCTCGAGTCCTTTCTCCTCCTCTTCCTCCTCGTCCTCGTTCATGAACGGGAGGCTCATGCCAAAGTCGTGCTCCTCTTCCGCGGCGTCGTTCTACGGCTCCGGGAGCAACGGGTACGGGTCCAGATCCATGACCCCGAGCCGGAACCGGAGCGACTCGACGAAGGGATACGGCGGGCGCTGCTCGCCGGTCGGGTTCGCCTCGGCGGACGAGCTACTTCTCGGAGAGCCGCTCGATGCGCCGAGATCGGCCGGTGGGGATAGCATTTCGGTCACGATTCGGTTTCGGCCGTTGAGGTAAATGGTTAGATCTGAGCGTACTGAATTAGATCTGTGCTAACTGTTTGGGGGAATTAATTTGGTAGGTTTCGTAATGAGGCAATGTGTTTTGATTATGGAGTAATTGAATTGAATAATTGGTGGGTTGAACGGGGGATACCTGAGGATTTGAGCTAATCCTGTTAGGTTTTATTACGCGGCAATGTGTTTTCATAATGGAGTTAATGAATTGAATAATTGGTGTAGTGGACGGGAATACCAGAGGATTTGAGCGACTGTAATTAGTTTTTGTTACGAGGCAATGTGTTTTGATAATGGAGTTATTGAATTAAATAATTTTGTGCGGTGAAAGTGAGTATCAGAGGGCTAATGTAGTTTGGTTTTGTTACGAGGCAATGTGTTTTGATAATGGAGTTTTTGGATTGAATAATTGTTGTAGTGAACGGGAATATCAGAGGGGGGACGAGATTGCGTGGTACGCGGATGGAGATAAAATTGTTCGCAATGAGTTCAATCTGGCTACAGCTTATGCATTTGGTAAATTACTGTGCCTTCTAAGTTTGCTATTTATTTTGAAGTTAAAATCATTGTGCATTTTGTTTAACTTAGGGTAGTATTTATTTGCAACTCAATTGACTGTTTAACTCAGAATTGATTCATTAACACCAGGAATGCCTAATTTGTTTGTTTGTAACTGTTTTCATTATGGACAGATAAAGTTTTTGGACAGTCTACGATGTCCCATGAAGTATATGACATAGCTGCTCGACCAGTAGTTAAGGCAGCAATGGAAGGTGTAAATGGTATGGTACTTTCTCATGAACTCCTTTTATAAGTTCATTTTCATCTGATCAATGTGGTTTTTTGTTATGGGGTAAATTGATCAACATGATGTACGGAACATTTGATACTGCGTTTTGCCTAGCACTGTTGAGTGATTAAGCAATGAAGCAGTATAATTGAGATGAGTCTTATCTAGCTATCTAACTTGTAAATTCACAGCCGAAATCAAAATTCAACTGGAATGTGGGTACTTTTATATTTTTGGTACTGATGGAGATTGTATGACTAAGTGAAGGTTTCTGTACTGACAATGCAGGGACTGTCTTTGCCTATGGCGTTACAAGTAGTGGCAAGACGCACACGATGCATGTAAGTCTGATTCGTTGAGATAGTATTTCTCTGGATGATTTGACGAATAGCATACAAACTCGAAAACTGTGGTTGACCTGTAAGTGCATCTGGCGAGCAAGATGGACAAAATGTCGATATTATGTCTTTCAGTTCCCTTTCCAATATGTTAGGTGGAAGTTACTGAATAAATCCTCACTGTTATTATTATAGTTCAAATCTCATATGTATTGAGCACTGAGCAGCTCTCATATGTTAAATCTCATATGTTTTCTTTCTAGTCTCTAGAATATAAAATATTGTTTTACTGGAAGAAAATTGGGGTGGTCTCTCATTTGTGGTTTGAGGCGTTAAATATTTTTGGTGAATGAAGGCGTTAAAATTTCTTTCTCAATATGATAAGCGCCCTTAATTTGCCATGCATATTTTATTATTTTATTAAGTATACTTGACATATTTCATGTATTAATCATGACAGGGAGATCAAAATTCCCCGGGTATTATACCATTGGCCATAAAGGATGTATTCAGCATTATTCAAGATGTAAGTGTGCTGCGTAAATTTATCAGGCTTTTGAATATACTTGCAAGTTGCGTCAACTGCAAAGCTTCGTTTTGGTTTTCACCTTGTTACTTTGCTGCTTTTTTCCTATTCCGTTCCTATATGTTTGTGTTGTATCATCTTCTATGAAAGAATGCTGGTTTTGTGTGGTGAGCTGTTCGTGTAGATACTACTGGTCACAAGTTTTGTTTCAAGTTTTTTGGTGTTTGTTTGTTTCAGTATTGCATCATTCACTCCGTATGTGGGAAACTGATAGTGCTACTGTAGGTTTTACTTTCCCTAAAATTTGCTGCACCGAAGTGTCTATGGAACATTACATTTACTTTGTTTTCTCCTTTATTCTTTATTATTAATGGCTTTGCCCTTGAGTGATCATGTAGCATTCTTTTATTTTTCTAGCATTCTTTTCTTTTTCTCTGGGTGGTGCCAATATCGATCACGTTACCATGTCAGTATCTGACATTTTGGCATTCAAATATTGATAATGGTGTAATGCACTGACATTTTCTTACTTGTATAACATTTTCATTGGCTTTCTTGTTTTTGACTTAATTCATCCCATTTAACTTGTCTATTATTGAACTATGGATGACTAACTGTGTTCTTAATTCAGACTCCAGGACGAGAGTTCTTACTTCGAGTGTCATATCTTGAAATCTACAATGAGGTTTGCAATACCACGATAACATTATTCTATTGATTGATGATAGATGATTGATCATTTCTGTAATGCCATTTTGATTGTCGCACAGGTGATAAATGACTTGCTTGATCCAACTGGTCAAAATTTGCGTGTCAGAGAAGATGCTCAGGTTTCTTGCTCAACATAATGTGGTTTTGAAGTTTTGAACTTCGATATCTCTCCAATTTTTTAGTTTTGAGGCCATCTGCTCATGTTTTTCTTGTTTTTGTTCAATTTTTTTGGTGCAAGGCCTAGTTAACTCATAACTGGGATTTTACTGAAATGGAATAGCTTCTCAATTCGCCTCTAAATTGTTTTCCTTTTGGTATTGGATTATGCTGCCGTGCCGCGCACTTGTTGGTTGTAATTGATTATATTTCTAAAACAGTTTCTATTTATTGTTTGGAGCAGTTGGCTTGTGAAGCTTTTTTGTTTTATTTTTGTGGACATTTTGAAACTGTTTGTGGTCTTATTTGTACTGGCGACCATTTGTAGGGTACTTATGTCGAGGGAATAAAGGAAGAAGTTGTTTTGTCACCTGGGCATGCACTTTCTTTCATTGCTGCTGGGGAAGGTATTAGCTGTATCCTGTTGTATGCATATTTCCTACCTGTCTTTGTGTATTTTCAATTGATTGTATAACTTTCTGCCAGTGGTTTATTTTACATTTTTTGTGTGTGTATGCAGAACATCGGCATGTTGGTTCGAATAACTATAATTTATTCAGTAGCCGCAGTCATACTATATTCACACTGGTATGGTTCTTATGTTTGTAACTTCAGTTAATTTATTGACAGGTTGGGAACAGAACAATAGAGAATTTGAATATCTGTTGACTATTCTGTTTTTGGCTGTCTGTGTACATAGGCTTGTTCGGTTTTATGTTTTTTAAATCCTTGTGTGTTATTATTTGCTTATTGTGTTATGGAAATTTTAGTGGGTGCTTGAGCTTCTCTTTAATAGTAAATAGACATGGACTTCGTTTCAGCTACCCAAAAGTAGCACCCCAGTTCTCTCCAACCATTTTTGTTGTATCATGCGTGTATTCCATTGTTGCTTGGTTTGTCTGACTGATCAATGTTTACACAGATGATTGAAAGTAGTGCCCACGGTGATGAATACGATGGAGTGGTCTTCTCTCAACTTGTATGTTTTGGATAATTTGTTCCAAGTATGAAATAATTGTCCTTCGTTGAGCATAATCACAGTTTTTCTCCCTATTTGTTACAGAATCTGATTGATCTAGCTGGATCTGAGAGTTCAAAAACTGAAACATCTGGATTAAGGAGAAAGGAAGGAGCGTACATAAACAAAAGTCTTCTAACTCTTGGAACTGTAAGTGCCTAATAGTAACTGTGATCTAAAGGAAAAGGGGTTTGATGTATTTCTTTGCTTTGTTGAATTATTGCCATCGTTCTATTTGAGAGCGTGTTGGCTGGGAACAGTAGGGGCAATGTTGGGTGCTGTGTATTGCTCATATGTGAACGGGTTGGATGTGATGAGGTTTGGACGTTTATTAGCTTGAAAAAGAAATCACATAAGCTACTTTGTTGCTAGGTTCTGATATTATGGTAGTTTGGAACCATAACAGTTCAATATCCCAGTTTTCTCGGGGAATGTTCTGCTCTGGCTTTATTTGTTTTCAACTACTTTATGTATTCTTCAGTCATCGGTTGGATGATCTTTGTTTATTTTTAATGTGAAGGTAATTGGAAAACTAAGTGAGGGGAAAGCATCTCATGTTCCATATCGAGATTCCAAGCTTACCCGCCTACTTCAATCTTCGCTCAGTGGCCATGGACATGTTTCGGTGAGTTTTGAGTAGCAAAAGAAGTGCATTATACTATGTACACATATTCATATTCATTCTCCCAACGTTTCAGTTTTTTCTTGTACAACTATACGGGCATCTCCAATGGTTGCAACCACTTCTTGAAACCCAAAGCCATATTTTGTCTTCATAACATGTTAACTTTGCCTAATTTTGGTGAAGTTGCTCCAGTGGTACCAAACCTATTCTTTGGCTTAGACCATCATAAGTTCATAACTCTCGGATCACTTGGACCATCCCTGGGAATCTGAACTAAACAAGTTGGAGGTCTCCAAAAGAGCTCCCATATGAAATGCTGATTTTTCTCAAGAAATGGCAAAGCCAATGTTTGGCTGGACTGCTGGAGATTTGGGAAGCAATGGAAGTGCATTTCTTTGGATCCCTTGCCAAAAGCTGGTTTTGGCAAGAGAAATGACAAGCCATTGGAGATATTCTTTAAGTCCACAAGTTAATAATTAGCTGGTATCAGCTATACGTTGTTTATTTGTTGATTTGTCGTTTCTCTCCTGTAAGTAGTTATCCAACTGGAAACTACAACTTCAGTACCTAATCTTCATACTTTCTTTTCATTGTCGGCCTACTTCATTGTGTAATTTTCTTACTCTTCAACCTTATTCTGAACTGTAATGCACTGCGGAAATGGAATTATGGCACCCTTACTTTCTCTTTTGTTCTTCTTTTATGCAGCTTATATGCACAGTCACTCCCGCATCTAGTAATATGGAGGAAACTCATAATACGTTAAAGTTTGCTAGCAGGGCGAAGCGTGTTGAGATCTATGCCTCGCGTAATAAGGTGTGTCATGATTGTAGATTGTATATTGCTGAAATACTGTAATATCTTCTGAAAAATTGTCCTATGGTGACTAACATATTTATTCAATCCTTTTTCCAGATTATTGATGAAAAATCTTTGATTAAAAAGTATCAGAAAGAAATATCAACCCTCAAACAAGAACTTGATCAGCTAAAGAAGGGGATGCTTGTTGCTGTCAATCCTGAGGAGCTTATGACTTTAAGACAAAAGGTGTTCTTGCAGATCTTATTGTACATAATGTTTTTGCATTGTACTGAAGCAAAAGCTGTTGTTGCATACGGCATACCTAATGATGGTTCCTAGACTGTGACCTGTTGATTTTCCAGTGGACCTGCGATGTAGATCCAATTCTCATGTGATGTTCGCTTTTTGTCCTTAAAAATAGTTGGAAGAAGGCCAAGTGAAAATGCAGTCAAGATTGGAGGAAGAGGAGGAAGCAAAGGCTGCTCTAATGAGTAGAATCCAAAGGCTAACCAAGCTCATACTTGTTTCTACAAAAAATACAATCTCTGGTTTGGATGAGATTCCTAGTCATCAGCGATATCATTCTGTTGGTGAGGATGATGTAAGTTGCCCTCTCCGATTACGTGTGACTAAGACATGACTGTGGTGATTTGTATATCTCTCTCAATGGTGCGTGTGTGTGCTTTTATACACTTATGCCTTGAATTTTTCAAAAAATTCCCCCTACTTCCAACATTTCTCTCTCTATCTCTCTCCACTTATTACCCCTACTATTTTTCAAAAAAAAAATTCAAAACACAAACCAAACAAAGCATTAATTTAGCTTTATCATTTAGTTGGACCCAAATGTCATGTATGGTTAGAATTTTGTTTTAAAGTTTGGGTAGGCCTCTAGAAAATTTTCTTGGGTTGTTTGTGACAAAGCAAGTGAAGAAGAGGTCACACTCTGAGAAAGATGAATGAATTTTATGTTCACTTACCAATTCCTGATACTGGAATAGAATTTTAATTATGATTCTCAAAGTACAATTTTTCCAAGTGAGCCCTGTTTTTTCTAATTAACTCCACATTCTCAATCTTGACTTCTGGATTTTCTTGTGGAGCCCTTCTATGGGAACCATCTGTGCACTGACAGGGCACTGATGGCACACGGGGCCCACTCTGGGCCCCGCACGGACAATCTGATTGGATCAAACACCTACACTTATTGTATTGAGCTGATTTCTCACAGTGCACATATGGTCGGTTGACTCGGTTCCCACAGCTTTTTCATTTCTTGTGAGATGACCAGTATTTCTGCTTGATTCGACTTGTCAGCTGTTTCTTGTTGCTGTTACTGTAGTAATTCTCCGCCTCTTATCATTTTATTTTCTCCTTGGGTAACAAAAGTTTAATACCAGAAGTGTAAGAGTTGAATGATGTTGCTTCATGTAGCCGGGGGATTACTTTTGTGTTGCTTGACTTTGTTGGAGTTGTTGACATTTATGTCTAGATTTGTCTGTCTGGTTTGTTTTTCTCTTACATCACTTTCCCTAATTGCTATCTTAAGTATTGTGGTGTTGATTCTGGAATGGTTTCCTTCAGGAAACTCTCTCTCTCTCTCTCTCTCTCGCATGCAAACACTGGCACACATGAGTGTGTTCTGACAGATCTCGTCGTCTGTTTTTCTTTGTGTTCCAATCTAACCCTGCATTTGAGAGTGATCTTTCATGCTGTTTCAGAAACTGCATGTTCTGCGCGATGGTTCTTCGCTCGATGAGGATGAGAATCATAAAGACTCCCCATCTTCTGCTTTGATAGTTCCATCAGATCATTCCAGTGAATTTAGACACAGAAGATCTTCCAGCAAGTGGAACGATGAGCTGTCACCTGCTGGCAGTACCATTACTGAATCAACTCAGGTGATATTTCACGCTTTGGCTGTTCCATCTGATCATTTGGTTTATTCAAATCTAAGGGCAACACACTACCTTTAAAATAAAGCATGACTAAGAAAAGATGTATGTTGGGCAAAATTTGGTGTCGTAAATTCATTTTTAATGAGATTCAAGAGTACCCAAAGGAGCAAACACAGATGCAACTGATTGAAATCTCATTTGAACACTACTCACCACTCATGCTATTGAACATCGCTCTATTTCTACTCAATCCAAAACCCAAGTTTCGCCACACGGAAATTGCCAACACTCATCTAAACTACATCTTATCACATTATCTATCATATGCTTACTTGGATGCGGTGATGCATCTTTTCATGGAACCTCTAAACAATATCCTGGCCGTCCTTCTCCTCTTGGTAACACAATTATATGTTGAGTTTGTTTCAGTAGTCAAAGCAAGCTACAGTTGAAATAGTGAACTCAATATTGTTTCTACTTTATAAGGGCAATGTTGTCATTGGGTCTCTGTTCCTTCAGCAAATCCTTGAAATATTTGTAGTGGTGCTGAATTGACGTTTAACTCATGTAACCCTACTACCCGTGTGTGGTTGCAGGGTAGGATGACAATGTCAGATCAAATGGACCTCTTAGTTGAGCAAGTGAAGATGCTGGCTGGTGAGATTGCATTCAGCACAAGTAACTTGAAGCGTTTGGTAGAACAATCTGTCAGTGATCCTGATAGTTCAAAAACTCAAGTAAAGCTTTCCCTTCCTATCATTCAAGATCTTTGCTTCGTTTAAATGGTTGTGTGGTGCTTATATCTTCAGCTGAGCAACCTTTTTGATGTAAACTATGGCTTTACTTTCTCTGATAATGTTGCGCAAGCAATGCTGTTTTGTATGATACATTTTTCTTCATCTGATATCCCTAAGTCATCCCATTTTGGTGATTGTCTGATTTCTCACGTAATGACAACCCGTTTCATTCCTGGGGCATTTGGTTGGAGAGAATGCTGAGCCTTCTCATACTTGTTCATGTAGAATGTGGTCCTTGCTTCGCGCACAAGGTGTGGTGGTGATAATTCGTGCACCCAAGGTAGAGTCATAGGGGTGTAAAAACAAACTTGTGCTGGAAGTAGGTTTTGGAAATTTCTCAAGCCCGCCTCATCCTGGCTTACAGTGATCTCAAGCCATATAAAGGTGGGAACTTGGGTGGATTTTTCATGGGCCGCTGGGTCAGTGTCCAGCCCTACTCCCAAACTGTAAACACAATATGAAATGTTTTGTAAGTAAAATGACCTTCAATACTTGATACAACAAGGTTGTCCCAGTAGTGGTCTTTTAACCAAACTGAAATCAAATTTACATTTTTCTTAGAGTTTCACAGCATGTATGCACTTGTATATGGCTTCTGTTTAGTATGTTAAGGGTGATCATTAGCTGGTTTAAAAAAATGTACCTTGCTCTTCAAGTAGAAGTGCATGCACCAATGTGATCTTTGTCTCTTGAACTATTGATCAGTAATTTAGGCAGTCTTCTATCCAATGGAGTCTCTTACGATGTTACATTTCTAGTATTTTGAGCAGTACTTACAAATCATATTGGTATCTTAACTGGGCACGCTTCTCTCGTGAAGTCCCTGTACAAAATGGTATCAAGTTGCTTTTAAAATTTAGACAACCGATCCTGTGAAATTCTCACGTTTTTCTGTCATATGCATACTTATGTATTTTGATTTTCTTTGTATTGGTCTCAAATCTCATTAGTCGTATGGTTGTGCCTGCTTCCTCTTTGCAGATTCAGAACTTAGAACATGAAATCCAAGAAAAGAGGAGGCAAATGAGTGTTTTGGAACAACGTATTATTGAGAGTGGCGAGGCTTCAGTTGCTAATGCTTCGTTGGTTGACATGCAACAGGTATCTCTCACCTCATTGTTACTCCATTATCCTCTTTCAATTATCTTATATTATGCACCTCAAAGTCCATCCTAGCCTTTGAGGAAATAGCTGAACAATAGTCTTTTTCTTGCGAGTATCAGACAGTGATGAAACTGATGACCCAGTGTAATGAAAAAGGTTTTGAGCTAGAGGTCAGTACTCCAATTTGTGTGTCGTACTGTTTTCTATGCAAAATATGATGGGCAGTTCACTTTATACGCCAATTTATCCCACTGGGATCTATTCATTTCCTATATTTTCTGTTAAAATGTTTTCATATCTATCAATGCAGATAAAATCTGCAGATAATCGTATCCTCCAAGAGCAACTGCAGAACAAGGTCAAAATAACATTGTCCTACTATTCTTCCACATACCTGAAACTTCTACTTATTTCTTTGAAATTTCCTCATACTGCAATATTTTTGTTCAATATTGAAGCCATCAGTTTTCATAAAATAGAGGGTTATCCCTTTGCTTTGGTTTCGCCCTCTTTGCTTATATCAATGTTACTGTCTTTGTTGCCATCAGTGTGCAGAAAATAAGGAATTGCAGGAGAAAATATGTATCCTACAACAGCAGTTGGCTTCAACCAGTGGTTATCAATCGTCACTCTCTGGACAGTACACATCCGAAGAATATGTCGAGGAGTTGAGAAGGAAGATTCAGTCTCAGGTGATTACTGGATCATGGATTTTGAATGAGCATGCTTTAGTAGTGTTATGGTGTTTTTCTTTGCCGCAATTTGATTAATATTCGCTTCAAGTTCTATATCTTCTACACTTCAAGATGTAGGAATCCGATTTAGTTAGTTTCCTAGTCTATCAAAAACTTGAGCATTCTTTGACGACAGCTGGTTTTTTAAAAATCATCACTGAAGGAGATCTTACAATAGTAAAGTGGTGAACAGCATATTCTTTTATCCCGCCAACAATACTGTTGACCTGCTGTAAGAATTCTAGAAACAAAACTTAAGCTTGTTTTTCTTGTCCTTTGTTTGATTTGTGTGCTTTTCTTTCGTATTCACGGGGAAGCTCTAGCAGGCCACCCCTTTAGGGTTTAACTGCTTTCAGCAGTTGTATTTTGTTTGTTTTGTGTCAAATTGGTGGTATAGTTACGAAATCCTCCTACAACAGATGCCGCTCCCACCTTTTTGTCAAATTGGTGGTATAGTTGTGAAACCCTCCTACAACAGATGCCGCTCCCACCTTCATTCTAGGGCGATTTTGTGCTTTTACTCCCTTTCATACTAGTACACTGTGGAGCCTGCTTGTGTGGTCCACTGGAAGGATCTTTAGTTCTTTTTTGGATGGGTCAAATTTAATGTATAATTAAACTTTACTGACAGCAGGAACGGGTTTGGATTTTCTTCACTGCTTCTGATTGCACATGGAACTTACATTTACGTTATTGGTTTTTGAGCAGGAGATTGAGAATGAGAAACTGAAGTTAGAACATGTACAGTTTGTAGAGGAGAACAGCGGATTGCGTGTTCAGAACCAAAAATTGTCTGAAGAAGCTTCTTACGCAAAGGAACTTGCCTCTGCTGCCGCTGTTGAGTTGAAGAATTTGGCGGGCGAAGTCACTAAGCTTTCGCTACAGAATGCAAAACTGGAGAAAGAACTATTGACTGCACGAGAATTGGCGCTTGCTAGAGGGGCTGGTTCACAAACTGCTAATGGTGTTAACCGGAAGTATAATGACAGCTTAAGACAAGGGAGAAAAGGCCGGATTTCTGGCAGAGCTAATGAAGTTTCGGGAATGGGTTATGATGACTTTGACTCATGGGATCTTAACACAGATGATTTAAGGATGGAGTTGCAAGCAAGGAAACAAAGGGAGGCTGCACTTGAGGCTGCCTTGGCTGAGAAGGAATATGTCGAAGATGAATACAGGAAAAAGGTTGAAGAAGCAAAGAAAAGGGAGGCTGCTTTGGAAAATGATTTGGCTAACATGTGGGTGCTCGTTGCACAATTGAAAAATGAGGGGGGAGCTATCACTGAGTTAAACGAGAGGAACATTAATGATAGAATAACTCATGTGGTTGATGCTAAAATTGAAGATGTTGACTGCAAGGATTCACTCCTCAAAGAAAGACAAGTTTCAGATGTTACAAAACCAGCTCAGGATGCATCCAGGGAGGAATCCCTTGTTGTTCGTTTGAAGGTAACTCTCTCTCCTTTCCTGCACTATATTTTGAAATTTGCGTGTGTTCCCATTGATCTGGTTGATTCCCTTGGTTATGTCATTTTTAGTTTCTTACTTAGTTTCTAGGAAAGCAAACCTAATGAAATGAAGTGAAGACTTTTTTGGGCTATATTTCTGCTATTACCTTTAATTACTCATTATGATTGTATACTTCTGCAATAATGTCCTGACACAGGTTCCTCAACTCTTCTCCTGAAAACTTAGGCATTTAACTTTTGTCTACTGCAGAGTATTTACATAGGCTCCAAATTGGTGCATTAGGCAAATCATCTATGGTTGCATAGCTTGTTCAGGTTATTTGCTCAGGTGGTCTTAGGTTTTTTCATCGTATGTATATGCTTTCAGGCTCGAATGCAAGAGATGAAGGAAAAAGAAGCCAAACTTTTGGCTAATGGGGATGCGAATTCTCATGTATGTAAAGTATGTTTCGAATCGCCAACTACCGCAATGCTTCTCCCTTGCCGGCATTTTTCATGTAAGTTATTTGAACCCGTTTTATTACTAACTCACCCAAACCTTGCTTTTGGCATTTTTGACAGCGTTGACTTTTGCGTACTTGCAGTGTGTCAATCTTGTTCACTTGCTTGTTCTGAGTGTCCTATTTGTCGAACAAAGATAGCGGACAGGATTTTTGCTTTCACTTCTTGATCGTGTGTTTTATCTACCTGAATCCTGGTCAGGTAATTTAGTTCTTTTGTGTGTTGCAATACCCTGAACATGGAAACTTCATGCATGTTTCCCTGTAATATTAGTTAAACAGTTGCTTGATACTTCATTGGTCACTCCCAATAAGCAATGACGGGGGCAAATATCTGTACAACTGTAGCTTGGCAAGTGTACAAGTGCGAAACAGCACTTCTATATGCACAGATTTAGACACACCACTCACAACTCACAAGGAATGATTGGAGCCCACAATGGGACTCACCTGTTAGAGGTCTGTGTCCAGATGTGTCCGGGGGCAAACAACTGTACCCCGTGTCTGGTTCAGCATGTATTTGTAAAGCTACAATTAAAATTGAGTTGCATCCACCCCAGTGTGAGTATCAGTATCGATATGATTCAAGAAACTTACTGCAACATTCTTGTCTGATATTATGGAATCCTATCAAAGAAAATAGACAGGAAATTGCTGTTTTCTTCCCGCTAACATTTTCGGCATTATGGTGTTGCATTGGTGGTATGATTCGAATTAGTTTTTAATCAATTTTGAATAATTCCCACATGAATATTGAGTATGCAAGGAGTAGTTCATTCGATCTTATGGAGCTGGAGTATCTCAAACATTTTTTCATATGTTTACGTCTTTTTCGTTGCAGGGCCTTATCATCATTCAACCTGTTACAAGTTTTCTGTGGAATAGCAGGTTCCATTCTTTCATTAGTTAGCCTGTATGTACTTGTTGAAAAAAGGTGTGGTTGTCTCTGTAGCTTTCCCAAGAGGTTGTAAAATAACAGGGGGAAATGGACAGATCTCAAACTAAAAAAGAAAAGCAAAGAAAATGCGAAGAATGTAAACTGTATAAGCATATCTGGAACTTCCAATTCAACGTGCTACTGCTTCATTCCTCAAATTTCCAGCAGTGTGGATAATTCGTCATTCAAACGTTTATTGCAATGTATAGAGAAGTGTACGGTCCAACAAAAAGTAAGGAAAAAAAAGGTTTTCCCCTCTTTGTGCAACTCCGAACTGCTGATTCTTATTCTGTATGCTGGATTGATGTTCTTGCTATGGAAAGCGAAAAATCGTAGAAGCATTTATATTTGTCCATCTTAAGTAGTAGATGACCAAATGCTCATCATTTCAAATAGAGAGACTTTTGGAGGATGGGTTGTTCCACCAATTGCTCTGGAATGGAGTTATAGAGGATGGGTTCGCCCTTGTGTTTGTATGTGTATAAGAGTCAACCATGAGCAATGACACTGCCAATCCTCACTGAGCTTATCCCCGAAGCGATTTCTGCTTATCAAATGTATTGGGGTATCAATGTTTCTTAATACTGTGACTTGTTATGTTAAAAAAGACAATAATTTCTTTATTACGAAGGAAGTATGGTAATGTGTACATAAATTGAATTGGATCTTTAAATCTGCCCTCTTTGTGCACATACATGGGTTCTATTGTATGAACCCAGCCTACCTAGGCAAAAGACCATTATGTTTTCGACGAGTGTTACATCATACCCAAAATGATGGACAGTCAAAGCATCTACATCAGCTTCAGCAAGTTTTAAAGTCACATCCTACCCAAAATGGTGTATGGTTAAGAGCATTTACATCAGCTTCAACAAATTTTAAAGTTGGTTTTCTATTTTAGCTATTCACATTTTTTGATGTACGCTACATCATGCTCTCTATTCTGCCTCTCTTTTTTCTCGGGTTAAGTGGCTCTCTATTCTACCTTCATCTTATTAAAGTATTCTTTCTTCATTAACAATCACCTCTGAAGGCTAATTTTCCGATTAGATTTTCTTGCGAAATAATCCTAGACCTTTGCCCATTTACCGCTGTGAGCCAGACCTTTTGTTCGAATGCTGTGCTCCTAGTTACAGTTTAAGCAAAATACAGAACAAATAGAAAGATATAAGTAGCAGTAAAAACGGATGATTTCTCCAATTAGTTGATTCTATCATCTATTGTAGGTGCTTAACTTTCCTTGCTAGCCGTTCGATCAAGCTGAACTTTACTCTCTAGCACGTAGAGCAGGCAGTGAGTCTTAACTCTGAAGCTTCGGTCTCATCGTAGGTGCTGGGGTCTCTCTACGGATATTCGGGTAGGTGCTGGGGTCTCTCTACGGATATTCGGGTGGTTCGTAAGGTTATGAGCACAATTCTGTTTCGCTGGTGTGTAGAGTAGGCCGCAATACTAGAAGGGGAAAGAAGACACTATGGACTCTTAGACGAACAAAAGTAACGGTAAAGGCAAAATGCGCGAAACATTCCTCATATTAATTGATGTACAAAGAGATTCTGCGATAGACAAACTAGCAATCTAAAGGGTAAAAAGTATAAGAAACATTAACAATGCCCGAGCCCCAAACAAGCCGCGAAGCCACACAGGCACAGCAACAGAAATGATCCAAATTACAGTTTGAAGAAACAGTTAACCTGAGGAGGGCAGATCTGGGGAACAGTGAGGCCATCTTCATTCCACTTCCTGCCAATTTTCCAAGCCTCTTGTGCCTTTTCAACACCCTTAACCAGTACATCCAGTGCACTAGTTTGGGTCAGACCCAGAGGAATATGAGAAGTTTGGATTGGAGCTTGAGGTACCCAGATGGCCTTATCTTCCAATGTAAAAGGATACAAGACGCTTTCAAGATCGTGATCCAGAAACTGCACCCCAAATTTGGATATAACGTCAGCGAAGATGGTTGAAAAGTTAGATTTACACACATGTACGTACATCCGGTCAAGCGAAGCATTACCTAATCAGTTGTGGTGAACCATTAACGTGCTGAAAATGCGAAAAATGTTACCCATGCATACTTCTACTTTTGTCTACACACTTTTCGTATGATTTCAATACACTTTTCACACATACGCTCAAGCTATCCACAGAAAACGTTAGAATTTCAATACACGTTCTCCACACATTTGTATCCTTTTAACTTTGGTGGATTCACTTTCCTTGTGATTTCAATGAACTTTTTTGCGCATACCCAAGTTATCCCCTGCTAAAAGAGCTCTGGAACGATACGTGATTCTTGGTCCATGAAACTCATTTCCCATTGTGCATGTGTATGTGTGCCGTTTGTGTTCTAGTAAGGTGTCGAGTTTACTGCAAACCTTACAGAGACCAGGGGGAGAACAAGAAGGATCAAGGAAATCATCGACGCGCCATCCGGGCAATGTCTCCATCAAGTACTCCGATATGCTACTTGTATTTGACAGTGGCGCCGAATTCTCTTCGCTGGGGCAACAATCCATATCAGCTCTGCAATGCGACGACGTAGAAGACGATGGACCCTCGCGATACGAACTTGGTTTAGACTGTTTGTTCGAAACAGAGCTCTTGAATATCGGTGAATCAGTGGCAAAATCACTGGAAGAAGAAGAAGATGCTGAGAGCCTTGCACCGGTGAGAAGAAATCGGTTGTGTCTTTCGGTGAGTTCGTTTGCTTTGTGTATTGGAATGTCGCATTCTGTGCAGAGCATAGCTCTATCTTCTTGGCAGAACAGAATGGCTCGTTTCTCCTATTAAGCAGGATGCGATATTGTAAACTATATTAAAAATGTTACAGAAAAGTGATTCAAAACACAAAAACTAACTTCACCATAAGGACAGTAGGAGAGTCTAATGCTAGGACCTAGGGCTGCACATGAACCGAGCATCTCCCGAGCTCGAGTTATAGGCTCGGTAATGGAGCTTGGCTCGTTCGACCAAATCTCGACTCGTTAAGGGACGTTTAGCTCGATTAAAAAGGCTCATTTAGTAAATATTTAAGCTCGGCTCGTTAAGGCCTCGAGTTCAAGTTTTTGGCTCGTTTATAGCCTCACAACTTTAAAACATAACTTCTGACAGAACTACATCCTCGATGCACGTGTTGAACGATTCCAAACACAGTTGTGTCCCTAGACTTTTTGTGACTGTATAACTGTTCTTGAACTCAGAATCAAAATTTGAATTAAAATTCCTAAGCTCACCCCAGTTTTCGAGTTTCACTCAAATATATTCTAACAAATTGTTAACCATGCTATTAAGGAACCATTCACTCAAATTTTATGTTTAAATTTGGTTTTGTACATTTGAGTGCTTGAGACTCTTTTACCCAGATTTTTTCACCCAAATATGAATGAAAAACTTGAGTAAAAGCAGGAGATGCTCTAATACAAAAGTATGAGGCTGTTTGTAGCAAAAGATAATAGCAAAAAGTTTAGGAACACGACTTTCGGGCACAATTATATTCGAAGCCGTTGGATATATATGGGCCGACATCATCAAGCGGCTCTAAATGCAACTATTCTGCAGTAGGTGTTTTTGAAAGTTGTGTTTCTAGCATTGCTCAAAAATAAAGCACCTGGCAGATATCACAACGAGGGGATTCTTCGGAGGAGGAAGAAGAAGAAGAAGAAGAAGAAGAAGAAGAAGGGAGTTGGAGAGAGAATCTGATGTGTTTGCTGGCAAGCTTGTTCGCGTGGTGGACTCGACGGTCACAACCGACGCACAAGGCGGCTTCATCCGCGGAGCAAAAGACAGAGGCCTCTTCCTTCGAACACACGTCGCACTGGATCTTCATCCTCTCTCTCTCTCGATCTAGACTTTTGATGATCAATTGGGTTTCTAATTCACTATTTGGTGTTGGCTAACTTGGCTTTTGAGAGATATAAAGAGACGGGTATGGTGTGAAAGTTAATGAGGAAGAAGACGAAGTCTTATGGGCATATGGGTAGTAGGGGGATGGTGGGAGGAAAATGGGGTTGCAGTTCTTATTAACTCTTTTACTGACTCAAAAGAAAATTCTGGAGGGAAGCCATCTCTCTCTCTCTCTCTCTCATGGGTAGTAGGGGTTATGGGAGGAACTCGGAGTAGTATGGGGTTGCAGTTAGGGGTGAAAAAAAAACCGATTGAACCGAATCGAGTTCAAGAACCAAACCGAATCGAGTTCAAGAACCGAACCGAACCGGTTCATTTTTTCGGTTTTTTTCATTATCCGGTTCGGTTCGGTTCTTGAACTCGGTTCGGTTTTAAAACCAGTTCGGTTCTCGATTTTTGAAAATTTTCGGCGAATCGAACCGGTTTTTAATATATATATATATATATTAAATATTTTAAAAATATATTAAATATTTTTATATATATTAAATATTTTTTAAATTTCTTAATATATATATATATTAAATATTTTTTAAATTTCTTAAAAAATTTCGGCGAACCGAACCGAGCCGAGCCGAAGGAGAACCGAACCGACCATCAAAACTCGGTTTTGGTTCCTTCTACTCCCTGAACCGGTTTCATTCAGTTTGGTCAAAATCCCCCTGAACCGAGCCGAACCGGTTACACCCCTAGTTGCAGTTCTTATCAACTCTTTTTTACCGGAGATTGGCTTATTCACGGAGGAGCCGTGAATAAGTCGTTTACGAAGCTTCACGATTTCAGTCGTCCGTTTCGGCATCAGACAGCCCGAATTTTAAAAAAACTATTCGCGAGAGTCACGTGAATAGTTTTTTTTAAATCCGGACCGTCCAATACACTTTAAACGCGCGCAATTTGGCTCGTAAACGTTTATTCACGGAAGCTCGTAATAAAGTTTTTCTCTTTCTACTGACTCAAAACAAAATTCTGAAGGAAAGCCATGGCGCGCGCTCTCTCTCCCTCTTCAATTTTCTCTCTCCTCTTGGATGCATGGGAATGACAGGCAGCACAAGGTGGAAGATCGAACAACTTGGCCCAATTGGAGAACACTTTTTGGACACACATACGTATGTATCGAAGATCGTTCAATCATCAATGATTCCGGGAGCCGCGTCTTTATCTATCTCAGATGCAAAATTTATTAGGTTCTATCAATTCATTTGGGGTCACTTCATAGGGTCATTTTCAACTGTATTGGGTCCCCCACTAGTAAAAGGTGGGATTAAATTAGTGCCTAAAAATCAATCGAGATGCACGTAAGCTGGTTTATACACGAGAGTTCTAAAAAAAAATATCTCACGTGTCTCTTTCTCATGAATATGTATGTTCATGAGCACTATAAGGGCCAAATTAGTACTTGAGGGGAGGAATAAAAAAAAACTAGGGAGACACCATTTGGTGTAGAGAAATATACACCGCATTGTATCAGACATATCTCGCATTTAAGAAAAAAATGAAAAGAGCTATTTAGTTTGTTTAAAATATGTTTTGTACGGAACAAAAAGAATGAATGAGTTTAGTAAGACCTTAATACTGTTCGAATGAGCTGATTTGTTGTGAGAACTCTCAAAAAAATATTTTAAATAAATTGAACAGCTCTGATCATTAGTGTAAGAGCTCGAGACGAACACAATCCAATGTACGTACACCTACCCGTAGTCATTTGTCTTGTCTGGAATTGGTGGGCACGGCTGGATGGGAGATATATGCTGGCTTTCATTTATGTGATAGGATCGTCTTTAGTTTTAAGTTATTACTACTCCATTATTTATTTTCAAAAATCGTTAAGAACATCAATTATATTACGAAATATATTTACGATAATGATTTTTACACTCTATTATTTTGTAAACGTACTCCAAAACTTTTTATTTAGTGCTTAAAATTACACATAATATATACAACTCCCGAAACACATTACTCCGAAGAAGACAAGTTTTCAAAGCGCATAAATAAATAAGTAGAGTACAAAAATCTGTTTTCTATATTTATCTGCTATTTAATCTGATTTTCACAATATATTAACTTGCAATCGTGAATTTTAAAAGTTTGATATATTTTGAAAAGAAGCTTTTGTGCTCGCGTTTTCATTTCTGTTTATGCATGCGCAAACATTTTAGGTGACTTATTAGACTTGCGCTCAGCCCGACACGTTAGCAACTTTGGAAACTGAAACTATCAGTCAAGTTTGGAAGAAGTGAAAGTATGAACTTACGGGCTATGAACTTTCCCAATATGGATAGGAATCAAACAATTGTCTGGTTTCAGTTCTTTTGATCATTGTTGTTAAGCTCTAAAAAGCGGCGCTCTTTTTTGGTTGTCAAATTCTATTGACAAAATACATTTTCTTTTGTATCCATATATAGGAGGGTAGTTCCTCACCACAACCCCGCCTAGCTACAAACTGGACCGATAAGACAGACAATGTCTAATACACAGCATCTAGTGCACAAGAACTGCTACCCCCACAAGCGAGATTCCAACTCGAGACTTGAGAGGACCTCCGGTGGTCCATGTTCAAATGGAGTGGGAAAGCAAGAGATGGTGATACTAGAAAAAAAAAAAAAAAGAAGTTGGGAGAGAAGGAAGTGGGTCAAAATAGACTTTAGAGGACAAGAAACACTTTTTCCTCGTAGAGATATGGATGATATCTTTGAGAATCTTGCCAAGAGAACATAAAGGTATGCCCCTTGTTATTAGGATTATAGTGCGCAATTTGAAACCATTTAAACGTGTTTTTAATGATTTAGACCTGTTAAAAGTATCCTACATGTAAGATAAATATATATCGTACATATAGAATGTTGGGAAAATCACCGGACAGTGGAGCTCGGTGGAATTAATCACCACTTCCATGGTCTCTAGTATTGAAATCACTGCTCTCATGACACAAGCAAAATTATTCACCAAGACATGACAAGAAACTTTAGTTTACAATTCTACCCTCACATATATACAACACTTCAAAGCCCTAGCCTCAAATTTCCTCCACAATCAGCATTTTCCCCTCTCTCTTACTGCACCTCTCTCTCTCTCTCTCTCTCTCTCTCTCTCTCTCTCTCCAGTGGGATTGGAGGAAGAGAACAGGGCACTGATGGAGACAAGAATCGAACCTCTGTCGATCAGATTGGAGGGGAAAGTGTTGGTGGAATCGAAGCTGAACGGGTTCAACGGGTTCAGGGGAGTTCTATACGCAATGAGAAAACGTTAGCTCTCTCTTACTCATGATCTTGGTATACGGGTTGGTCTATTCCTGGCCCGAATCCGATTTCCTGAGAGGCGGGTACGAGGGGTGCGTGTAAACTCTGCCGGTGTATCAAGGATGTCGTGGTGACCCGAGCAAAGAATACAATCGGTCAATCCAAGTCTTCCATTTTGAGCCGGTGGTGTACAATGCGTGTTCCCTTTGTTTTGTTGATAGAGATCTGATTTTGTCGAATAATTTTCTATATATTTTTCAAACAAATGAAGTGCAGATCCTTTCCACTAATCCAACTCAAACCTTTTTTAGTTTAATTTAAGGGACTAGCTTGCTGTTTTCCATCGCATCCATAGTTCCAGACCATACTCGGTGAATACAGGTTGTGGTTGAAACCCACGATTGAATGTTTTGCTCTGTATCGGGTCTTGGGTAATTTTTGTTTTTCTAGAGTAATAAAGACTTGAATGTTTTGCTCTGTGGCTGGAATCTTTTTCGCTAGAAATTTTTTTCCAGTAATTTCAGATTGAACAAGTCTTAAACAATTTGAAGACTTCCAAATGATTTCTTGATTTTCTATTTTTCCTGTTTGGTAGTTGAGGTGCTCAACTCCATAGTACTCAAAAACAAATTGCTCTTTGTGATTCGAACTTGTAGTCTGTGTGAAAAAATAATGTACTCTTTGAGTAATATTTACTTACTCTTAATACCTCGGAGAATGGTAGTTGAGGTGCTCAACTCTATAGTGCTCCACAGTTATGTAAAAAACAAATTACTCTTTGTGATTCAAAATTGTAGTCTGTGTGAAAAAAAAATGTACTCTTTGAATAATATTTACTTACTCTTAATACCTCGGAGAATGGTAGTTGAGGTGCTCAACTCCATAGTGCTCCACAGTTATGTAAAAAACAAATTGCTCTTTGTGATTCAAAATTGTAGTCTATGTGAAAAAAGAATGTACTCTTTGAGTAATATTTACTTGCTCTTAATACCTCAGAGAATGGTAGTTGAGGTGCTCAATTCTATAGTGCTCCACAGTTATGTAAAAAACAAATTGCTCTCTGTGATTCAAAATTGTAGTCTGTGTGAAAAAAGAATGTACTCTTTGAGTAATATTTACTTGCTCTTAATACCTCGGAGAATGGTAGTTGAGGTGCTCAACTCCATAGTGCTCCACAGTTATGTAAAAAACAAATTGCTCTTTGTGATTCAAAATTGTAGTCTGTGTGAAAAAAGAATGGACTCTTTGAGTAATATTTACTTGCTCTTAATACCTCGGAGAATGGTAGTTGAGGTGCTCAACTCCATAATACTCCACAGTTATGTAAAAAATAAATTGCTCTTTGTGATTCAAAGTTGTAGTCTGTGTGAAAAAACAATGGACTCTTTGAGTAATATTTACTTGCTCTTACTCCTCGGAGAATGGTAGTTGAGGTGCTCAACTCCATAGTACATTTACTATTTTCACTGCGAAACTATGTATAAATAATTTTTTAGGGGCATTTTTGTCAATTTTTTTAAGGGCATTTTTGTCCAAAAGTGATTTATTTTAAAACAAGTTACGTATAGAAAATTTGTGGTTTCAAGTAGTCCGGCAAAAAAAAAAAGAGAGGAGGGGCTGTATGAAACGGCGCCGTTTCATTTAAAGGGGCAAAAGAGTCCTTATCTTACATGATTACCATGTTTCTGGAATAATTATAGGTGTTATCATGTACTGGGAATTTCAACACCGGGGACCATGAGCTGGGGATTCTTCTTGGTCAACGCCACTGTCCGGTGATTTTCCCTAGAATGTTGTTTAAAATTTGAACTATTAACTGTAGAGATGGACGACTCGAATCATGCACTGTAATTTTATAGTACACCTCTACACTACAGATCTCTGACCCGTAGGGTCTGGGGGTTAGCAAGTTGTAGGCACCTTGCATAATGATAAGGAAGGAATAATGCAATTTAGTTTGTTCAGTTGGAATGCTTCTCACATTGGAGCATGGCTTCAGGCATCTCGGATCAAAAAGATAGTGTGAAGTAAACTTAGTGGACAAAACCAATTAGGAGTATGAGATTTATTGAGCATAATAGTTTTTTAAAATCTATAGTCACATGATACCAGATCCGGCTATGATGCCCGGGTCCGATTTGGAGGCATTCATGTTCCCATTTTCCCTCAATTGTTGGATTTCTGTTTTTTGATTTCAACCATTGGTTTAATTCCATTCATTGTAAGTGTGGTCATACATTGTGGTAAGCGTGATCATAATAAATGGTATGTAAAGTTAGTTTGTGTGGTAAGTAAAATTAATTTTTTTTCAAAAAACAAAATCATAAAACCACCTTATTTTTGTGAGTGATTTTGATCTAATAGCTGAAATTTATCTATTTTTTAATCTAAAAATTCATATTTATGAAGATGTAAAGGCCCAAAATCGGGTTTGTTAATTAAACATTTTATTGAATAAACGGGGTAGAGTCTGCCTCATTATTACATCATAAACCTCCAGAGGGTACTTATATTACACAAAAGGGAGGACATCTCAGGTTCTCTACAGCTCATTTTCTTCTTCCATCCTAACAAGCTCCTCAACTCCAAATGCCTCCAAGTTGTACAGCTCTCCTTACTCATCTATAAGGTCTGACACATTATACCAGCGTCGCCACCGATATAATATGTCAGGATTACCAAAGGTAACACCGTGAGCTCGAAAGCTCAATAGAGTAACCCAAAACCCACTAACCCTTAACTTACAAGCAGATGAACATATATGCACGATTTTCCAAACTTAACATGCTTCATATAACACATGCGCATTCCCTAACTATTGTTGGTGTCATGTCTTCCGTGTTTCTCCTACGCGACTCATCGTATATGTGTCTCATCTTTTAACATCATTTTCAAAAAACAACACACACCAATGAGCTACCAAGTCCGGCTCATTGTTACAATGGCTACCAAGTCCGGCACATTGCATCACATTTATAATGGCTATCACGTTCGGCACATTGTGTCTTAACCAATCATCATCTTGGCTCCTCTCCGCGGATAACCAAGTCACACCTCCAATGGAACTACCACGTTCGGCTCCATTGGCAACGCAAGCAACATAAGGCTACCAAGTCCGGCCATTATGTAGTTTCAAAAGTATTTTTATCCATATCAACCACACCTTAAGTGTCATGTCTCTACTTTCTAAGTTCTCGTGTCTCGTATCATGCATAGACTCCGCGGTAGGACTTTACACATGCAACATGCATTCACAACTAACAAGATCATCCAACTCTATCTTATCATGCTTGTTCATAACCACAAGTAAGGCAAGCAACGCACAAACAAACTTATGATCATTTAACAAGTCAAAACACGAATACTTCCTCTTTAAAACAACACTTTATTTTTAAAACAAGAACGTATTTCCTTCCTTTTGGAAGTTCAATAAAACAACATATGTTTATCAAAGTAACTACGTTTATCAAAACAAGTAACTAGTATCAAGATCACGCATTCAAGTATTCATAAGTTCAAAGTAACAACGTATTTTTAGAAAAGTAGATCGGGATTTTACAAGATCATGTAAAACATATAGGTTTCTATACTTAGAGTAAGTAGGTTCGGAGAACTCTACCGTTCTTCTTGGCGGTAGGGTGACTACGGTAAGTACGTCGGTGATTGGGCCGAGTGACTTCCTACGGTAAGCTTCCGGTATCTTCGAAAGAGAAAGGTTTCTCTCGAAAATAAGTCTCGACCTAAAACTACTTGGCTTTATGGATTGAAAAGGTGTTTAGGGATGAGTTTCTCGAAGAACAAGTGAAGAAACTCAAGAACAAAGCAAGAACAAGTAAGAACACTAGACTTTCTTAGAGAGAAAAGTTGGAGAATGGAGGTGTGTGTTGAATGGCAAGGAATGAAGGCTATTTATAGGCAACTCTTGGGCTCTCCCTCTCCCTCATGGCCGGTCCCCCTCTCTCTCCTTTCTCCCTCATTAATTAGCTCCAAGGTCTAGTCATTTCATGCTTTCCAAGCATGCCTTGACTTGTCTTTTCATGCATTGAAAGCATGGCAAGTCTTCCACGACTTGTCTCGTCCTAGAATGGGTTAGCTACTAGGTTATCATGAAGGCTTTATGGACTTGTCATTTGATGCTTTGAAAGCATGTCATGTCTAGTCATATCATGCCAAGTCTTCCATAACCTATCTTGTCCTAATCTTTTTAGGCTTAAGGCTAATAAACTAGGTTAATCATGAAGGGTTTCTAGTCAAGTCTTGTCCTAGGGATGCTTTGCTTGCAAGAAAGCACAAAATCATTGACTAGGTAGTCCTTTGGAAGGCTAGGCTTGGTTGTAAAGGAAGTATTAGGCTTAGGGCTATTTAGATAGATTGTACAAGTAACCAAGCACACATGCACACACCACACTTCTTCCTCTCTCTTCCAACCGGCCCCCCTCTCCCTCTCTTAGCCGAATTCTCCCCTCTCTCTCCTCCTCTCATTGTGTTGTCCAATCATGCTTTGAAAAGTATGTAACTTTCTCCTTCATGAGTCAATCAAAGCATGCCAAGAGTTGTCTTTTTCATTTATGGCTAAGTCCTAGGTTATCATGTGGGGTTTTATGAGTTGTCTAATCCTAGGGAGGGTTTGTTTGTCAAAGCACAAGAAAGAGTCATCATTGGTTGTACTTTGGGTGAACAAGGGCAAGGAAGATGGCTTGTTGGAGTGACCAAACACTAGCACACACTAGCACTCTCTTTCTCTCTCTCTCGGCCTCCCTCTCTATCTCCTCTCTCGGCCTCCCTCTCTCTCTCCTCTCTCGGCCTTCTCTCTCCTCTCTCTCTCCTGCTAAAGTATACACACATATATATATATATAGATATAGATATAGATATATAAAGGTAGACTAGGAAAGGTAGGCTTTTAAAAAGGTTTGGGTATTAACCAAGGGATAATGGAAGAGAATTTTGTCATAATGATTACAAACCAAAAGTAATAAAGGTAATGATTACTAAGCCAAAAGTAATTACTTTTGGAATCTCATGATGGTTTTCGATCGTCCAATGGTCCTAGAACGTTAGGGGATGTAACTAAGTTAGTAAGACTTAGGTTAGGCTAACTAACTAGTTGGAAGCTAGTTCCACTAACCGATTAGGGTTTCTAGCCGGAACTAGGTTGTTGCGGTCTCGTAACGAATATTCTAGCGTTCTTATGAAAACCCTAGTCCTTAGAGATCGTCTAAGTCTATCGGCGATGGAAATTCAATTTATGAATATTAAATCTAATTAAGACGGATTATAGGAATTTAAAAGGAATTTTAAATACGATTTTCGATTTAAACAACGATATTTTTATTAGTCAGCAACGACGGATTTTTAGTTATGGAAATAAAAATTCAAGTAGTAAAAATAAAATTTAAATCTTTAATAAAATTTTTATTGACAAAAAATCAGGGTCGTTACAGAAGGCTTCATGCCCCAATACCATTGTGGGGGTATGGAAGTAAAATTTCATGATACCACTGTAAAAGTCTCCTGGATATGTCTAACTTTCCCCAAGGGCTGATATGGAAGTGGGAATGCAATAATAGAAGGCTTGTAGGATGTCTCTAAGAACAATTTGCTCCAATTGTGACGGGTTTTGGAGGAAAATCTATCTGCCAAAGCTATTTGGTATACCATAGTCCATACGATAGGATTTTTAGTAATTACGTGAGTCAAGCACCTCTTTTATAAGGACTCGAACTCATGATTTCTTCCTTAAAAGATAGAGTAACGAACCTACCGCGCTAGTAACTGTGGCCTTCAACTTTTTGGTATACTAACTCGTCAATTTTAATTGACAACTTACCGGCTATCTGCAATTTACTTCAGAGTTTGTGAAAATGAAGTAAAGGGGGTACATGTTATATACAATCAAAGTACATGAGGTTACGTAAAACTTTGATTAGGGTTTTGCTAGGTGGGGTGGGGATGGTCGCCATCCCACTTCCACCTCCCCCTCCTCCTTCCCTCCTCTCCTCGATACCGCCTCTATTTCACTCTTCCTTGAAGGATTTTTGCCCTTCATGTCATTTCTTACCTTTCCACCGGCCCTCCATCCTCTCACCCATCTTCGACGGCATTTCGAGACGGTGTACAGGGTGCGTGAACTTAGATCTGGTGGCTTGGCTTTGCTCCGAAGGCTACGATCATGTATTATTCAGCCCATTCGACGTTGTCTCTACTCTATTCGGTTGGCCTCTAGTTCCTTCTTTCCATTTTCAACCCTTCTGGTAGGTCTACGTTTGACGAGTTTGGGGTTGACAGAGCGTCGGCCAAATAACAAAGAAAGGAAGCCGGTGGATTTATTCACTGCTTTTCTGATATAGAGTTGTTTCTCCCTGTAATTTGGGGAAAGTGGGAAAAAAGTGAGATAAAGGAAAATTAAGGGAAATAAGATGAAAATTTAAGGAAAATTGTACTATTCACAATTCTAGATGTTTTTATTTTCTCTAATTTTTCTCTCCAAACCAAACATTGCGGACATCCAAGTCATTACCACAATAGGGATTAAGCTATAAGGTAAGGGTGAGATATGCGGGTAAGGATCTTGCTTATCCGCATGGAATAAGCAAGCCGGGTGCAAATGCTCGAACCAACCCCGGATGTAAGTAGAGTCCGAGGATAAGCTTATCCGGCTTATCCAGTGTCTTGTACAGCAAACAAACGGGTCATAGGTTCAGAAAACGGTAGGATAAAAGTCAACCCGGTCGAGTAGTGTAGGAGTAGTGTAAATGGGTTTTGCAGGGGGGGTAAAATTGGTATGGGGATCATGAGAGAGAAGAGAGGCTCTTCTTCTTCTTCTTCGTCGACATCGCCTTGTGCCCATCTCAGAACCGCTTACCACAATTGCTTCAACAGGTCAATCTCTCTCTCTCTCTCATATATCAATCAATCAATCTATACTATATGCAAATGTATTTGTGTCTCTCAAACCTCCAAACCCCTAATCCTAAATTCTCACAATTTTGATATTTTTATTTTTAGAAATTAAGAGAGAAAACGTGGGGTGGGTGGAGGAGAGAGAATGTGGAGAGGGGTGAGAGATTTTTATTTTAGTTGTGGTTTGTTTTCTTTGTGTATCCTACATTTTTCACAATTTTGAAACTCGAGTAATTTATTATTAGCGTTGTGGCCGTTTGTTAATAAAATAAGGCTGCTAATTTTGCCGCTCCTTTTTTGTTAACGCCAACAAGTGTATTTGGTGCAAAAATAGACTTGCAGGGAAGCGGCCTTAACAAAAAAGGAATGACAAAATCATTTCCCATAAAAAAAAGTTCTCACTGTTTTTTTGGGTCATCGTGCATTGAACGAGTGCAAACACTAGTGTATGTCTATATATATATAGCCGTGTATCTGTCTGAAAAAGGTGTAATGTGAGGAAGACAGTAGGGTTTTACCAGAACCCCAAAGAGTATCTCCCGCCATTATTTTATTTTATTTTTATAACTGGATATGTTTGCGCTCGCCTCAACTGATTACTAATTCCAGAGCCCTGTAGACTGAAGTTAACAACCGCCAAATCCCCAGCCTTATCCTTCTTTCTTTCACTTAGAGCTAGTCTATCCATTTGTGCATTGCGAAAGCTATTTTTTTTGACTTGGTACAGTATTATTATTAAAAAGTAAAAAATATTACTTGTACTGATTTGGCGCAATAACAATTTCGAATTCGTACCATTGGATTAAATCCATCTTGTTTTTTTATGCAAGTCAAATGGATTGAGTGAGGTTAGAAGTTTGTCAATGGGCAAATTTGATGTCAAATTTGACACCAGGAATAGCATTGCCAAAGTTTGGCAATGAGTTTGGCACAGAGAGGGTTTCGGTATTCTTGATACCAAATTTTATTTTGGCTAGAATTGGCAAAAGGGTGGACTTGTCTTAAACTTAAAATTCGAATAAAAACACCTCGAAATGAACTTTATTATTTGATTGAAACTTATATCGAAGTGAGTTTTAGTCAAATTAAGAGAATGCCTCTTAAATTTATAATTATGTTATTGATGCATCTTTACTTTTAATTTATTTTTAGATTTTGTCTATTAGTTCGTAGCTTCTACTTAAATCTGAGTTAAAAGGGGGAGATGCTCCAGGCTAAGTCACATAATTCACGTGCGGGTGTGGAGCAAGAGTGCAAGCCTAAAAGCGTCTTTGAAACACATCCTAAATTATTAAAATCTACATGAGCGAGGATTGAGAGTGGGAGCGCATGGCATTGTGAAGGATTATGTGACTAAGTCTAAGCCTCTAATCACTGCCCCCTCCCTCTCTTTCTCTCTAACAGGTGGTATTCCGAGAAGTTCGTGAAGGGTAATTGGGATAAGCAGGAATGCACTTCAGAGTGGAAGAAATACAGAGATTGTCTCGCAGTAAGCTGTCCTCACCCACCTTCATTTAGTTTTATGTGGAAAATTATGTTTCTTTAAAAGTTAGCAATGGCGAAGAAGAGGTAATTTTCTGATTACCTTTCTCCTTTGATTTTGTTTTCAGCAACATTTAGAGGATAAGCATCTGAGTCGCTTCTTAGAAGCCGAAGCGGTTGGCGATTTCGCTGATGAAGCCAATTCTAAGAGCCCAGATGGTGTCTCCAAATAACGTATGTTTTTTTGTTTTCGGTTGATAATCGAGTAATTTTATTACCAAACAAAGAGAATTTACAATGAACTTCAATACCTGCATATCAAAATGCAACTCAACTTATATGACTAGTTAAACTAGCACCAAAAACACTCTTACGAAAAAGAGGTATAAACCTATAGTATAAGCAACATCCCAAAGGTAGCACATCATAGAGACAATTCTTAACATTGTATGAATCAACTCTAAGGTGGTTTGTCTTCATGTATAGTTGAGTGTTCGGACATTGGTGGCAAACCTATTGATCTCAATTGAGCATCCTCCTTCACACAACGCATCCTGCATTTGATGCAACTTTTCCTTAAGTCTCTTCTTTTTTGCCTCCTGGGTTAGAACAACATCCACAAGAAGGGGATCAGTACTAAAGGAGACCTCATCTTATCCAAATGACGTATGTTGCATTTGTAAGACAGCATAAGCTAATTGTAGATACTTCATTCGAAATGTTGGTTCACTTTTGTAGTTTAATCATCGATGCTATTCATGAGGAATGTGTTAAATTTGTGTTATATTGACATGTTGTCAAATTGAAGTATGTGTCGTGTATCGCTTTTCTCATCTTTTTTATGTATCAGGTATGTGTCGCATGTCTTACGCCTAGTTAATAATACATGTTGGGAAAATATTTATACCGAAGTACATAATTTATTGCATATGTATAAAAGGAAGCTTGAAGATACAAAGTTGTGTCTCTTTGAACATGTTCCAACAAAACAAGTATCAGGCACTCTTTGAGTGTTGCCAAGTATCAGATTCACTTTGACAAATCTGATGTTTGTTCATATACGGGATATACCCTCACCTGACACTTATACGTCCAGTCAATGTAGCATATAATTTTGAGATGTTTTGGTCGTAAAACTTGCAATCATTTTTGGTGAGTATTTCCTTGGGGCCATCAGTGTTGCTGTGTTCTAGTTCACGGTAATCCGAAAGAAGAATGTTGCGCATACCAACATACGCCTGTATATATGTGCTTATGTGGTCGATTAATTGGTTTATTGGCTATCTCTTCTCTCAGCCTGCAAGACTTCCTAGTAGTAAACGATTAACAGATGTAGCTCAATCTCAACAGTAGGCGGCAGGAGAGAGCAAAGAGGCCACCATACTGCTAGGCATCTGGAGAAACTGAAGACACAAAAGGAGAAAAGAGAGAATACAGAGTAGGATGGTAAATCAATATAATCGGAAGTTACTTTGTAGTCCAGAGCAAATACTTTGTCGTATCTAACTGACGTGTTAGTTTGTTGTTGGTGATGGATCTCTAGGTGCTTTTCGAGATGGCACAGGTTTCCTGTTGCTTCAACTAGTCGTTGGATGTGTTGAGGATTATTATACCACAGTTTCTTGGAAATCGTCACAATTTTGTGACTTTCAAAAATTTGTAATCTAAGATGCAGTGGTGGTGATTTCACAACAGTGTCAACGGGTTGTTTTCTTTTGCTTTTTCATAATTTCCATTTTGCTGGAGTGGAAGTGCTGCTGTGAACGAATGAGAATGTGATTTCGAGTCCCCTTTATCCATTGTACGTAGCAGACTCGAAAGGAAATTGGTTCTTCATTACATATCCAGATTCAGTTTACATTCACAAACTCAGCAGAAACATAGGCAAACTCTGTTTATGATTTTCCACATGCCCGAACGAGAGTTTCTCAGAAATTAGATTGGAATTTTAGATACTGCATTGACGATTAGTTTTTCATTCTCACTCCAGATACGACCATCTGAGCATAGTCAATAGCGCATACTAAATAATTTACAAGTCAAGTGCCGTAAATTATCCTTAGCCGCCATTGGGCTGTGTTTTTTGTTGTTAGAAAGAAAATTTGTCAACAGTCATCAAAATTGGCTTCTTCATGTATCTGAGGACTTGTCTAAACACAATGTTCAACTTGTAGTAGGAATGGAAACGGGATGGATCGGGGGCGGCTTTTACTTCCTCTGTCCCCTTATCTGAAAATCTTTTACACATCTAAATTTGTCCTAGCACCCGTTCGGAATTTTTAAACTGATGTAGAAAGATAATAAGTAATTCTTTTTAGGTGATGGAAAAGAATTCACTAAAGAAAAGAAATTGTTCAGAAATTCAACTTCCCAATCTTACAATAAAAATCCAACACTTCCGAACAAAATACACGACTTTATTTTCCTTCCATAATTTTGCTTCATACCCAACTAATCAATATGAGATTGGAATTCATTTCTTCTTGAAAAGGAACAAAGCAACCATCCATTCTTCCCCATTGTTGTACCCAAAGAGTTCTGCAACTGCTATGAAGAATGTTCTCCAATAGACTGTCCACTTGACAGCAGAATCCTCGCCATAAGTGGCCTCCATTATTGGCTTAATGGAGCTCAAGTTTTTGTCCATCCTCTTGAGCCATTCTTCGCTGCAAGACGATGTGTATACTTAGTTCCTTTCTATGAGCTGAGAAAGAACAAACCACCCTCCCCACACCACCGACCCGAGGAGTGTGCTGTGCACTAGGTGCGCAACACTGTGCAATCTTAACTATCCAAAAGTGTTTTGGATGGTCCAAATTTTTAAAAAAACTTTTCCGGGAAAGAGTAACTCTTCTCCGGAAAAGTTTTTTTTAAAATCTGGACCATTGATTGTCGAGACAGACGGTCTGGATAGTGCACAACACCCACGCCTGGCCCAGACCTTTTTGGAGCCTGAAGTGAACTCCGAAGATGGAGCGGGGCCATGTATGCAATTTATGAACACACTCAAACATGCATATATCAACTTCAAAAAATAAAATTGCAAGTATTGATTTGAACATAACATTACAACAAATAAAAAGTAGGGAGTATTTTTTTCGAAGGGCCCTTTGGAATTCCTTCTCCTTCTAATAGATTTCGGACTTGTATGCCCATTTTAATGTAGTATGATGCACCAAATTGGCCAAAGCAAACCCCTGTCCGTCTATCTCTTATTCCTACGAAATACCAGAAAGTTTCGTAGTGATTATGTTTCACGAAGATGCGTGTATATATGTGCTTATTTGGTTGATTAATCGATTTATTGGTTCTCTCCTGTCTCAGCCTGTAAAAATTTCAAGTAGCGATCATGTTTAGCGAAGATGCCAGGAACAAATACTAACACTAAGCCTACCACATTCTTCCTTCATTGATTATAAATTACCTTGTTCTTGCATAATGCTTCCCATTCACAAGCCAATGATTGACAACAGAAACATCATCCTGCACATTGAATCATCATCAACAAGCCAAAAGTAAGTCAAACTACAAAGAGCTCTCATTTCCGTCTAATTGTTGATCCAGTATTAACACTTGTTTTTCAGCAACCATCATTTGAACAATTGGAACTGCTGTTTAATTTCAGTGTGTTGGAACCCGAATCCAAACCTGGCAAAGGGTTCAGCCTCGAATTGCCAAAAAATCAAAGTCGAGCAAATTGAATTTTAATCTCAAAAGCATTCCAGTTATGATCATCTTTAGAAAGGCAACAAAACATCCATTAACTATATGAGATGACTTTGATGTCAGAAGCAATTTGAGACTCGTTCAACGGTTGCCAAAGAGGAAGACATAATATAAGCAGGAGTTAATATGAATATGATGATCAGAAAAACATCAGACATCGCTACTTGGAGAGCCAGAGATAGGAAATAAGTGTGGAACTGTGGATTTATCATATATCTCCATGACCGATTATATTTTTCCCCAGATAGTACAGCAAATTACAGCAGGAAATAGTCTCTTAGTGAGAATACAAAATGAGGAGAAAGGACTAGAGGCCAGCAAATAGAATGCCGAACTAACCTGAAAATAAAGAAGTAGATTTGCAGAAGGCATTGTTCCTCCAGTGAAGAAGTACCTAGTAATCCAGTCATCTTCATTGACATCCTGCAAAAGAACAGATGCCCCAAAGATTTGAAATCACCGTGTCTTATTCTGTTAAACCTAGGTAATAGCACTAATTCCCCAACCAATATTTTACGTGTAATTACCATTTGCCAGAAAGTACGAAGTTGTATTTGATGAACTCAAATGAGGTATACCTCGAAGTGATAAGCAAAGACTTTATGGCAGAAATGATGTACAAAAAGAAGACTATCTGGTTCCATCCACTTGGATATCTTCTTAAGGAGATCCTTGTAGTTCTTCATATGCTGCATTCAAAAGACACGTTAGTTTTTTTGACTCATCAACTTTATCAAAGTTATTTCTGTTTTTTGTTTGCAAACAACCAATTTTATCAAAATTTGATAATTCATTGTCCCCTCCCCAAACAATATCATAATGACTTACTCTAGGGCATTGAAAGGGTCGCACATTTGCATACCTCAAACATTTCAATGGAGAATATCCGGTCATAGGTTGCATCCATATCAAATGTGCTAATATCTGCTACGATGACATCCAAATTCTGCAGCTGAAGATCCCTACGAAAACAAAAGTGCAAGGTAGAGGACAAGGGAAAAAAGGGAAAAGTTGTTGCCACAAACAATTCAGCAAGTATCTGGTAGAACTAATATGTATGAGTTTAAATAAGCAATCAAGTGTGTAAGTTTTTGTGAGCAATAATAGACGACTCCATCCCATAATTATAGTCCATTATGAAAAGACGTGTCATTTTTATAATAAAACACTTGTGCACCATTTTTTAGATTTTTTGCACCACTTTAAAGAACTCACTGAAATCTTTAAATTGGTGCAAAAAATTCAACATGCAAGTACTTAATGTTTTCGTTTGATAAATGACACGATTTCTGTAATGGACTTAACACAAAGGGACGAAAGGAGCACCATAGAACAAATGACACCCTTGGGGAGAACCAAAGAAATTACAGGGAGAAAATGCTTTAGACACAGAAGTGTGGGCACGCCCGATGAGTGTGGGTCCCGTGTGCACTGTGTCGGACCACATGCATCAGATGGTACCGGATATATGTGTCTGGACATGTGTCGGTAGCATTGGTCATTGTAGGGACATACCGAGATTGCTCCTCAATGTATGTTTTCTGCGTAGTTGAGTTGCAAATCCCTGTAACCTTGCAATTTCTGTACTTCTGTGCAACGTACAGACAGAGCGATCCCCACCCACAACCAATATCAAGAACGGAGTGACCATCTTTCAGCTGTGCCCTCTCACAGTACAACTCTAACATCGCTTTTTCAGCATCCTCTAAGGTGTTTGATGTACCAGCAAAGTAACAACAGCTGCACTAGCAGAAACGTATAAGATCAGCTCATGACTAAAGAAGAGCTCAACTTCTTCTACAAGACAAATTCACAACATTTCTAACCCTAGCTTTCTGTGAAAAAAAAATTTCATCTGAAAATTAATTGCTTATAGGTGAGCCAAAGCACCAAATGTTAGTTCTATTGAAATGAATTTGTCCTTTAATCTTGGATTGTTTGTGTTTTAGCTTCAAGTATTAGCTTTCCAACATTCCTCCTCTTGCATATGCTGTGGGAAAACATTTTCCGTTCAAGCATGAGTTATAATGAATAGCAACATTGGCAGATTTCTACTGTTTCACAAATCCCTTACGAGCATTTAAAAGTCGAACAAACTCCCATTTTCTCAACTTCAAATGGGAACAAAATACAACAGATTTTGTCTAGGTGGAGATGGATATAACTATAAGGCATACAAGGTACCAAAGAAGAAGTTAAATTCTGACAGATAGAAATTGTTTGCCTGTATTTGAGATGATTTCCGAGAACAAGTTTGAAGAAAGAGGTAGGCAACTCATAATGTTGAGTTTTTGCCTTCTCAGTCTTGACGGCTATAGGGCTTTCTGTCAAAGCTGTAAGAGAAAAACAAATATCAAATGCATAAGTAATATCAAACCATAGTTGATAACAAGGGTAAAATTGCAGCTTGTCATTTTTAGTTTATAGAATTCTTGGTTTTGTTTGAAAAAATGGGACCTACAGTTCGTAGAGTTTCTTGAACGTGTTATTCTTAAGAATCTCATTAATCTGAAAAACTTCAACAATCTGATTTGTCATATATTTTCTGAAACTTTCTTTCAAAGCATTCTATTCTACATATGGTCAACTTGCATTGACTTATAGATTCATAATCAGCCATAGGTTGGGTACACTTTCCTGTTTTTGAGGAGAAATACAGGTGAAGACCAAGCGTTTGGCTGGTGGCTGAAGCATTCCTTTTACCAAGGGTTCAGCCATCTAGTCGATTCTTATTGCTCCAATGCTCCCTTATCTTATTCCACTATTCCAATTTGAAAAAAGGAAAACTGAGGAAAACGCGTGAACTAAGCAATGTCCCTGGACTCTTTAAAAGGAACTAAGTATTCCTTTTACCAAGGGTTCAGCCATCCAAACGAAGTATGTACATGCTACTACTCAGCTCGCTCAGTCAAAATTCAAGCTGATCATGATCAGCTCATAGTCGGCTTGATTAAAGCTTGTTTAGATGGGCACGTTTGATTAACAAGTCAAATTCGAACATTCTTTTAAGCCAAGCCTGAATAACCCACAGGACCACAGCTTGGTTATTTCACTTGTTTATCAAATTCGAACATTTCTTTTAAGCCAAGCCTGAACATTTCTTGTAAACCTATCAGTGGCGACGCCACATGCAAAGCTGTGGGTGCAAGTGAACCCACTAGAATTCCAAAATTTTGTACTCGATATAGGATATTTTGACTATTTAGATCCATAGTTCTATCTCTGAACCCACTAACCCCGTTCTCTTGAACTTAACTTAAACTCAACTTAAATCTGGAAATTGTCTTTATTTGAATTTTTTTCGCATTTGTTAGTTTTGGGCCAAACTTTTGTGGGTTATTGATTTGTCTTGATGAGAAGAATCGAAAAAGTAAATTTTATTTACTTTGACCCAAATATTTTTGAGAAATAAACACTTTTTAGCACAAAAATGTCATATTTTTTTGCTAAAAAGTGGTTATTTCTCAAAATATTTGGGTAAAAGTAAAAAAAATTACTTTTCCGATTCCTCTCATCAAGACAAATCAATTAACCCACAAAAATTTGGCGCAAAACTAACAAATGCGAAAAAAATTCAAATAAATACAATTATCATATTTCAGTTAAGTTTAAATTAAGTCTAAGTCATGTGCCACTTGGATGTTGTCATAGTTTTGTGGTGGAAAATAATTAAGTGGAGCTGTCTCTTTACAAAGTCTAAAGTTTTTGCTCTAGATGAGTGACACCTAACTCATTCTAGCACATGAGAAACACAACTTTGACTTGAGACTGTGATACTGCACTACTGAATCTTCCCCTACATGCCATTTTCTATCAACACCACCTTTTTAGTACCTGGACCTACTGAATTGTGGTCTACTAGCAACGTAGGCTCCTCTTCATCAATCCATGCTACTAGTTCAATTTTTGACTTCTCTTGGGCTTGTTCGGTTTGGATTTTGAGGGAGATTTTAAGCATAATGAGTAGAGAGAGATAAATAGAGAAAATTTATTGAGGATCGTGCATAGAAGTTTTGAGTACCCCAAACGAACAAACCCGTCTTTACCAACCAATGATATTGACAAATTTTGTAATCTTTGCAATAGGTTTTCATTGATCCCCTAGCCATTAGGGACGCGGGGGCTCTGCTGTGCCTCCTGGCACAGTACCCCCTACCCACACCCAAAAACGGTACCGTTTGGAGGAAAAAAAATTTAGGCACCCTATTTACAATCCTATGAAGCAGAAACGTGATTATAAAAGCCTTAGAGATAAAATTTAATTATATCTCTTTAGAATAATATGACCAGAATAATAAGATCTTTATACTGGTTCAAACGGATTGAAAATTAGAGCAGATAATTTTTTTTAACTATATTTGTAATATATAAATAGTCTAAAAAATTAAGTGCTCCAATTTTTAATCCGTTTGAACAAGTGCGAATATCTTACTATTCTGAATATATATTCTAAAGGATCATAATTAACTTTTGTCTCTAGAACTATCTACTCTTTATTTAGGATCCTGAGGAGCAGAAACATAATTATTAGAGCCTTAAGACAAAAGTTAATTATGTCTTTTTAGAATAATATGTTCAGGATAATAAGATATTTGCACATATTCAAACGGATTAAAAATTAGAGCACTTAATTTTTTTAGATTGTTTATATATTAAAAATATAGTTAAAAAATTATCTGCTCTAATTTTCAATCCGTTTGAACCAGTGTGAAGATCTTATTATTCTGATCATATTATTCTAAAGAGACATAATTAAATTTTATATCTAAGGCTCTTATAATCACGTTTCTACTCCATAGGATTGCAAATAGGCGCCTAAATTTTTTTTTCCTCCAAACTTACCGTTTTTGGGTGTGGGTAGGGGGTACTATGCCAGGAGGCACAGCAGAGCCCTCGCGTCCAGCCATTAGTGCCTCAAACCTATAGTCCCGTTCGTTTTGAGATTTTGGATTTAGATTTGTAGGTAATTAGTGTAAAGAGAAATAGATTAATTATTGAAAATAGGGGTAATGATTGAAAAAAGATAGTGAGAAAAATAAAAGTAATGATTAAAGAAAAATAAGATAATAATTAGAATTTAAAATCCAAAACAGGGTCATAACGATTTCGCCAAGGCCCAAGTTTTCCCTACGCAACACCCATGATAAATTGATTTGACAATTACTCCAATACTGCTCTAAGCAGGAGTATTGTGCATTGGGTTCGAGCTTTTTCTAAATTCAACAACTACACTAATGTACAAATCAAGCAATCTTCTTCGTACTCACGAATTTTCGGTGTTTCGGAGGTTTTGGAAGACGCTTCCGCGCTCCACACCCACACCCGCATTATGTGACTTATAGATTCCGACTTTCCAATTGGGTAAAAGGAGATGACAAGTACGCCAATCGAATCAAGCACGTAAAGGCACATACATTTAGAGAGAGAGAGAGAGAGTACAGTGAGCGAAATGGAGGAGGTCAGAGAGTTGAAGCTCTGATGAAGATTTGTAACCAGAACGGAGACGAGTGGATAGGAGCAAGCGAGTGAGCCTCCTTATCACTGCGTCCGGAAGTAGGTTACGCTCCAGCGAAGCTAGCATTACGCGTACTGTTGCATCATATGGTACCTGAATTAAGCCCTCCATTCTCTCTCTCTCTCTTACTTTGTGGGGAGAAGATTGATTCCTATTCTTCTCTTGTGCACATGACTAGAATTCAAGAAAGCGATAAGTATTAAACCACGAGACCTGCCACCCACACCCCCCCCCCCCCCCCCCGCGACATCCCACCCCCGCCCCCGACCCACAACCGGTTTCCACATTTACCCCCGCCCTCCACTCCCTCCCCTTCTTTCAACCGGTTCTTTTTTTTTTTTCCTCTTTATTTCTTTTTCTTTTTCTTTTTCTTTTTTTCCATTTTGAATTATTTTTTCCTTTTTAATTTTCAATGATTTTCATTTGTTTCTTTTCCCATTTACCTCCCTTCTTTTTTTTGGTTAACTGAAATTCTATTTTCAATTAAAATTGACTTTATACTTTATTATTTTAATTAGTTAATTAATTTGTCTTAACAATTAATTCTGGTTTGTGGTAAATTTCAGTATATAATTGCGACTATTGTGGGAGATGCTATCTCCACTACGAATATCATTCTCAAATAACCAACTATTTGAAATTGAAAATTTGTAGTTATTCATTGTTCCATCCCGAATTTTTCACTGCGGCATTTCTAAAAAAAATTGTGTACACAGCTTGTGAGGAAAGCCTAATTAACCATGTTACTAATCAAACTATTATTTCTTACATTTAAAAAATTTGTTCTTTCTTTCTTACACAATAGGTTCAAATCTAATTCTAGGTTTTGTAAAGTCATTGAGAGGAAAAAAAAAATGTTCCAATGGATCATGTTTATCTAACTATTTTCCCCCCCTTTTTTTTGTCCCTTATAGATTAAAAAATATAGTTACAAAATAAGTGTTCCAATTTTCAATCCGTTTGAACTGGTGCAAATTTGTTATTTTTCTGATCATTTCATTCTAAATGGTCATAATAAATTTTAGGCTCCAAGACCTTTCAATGGACTCCCTAAGAGAGTCTTGAAATTAAAAAATAAGTCTTAAAGTATTCGTTGAAATGCGTTAAACCAAAAAAAATTATTATGACCATTTAAAATAATATAATAAAAAAAATATGATCTTTACTTTGATTCAATTGAATTGAAAATTAAAGCACTTAATTCTTGAATTATATTTTTAAATATACAAAGGGTGTATTTATAAAAATTAAATAAATAAGATATAAGTAATTAAATAAAAAAATAAATTAAAAAGTAGGGGGACCTGGGGCTCTGCTGCCCCCGTGGGCACGGTAGCCCCTAAAACGTTGCCGTTTTAGTTAAATGAAAAATCGAAACCATCACTTTGCAATTCTATGGAGCAAAAACGTGATTATGAGAGTCTTAAAGACAAAATTTGATTATATCTCTTTAGAATAATATGATCAGAATAAAAAGATCTTTACACCCGTTCAAACGGATTAAAAATTAAAGCACTTAATTTTTTAACTATATTTTTTAATATATAAACGGTATCAAAAAATTAAGTACTCAAATTTTCACTCCGTTTGAATCAGTACAAAAATCTTGTCAATATAATCAAAATAACAAGACCATTAATGTGTGAAAAGGACCATTAGTTCTATGCTTTATCACATACACTCATTTTTTTGTTTCTATTTGATGTGAATTTACTCTATTATCCATTAATGTGTGAAAAAGTGAATTTATGAAAGGGTAAAAGGATTAATTCACATGAATAAGGACAAAAAAAAGAAATATATGCGGTAAAAAAGAGTGTAGAAGTCAATTTATTTATTTATTTACTTAATTTTACAGCATTATCGTCTTTCCCTAGTATTTTTGGTGGGAAACGGTTCTATTTTTCGTGGCCTCTCCCGCCTTACCCCCAAATGCCGTCGCCCTTCGCCGTCGCTCCTTCCCCGCCTCTCCGATGCTTCCACTCTCTCTCCTCCCTTCACCCGGTACTCTCTCTCTCTCTCTCTCTCTCTCTCTCTCCATATTTATACACACCGATAGTGCGTATATCTACACACGCATATCAATGATATCATCACACGCTTAATGCTCCCCTTCGTCTTTCTTTCTCCCATTCCCGCCGCAAAATCAAACCGATGTGAGAAATTGCTTGTGAGAGTATCATGATTGTGCTGATTGGACAGTACTGCGAAGCGAACGAATATCTTGTGAATTAATTCAATTGTTTTGGAAAAAGAAGGAATATGTTGTGAATTTATTTATTGTATTGTTTTGTTGATTTGGAATTCAGATGTCGCGATGGAACATTGCGCGTTTCAGTAATGGGAAGCTCAGTCTTTTTTCTCCAATCGATATTAAGGAAGGGCAAAAGAGGTAGTATTAGTTTTTTTGGTTCGATAAACATGTGCGTGTATTTAGGGTTATTGTAACTTTGTAAGCATGATATAGATTTGAAAGTGGTGAAAGTACGGTGAATTAAACTTCGTGTAGGTGAGTATAAAGTAGGAAATAATCTTGTGTAATAGACCAGGGCTTCTAGCTCAGTTTGTCGTGTACCAGTAATTAGGTGATGGGAGGTTCTGGGTTTGAGTTGATGGAACATCATCGATGTCCCTTGCAGTAATATAACTCAACTAACATACTCACTTTCTATCGTCTGGCCAAAAAAAGAAAATCTTGTGGAATAAAGCTAGAGGCAGTGTTTAAGGACAAAATTTAGGGAATTATTCGACGTGGTATTATTATGATTTCCATGAACATCCTTTGCTTGCACAACACAAGTAAGGAGTGATTTGGAGGCAATTCAGATGTAGTATACAGCTAGGGTAGGAAGACATCATGTAGAGATGGCAAGAGAAGGTGCAAGGGCCTAACCGTTCAGCATAATGAAGAGCTGAATGGCAAGAGATGGTTTGCATAGCCAAGCCTACATGTTTGGAGTTTATGGCATTGCTAAGTTGTATAAGGACGGTTTAAGACACAGAAACTGGTTTTGTCACCGCTCTAAAGAACACCAAATTATCAAGTTCAGAGAGGGTATACATCACGTTATGTTAGTGGGAAGAAGACAATGGAAGCTATGGATTTTGATCACCCTGTGCTTGATGCAGTTGATATAGAGAGAGAGGAATCAAAGATATTTTGACAGGGAGGCCTTTGTTCAAAATAAAGAGTTTTTTTCCAGTCTACTTTATTTGCTGGGAGTTGAGGGAGTGCAACTGTACACTGGATCAAATCTTTGACATGTTAGATATTTTGGAGTTTAGAGTGGTGTATACCGTATAGGTCCTATTATTGTTTGGTTTTCTTTATGTTCCTAGCTTTGTTTTTTGAATGGGTGGCATTCCCTTGATTCCTTTTGAATGAAGTTTATTACTTATCATAAAAAAAAAGAAAGAAAGAGGTACGGGTATGATATTTACGATGCATTGTGCTCATGAAAACTATAGCAGTTAACTAGGCTTTTAAGATTCATCTTGAGGATACCATTATCCCGTAAGAAACAAAGTCAGCTTTTTACCCACTGGGACTTCCTTTTGAGAGTGTAGGTGTATCGGGATGGCTCAAGTTCAATTTTTTTTTTTTCCTGAATATGTTCTGTATTTTTTTTTTCTCCTCCTAGGATTGTACCGAAACCAAACCATGCCTTGCATCAATTAATTGGGGTCGGTTACATGAATCTTGTTCGCTGTTCTCTTTTCTTCTCCTAGGTCGATGTTTAGAATAGAATGGCAAGCAGAGATAAGCCAGAAAATAATACCCTCACAACAGCCTGCGAACATATTAGGTCACTTCTTAGAGATGGCTGAGGAAAAAAATCCTTGTAAGATATGATTATATGGTTGTTTTTCTTTTTCTTTTTCGTACTTAGATATCCATTCCCAATTTGTTTTCTTTTCTTATTTTTTCTCCTGGGGTAAGGGGCCCATGGACGTGTGGAGATTTGAGAAAATCTTGATGGTCATAGAACTATTATCCTCAACCCTTAATTTAAGACTGCCATGCTGAATTGGTTTTTCAATGTATAGGTCGTACTCCTTGTTCTATGACAATTCACAAGTGGAGCTTTTGACAATAACTGGCTTTTTGAACATAATAAACAGGCAAACTTTGATCTTTGCAGTCAATCAAGAAGCTGAGGAGTCGTTTAAAAAAATAGTGGAGGTGGATAGGCTGATAGATACAATGAGGGATGCGAATGGAAATGAAGTAAGTAGATGCTGCTTTGTAGTTACTATCGAAATTTTCCTTTTCCATTGACCAAAATACTTCTGTTACCAATAAAAAAATTAAAATTAAAATGCTTCTGTTATACGTGATTCACTTGTTTATTCTTCTGGTGATGTAATTAATTACCTGTCATTCTGAGAAAACTCATCCCATGCAATTTAGCAGCCACGCGGACCCTAATATGACTGCACCTCCTTGCTAGAATATCTTAGGACTAACAAGTTGACCCTAAAAGCAACTTCTCTGAATTATATCATTCTACAGCACGCATTCCATACAGGGCTTAACTTCAGCAACTTCATTTTGCACATTTCCAGAAAAGTTGACCTATAAGATGATTTTGATGGCTAAAGTTATTTTCTTCTCAAATAAATGTGCTGCGATTAGATCAAATGAAAATCTAGATTATCATTTTCTAGTGTCTCCTGAAAAATAAGGAACAGTGGATCTGTATATTTGAGATGTCAAACATGGAACTAGACATATTATCCATTAGCCTACTTGATTCTGTCCAAGAAATTTTATTAATTTCAGCTTATAAGTTAAATAGCAAAGGAGACGAGTACATTAATCTGTTGTGGTAGGTGAATTACTTTAAGCTGCTTAGTTTCTTCTTATAAACAGATTCCAAGTAAAATTGGTTCTATTAATTAAAATTGTTTTTCGTGTGGTTGATCTTCAAACAGCTTCAGAAGCTTGTGGTCGAAAACGTCCTTGCTTTCAATGAAAGCTTTTGGTTGCGACTCGCGGCTAGAACTGAGACTTGCAAATCTGAGGACGATAAAGCATGGTTTTTACTTGGTCGACTTTAGGTTTTATCATGCTTTGGAGTTTGGTCCCTGTTATCTTTAAGATATCGTATTGCCATAATATCTTTTCGTATGCAGAAAGACTATGAAGAATTTGCCTCAACTCTAATGAGCATAGTGGATCGCGTTGTTGATAAGACCAATGTACCTCTCTCTCTCTCTCTCTCTCCCCCTGTGTGTGTGTGTGTGTGTGTGCAGCGCTATCACACAAATATCATCAGATAGCATTCCTGAGAGCTTAAGAACTTCTTTCTCATATTATCTTTCTTGTGTCATACTAAAGGATAATATTCCCAGTTTTTCTCTCCATGCAGGAAAAAATAGAGTACTCTACTGATGTTCTGAAGGAAATTATAAAGCCTGCACTTGATGAAGTGGAAGAGATTCCTTGGCCTCCTCGAGATCCTGAAACTCTCAAGCTTATGGAGAGAGTAAAGCTTTTCTCTTGTTCTTTTTTTCTTCTTTCAGAATTTGCTTTGATACGGAATTAATGAATGAAGATATGCAGCGCATCAGATAGTAAATATTGTCTTCCCTTTTTTTCTCTCCATTTTTTCCTGTGTAAAGGTTTTATCAATGGCTTCTGGGGTTTGATGATTATTTGATTACAAATGGAGCCCTGATTTTAAAAAACAAGATGGAGTGTAATTACTTCTTTTTTAGACCCTAACTGGCAATGCATAGACATAGTAGATGACAAGTACTCACTGTGAACAAAGCCAGTACTTGACAAACCAAATAATTTTTTGATCGGCATCTATTCTGAATACACTACGAAAATCTGATTTTCCACCCTTATCAAACAAGTGGTGGTGGTAGAGAGAAGTTTTGCGCATGTATGTAGAATCGAACTTTTTTCTCAAGCCTTGTTCACTGATTTACCCTCAATTCAGCTAATATTGGACTGTGCAATGAAGTGTTCATTGTTAGCATACCATATTATACACAGCATTGAGACTGTGTACTTATCTTTCCGCGTTCTCCTGTTGTTGTTTTTACGTAATGATGTGAGAATAGTATTTTGTCCACTAATTTTTGTCAGTCCTTTGTTTATAGTTGTCTCTTGGGTTTGATAGCATATGATGTCCTTATTTGTTGCATGAATCTAAGAGGAGTCGATCCTCAGATTTCTTTTTGTACTGCTATTATCCCTCAGATTGATTTCTCAGAAAAGAATAATTACATGCGTGGTACAATGTGCCCAACCTTGTTATTATCAGGAAATCAACCAAAGGGAGCTGGAAGGGGAACTGGATGAAGGGTTCCTCTCAGAAGTTAATGCACAGTTACGGAAGGTGAGTATTTTAATTGCTTTGTACTTCGTTGCCAAGACATAATGATTTTGTTAGCATGTGGTTGCAGAACAAGATTAGTGGTGCGTGCCATTCATATTGTGCATGGGAACATTTGAACAATATCCTTTTTGTTATGGAAACAATAATACAGTTACTGTCTTGAATTAAGGCGAGCATGTTATTTAAGTGAGCCTGCTTGATGCTAGCCTTGCAATCATTCTTTGTCGGGATAGTTGAATCTCTCTTGTTCTTCCTGACCCCACGATTTCTTCCTAACAAGAGTGAATTTTTGGTCCTGTACCCGGAGCTAGTGCTTCTGAAAACTGTATCCATTTATACAGCAATGCTTTTGTGGGATACCATCTTAACATATCTCATATAGTTCTGAATTCAACCAAGGTTACATATCTCTAAAGCATTGCTTAGAAACCAAGAACTTGATATCTTTAAAATAGCTAGATAAGGTAGTGTATTCAATCGCATGCCTCGAACTCTTATTAAGTTATTGTTTGGTTAAGGTGGGAGTTCGAACCATGTTACCGCACATTGATATTTTATGCACAAGAATGACAACAGCATAACAACACAATTATGAGTAAATGCTAATATCGCTGCTATATCATCCATGATGAAACTTATATATAAAGACTGTCTTTTTAAATGTTATAGGTTTGTTCATCTACATTTTACTGCTTACCATGTTGCTCACTGGGTTGGTATGACCCCAATATTTGGGGTGAGTACACTAAAGCCATGTAACTGCCTTTTGGTTCTTCAACTGGGATTTTCCATTGTTTACATTTGTACTTGCATCCATATTCATCCATTATGGTTACTAAGAATTCAACTAACATCCATTGCATATGTGCATGATATAACTAAGTGGGCCACTGTTTCAATAGTTAAAACTATATCCACTAGCCTTGGGGTTATGGTTTTGAACCGGTACCAATCTTTAGGTCTGCACCCAATCTTCCTTCCCATACCCCCACTAAACTGGACGTACTTTTATTTTTATATATGCATGATATGAACCATGCAATATGAACTTGAAGAAGTACCATAAAACATTAAGTTCTGAATCATTTCCAGGCAAAAGATGATGGGGACAAACCAGGGCTTGAGGCTATGTTGCAAAAAGTTTTCCAACTATATGCAGCCAAAGTACTTTCTAGACGTAGCTATGCAAAAAAAGGTATGTTCATTGCGTATACATTTGGTTGTAAAATGGATTATGCAATGAAGATTTACAAATATCATCGTGCTTTTGCCAAATTTGTAATCTAGATTGACTTTTTAATTAATACCGTCTATTTTTATTTTCTCATTGTCCAACTATATGTGAAGGCTGGCTAACACTCGGTTGTGCACATTTTCTTGATACACTTATAATGGCTTAAAAAGCGGGAGTTGATGTCAAGATACCCAAGTCAACTTCTGTTGTGGGTATATCTAACATATAAACAAACTATATCCTTGGATGTCGAAATGTGTAACTCTTAGCAGGTTTTTAGTAACACATGATATATATATTTTTTATCTTGTGGTAGTTTTCTTGTATTATGGTCAGTGTGCGACATGTGTCTTTTAGGGCAATGGTTTAGTATTTTTTTGCATTCTATCCTATAGTCAAGCTGGGTTTGCATGTTAGATTGCTAACATTTAACAAATCTTAGTTCTCTTCTTATCACAATGTAGGGTGCATTCAAATTCTCTTTGCTTTCCATAGTTAAGTGTGTGAACTTAAGGAAGCATATCCTCAAATGGAGCTAGGACTGAATCAACTGACAGAGAAGAAGGTGAGGATGTGCTGCTGTAGAGTCCAAATACATGCTTCCTTTTTGAAATATATGTTTTCTTCTCTTGGACTTTGAGAAGAATAAGGAAATGAATAAATGACAGTGAGTTCACTGGAGGAATTTAGAGCAGTTTGGAAAGGACAATTGGAGGACACTGTTGTTCAACAGTCGTTTTGTACTTTTCATTGCGTTTTGTAATGGTTTAAACTCTGAGTCCTTTTTGTATGTGTTCTGCTCTCCAAGTTTCCCACCTTCTCTCTCATGCTCCGTAGTTTCACTAGTAACTTTTGAATGAAAGGTTGCATAATGATCTAGTAGTCTAAAAACTCTGTCGCAGATTTTTAAGCTCCTCTGTCTTGTTTATTTTGGTCTTTTGTGGTAAATATCAGATAAATGTTCCTGATCTTACCTATATATCATTTTGTCTCATTGAGTCTACTCATTTCTCAGTGCTATTATCTAAATAATACTAGAATCTGCAATACATGTAGGGTCATAGCCTAGAGGCTTAGATTTGAAAGACGACCCACTGGTGTGCATCCCATTTTGTTTAATGAACTTTACTTATTAAAGATTTCCTGGTCCACAAAAGAAATCTGTTAGATGCACAGCTGACCATCGCCTTACCTTTCAAATGTTACTCTTGACCGTGGAAGTGATAGAATCTACCTAGTACAGATGCTGATTTTAGTGTTGTTGGGGTGAACGAGATTTGGTTTGGCGGAGCACATGATTATTGCTATAAAATTTGTGGTGGACTCTGAACTATAGAAAGTAACTATCTTTGTTAAGAAGCAGTTTGAATCGATGACAACAGGTTTGGTGGCAGATTTGAGATCCCCATTAAAAGACATAAAAAAGAGAACAATGTGTAGGTGTTTTTCTGTTTATGTTTTGCTAGGTTATTTGACAACCTGTCCCTCGTTCTGTTTCCACAGGGAATCAGTTTTTAAAGGCAGAAGAGTTTCTTGAGACCATAATCAAAGGTACCTACTGTCTGACCCTGAAATGTTGCTTCTTTTTGGTTTAATCACTTGCATGCTTTCAGGCATTGCAATTATGCTAAGTGGTGTACATTGCTTGAACTAGTACCATAATCAGATATACCTACTTTAGTACTGTTGGCTATACTATTACTAGAAGACTTGTTTCAGGAATTGCAATCAATTACTACTTGGTTTGGTGCTACATTCTTTGTTGATTTTTCTTGAGAATTTAGGGGATGAATTGGAAATGATAGATAGAACTGAGTTTTGTGCCAAGAGGAATCTGACACTGGTCCAATGAAGGGCCAAGCCTGAAAATATAACCATGAGAAAGTTAAGCATCCTATTGAAGCCTTGCAAATGTACAAGAAGCTTGATGATGCAAATGAAGAGGTAGTGTCTCGAGAAGTACTGCCAAGTTCTTGTGATATTGATAGGGTAAGCATGTAATGGATACCTGCTACTTTAAGACTGAAAAAACATTTAGTTTGGGCCCAAAAGGTCCTGAATCTCCTGATGAACGAAAACCTGAAGCACACGAGAGAGACTAGCCTCAGTCGGTTTTATCCCCTTTTTCTTCATCTTATATCCCTCCTGTCGGCCTTTAGGGGCCCCGCTTCGGAGATGGATATAATGTCCTATTTTAGGAGATGAGTTTTGACACACATATAAGATGCTGATGTGGAGTGACTCATTTTCTCTGCTCCAGTATCATCAAGGCTAAGTATGTTCGTAAAGCAATTTAGAGGATTAGACCATGAAAAAAGGATAACTGGTTAGATGATTCATTGAATTTTTTTTGAAAGGAACTTCTTGGTTGGATTCTACAAATGTCTAAGATGACCTCCTCAAGGCCTTGCTGCATAGTTACCACTTACCACTTACCAGATTCTTATTCTTGTTCTACTGTGCAGCCCCTGAAGAAGAGTGGAATAAGCTTTTGATCAACGGTATAACTCTTGGTAAAGGGGAAATTTGCCCGGAGGAACTTCATGCCGTTATTAAGAAACGCATTGAACGAACTTTGATCCGGACGGTAGGCACACCCCTGTTTCTGGAGCCGTTTGACTTCCAAATACTTCATATTTTGTAACATTTCTCTCTCTCTCTCTCTCTCTCAGGATGGAGGTTCTTATGAACAGCGTGTCCTTGCCGAATACTTGAAGGGAATTCAAAGAAGAGCAGAGGAGGTTGTCCAAGTACTCCAGGGCAAGAAGCCACAATAGTTTGTGTTTGAATTCCAAGTGGGAGAAATTCATTAATGTTTTTAGTGCACATAATATGGAAAGAAGTTCGTCCATGTAGTTGAAAAATGTAGAGGGCAATTCCCTTGAGAGGAAGCGCGAATTTGGACGAGGAATACACCATTAGGCAACCAGACTCTTACAAGGCAGTCTATGAACCTTGTGAAAGCACGTGCTAATATGTATGCCTGAAATCATTCTTTTGCAGACTGAGTTTTTTGGGGTTTTTTCCTGTTCATTTGTCGGGGTCAGGAATTTGAAATGCCTTCGGAATTGTTTACGGTTTTGGATACATGACGTACTGATGCTCCTTTCTTCTGAAGAATATTACTGAGATTGGAAGAGTAACAAAATTAATGGGAAAAAAGACCCAAAAAAGACCATACTTTTTGTTTTTGGATCTTTTTCGTCGTTTTTGTATGAACTTTTATCTATATTTTTATATTTTTTCGATTTCTCTCATCGAAACAAAAAAAAAAAGAAGAAAGAATGAAAATTCGACCCATATATAGTAAAATCAAGAGCAAACAATAAAAAAACCGTGATAAAAAATTGGGAAAAAGTGCGGATCAAACCCAAAAAAAAAGGGGGAGAAAGTGCGGATCAAAAAAAAAACAAAGGGCGGGGGGTGGGGTTAGTGTGGCCAAAGGAGCCCTAATTCCTGATTTCAAAAATAATACTGTAATAAAAGTGGCTACTTCCCAACCATTTTTTGAACAGATCGACTATGGGTACCTATGGCCATAGTATTGATGGTGTACAAATGGCTGTGCGAAATCCACTTCAGGATTCCTGATCAAAAAAAGAAATCCACTTTAGGATATCATACATATAATTTAAGTCGTTATCTAAGTTGAAAATATTTTTTTCAAATTTTTATACAAGAATAAGCTCAATCGAATAAAATAAATTTGGAAGAAACATTCTTTTTATAATTGAAGAAACATTAGATAATAAGAGTTCTCGATATTTCGATGGGTTTACAAAAGACTGATAGATACTGAAATTTGTTATTTCATACTTGTAAGAGACAGTCCAAAAGCAACAAAACAAAATAGAAAGAGAGAGACTGGATTGGCCCTACAAAAAATGTAATACGAATTACGAAGGGGGCGTTTGGTAATGTTTTTAATTTTTAATTTATAGGAACTCTATAAACGTTTATGAAAAAAAAAAAAATCTTAGCACATTTCTTCTTTATTAGTATCAAAAAAAGTAAAAATATAAACAGAAAATTCAAAACAAAAAACTTTACCAAACTTATCCTACCGCTCGTCTCTCTCTCTCTCTCTCTCTCTCTCTCTCTCTCTTTTGTGTGTGGGGTAAATACCAACTCTTTATTGGTTAAAATAAAGAGTAAATTACATTAAGCCCCCTCAACTAACACGCATTTTCACTTAACCCCCTCAGACTACAAAATCCGACATCATTCCCCCTCTAACTATCCAGAGTTGACACTTAACCCCCTTTTGTTAGGTCAAAAGGCAGTCAACTTAAATGGGTGTTTGGATCGAGCACTTACGCACATCGAATGCCGTTGATTCCCGTGTTGGCCCACTAGTTTTTTTTTAAAAAAATTTTGGACGGCTTGGATCGACCGTCCGGTGGCCGAAAACGGTCGTCGGTGCATTTTCCCTACGAGAGCCCTAAAGCCACCGACGGCCGTCTCCGGCCACCAGACGGCCAATCCGAGCCGTTCTAAATTTGTTTTAAAAAAAACCGAGTGGGTCTACGTGGGAATCAACGGCATCCAATGTGCACAGGTGCTCGATCCAAACATCGCATTTAAGTTGACTGCCTTTTGACCTAACAAAAGGGGGTTAAGTGTCAACTCTGGATAGTTAGAGGGGGCATGATGTCGGGTTTTGTAGTCTGAGGGGGTTAAGTGCAAATGCGTGTTAGTTGAGGGGGGCTTAGTGTAATTTACTCTAAAATAAAAAGGGGGATATTCATTACTTAACGGTATTCTTTTTGAGTGGTGTTACTCGCAGCTACTACGTATTTTCTCCCATAGCCCGCTATATTTCGGTAGGTAGTTGTTGAAAATTATAAATAACATTTCGGTAAATAGATGTTGAAAACAAAATTATATTTCGGTAACTGCATGTCGAAAATATGTTCAACCTTCGGTATGCAACTGCTAATACATACATTTCGGTAAATAACTGTTGAAAAAAAGATTATATTTCGGTGATTGAGTGCTTAAAATGTATCTCAATTTCGATAACTAACTGTCGAGTATAGTTAAAAATTTTTAACGGGCTAAGGGGGATATTCATTACTTAACGGTATTCTTTTTTTTGTTTTGTTTTGAACTGCTTACTTGAAGACGAATTCATTCTTCGCAAGTCTTAACGGTACTCTCTCTCTCTAACCCCCCTTATCGTTTCGCCGTGAGAGGCTGTGCGAGGACGAATTCGTGAAGCACACATGCAAAGGCCTGCAATTTCTACGGAGACAGCCGGGGAATCTTGACCAGCAAAGGAAAACCCTCTTCATTCTCACTCCATAAAAGAATGCTTAGAGGGTATTCTCTGGTAATCGGATCCTCTGTGACCACCAACACCAATACAACAACCGATGAGCCAAGAAAGAACGGTTTGCGGCGCGGTAAATGGGTCCTGCGGTCAGTTCGAAGACCTAGAGGTACAATTCTATTTTTGTGTTTGTCCCTTCTCAGTTCTCATTCCGGTTTTGTTGATGAGTATTGAGTTCGATTTTGGGGAACTGAAAGATGGGGAAAATATGTATGCCTAGTTACGAGTGCGAATTTGTTCACCCTCACTAAATGAAGTCACTCTGATTGGTGGAAAAGTGTGGGGTCTATGGGATCAATACAATTTCTGGTAATGATGAGATTAGGTTGGGGGTGGAATCCGCACTTTTTGGTAATTATGAATTTATAAAATTAGTTTGTGGCTGGGATCCACATTTTTTTCCACCCATTGAGGGTGTTGTTCACCCTCATCTAGTGAGGAAGAACAAATTCGAACTCGCTCAGTTACTCACAAAATTAGTTGATTTAGTTGTAACTTTTGGTCTTCAATTTTTTGGTGTTTGTTTTTTGGGAATCGGCTGTTCGTACAGCAGTATCCACAACCCCTTTGTGGGCTCCGTAGCAAGAAATGATATATTATGTTAAAGCGATTGGTTAGAGCCTAAACAAAAAAGTTACAGGAACACAATTTCAGGACTCAACTTTGAACACAATTGTTTTTGGAGCCGTCCAATGTATGTGGTCCACATGCATGGAATGGCTTTTGGATGTAGTTGTGTTTTTAAAGTTGTGTTCCTAGCATTGCTTGAGCCGAAAACATTCGATTTGTCTATGAGGAATCGGTTTTAGGCCCACCAACCGGTTTATCACTTTATTGTGGTTGTCATGTATTTGTCCGAGAGAGGAGGAAGTAGAGCACAAAAATCAGTGTACTCGAAACAAATGGAGAGACAAATGGGTGATCAATTTTAAATATGAATCTCACATTAACTGTTTATCCTTAAGACTCAAACATGTTCACTGTCCCCGATTGGAAGTTCTCTTCTTTCTCTTCTTTTTTTAGCCAAATATGTTTTCTTTCAAAGTTGGATACCACCTACAATACGTTTGAAGAGTGCATACATTCCTTACAATAGAGTGTCTTTCTCGCATTGTTCAAATTTCACCTAAGTTCCACATGGTTCTTCCAACTGATTTTATTTGTTCATCTGGTTTGTCTCATTTTTAGGTCAACGCCTGTCACTCAAGCTTGAGCCCACAACTCCAATCTCAAAGAGGACACGAGCTGGTCCATCTCCTATGCCCTCTGCAAACTCCGTCACCGGTGAGAACAATGTCCAAGTGGTACTGTTCTAACTCCTTACCATTTTCGTAGGCTATACTGTTAGATTCGTGACATAGGTTTTGACTTTTGAGATTGGCAGTCAGAGGACGTGTTAATCTCGATTATAATTGGGTGAACATGTCATAACCTTGATGGAAAATATAAGTAGGCATGTTTCAGTTCTTGATTTTCTTCAATATGGATAGTCAGAGAGATTTTCTTATATGCATACATGATCTTATTGCAACTGATTTGTATTCATTGATTTAAAGGGGAGGTTTGGAGTTCAAGTTTATGGAAGAGAGAAATCTAAGCTGGGAAACCTAAAATTGGTTTGTATATTTGTACTCAATGGTTATTAGGACAATAGCCATTGTTCCCTATAAAAGTATGTAGGTGTAGAAAGTATGCATAGCTGTACTCGTGTAAAGGAACACTTCCAAATGTTACTTGGGGATTTTACATGCTTTGCCTTTTCCTCCCTTAACCATTGCTCCATAGGTGGTTGATAACACGACCCTAAGACACATAAGAAGATTACATTTCTGAAAATAGTGAGGAAATGACTTTCCAAAAGATTTATGCTTCCTAAAACCTTCAGCATCTTAGGCCGCAGCATGTCATGGGAATTCATCTTTCCATGCCCTCTCTCAATTGCGATGATATTGCTGGTCGTGGCTCGTTTTCATAAAGTTCTAAGAACATTTATTAGTCATAGATGCTATTTGGAGTTGAGCAAGGATAACAGAAACCAGTGATTCACATTTGAGCCCTCATTTTGTAAGGATAATTTTCAAATTAGTTCAATGCGTATAACTCAAATATTGGCAATTACTGGTGGAAAGTTCTCTTTGTTCATTGTCTTCTATGGTGAAACTGACTTGAAATTGAGATGATGTTCTGCTGATTTTATTTTCTTTATTATTCTATGATTAAGGGGGGGGGGGGGGATCAGTTGGCAATATATTCTGGAAATAAAGTGAACATAGTGTGGATGTATTTTTATTTTTAGGTGCCAAGACTGATGGCAAACTGAAGTGGAATCATAATGAGCACAGGCTAAATTACTTATCAATTGAATGAAAGCCATTATTGTACGTGAACTCGATTAGTGGCAAGTGTTGTTCCCAACTCCCACGATATTGCATAGAGCATGGTCGCAAGAGATCTTCCAACGTCTGAATAGTCCTTTCAGACTGTCCATCAGTCTGAGGGTGATAGACAGTACTAAGTCAAAGTTCAGTCCCCAGACCTTTCTGAAAACTCTTCCAAAATCTCGACGCAAACTTGGAATCTCGATCCGAGGTAATGGTACTGGTGCCCTATGTAGTCATACTATCTTTCACATAAAGATCAGCCAGCTGGTCCATGGTTTGGGTGGTTTTAACCAGTAAGAAATGGGCTGTCTTAGTTAAACGATCTACAATAACCCAAATAGAATCGTTCCCCTTTAGTGTTCTTGGCAACCCTACTAGCCAATTGGTCATCAAATGCTCCCATTTTACTTCCGGTATAGGTAATGGCTGTAGAAGTCCAGCTGGTTTCTGCCGCTCCGCCTTGATTTGTTGACACAAAAGACATCTACTCATAAACTTTTCTCCATTATCCTTCATTCCCATCCACCAATAGATTTTCTTACGATCCTGATACATTTTGGTTCTGCCCGGGTGAATGGAACACTTTGAATCATGACTCTCTTTCATAATTCATTGTTTCAACTCAAGTACGTTTAGTACCCAAATGCGGTTCCGAAATCTCAACATTCTGTTTACAAGTGAGAAATCCAAGGCAGATTTAGTACACAATCCATCGCGTATCTTCACCAACTTTTCATCTTCGCCTTGCTACTCTTGAATCTCATCATGAATTCTAGGTTGTTCAGTAATTGTTGCACAGAATGCACTCATTCCTGGTGTAACTACTTCTACTTCCAACCAACTCATCTCTTCAAGCAACATGGGCTGAGCGGTTAGTAGTCCGTTTAGTTGATCCATCACCTTATGGCTCAAGGCATCTGCAACCACGTTAGCCTTTCCGGGATGATAGTTGATGTTGACACAATAATCCTTAATTAGTTCCAACCACCTTCGTTGTCTTAGATTCAACTCCTTCTGAGTGATAATGTACTTCAAACTTTGGTGATCCGTGTAAATCTCACACTCTACCCCATACAAATAATGTCTCCAAATTTTCAATGCGAAAACGACCGCTGCTAACTCAAGGTCGTGGGTAGCGTAATTCTTCTCATGTGGCTTCAGTTGCCGGGAAGCAGAAGCAATTATCTTCCCGTGCTGTATCAACATACACCCCAATCCCATGTGTGGTGCATTGCTGTAAACTAAAAATCCTTCCGCTTCGTCTGGCAGTGCAAGCACTAGTGCAAGCACCAGTGCAGGCACCAGTGCAGTCGTTAATCTTGTTGTTAGAGATAGGAGAAAGTGTATAGGGTGTTAATTAACACACAGACTTTATTTATATTATGAGATACTCATTACAATTACTCAATTAGCCAATGTGGGACTAACATAAGCCTGACAATACTCTTGACACTCCCCCTCAAGCTGGAGAGTAAATATCACAAAGTCTCAGCTTGTTACAGAAGAATTCTAAACGAGGTTTAAACAGTGATTTGGTAAAAATAAGCAACATGGGTTGAGCGGTTAGTAGTCCGTTTAGTGGACCCGTCACCTTATGGCTCAAGGCATCTGCAACCACGTTAGCCTTTCCGGGATGATAGTTGATGTTGACACGATAATCTTTAATTAGTTCCAACCACCTTCGTTGTCTTAGATTCAACTCCTTCTGAGTGATAATGTACTTCAAACTTTGGTGATCCGTGTAAATCTCACACTCTACTCCATACAAATAATGTCTCCAAATTTTCAATGCGAAAACAACCGCTGCTAACTCAAGGTCGTGGGTAGGGTAATTCTTCTCATGTGGCTTCAGTTGTCGGGAAGCAGAAGCAATTATCTTCCCGTGTTGTATCAATATACACCCCAATCCCATGTGTGATGCATTGCTGTAAACTAAAAATCCTTCCGCTCCGTCTGGCAGTGCAAGCACCAGTGCAGTTGTTAATCTTGTTGTTAGAGATAGGAGAAAGTGTATAGGGTGTTAATTAACCCTAACACACACAGACTTTATTTATATTATGAGATACTCATTACAATTACTCAATTAGCCAATGTGGGACTAACATAAGCCTGACAATACTCTAACACTCCCCCTCAAGCTGGAGAGTAAATATCACAAAGTCTCAGCTTGTTACATAAGAATTCTAAACGAGGTTTAAACAGTGATTTGGTAAAAATATCTGCGATCTGAGCTCCTGTGGACACAAAGGACGTAACCAACAAACCATTGTCAACCTTCCTTCGAACAATGTGACAATCTACCTCAATATGTTTGGTTCTCTCATGAAACACCGGGTTCGAGGTAATATGTATCGCTGCCTGATTGTCACACATAGGAATGGGTAACTGCACCTGAAATACCAGCTCCTCAAGAAAGGATCTCAGCCAAACAATCTCACATGTGGTATGAGCCATACGGTACTCTGCCTCTGCACTAGACCTTGCAAACAACAGTTTCCTTCTTACTCTTCCAAGTAACTAGGTTGCCACCAACAAACGTACAGTAACCAGTTGTTAAACGTCTATTAGAAGGTGACCCTGCCCAATTTGCATCCATAAATGCCTCAACACGAAAATGACCATTAAAACGATAAAACAAACTGCGTCCAGAATGAGTCTTAAGGTACTTAACAATGCGAATACAAGCCTCCCAATGTGGAAGACGAGGAGCAAATATAAATTGACTCACCACACTAACAGCAAATGAGATATCAGGACGTGTATTGGTAAGATATCAGAATGAGTCTTAGGGTACTTAACAACTTACCAACCAATTGACGATACTGGATGAGGAAATACCTCCCCCTGATCAATGCAGAGTTTCACATTAGGATCCATTGGAGTCTCCACAAGTCTGGCTCTCAATAAACCTGTCTCCTCTAGAATATCCAACTCATATTTCCTATGGGACAGACCGATCCCATCCTTGGACCTCGCTACCTCAATGCCCAAGAAATATCGTAGTTTACCCAAGTCTTTAGTGTGGAACTGACTATGTAAGAACTGTTTCAACTCATCAATCCCTTTTTGATCATCTCTAGTAATAATAATGTCATCTACATAAATAATGAGCAATACTTTCCCTCGAGCTGACATAAGGGAGAATACAGAGTGGTCTGACTGACTTCGACACATGCCAAATCTCATAACTGCATTACTAAACTTGCTAAACCATGCTCTAGGAGATTGCTTAAGTCCATAGAGTGCTCTGCGAAGATGACATACCTTATGACGCTCCCCCTGAGCAACGAACCCAGGTGGTTACTCCATGTAGACTTCCTCCTGGAGATCGCCATGCAGAAAGGCATTTTTGACGTCGAGCTGGAACAACGGCCAACCAAGATTGGCAACAAGAGAAATAAGAATTCGCACAGAACCAAGCTTGGCAACAAGAGAGAACGTTTCTGAATAATCAACACCATAAGTCTGGGTGTACCCTTTGGCAACCAGACGGGCTTTGTGGCGCTCAACAGTGCCATCAAGAAGGTACTTAACAGTATAGACCCAATGACAGCCAACAATAGTTTGATCAGCAGGAAGAGTAACCAACTCCCACGTGCCATTATTATGAAGAGCAGACATTTCATCCTCCATAGCTTTCCGCCACTCAGACCGTGGTAATGCCTCTTGAACAGTGTTAGGAACAAAAACATAGGAGACAATAGTAGTGAAAGCACGGAGAGATGGAGAGAGATGATCATATGAGATAACCCGAGAAAGAGGATGAGAAGTGCGAGAACAATTAGAAAAACCATATTTTACTGGCGGGTTGCGATTCTCATGAGTCGGATAGCGAGGAGCGGGCGGATCTGGCGACGGGGGGAAGATGGAGGTGCTGGCGAAGATGGTTCGACAGGCTGGGAGGGTTCTGTAGGTGGAGGCAGGGTTGGTGCTGGAGGCTAGGGTCATGTAGTGCGTGGGAACGCCGAACATAAACCTGCAAAGGGTTTTGTAGAACAGTGCTAGTTGGAACAGCTATAGGTAACAGAGACTCTAGGGTAAGGAGATCATTGGTAGTAACAGGATCCGAGTAATAGGGTAAGGACTCATTGAACGTGACATCAACACAAACAAAGTGACGACGTAAAGTAGAAGAGTAACATCGACACCCTTTCTGGGTGTGGGAGTATCCCAAAAAAATACACTGAAAAGACCGAGGATCAAGTTTACTCCTATCAGGGTCAAGAGCATGGACATAACAGGTACACCCAAAAACTCGAAGAGGTAATGAATGGAGAGACCGATTGGGAAATAAGATCGTATGGGGAACCTGACCACCTAGGACTGTAGATGGCATGCGGTTGACTAAGTAACAGGCCGTGAGGACAGCATCACTCCAATATGACTTAGGAACCCGCATTTGAAATAATAAGGCACGCATAACCTCAGACAAGTGCCGAATCTTGCGCTCAGTAACTCCATTTTGTTGTGGAGTCCGAGAACACGACAATTGGTGAATAGTGCCATGATCAGCAAAAAATTGAGACAGTGTACTATGAAAATATTCACGGGCGTTATCTGAATGAAATATCTTAATGCAGGTATAAACTGATTCTTAATATCCATGTAAAAGGATTTAAAAATAGATTTTAATTCAAATCGCTCTTTCATTAGATAAAGATATGTGATACGAGAAAAATCATCCACAAAGATAACATAATACTGAAACCAGACATACTGGGCACATGAATAGGCCCCCAAATGTCTAAATGAACTAACTGAAAAGGACGTGACGCACAACACTCAACCCTAGGATAAAAACTGACTCGACGGTGTTTACTAAACTCACAGACTTCACAAACCAGCTTATTAATGGAACAACACGAGGGCACAAGACGCTTTAAACTCTGAAGAGAGGGATGGCCAAGACGACAGTGCTATTGATATGGAGACTCTGATGTCTGAAGGGCAACAGGTTGAGACACTGTTAAGTAATATAGGCCACCTCGCTCAATGCCCCCACCAATCTTCCTCCCCGTCATGAGATCCTAAAAAACACAGTTATGAGGAAGAAATGTAACGAAACAATTTAAAGACGGCTCACAGACTTAAGATTAAACGGGAAACGAGGAACATGTAATATAGATGTCAATGTAAGAGAGGAAGAGACAGGAACCTTAACCCAAACCAGTAACAGCAGTGGCAGATCCATCAGTTAAGGTAACATGAGATGATCTACCAACTGGCTGTCGATCACAAAGGAAAGCAGGTGTACCAGTCATATGATCTGTAGCTCCTGAGTCAATAACCCAAGGAGAGGAAGAGGAGGAGGCAACACAAGCAATAGATGGACCGATTTGAGCAAGCGTAGCAATGGAAGATCCTGTTGCAGTCTGAAATGACAATAAGCGTCGGTACTCATCAGCTGAAACAACCACACTATCAGCAGAAGATTGAGCAAACTCTCTAGTATCCCTAGAGGCAGTGGCCTGATGAGCCTGAGGGAAGCCATACAACTCATTACATGTGTCCACCCAATGATTGGTCCCCCCATAGTAAGTACACAACCGAGCACCACGACCATGCTTGCGGCCACCACGATTAAATGTACGATCACCTCGACCACCAATAACAGTGTTTGTACGGCCACCAGAACCACGGCCATTCATCCCAAAATCGTGACCACGGCCTCTAAACCCAGAATCATGGCTGCGACCACAACCACGACTGACTGAGAACACGGAGCTATCAGAAACAGCAGAAGTCAAAGCAGAACGGTGAGGAGCCGATGTACCAGAAATAGACAATGACTGCCGGAGACAACTAAATACCTCGCTGAGAGCAAGTAAGTCATGATCACCCAAAATCTGATTACCCATAGGTTTGAAAGTGGATGATGCACCAGATAAGAAACGAGTAATCCTCATGCGCTCACGCTGGCGCCGTATAACATGAATATCAGCAGAAAGTGGCTCACAGATATCCAACTCATTATAAATACGCCGGAACTTAGCATAATAATCCTCAAAAAAATCACCACCCTGAGATATATTAAAGAAGACTGATGAAGATCATACGTACGACGGAGATTGTTGACACCTGAATACAACTCTTTTGCCTATGTCCACACCTCTCTAGCGCTATCACAAAACATTAGCGTACTAGCAAACTTGTTCTGTCATACTATTCCATAACTCTGAACGAATACGGGCATCAACAGGTTTTCAAGCCCCATATGTGGGTGCATCTGCACCAGAGGGCTCACCAGTCAAATAAGAGTCCTCCGACTGATCCATATAATACACCTCAACAGCTTCAGCCTAAAGAACATAATTGCCCCTATTTAATGGTGTGGAGGTAATAGAGCGTCGCTCACGAGACCGAGAGCCGCTAAAAAGACTACCAATACCGGTAGAATTCAGAAATAGTACCAACAACTGTAGAAAGAGGGCCTGAACCTGTTTTCTCCTCACACATTTTCCCAAACACGTAAAGAGCACAAACACAATAATCAACAACGACCAACTAATCTAACCACGTATAATAAACCAAAAACAACTAACACCAGATCGAACGACCAATACCGACATGTATGAACCTGCTACTGCTCAAACCCAACATGACCAACTGTAACCCAACATCTCCAATGGAGCAACAACCGCAGAAACCATTATCCACACAATAGGAGTAAAAAATAAAGTGATACCAGAACCAGCAGCAAATTGAGAGGAGAAGTAGACATGCAACATCCAATTTCAGAAGCAACACAATCTGAGCAGCAGAGTCAATACCACTAACGACAATCGGAGCCTCAACATGAACAAAAAATCTACGCCGCAGATCGGAAATTGAGACTGACGAGACAGAAATTGAGACTGACTGACGAGGTCTGATTCAACACAATTTGGTCCAGAACTAGGGTTTCGAGTGTGATCATGGACTGTCGGCACCTGGTTTAGGTTTCGAGCACTGGGTGGTCAACCAGTCACGATTCCGAGCACTGGGTATGAATGTCGTATGAATGTCGACTGCTATTTAGACTATTTCGAGCAGATTTAGGGGGTTTCCTATTGTTTAGAACGTTGATTTTGGGATTTTAGGGTTCATTTTAAGGTTTTGGAGGGATTTTAGGGTTATAATGTACTGGGTGTGGTAAATTGGTGTTACGGTAGGTTAATTGGTGGTGGTAGGCGACAGATTTAAGGTTTTCTATGGCGGTGATGAAGTGGTGTAGAATTAGGATTAAGGTGGGGCTCTGATACTATGTTTTTAGAGATAGGAGAAAGTGTATAGGGTGTTAATTAACCCTAACACACTCAGACTTTATTTATATTATGAGATACTCATTACAATGACTCAATTAGCCAATGTGGGACTAACATAAGCCTGACAATACTCTAACCAAACCAAACCAATCCGAGCCTTATGTCCCAATCACTTGGGGTCGGCTACATGAATCTGTTTTCTCCATTGAGCTCTGTCGAAGGCCCCTTGTTCGCACAAACCTATTAGACTCAAATCTTTGCGCACCACAGCATCTAATGTCAATTTAGGTCTACCCCTCCCCGTAGCATTGCTACCCCAAGCTATCCTATCCGCTCTCTTTACTATTGCATCTCCTGGTCTACGGTAGACATGCCCAAACCACCTTAACCTATTCTCCCTCAACTTTTCTTCTATAGGTGCTACACCTACTATCTCACGAACCGTTTCATTTCTAACCCGGTCTGGCCTAGTCTTACCACACATCCACCTCAACATTCTCATTTCCGCTACACTCATTTGTTCACCTGCTGTTTCTTAATAGGCCAACACTGGTCCCATAAAGCATTCTTGGTCTCGATGGCGCTCTATAGAATTTTTCCCTTCAATTTTGTGGTACCTCTTGTCGCAAAGTACACCAGTAGCGCTTCTCCTCCACTTGAGCCACCCCACTTGGATCCATGGGTCACATCATCGGCAATCTCTCCATCACTACTAATAATTTGAGCCTAAGTACCTAAAATGATCACTCTTCGGTATCTTCTGGTCTTGAATCATCACTCTTTCTTCAAGCGTACACTGTTGGTGCCACTAAACTTGCACACCATATACTCAGTTTTGTTCCTACTTATTCGAAAACCCTTTGACTCCAATGCTTCCCTCCAAAGTTCTAGTTTTGTATTAACTCCTCTATCGGTTTAATCTACTAGGACAATGTCATCTGCAAACATCATACACAAAGGGATATCCTACTGAAATTTTTTGGTCAATTCATCCATAACTAAGGCAAAGAGGTACGGGCTCAAGACTGACCCTTGATGCAATCCGACAGTGATTGGAAATTCACTCGTTCCCTACTGGTGATCGAATGGTAGTGACGGCACCATCATACATGTCTCTAATCACCTCGATATACCCTTTGGTCACTCCCTGTCTCTCCAGAACCCACCAAATGATGTCCCTAGGCACCCTATCATATGCCTTTTCTAAGTCTATGAAAACCATATGAAGATCATTCTTCTTTGCTCTGTACTTTTCTACCATTCTCCTTAATAGGTAGATAGCTTCCATGGTTGATCTCCCAGGCATGAACCCAAACTGTTTCTCTGACACCGTAGTCACCATCCTCAAGCGATGCTCAATAACTCTCTCCCACAACTTCATCGTGTGACTCATCAATTTAATACCTCTATAGTTGTTGCAGCTTTGAATATCCCCTTTATTCTTACTAGCGTGCTCCTTCTCCATTCATCGGGCATCTTCCTAGTCATAATGATCTTGTTAAACAATTTCCAACATCGTTGCCCCAGGTCACCTAGACTTTTCCACACTTCAATAGGTATACCATCTGGTCCTAAGGCCTTACTCGGTTTCATCTTTTTCAAAACTTTAACCACTTCGAACTTTTGTATTCTCCGATAGAATTCATATTCTATGTTCTCACCTAGTGCATCCACTTCCTCCCCATCAAAGCCTCCTTCATGTTTCTCATTCAACAACTTCTCAAAATACGACTTCCATCTATCCCTGATCGCCTCGTCTTTTACCAACACCACCGAATCACTATCTTTTATACACTTAACTTGAGAAACGTCTCTAGTTCTCCTTTCACGCGACTTAGCAAGTTTATAAATAATCTTTTCTCCATCTTTACTATCGAGTCTATTGTAGAAATTCTCATAGGCTTTCAACTTAGCCTCCCTAACGGCTTTCTTAGCCTCCTTGCTAGCTTGCTTATAACCCTGAAAATTTTCCTCCTTCCGATCCTTTTGCCACTTTTTGAAGGACTCCTTCTTAGCTTTTACCATGGTTTGAACCTCGTCACTCCACCACCATGTCTCCTTAGAAATTGGACCTTTTCCCTTTGACTCCCCAAGAACTTCTTTCGAAATTCTTCTAATACCGTCGGCTATGGTATTCCACATGTTGTCACTATCGCCTTCCACTTCCCACCGAACTTCTTGAGACGTTCTTTCCTTGAATATCTTTAATTTATCCCCTCTTAGGCCCCACCATTTAGTCCGTGGGCAACTGGTTTCTTTTCTCCTTCTAATATTCCCCTTAAAACAGATATCTAACACTAAAAGTCTATGCTGTGTCACTAGACTCTCTCCGGGAATAACCTTACAATCCTTACATGTCAAGCGGTCTACACCTCTAGCAAGAAAATAGTCGATTTGGCTTCTATTGGCTCCGCTCTTAAAGGTAATTAAATGCTCTTCGCGCTTCCTATAGAGAGTATTCCCCACTATAAGGTCAAAAGCTACTGCAAAATCTAAAATCCTCCGACCACCTTCGAATTCCAGGAAGCACTCTTCTCGCTTGTCATTCCACACAAATGGTTTGCCCTTCCGTGTTTATTCGGTCATCGGCACAGCTATTTTCGAAAAGTCTAGCACGAATCTACGATAATACCCTGCTAGCCCTAAAAAGCTTCGAACTTTGGTTGCAGTAGTTGGCCTCGGCCAGTTTTGTGTAGCTTCAATCTTGGTTGGGTCAACAACACATATCCCATCTCCTCCAATTATATGCCCTAAAAGAATTATACTATTTAGCCAGAATTCACTTTTCTTGAACTTGGCATACAACCCCTTCTCCTGTAGTGTTTCTAAGACAATTTGCAAACGTCGTACCTGTTGTTCTTCATATTTCGAGTAAATTAGAATATGGTCGAAGAAAACGATAACAGAATCATCCAAATACTTTGAAAACACTCGGTTTATCAAATCCATGAAAGCCGCAGGTGCATTCGTCACCCCGAATGGCATAACTAAAAATTCATAGTGGCCGCAACGAGTACGAAAAAGCAGTTTTCTCCACCTCTTCCTTCTTCACCTTCAATTGATGATATCCCGAGCATAGATCGATCTTTGAGAAAACTCGAGCTCCCTGTAGCTGATCGAACAGATCGTCAATCCTTGGTAGCGGATACTTGTTCTTGATCGTGACTTTGTTAAGTTCTCGATAATCAATGCACAGCCTCATGGTTCCATCCTTCTTCTCTACAAATAAAACAGGTGCACCCCATGGTGAAGTACTTGGTTGGATAAATCCCTTTTCCAATGGCTCTTGCAGTTGTATCTTCGACTCTTTCAATTCTAAGGCTGCCATTTGGTATGGTGCTCTAGAGATAGGTTGAGTTCCGGGCGTAATTTAAATAGTAAATTCTATCTCTCGATTAATAGGGTTACCTGGAAGGTCCTTCCGGAAATAAATCTGGAAAATCACGAACTATGAGAATGTCGGACAACGCAGGACTAGACGCAGTCGTATCAATTACGTTACACAAGTATCCCAAGCACTTATGTTTCAAAAGTCAACAGGCACTAATGGTAGAGATTAAATAGGGTGGTATGGTTACTTCGCTTCCTTTGAATTGAAAACTCTCCCGACTCGGACCTTGAAAGTCTATAATCTTTCGATTACAGTCAATAGTTGCAAAATTCTTTGATAGCCAATCCATGCCGAGAATAACGTCAAAATGCCCAATGTATGAGTACTAAATTGACGGGTAACTGTTGATCCCCTATTTGACGTCACAATTCCTAAAATCATAGAGCAAATTGTACTTTTATGCTAGGGTTGATGAATTAGCAATTGATGCCCTAGTGGTTTCAGTTGTCTAGGGAATTTTGAAGCTAGATTGAGTGATACGAATGAATGTGTCGACCCCGAATCTACAAGTACATGAGCTGGCAATGAAAAAATTAGCATATTACCTGCCACAATGGCCTCCACATTCCTAGCATCTCCAAGCACTAATGCAAATGCCCTTCCTTCTTGTTGGTTGTTAGCCGCTTGTACCTGATTGTTGTTCCAATTCTGTCCCTACACATTGTTCAGATTGGCTTGCTGGTTGTTGCGATTGCCCTGATTATTATTGTTCCCCTGGTTGTTGTTCCTCTGATTGTTATTATTTCTCTGACCTCCACCTTGCTGGTTTCTACCCACTGGGACTGCATTTGCCCCTATCAGCCTTGGATAATCCTTACGAATGTGACCTTGTTGTCCACAGTTAAAACTGTTGGAAATTTACGGGATTTCGGATGAATGAAATCGGGGCTACCGGAGGGTCTCTCGAGGCAACCGTGCATGTTTCGGATTCATTGTATCTGGACGCACCACAATCAATAGACGTATTGATGTGTTGATTTCGTAACTCCTGTAACCCCTCACCATGATGGCTATTCACTCCATAACCTCTCTATTCATTGGATGTATTCATTGGCAAATTCATTTGCAGAATTCATGGCTGCATTCATCTCCATGAGTTACATAGGCCACCCTCACTCTATAAAAGGGGGGCTCACGTTTTAGAGAAGGCACCAGCTAACACACTACATTCCAGCAGTCTAATAGTCGTTCTTGAGAGAGAGAGAGGCAGGCGGTAGTCAGTTCGCCAAGGCGGTCATCGGCGGTGTTCCGACGGCTAGCGGTTCAACCGAGCTAACCCTGGGAGAAAGTCGCTGACGCAACCTACAACACCCACGGTAGGGGCGAATCTTTCTTAAGGAGACTGTGACTCGACACAGGACTCGGTTTCGATATTCAGGAGGAATTCAGTTTGTATATCTGTTTCATATTTGTTCTTGTATTTCGATTATGTAATTTTTCATTATCAATGGAGATTGTTCACTGGATTCTGTGCATATGCCGAAATTTTTCCCAACAAAAACAGAGTGCAATTTTGTTTACCCTCCTTAAAAGAGGGTGAACATTACCCTCTCTTCTATTGGTTGAAATGGTGTGGATCCCACCACAAAGTGATGTCATGTTTACCATGCAATACACTTTTTGGTAAGCATGACATCACTTTGTGGTGGGATCCACACAATTTCAACCAATAGGAAAGAGGGTAATGTTCACCCTCTTAAATGGAGGGTGAACAAAACTCAACTCGTTAAAACACCCTGGATTATTGCCTCGGCAAGCCCCATAGTGATTCTTTCCGCAAGTCGCCTCCCCCTGAGTTCCTATTTTTCTGATTGCCCTGACCTCCATTCCCAGTGTTGGTTTCTTGTTACTGTTATTGTAGTCGTTTCCTCCACTTGCCCCTACCTTCCTCTTATTATCATGAAACTGATGGAGAGATACTTTCCCTTGCTCCACTTGTGCATACGTCTTTAGCCTCATAGGTTTTATTGCTACCGCAATGTCTGGCCTTAATCCATCTTCAAACCTCCTTGTCTTCTTCTCTTCACTATCCACCAAATGAGAAGCATATGGGGCCAACCTTGTAAATTCAGTAGCATACTCAGCTACATTCATCTTTTCTCCTTGCTTCAGTAGTTGAAATTCAGCACTCAATGCATCTCGCATCGCCTTGGAATGAATCTCTCCTTAAACAGTGCCTCAAAGCAAGTCCAACCTAGGTTTGGTTTTGTTTGTTCTACAATCTGCCACCAAGCATCAGCATCTCCCTGGAGTTGATAAGCAGCAAAATTTGCTTGTTGTTGTTCAAAACATGGTAGGATTTTGAAGATTTTCCTCAGTGAGCCAACCACGCCTCGCCCTTGATGGTATTAATTTCTCCGTCGAAGTTCAGTTTCAGAAATTCTTTAATGTTACCTTCTCGTGCGGGTCCCGCTGGTTGTTCAGGAGGTATGATTGGAGGTGGGGGTCCTTGTGGAGGTGGAATAGGTGGTCCTTGTGGAGGTGGAACAGGTGGTCCTTAGGGAGGTGGAATAGGTGGTCCTCGGGTATGAACATTTTCTTGTAGGGTTGCTACCGTACAACCTAAAGCTTGTAGCATTCGTTCCATACGATCTAGACGATCGTTCCCTTGCGGTTGACTAGGCGATGCAGTGTTACAAGGACTTACCATGTTCTCCTAAACATTGGATAGAAGAATGCAATTAATAACTAGTTGACAAGTGTTATTATAAGATTAATCTAATCATAAAAGTCACGTACATAAAACCACTTACTTAATCATAACATCATAATGTTTGCAGTTACGTACTCCCAATTGCATGGGTCTAATACAACAATAGGAAGTCAAAATACTCATAACACACTACCACAACAAAGTACTGAAGTACTAACTACATGAGTCCACTACAACCAAAGAGGTCAAAATACTAATAAAACCGTCCCCTAATTGAGACGGGTACCACAACTACTCTCTCTAACTAAAACAATGGCTCTCTGTTATCCAGTCCATTTAGCAAATCCTCTGACCCAAACGACTGCGTATCCCAATTAGTAGACTCAGCCGCGTCCTCATCAAAAGGCTGCTCTTCGGGATCTCCTTCCTTTACATCAACCGCTTGGATATGTGGGGGAGCAAGGATCGATGCAATGTCAAGGGCAACCACCGATGCAGGCTCAAGTGCAGGAATTGGCACTTTTGAAGCAACCACAGGGGTTGGTGGGAGTACCACTGGAGGAGCTATCGGGTGTTGGGGTGGCCATTGCCCCAAATCTCCATTTGCTTCTGCTCGGTTTAGGATCCTATTATAATCATGTGGATTAAGCACGTATTGCTGACACAGCTCAGCAATACGCATCCGGGTCTCTACTCGATATAAAGTCTCCGCTCGATTCATCATTTCATTGTGCATGGGCCTAGTTTGGAAGACACGGGAGATTTCTTCATAGACTATCTCCTCCGCAGCTATCTCATTCCTCAGACGGTACAAGTTAGGGTTCAGTGGTGTGGCTCGCGGGCGTGGATACCGGCAACTTATGTGATGTCCTCCATGTGAGTCATATGTGTCAATGGAGTCCATCCTACAATTATAAAATTAATCTTAATTAGAATCATAAGATGTCTTCTAATGTTTAATAGGTCTAATGCCTAAAAAATTCAACACACGTGTTGACATAATTACATTTAATCCTATTAACTGTGCAGGTATCACATAAGTGCAAAAATGTGTGTGTTAATCCTTATAACTCTGGATTTTAAATAAATTTCTAAAACTGTGAGCTCTGATACCAAACACGGCATATCAAACTCAATTATCAGTTCATTCAAAGAATGAGATCCAGCTTTTCAGGATTAAACAAAGAACCATCATGATATTAAAAATATCACCATTCATTATACTCGTCGATACATCTTTCATGAACAAGTTCAACCAGAATCTAGAGGAGCGACCTCTAAAGTATAAAAGGGAATGACATCAAACCATCAGGATTCCTGGTCAATATCCCCCAACCTTATAACTCCAAATCCACGTTGTCTGTTTAAGTCTTCAAGCACGAACGCTTGTTCAAATGTATGGACAGAAAAATATACATTTCATCCAGTCATTTAACAAGTTTAATAAATATCCATGATTCCACTTAGAAAACATTTCTAAGACATTTCAACAGCAGTGAAACACTTAAACATAACATGTAAACAAGATATGCATGTCTCACCTTGTTTCTGAAGATGCAGCTAATTTCTACTCGAGTCTTCACGTACCTCGTACTAATGTCACATGGCCCTAATGAGAATGCTAGGAACATCGAAGTATAAGTACGAATAATGCACTAAGTCCAAACATAGAGTCCAATTCTAGTCATCTAAGTCAAGGCTTATGGCCGATCTTGCTACTAGGGGTAAAATGGTCATTTTACGTTCTGAGTCAGTCTACCCAAGCAATATGAACTCAGATCTCTCATCTTATCAAATCTGGTCACAAATCATAAATTACTCAAAACTCAAGTGTAAAACTTAGCTTCCAACGATTAAGGTTTTAAATGATTAATTTGGCACAAAATGAAACCCCAAGGGTTAAATGGTCACATTCTCACTCTTTTCCGACCATAAACATTCTAGACCATAGTATTAAATTAGGTGTAAGAACTCAAAATCTCATTCATGGAATGAATTTTAGGTACAAAGGCTTTTATTGAACCAGTTAGGAAAATCTATCACACTTTCTTAGAAAAATCATAACACGACATATCAAACTCAAAGCTTAATTGAAAAACTATTGAGAAAAAGACAAGTTCTTTCTCCCATTCTCAAAACTATGCATCTTTATTATATCATGGATTTATCAATATCAAGTTCACTTAGTAAAAATGAACTCTTTTCATTCATGGGATTAAGTAGAAAACCTTCCAGATATGCAAGATATCAAGTTATTCCTTATATTCGTCGATTTCATGCATCTTTCGTGAACAAGTTTCAATCAAAAATCTAAAGGAGCTACCTCTACATAAAAGGGAATGACTTCAAACCATCATATCAATATCCTCCAGCCTTATTACCCCAAATCCACTTTGTCTTTTTACCGTCCTCAAGTAAGGACACATGTTCTGATGCATCGACAAGAAAATTATACATTCCTTTTCAGTATTACTTCACAGTTTTGGAATTTTATTTAAAATCCAGAGTTATAAGGATTAACACATACATTTTTGCACTTATGTGATACTTGTACCGTTAATAGGATTGAATGTAATTACATCAACACGTATGTTGAATTTTTGAGGTATTAGACCTATTAAACCTTAGAAGACATCTTATGATTCTAATTAAGATTGATTTTATAATTGTAGAATGGACTCCATTGACACATATGACTCACGTCGAGGACATCACATAAGTTACCGGTATCCACACCCGTGAGCCACACCACTGAACCCTAACTTGTACCATCTGCGTAATGAGATAGCTGCGGAGGAGATAGTTTATGAAGAAATTTTCAGTGTCTTCCAAACTAGGCCCATGCACCATGAAATGATGAATCGAGCGGAGACTTCATATCGAGTAAAGACCCAGATGCGTATTACTGAGCTGTGTCAGCAGTACGTGCTTGATCCACATGTTTATAATAGGCCTAAACTGAACATAAGCAAATGGAGATTTAGGGCAATGGCCACCCCAACACCTGATAGCTCCTCCAGTGGTACTCCCATCGGCACCTGTGATTGCTTCAGAAGTGCCAATTCCCGCACCTGAGCCTACACCGATGGTTGCCCCTGAGGTTGCACCGATCCCTACTCCCTCACTTATCCAAGAGGTTGATGTAGAGGCAGAAGACCCCGAAGAGCAGCCTTTTGATGAGGACGCGGCTGAGTCTACGTATTGGGATACGCAGTCGTTTGGGTCAGAGGATTCGGCCAATGGACTGGATAACAAAGAGCCATTGTTGTTAGAGAGAGTAGTCGTGGTACCCGTCTTGGTTAGAGGACGGTTTTATTAGTATTCTGACCTCTTTTGTTGTAGTGGACTCATGCAGTTAGTACTTTAGTACTTTGTTGTGGTAGTGTGTTATGAGTATTTTGACTTCCTATTGTTGTATTAGACCCATGCAGTTGCGAGTATGTAACTGCAAACCTTCTGATGTTATGATTAAGTGGTTTTATGTACGTGACTTCTATGATTAGATTAATTTTATATCAACACTTGTCAACTAGTTAGTAATTGCATTCTTCTATCCAATGTTTAGGAGAACATGGTAAGTCCTCGTAACACCGCATCGCCTGGTCAACCGCAAGGGACCGATCGTCTAGATCTTATGGAACGAATGCTACAAGCTTTAGTTGGTATGGTAGCAATCTTACAAGAAAATGTTCAAAACCGGGGACCACCTAGTCTAGACTTTGTTATATGTATACAAATCATGCATGCCCTTGCATGTCTTGCTCTTGTCATTCTTTCTTTGTGTTGGGTTATATCATGAGCTTTTTAAGTGAATTGCTTTAGCCATGTATGTCGAAAATGGGACCCCGACATCTTTTAGTAACCAAACAAGCTTTGTATCATTTTTGAACAATGCATGCACGAAATTTGACATAATATGACCTAACTTATCTGCATTAGACCAGATTATTCATTAAAAAGAAACAAGAGTTTAAATTACCATTTTACCCTTGGGACCATTTCTGTGCTCGAACTACCATTTTATGAATTCACTGGTAAAGTTAATCTAGTATAAGGTTAAAAAAGACCATTTTACCCTTCAGGGAGATAATTATACTTTTATGCTCATTCTTTTTGACTAGTTTCATTTCTTTCAACTTTTAATGTCATAATTAGTCAGTGTTTGCCTTTGGTTCTTTCTTTGGGTTTAGGTTCGGGTGAACGAGTGTATGTACCTCGTACAATCCCACAGCCTGGTCGAACACAATCACTTTATGTCCCACTGCATTCTTCTTCCATGCATCGTATTTTTTCTTTACATATAGGCAAAAATGGATTCATTTTCCTTTAATTCCCTGGATTTCACAAGTCTTTCGTCAAAATAGGTGACAAACTTGTAGAATGTAGTCATAATTATTGCCCCTATCGGGAGGTGTCGGGCTTCTTTTAAGACCCCATTGAAGCTCTCTGAGGCGTTGGTAGTTTTTGCGCTATATCACTTACCTCCATCGTATGCAAATGACCAATTTTTCTTATTGAGCTCTTTTAGTTCGTCATAGACAACACCTTTGGCGAACCTTTGTAATCTGGTAAGTTTTGCCGTGAACTTCCGCTTTTGCCCTTGCATTGTTGTGATTTGCACTTCTCTCCCCACTAATTATAATCTATGATGTTAGTTCGACCCCAAAGGTGAAGGCACTAATGATGATAAGCATACGGGATCCCTTGCATCCTCGTGCTTCAAGTAAGATAGGAGGTAGGGTGCTTGTCTGAATGAGACACAAGCCTTGTCGACCAGTTATGAAGTGCCTAATGCATGCGAGGAACCACCCCCAATTCTCCTTGTTCTCCTTCTCGACAATGGCAAATGCAATTGGAAAAATCTGATTCTCGAAGTCTTGACTCACAACAATCAGAAGGACAGACCTTGTACTTTCCTGTCAGGAAGGTTCCATCAAAGCATATTATTGTCTGACAATGTTTGAAGCCTTTGATTGCCGGGGCGAATGCCCAAAATAGAGGTCTCTTTATATAGAAAACATGTATGCGTACTCGGATTGGATTGTTTGATGACTTTTGGAAATATTGGGAGTGTTTCGTGCGACTCTTCCCAATTTTCGTGAATTTTTGCTGTAACCATTTATTTTGCAGTCCATGTCTTTGCATATGATGACATGCATCCATCTGTTATCTTTTTAATAATTTGCTAAAGGTTTTGATCTTCGTACTTGGTACTTGGGTCTGTTGCGACAATTTCACTGATTTCATTTGTCATGTATCGATCATCAAGCATATTGTGATCTTGGGTTACATTGACACCCAAGCATGTATTGGGCCCTGTATATATTGTGATTTGCCTTATGTCCAGATTCTCCTTCCGACATGGCCGAAGTCACCTAGCGCAGGGGGTTTGGTTCTTCCATTCGTACACCACCATCTACGGTGATGACTTATCTATCTTGAGTCCTTGACGACATAGTTTTCGGCCATGCAATACTTCTTCACCGAATATTACAACTCATCCTTCGAGGAGAAGACCTACCCAAAAAAAAAAAAAGGATTGAGGTTGACAGAATCAAACACATCTGCATCCTAAGCTATGACATTTTTATTGTGACTCATACAAAACACGGATTAAATGTTCAAAAAACAGCACCGTCCCACGAAAAATTCAGATCTTCCGTCCTAGCCCACTTGACTTCGGTTTGGCATTTGTGGACTATGGTCGACAATGTTTGACCATGTGTCCTGCATGTAGATGGAGCATGGTGGCTAGTGCATTCACATCGCGTTTCCGTCGTTGTATTCGGCCTCCAAGCCCTCATCAACATCCTCGAACGAAGTCTCCGACGCCTCCTCCAAACCCTCAGGCTCCAACCCCTCATCATCCTCCATAGCGTGGTCATGTTCCTCAATTTCATTTGTGCAGAATGTTGTATCGTTATCATCAAAAGGTCTTTTTTGATAACTTTGCCCGGGGAAGAATGGAGTGCAATTTTGTTCACCCTCTACATTACCCTCCTTCCTATTGGTTGGAGTGGTGTGGATTCCACCACAAAGTGATGTCATGCTTACCATGCAATACACTTTTTGGTAAGCATGACATCACTTTGTGGTGGGATCCACACCATTCTAACCAATAGGAAGGAGGGTAATGTTCACCCTCTTAAATGGAGGGTGAACAAAACTCAACTCGGAAGAATGTTGTGTCGTTTTCCTAATGTTGTTGTCGGGAACTTTGCTCGGGAAAACGCTCACTGAACATTGTTCTGCGAAACTATGGTACAGTTGTTGGGGTTGAATGCTCATTATTTCCGTGAACAAAATGGGGATGTAACCGGGTACTTCTCTGTGTGGCCCACGATCTTCGATCTAAGTCCTCCCTCCGTTGGTCCTAGGATCGCCTAGTCTGCAAAACGAACGCACGACTAAGACCAGGCCGGGGTTACCCCGGCAAGGCCCTCCGGTGATAGGATAAGTATATGCAGATAAGAAGGTAAGAGACTAGGGTTGAGTGTGTGTAGAAACATGTACCTCTTAGGGCTGTCATCCTTTGGTATTTATAGAACTTCCTTGACTTGCTCTCCAAGTACGGGCATGTGCCTCGCACGAGCCGTGTGACGTCATTATGACGCCACTGAGCGAATCTGATAACCGTTTTGGTGTGAGCTGGCACCCTCCATGTGCGCTCGTGATTATCTTTTCAGCATAACCGTTTTCGCATGTGGGAAGAGCACGTTACTCCGCAGGTCGCCGAGGCCGACGGTGGCTGGGCTTCGCGGGTAGCCGAGCCTCTTGCTTGGTCGAGCACGAAGTGGGAACAACCCAGTGGCCTCCTCTGGAAGTGGCCAAGCATGACACCGATAATCTGAACGTAATGTGAGGAGAATGTGGAGGGGGAGCGACCTTCGGCCAGAGGCCGAACCCCACTCTAAGCATGATCACCAGCAGACTAGAACTGACTGGTCCACTGTGCGTGTGAACTGTTATGTTCGGCCCGCTACATTCTCCATGAACTCCATTCGGATTACTAGGGACTAGTTTGATTTGAGATTCTGCAGATTTTTTAGCTTGCCAAACTGGCCGAATATGAGCCCGGATTCGTCTCAATAGCTCTCCGAACCACTGCAAGTGCGTAGGGATCGTAATGAAGCGTAAATAGGTGGGTTTGGGCAAAAGTTAGTTAGTTATCGATCTAAGCTGGTATTGTCCACGAGCTCAATTCCGACGCACTGATATGTCGAGTTTGGATACCTAATACTCGGAAAGCGATATGTACGTGGAAGTCATTCCCGCAGCATTCGATATCATTTCTTGCATATCAGCAAGAGTTAACAAATGGAGCGCCGTACCGCCAGTGTACCATGGGCGGCGATCCAACATGAAAAAGAAGGTCGAGGAGAACCACATGGGGACGTAGGGATTGACTGTGGAAGTAGATGTGTTGTTGAAATGGATGGTTATGTATTGTAGGTGTTGTGGTAGTGCAATATATGTAGACATACCATTCAGAAATAAAAAAGTGTGTAATGAAAGGTTGCTGGGCTTGACGTTACATGTGATCATAAACTAGGTAAATGTAATATGCAATGTTGTTATATATATAAAGTTATGTTTCTCGTGTTGGGATTTAAATTAACTTAGTGTAATATTTCGAACATTTAAGGTAAAAAAAAATCTTAAGAAACCAAGATATGTGGTAGTAGGAGATTGGGGGAATTGGACAACGGACAATGTCCATGGAAGCACACGAACTGAAAAATTTGCCACCATTAAAGTTGTAATTCTCTCTCCTTTTTTTGAAAAAAAGGAGAAGAAAGAAGTGGCATTTTTTGGAAAAGACCAAAAAAGCTAAGAGGAACAACTTTTCAAAGACAAACAAGTCAAAAAGCTCCTTAGTAGAGAGAGTTGACTAATGCAGCAACATGACGTGGTAGGTCGACAATCGAGAGGATGTGCGGGTCATGTACTATGTCAAGGGCAGTGATGGGAGGTTGTGGGTGAATGGGGAGGTAAAGGCGCGCATGCGAGAGAGAGGGAGGGGGGAAGAGAACAAGTAGTCGGCTTGGAGAGGTAAAGGAGAGAGAGAGAGAGAGGAGAAGCAGATCTAGGGTTGTGGAGGGTTGAAAATTTAGTGGGTCGTGTTTTTGAAATGCTTTGTAAGGTGCTCGGTTGGTTTGCTTTTGGCTACAACATTTGTTGTCTATAAGCTGTGGAAAAAATCTAAGATGGCTTTTAGTAAAGCCCCAAAATCTTAGAAGAACAAGGCCTTAGTGGCCGTCTATTAGTTCTTTTGTGCTTTTGCATTACCGAAAGCCAAGAAATGGTAGGCTTTTGATTTCTGAACTTTTTTTAGACCTATCTTCTTAGATTACTGCCTTTTCGAAGGACATAATATAGGGATTTTATCTCAAATTCTTGAAGGGTAGTGATTTCCATACTTTCCTTTTTAGCATATGCTGTAACAACCCACCGCAGCTGCTAACCCTTAGCCTAACCACGTGGCTCAAAAGGTTAACCTCAGGTTATACAAGTCGCAATTCGTATATCCGATCCCTTTCCAATTTTTCCCACCAAAGTGGGACAACATGGGATGTAGAACAAAAATTCTTAGAATTCCTTGGGGATTTTTTATTGGTGTTGAGCTAACTATAGTGCAAAGTCGTATCTCTTTGGTTAATAAGATCCAAGAGTTTATCGATCCCAGGTCACATATGCACTCCTTTTTTGTACTCATTAATGTGAATTCACACATATTATCCCTTAATTGACACACTTTTTCACACATGAAGGGGTGATGTAGTAAATTCATAAGTAAAAACGAAGGAGGGACTGTGTGGATGATAGTAAGGGGAGTTGCGAAAAACAATTTCCTTGCTGAGTTAGTACTAAAGGGTTAATTTTTAGGGTGGTTGAAGGTCAGAATGGTTAGCAGATAGGTAAGTGTGGTTCCTCACTCATGGACTGCTGTAGTTTAATTTTTTACTGGTTTATGATGGGTTTGGAGATTGGCTGATGGCTTTTCCCATTTCAATTTTTTTTTTTATTTACGGTTGGAGGTACTTAGTAGCAAGTGCTTCGTCATGGACCAGTTTAATGCAGCAGCAATATCCTAATATTTTAACCTTTGTAAATCCAGTTAATGTGATTTACATTGATTAAGGGCTCACTTCTTCACTAATTATGGAGAATAACATTGCAGGAAAGAAGCATCATAGAATTGGAGATCGAGCAAGATAAGAAACCCATCATAGGAAAAAGCAGGACCATCACAGATCATATTAACGGCAATCCCAATTCTCAGAAAACCCAAGTAGATGAACTCCCCCCACTTGTTGGTGCATTAAAATCTTCAGCACAACAAAATGCTGCTAGTTTCCACTTCCCCGGGCATAACAGAGGACGGGCTGCACCATCATCTTTAAGGCAGCTTATCGGTGAAAGGCCATTTTTTCATGATCTACCTGAGCTTCCAGAGCTTGACAACCTATTTTCTCCAGCAGGGCCCATTTTAGATGCGCAAAAACAAGCAGCCAAACTGTTTGGCGCATCTGAGACATGGTTCCTTGTTGGGGGTACAACTTGTGGAATCCAAGCAGCAGTTATGGCTACATGTTCCCCAGGAGACTACCTTATTCTCCCCCGGAATTCCCATATATCTGCCATCTCTGCTATGGTATTGTCGGGTGCATTACCCAAGTACATTATTCCGGAGTACGATTTTGATTGGGACATTGCTGGTGGGGTTACTCCATCCCAGGTAAGTAGTATATAAACGAAAGCTTCATTCATGGGCCAACTTGGCAATTATTTTTTCCCTTCTAATCGTAAAGTAAATCACAAACCAGAAAACGAACAATAGTAGTAATGCCATTACTTTTCTTGGCAATGCATATAAACAAACGAGTGAAGTGTATATGTTCGCTATTATGGCAGGTAGATAAAGCAATCCAGGAATTGGGAAAGGAAGGTCGAAAACCCGCTGCAGTTTTTGTCACCTCTCCAACTTACCATGGTGTATGCAGCAATTTGAGTGAGATTTCGCAGCTTTGTCATTTGCGTAGAATTCCCTTGATTGTCGATGAAGCTCACGGGGCCCATCTAGGATTTCATCCCCGACTACCTTATCCAGCCCTCCATCAAGGGGCTGATATTGCTGTACAATCAACTCACAAAGTCTTGTGCTCTCTCACACAGTCATCAATGTTACACATGTCAGGAGATATTGTAGATAGAGATAGAATATGCAGATGCCTTCAAACTCTTCAAAGCACTAGCCCAAGTTATCTGCTTTTAGCATCATTGGATGCTGCTAGGGCTCAACTTAGTGCAAGTCCAGGAACAGTTTTCAACCAAGCAATGGAATTAGCAGTCGAAACAAAAAACACTATCAACGAAATTCCAGGTATTTCAGTCCTAGATTTCCCAAGGTTCTCCAATTTTCCCGCCATTGATCCCCTGAGGGTTAGTATTGGTGTATGGTTGCTTGGACTATCTGGTTTTGAAGCCGATGAAATCTTATGTAGGGAATATGGGGTTGTTACTGAACTTACTGGGACCCGATCTATTACATTAGCTATTAACTTGGGAACTTGTAGAGAGCACGTCCAAAGGCTTGTGTCTGGATTGAGAAATTTATCGGCAACTAATTTCTTACCAACAGTTCACCAAGGAGAAAAAAGAGAAACGGAGTACGCTGTGCCCTTTAATAATGACGATATTAGTAGTAACATAAGATTGAGTCCCCGAGACGCCTTCTTTGCAAGGAAAAGAAAGGTGAGTATCAAAGAGAGCATTGGGGAAGTATGTGGGGAACTTATATGCCCGTACCCTCCGGGTATTCCATTGATCATCCCCGGTGAGCTCATCACGGAAGCAACATTGAATTATCTGCTGCAGCTGAGAAGATGCAAGGGTGCTGTTATTAGTGGAGCTGCAGATCCTCTTCTCTCTTCCGTCGTCATTTGTAGTAGTGGCTAATAAGCCTCTCTCTCTCTCTCTCTCTCCAGTAGGATAAGGCATGGGACCTGCTGTCCCCTGGGACATTCACAACACAGAGTGGTTGACTTCTTCCATTGTCTAGAGTACATTCCTGCATTTCAGTCAGATTGGTTGAGAAGCTGAATTCATTGGTGAGAGAGAGCCTACTAAACTAGACTGATCGCCGAGGATAACCGGATCGGGTTAAAGGACACTGGCACGGGGAGAAGCCTGGGTTCCCTTTCTATCTGCCCCACGCTGCAGCTTGCCAGCACCATGGTCGAAGAAGATGCTCTCAATGTCATCCCCTTTGTGTGTCTGTGTATGTGGCAAATGGCAACATTGCTTTCTCGTATACTAATGGAATAGCAATGCCTGGAGTATCTCAATTCCGACAGTGGAAGCAACAATGCTCTGCCAGAAAAGAGGTTTAATCTTGGTTAGTGCAGGGGTAGAAGTTTATTGAATGCTTAATAGTGATGGAGAGTTGGACCCCTTGGTCCATCTGAATTGATGTACATGGAGAGATTTGCAATGACATCAAATGAATCGCTTCTGACATTTAATTCGGTAAGATGGTCCCGACATATGTCCGGTGGTGTCCCCTATTGATAGTGGTGTGACAGGACAATACTCCCTGATTGCCTGAGGGATTTAGGGTCTCCTTGTTTTTCTCTTCTTTTTTTCTTTTTTTGGGAATTTGCACCCCCAAAAGAAAAAAAGAAGAAGAAAATTAGTGCACCCTGAAATTGTAAAAAGCACAAACAGCAGAAAAATCAGCTCATGTCCGACTCATTAAAACCTCGTTCCACATCGGTTTTGCTACCCAGAAAACCAACGTTTGAACGTCAAAACATTAGACGAATACATCCAAAAAAGATAACAAACAGATGATTTTTTTTTTGTAAGAGTTCCAGTAAATAATGTGGAACAATGTCGATCACAGAGAGAAGAAAGAAAAAAAAAATAGCCGTAGACGACCCTACTGAAAATGTGTGCTCGAGAATATGTGTGATCAAATTTTGCTGGTTACGGTCATTGTGTGAAGATAAGTAGAAAAAGAGAATTTTAATAGCAGCTCGGGCAGAACCCTGGCTAGACTGAGTCTTAAGTCCAAATCAATTGGGGTCGGCTACATATTAAAATGGAACATACGTTGTAAACTTCGCGAATATATAATCTGAAATCAGGTTGGCCGAATGCCGCACACTATCACGCTATAGATGAGTACAACTTTATTCAACACAGCCATACTACCTATTCTATGACTTTTTTTGGAGTATTTCTTGTAGGGTTTCGGATTTTCGGAGTTGGATCGGACAAGGTTTCTGCGGGTGAGGAGAGGTTTCAAAACCAAAAAACTGAAAGGGGTTCTGGACTTTCACGGCTGCCTGGGGGCGTCGCCTATTTATAGGCAAATATTGCGTCCATCGATGCGACCATGTTAGAAATTTAGCATAACCTCGATAAAAAATACTTAAATGAAGAATAGTGAATAACAACATTAGGGCTCGTTTGGATGGAGTATTGATAAGCAGTATTAGTTTTCTCCCCTCCTAAGACCGTGTGCCCAGGCTTATCACTTGGTTTGGCAACCCAAAAATGCAGGGTGTTAGGTTTCGCCCGTCTTCTCTTGTACAGGCTAATATCACCTATAAGGAGATTATTTATGAGTGGATTTTGGAGTGTTATTAGTTAATACCCCTGGATAAGGCCAAAATAATAACCCCTCCTCCCCCATTTCAACAACAAAACAATCTTATCCCCACATTTTATTCTTCATCCAAACCAAGTACTATTTTATCCTCCATTTTTAATACCTCATCCAAATCAACTACTATTTAATCCTCCTCCATAATCATCACATCAATGTGGACTATTTCTTATTAACCAATACCCCCTACTATTTTATCTCTCTTCATAAATAATACTTTCAATCCTTATTCCGCATCCAAACGAGCCCTTAAGGAAAAAATCAACGAAATATTAGTGTTTCTGTATTTGTTTAGTATTTATTTTATTATTATATTTAGTTGAGGAATGGGAACACAAAGTTGCTTGTGGCTTTGTGGTGCTCTACTAGCTCTATATACTTGCTCGAACCCTCGCCACTCCCGTTAATGACCAAGTGCTTACCGCTGGTACAAGGCGCCATTCTTGCTTTATTTTGGGTAATTCAATATATATTACTTACTTTTTTGGTTAAAAAAATATATATATTCCGACTACTTCAGCACATGTCAAACTTCTTGCCTCAGTGCGAGGATTGCAATGGTGAGGACAATACTATGAGAATAATGTAGGGATTGCAAGACATGTATATGAAGCAGAGAGGAAATCATACCTAGTAGATAGCAGAATTGGGCGATGCGACATTCGAATTGCTTTTAATTGTCAAAACCTTAAACCTGTCAAATGAATTCGCACATAGCATTCTGTTGAGCACGAAAAAGAACGTCATTTGTAACCAAAGTTTTTTTTTCTTTTAACTTCATGCGATAGCTATGGTCAATTTATTCAAGTTGTCTCTATGACCTACAATAAGCAAAGAGAATAGGCATTTCTTTGTGAACAGAAAAAAAAAAAAAAGGGGAGAATTTGAATGACAAAAAAATAGAATCCAACTACTGCATTCGCCTCTGAACATTTTAAGTGTAAAACAACAAAACGGAAATAGACTTACTTGGTTGAATTCAAGAAACCCCTGAAAGCTCGTAATCAACAATTGACTCCTCTCCTCTTCTGAACTTTGCCTCTGAAAAACAATAGATGAAAGAGAGAGTAAAAGAGTGAAGGAGACATGACAGGGGAGACACCAAACTGGTTCTCCCCCTTTATATATTAGAATAAATGGGGAGTGCCACAATTATTTCCCATTTAAAATAGAAAATAAAAACCCAAAACTTGATGGAAAATTACGAAAAGTAACAACAAATGAGTAAAAGACACATTCAAAATTGAACCATGGCTGACAAACCTAGAGTTTATTTGGAGTGGTGCAGAATAGTACTTGTACATTTTGTAATAGTAGCATTTGACTACTATTTTTGAGAGAGAGAGAGAACCTTAATTGGAATAGAGCTTTTACATGGCTTTGAATAAGATATCAAAAGGTTTGACAGATACCAATTAAAATTGGTGCTCCCTTTTTATATATTAGAATAGATTGGGAGTGCCACAATCATTTCCCATTTAAAATGGAAAATGCAAACCCAAAACCTGATAGAAAGTTATGAAAAGTAACAACAAAGGAGTAAAAAACACATTCAAAATTGAACCATAGATGACGAACCTAGATTTTATTTGGAGTGGTGCACAACAATACTTGTACTTTCTATAATAGTAGCATTTTGACTACTACTTTTGAGAGAGAGAGTGTAACGACCCGAATTTTCGACCCAAGTTTTTTTTAAATAAAAATATTAAAAGGTATTAATTAATTCTAAAAATAATACTTTCCTTATTAAATAAGTAGTAGATAATTACAAAAAAAAATAGTTATTCTATCTCATTATCTCTTTTAATTATTTTTATTATTGCATGTATGCATGCAACTCTTATATCTCTCCCTCTCCTACTCCTAGTCAATCTCTACCTCCTCCGTAACCCTAAAACCGAGTTCAATTCGTCCGTTTCAAAACCCAATTCCATTAGGATTCAATTTTAATCAAAACTCATCCCAATTCTCTTATAAATACATCATTACTCCGACCCTAGGGCACACACAATATTTCCCACGCCCCAACTATCCAGAAGAGAGAGAAAAACCGAAGGAAAACAAAGCTCCAATCCATGGAGTTTTAAAGAGAGAAAAAAAGAGAGAGAAAAACGGGTTTCATAGCCACGACCAACCGAAACCCAAATTGATCGTTCCAATCTCATTCTAAAATCCCAAGCATCCACGAACATCAACCAATTCGGCCCCAAGGTCTCCCGATCGAAGAAACCGAAGTTTTCTTTCCAAATTGTCAAGTTTCGATCGAAATCCAATTTAATCTGATTCGAGGTATTATAATTCGATCCGAAACCTCCTCTAAGTATATTTAATGTTTTTAGACATAACCCAATAGCCCTCGTAGCCCCATGCATCGAAAAACATCAAGAAAACAAAAAAAAATACGAAGCTGCGTTCAACCTTGTGGCCGCAAGGTGCGGGCTGCAAGAACCAGGCCGCGAGTTTGCGGCGGGAGTCCAGCCGCAAGGTCAAACCTTACGGTTTGACCTGTTTTGTTTTGAGCCCCGTATTGACCTCCCGAACATGGTTTTCGACCCCCGGACTATTTTTCCTAGACTTATAACACTTCAAAGATCATACCTTGTTAAATTCATATTTTATTTATTTATTTATCTAATTATTAAATTTTTATTCGTTATCGTGAAAAAGTTTGTAAACTAAAAATCATTACGACCTTATAAACTACTCTATAAATCCCCAAACTATTTTTTTTAGTTTTCTAACATATCAAAGATCATAACTTACTGGTTTCATAATTTTTTTATGTTATTAGCTATTTATTCTATTTTTAATTAAAGATACAAATGAAAAATAGTTACGACCTTACAAATAATGTTTTTAACATCTAAACTATTTTTCCTAGACTTCTTAAATCTCAAGGATGATATCTTATTAAAATAATATTTTATTTACTTAATTAACTATTTATTATTATTTACGCGTTGTTTCTTAATAATAATACTTTAAAATATTATAAAAGAGGTTAATAATTCCGAATAATTTTATTTAGACTTCTTACAGTCCTAAGATGATACTTTGTTAGAATAAATATATTTTTAATTATTTAATTATTTATTATCTAATTATTCTTCTTTTGCCTATTAACTAAATCTTTTTATTTAAAATAATTCCGTGAGCATCCAAACCCAACTTTTAGCACTCGAATTTATTATAGAGGACTGTTAGGACCTTTATTAAAGTTACGATCATTACTCTAACATTTTTACCTAATTAATGTATTTAATTAGTGTTTAATTAACTTAATTACTTATAATTAATTAACAAAAGTCTAGAAAATTATTTTTAAATATTAATTAATTAATTCTTTCATTCTTAATGACTTTGTGACCATACGAGATTAAGGGCAACGGCCCAGTCATAAAAAGTTATATGATTGCATTGCCTAATAATTGTTGTGATAAATTTTAATTATTCGCTTTTAATTATTATTGAGAATGATATTGTGCTAATACTTGATTTGAATGTTAGAATTGAACCTTAGAGACATGGGGTGGTATACTGAAATAGAAATCACTTAGATGATGCTAAGTAATGGATAAATTGTAGAGTTTCTTTCTTTTTAGATTGCCTGCAGGCGTGATTTTTGAGATATGATGAGATTTGTGATGAATTGATAAACCGACAAAGTAAGCCCGGTGCCCAGTAACCGGCAAAGTAAGCCCGATGATGGATTATAACGCAAAGTAAGCCAAATGATGTTTTGATAAAACCTGGCGGTGGTCCGGTGACGTTTTATGTTGATAAAACCCCAGATAGTCCAGCGATGTTTTATGCTGATAAAACCTGGCAGTGGTCCAATGATGTCTTCTGTTGATAAAACCTGGCGATAGTCCGGAGATGTTTTGATGATAAAACCTGGCGGTGGTCCAGTTGAAATATCGATGATAAAACCTGGCAGTGATCCAAAGTGATGTTTTGATAAAACCTGGCGTGGTCCAAATGATATTTTGTGATGTTAAAACCTGGCGAGGGGCAGTGATATTTTATGTTGATAAAACCTAGAGGTAGTCCAACGATATTTTATGTTGATAAACCCTGGCAGTGGTCCAGTGATGTTTTATGTTGATAAAACCTGGCAAAGTCAGTGACGTCTTATGTTGATAAAACCTGGCAGTGGCCCACAGTGACGCTTTATGTTGATAAAACCTGGCGAGTGTTCCGGAGATATTTTGTGACGATAAAACCTGGCGTGTCCAGTGATGTTTTGTGGTGGTAGACCGGCGTGTATCCAGTGGTGAGTTGATAGACTGGCATGTGTCCAGTGATGATTGTGATGTGGTATATAAGATAGGCGAACCCTAGTTGTGATTCAGGCATGATAAGCGATCCCCTTGTTGTAGTATTATAACTTAGGTTATCTACGACAGCAAAGGGAAGTGATCTCATGGGACTGAGCATGGCTAGCGGTTGGGGATGAAAGATCTCGTAGGGAGATTTTGGATCACACGTTAGGCTAATGGATAGTAATAAACTGGTTGACGTGAAAAATCTCTGTTTTACTTATTCGCATCATGATTATCCTATTTTATTTGCTAGTTGTAATTGTAAGAGGGGTGGTTGGGTTGGATTATTCTACTGGGTGATTTATCACTCACGGATACATTCGTATTCTGGCAAATCGATTGCTTCGGCGATCAATTTGCTAGAGGGCGCAGGATTCAATGGAGGAGATTCAACGATGATGCAGTTCGACACGAAAAGAATATCAGTAACAAAGATCGAGAATGCTTAGGATTCGTATCAAGTCTAGAGTCAGCTCTGAAGTTAATGTATTTTGAATCAGTAGATTCCCTTGAGATTGTAATAACTAAATCTTTATTTTGGAAAATTAGGTTTATTTAGCAAAATTCTCTTAAGAAATCATTTTATTTTGCTCCCGAAAAGTCGGGGCGTTACAGAGAGAGAGAGTACCTTAATTGGAACAGAGCTTTTACATGGCGTCACATAGCTTTGAAGCAAATATCGAAAGGTTTTGCGTTGGAACAGCCGAAAGAGTTCTGAAATGAATGAGAGGGAAACTGCTGGAAGTTTTGTACAACGTGGGTGTAGATGATCTTGGACGGAGCAGTTGAAGGGAAAATGGGTGTATTGAGGACATCTGGACATGTAATGGGATGCTAACTGTTTTTGAGAGTTTTTTTTGTGTGTTAAAATATCCAATATATCTGTACAATTAACTATTTTGTTTTGTGTGTTTTTTCTCTTTAAAGGGTATTTTAGAAAAGGAAAATACATGACAGGGGAGACACCAAACTGGTGCTCTCCTTTATATATTAGAATAGATTATGGAAAATGATTTTCTCACTTCCTTTTTTGTTAACGTCACTCCCCTGCAAGTGTATTTTTGGAATGGCAAAATTAGCAGTCTAGATTATGGGTACATCATTTGGTATACACCAAATACACATCGTGTTATGCAGCACCCATCTTAGAGTCCCACACAAATAATTCGAACCGCTTAATTTTATGTTTAATGCATTTTTAAGGATCTTTATATAAAATCAACTTAATCAGATATCTATAAGCATTTGACTAAGTCTTTACTCAAATACGCTTCGATTATTTGTATGAAATTCTGACTTGGGTCTCATATAATGCAGTATGCATTTGGTGACCACAGTGGCGGCTTCAGGATTTTGTGATAGGGTGTTCAGAATTTACCTTAACTTTACCGGTTGATTTATTAACCAATAATATATGTACAGAATCTCATATAGTTGTATAAATAGTACGGTAAAAAAAACATGACCTCTATTCTAAAAAAAAAAATGAACTACGAGCTAGGCAAAATAAGAACTTAAGAAATACTATTTTTTGTAACAAAATTTGTTTTTTGAAAGTTGTTTTATTTTATAATAGACAATATTTTGAGAATGGAAGGGGTAAAATTTTACAGTTGTCCTAAATGAGTTTTCATATTTTATGCCAACATTTAACTAGCATATAAATCTACTACAGTAAAATGTTTTTGAAAGAAATTGTAGCGAGTACATTGGGGTTGACCTTTTCAAAAATATGTTATTCTTTAGAATAACATGATGAGATTTTCTATAGTAATCTTAAATTCGAATGAATATTATTCAAGTTAACGGGATTTGCAATGTAGATGATTTTTTTTAAAGCTTTGTTTGCAATTTTATAAGCTAACTAGATAAAAAAAAAAAAAAAGTTATTGTCATGAAATTAACACATTTGGACCATCGACAAAAAGATGGAGGAGAACATAGAGCATAATATTTACACCAAACAGATTCTTCTTTTTACTTTCTTTTAACAAATTTTTTTTTATGATGAAGAGCTTTATTTGAAATAATGTGTTAAGTGTTCAAATATGAATTATGTGAATTGATGGACTGGAATTGGGTCGGGATTGAGTGTTCAATTAGTTTTGAGTTAGATGTTCAATTCTTTTTGTGTTTGATGTTCAAGACTTTTAGTATTGGGTGTTCATTGACATTTACGTTGGGTGTTCAAATAAAGACTAGCCCATAAATTTTATATGTATTCTAAGCAAAAAAAATTTGATCGTGTGTTCAGTTGACCATAGAACTCCTAAGATGGAGCCACCTCTGGGTGACCAAATGATGTACCCATAGAATGACTCGCCTCTTGTATCCGCAAATGAGCCATTAAAGGGCTTTTTTTTTTTTTTGGGTCCATATTTTGTAGTTAGTGAGGTTAGTGGGAAGTCAGTTAATGAGAGAGCTCAGAGATTATTATCAGTCCTGAAACCCCAAACTTCGACACTCGTGGGACTCAAACCTTAGTCTCTTCGGAGGAGGACATGAACAAACTATCTCACCAAGCATCCTTAAAAAGGACTTGTACTAACTAGTGGTGATTAAAAAAAGGACTTGTACGTGTAATTACGGAGTCTACCATTCACGTCAACCAAAACATTCACCAAATTCACCTTTCTCTCTCTCGCACTCTCTCTCTCTCTCTCCAAATTAACGAAGACACTCAACGAGGCCAGATCTACGAGTAAGTAAAATAAAAACCCTCCCATCTCTCGCGCTCTCTCTCTCTCTCTCTCTCTCTCTCTCTCTCACATGTCTACGAGCCTGTAAATTGGTCTCTCTCTCTCTCTCTCTCTCAATAGATACGCTTGCGTCCCTTGCTCCCCTCGTGGCGATTTCACATGCGGTAGTCTACCCAATCCGATCCACCGTTTCGCTTCACAGATCTGAGGTACGCCTATATATTGTAAAACGAAAACGTTTGATCTCTCTAGATCCCCGATCAACGCGAGTTGCCTTGGCGTTACCTCGATTTGTTACTCTCCGCGTGTCGCGCGATCTGCTCCGAGCGCTTTCGTTTGGTCGAATCGTTGTGGTTTTGAGTGTGAGAATTGTGTCGAGTTTGCTGTTTATTAGTGATTGTTTTGCGTGCAGAGTTCGCGAAAATGTTGACGAAATTCGAGACGAAGAGTAATAGAGTGAAGGGACTGAGTTTCCACAGTAAGAGGCCGTGGATCCTCGCGAGCCTTCACAGCGGCGTGATCCAGCTATGGGATTACCGGATGGGGACTCTCATCGACAGATTCGATGAGCACGATGGCCCCGTCCGTGGCGTTCACTTCCACAAATCTCAGCCGCTGTTTGTGTCTGGAGGTACTGATTTATTGACTGCCATTGTCGATTTGAGTCCCTATTTACGCTATGCTTGTAAGCCCATAATCTTAAGCGGGAATGGAAATCGAACTTTGGAAATTTAGGAATCAAATGTTTGGAATCTTTGGATTGAGTAGGAATGTTATCTAGGAAATATGTTATTGTGAGGAACTCAGGGAGGGTGGGTCTCACCGTATCGGATTCCTACTTAGTTTTGGAATTCGGAGATGTTGATTTATTGAAGCCAATTCAATTTTAGTCCTTCTTTACGCTATACTTAGACGCCTGTAATCTTAAGTGGGAATGGCAGCCGAACTACTAGGAATTGAACTTTCGAAATTTAGGAATCAAATGTTGGGGATCTTTGGATTAATTAGTAATCTTATCTAGGAAATTTATTACTGTGGAGGGAGGGAGGGTATCCGATTCCTACTTAGTTTTGGAATGTGATTCAGCATTGGAAAAGCCGTCTGGCAAATCGCAGTCTGTCCCAAGTGCAGGGATCTTGGGGATATGAAATCACATTCTAATTCCCTCTCAAGGTTCATGCCATCCAAATGAAGCTTAGACTTTGTTTGGATTCGTGCTTGGATGCCTGTAATCTTATGTGGGAATGGAAATCTAATGAATAAGAATTGAACTTTGAATTAAATAAGAATCTTATATAGGATATATATTATTGTGAGGGAGGGTGGGCATCGGATTCCTACTTAGTTTTTGAAAGTGAATAGGATTGGATAAGCCATCTGGCCAGTGATTTAAATACGCGAGGCGACAAAACCCTCATTAAAGCGAAGCGAGGCGAGCGCCTCATTGAAATGAGGCGAGCATTTAAAAAAAAAGAAATGACCAATATTCAAACAACATAAAAGACCAATATTCACTCCTACCATGAAAACAAGAATAAACATCACCATATTGCATAATAACTAACAATCCAACATACGAAATATATATAAAATATGATCAACAACACTAGTATTAATATATACAAACAACAAACTGATTAATCATTAGATTTTTTATTCATTACTGTTAGTAGTTACTACTGTATATACTGTATAATATATATACTGTAATACTGTATAATATTAAATTATTAATCATTAACACTAAATGTCTAAATTATTAATCAGTATATACTGTAATACTGTATAATATATATATATACACTGTGTGTGGGGAAAAAAAAATACCCAGCAGGGCCAGCACTAGCAGCAGCTGCAGAGTGCAGCCGATTGACCCAGAAGGGTCCAGAGAGGGTGCGAGAGAGAGAGAGAAGAAGAAGAAGGAGAAGGGTGCATGCGTGACTGTGTGTGTCGATCAGAGAGAAGAAGAAGAAGAAGAAGAAGAAGAAGAAGAAGTAGAAGAAGGGTGCGTGTGTGTGTTGTGTGTCGATCAGAGAGAGAGAGACATACCTGTTACACCCAGAGGAGAGACGAGAGAGCCCAGAGGACAGACAATAGATTTCTGATTGAGGAGAGGCAGATTTGTGTTTTAATTGAGCTTTTTGCCCTAACGATGCCTAGGCGCCACTTTTCCACGCCTCACGCCTAGGCTACTCGAAGCGAGACTAGTCGCTCGCCTCACCCAACCTCGCCTCACCTCGCCTCACCCACAGGCTCGCCTCACCCACAGGCTCGCCTCACGCCTCGCCTCGCCTAGGCGAGCGCCTAGGCGCGCTTTTTCTGGCAAATCGCAGTTTGTTCGAAGTGCAGGGATCATGGGGATTTGAAATCACATTCTAATCCCTTCTCATGGTTCCTACCATCCAAATGAAACTAAGACTCAGTTTGGATAGATCTGAAGTTCATATAAAGGGATTTGACAGAATTGTTTAACAAGAATAGCTCAATTGATTGGGACACAAGGCTCGGTTTGGTTTTTTAACAATAATAACTCAAAACACTGTTTTGATTACTTTTGTATTGATTCAACATTGAATTCGGGAGGTTTATCATCGTGGATTTGAAATGACCATATGCTAGGAGTCTTTCTACAAGGATTGTAGCTACTAAAGGAACCATATAAAGTACATCACTGTATGTCTAGACCAGTTGCGACTCTACTGTCTACCAATAGTTAAACCTCTAATTGTTTCATCCAAATCGGATATCAAATTCTCACATTATAAGTTTTCATTATCGAAATTGAACCTTGCTAACCATATGCAAATAGGCTGCTTGGCATTTTAAATTGTTCCTGCACTATACCCCAGGTGATTTGGTCTGGCCTTATTTGTTGCTATCATAAACGTGTCCAAATGCATTTCTTCAGGCCTGGTGGTTGGGATTTTCCATGGATCTATGATGACTGGTTTGTGTAATGCATTCATGCCTAGATTTCACATTGGATATCCCAAACTGTCCTCCTTATGCCCCAAATTCTAAACGTGGACTATGCTGCATAGGTGTGTCTGATTCAGACCTCTTATCTGAATTTGTTTTTGAAATTTCTACTCTCTTAACAGCATGTGTTCAGTCTAAGAAAATTTTGTGTTAAGGGAATATGAAGACAGTAGATGTATGAAAATGATTTGTCTTCTGTTTAATATTCTTACTGAGGTAGTCTGGCTCTTATGTTACTTCTTTGATGTGCTTTTGTGATAGTGAGCTTCAGTATTGGAGGTTCTGTCCACGGAATTGGAGGTTTTAAATTTTTTCGAAGTTCTTGACTAGCGTACCATTTGAAACCAAACTATTCATTAAAATTTGAATCCCCTTTTTTAAGGTAAAAATGAGATGGACATGTTGCTTATGTGGAGAGTTTTGTTTGTGGCGGTATGCCAGTATGTGTCTGATTTTGTAATGTTGCTTGTGCAGGAGATGATTACAAGATTAAGGTTTGGAACTACAAGTTGCATAGATGTCTCTTTACTCTTCTTGGACACCTTGATTACATTCGTACAGTGCAGTTTCACCATGAGTATCCATGGATCGTTAGTTCAAGTGATGATCAGACCATCAGAGTCTGGAATTGGCAATCTCGTACTTGTATATCTGTTTTGACCGGTCACAACCACTACGTAATGTGTGCTACATTCCATCCTAGGGAAGACCTTATTGTGTCAGCTTCGCTTGATCAGACTGTCCGGGTCTGGGATATTGGTTCCCTGAAGAAGAAGACTGCTTCCCCTGCTGATGACATTCTGCGGTTGAGTCAGATGAATGCCGATCTTTTTGGTGGGGTAGATGCTGTTGTTAAATATGTCTTGGAAGGTCATGACCGGGGAGTCAACTGGGCTGCGTTTCACCCGACTTTGCCCTTGATTGTGTCCGGAGCAGATGATCGTCAAGTGAAGCTGTGGCGTATGAATGGTAATATCCTGATCTTTTCTTATCTTTCTTGTAGTCCATGAGGTAGTTATTGGTGTTTCTCCGGATATTCTGCTCAAATGTGTAGGATGATCACTGCTTGTTGAACCCAAGTTATTGTTGAGTCTCAAGATAGTTCTCATTTTGGGGAGCCTGGAATGGTTCCACCTGGTTTCAAATTGTTGGGTCATAGGACGCAATACGCATATTGTTTTATACTAGGAACGGGGATAGGAATATGATACGCCACGTATCATAATTTGTGGTACGATAGAGGTAGGCTCCTATAGTTTAAGGTATGATTTACTTCTTTGAATGGCAAAACATTCATTGAGCAAAATGTCTTATTTTAACATTTTATAAAGACAAACTCTGCTCTCCCTAGATTTGAGTTTGTTATGTATCTTATGTTTGATTTCCTGGGTAAACTTTCTGGGATTGTTTTGGGTTGCTAAAAATTCACAGTACTGGAACGAAGGTAGAGCATGTTTCAGAACGTGCACTTCAATTCATAATTTGCTAGGGTATTAGCCATAATATCATACTATGTGACTGATTTCAATTCACTCAGTCAAAATTTAAACTTCCAGGGATGATCTTGTGCACTATAAGGTTATGTATTTACTGAGCAATTACTACTGTTGAGGCATGCTATTCTGTTTTTCCAGAGACAAAGGCTTGGGAAGTGGACACACTGAGGGGTCACATGAATAATGTGTCATGTGTCATGTTTCACGCCAAACAGGACATAATTGTTTCGAACTCAGAAGACAAGAGCATTCGTGTTTGGGATGCAACAAAGCGGACAGGTGTTCAAACTTTCCGCCGGGAGCATGATCGATTTTGGATTCTTGCAGCTCACCCTGAGATGAATCTCCTTGCTGCCGGTCACGATAGTGGTATGATCGTTTTTAAGTTGGAAAGAGAAAGGCCTGCATTCTCCGTAAGTGGCGATTCCATGTTCTATGCCAAAGACCGCTTTTTGCGGTTTTATGAGTTCCCAACGCAGAGGGATACCCAAGTGATCCCAATTCGACGCCCTGGTTCTACGAGCCTAAATCAAGGTCCTCGCACTCTTTCATATAGTCCTACAGAAGGTGCTGTTCTTATCTGCTCTGATGTTGATGGTGGCTCTTATGAGCTTTATGTTGTGCCTAAAGACAGTATTAGTAGGGGTGAAATAGTGCAAGAGGCAAAAAGGGGTACGGGAGGATCAGCTGTCTTTGTGGCTCGAAACAGATTTGCTGTTCTTGAAAAAAGCAGCAACCAAGTGTTAGTCAAGAATCTTAAAAACGAGATTGTTAAGAAGAGCAGTCTCCCTATTGCTGCTGATGCAATCTTTTACGCTGGGACAGGGAACTTGCTCTGTCGAGCAGAGGATAAGGTGGTTATATTTGACCTTCAGCAGAGAATGGTTCTCGGTGAACTTCCGACTCCTTTTGTTAAGTATGTTGTTTGGTCGAATGATATGGAGAGTGTAGCCTTGCTCAGTAAACATGCTATAGTTATTGCTAGTAAGAGACTTGTGCATCAGTGCACTCTTCATGAGACCATTCGCGTGAAAAGTGGAGCCTGGGACGACAATGGGGTGTTTATTTACACAACCCTGAATCATATCAAGTACTGCCTCCCGAATGGAGATAGTGGAATTATAAGGACCCTTGATGTCCCAATATACATCACAAGAGTTTTGGGATCCAAGATATATTGCTTGGACCGGGACGGAAAGAACAGGGTGATTGCTATTGATGCAACCGAGTATATCTTTAAGCTTTCTTTAATGAAGAAGAAATTCGACCATGTTATGAGCATGATAAGGAATTCTCAACTCTGTGGGCAAGCAATGATTGCTTATTTGCAACAAAAGGGATTTCCCGAAGTTGCTCTTCATTTTGTGAAAGATGAGAGAACCCGCTTCAATCTAGCTCTAGAAAGTGGAAACATACAAACCGCGGTTGCTTCAGCTAAGGAAATCGACGAGAAGGATCACTGGTATAGATTGGGAGTGGAGGCTCTTCGCCAAGGAAATGCCGGAATTGTTGAGTATGCCTACCAGAAAACAAAGAATTTTGAAAGGTTATCTTTCCTGTACCTCATTACTGGAAACATGGATAAACTGTCCAAAATGCTCAAAATTGCTGAAGTCAAGGGTGATGTCATGGGTCAGTTCCATAACGCTTTGTATCTTGGTGATGTTAGAGAACGCGTAAAGATTTTGGAAAATACTGGGCATTTACCACTTGCTTATGTAACTGCTTCAGTCCACGGCCTATCTGATGTTTCTGAGCGGCTAGCATTGGAGTTGGGAGATAATGCTCCTCAATTGCCAAAGGGGAAAGCACCACCATCTCTTCTGATGCCTCCCACCCCTGTCTTGTCTAGCGGAGATTGGCCTCTCTTGAGAGTAATGAGAGGGATATTCGAAGGTGCGCTTGACAACATCGGACGTGGGGCCCCTGAGGAAGACGAAGAGGCTGCAGATGCTGATTGGGGTGAAGAAATTGAAATGTTAGATGCGGACGAATTACAAAATGGGGATATTGGAGTGGTTTTAGAGGATGGGGAGGTTCCGGAGGGAGAAAATGAGGAAGAGGGAGGATGGGATCTTGAGGATTTGGAGCTTCCTCCTGAGGCAGATACTCCAAAGACTTCTGTCAATACGCGCTCATCGGTTTTCATGGCCCCCACTCCTGGAATGCCCGTAAGCCAGATCTGGACCCAGAAATCTTCGCTCGCTGCCGAACATGCGGCGGCTGGAAATTTCGATACGGCAATGCGGTTGCTTAGCCGACAACTGGGAATTAAAAACTTTGCTCCTTTGAGACCCATGTTTCTCGATCTTCACACCGGAAGCCATACCTTTCTGCATGCCTTTTCTAATGCTTCAGTGTTGTCCCTTGCTATTGAGAGGGGATGGAGTGAGTCTTCTAGCCCTAATGTGAGGGGCCCACCGGCGCTCGTGTTTAGCTTCTCTCAGTTGGAGGAGAAACTCAAGGCGGCTTATAAATCGACGACTGCTGGGAAATTCACGGAGGCTCTTCGACTTTTCCTGAATATTCTCCACACCATTCCGTTTGTTGTGGTGGAATCAAGACGGGATGTTGATGAAGTTAAGGATTTGGTAGTCATTGTGAGAGAGTACGTTTTGGGTCTGCAAATGGAGGTGAAGAGGAAGGAAATGAAAGACGATCCTATTCGCCAACAGGAGTTAGCTGCATATTTCACACACTGCAACCTTCAAACCCCTCACTTAAGGCTAGCTTTGCAGAACGCAATGTCTGTTTGCTTTAAGGCTAAGAACCTTAATACAGCTGCTAATTTCGCCAGGCGGCTGCTGGAGACCAATCCGACCAATGAGAACCAAGCAAGGCAGGCCCGCCAAGTGCTGCAGCAGGCTGAGAAGAACATGAAGGATGTGACTCAGCTGAACTACGATTTCAGAAACCCATTTGTGATTTGTGGAGCCACGTATGTGCCGATTTACCGTGGACAAAAGGATGTCTCGTGCCCCTATTGCGGGTCCCGGTTCGTTCCGAGCCAGGAAGGGCAGCTTTGTGCTGTTTGTGATCTTGCGGTGATTGGGGCAGATGCTTCAGGCCTACTCTCTTCTCCTTCCCAGATAAGATGATCTAGTCGGTGAACCAACTGCATTTTTGTAATCATCATTCCGGTGGTGGGGATGTTCTTGTCCATCGTCGGGCAGTGGGGATGTTCATGTTGATGCTTTCATCTCTCAGGCATAAGGTAAGAAATATTGACCCAAGAGTTTTTAGTTTCCGTCGAACTGTTTTTTTGGGCTATCGTTAGTTTTTTTCTTTCTCCTTCTCTGCTTTATTAAGTTGATTATTAATTTCCATGTAATAAAAACCATATGATAATTTTGGCTGGGGCTATTCTTGTTAGTTGTTCATAGACAAGAATGGCTGAGGGTCTTTCGCGAAGTAGACGTTGGTCATAGATAAGACAGCTGCTTCTATTTTGATATGATATGCAAATGTAGTGCTGCAAATTTGCTCATATTTCCGTGATGATTTGGTATCAATTTGTTCGTATTTACCAGAACAACTCTTACTTTATCGTGTTTGCTCGTATTTTTTTCCTGCTATGGAATTTCATGGCAATGTTGTTGCGTACGGAATGTTCCAAAGTTCGGTAACAAATTTGAAGTGGACACTGCATTGTGATGAAAGAAGCAATCGGCATTAGATACTGAATTATGGTTTCGTTTCAAAATAGCATGTTCTCTTTTTGCTGAATATCTGTGACTAACTCCCGCCTTTTGGGTTTAGTGAACGTTGGTATTACGTATTGGTAAAAGAAAGGTCAATCTTGCTTATCAAGTTACAATATGATCTTCTGCGTCGTTGGGAACTTGTGTTACGCCATTTCTCATGACGTATATTGTCACAAGCTTAGTCACATAATCCTTCAAAATGCACAATCTACGCACTGTGCTCTCGCGGATTTTAGTAGTTTGAGATGTGATTTAAAGGCATGCTCGCAATCCCTTTAACGCACCCACACGTGACTGATGTAACTTATGTCATGAGAATGTTTATATAGGAGTATACGTTATGGCTGGTTTGCAATATTTGCAAAATTGCAGCGGTCTTAACTCATAGGTGAGAGTGCTCTAAGGTCTTGATGAGAAGCAGTTTCGGATGCCCATGAAAGGATTGGAAAAGAAAGAAAATAGGTTTTTCTCTCTCCATTTATTTGGATAGTTACAGGACATGGGAAATAAATAACAAAGTTGTATCTATATTGGTTCATTTTGTTTCTCACCAACAAATCAAAAAATAATTTTTTCCCTCTCACCAAAATTATCACCTCTGGCGAGAAACCACCAGGCACCATCCTTCCTTTTCTCTCCCTCCTCCGCAATCCGAAGGGCTTGTCAAGAAGAATATCGAACCTTGCTGCTGGCATAGCAAATTTGTGCACAGATTGTATTGTGGGGCCCACTAAGGGTCTCATACAAATAATCCGATCCGTTAATCATGTTTAAAATATTTTTTCAAGGGCATTCGCAAAAAATTAGCTCAATCCGATACCTATAAGTGTTTGATCTAGTCATCTAACTTTTCATTCGGGTTTTTAGAGAATGAAAAGTTAGATGACTAAATTAAGTAATTATAGGTGTTGGATTCAGCTGATTTTTTGTGGAGATCCTTGAAAAAATGTTTTAAACATAATGAACGGCAATGATCACTTGTGTGAGACCCCGTAGTAGGCTCCACATAAAAATTTGTGCACAGATTTGCTGTGTCCACAGACTTTCTGAAGAATATCTAGGCGTATTTAGAGATTTCAAATATGAAATTCGCACTCTTTTGGTCGGGGATGAACGCAGAAGTTCAAGGTCGGGTAGGCGAACATTCAAAAAGGTTTGTAACATATCAACGGCGATATTATTTTGCTAGGGTAAATTAAGTAGGAGGACATACTATAAGAATTTTTGATATGATAAGGACATAAATATTTTCCTCTAAAGTCTAAAGGATATTTTGTCCAAGAATTACAAATAACCCCTTCCAAAGTTGACCGGCGTTGACCACAGTTGACCGGCGTTGACCATGGTTGACCGGTGTTGACCACGGTTGACCGGCATTGAAAGTGCCTAAAACTTTAGGGTACCCTATGAAAGTGCTTAAAACCTTAGGGTACCCTATGAAAGTGCCTAAAACCCTAGGGTACCCTATGAAAAGTGCCTAAACCGCTAAAACCCTATAATAGGAAAATGAACCCTAAAACCCTAAGAAAGTATAAACCCCAGCACTTATGAAAAGTGCCTAAACCGCTAAAACTCTATAATAAAAAAATATACCCTAAAACCCTATGAAAAGTGCCTAAAATCTTAGGGTACCCTATGAAAGTGCCTAAAAGCCTAGGGTACCCTATGAAAATGCAACAAGATCGAAAAATACAAAAAAATACATATTTTGTGTTAGCCAAACAAGGTCCTTATCTTGTTTAAGACCATTTAAATGAAAAAAAGACATTTTTTGTGTTAGCCAAACAAGGCTCTTGTCTCATTAAAGGCAATTTGGTCTTTTCACGGATCTTAAACTCCAAAATATTTTCATTAATGGACTTTACACATCACTGAAATTTAAGCTGGACTAAATCTACTTTGGGACCTCTTCTTTTGGACTTTAGACCAATTTGCTGTACCCTAAGTATATTGTTGACAGACTCCAGACTCCTTGCGCGAAGAATATCCCAATCATCAAAATATGTGTTTTTAATAATTAGATTTTGTTGAAAGACTCCTTGCGCTTTTCTTCCCCCGAAGAGTTTTTTTTTGTAAAAAAAAATTTTGAACTATGAATTGCTGAAAAGACTTCTCTACGGTCCAATTGCAGAGAAGCCGAATCCACGAACAAAATGGCACCACCAGTTATTTTTTGGATTGCAAGGAACAATTGTTTGTATGTTTTTTCTTCCAATATGATATACATCGTGTGATCGGTGGAAAACTTATCAATGAGATGTTGAACCTGTAAACTCTAGACCTCTCTCTCAAAAGTCAGTGGGTACAACCAGATGGGCTTAGAGGCTAGAGCCATGCGTTTGTGTATTTAGGTACATCCCATTTGGGCTGTTTTATGCTCGACAATGAACGACTCAGATTTTATCTCGGCTGAAGGGCTATGTTTTATGGGTTTGAAATTTTTGAGAGAAATGAAAAATCCGAATATTAGCGGGTCAAAAAAGAAAAAGAAAAATCCGAATATTCCGCGCGACGTGTACCATAAGATAAGCAGAACGAAAATGACTCCGGCACGAAACACGCGCACCCAGAGAGAGAGAGAGAGAGAGAGAGAGAGAGAAGGCTGAAACCGAAGTCAGATTCATCAGAAATGGAGAAAATCCTGGCAAGAGTGATGACAAACAAGAAATTGGGGGCTCCAACAACGACAACGACGACAATGGCCACTCCTGCTTTGCTCGAAGCCGTCTTCGATTATTCCCAAACCGCCAACAACGACGACTTATCCTCCTGGGAAATCATCAACAACCCCTCCTCCTCCGACGACATCGAAACCTTCTCCTTCGACTCCGAGTCCAACGAAGAAGATGAAGACACCTGCGTGTTGGATTCTACGTCATCCGAACAAGACCTCATCGATCATCATCAACGTATCGAATCTATCGATGTAAAAGTCGTGTCGATCGATGAACCGAGCGGATACGACGATTACAACGATTACGGTAACGGAAATTACGATTGCGACGTCATGGAAGACGAGGAGGATTACGATCACGACGATGATTATGACGATGAGTTGGTGCCGAGGAGTTTCAGCGACCGATTCGGCAAGCAGAGGTTGATGAAATTGGGGAAAAGGGCTTGTAACCCTAAAATGAGCAACCCTAAGAAACTGCCTTGTTATTTCTACAATCGACCCGGTGGGGTCCACGCTGCCAGGGACGGCGTCGCTTGGAAGCGGAAGGCCGGAAGAAAGAACGAGGCGTGATCGAAGGACGTCCGAGAGGGAGTGATCGGGGGTAATTTCGGTAAATTATCTGTGTGAATAAACCTGATCTGATTTAGGTCTGTGTAGCTCTCTCTGTTTAGTTTGGGTTCTTGGTCTTTTCGAGACAAAATTCAAACTTTTTTCATAAATTAAAAGAAGTCATTGGTCTCTAAGTAAATTGTAGGAAAAAGTTTGAATATTTTTTTAAAAAATTGTGTTATTTTTAAGTTATCATTTTGTGGACTGGAACGGAGGTAGTATTTGATATGTCTGAATTTGGATTTGGTGTATTGGGTTATTGCATATTTGAACATGTCTTCTATTATGAAATTGGGGAAAGGGGCTTCTAACCCAAAAATGAGCAACCCTATTAAATTGCCTTGCTATTTCCATAATCGGCCTGGTAAGGTCCACGCTGCCAACAACGTTGTGGCTTGGAAGCGTAAGATCGGAAGAAACAGAGAGGTGTAATTGAAGAAAATGTGAGAGGGAGTAATCCATGGTAATTTCGGCAAATTATCTCTGTGAATAAGAGGGTGAAATGATTTAGTGGGTCTGTAACTCTCTATAGGTGTTGCCGTATTGGTTAGTTTAGGTTCTTAGCCTCTTCTAGCATGTCGTACTTTAAAAGTTCTAAATTTGGATATGGTATATTGGGTTATGCATAGATGAAGATGTCTATCTATTACTCTGTATGAAAAATCAGCAGCCCTGTTTAAGGTAATTTGGGCCATAGAATGGGATAACTGAATTTCACTTCAAGCGCTTTGATTTGCAATATGGAACCCTATCGGTTAGTTTAGGTTTAGTTTTGTTTCATAGTCTCTTTCTATTAAGTCATATTTGGTATGGATTTGGATTTGGGGAAAATCAGCAGAAGACAGTAAGGTAAATGGGGGGCATAGAATCATACTGCTAAGTCACTTCAAGCGCCGGCATAGCATTGAGCCACTGCTTAATCATGTGTCTCGTGCAGTTCGGGGGCACTTTAGTCAGCCGCTGGCGCCCGACAGTTCTCCCTCAAATCGAAGAATTTTGAAAGTTGGTAAAGAACACGCGGCCCACACACCCCTTTCAGTCAGCCTACTGGGTATTAGCAGAGCAGTTGTCATTCCTGTCCCGGGCAGCATATCGGGCATAATGGCAATGAAATCATAAATTTTTTCTCAATTTTCTAGAAGGAACAATAGAAGAAAAGGCTGCCCAGCTACGATCTATGACCATATTATGATAACTGTTCGTATTTCTTTTGACTTCCAATGTGGGACCCTTTCCTGTTGGAAGGATGTTGAAGTATTTTAAGTGGGCATTGGAAACCGTTTCTTAGCTGTAATCGTGGATTATTTGCTCCTCTATTTCATTGTTATCCTCTCTCATTCCTTGCTCGAATTTTATGATTCTTGGTGCTTGTTAGTGTACGATGGTTCCATGTTTGATTTCCAATGTGTAACCGTTTCTTTGTTAAAAGTATGTTGGGTTATTTGTATTGGCATAGGAAATCGTTTCCTAACTATAAATATTGTAGATAATTTTGCTCTTCTATTCCTAATTTCGTTGTCTTTGCTCATTCGTTACTCTAATTTTTGATATAATGTGTTCTTTCGTGGATAGTGGTTTCATGTTTCTCATTTTCTTTCAATGTTCATTGCATTATGTCTTCAATGGCTTCACCCCTGGAGCCTATACGAAGTCATTGTGTTCCATTACATGTTCTGGAAGTTGGGGCTCAAAAAGGCTTGCAAAAACTACAAGCCTTTTTCTATGTTTTTGTCCTCGTTTGTGGTTTTGTGCAAAATGGTGAAGTGATGGGTTAATCTTCAGATGGGGGGTCCAACATGTAGATTGATTCATACTTGATGCTAACTGTAACTTTTCTTATGCTGCTTCTACTTGAAGAAACACTATTCTTAGGAATATGAAGTGCATAGATTTTTGCTGCAAAAGGGTTTTAGTTTGGAGAGGAAAATTTTGGAATGGAAGTTGGGGCTCAGAAATGCAGAGAGAACTATGCCCCATTTTCTTGCTTCCTTTCATCTTCATTAATCATTGTCCCTATTCCGTCCTCTCTTTTGTTTTAGTTGTGGGTAGTGTGCTGAATTTCTATATACTGCTACTGCTATATGAAACACTTGTTACAAGAGTAAGGACAATGACATGCTAAACGCGGCTATCTTTTCTGTCAAAGGAGTTTATTATTCTTGGTTACTCCTATCATTCATATAATCAAGATGATGCTGTGAACAGAGGAGGCAAACCCCACAGTATGGAGACAAATTGTCTTTGATTTGGGAACTTGTCTTGGAGTTTGGAAGCAATGGTTTCATGTGAAAATCTGATTACAGTAGAAAATATTGAATTGCTAGCAGAATAGGCCTGAAAATGTACATTTCCTAGCATGGCTTGGGTTTGGTTCAAAAGTGCTGCATAGGTGATTGAAATTATGGATTGAAGAAAGTTTGCGGTTTGGCTGAGTTTGACGTCTATTCTGTTAGGGGGAGAATAGCGGCCTTAGATGTTGCCTTGTTTTTGCAATCTACATAGTACAGTTACGTGCATAAAGCACATATTTTATATCGGTTCACTATTTTTGCTATCTACATAGTAGAGAAGGGGAGAAATTGTAGATGACTTGAATGGACTCTGAATCTTGAATCTGAGACTCTGAATCTTGAATTTGATTCGAGTCATCTATTATATCATGTGCAGCTAAACATTAGGATCTGCCAGAACACATGTATTGCACTGAAATGTCTCCATAAGACGTAGTGGTTGTTGCCTTTTCTGGTTCCCCTTTTTCTACAACGCTGGAGAAATTTGACAAATTAATATCTTTGCATTTCATCTTACCTCCCATGAGTCACGATGTTTCATCCTAACCGCAAGGAAAATAGTTTTGCTTTTATCTGCAACTGGCAAGTGTGGCTTTCGTCTTCTAGCCTTATTGTTCTATTGGAATCTTTGCACCATCCCTTCTGTTTCCTCAAAGTGTTGGATCAAACTTCAATCATGTCACGAGATTTCAATGGCAGAGAACAGCCCCCTGCACTCCTGCGCCTTACAATCTGTAATTCAGATCATTTTACCGATAAATTTTCCAGTTGTGACTTGTGATTGTGTTAAGAGGTTATGTGGGTGAATCCACAACTTTTTTTAAGGGCCTTGCGTATTTCGTTTCTTGATTTTGGAAACCCGAGTTTTGTTTCCTGTTCTTCGGCATTTGCACGCAAAATTCTAACCCGACGGATGTGGCAAATAGCGTCTGGTAAACAATGGAAGTTGGTCCTTTTCATCAAGATACGGCTACGAGTCTTATGGCTCAAGTCATCTGCTTTACATTCTATCACCGTTGTTGGCAAACGCAGGGAGAAAGAGGTAGTATCGTTTCTTCGAAGAAGAAATCCCTCTTCTTCCACTCCACTGTCTGAACTTTGTTGTCTTCTGCGTTTTCACACACAGATCTAACCAGACGGATGTGATAAATAGCTTCTGGTAAACCATGGAAGGTCATGTTTGCACTTTATTGTCATGGTCGATATTACAGATTGCACTATGATGGATATATTGCTAGTATGTATGACGTTGCACCTATAGTAGCTAGCATGTTTTCCTAGTTAAAAAGGCAACGAATAGTAGGAACACCCCTGCCAAGTGGCCGATCCGGCCGTTCATCTTGGCAATTGACGGCTTGGATCTTGACCAAGCAATGGACGGTTCTGATCTGTATGCACTCAGATTCAATCTGAGCTGTCCGTGCTGAGATGAATGGCCGGATGCCGCTTGGCACCTGCGCGGCAGGGGGTGCTTGGCAGCATCCCCGAGTTCGAAAACCCACAAGCCAGCGGAATAAATTCCTGGAGCAAAACTAATAAGATGAAAGTGTGATTTTGGAAGTTCCAGCCATGAAGCCAAGAATATGGGGGGAATACTTTTGGTTTCTCTGATGAGTTGCTTGGTTTATCTCAATCGTGCTTATCTAATGCTTGTACAATACTCATTGTATTGTTTTCACCCCCCACAAATTGCTAGGGCACATAGTGGAGAGGGAGAAGGAGTACCGTGGACGGAACCCAGGTTCTGTCAGGGACAACACAAGTCCCGCCGCCATCAGGGAGATCAGAGCTTTTTGGTGCTAGGGCACATAATGTGAAAACGCAATTCATTTTGCGGGTTGTTTGATAGGTGGACTTCTACAGTTGCAGATAATTTTCTCACAGAGCATCCACACCGCATGCTAAAAAAGTAAAAATGACAAAAATTTCTTGCTATTCCCCTAAAATAGCAAAAGAAATGGCAAATGGGGTGCAACACCCACAAATAAAAAATTCTCAGAAATTTGTCAAATGCCAATTCCTTTGTCGTATCGAAAATGTCAGGTACATAAAATTCATCCATGAAAATGTCCAGTAAAAGGAGAATTGACGGTTCAGATTTCTGGAAAATGTTAAGGTACATGAAATCCATCCATGAAAATGTTTAACAAATAAACCGTATTCTAAACCGTCCAGCAGATTTCTGGACGGTATTCTGAACCGTCCATTCTCCTTTGCTAGACATTTTCATAGATGGGTTTCATCTACCCTGCCAAACCTCTGTAGACCTAATTGGGGTACCCGACCCAATTGTCCCGGGAGTACTAGTGGGTAATTATGGTAAAAATTCTGAATGTTGCAAAAAAGGAAGAGAACTCAAAGTTTTAACTCTATTGGTTCTGTACCTGCGCAAGACGCTCGTACTCCAAGCACGTGGTACTGGGGCGATCATTTCATTTTCTCCAGTCTGCCCCTTTAGCTATTCTTACTGCTAAAGCCAAAGGAAGGGGTCCCAAAAGCTGCAGCTTCCTCCTTGCAAGCCGGAGGAGCAGAAGATGTTGCACTGCACTGCACTCAACTTGGGGGGCCTCATGGGGGCAACAAGGGTGTATTCTGACAGTAGGGGAGCCAGAATTTTTGATAAGCGGTGTCGAAAATTTAAATTATGTGTGGTTTACTTTTTTAGTTGCTAATTAAAAGAAACAATTAGGACTAACAAGTTAATTAAAAATTAGATATATATTAGTAATAACAAAATGTAGCTTTGATTTACAATTGACTTCGACGACTTTTCATACTTTGGAAACGATGGATGATAGCCTCGTTTGTAATGGTTTCAAAAACCCTTGATTTGTTTTGAGGAACGAACAAACTAGCGCTACATTTGAGAGTTTTGTGGGTGGAGAACGAACTGGTGCTACGTTTGGGAATTTTGTGGATAGAGATTCTACTTTGACTCCTTTAATTTTTTTCCCCCTAAGTACAAAACCCTTTATATGGGTTGGGGCAAATTTATAGGGTCCAATTAGTAAGAATTATACCTATTTTTATGAAAATTTGCCAGCCAGTGAGGTGGCTGTCCATTCTTGTTTCTATGTTCCTCCGCCTATCGTGTATTGTGAAGGAAGGTGGACCCCGGTTTGATTGAAATTGTTCGTTCATTTTGATGAGCTCGATAATTTATGCATACTTAGGCCCGTTTCAGAACGCAAAAAAAGTCCTTATTTTTTAAGAAGGCAATTTCAAGCTCAAAAATTATAGCCTTATTGAAATCTAAAAATATGCACTATGGATCTTATTTAAAAGATCTCGATGAGATCTTAAATATTTTTCATTTACATTATTTTTGAGTTTGAAAATGTGAAATAAGCTATTTATTTTTTAAGAAGGTTTCTGGAACGGAGCCTAAGAGGCTGGTCAGACGATCAAAACATGGGATTTAGGAGTTTGTTCCTACTTAAAATTTTATATTCGAAATCTCTCAGGTACTATTAATTTTTTTTGGGTCAGTCCATAGTCCATAGAAAGTTTTGCCTTGAAGTGCTATAAATTGCATTCCTTACAAGTGGGCGTTGAAATTAAATCCCTAAAACCAATCGAGATACGCATAAACAGATCCGAATACCTGAGCTATCAAGAAACACTAATAAGCAATTCAAGCAAAAAAGACTACGACACATTTATCTAGCGATTTGGTTTAAAAAATAATAATAATTAATAACACGAGTAGATAAATCGTACCATTTATGTACGATTGGAGCAGAAGATGGTCTACTGCAAGCCAGAGGAGTCGTGTCGATACCTTATCACTGGACCTACCTTATCACTGGACCGGGATGCTGCAAAGCAACTCTCGATAGAGGTCCTGCATGGTGTAATATTCAGACCGTTCATCTCGATAATTAATGATTCGGATTGAAAACAAACTTCTCTAAAAAAGAGTTAAGAAAGAGTTTATTTTTAATCCGAATCGCTGAAAACGCTTTTAGACAATCCAGATGCACTCTGCAGCGTTCTATAGAAAGCTCCTTTGCAGCATCCCGGATTCCTTATCACTTCTCTAATGATCGGTAACCCCAAATGCTACCTGTAAAACAACAGCAGGCCGGCTTCCCCCAATCCCACTAGACCATTGGGATGGAATTTCAATATGCAAAGAATTTTTCAGCTTTAAACTGTTTTTATGTCAAGAGATCATGAATTGGGGGATGATGCTCTGTAGTGGTGTGCGTAGTATCGTGTTGTGCACCTCCAAGTTGTTTGATCGTGCATCCGACGGTTTGAATTTCATCTCGGCAATAAACAGCTTTCGATCTTTGGTTGCCAAGATAAGATCCGAGCCATTAAATGCACAATCCGATGGCTTAGAATTGCACAGCACAATACTGTGCACCTCACTGTACATCACCAATTCGAAGTCCAATCGATCTGTGAAGAAACAGTCAAAGAGAGAGAGACAAAGGAATAGTACAGGTCCCTCTCAATCTTTTCCATCCAACCCATTTTTGCCTTTTACACTGTTTCAATGCTGTCTGATTCAATTGCTTCGATCAACAAAGAGAACCTTGAAACTGTTCAAAAAAAGACAAAGAGAACCTTGAAATTTTCTAGGAACACTTTTTCTTTTCCTTGGTTGTGTCGTACGTAATGGTAATTCCACTTTCTTTCTGCGTTTTCATTATTCTTGCAGGAATTATTTTGCAAGAAATTGTTTGTTTCACCGTAAAAAAAATTGAAACTGAAGTTGTGGGTCCTACAACATTTTCGCGTGACTGAACGGAGCCTATATCTCATATGTACAAGTACTGAAAATTAATCCGAGCAGCTTAGATGTTTCGACCAACCCTGAAACTATCGAACGGACATATGCCAAGCACCCCGGCCGATATTTGTTTTCTGCTAATTAACAGTAAGAGTCGAGCGCGCCATGGGGAAGTGACGATTCCGGTGAGGTCGTCAGAAGATGAAGGAAACCGTTGGCGTATCCGTTGAGGCCGTCGGAAGACGAAGGTGGTCTTTTCTTGGCCGCCGCTGGAGGTTGCGAGTCCCACTGAGGTGGTCTCTTTTCTTGGTCGCCGCCGGAGGTTGAGGTCGATCGTTTATGAGGAAGGCGGTTGTTTTGGTCACCGCCGGAGGTGGCCCGATGGTGTTCCGGCGAGTCCGGAGGATGTTTGGCAGCCGTGGAGGCGCTGTGCGGTCTAGGAGCTGCATCGGATGGGGGTTGAGGTAGTTGGGTGTTGGCTGTTTTGTCGACGAGAAAAATTCCTTCACGCAAGTTTTCGTAAAGAAAGTTTATAGAAGTGAATCGTTGTTGTTCAAAAGTGTTTTGGACGGTTTAATTTTAATAAAACTTTTCCGAAAAAAATGTTAATTGTGACCGGTCATAATTTAAACGAATCTCAACCATTAATTACGAAAATGAACGGTTGAGATTGCACCGCTCCGTAAACATCTTGTTCACGGAGAGATCGTGAAAAAGTCAATCTCTTTGTTGACTAATAGTATTTTTTTTGGTTTTGCTGTATTTCATTTCGAAGAGGAACAAGATTACAAGAATGCTTGAATAAATCTGAAAAGGTTGTCGCAGTGGTTAATTAAGTAGCTTTGGTAGGACTTATCACCTTAAAATTGCAAGATCAATTTCCCTCGACAGCAGTTTGTCTTTAGAGTCACCTTATCTCACGCAGACGCGTGGAAAGGGTTGGAAAGATTAGTCACTCTTCATTACCAAAAATAAATAAATTTGGATGGTTTCTTTTCTTTCTTTCTTTTTTCTTCCATTCAACTTTGGTTAGATTCTTCATTCATTTTTTTTCCTTTTTCTATGAATCCTTATTGAATTTCTTTTATAAAATACTTTTGCCGATAAAAAATGAAAAGAAGAGTCGAGGTTTTCGTTTTAATGCAACGGAATTAACGAGAAAGATTAGTTGCGTACTAATCGAATGAATGATAAACTCGAGTCCATAAGAGAAAGAGAGATGTGGCTATGTTTGTTTTCCATTTTAGTTTTGTTTTTCAATTATTACCCTTTTTTTTTTCCAATCATTAGCCTATTTCTCATTACTTTGCCATCCCCCTCTATCTCTCTCCAATCATTATCCCTCTTTTCAATTATTCCATATTTCTCTTTCCACCCGCCAACAAAACAAAACAAAACTAAAATGGGAAACAAACACAGCAGTCTGAATATTTTTGATTGAAAAAGCTGCATAAATATTATGTTACAACCCTTATATAGGCCGAAACCCTAAAAAATAAATTCAAAAAATAAAAAGTCTCAGAATTTGGGGTTTTCCTAAAATTGAAAACAGGAAAGAAAAATAGGTGTTTCCCAAAAAGAACCAAGTAAAAAGGAATTACGGTCTAAAAATTATTATCGATTTAAATATTTCCTAAAACGGCAAAAAACATAAATTGAAGGCCTAAACGAATGAATTAGGTTGAAAAACACCACTAGTCACGACTTAGGGTGGTGCGTATTGACCGTAGCGCGAAAATAAGTCAGTCCACCAAGTTTGGGCCCGATCGGAGCTCGTCCAAATTTTGCCAAATTGGATAATTTGTAATTAAGGATCGTTTTAGCTTCCGAGGCTTTGATCGGTCCAATTGATTATGAAATGGGACCTTCACTTGTTCAACATCACGTCTCCTCACTCTTTATTTGATGGATCATGCTATAATTTGTAACTTAATCTTATGAACAGTTTTTAATGTGACAGTAATGCATTAGAATTGAGAACACTAATTTCAAAATATTTTTCACACCTCTTGTTAATTTTCTCCCCTGATGATATCCTTTGTTTTACTTCTTTTGACGTCACTCAACTGACAAGTTTTTTTCATTTTTTTTTGTCACACTTTATACATCAGCAAGGGTTAGCGGGATATTAGTATGTTAATCAACATGGGATTGAAACGTCCCCGTAGCTCCTCAGTTCTTAGATGTTTAGGGGGGCTACTGTTTCAGTGGTATTCTGAGAGCAGCCACTTTGTGTATATATTGCCAAAGTTTAGATCTGTCTCCAATCATCCCCATGCATACCTCCAATGATTGGAGACTAGATGGATTATGTTATGTTGTTGTAATCAACATGAGATTAAAAGGCTGTTCATAGTTTGAACCCCAAACCCGGCCCTCGTGGGGCTCGAACTCTGGCCTTCACTAGGGGAAATGAGACACCAACTGAGCCAGCTAGCTTGGTTTCTCACTGATAAGTTGATAACCGAACCCAGTTTTGTTATCAATTTGCAACACATTTCAATTACGTGTATTTATTAAAGGTTTACATTTCCCTTGTGTATTTAGTTCATGAATACGGCAGCGGGCGAGTGGACGGTGGTACTAAATCTCTGGATTAATTGAGGTGCGCGTAAACTGGTCTGGATATTAAAATTACCACGAAAAAAAAAATGACGAAGTAATATATCGAAATCCTGTATGGAAAATTCATTCAGCATAATGTGACACTTGCCTTTAAGTGATTTATGGTCATTTTTTTAGTAACAAACAGAAAATAAATAAAAATCTACCAAAGGCCATATGAATCTATATAGTATATATATATATATATAGTATATATACAGTATTCTACAAAACCCCACAGCTCAACATGCAGTGGCAGACAAATTGATGTTTGTTAAAGTATCCAACTCCAAATTAATTGGTAAAGAGTGGAGAGGTGGAGAGGTCGTCCAGACTCATATACTAGTTTTAGAGGAGGTCATTAACCGATGTGGGACAAACTCTAACACTCCCCCGCATGTGCGACCCTCGACATACACGTGGAGAGATCAACAAAGGATTCGGAATACACGGATCACAATGAAACAAAGTGCAACTACGGCACAAACAAAAGGGAAAAGCCTCCGAAAATCTAGCTCTGATACCATGTTAAAACATCCAACTCCAAACCAATTGACAAAGAGTACTGGAGAGGCCGCCGAGGCTCATATACTAGTTTTGGAGGAGATAATTAACCGATGTGGGACAAACTCCAACGGCGCCAAAGGATGCCCGCCCCTGAACAACTCCAGATATTTTAATTAATTATACTATTTTTTCAAATTATTTTGGGAAAAATTTAGGTGATATACCTGCAAGTCTCTCTTCTTTTTTTTTGAGAACCTAACTCTAAGTTATCAACCGGTTTTTACCGGCGGGAATAAATTAAATTATGGTTTTATACATACACTAAACCAATGACACTACTGTATTTAGGCACATAAATTTTAAAAATCTTTTGCATCAATTTAGAGAGCTCATTATAGCTTATACATTTTGAAAGTTGCACTTTTGTTGAATTAAAAATATATATATATATATATATATATATATATATATATATATATATAAATTAACCACTTGCGCAAACAAATTTCAAATGTATTTCTTCGATTGGAAGAGCTCATAGTCGGGGATTTGGTATTACGAAGGTGTGGCCGAGGCACATGATGCAAAAAAAAAAAAAAAAAGGTTTTTAAAAATATGCAAGAAGGTTCTTTATTTCTTGATTCAAAGGATGGCATAACAACTTCTTTTTTTTTTTTTTTTTAAAAAAAACGACTAAGAATTATGAAAGTGAAAGTTATGGGGTATTTCGTATTGGTAAACCCGTTGTGTTGTGTAATAAATTTTGGCCGTCTAGATGTGTACCGTCGGTTCAAATTTTTAAATAAACTATTTGGACGAACAGTTTATTTATTAATTCTTTGAGTGAATTTGGACCGTACATTACAACAATGGACGGATAACGATCGGTTGTACAAAACTCTTTTGCACAAAACCATTGTGCGTGTAGCATTTTTTTTTTAGGGAAAATGGTGGAATATTAACCACTTCAACAGCAGCAGTACATGTCCGTACAGAGATGACGTACCATTTTATCTCTTCAAAAAGGAGAGAATTCGCCTATTATTGGTGTAATGTAAAGCTGTTTCTCAGAACAAAAAAAAGGCTCAAACACTCAACCAGCCAAAACATTAGTGAGAGAAGAAGAACAACAACAAAACCAAAATCTTCCGATCATCACAACCACAAAAAACCCAACAAAAAAAAATTCCCACCATTTCCTTTTTCTTTTTTTTGTTGGATCTTTTCCCAAAATCGTCTGTTTCGCCGAGCCTTTCTCCGAGACAGTCCCCAAATCGTTGTGCCTTTCGCGTTGGTCGGAACCTGCCCGACAATATATGAATTTAGCTACGGTATAGGACCGTTACAGTTACGGCTGCTGTTCAGTCGCCGGCTCCCCTGTCATCAGGTCTCCCGATCGATCTTCGAAGAATGAACCCATATGACAAATGGTATGATACATCAACATCAACAGGGATAAGCAGCAGCAGCTCAAGATCAAGCAGTACTAGGTGCCAAGACTGTGGAAACCAAGCAAAGAAAGAGTGTGTGTTTGTGAGGTGCAGGAGTTGCTGTAGGAACCGAGGGTATCAGTGCCCAACCCATGTCAGGAGCACTTGGGTTCCTGTTTCCCAACGCCCTCAATCTTCAAGGCCTCAACAACAGCAACAGTATTTGGATCCACAGGAGGAGCAGCTTCAAGAACCAGTACCAAACCCTAAAAGGTTCAGAGAAGGCCCCAACCCCTCCTCCTCATCAGGTAAGAGAGAGAGAGAGAGAGAGAGATCAGAGATGAGATGTTGTTTGGCTCATATCAAAACAATACTGCCATTTGGGTGTGAAGAACTATCTATTTAAAGAAAACCAAAAACCCTAGCTAGCTAGCTAGCTAGCTGCTGCTGCTGATTGTTTTTATATACTGTGAATTAGCTGGTGTTTTTAATTTATTAATTATTCTAGAAAATACCCATTTTCTCATTTCAAGTTCAGCTTTGCTATTTTGCTTAGTTAGTTAAAATATATACCCAAAGCCAAATGCAGCTTAGCGCAAAGGGGAAGTTAGTTATTTTTCTTAAGGTGAAATTATCCATTTTCTCATTTCAACTTCAGATTTGTTATTTTGCTTAGCAAATATTTACCTAAAGAAAAATATTATTTGGCCCAATTGGGATGACCGACAGCATTTTTTTTTCTTCTTTCTCAACGAGAAACTACCCATTTTCTCATTTCAAATTCATCTTTCTAATTTTGCTAAGCTAAATTTACCCAGAAAATGATATGGAATAGCTCCAAATAGTATTAGTGCTATTTTAAGGATAAACTACCCATTTTCTTATTTCAATTTAACCTGCTTAGGTAAATTTACCCAAAAATTAAAACAGTTGGGAAGGCCGATTTAAAAGTGGAAAGGAAATTTGTGGGATAAAAAAAGAGTGACCATGGTCCAGATTTAAAACGATCTAGTGACAAGTGAGGATGAATTTCAACTAATCTGAACCACACACTAATTTTCCTGTCATTTTTTTTTTCTTTTGTCTACTTAGTATTGCTCAAACGAAATATTGTTTAGCTTCAAATATGTGATTATAATCCTATTCATAATTCTTTTAGGGCAGGAAATGGGGAATTTTCCGACTGAGTTGGAAATGCCGGCAATATTCCGGTGTGTTCGAGTCAGCTCACATGATGATGCAGTCGATCAATACGCATATCAGGCGTCTGTCAAAATTGGAGGCCATATATTCAAGGGAATTCTCTACGATCAAGGCCCTGAGGAAAGTTCATCTCAATTACCTAATCTCAGATCTGCTATTTCTACTACTGGCTTAATCCCTACTTTAACTGAGCCTTCCGCTAATGAACAATGGGATTAATCTCACAGAAATTAATCAAGGTACACGTAAATCATTCTGGTACGCAATACTTCCCCTATACCCTAAATCTTGAAACAACATTTGTTTCCTCCCTCTCTAACAAGTTCCTTTCTCTCTCTCTCTCTAACCTTGTCATGGTGCAAAAAAGGGAGAGAGAAAGTAGAATAAGAGAGGGAGTAATTAACATTAATTGCAGTCCGAATTCCAATGAAAAGAATTATTTGATCTGGTCGGTGCATTTAAATACATGGTTTTGTGTTTTTTTTTTTTCAATATTTATTTTTGTTCTTTTTCTAGTGGGTTCTTTATCAACTTCGAAGCTACTTTTCTCCCGATTTTCCGATTCTTGCCGGCCAATCTCTATCTAGGTGCATGGATGGGCAATTTTGTGTATTTTCGTGGTTATTTAATTTTTATTTGAGTTTCATTGGCTTCACAAATAAATATTCATGATCAAATTCAAAATTTGGAGAATGAAATATTTTGAATCCTAAGAAAAAATAAAACAAAACGAATGGAAATGCAGAATAAGGTGGACTTTGTGCAGAGTCGTGTAGGTTTTTTTTTTAAATTGTGTTACAATTTTCTTGGCTCTAACCTGACGCGTACATTTTTGCTGTGATCGTGTCGTGTCCTTTCACGTTTCTAATCGGTTTATTATGTTAAAAGTTTTTTTTCTTAAGTTTCATCAGACTATATCTCTACCACATGAAAATGGACATCAAAATATTTAATTTCAACTCAACCCCTTTCTTTGAATTCTCAAAATAAACGTTGTTTATGGAATTTTTTTTTTTTAGGAAAATTTTCGTAGTTGTCCCTTTAGTTTTATAGTTGTCTCAATTTCGTCCCTCTAGTTTTAATTGTGTCAATTTCGTCCATGTAATTTGTTTTACGTTCCAAATTGGTAAAATCATTAACACCGTTAATGAAACTAACCGAAAATTTTGATTAAAAATTTAAGTGCTCCAATTTTCAATCCGGTTGAACCGGTGCGAATATCTTATTATTTTGATCATTTTATTCTAGATGGTCGTAATGAATTTTTTGCTCTAAGGCCTTTCAACGAGCACCCGAAGACTCCTTATTTAATTTAAGGGCTCTCTTAGGGTGCACATTGAAAGGCCTTAAAGCCAAAAATTCATTATGACCATTTAAGATAAAATGATAATAAAAATAAGATATTTACACCGGTTTAAACAGATTAAAAATTGGAACATTTATTTTTTTACCCCATTTATATATTCAAAAATATAGTTAAAAAATTAAGTGTTCTAATTTTTAATATGTTTGAACCGGTGCGAAAATTTCATTACGACCATCTAGGATAGAATGATCAAAAAATAAGATTTTCGCACTGGTTCAACCGGACTGAAAATTTGAGCACTTAATTTTTTAATCATATTTTTTCGATACTTTCATTAGGAGTGTTAACGATTTTACCAATTTGGAACATAAAACAAACTACATGGACGCAATTGAGACAATTGAAACTAGAGGGACGAAATTGAGACAACCGTAAAACTAGAGGAATGACTACGAAAATTTGCCCTTTTTTTTTTCTTACTAGATTGACTCAAAAATATTGCACAATAGATCATGGTCTTAACTTCAATCGTGAGACAAAATCAAGATCGAATTAATACATTAACCCAAAAAGTCCATCTTGATGTGGGCACATATTACTTTATCTATGCTACAAAAATCCTTGGTGAAAATAACATAGCAATCTCTGTGTTAAATAGTTTTCTTTTTTTTGGTAGCCGATGTGTCCGGACCAGCTTACGCGCACCTCAACTAAATTCTCGAGGGAGACTAACACATTAACCCACCGCTATAACCCCTATTTAAATGCCATGTTGCGGGCACAAATTCGCCCTTACCACTGGGACAACTCACATGGGTGGGTCTGTGTAAAATAGGTTAGACATACCTAATTCTAGGTTTGGGTTTACATGGGTTTGACCTGGACATCATGACATCCTTTGAGAGAAATGTGTAATTTTGTATCAGGTCCAAAAAGTGGTTTCAACCTAGCTAGGTCATCATGTTCATGCCAATAATTCTCCATCCAATATGAGAAGCGACATCTCTCTGTCAATTTCAATTCCTCTACATAGACAGGCGTGCTACAAACACACATGCACAACTTAGAACAACAAATACATGCAACACGTGCATAGTACTCCCTCTGTCCCACAAAGAATGACAATTTTTGAAATCCGTATCATTTTTCATCGCTTATATCTTTCAATCTATAATGTTTTTCATGAGTTTGAAAATTTTGTATAATAGAATTAATCGAGAACTATCAAACAAGATCCATATTGCATATTTTTTGAGATCCGTATTAAAAGATATAAGGAGTTGAAATTGACAGGGATATCAAAAATTGACATTCATTTTGGAACGGAGGGAGTACAACTTAGCGGGTGTTTTCACTAACCAACAAGTTGTGGACCACAACCTAAGGAGTTGTCTTAGTTGGTTAAGGCTTGGGATTTGCTCCCCCAAGTCCCCGGTTCGAGACCCCTAAGGGCCACTCCATGGGCTCCCATAATTAAGAACGCCCCATAGGCTGGTGGGGGCCGTAGAGACTTAGTTTCGTAGTGCGCGTAAGCTGACCCGGGGATACTCTGCGTTATCAAAAAAAAAGTTGTGGACCACAACTGGTCCACAATTTTTTGGTTTTGTCCTTATTTAAATTTTTTTCGCGTTTGTTAATTTTTTGGCAAACTTTTATGTATTATTGATTCGTCTCGACGGAAGCAATTGAAAAAGTAAAAAAATTATGACTGTTACGCAGGTATCTTAATCCAAGAATGTGAGACCCCATATCCAACTAGGAAGTCCCACATCGGTGGGTTTACTATAGTTGAAATATTATATTAGTGATTCCCATCATGTACTGTATAACTTGAAGTTAATCTTTTAAGCTACGTGGTTGGACGAATGGTTAGTAGGTCAACTGGGACGGATCTTTACAAAGAACACAGTTTATTACATGCAAGCCAGCTGAAAGTTTATGGTTTTAATTAAGTGCAGAAGTTCTAACCTCATATTTTACCCAACCATTCCATATCCATCGAATATGGGACCTATACTATCTAAAATTCACCTCCAGAAGAAGAGGCTTTTGACCTAGTGGCATTAGGGAGCGAACCTCCTCTTCTGAGGTTTTAATCTAACTACTGTAACAATATTGACTTCACAAATGGAAAAAAATATTCACCTCACTTGCATCCGTTTCTGTGGTCTTGTCGCATAGTTTCTTTTTGGATTTATGATGTGACTTTTTTTGTCAAATCTGTCCTCGTGGAGCATGGTAATTTATTATTTTGCAAATGTGAGACGGAATTGAATAACCTCGCTCTAATTCCATGAAAAAATTTATATCCAACCAAAAAAGGTTTAAATTGGACAAATCCCCACATCATGTTAGATATTATTCAATCATGCATTACATATCCAATGTAGAGCTTATAATATACAACACAATCTTGATCATGAATTTTTTTATTTGATGTGATGAGCTTTTGCTTTTCTGTGATTGAAGCATTTAAATTCTATCAAAGCTATTTAATTATATATATGAGAAAACTACTATTTGAAGGGAATCACTGCAAACCATAAAGAAGAACCTAAGCCCCCTCTACATGCATTAATTTGGTTATTTTATAGTTAGGGCAAAAAATGATTCATTGGGTGGGCATCTTGTGATTTTGCAGTTGATAGCGACCCTAACCAGAAAAGTGAAACACAAAGCTTAAGTTTAATCTTTGATAATATTCTAAAGGAGAACACTCACATGCACTGCAAACAATGGAAAAGATTGATTGATACTTCTCTCTCTATTTATTGCAACCATGGAATATATGCATTGTACAATATTATACAAATATTTTTTTAGGTACCAAATCTTACTCTCTTTTTTTATAAACAATTTTTTTTATTTTATAAATATTTGAAAAAGATTACAAAGATTTAACGGATCACAGAAATACCGGAAACAAATCTTCATATAGCTGCGATAATTACTGCAGGAGCATTTGGTGAAATATATATGGATTAGACTATAGTTGAAAATTCTGCATTTTAGATTATAGATTATCGGGGCGGTTCCGGGGATACCTAAAAAAAATCTATTAAAAAATATATCATAGTTTCCGATCAAATTTTAATGATCCGAACGTGATTTTAAGGGTACCCGCGAGAAATCATCCAAAAAAAATGACCGGAAAGGGCTTGATTTGAGCAGTTTTATTGAATGGTTCAATTAAAAACTGCTTAAAACAAGCAGTTTCTGGTCATATTTTTTGCTAATTTTAAAGCAGGCACCCTTAAAATTACATTCTGCACACATTAAACGGTTCGAATCAAAAAAATTTGATCGAAAGCTATGAGATTGAGATTTGGAGTGTTTCTTATAGATGTCCCTGGAACCGTCCCGATAGACTAGACTATATGTTATATATTTAGTAGAAGCCTCTATATGGATTATGATTAAGTTGCAGTAAACGTTTTTTTTTTTTTTTGCCGTAAAAAATGAGAGTGCTTCAGAAACGACGTTAAAAGGACATCTCTCGGGTACTCAGACCCAATCAAATCCAATAAGGAAAAACACAACTAGGAATAACACCATAATAATAATGTAGGTTTTCGCCCCATGATACTTTGGTCGTTCACCAACGCATCCACACACTTGTTCGCTACCCCGTCAGACATGCCGAGTCGTGCATTGCTCAAAAGAGTTGATGAGGTACCTACAATCATCAATAATTGTGCTAAACGGGTGATTTGTAGTAAACTAGTTTTTCTCCTCATTTTGGTTTATATATAGTTTCGTATCTCCAAGTCATTATTCTTGATTGGTTACGCATACACGGGGTTCTGTTTGCAGATTATTTCGACAAAGTAAAAAGTTTTTTTTTTTTTTTTTAACAGAAAATTTATTAATATTTGAAAATAGATTACAAAGATTAAAAGGATCCAAAACACGAGGCATCAAATAGAGCAAAGAGAACTCTGACAATCATGTGCCATGCCGTAAGGAACCATAAGGGAAAATTAACCACCCATAGATGGCAAGAAGCCAACTCGGGCCAGAAACCCAAAGAAGAGACAAAACACACCCAAGACTCAACCACCTGCTCCTGAGATGGCTAAAGATCAATCATGAGTTTGCTTAAAACTTCCTCATCATCACCCAAATAATCTTCGGCCAAGATTTTGTTGATAGACCGAGCAATCTTTGCATCATCAAGGTGAAACCTGTTAATTAGTGTCTCCGAAAATGCGGATAAAGCCGCAACAGCAATCGCAGATCTAAATACAACGCATTTTTGCTTCTTTTTTAGGCATTGTGGCTTTTGTTCTTTAATTCAGTGTTACTGTTTATGAAAATGAAAAGGGGACCGGAGGATCAGAATTGAAGGTGTAGATGAAAATGGGGATGCAATTGTAAAAGAAAGCTAGCTATGATACACCAAGTTATAAATTTAATTATTTACTTGGTTACAGTCTTACAGAGAAGAATGAGGAGAAAATATTTATGCAATTGATCAAAATTAACTAAGAAGTAAAAAATCTTACTTTGATTTGGTTTTGTTGTTAGGTTGAACAAGAATCAATTAAGCGCTGTATTGATCGAGTCATAATTAATGAGTGAGAGCATAACAACAAGTAACGGGTTATATCACCTCAAGTTTGCATGTTCGACTTTCATCACCAGCAAAAAACTCTCGGAGTGCATGTAAACTTGACTTCAAGACTCTGGGTTTGAAGTGCACGTAAACTTGTTCAAATAAACAGCTGATTGTGAAAAACAAGAATCGACTAATGCAAAGAATCCTCACAGTGCTTTCTACCCCCACTCACTCTCCTACTAGCTAATTCTAGATGACTTCATGATTTAGCCATTTTTAAAACCTCCTTCTTAAGGAATGGGATAGTTTAACGGTTTTATCTCTCCAAGCTTGGATGTTCGACTTTCATAGTCAAAAAAAAAAAATCTCTCAAAACGACCGAAGATTTGTCCGGTCGTTAACTTCAAGACTCTGGATTTAGTTGAAGTTGAAGCAGGCACGTAAACTTGTTCAAATAGCTTGTGAAAAACAAAAAAACAAGAATCAACCAATGCAAGAATCCTCATAGTGCCCTCTACCCCACTCACTCTCCTAGCTAATATTCTAGATAATTTCCTCATTTAGCCATGGGATACTTTTTATGGAAGGGTTCCAATTAAGCACTTAATTAATTACCTAATTGATCTCACTTTGCAATACTAAATTCCTTCTTCAAAGCTTAATAAATGCATAGTGATGTTTGTTTATTATGTTAGAACGTGATTTAAGAACCTTAACACGTACGTAATGAGCTTTGGAGAAAATCCTCAGGGGGGGGGTGTTTGCATCAAGAGCTTTCTGGAAAGGAGATAATAAAATGATAAGGAGGGACTTTCCAACTTAAATAATGAAGGGGATATATATATTTGCATTAATTAAAGAGGTCCTTGGGGCCCTTTTTCTTTTTCTTTTTTTTGTCTTAATTCTTCTGGAAGCAAATAAAAAAAGAAACCTACCTACTAAATTTACTAATTAATGTTTGTGTTTCAGGTTAATTCATTGGTTCTCATGGCCCCTATAGTAATTTAGCTTTAAAATTGATAGCATATTTTGGATACTTTTGCACCTACATCCAATATTTCAGAGCTATATATATTAATTAAGTTGTGTACAGTTCTTTTTTAGAAAACTCAGGTGTCCAGCCAGCTTATGCGCACCTCGATTAATCATGAGGTTAGACTACACCATCCTTGTGGGGAGCCCAATTAAAGCCGAAGTAAAACTCGATCATGTATGTTTTGGGATTTTGGGTAATTTAGAGAGAGAGAGGAGAGTAATAATTGAGAGAAAATTTATTGGGGACTGTGCGCAGAGAGAGAATCCCAAATCCAAAATCTCAAAACGAACATGGTCAATAGAATTAAAGTTGATAGCACCTAAGAGATCTTTGAACTTGAAATATTAGGAGGGAGCAAACAGCCCCTGATCAAGTTTCAAGCCTTGTCCAGCAAACCAAAATATTTCCGAGCTATTATGTGTAGTCATCTGAATTTCTTGTACATATGGATTAGTCCTCCAGTTTAGAACTATCATTAATTCTGTCTCCAACTGATGGTTTTATGTGCCTAATGATGTTATAATCCTCAGCTTGAGATCCCCTCATTTCAAATCTCTAGATGGAGCATGTATATATATGGCCGTTGTTTAATATGAGAGAAGAGATATTTTACTGAATTCGATTATGAAACTGTACAATGAGACCTTTATTTATACAAGAGGAATGAGCCTAACTATGAAAGAGAATCATCTCAATTATAATGAAATCGTAATCAATTACAATAAAAAAAAAATCAACGCAATCATATAATATCGTAATCATATCAGCACATTATTATGCTATTATAAGATTACTATATTCTAACATCCCCCTCAAACTCAAATAGGTCTACCAACTTGAGTTTGAAAAAATCCAGAGAAATCAAGAACAACCAAGCTAAGAGAAGCTAAGAGAGAGAAAGAAACCAAGAACAGCCAAGCCAAGCCAAGATAAGCCAGGAGAGCCAAAAGGACAGCCATATATAAGTGAGAACCAGGAGCAGCCACGCCAAGTCAAGCCAAGCCAAACTCAAGTAGGTCTACCAACTTGAATTTGAAAGAAATTAAAAGAAATGAAGAATCCACGAATCAGAAAGCCACGAGTGTTGGTTGCGAAGAGGCGCGCTGGTGATGAAGAGACGTTCTGATGGGTGAAAGCAACTGGAAAGCGTGGAGGAGATTGACAAAGTAACTAAGTGCCCGACGGACGACAGCAAGGCTTAGGCCGGCCGCCAAGAGCGAATATCCATAGGGTCTAAATCTTATAGCTCTGATACCATGTTTAATATGATAGGAGAAATATTGAATTCGATTATTAAAATCATACAATGAGGTCTTTATTTATACAAGAGGAATGAGCCTAACTATGAAAGTGAATCATCCCAATTATAATGAAATCGTAATCAATTACAATCAAAATAAGCAATCATATAGCATCATAATCATATCAGCACATGATTATGATATTATATGATTACTTTATTCTAACATCTGCAATTGTACGATGGGATTAGTCCTTCAAAATTAGTCGAAGTGTACGTAAACTGGGCCAGACACCTGAGTTCGATCAGCATCTGTTTCTGTTGACGCATTATTAATTGTTCAAATCACTTGTTAAGTTTTGCTTGTAAATCCAGTTGCACGCAGTTGTCAATTAATGAAATCATCTTGAGGAACATTCTGAATTTACAATTAATTGAGACACAAAACTGTGTTTGGTTTTGGTTTATATATTCGTCTTCTTTTAAAGTTTTTGTGATATATATATATATCAATTACATGTCTGTCGTGAACAAGGCTACTTATCCAAAATTATGTTTCCATATCAGCTCAGTTAACTCGTGAAAGTATCACATTAACATCGTTGTTTTCATTGCAAATATAGACCAATTATTTTTTTGATCGTCAAAGATGTCCGGGCCAGATAATGAGCACCTCGATCGACTAATTTTCTCTCCAGTTCGATCGAAGGCAAACCATCTATGCCGGGACTAAGGGATTCGCAAGAAATTGCTTTCTTACGACTTGAACCCAAGAATCGAACTCAGTGAATTATGTGAGGAACAAACCCTTACCCACGAATCAATCGAGCTAACCCTTGGGGGTAATATAGACCAAATTCAGTCATAATAAACAACTAAACAAGCATTACATCCATATATAGCTAGGGAGCTCTATTTTTCAATCATGTTTTAGAGTGGTAGGGTGGTGATCAACCGGTTAAAACATACTAATTCAAGCACAGAGAGACAAATTTCATACTAGGGAGAAGAAGCCTTAATTTTGGAGAGGGGTTTCATACATCTACCAAACTCATTGTAGATGTTCTAACACACTTCTATGTTATCAACTAGCGTTCAACCCGTTCTATGCACGAGCAAAACTAACCCGTTCTAGCGTTGTGCCCGTTTGATGAACGGGACAATTAATAAAAGTAGGTTCAAACGGGCACAACGCTAGAACGGATTAGTTTTGCCCGTGCATAGAACGGGTTGAACGCTAGTTTATGAAAAAATATAATGGTAGCATGTGAATATTAAAGACAATTAATCATGCTGATTTCGTATGCTATGCTTGCTACAATCACATGGTCTTTTTTTCACATGATTTGTTTGGAAAGCAAGAAATAAGCTGATTTTTTAGGGGGTGAATACCAATTGGGAGGAGCTAGCTACTGCCATCAAACTAAAGTTAGATACCAATTGCAAGTCCATAATGAGAAATTCACTGACAATCAAATGGCAATAAACAAAAAAAAAAATGTACAACTCAAAGAAGGCAAACATGGTTTTGAATTTTTCCATCGCGTTTGTGCCCGTTCGATGCACGGACCACCGTTATGTGGTACCCCAAATTTATTTTCCACCACACATGTCATTCGGTGCATAAAATGAGACCAATGCTAGCTTTTATAGAACACAAAACCCGAAATCTTTTTTATTGTCTAGCGTTGTGCAACAAAAAAATAATTGTGCGGGCTCAACAGTTTATAGTGAGAACCACACAAACGTGATGAGATAAGTTGAGCCACCACATAAAAATGTCACTGGAGCATTGAATTATTTTTTCTCATTCTCCTAAAATCTCTCTCTCTTCCCACGTTCTCTCTCTCCAGCTTCCCCTCCCACGTCCCCCCTCTCTCTCTCCCTCTCCCTCTCTTTCTCCCTCCCAATTTAAACAAATTAAAAAAAATCAAAATTCTAGAAAATTAGGGATAGAAGTTTAGAGGATTAATAGGCCTAAACACATTCCTATAGGATATTGATAGATAGATAGATGTCTAACACACATTTGCGGGACTCATTTTTATCCTCGTACACATTTTAACACACAAATATATCAAATTCCATTGCGGATGCTCTTAATATGGTCCTATTGAATGTTGACATATATGACAATCAAAAAGGGTGAGAGGGGACGACCAGCGTAGCAACTCCTCCCTCGGCGTCCATAGGGGCTCCCGACCCACCATGGAATGTCCGGTTCGAGCCATAGCTACCATCTGGAGTGACGGGGCCGTCACCACGACACCACCTGATGCACAGCCGCGAGAAATCCCCCCTCTTCGGTCCAACTACGGGTTCGAATCAAAGCCTATTAATAACACCACCGGGTACATGCACACATGTGCCTCCCGGGACTCGAACCTACGTAGTTGTTAAAGAGATGTGGCGACTCCCACCAACTGGGCTACCACCACGGTGGTTCGACATGCTATTGTTTGGTAAAGGGAAAAGAACACTTCATAGTTTAAAAGCAAATATATGAGAGCATGATTGAGTTGAAAGAAACACAGAAAAGTAACTTTGATCAATTTCAAAGCAACTAGCAGGAGATAATTGCAAAAATTTTACTATTTGAGTTTCTGGTCCTCAAAACAAAGGGAATATATAGTGCCCAAAAATAACTGTTAAAGCCATATGCATTTGGCTTTTCTTTCAAAAATTCAACTCGTGCATGTGTTAATAGTGAACTTTCGTGCGAAGGAGGGGCGAAGGAAGGTACAAAAGGGGCTCAAATGTCGCTTTTCATTTTCTTATGGCCGTTGGGTGCAAGATTAGTGGGTCCCATTCCAGTAAAAAAATACTACTACTATCTCATCTCTCTTCAAATTAACCAGCATAGATATAGCCCATTAAAAATATGCTCCTCTTTGCTAGCTAAATAGGGTTTTTAACGCATAAAATAAGGTCTCACACGTGCTTAGGTGTACATTTTAACAAACAAATTTTTAACTCTCCCGCTAGAGAAGCTCTTATAGATAATCGACATGTATGGGCCACTGCCATCCGGGCAGCTTAAATGGCAGCATGTGATTGTTGGAGAGCACCACGTGGGAGCGCTGAACGGGTAGTCCGGGACTTGTGAATAATATTTCCAGCCCAGTAAAATAGCACAGTTTTGGGCCCAAAACTCCACTTCCAGATCAAAGATATTCTCTCAAGTTCAGCCCACTTTCTTCCAGCCCAATAAAAGCCCATCCACTAGACTCTCCCCAACCAATTCTGGCGGGAAGGCCCAATCTTTTCCCGCCAAATTCACATCACGTTCACCCCCGAAACCCTTCAACAACCGCTTCGCGTTCCCGCCAAATCCCCCCCCCCCCCCTCTCTCTCTCTCTCTCTCTCTCTCTCTCCTCCAGCCATGGCGTCCGACTCTCCTCCGGCCAATATTCATGACCGTAAGTATCTCTCTTTCTGCGCTTCCATTCGCCTATTTACATACTGCCATGTTCCAATGTCAAGTTGTTGCAATTAAAAAGCTCATAGTTGGATTTTGGGTTCAGTGGATCGGCTCACTAAACATTTTTTGTGTATCGGATTTACAGGGCCTTCCTCTCCGGACGACTCGATCTCGAGTCCGATCGGCAACACGTTCTCCTCTCCCGGCGGCGCCGCCACCCGCCGGGGTCGACGAGGCCGATCCTCCGCCACCCCGCCGCAAAACTCCCGATTCGCCGCGGATGCCGCCGCAACCCCTACGCCCCCCACCTCCCGACGGCCGCGCGGCGGCGGCGGAAGAAGAAATACGCCCTCCACCCCGGCCGCCGCCGCCACCCCTTCTTCCGCCGACGAGGCCCCGCAGTCTTCTGAGGGCGGGGAAGGCGACGACGCCGACGAGGCTACTCCGATGTTTGTTTGGGGCACCAACATAAGTGTTCAGGACGTGAACGCTTCGATTCTGAGGTTTTTGAGGCATTACAGGGAGAATCCGGCGGAGACTGAGGGGAAGTACATGAGGGCCATTCACTATGTGATTGAAGTTGAAGGAGAGAGTCTTGAAGTTGATGCACACAATGTGTTTGATTATGATACTGACCTGTATACCAAGATGGTTAGGTATGTAAGAATTTACCTCCAATTTTGCTGCCTTTGATTGTACCTTTTAAGCGAGGTAGGGGTCCCTGTGGTGCATCACTATGGGAATGTAGGTTGCCCCGGTGTGCTAAAGTACGCTGAGTATATCATTCAGGAAGAAAATTAAATTGATAGCATTTCATTAGTCCTTTGGTCAACAACATTAGTTATACGAAAATGATGGTCAGTATAATTTTTAAGAATGTACTATGAGACAAATCTACAGTATCTTTTATCATGTAGATATCAAAGTCTCGTTAACTTGATTTTTGCTAAACTAGTGTTCAACAACCCCTACAAACTGAATGGATTTAATGATAAAGTTTTGATTGACCAAACCGAGGTGCCCAAAATCCCATATTGCATTTGCACACTATGCGGACCTAGATGTGGATTTCAAGTGAAGAGATTTGTCATTCGAAATAGCTCAAATTTAGGTTAAATAGTGTATTGTGAATTTCATTGTTGAGTTGTGGAGCTTTATCTGATGGATTTGAAAATGCTATTTGATTGCAGTTATTGGAAATAGTTTATGTGGTGTTTATATGTGCGAATGTGGTCTGAAAATGTAGGTACCCACTTGAAGTCCTTGCAATTTTTGATATTGTGCTGATGGACATGGTTAGTCGGATCAACCCGTTGTTTGAAAAGCACATTCAAGCTCGGATTTTCAATCTCAAGGCCTCAACATGCATGAGAAATCTCAACCCATCTGGTTGGTTCTGTTTGATTATATATGCCATTTTTTTTCTTCTTCCACTTAGGCTGTGTCTGGTTTGCTGGAGCGAAGCTCGAATGGAATGGTCAAATGCTAGTTCAGATGCTTGGTTTACTATAAATTGCAGGAATGTACAGAATAAATGAAATAATTATTAATCAATTTTGGTGAATGACCATTTCATTGGGAGCCCATTCCAACGAATTGAACAATATCTTGGAGTTATCAGAAACGATTCAATTTGATCTTTTGGACTTCTTTGATAGATATTGAGAAGATGGTATCGCTGAAAGGAATGATTATCCGGTCTAGTTCAATTATACCTGAAATCAGGGAAGCAATGTTTAGATGCCTTGTTTGTGGATACTACTCTGATCCCATTGTTGTAGATCGAGGTAATTCCCTTTGACATTTTGAGTATGTGTTGATGTGTTCATGGGATGCAGTAGGTTAACCAATTGAGTCTTTCCAGGGCGAATTAGTGAGCCCACTGTGTGTGGAAAGCAAGAATGTCTTGCCAAGAACTCAATGACACTCGTTCACAACCGGTGCAGGTAATACACTCAATCACAACTGATGGGTTGTTAAGGAGATTGCAATATTGTGACTACAAAATGTGAACTTTTTTATGATTATTTTTTTTTTATCCAAAGATTCCCATTAGTCATCAAAATTTGGGAGTACAATGATTCAAAATTGGAAACAACAGAAATCAATATAAGATTATTCAAATCAAGGACAGTTAACACAGATTGCATCCATATGCTTGGAAGTGAGACTATTTAAGCTAATTCAACTCCTCAAGTCAATTCATTTATTTTTTTGCAATTATAGTTTAGGTCAACAACTGGGTTAAGAACTAGCTTGGGAGGATTGTGAATTGTTAGTAATTGTTCATACACCAAAATGCAGGTTTGCTGATAAACAGATTGTGAGACTACAAGAGACACCGGATGAGATCCCTGACGGAGGTACACCCCACACAGTAAGCTTGTTGATGCATGACAAGCTGGTTGATGCTGGGAAGCCAGGTGATAGAGTTGAGGTGAGTTCATACATGCCATTAATGTGTCCAGTGCAAGAAATGTAACTTATTTTTCATCTGATGTTTTCTTGTCCCTGTAATCTGATGGAATGATGTGTTCCCTTTTCCATTAGGTCACTGGGATTTACAGGGCCATGAGCGTCAGAGTCGGGCCAATGCATAGAACAGTCAAATCTCTATTCAAGGCATGTGTTTTCTTCCTCTCTCTTTGCAGTTTTGCAACGATTTTACAGTCTACGGATAATCAATTTTTCTTCTGATTGCAGACTTACATAGACTGTCTTCATATTAGAAAGACTGACAAGTCAAGAATGCAAGCAGCAGATCTCATGGATACTGAAAATGGCTCAAGTAGAAACGAAGAAGACAACCCTGCTGACCACGAGGATAAGGTTCTTTGATTCTGTTTCTCTGGAAATACTATTCGCTTGCATTTTTTACTTCATTCGCTTATTCTTCTTGATGGAATTGCAGGTGGAGAAACTGAGAGAGCTATCGAAGCATCCTGATATATATGAGAAATTAACTAGGTCTTTGGCTCCAAACATATGGGAGCTCGAGGATGTAAAGAAAGGCCTTCTATGCCAGGTAATCTAATTGTCTGATTTTGAATAGGGCTGCTACTTGATGCTATTAACCCGGATAATATTGCTTAACTAAAGTACAAATCAGTGAGATTCTTCTTCTAATTAGAACCAGTAATCCTTAAGCTACGCTTGAGTTGGCCGAAATTTCCTTATCTCTCTAGGTTTCTAATGTTATTCTAAATGGGACCACATAGAGCTACTCCATTGCATTTCCATAGCCATATGTCAGCATAAAGCTCCAATTTTCCTTCTCCAATGGCGAGCTAAATCGTGTCTTGTAGTTTTACTTTTAGCTAAACCTTGTGCCAGACATCCAGAAAGATATAGGAATAGGTAAATTTAGCCAGCATTGTTCATAGCCATTTGAGAGCCTGTTTTTTAGGTTCATCTCATAATTTATTTATCCATTTTTGTGCTGATGTCCAATATAAGTGGCTTCTTTGTAGCTTTTTGGTGGGAACGCACTTACCTTGGCATCTGGTGCTAGCTTCCGTGGTGACATCAACATTCTTCTTGTTGGTGATCCTGGAACCAGTAAATCTCAGCTGCTCACATACATACACAAGCTATCACCTCGTGGCATTTACACCAGTGGAAGAGGAAGCTCTGCTGTTGGATTGACTGCTTATGTTGCTAAAGATCCCGAGACTGGGGAGACCGTATGATACAATTGCTGCGTGGTCTTTTTGTTGTCATTGGAAATATGAGAAACTTAATCTGTATTTGTGGAATGTTTTCTAGGTTTTGGAGAGTGGAGCACTGGTTCTGAGTGACAAAGGCATCTGCTGTATTGACGAATTTGACAAGATGTCTGACAGCGCAAGGAGCATGTTACATGAGGTCAGTTGTTTTTCTTTATTTTTCCCCCCCAAAATTCTCATGTTGTTGGATTTCAAAATGGAATACTAGTTGAGAGAGGCATTAAATAGCATAGATCATTCCAACGTTTGCCTACAAGGTGTAACATTGCACTGGACTGCATTTTACACTAAATTTCTGCCTTTAGTTAGCAATTTGTTTCAGCCGCTAAATTGCTAGTCTAACGGTAATAAGTTTTTCAGGTGATGGAGCAACAAACAGTTTCAATAGCAAAAGCAGGGATAATTGCTTCACTTAATGCCAGAACATCAGTGCTGGCTTGTGCGAATCCCAGTGGTTCACGATACAATCCCAGATTGTCAGTGATTGACAATATACACCTTCCTCCTACCTTGTTGTCCAGGTATAACGATACTATTCTTAATACTATGTACTGAGACTATATAGCATGATTAAACCTTGCAAGATGTAGGATGTTGGAAGAGAACTATTAGTTATGCAAAGAAATAAATGGAAGTTTTCAGTGTATTGCTTTAGACAACCAAATGCTATTTCGAAGGGATCAAACCTTCAAGAGTCCAGCCTAAAGGAACTTCCTCAGGTGCTGAACAGGATTAAATGGACAAATAATTGTCTTATATAACACAAAGCAGAACCTTTAGTCACACCATAATTTTTTATCATTGCCAACAGTAGCCTCTTCACTATTTTTTTCATCATCAAGACGCTATAATGCTAGAAACCAATAGGTGAAGCCCACTGTTAGATTGGGTGAATCATATCAAAATCAAACTGATACTGCTCTCCGGCTAATTATCACTTTTCCAGGTTTGATTTGATCTACTTAATTCTTGACAAGGCTGATGAGCAGACAGACAGGCGCCTTGCGAGGCATATTGTTGCTTTGCACTTTGAGAATCCTGAGGTCTCAACAATTTTTTCAATTCCTATCCCTAAAGATCTAAATCTATGATCTTCCTTTTTGAACCCTGAATTTTTTTCCATTTTTATGCTTGCAGAGTTCACAGGAGGATGTCTTAGATCTTCAGACATTAACTGAATATGTGAGCTATGCTAGAAATCATATACATCCACAGTTATCTGATGAAGCTGCAGAAGAGTTGACCCGAGGTTATGTGGAGATGAGAAGAAGAGGAAATTTCCCTGGCAGTAGCAAAAAGGTATCATGATCCCTGTGTGATTTATTTACCATCAAATATCCATGTTTAGACAAAACTCTGGTTGGTTTCCAGATTTTCTCCACTGCATCCCGCCAATGTTTTGCATTACAAACTGCTGTTATATCCATAGCAAGTCTATCTGTTTACCTTTTATGTGATCACTTATGGTATCCATGTTAGTTTTATTGCATTACCCTTGTCTTTATTTTGGGTGAGTTGAGTATTGCTATCTGTGCCATTACACTTGTCTTGACCTTTTCATTATTTTATGTTTTCTTATTTACCTGATTTGTATCAACAGGTGATAACGGCAACCCCTAGGCAAATTGAGAGTCTGATACGACTCAGTGAAGCCCTGGCTAGGATTCGCTTCTCAGAATTGGTAGGTGAAAGCTGCTTGGTGTGGAAATATCGAATGGTTTATCATGAGTGCACTTATATTTTTTTAATTGTATTTGCAGGTGGAGAAGAGAGATGTTATGGAGGCTTTTCGTCTTTTGGAAGTTGCATTGCAACAGTCTGCAACAGATCACTCCACTGGTAATGCTCAGCTGCTTCATTCGTGTCTTCTTCACATGTTCTTTCCAACTATATGCTGTTTGCTTGAGTAGGATCCTTATATGAAGGTTTTCTTTACTAGGAACCATTGATATGGATCTCATTACAACTGGGGTCTCCGCAAGTGAAAGGATGAGAAGAGAAAATATGTTATCAGCAACTCGCAATGTAGTTATGGAGAAGTTGCAGATTGGAGGACCTTCTTCTCGATTGTTGGAGGTGCATTAAGTTCAACGCTAGTGGTTTGAACAATTCCATTCATTTTAGTGTAAATCATTACCTAAAACCTTGCTTCCTCTGGCATTATGCTGCAGTTATTGGATGAGTTGAAGAAACAAAGTTCAGGTGCTGAAATCCACCTTAATGACGTAAGTATTTGCCTCCTCTCTCCTATGTTATGGTATGGTGATACGTCCTGGATACTTATTTGTGTTGAGTACTTGAATGTTGTTGTGTAATATGCTATAAGGTATTGAGAAATGCACTTGAAATCAAGTAGAATTGGAAACATAGATAATCTTCATGTCCCATCTGTGTCGAAGGTTAGAAATTTTTGTAACAAGTATGAGCTTCTTTCTCCATGTATGATATATCGATCCAAGTGTCTAAAGTGAATATGTGCGAAGCGCATATGCTACACCCTTCCCTAATCGCTGGGTATCACTCAGGGTTATGCGACACAGATACTTACATTCATATAGAATAGTCCACATGACATCGCCTAGCCCCTCTCTCTCTCTCTCTCTCTCTCTCTCTCTCTCTCTCTCTCTCTCGTGTGAGTGCGGGTTTTGTTTGTGTACTCATGGGTTCAGCTTGAATGTTTTTTTCAGCTACGAAATTCACTCCATACCCTTGCAAGCGAGGGATTTGTTTCTTTCCACGGCGACACTGTGAAAAGAATATGATGCAGACGACAGCAGATGATCAGAGCGGCGGCAGCCTCAGTCAAGCGACTTTGTCGCAAAAGTTGCGTGCTTATGCTAAGCCTGCTACGGCCAGGAACTTATTTTCTTATGCAGAATGAGAAGGAAGGAGCATTTGGTGCCTAAAGAAAAATGTTATCAGGCCTCAGAATTAGATTCAAGCTTGTAAATGCCTATGTGATGCGGTTTGTTGAGCTGTTGATTGTAGTTACTTTACTTCTTGTTCCTTAATGATTGAGAAGATATTACATCTCTCCATCCCCTATGATCAGTTATTAGCCTGCTATGTGGATTAAGAGATTTTCTCATATTTTGAGTTGTATGGATTATTGGTTTGCGAAGAGATTTATGCCCAAAAACAGTAAAGGAAACAATTTTGGGACCTAAACGTTTTTATCTATAATGGCGCCATAATTGGCAAATATGTATATATTTTTTGAATGGGTAAAAACGCAACTTATATTTATAAAATTAGATACAAATGCCTGGTCCATAGGCTAAAAAATAATAGTAGATACAACAAAGCACCCAAAAGGTCTGAACCAAAGGAGAACAAAATAGATCGAAGTCGCAAAAAAATAATGCAATAATTGGCAATTTATTTGAAGTTATTGAGATATTTGTAAAGCTTTTCGGTATGCCTCAGTGATAAATTTTATACAAATTTGGATGTCCGATTATGGGTGTGTTAAATCAATTTTGTGAACAAGTGCAAACTTCACAAGGGATAAACAAAAGATCTGGAGTTTAGAGGTGGAGAAACCCATCTAACTCAATTGATATAGAAATTGTATTATAAAAAATCTTCCTAGTGGTTAATGTTTTTTTATAACTTAAGCGTCGGGGCAAACTTGCGTTCACTTCAATTAATTCTGGCCATCAAATAACTCAACCATGTTATCCCTGTCACAATGTGGCTTTTCTATTGGGTGGTCCTACCAATCAATAGGTGGTAGCATTGTCATATGCAAAACTTACTTACATTGTGATAATATCTGAGGTGTTTGAATTAACTAAACATCAATCGGTAGTTCGCCTTTAGAGATTCGAACACATTACCTCTCATAGGCTTTTTGTCCGAGGCTGTAAAACTAAAATAAACACGTATTGTTTGCTAGTGTAGTTGGTTGTCTCATTTTTTCCCTCCGTGAAGGCCTGTGTTTGAGCTCCATAAAAGGTGAGTTTTGAGGGCCAGGACTATGAATAGCTTTTGGATCCTCCTAACTCTAACATCCCGCTAATGTATATAATATTGGAAAAAAAAAACTTATTCTTAGAATTGAGATTAATAAAATCAATTCAGAATTTGGATAAGCTTGCTACATAAACTATATAACATTCCTTGTAGGAATATTATTTTGTAATCTTTTGCCCCGTGCGAGGGCGTGGGGAGAAAGAGGAAAACAATGTGCGGCCGGAGTAGAAAGAAGGTGAATATAGGGGGGCAAATCTGTAAGAACTAAAAAGAGCCAGTGCAAAACAAACAAATTTGGGGGGGGTAAAAACGCAAGAATCTTACCTCAATAGGAGTACATGATTAACGAGGTTGGTGTACAAGATGTGGCGGTAATCCGATTTTTTGTTCCAGACAGCAATCGAAGAGAGAGAGAGAGAGAGAGAGAGAGAGAGAGGATAATTGTCGGAGGGTGACGACGAACGAATGATGGCGGAACGCGGTGGTGGCAGAGGAGGAGGTTGTTGCCCGCCTATGGATCTGCTGCGGTCGGAGCCGATGCACCTCGTCCAAGTCATCATCCCCATCGAGTCCGCCCACCAGACCGTCGCTTACCTTGGCGACCTCGGCCTCATCCAATTCAAAGACGTCCGTCCTCTCCCCCTCACCTCTCTCTCTCTCTCAATGTATATTTTGTTTTATGTATATCCATCTGTGCATTCATCAATTCTACGGGATTCTATGGGAATTAGCCGAGGTGCACGTAAGCGGGCCGGGACACCTGAGTTATCGTCAAAAGAATGAGTTTTTGGTAGTGTTTTCGAACTAGGCATTCCTAGGTTTGATATACCGAACCCCTGTAAGTTAGGAGTTGGTCGGCAGAGATTGCAATTTCAGGTTGTGTGTTGCAGTTAGGGTTTTTCTTTTCCTGTTTTCTGTGGATTGTTAGTTTGTGCGATCAATGCTCGATCGATCATCCGGCGAGGTTTAGGTGGGGAACAGTGGGAAAAGCTAATTTTGGTTCGTTGGCGTTTTCATTTGAAGGAGCTGGACTTGAAATTAACACAATGTTCTTATAATCGCTAGACACTAGGCTGAAAAGGGACACCGACTAGTTGGCTGCCTAGCTCCTAGGCGGGGACTAGGCACCGTCTAGTTGGTTGCCTAATCTAGGCTTTCGACCACCTAGGCGGGGACTAGGCACTGACTAGTCGGCTGCCTAATCTAGGCCTTGGACCGCCTAGGCGGCAGACTTTTAGAATACTGATTTAGCATATTACTCCTCATCCTGTATATAGAGGTATAGTTGGTTTTTTGTAGCATCTATCTGTGCATACATCAATTCGGAGTTTCTGATAGTGCTTTCAAACTAGGATCTAGGTTTGATTTATGGAAACTGTAACTTACGAATTGATCGGCAGAGATCGCAATTTCAGGTTGTATGTTGCAATTTTTTTGTGTGTTTGAATTGTATTTTGTGGTGGATGCTCGATTGATCAGCTAGCGAGGCACATTTTGGGAGACGGAAGCGAACCTTAAAGTCAGGGCCCTTTACATAATTTGATGAACAAAAAAAATGACGGTAAATAGTAAACAAGATCAAAATAATAGTTAAGTAAATAGATCTCCTAAGGTAGTGACTGTTACAAAAACTTAAATTATCACTCTTCTTGCATTTTTAGCTGCAAAAGTAATTATTACAGACGCTGCTTTTGATAGAATTAGTCGTGACGTACTGTAACTTAGTCCTGTTTTTGTTTGGTTGTGAATTGTAGTTTGTGTGACTGATGCTCAATTGGTAAGCTAGCAAGGTTTAGGTCTTGAACAGTAGTAAAAGCTAATTTGGATTCATTCACATTGATTGTTTTCTAAGAGCTTGACTTGAATTTAGCATATTACAAATAGTTTTAACATTGAGGCATTGTTGTTAAGTTATATTGTGTTTTTGAAGGTGGAATATGTCATTGCAAAACACTGGTAATTAAGTTATATTGTTTGCGAAATGGTGATCCTACTTGTCAAAAACTGAGTAATAGTAATTGTTTCTGGCACAATGCTCCTGTAAAGTCTCTCTGTTTTCCAGAGTCCGGTAATGGTCGATTGTAAATTTAAACTCTATTCATTGCAACTGATGGAAATAAGGTGGGCATACGTTGGCAGTTGATTGCATAGCAAGTTAATGCATGCAAGATAATGCCATTGTAGAAGATTCCCCTAACACGACAACCAGGAAGAAAGGAAGCCGGTGAACGGAGGAGGAGAGAAGGAAGCAGCTGTTACCCTTGTGTAGAGACTGTGCATGTTCTTATATTTTATGCTTATGTATGTGTGTGTGTGTTTCCAACATTATTTCTTTAACTCTCAACTGATGGTCTTCTTGTTATGTTTATGCTTCTTATTTCAGCTGAATGCGGATAAGAGTCCATTCCAGCGAACATATGCCACTCAGGTGCATTTTATTTCTCCTTTTGAACTAGAAACCCCAGATTTTGTACAAGCATTGTGTATTTCTCTTTAGGTACAGCATTGTGGATTTGTATCTAGGTACTTTTGTTGCCGGTGTATAAAATCAGGTATCTGATTTCACACCTGAATAACAACGGGTTGCCTATGGTGTATCATTAACTTTTGTGAAATTTTGTGTGTACACTTGAAAACCCCAGTACCGTGTGCTGAGCCTTACTTTCAGGAAGGATAATCTAAAAGATAATAGTTGACGAAATCCTTTTGCACTAAAAGATAACAGGAGGGTGAAGTTAACAGTTTCATCAGGGAAGCTGTGACTGAGTATATATCAGCTATTTCATTCCTTGGTCTTCTCTCGAGAGATGCCATTGGGATTTCTGTTGGACGATTTTGACTTTTGAATCAATTAAAGCTTAAGTTTCATTCTGAATTCTTGTTCTTAACATGCATTGATGATTGGTAATCTTGTAACGTAGCCATATTTTTCCAAGTGATTGTTTAATGCTGCTGGTTTCATTTGCCTTTCATTTTCGGTAAAAAAAATTCCGAAGTTATACTTCTCCTTAAATGTTGGTACTCTTTGTTAGTTGCATCTATTGTTTATTTCTCCTACTTTATTGGCGGCATTATGTGGACGATATTGTTGTTAGATCATCATTGTCCGAAAGTGTGCATATCAACCTCTCCAACACAGTCCCTCATGTGCCACCTTGTCTTGCAAGTAGAGGTTTGAACGAGAGATGGAATACAACTGTGAACAAAAGAAAACAGAAAGACTTGAATGCAATACCTCTCCCCACTAGAGCTATGATGTCCTGTTAGAGCACCACCATTCTTATCTACATCATCAGTATGTGATGGTGGTAGTTTAGTTCAATTTTGCTGATGAACTGTGAACAGATTTGGACTACAAAGTATTTGTTGCCTTGATATGCTAAGTAATCATATTTGAAATTCATAATCAACGGGTGTTCGTCTGCTGATATGACTTTATTATCTTTTTAAAGATAAAAAGATGTGCAGAGATGGCACGGAAATTGCGATTTTTCAGGGAACAGATGTCTAAGGCTGGTTTGTTACCTTCAGCCAAATCTTTGTCGCTAGCTGATATTGATATGGATGACTTGGAGGTAAATGCAAATGTTTAGTACTGCTATTGTTTTATTTGTTGGCTTATTGTATTAACCATCTTAGTTGTGCATACTAGGTAAAACTTGGAGAGCTCGAAGCTGAGCTGATTGAGTTAAATGGAAATGGAGAAAAGTTGCAGCGTACCTACAATGAACTTGTAGAATATAAGCTTGTTCTAGAGAAGGTTTGTCTTCTTTTGATACTGTAGCTTATAGGTGATTAGAGCAGCGCCATGATAACACGTTGAGTATAAGCATATAAAGTATATCCTATGATATTAGTTTAGCATATTATGTTTTTTATTTCTTTCCTACTGATGAATGATGAGTTGAAAATTATTTATTCCTTGGTAGATTACAAGAGAGATGAACAAAAAGTATTAGAATCCACAACAACAATGGTAGATGGTTATGACAAGTTGCTTGGTTAGTTATTCTAGTCACAAAACTTAAGCACCAAAGATTGACAAGGAAAACTTCAGCACTAAAACCAAGCACTACTTTGTTTGGTACCATCGTGTGTTTTCCTGATTGTTGCCATGTATGACATTATGCTTAGTAGAGTTAATCAGGTCTTATTTGCTTTCTACTTTAATAATAAGATAATGGGGTCAAAGAACCAAGCGTGTCCCACGAGATGTGTTGAAGGATTTTAGCTTGTATATTGATCTAGGCGTTGTGCTAGTTTTGATTACTTATTTTATAATGGTCAATCGTTAAATACAATTGAGCAAAGGGTACAGATTTTGTGCATGTTTATAATTATGTATGATCTCGACGTGGGATGTTCTTCCTACTGTTCTGCTCTTGGCCAAGCTGTAATGTGTAACTCTTTCCAATAATATCAAATCTATTGTTTCCTTCAGGCTGGTGAGTTTTTCCACTCAGCACTAAGCACTGCTCAGCAGATAGAATTTCGATCACAGCAGACTGGTGAAGAGTCTTTAGACACTCCTTTGCTAATGGAGCAAGTAAAAAACTTGACTTGATGTTCTATGGTATATAATTGAAATTTCTTTGGTTTCCTTTTTGAAAGTATGTTCATGATGGATTTGGTATAGGAAATGACAACAGATTCATCCAAGCAAGTTAAGTTGGGGTTTCTCACTGGACTTGTTCCTAGGGGTAAATCCATGGCTTTTGAACGGATTATATTTCGTGCAACAAGGGGTAATGTGTTCCTGAAGCAAGCTGTACTTGAGGACCCTGTCATCGATCCTGTGTCAGGAGAGAAGGTTAGCACTAATATTTTGTAGTTTTTAACAATTAATTCTGGAGAACATTAGGGGCTTCTTGTGCATTGGTGTTTTCATTTAACATGAGGATTTGGTGGTGAAATGTGCATGAATTTCCTTATCTTGTGTCATATTTTTAGTTTATGTAGTTTATTATCTTGTATCTGGCTTCATCTTTGACGCTTTGTTTTGCAAGTATTGAAGAGACTCGTAAATAACGTCTCAATAGTGGATTATCTTGACAGAATATACTTAGTGTCACTTTTGAGTTTGTTGCGAATTGAGTTTTTTTACCATATGATATGAATTGGTGATGCAGTTTCCTTTTTCAGTTGGTAAATCTTCCTCTTCATACAAGTCCAATTTGGTTTTATGATTGAACTTTGAGTTCTTTGTGTGAGCATATTCTTGTTTATAGCCAATAGGTAACTGTATATTTGCGCGATGGATTTTCTCGGATTAAGTCATTAACTCATTGAGCCAGCTGCCAGCTTCTGTCAGCCTATGGTCATTCAAACGGGGAGTTCAAGGCCTTAGTAATAAGCCGTGGTACTCCATGGTGTGGGCCCACCGCATATGCCTGAAGATTAATTCAGGCACCACAGATGGTTTAAAATATGTATCAAAAGAAGACGCTTCACAAATTAATGTGTATGTTGGGGTTGTGAGTGCCTTTATCTATATCTTTGGGGGCAAAAACTAAGAAAGACGCTTCACAAATCATCCAACAACCGATTGTCTCTCTATACTTTCTAGCAAATTTGGACTGCCCTATTGCTTGAGAGTCAGTTTCTTTGATAAGCAAGGTGATCCTTACTACAGCTTTGTTTTTTTTTAATTTTTTATAGGCATCTTTGACTTCTCCCCCATAATGGTGTAAATTACCCTCATGCTTAGCTTTATTATTCCTGATTTGTTATGACATATGCGAGTATTTGTATCTATCAATCCATAGTCAAATATGTTGTGTGTGTTTGTGTTTCTGTTAGTGGTGCTACAGGTCTGATCTCTAGTTGTGCAGGTTGAGAAAAATGTATTTCTGGTATTCTACTCTGGTGAGAAAGCGAAGAACAAAATTATTAAAATATGTGAAGCCTTTGGTGCAAATCGTTACCCTTTGCCAGAGGACCTGGGCAAACAAGTCCTGATGGTCACTGAGGTATGCATTGTGTTTTCTTTTGATTGTTTGTTGTCACCACCTCATCGCTCTCACTATCTTGTAGTTTCTTGTTTTTGAAGGTCTTGATCAGTGCTGTTCTATCTTATTCTTTTTGCCATCTATATTAAAAGTTAGAACTACTCCCTCTGTCCCCATTTGTTGGTCCCTTTTGGGGATTCCAACTTAATAAGGGGACATAATCATTGCATTTCCTATCACTTTATTTTCCGATTTTACCTTCCAATCATTACCTTTTCTTACTTTGTTAGTACTACCCACTTAAAAAAGGAAGGGTAAAAGAGGAAATTCTTTGGATGGTGCGCATTTAATTTTGAAGTGAGACAATCTTTTTGGGGCAGCAAAAAGTGCTAAATGGGACCAAGTGACCAACAAATGGAGACGGAAGGAGTATTTGTTTGATGTCTGTCTGGCCATGTGCATATATGAAAATGGTTTTGCTCTTTCTGTTATACATTGTTAGCTAGTTTTGTTCTGTAAGGTGCATTTGAATTTTAAAAGATGATATTGATAACTCTTCCCCACTAAGATTTGGATAATGTACATTGGTTTCTTCATGCTCAAAGTATTTCATTTCCTTGACTCCCTTGGCAATTTCTTGATCCTTTTTTGTCGTTGACACTCTTTATGCATTGGTATTTCAGCTTTTGGAGATAGTGGTGTCACCCTCGTACATGGGTTGAAAACCACATTTTGTTTCCGATTCGTTGAATCTGACAACTAGCTTCAATTGACTTTCAGGTCTCAGGAAGACTCTCAGAACTGAAGGCTACAATAGACGCTGGCGCACAGCTTCGCCGCAATTTGTTACAAACACTTGCTGAACAATATGAACAGTGGAATCTTTTGGTGTGTTTCCTTTTTTACTTCTCCTAATGTAGTTTCATTTGCGAGACGATTTAATTTAGAAAATAGCCTTTAAGTGCTTGTATGTGATGCTTGTTCATAAAATTTTGTCCAGTGCCGCATTGTTATTTGCTATGTAAAAAAATCTACTGTTCAGCCACTAAATTATCTATTTGGTTCTCATGAAAGGTGATGAGGGAAAAATCCATTTACCACACTCTAAATATGCTAAGTATTGATGTGACGAAGAAGTGTCTCGTGGCAGAAGGATGGAGTCCTGTTTTTGCAACAAAGCAGGTGCCTTTAATTGCGCGCTGATTTAGGGTTCATTGGATTGGTTGCTTTGAATTTGTCCATCATCTTTGAGTGCTCATTGGTTTGCTTACAAAACAAAGATGAGATTTGATTTGTGCAGATTCAGGATGCATTGCAGCGGGCAACATTTGATTCGAATTCACAAGTTGGCGCCATTTTCCAGATTTTGCACACGAAAGAGTCACCACCTACATATTTTCGGACAAACAAATTCACTTCTTCGTTTCAGGAGATTGTTGATGCATATGGGTGAGTTTTTCTTAGGATTGTTCTCAGTCCTAGAAGTTTTCTTCTTCTAAACTAATACAAACTGCAATCACCTGGAGGAACATGCATGTGCATGGTGATTTTTGTACCTAATGGCGGCGATCAAACCTATCAATATAATCGAGGAACATGAATGGTGGAGAATGGCCAGGGAAGGCTCTTCTTCAAAGGGGAAGAATATTTACTGGTGATAAATATTTCTGAAAAGAACAGTAATTTTGGTATGCATAACAACAACAACAATAACAGTAACAGAAACAGAAACAGAACCCATCTAGTCCCCAATCTCTGGGGTTATGGGTGGGGGAGGATTTGAGACAGACCTAGCCTTTGGGCAGTCAATTTTTCTTCGTTTGTTTTAGTTTCTTTGCTTTACTTGATGTTGACAAAAGTTTCCTTTGTGCTTGTTTTCATCTTACCTCTTTCAATGAAATGAGAGACCAGATGCAGAATGAATGAGGATATCCAGAATCTTATATTGATTTTCAAGATGACAAGTTAAAGCATTATTTGTGTCCTGTCTGCTCGTTGCGTTCTACTAGTGTGTCTTTCCATTATGGTTGACATTTACCCTAATTAAAATTTAGCTAGATTTTGATAGCTTGAAATGAGTGTGGAAGACTTTCGTCCTGTGGGTTCTTCTTATGTTTCCCTTTTCGATGAAATGAGAGGCAGAATATCCAGAATCTTGAATTGATTTAAATGATGATGAATGACGCAGTTTGTGATAGCCTGTGATGAGCCGAATGATGTGGTTTGTGTTTGTGTTGCTTGCTTAGGACCTTGGTAAATTCTAATTGTGTAGCTAAACAATTATAGAGCATGAGCTGGATTTTAAAGTGATTAACTCATAGGCACTGACTTTCAAAGTGGAGGCAAGCAGAATACTTTTTAAAAGCAATCAGTGCACCAGGTGTGTTCTTGTCTGTTTGTTCATTGTTGGACATCCAGTGGTAGTTTAGCATAGTTACGATAGATCTCTCATATAGTTTGGTATTAGATGACCTGAGGGCATGATGCCAATAAACCCACTTAAGCATTTGATACCAGCACAGACGTGGACAGTTTAGAAAATTGAGATTACTTGACAGGGGCATATAATTGTAGGATACAAAGGCTTTCTTGGAGGAATCCTCAAGAGGAGTAAAAAGAGCATAATCACACCATATATTTATTGTAGCCAGGGCCCTCTTCTAGTTAGATTGGAAATACCCACAAAGGATGACTGATCTTGACTCGGTTCACTAACATTACAATGAATGTAGATAACCGTTCTAAAATGTGTGTGGAGCCTGTGCTTATCTGAAGCCCTTGATATTAGGAGTATGAAAATAGACAACAAAGTCTGCATCATTTCCTCAAGGAAGCACAAGTGTTGCGGGAGTGTATTGTGTGCACACTTTGTTGTTATTTTGGTGGAGAGAAGCACATTGATTTTCTGGGACAAAGTTTGATGATGAAGATTCCATCATTGATATAGTATGATCTTTGTTCTCCTTTATTGAGTTCCTGTATCGGCTCCTGCTATAGGGATACCTTGTTCTTGATTTCTAGTGAGCGGAGAGCTGCGTGTAAATTATGGTTTTTGGATATTTTGCTTTATGTTGTATCTTGGCCTTGGTGAACTTTGGTTCTCCTGTACTCATTCTCTTGCTTTTATCAAAAATTTGTTTGATGCTAATCAAGAAGAAGATGCATGCTTTTCTTGTAGGTTTGTAAAAAACTAGACGAATATCTTTCATTCTTCTAGATCTTCATTTTCTCATTGAATTCCTTTAAAATGAGGTGTGGGCATAGTGTACTAAAATCCTCTGAACTTTGGGCAGTAGTACTGGACATTTACATGCCCATTTTCATTTGCTCATTGTTATTGGAGAGATGATCCCCTTCTTACTGAATTGCTGATGCTTCATCTATTTGCAGGGTGGCAAAGTACCAAGAAGCAAATCCTGCTGTATTTACTATTGTCACGTTCCCATTTCTTTTCGCAGTCATGTTTGGTGACTGGGGACATGGTATATGCTTGTTACTTGGGGCAATGTATTTCATAATCAGGGAAAGGAAACTCTCCAGTCAGGTAATTTTGAGTTGCTTGGTTGAAATAGGCCGCCTTTCTGCATAGTATCACCACAAGCTCTTGTAGTAAACTCTCTTACTTTGTATCTTCCATGATTATCACATGCTCGTCACATTTTCTCCCATGGATTTGCTGCACCTTTCCCTTTTTCTTGTGCTGAAGCCTGTAGGTGCTGAAGCCTGTAGGTTTAATGATGTCTGTCCTGTTGTTGAAATCTGTACTAGGATTACATACCAAGAACCCTTTTATAGCTGAAAATTGTTGGCCTATTCCCACTTACCAAACAAGGTGTTGGCCCATTACAAACTTACCACACTTGCCAAATTGTTGGCCCATATGCTTGGTGCCTGTATACGTAACCAGACCAACCTAAGTCTTGTTTCCCAAACTAGTGAGGTCGGCTACATTAATCCTCTGCTCTCTCAAGGGCTATGTAATCCATCAAATTTCTTAAAATCATATCCACTTTTACAATGGCATCGGGCATCCTATGCTACCAGTATTTTTCAAAAATAGAAAATGAGAAGTATCTTGCAACCTGGAGGGTTCATGTAACATCCCAGCTATCTGTCCGTCTGCTAGAGAGGGACATAGCACGTCTTCTGGTCCTTGTTTATGGTACCTGCTGGAGCTATTGTCCTCCTTTTTTTTTTGAACGCCAAAAAAAAAAATCATTAATCTTGAAATTGTTACAAGACTAATAGGAGCAAAAAAACAAAGAACAATCAGTCCAATCCGAGACCCGCTATTGTCCTTTTCCTGTTAGTCTTGGCAAGGTATTCTTTCATATGATCATGTCTCATCCGTTGTTAGTTGTTTTAAGCATGCATGAGATTTTGTGGACATAGTTGAGTTAACCTCTTTGCAGAGCAATCCGGAAAGTGCATTCAAGCAATCCGGAAAGCGCATTCAAACTCGTACCTCAATAAGGAGCACATGGAGGTTGTAACCTGTTTACAGAAACAGAAAGTGTATGGTTAAATGACCACTACACATCCAAACTATACCTGTGTGTGAAGACCCAGCTTAGTTTCTATGGACCCCATAACCTCCTATGTGTATGAACTATGCTGCCGGAAGCCTTTTCAGTCCAATTTAATTATTGAAAACGGAGGGAGTTTGGTGGCCAACCTTGTCCCGTCTAGATATCACCTTGTAGCCTGGCTAATCACATGTATAATTGTGTCTTGGTTGTTAATTGAAGTATGTCTTAAGATGATGCATTGACGCAAAAATGATATATATATATATATATAGTCAGGATCCTATGAGGGATCCCTTACGGCCTTACCGTAAGGGACTCCCCTTTCCCTATTGAATTGCAACGATCCGAGCCGCTCAATGTGTTCAGAACGTGATTTTAAGGGTGCTCGCGAGAAATCGCCAAAAAAATGACTGGGAAGGGCTTGATCTGAGCAATTTTTCATAAAAACACTATAAATGCATTTTATGCAAAACTGTTCGGATCAAGCCCTTCCCGGTCGTTTTTTTGGGCGATTTCTCGCGGTACCCTTAAAATCACGTTCTGAACACATTGAGTGGCTCGGATCGTTGCAATTCGATCGGGAAAGGGGAGTCCCTTACGGTAAGGCCGTAAGGGATCCCTCATAGGATCCTCTCTGTGTGTGTGTATGTATATATATATATCAAGTAGCAGTATCTGGATGAGAGTTTTGTTCTTTTTTGTTTGGTATCACCCCAGCGCCGTCTTCTGATTTTGTGGTGGAACATACTTTTACCTCTTTAAGTAGAGATTTGTCTGCTAGAGTAGATGAATACCATATTCAAAAAGTTAGATGATCATCATGCCCCTACTGGGCTTGAAGTCCTTTCCTCCCAAGCAGAGCCCTGAGTATATCCTTAATTTTAATAGTCATGTGACTCTTGTCAATCATCACGGTCTTCTATTTGACAGTCATCTGAATCTTCTGTCTGTAAACAAATACTGATTACATTCTGCTTTTGCGAAGTACAGAAGCTTGGAGACATTGCAGAAATGACCTTTGGAGGTCGGTATATTATTATGATGATGGGACTCTTTTCAATATACACAGGCTTGGTCTATAATGAATTCTTCTCAGTCCCATTCGAGTTATTTGGTCGTTCAGCCTACGCGTGCCGTGATCTTTCTTGCAGGTCTTTTGGGAATCCCTTAGATTTTATATGTTCTCTGTGTTTCATCTGCTGTATGCTCTTTACATAGTCTAGCACTTTGTTTCAGGGATGCTACTACTGCAGGCTTAATTAAGGTGGGTGACACCTACCCATTTGGCGTGGATCCTGTCTGGCATGGTTCCCGCAGTGAATTGCCGTTCCTCAATTCGTTAAAGATGAAAATGTCAATACTTTTGGGTGTAGCCCAAATGAACCTTGGAATCCTATTGAGTTATTTCAATGCCAAATTCTTCCGTAATAGCCTGAATATCTGGTGAGTTTGATCTGCTAAAATCAATCTTTGGTGGGATGGTAACTGTGATATTGGAAAGTGTTTGGGATGCATTAACTTTTTGGCATCTTGTTAGATTTATTTTGGTCTTTAGTGAGATATTTTTAGCTTCTCGCCTTCATTACATGGATCGTTCATTCATCTCGATGAGAGGTATCGGAAAAGTAAAAAGAGATGGACCAATATTGATAAAAATTTCGGAAAAGACAGAAAGAAGGTTGGAAATTTTGGCTTATTTTTATCGAAGTTAAAGACTAAATTAAGCGGGAAAAAAGCTGAAAGGTTAAGAGATGCTTTCAAAGCCTTTCCTATTATATTGTATGCATCTGCAAATAGTCTTTATTATTTATAAACCGGCATATTCATGCTCATTCTTGACTTGCCGTTTCCATTTGTTTGTTTCTGTTTCTTTAGGTTCCAATTTGTGCCTCAGATTATATTCTTAAATAGCTTGTTTGGCTACCTTTCCCTCCTTATCATTATAAAGTGGTGCACCGGATCGAAAGCTGATTTATACCACGTAATGATATATATGTTCCTGAGTCCCACCGATGATCTCGGCGAAAACCAGCTTTTTGTTGGCCAGAAAAATGTCCAGGTTGATGTTTTTTCCTCGCCACAGTTCTCTTTCTATTACACTTAATTCGGGTTTTGAACCCAGTGAAAAATTCTTTCCATGGATGTTCAAAATGTATGTATTCATTTCAATTCATCTTTCCACGACCAGCTTGTGCTACTACTGCTGGCCCTTGTTGCTGTTCCATGGATGTTGTTCCCCAAGCCTCTTATTTTGAAGAAACAACACCAAAATGTATGCCTCTCTTTTCTTTCCCCCACCCCTGAATCTTGCTTCTGAATTTGTGTTGAACCGTGAACGTCTTGGTTTATTTCTGTTGTGATGTTGTGCTTCTTCAGAGGCACCAGGGTCAGTCCTACATGCCACTTCATGGCACAGAAGATACCTTACAGCTGGACGCAGCTCATGATTCCCATGCTCACGAGGAATTTGAGTTTAGTGAAGTGTTTGTGCATCAACTTATACATACCATAGAGTTTGTACTTGGTGCAGTCTCAAATACAGCTTCGTATCTTCGTCTGTGGGCCCTCAGGTATGTTGTTAGCTGCTGCAAATTTGAATTTCATCCCCATGCCAGTTTACTGGTTTCAGGAAATTTCAAAATTTAACATTTCAGTGGCATTCTGAAGTTCTATTGCGAGAAATTGATTAGTACTTAGTCCTAGTTTCCCAAAATAAGCCTGGGGCTTTTTTCCGTTTTGTCCTTTTTCAAAAAAAAAATCGCATTTGTTAGTTTTGCGTCAATTCTTTGTAGATTATTGGTTTGTCTCGACAAGAGGAATTGAAAAAGTATGATTTTTACCCCAATGTTTTTGGAAATATCCAAGTTTTAGCACTTTTAGCTCACCTTTTTTTTGGCTAAAAATGCTAAAAGCTTTCCCAAAAAAAAAATATTGGGTAAAAGTCATAATTTTTACTTTTTCGATTCCTCTCGTTGAGACAAACCTACAATCTACAAAATTTTGACGCAAAACTAACAAATGCAAAAAAAAAAAATTTGAGTAAGGACAAAACAAAAAAAGCCTGGGACAAGGGGAAACTAGGCTTTTATAGTGGTGAATGTGATTTTTTTTTTTGGATCAGCAAAGAAAGTAACATTTCATTGATAATAATAACACAATACAAGAGAAGAGAAGGATGGTGAATGTGATATACTGCTAGTGCTATTAGTACTGAACTATGGAGTGGTTTACTAAAGTTCTAGCAGTAGTAATTTGAAGTCCAAAATTTCTGTGCATTCTGAAGTTTTACATTGAGAACAGGGAAGGTGGTGGTATGTGTGACTTTAAAAAACTAAATGATGGAATTAAAGTTCTGGCTCCTGGGTAGTTTTTTACTTAGGTAGGTAGGGAGCGTCATCACTCATCAGGGAGTTTCTTTCTGTCTGTGGACTGTATTTTTCACTATCTTACATCTATCTTGCCTTTTGATTTCCTTGACATTCATACAATTGGAAAGATTTATTTTTACACACTTAGAAAGAGAACATGAAGAGGAGAGCTCCCTGCCTGTAGACTGAATTTGACTGTTCGGGATCTACAATCTTTTGGCTTAGGGTGCTTCCAAGAGATTTCTTATGGTTAAAAATGTTTATAATAATGTAAAGTAACCACTTCCATGAGATGCGAGTCCTGATACTATAAAAGAGCTCCTCGACATGACCTTTTGTCCATTATCAGCAATCTCCTTTTGTATCACTTCATTTCAATTTTCTACACAAGCTAATCTTGCGAATGATTTTTTTCAGCCTTGCCCATTCAGAGTTATCCACTGTATTCTACGAGAAGGTTCTTGTTCTTTCTTTGGGGTAAGTGTGTGAATTTCTTCAGTTGCTTGGCTTTTGTTTACAGCCCCGGTTTGAACTGAGGGGTTTGGTAAGAAAAGAAAAGATAACCCTCAATTGTTTGGATGAATAAAAGAGGTGAGAGCGGATAGAATAGGGTTCTTGTAACATGGTGAGTGTTGGTGAGAAGTTAGAACCCGTACTTTAGTTTTCTCACCAAATCCCTCCCTCCAAGTGGATTTTAGTCAGTTATATCCTCCTATGTCATTGATATAATGAATTAGCTTTGGGATCCAGTAAATAAAAGAACCCATTGTAACTTTTTGCTTCAACTGGTTATCAGATTGAAAAGTGCTAATCGACTATTGTGATGGTCATTTTGACTAATTGTGTTGTATTACCTTGTATGCCTACAGGTACAACAACGTACTAATCCTTATCGTGGGCATCATTGTTTTCATTTTTGCCACCGTCGGGGTGCTGTTGGTGATGGAAACTCTCAGTGCATTCCTCCATGCTTTACGACTTCACTGGGTGGAGTTCCAAAACAAGTTTTATGAGGGAGACGGCTACAAGTTTCATCCATTCTCATTTTCTTTGCTCGGTGACGAGGAAGAGTAGAAGAAAACCCTAGCTGTTAAAACAGAGCTTCAGAGTGTGCATATTTTATGAGCTTCATTGATTCTTTCATTCAGAGGAATATGCGTAGAGAATCGATGGCAATCTACCTTATTAGCAGGGGATCGTTTCCCTGGCATTTGTTGGGGATCGTTTCCCTGGCATTTGTTACTTATTTATACCAATAAGCAGTCTCTCCTTGCGAGGCCTGCAGCTATGTATGGTGACAATCATGTGTAATGATAAAGTTATTGTATTTGATTCGTTTTCCTTTTCTCAAATATTGCTTGTATTTTGGTGGTTGGCTTGGGTGGCTGTGTTGGTGAACGTTCATTTTAATCGCTTTTCCTTGATGTCGACTTCCCATTAGATTTATCTGTAATTTTTAGTTCATGGTTTCTGTGGATGTTTGTATGTCTAGTTTGCAGAAATCAAGTACCATTGGAATCGGCTTTATTTTCGGTGTAATAAATTTGGACTAGTTTTTTTTTTTTTTTAGCATTGAAAGGCTGCCAAATTTCGGGTTTGCTCGAGATAGCTCTGCGGTTGAGCAGGGCGACATTTGCATCAATACAGAAGAAATTTTGCAGTAATACCTCGTGTAATTAGGGATACGGCTATGATGCCCCAATTCGGTTTTGGGCATCCATGCCTCCATTTTTCCTCCATCGTTGGATCTCTCGTTTTTTAATCTCAACCATTGATTCAACTCTTCTCATATGGGCTTGTTTGATAACCTAAATTCAACACTTAAAACTGAATCAATTAAGTAATAAGTGATTCAGTAGGTTTGATAACCATATTTTACATTGCTTAACAAATTAAGTACCATTTAAAATATAGGCTAAAAAGTTAAAAAAAAATTAAGTAGCTTTGAGCTACTTAATTTTAACTGAATTTTTGTGTACTTACATTTAACCATCATACCACAACCACTCCCACCAATACCTCCACCACAACCACCAACACTTCCACCACTCCATCACCACCGCCACCACCACCACTATCACCACCACCACCACTACCACTACCATCACTACACGACCGCCACTACACCACCTACACCACTCCTCCACCACCACCACCACCACATCACCACCACCAGCTCCACTACTCCATCGCCACTTCCACCACCTACACCACTCCACTACCACCACCACCACCACCACCACCACATCACCACCACCAGTTCCACCACCACCACCACTACCACTACCATCACTACACCACTACCATCACTACACCACCACCACCGCTCCTACCAACTCCACCACCTATGTAGCACGGACACGAGACACGGCAATTCTGAAAAAATGGGGACACGGATACAGCGGGGGACATGCCATGTGCATAAATAAATAAATAATAAATATATGTACATATATATATATAAAAAAATTATGAACCATTGTATATGAATAATTTCACAAATTGTATAAATTTTTTTCAAAGGCATAATTACATTTTAACCCAAATGTTTTGAATAATTTCATATTAACCCCCAAAAATTAAAAAATATTACATTTTGACCCCTAGTCGAGTCCCCAGCCGTGTCCCCTATCAAAAAATAATAAAAATTATTGGACACGCCACGTGGCGTGTCCAATACGTGTCCCCGCCATGTTTCCGTGTCCAATACGTGGACACGGCGCCTTTTTGGAGTGTCGGTGCTACATAGTCCACCACTCCACCACCACCGCCACTATCATCACTACACCACCACCACCACTGCCACGTACCACTCCACCACCAACGCTACAGCACCACTCTACCACCATCACCACCTCCATCACCACCCCCACTACTTCACCACCACCACCACCTCCACCACTCCTCCACCATTACCATAAGTATATTGTGATTGTTAGTAAATTAAGAGAGAATTGGAACAAAATTAATTCATCATTTTTTTAATTAAGTACTTAGGGGGCGTTTGGACAAATAAGCCAAAGTGGCTTATTTTTTGTCCTTATTCAATTTTTTTTTGCATTTCGTGGCTTATTGTCAATTTTTTGGGGATTATTGCTACGTTATGACGAAAGGAATCTAAAAAGTAAAAAATTTTGATCGAAATCCAATTTTTTTGGAATTTCGACGAAATTGGCGGGAAAGCCACGTTTTTCGTCTTTATTCAAAAAAAATTGGATTCCGACCAAAATTTTTTACTTTTTAGATTCCTCTTGTCATGAGAATGCAATAATCTCCAAAAAAATGATGATAAGCCAAGTGATACGAAAAAAATTTGAATAAGGACAAAAAAAAATTGGCGGGAAAGCCTAATGGCTTATTTGGCCAAACAGGACCTTAATATATTTATCAAACAGTTTTTCAGCTTAAAAATTTCAGCTTTCAGTACTTAATTTTTTAGCTTTCAGTTTCAGTTTTATCAAACAGCCCCATAGTAAGTGGTCATACACTGTGATAAGTGTGACTATACATTGGGGTCATGCATCGTGCTAAGTGTTACCATACATTGTTGTAAGTGTAATCATAGTAAATGGTACGTGACGCTAGTTTGTGTGGTAAGTAGGATTGCAATTTGTTGCGGCAAAATCACAAATAACATAGACAGCACATGCTTGCCAATGGAAAGAGTCTTTGACAAGCATCGAGACCTGAGTGGCAAAGTACCGTCTCGACAAGAAGCTATCCCTTGCACGTACTGTGTACTGTGGCATTAGACGTCAGTGGGGGCCTTGGGATGAATTATCATTTCTGCTTAATAACCTGCTTACTCTGAAAACGATTAGGGTCCAACTATTGGAAGAGTACCGTAGGTTGCGTGGTGTTCAGTGCGCCCCGGTGGTCCTTGAAAATTCAGAGGTCCAATTTTTTTTTCAAAGATGGTTTAATATCATTATGTTGTTCCAATTGCAAGGGTCATGTTTCTTCTTGTCACAAAGGAGAAGGCTCAGAATGTTACTACATAGGAGCTGCCTGCTTCTATTACTTCGTGCGTCCGTGCGGCACTTGGAACTTGGCGAGTGAAAAAAAAGGACAGCTCTCAGTTCCAAGTTTTGCTTCAAGTGGCCTCCAGTTCTTAGAAGAGTCACTCGGTGAAGAACACATGATGACACAGCTGAAAGCTGAACGTAGCCGTTTATTAAGCTACTCCTATATAAAGCTAGGAGTAGCTTAATGTCCAAAAAAAATAAGCTAATCCTATATGATTGCAGGTTCCAATTCTAAATCAAAGCAATAAATTGTCAACACAGGATAAATACGAATGTTTTTTTTTTGGCTCGGCAGGATAAATACGAATGTTGATTCTGATTATCTAAACCGAGTCGCAGAACATGAGGATAAATATGATCTTCAATGGCATAAGAAATATTCAGTGCCTTCAAATAGTACAGTATAAATGTTTACAAAGCATCCAAGGCAGCCTTAAATTTTTAGGGACACAGATGGAGGAATTAGACCAGATAATGGCTAGGCCTAAGAGACACGTCTCCTATGCTTTAGGAAATGTCTGAGAATGTTGACTAAAGTTAAACTGATTTATATACAGACACCAACTACCTCTGGATGTTATTTGAATTTGACACATCCTAATGAGAGGTGGTATGAACAGCAGCAACAGTCGACACCATGGAGTCCACTCCGCAAATATTGCGTCCCCGACAGATCTTGTAGAATCCATTTTCACCCCAAGTCTCTCCCCACGAGTTCTTTATGATCCAGTATGGCTTCTCCTTCAACCTGATGGGAGCATAGGCACCTGAACCATATCCTACCAACAACACACCATGGTCTAACCGCTTTGAGCATAAGTATGGGCATGAAACTCCCCCGACGTACGTTTGCATGAAAACAGCATTGATAGCCACTGCACCAGAACACAAGAAGAAGTTATAATCAGGGATTTAGGACCACTGCCAGAAAAAGCATTACTCAACATATAGGGGGTGTTTGTCAACTTCTAAATTTTACAAAAACTGATTCTGAAAATTGGAATCCAGAAGGTTGGCAAGGGATGTTTCTCAGAATCAACTTGTAAGAGTCTTCTAAAGCTATTTTTGGCCCAACAACAGAAGCTACAGTAATGGCAAATGCACTAGCACAACTTCCAATGGGACATAATTTAATATCAAAGCTATCACAAACACAGCCGTAATACATGAACCTTCAATTGAACCCTCCAAAAACCATTATATGTGCCTATTTACTTTTGGGTTTTGCTTCACTTGTTTGACAGCTGAAACTGAAATAATCTCAGAAACTGACGGACTTCAAAAGCTTGGTTCCAGCATAAACTTCCCAATGATGTTGCGTTTCCAACACTTTCATTATCAACTGGCTGAAAGAAGCAGGTGTAATTGAATTGTACAATGTCTTTATTATTGACAGAATGATTGGATGAATTGAGTTCAGGTTTGAACACTTTCATTATCAACTGGCTCAGAGAAACAGCCGTAATGGAGATTGGATATTGACTTGTACACCAATGTCTTCATTATTGACAGACAAAGATTGGATGAATTGAGTTCAGGGTTTAACTGCTACAACTTTTTCTATTTTGTTTTTCCAAACATGCAAAGTTAAGAAATCTTGATCCCTTAAATGTAAGGAAGATGCTAAGAGAATAAGAATTAGTAACTTGAAAACAAAATACTAACCTGCAAGAGGACCATTCTTCACAAGATTTGCAGCAATTTGATCTTCATCAAGGGAGACAACACTAAAGTTAGCCACTGACGCAACAACCTTGGTCTTGTCAAATTTACAGGTTCCACGGTCAGTGCCTGTGTAAGGATAGTCTTGTTCTCGCATAAGTCCACCAGCTTTGAGAGTGTACTCAAGGGCACTATTCATCAGCCCACCATTGCAACCAGAGTCGCATGAACCAGGTTCATCTGGATCACACTGTGCACAAGAGTAAATTCAATTCAAGGAAACAATAATATTTTAACCCAATAAACCGCCCACTTCTTTATTCCCAAAGATTTAATCTAAAGCATTAGCATGCCTGTATTTGGCATCGACATGTTGTACATCTAAAGGTACACACCACCCCCACCCAAAGAGCTAGCAACAGAACAGGTTTTGATCTCCTGAGCAATCTAGTGGATCGAATGGTTGCATGTATATTCATTGCAAACAAGCTTTTTATATCAGATGGAAACAAAAGTGAGGTGACCTTTTCACTAGCTGTGAAACCATAGGTAGATATAATTTCATGAATTTAATGATATTCAAGGGAAATACGAGATTCAATTATTGTACGCGGCATACTGTGCCAATAAAAGCAAGATCTAGGAAATACAAACTCTAGCCCAAACAGTTAACAATACCATGGAGGAGGATAATGGAGCCTGAAGGCCCTAAACATTGTACTTATTTTACATAGGGTTGTCAATCTCCGCACATATCCCTTTCCGCTTATTATATTGCTTCAACTTTAGCTTTTGTTTTTACTTTTTTCTTGGAAGGTAGGCGGATTGTTTATCTCCTACATAGGCAAATCTTTATGTAATACTAATATCTAAGCAAGTTAATCCCAGCAGTTGGGATGAAGTTTAGGAGTACATATGATGCTCTGCCAATCCCAGCAGTTGGGGTATTTAGAATACCTCCATATGCAAGGATTCATTGAATTTATTCAGTATAAGTCACGGGGTGTGAAACACGAGCAATTGAAGGCAAATACCCGAGAAAATCTAATTTTTGCTCAGTAAAAATGACGTGACACCATAATCGGTGTGCCATGAGTGGCGTGGCGCTGTTAGCCAAAATGGTGTAAGTGGCATGGCACTGTAACCTGGATGGTGGCAAAAGACAACAAAATATACGTCGTAAGCATAAGCACAGTACAGTGAGAGAGCTCCTTACCAGAGTGGATTATGTTTGGAACTGGGTTGAAGTCATAAATGATATGAAGGCTTTAAAGAACATGCTCCTTCGAGTCATGTTGAGGCTGTTGAGACAATACGATGATTGGGATGATTATGATGAAGCATTGCTCAACGGAGAATTTAGACGAGTTGGAGCTCCAATTGATATCGAGAATTTCATAGACATGATGGCAACGGAGAACTTTTTGATAAAAACCCCGCTCAAGCCTTAGATTTCTTTGACTAATTGGCTAAAATTTTACAATCTCGGGTCTACCCACGACTCCATGGTCGCGCCTACATATCTCACCGAATCACCATTGCTGCCACTACCATGGTAGCTTTAACAAACTCAAAGACCCCCATTAATCTGTAGTACTATTAACCCCTAAAAATCTTTAATCATTGCTCCAATTATTTCTGAAAGGCCAAAGATTTCAGTTTACCTCTCCAGTCCATGGGACAAAGTCCCGCTCATGCCAAAACTGGCATTCTCATCTTATTGGACTAAGCTTTACCATTTTGTGCAGCAGTCCCTACTCAACGTGGTATGTGTTATCTAAACTTCTGAATCAGCCCCATTCTTAATCGATCTCATAACTGATCATCAAAATGATTCTATTCGCCAATTCAACAACTGAATCAATCACGAAATAATGACACGCGCACATACACATAAATAGTACCGTAATTCCTAACTAGAATAAAGAGAAGGGCAACCTAACCAACCTCATGATCACAATCCACAAGCTGTTGTTCACTGAGGCTCTCCAGCTTCCCTGTTGCAAGGAAATGTGCACCTTCCATTGCTCCAGTGGTACTAAACGACCAGCACGATCCACATGAACCCTGGTTAGCATTCATTTAAACCAACAAGGCAATCAGTTACCAACACCATAATTTACAAAGACACATGCCAACAAAATTAACCATAAACTACCAAAACCAACAGCTAAATACAAACCTCAACCCCAATTCCTTAAGTCAGGGAAAAAAGCAATAGCAAACAAGAAAGCACCACATACAGTTATAAGACGAAATATCCTATGTCTAGGCTTATACAAGTTTTTACTTTATTATTCTCGAATAGAGAAGTGTAAAACCTCAACTGCTAGGGTAACCAACAATATATACTCTGGTCTACACCAACAAGTAGTCAAAACAACTCGTTGCAAGGTCCTAATCAGGTATTAATCTACAGGCTGAGAAACAAACCAAACCGCTTGAGTTCGAGCTCATATTCGCTAGTTAAAAGTCCGTTAGGGATCGGTTTAAAACATAAATAAACCAATTTTTTGGAAGCTTGTTAAATTTTTGAACCCAGTTCAAGCAAACCACTACTCATCTTGTTCGACTTATAATGTTGAAAAAATTCAAGCACCCTACATCCGTTCATCATAAGCTCGAATAAAGCTCGTTTGAAATCGGTTGGCCTCATAAACCTGCCAAACTCAAACATATTTTCAACCCTATTTGTTTTCAGAACAAGCTTGAACAATTAACCATGCAGTTCGTTTATCAGCCTCAGTAACAAACAGATTTTGAACGAACTTTTAACGAACGAATTCGAGCTCAAATTGGAGTAGCTTGAGCCCTTAACCAACATCTACGTATCACCATGTAATTCAACTATATATAATACCTGATTCTTTACAGGTGAAACGGCTCCGTGGTCTCTCCAATCAAAATCAGTCGGTAAATCTTTGGTCGGCAGGATTGGAGCCTTATTAGCGTCAGAAGGAAGCCTAAGGCTGCCCTTCAACCCAAGGTGATTCCTCCTGAACTCAGCCTGAGTCAGATCGGAGAACTGAGTCACGCCGTGGACAGCCGACGGGTCAAGCTTCTGGTGCCGACTTGCCCGGCGCATGTTAGCCTTGAACACCGAAAACCTGTAAATATCACGGTTTTAAATAACAGTATCGGGACATGTAACATCATAAGTGTAACTCAGAATCAGATGTACCGATCGTTAAAATCTTAAAACTAATTTCCAAAGGAAAAAAAGTGCCCAAATCACCGGTATAGAGTATACCGATAAATTATAGATCGCCCTATGATTTTTCATCTCATCGGTATATAACGGCGGATACATACAGCCGATATTTTAAAACCTTGAAGAGCATGCAACATAGCGTGTAACTCGAATACAGGAATCAGATGTACCGGTCGTCAAATTTTAAAAGTAAGTTTTCAGAAGAAATACTAAAATTTAAGTGCAAATCACTCAGCCATAACGTCCGGCCCGCTTTATCAGAAACGGGACTGACACATAGTAGGAATCTCCCGACACACATGCGACTTTTCTATCTCACCAGTATATCGTCCATACCAATACCGCAAGTTTTAAAAACCGGTAGGTATTGGCCGATCTGATACGCTGCATAACGACCGATATTTAGAACTCCGTTTTATCATAAATCGACCGACACATTATAGGAATGTGCCGATACAAATTCGATTTCCCATCTCACCGGAAGGTTTAAAAACTTTTAGGTATTGACCGATCTCATACATAGGATACGTAACGGCTGATATTTAAAACCTCACCTGTAGTTGTGCTCCTCCTCGGAAGCGTACGACTTTCCAAACCTCCGCTTGAAGAGCCTGAAGTGGTGGTGCTCGTCGTTCGGCTCGTGCTCGCCGCCGACGACCTGCCGGATCATCAGGTCGCCGTCGTCGCTCGACTCATCGGCGGCGGTGAACGAAACAGCTACGAGGAGAGAGACAGCGAAGAGGAGAGAGAGACGGCGATCCATTTTTGGGAGATCTGAAGCTATGTATGTAAGTGTGTGTATATATTATATATATATAGGTCTCTCGGGGTCTGTATCTACCAGTCGTGTGGGGAGAGGTTTCTTCGGAGAGAATCTGCCAATGGAGTAGTGACACGTGGATTGGAATTTTGAGTGCAAGGAACGGTAGTTGCTTTTGCTTCCGGGGGTCGGTTTAGTTGGTTCGTACTTTTGTGACGTCGTTTTATGGGCGTAAGAGCCCGTAACGATGAGGTTGTTATTCAACGGAAATCGTTGGGGCAAGGAAGGAATGGTGTTTTGTTCTTTTCCTTGGGAATTAGTAGTAATTTTAACTTATGACTATTTAAGTATGCAAACACAGCATCCGCAAGAGCGAGTGCAGTTGTTTGCGTTAGGCTCAACGTTTGAGCCAGAGGGAAAACATCTGTTGTTTTGTGTTCTTCTCGTTTACAATAGTTAGATGATTAGTTTTGCTTTGTCCAACATTTTTGCAATAAACTCTGTTATGTAAGTTCTGTTGAGTTATTATTAATATAATCTTCTCCATTTTGAAAATAAATAACTGAGCATCTGAACCGCTTGCTAAATTTTTGCACAATTTGTTGTTATTATTTTTAAAAAAATGACACCCCACGTCCATAAACTCAAAAAAAAAAAAAAAACCTTCAAATATGGCAAATACCAATTTATTTGTCAAATTCGAGAATATATATGGCAAAATTGCCATTTTTTATTGAGGGGGAAAAAAAGAGAGTGGCCAAATGGCATCCAGGTGTAGCACCCTTGTCATCTTTGTGGCAAAATGACATTCATTATTCAAAAAAAAAGAATGGCAAGAATAAAATGACAAATACCGGTGTGGATGCTCTAATGAATCGAAAGATTCTAGTTGTCAAGAGTCGAGCCAAAGAGACACGTGATGACAACCGTCGCGGATTTAAAAACTTTTGTCTTATATTTGTATAGTTTATAGTTACTCTCAAACTATATAAATCTGTCACGATTAGGGTCTTCCATGATTTATTTTTTGTATTATAGTATACAACTTCTTTAATCCTTTGACTTTTTTTTTACAGATAAGTACTCAAAAATCAAATTTGTTAACCTAAGTGAAATATCTAGAAGCACAGGGTCTGAATTTGGAAAACACCTAAACTTAAATACTTTGACATCATTGCAAACTTTTTCATTACTAGAAAGACAGTTCTCTTCTCCTAAGAACCACCTTAATTTATAAAATGCGGACCTCTCTTTTCTGATCGAATTTCGATGATCCGAGTCGCTCAATGTGTTCAAAACGTGATTTAAGGGTTTCATCCGAACAGTTTTTGTTTGTTTTTTATTAAACGGTTCAAATAAAAACTGCTTGATGAAGCCCTTCCTGATCTTTTTTTTTTTTTGCCAATTCGTTGCGGGTACCTTTAAAATCATGTTCTGAACACATTGAGCAGCTCAGATTGTCGAAATTCGAACGGGGAAATGAGAGAAATGAGGAGGTCCTTAGGCTGTGTTTCACGATTGAATTAAGAACTTATTTTTTGTTGAATAAGAAGGGGTGTTCCTGAAAAATAAGAAGGCTTGGAAGAATTTATATTGGTTCCAAAGGGCCGGCGGTCAGAAATCAACCGGCAGCTACGCCGGTCCATCTCCGGCCACCGGATGGCCGATCTGAACCGTCCAAAAATTCTAAAAAAAAAAAAACAAGGGGGCTCACGTGAGAATCAACGGCATTCGAGGTGTATAGGGTGCTTGATCCGAGCAATCCTTATTCGTGTATGTATCAAAACATATTGATACTCATATATACATGGAAAAAAATTGCTCGATCTGAGCACCTTACACACCTCGAATGCCATTTATTCCTGCGTAGGCCTCCTTGTTTTTAATTTCTAGAATTTTTGGATGGCTCGAATCGGCCGTCTGGCGGCCGGAGACGGCCCGGCGAGGCTGCCAGTCGGTTTCCAACCGCCAGCCCTCATTTAGTGTACCAACAATGCTGTGTTTGTATATGGCAACTTCTAGGTCCAAAAAAATAGGGTTACGCAAAAAAATTTCCTACCACTATGGATCTTATTTGATAGATCTCATTGAGATCTTTACGGTGCAAAAAAAATTTTTTTTTTTCATTTATGTTTTATTTGAGTTTCAAAATGTAAAAGAAACTTTTTGTTTGGGAAAAATAAGAAGGGTGGATTATTTTGGAATGAGAAGATGCAAAATAAGTACTTATTTTTTAAGAAGCGTTCTGGAACGGGGCCTTTTTTTAACTAAAGTAAGGACCTCCTCATTTTAAAATGACTGTGGCCGACTAGAAAGAATACTTTGTTCTAATTGTATAAGATTGTATTTGACGGAAAAACTTGTGGCGCTTGTCTGATGTGCAGCTCTCAGAGTTTATTGGTGTTTTCATACTTGGTTAGAGTCTATTTGGTCATCTGGATGCTTTTTGTCTTTTGTCTTTGGCTAGCAAATACGGAGTTATCTTTTTTGACACTGCAATAAAGATGTGAATTTTTGGCACAATGCGCGTCAGGCAAAAAGATGGGTTGGGGTGAAAGACATCCGACTTTCTTTATGTTTCTCATTTTGCATTAGTTAGACGATTAGTTTAGCTTAGATACTAACAATAAATCCCGTTGTGTAAGTGTCACTTGGCTTATATTAGTATAATCTTATCGATGAAAAAATAGAAATCATTTAAGTTGTTCTATCATTTTCTTTCCCCTTTTCAACAAAATACAACAGGCAAATGGACATTTCCTTGTCACTTCCATTTGATTCTCTTTGCGAAGCCAAACGGAGAGAAACAAAAGAATTTTTAAAGAGATTACGGATTATTTTTTATAACTTAGGTGTGTGAGTCAGTTTACGCATACCTCAACTAATTCTAAGGGTCAAATCCTACCAATAAAAAACTGAGCAATTTATCCGTATAGACTGGCCACAAAAAATCTCTCTCCCAACTTCTTTCTTCGCCAAAGAGGCATGATACGGTCCATGAAAATAAAACATAAATGTATCCATGAAACGAAAATAATGGGCTTAGATTCGCAGCACTCTGAACCCTTCATTTTTGTTTCACAAACACTTTCATGTTTTATTTTCATATCTCCTAACAATTTCGCTTCGCCAATGGTCCAAACGTGTAATTTTTTCACAATCTACAAATGGAATTGCCAGTCCAGACCAGACAGTATAGTCTAATGAGCTGAAGGCCCACCCGTTATACTCGACTGTGATTGTAGATAGACCCAGACACCAATGATGGGCTTTGGAAACTGAGTAATAAGCTGAACTTAATTTTTTTAGTTTGACTAAACACATACCGGACCAAATCGTTTACCTCTCGAAACCAAACCAATTCACCTGTTCGGTCAGATTTCGATTTTTGGCTTGATTTACTATGGGTTTTTTTTTTTTTTTACCCCAAGATGCCGATGTTGATCAATCTCATTTTGCGTCGAGCAACAAACAGGACTATATGAACGAAATGAACAAGTCCGATCACACTCATAAGCCCGAGATGGTATCCATTTAAAGGCCCAGCGCGCAGGCCCAACTTGGCTCTGCGTATGGGATCTAGGGTGGATCTGCTCTAACACCTTCTGCATTGTTGTCATCAGGTGAAATACTTTAACGCATAATCAACCGTGGTCTTGATATGCCTTCTCTACCGGCTAAGAGCATCTTCAACCCATATTCTTTTAATTGACTCGTAATTAAATTTTGAGTAAAATTCCTGTAAACCCATTCCAGTCTATGACACTGACTCGTACTATATTGAGTTTTCATCGATTTTTAACCAAATCAAGGAGACTCAAAATTTACTCATATTTTAAAGATTTGTCTTGCTCTTCGCAATTTATAACCATTCCGTTAATGAAGTTTTTGTTCAAATTTGTGCTCAGGTTTCGATTTATCCATTAGAGAGGTTCATATCCTAACAGAAACTTTTACTCAAATTCAGGGCTTGATATGTGATCTGATAACCGTAGAACTAAGATCGATTCTAATTTTAAAAAACAAGAAAAATACCATACTAGATGGGAATTGATATTCACACTTCTTTTTTTGTTATCCACACTTTTTTTTGTTCTTTAATATTGAAAGTGTATGTATTTTTTATTAAAAGACAAAAAAAAAAAAAAGAGTGTGAATAAAAAAGAAAGGAGTATGAATATCAGTTTCCTTTCCTACTAGATACAATATTATTACATACGTACAAATATACAATATGTCCTAGAGGCTAGCTAGATACATGGAAATCACAGCACAGCCCTTCTTGAAGTGGGACCACATGATCACTGGTGAGTGGTGATGCTCAAGAGTCAAGAGTCAAATATTCTCTGGGGCTTCTGGTCCAATGCCAGTGCTTCCCCACTCGTGCTTCCCATTCACCATTTTCCCCATTGATAATTGATTCAGAAATTCTAATGGTACATATAAAAAATATGTACCTATGGGTACAAGTTCTTTTTTAGGCCCATTTTGAGTTTCAAAAAAATGATCAGAGTCGTTCATTTTGTTTAAAATACTTTGTTTATAGTCCTTGCAAAAATTAAGCTTAATCCCGTATCGGTAAGAACATTTATGAAACATTCAAACTTTGCTCTAGAATTTAGGCTTGAATTCTGGAACAAAGTTGGACATGTTTTATGTGTCTTAACTGATATCGAATTGAGTTTATTTTTCATAGAAGCCGTAAACAATGTATTTTAAATAAAATGAGTGATTCCAATCATTTTTTTGAGACCCGAAACGGGACAAAAAGGGATTTGTGCACACTAGTACAGTTTCTTTTTTATCTGTACTAGTAGCACCATTATGATTGATTGAGGTACACATGCAATGCAAGTGGAGATTACTTTTCCCCCTTGTAACCATACCTGTCATGATTTGAAATCAATAATGGAGTAAATTTTGGGTTGGTGGTGGTTGGCCAACTAGAAGGACCTAGCTAGGGACACCGCCCAAAGGGTGTCCAGATTTTGCATCGACTGCCGTGCGGGCCTACACCGGGTTCTGCACTGTAGAGACTCGTCAATTTTTTTTAAATTCGAAAATCGTTTATTGCATAAAAGAGTTGTTTTATTATTAAAATTATACGAATGTTAGTGGGGGTGTACGAATATACATTTACGGTTGTGTATCGGATGCTAGAAAGAAGGTAAAATGTTAGTTTTGATGATATGTTGATGTTGGGAAGTATTGGTATCAAGTTGGGTTCGTTCCGGAATCCGTTGTAATTTTTTTCACTTTTCTACCTAGCTGGTACCGGTACTGGCGGTTTCCTAGTACCGGTACCTACTGTCCAGTACATGTTCAAATTGGCATTTTGAAGGCTCCAGTATTGGTACTGGGAGTCGCCCAGTACCGATACCTGCTGCATTTTTCTGCAAATTGCAGCACGTTTTTTGGCTCGTATAAATACCCTTCTTTGTCATTTCCCACATTCTTAAGCCAAGAAATCAAATCTCAAAAACCCTCTTTCTCCCACCTCACTCTAATCATATCCAAAACTCTTGATTTCAACCTAAAATCTTTAAGTTTCACGGGTTTCCAACCTCAAAATCACAAGATTCTTGCATTTAGTGAACCAATGGTGAGTTTTATGTTCTTGTTCTCACTCCTTGAAGCTCTATCACGTTTTTCTCTCTCTCCTCTTGATTAGTTGTTGATATTTGCTCGTTATTCATGTTTTTGGGTAATATTCTCCCTAGATCTTGTATCCAAGCTCGTGTGAGACTTGTCTTTGGAGGATTCAAGTGTATAGCTCTCGGTAGACCTAGGGTTTTGCTCAAAACCCCTCTAGGTAGGAATTTCTCCGCTTCTCTACATGTTATGTGATGAACTCATGTGATACTGTGTTTGATTGCTATACATGGTTCGGGTGCAATACCCTACGGCTTGAGAAAATGCTTATTTTTAAAAAAGTTGTACTATTGCCTTGATTAATGTGACTTATGAGCTATTTATGACATGCTAGTTAATGTTGGAATGAATGAATGGTTTCGATATCGTACGTGGTGATATTATGGTTTTTGTGTGAAGTTTAAGTGTGAAATTTACTGTAACGTAAGGGGTGGAAATACATAGTTGCAAGGGGTGGAGTTTATTGTGATGCAAGGGGTGGAAACACAAAGTCGCAAGGGGTGGAAATTAGTTGGAAAGAGTATGTGTATGTTTGCGTGGGAGAATGTTCTGGTATTAGTAAACGGTGTCGATATATATTGTCATTGAATTCGCCACATAGCTTGGTTTCACTGTATTCATGTTCTTTATTTCATTGTATGTAGATTTTGTAGAGAATTTTCTACTGGGTTAGTGTACCTCAACAAAATTCTTCTTTTCAGGTTCGAATGCCGGTCTATAGCGTATTTGCATCGAGTGTTTGAGATGTGATTTTTGGAAGCTAACTACATTTTAGTTACTCATTCATCTTTGTAATTAACTTTCTTTTGATAAAGATGGGTTTGTAACTATTTATTTGAGAATTTCCTTTTGACCAACAGTTTGTAAGTTATTAACTTGTTCGTATTCGTACTTAAGCTTATTTGTGGCTGGTGTGCCAATGTTGTAACTTATGAAACCTGGGGACTTAATTTGTAAATTAAACAGGTGGGAACTTCCTTTGGGTATTATTTATCTTATGCGAGAATCTTTTATCGAGTTGGTTTATTTATTTATGTTAAAAATCGAAGGCGTGACATGCATGAATGATTCGAGCCGTTCAATAATTTAAAAAAAAAATTGAGTAGATCTGTGGAAAATCAACTTAATCCGATATGTAGATACTCGATCCAAATTTTTGAAAAATCAGAAAAATGGGAAGATTGGATGAAAAATGGAAAGATTAGATCGAGTATCTACACATATCAGATTGAGCTACCTTTTCGAGGGCCCACTCAGTTTTTTGTTTTAAAATTATTGAACGGCTCAGATCATCCGTGCGAAACTCGGTATGGACCTGCACGGCGATCGGTGCAAAATCTAGACACCCTTGATCGGTGTCCCTATCTTTACCGCAACTAGAACTCTGTTGGTGGGCAAATAACCTAATTATCTTAGTCCATCCGTCCTCATTTTTTAGTCTCTCGTTCCATCCTAATCAAATTTAAAAATTTGTTATATTTGTCAATTGGTAATACTTTTTTTTTTATATACAATGTGGATCTTGTTTGATAGCTTTCGATTTGTACTATTAAACAAAATTTTCAAAATCACTTATAAAAAAAAGGTTTCCATTATCACTTGAAAAATAACACAAACTCCCAAAACGAATCAAAAATTGGGACGGAAGAACTCGTTGGTAAAATCAGCTATATACTCCGTTCCGCTAAGGAGTATAAAACATGTGTCTCGCCCAGAGTTAGGATCAATAAATTTGAGAAAAGAAGTGAGATTATCTAGTTAACTTTATCAATTAGAGTTTTTTCTTAGACTACATTCAGTTAAGGGAAATCAATACTTATTTTTCAAATTTTTTTCAAATTAAAGGTGATATATTATGAAAGAATGACATGTCTTGTAAAGTAAGAAATAAGTACGTATTCCCTCCGTCCCAAAATGTTAAACCTTTTTGGGATAACGTGCCATTTTCAATTGCATTTTATCTTATGAATCTTATTTGATAGATTTTAACAAGTTCTATTACACAAAGTTTTCAAAATCACATACTCCCCCCGTCCCTTATTTATAGTCTCGTATTCCATTTTGGGCTATCCCTTAATAATTTTCTATTTTGTAAAGTTAGTGGGTAAAAGTTGGTGCATTGTCTATTTTGTCCTTAAAAGTAGATTCCATTTTGAAAAATTAGTGAGTAAAAGTGTAATGATGATGGGTAAATAGGGAAAATGGAGGAAAAAGTTGATGTGAAAGGTATAATGATGATGTCTTTTTAATAAATAGGAGTTACGAAGCAGGACACTTAAAAAAAGACGGAGGGAGTAAAATTTAATAAATCAAAAGATGTAAGCAAATCTAATACGACACGCAATCCTAAAAAACTCTAACATTTTTGGGACAGAGGGAGTAAAAAACTTAGTGGAACGGAGCATTATAATTTATCTATCTAGACTAGATAAAATCAAACGGGACTATTAATATTGGTTGACCACAAATTCTTTGTTTGGTCGAGATTCTGCGATCAAAACTAAACTAAACTAAACGCTGATTGGATTGAAAATCCTCCCCCCTACGAGATTATGTATTAATTGAAATTATAATAACAAGAAGACAAATGAAAGCTAAGCGAGGCTACCCCGTTTGTGCCAAAATGGCAAATGAAAAAACCATTTTTTTAGCTCTCTACACTATTTAAGTAGACGAATAGCAAATTGGACATGATCGTTTGGCAAACTTGACCGTGTTTGCCAAAATATCCAAAACTTAGAGGTTCCATTCCGCAAACGAAATAAAAACTTATTTTTTGTTGAATAAGAAGGTATGTTCCTGAAAAATAAGAAGGTGGGTACTTATTTTGGTAGAATTTGTATAGGTAAATACCAGCCGGGGAGGGAGATCACACCAGTAGCCGGGCCGGGCCGTCTCGGGCTACCAGACGGCCGATCCGAACCGTCCAAAAATTCTATAAAAAAAAAAACCAAAGGGGCCGCCGCGAGAATAAGCGGCATCCGAGGTGTGTATGGTGCTTGATCCGAGCACCCCTTTTCTGTGTACATATAGTTTTTTTTTTATAGAATTTTTGGACGGTTCGGATCGGTCGTCCGATGGCCCGAGACGGCCCGGCACGGCTACCGGTCGATTTTTGACCGCCGGCCCTCATTCTCATACCAACATTCCTGTGTTTTCTACACTGAAACTTTCAGGTCAAAAACAATAGGGTTATGCAAAAAAAATTCCTACCACTATAGATCTTATTTAATAGATCTCATTGAGATCTTTAATACGGTGCAAAATTTTTTTTTTTTTTTTTTTTTGCAATTTATGTTATATTTGAGTTTGAAAATGTGGAAAAAAAACTTTGTATTTGGAAAAAATAAGAAAGTTGGCTTATTTTTGAATAAGAAATAGGGGAAATAAAAAATGGAAATGGAAAAACGAGGGAAATATACTAGTAATAGTTACTCCCTCCGTCCCAAATTGGATGTCAATTTTTGATATCCGTGCCAATTTCAACTCCTTATATCTTTCAATATGGATCTCAAAACATATGCAATATGGATCTTGTTTGATAGTTCTCGATAATTTCTATTATACAAAATTTTCAAACTCATGAAAAAGATTATAGATTGAAAGATATAAGCGATGAAAAATGACACGAATTTCAAAAATTGTCATTCTTTATGAGACGGAAGGAGTATCATTTAGTTGTTCAAAAAAAAGAAGTTCCGGAGTATCATTTAGTTTGAAATTTGAATTTTAAATTGAGGAACTGCCCTCTGATCTCTCTCTCTTTGAAATGAATGAGATAGACCAAAAAGTACAGGAAAAAAGTAGGGGATCACATGGGAGACCAGATCCCCTGTCCGAGTCCAATCCGGATAGGAATCTGTCTCACTATTCGGAGCCGTTGATCTCATAAATCAACGGCTAAAATGTGCCGAACATTTTTTGTTTCAAAACGACGTCGTTTTGACTCGACACATCTCAATCGTTAATTAGAAAAATCAACGATCCTGAAAAGTGGGACAGGCTTCTGTCCGGATTGAATTAGGACAGGGGATCCTCGGTTATCACATGGTTGTGTGTAAACAATTACGTACAACTTTGGTTGCCTGAGCTCGGCGATTTTTTTTTCTTTACCAAAACAACCATTAACAAAAATCATTTCGGATAGGGCCTAGATTAATTGTTAGTCTTTTTTTAATTATTAAATCGCTCGGAATTATCTGTACGCCATCGGTACCAATAGCATTAACAATAAAAATACCCACCCATAGCTATGCTTTAATCCTCAGTAAAGCTAGGGGTATATATATGAGCTTGTATACTATGTACATAAGAATTTTTTGGGGCACACCTTCAAATCCCACAAAGATGATTCGAATAGTTAATTATTTTTAAAATAATTTTTTATGGAACCCTGTAAAAAATCAGCTCAACTGGATATAAGTAACGATTTTTTTTGAATTTGTAACAAGGGAAGCTACTTAACTGCTCAGTTTCGTCCGTATAAATTCAAAAAAAATCCTTACCGATATCGAGTTGAGCTGATTTTTCATAGGACTCCATAAAAAATAAAATAAAAGTAATGACAGTTCGAATCATCTTTGTGGGACCCGAGATGTGTCCCACAAAACTCATTTATACATGGTATGTGCCCCACAAAACTCATTTATACATGGTATGTGCCCCACAAAACTCATACTAATAGAATAGATTTGTTCTTCGATGGGAAAAACGATTAGAAGAAGTCAGATGGAGTTCCTTTCGAACCAAAGTCGTCGAAGGGGTCGGATCAAGTAGTTGAAAGAGTTTAAAGACAGGAGTCGTTGCACAGCTGTAGCTGACCCCACCCCTGGCCCCCTTGTGCTTTGAAGCGGGAAACGGCAAAAAAAAAAAAAAAGGAAAGAAAGAAAGAAAATACCCAGACGATAAATTGCAAATGATTTAAAACTAAAATCAAGTAAAAGAGTTAGAAGGCGTTCCAGTAAACCTTCTGTTTCGAAAATTACCTTTTCGCGTAATGAACAGTGCCAAAATGGAAGTACCGTTCCACTTTCCTTCCACTTTTCCCCAACAGTTGCTCTTTTTTAAATGATTATTGCCTTAACAGTACCAAAAGTGACGTCGTTTTGGTCGAGACTTTTTAAAAAAAGGGAAGGCACAGGAATCTGGAACAAGGCTTTAAACGAACATAGCTTCTCCTTCTGTATTGCAGCCATTTTAGACTTGTCAGACAATTAAGTACTGTATGTCAAAACAACCATGCTATTCACACAGAAAATCGACATAGATCGCGTACAGATTTTTTATGGGGTCCACTACGGGTTGTACACTAACGATCTGAGCCGTTCATTAAATATAAAACATTTTTTCAAGAGTCCCTGCTAAAAATCAGCTTAATTAGACACCTACAGGTACTCGATCCAATTATCTAACTTTTCATTCGGATTTCAGGATAATGGAAAACTAAATGATTGGATCGAGCACCTACAGGTATCGGATTGAGCAATCTTTTTTTGAAGGGGCCCTTGAAAAAAAGTTTTAAAATTGATAAATGGTTCAGATCGTTTGTGTGGGATCTACAGGTTCTACAAAAAATCTGTGCACGATCTGTGTCAACAGACTTATAGATGTCAAAATCATGTTCATTAAGTGGTATGTTTTCAGGGGGGAAAAGAAGTAATCAGATATGAACATGTTCATGCCCCCGTTCCTTAGTTTTATGGACTTTTTGGGCGCTTTGTTCTTATTTTAAATAAACAATTACTCTAAGGTCCATTATAGCTTTTTGTAACATGTCTAGTCCACCTCTTAGTTTCATAACTCCTCTAATCCACCTTTTTGCAATTTCTAAGGCGTAAGGTCCACTCTCCATTTTTAATAGACAAATGCACCCTCACATTAAATTTAATACATAATATAGTTTCATAGGGTACCCTAGGGTTTAGGTTTATGGTGCACTTTCCTATTATAGGGTTTTTAGTGGTTTAGGCACTTTCATAGGGTATCCTAGGGTTTAGGTTTAGGCACTTTCATAGGGTACCTTAGGGTTTAGGTTTAGGGTGCACTTTCCTATTATAGGGTTTTTAGTGGTTTAGGCACTTTCATAGGGTACCCTAGGATTTAGGCACTTTCATAGGGTACCCTACGCCGGTCAACACCGGTCAACGGCCAGTCAACGCCGGTCAACGACCGGTCACGCCGGTCAACGGCCAGTCAACGGTGGTCAACGCAGTCAACGCCGGTCAACGGTGGTCAACGCCGGTCAACGGTGGTCAACGCCGGTCAACGGTGAGGGGTATTCTTGTAATTGGTACGTGTGAGTGGACTGGATGTGTTAGGATAATATTAGGTGGACTAGAAGTGTTAGGAACTTGCTATAGTGGACCTTATAACAAATCTCCCTATTTTAAATTAATAATAGTGCAAAAAATTTAGTGCAAAACCAATAAAAAAGATTTTTTTTAAGTAAGAAAAAACTCAAAAAACCCAAAAAAAAAAAAAAATCTCAAAGAATCAGAACAGATGGGAACACGTGTCACATGACCCAAAATAGTAGTCGGCAAACAATAAATCTGTTCACACAAGTAATTTGTGCACAGATTTTGTTGTGTAGTCCACTATGGTCTATGGGTTACACACAAATGATTTGAGTTGTTCATTAAATGTAAAATATTTTTTCAAAGGTTTCCGCAAAAAATAAGCTCAATCCGATAGCTATAGATGCATGATCCAATCATCTGTCTTTTCATTATCCGAAAATCTAAATAAAAATTTAGATGATTGGATTGAACATCTATAGGTATTAGATTGAGCTGATTTTTCGCAAGAATCCTTAAAAAAATATTTTACATTCAACGAACGACTTGAATCATTTATGTAAGACCCATAATGAATGCCAAAATAAAATCCTTACAGAATCTGTGCACAAATTATCCGTGTGTGGTTAGCAGCATTGGTCAGCGAATGTCCGCTGCTGCCTCCTAGTACGGTCCATTCCCAAATTTCCACCTCGGAGTCAATGACTCCACCTCAAAAGTCACATACACCCATCAATTTTCCCTAATTAAGAAAGTCTACTCTATCGCTCTGCTTCATCGCTCTTATGCTTTTATTTTCGAATGGTCTGGAATTTTAAAAAAACTCATCCAGTAAGTTTCCTTTTTCTGGATAATTTTTTTAAAAAAAGATTTAAATCATTAATTGTTGAGACGATTGAGCGCTGCGATGGGGAGCGGTGCGGTGGGCGCAGCACCCTGTTTTTCTCCTCTATATCTAATTTTCACGGGTTTTCACTGCAACTAGTCCGCAATTGCTGACGAATCCCAATCCCACTAGAATTCCATCACCCCTCGCACTCTCTCTCCCCTACAAATCCGTGCGGATTCTCTCGAATATTCTTCCCCTGATTTCCATCTCAAACCAAAGAAACCAACACAAAGATGCGTATAGGGACAGGTACAAGCTATATATATGTGTGAATGATAGGGTGTAGGAGAGGCGGAAGTAGCGGGTCTGGAGCGCGCATGATAAACAACATGGGTTCTCTGGGTTTTTCTTCTTCGGTTTCTTGCGCAATTGCCGTGCTGGGTCTGTTGCTGAATGCGGTGGCTTTCTGCAATGGAGGAACCACAAGTGCCTTTGTCAGGAAAGTCGAGAAAACCGTAGATATGCCCCTTGACAGTGATGTCTTCCGCGCGCCTCCAGGCTATAATGCGCCTCAACAGGTTTGAGCCCTCTGTTTACTCCACCCTTTCTCTCAATTTATTTCTATTGATTACTTTGAGGAATCAATAAGCTAAGTAGAATTTATATCACTTAAAACGGGTGTTGTTGGGCCTTTTTATTCTTTATTATTGCTTTTCTTGTAACTTCCCACCTTCCCCTTTTAATCATTTTTGCAAGATTTGAACAAGGTTTTAAATATCAGCCGTAACGGTTTTTTAGCCTTCCGATACCATTACAGCCTGCCATACGGGTGAAATAGAAAATCGCATGTGTATTAGCCGGTTTCCGTTACATACGGACTGGTTTACGGCCGATCGACTGTTATGGGTAAATAGTACTCCGATTATTTTCCGTCAAAAATGGTTTTTAAGAATTCACAACCGCTACCATTACACTGTGACTGTAGCCATTACGGTCACTATTACACTTAGACCGTTACGATTACGCATCCCGATACCATTATTTAAAACCTTGGTTCTGATGCTCTTTTTACCCATAATGATTTTGCCTTTTCTGCCTGGAAATTTGATGGGTTGTGTTCAGTTTTTAGTTTAGTTGTGTTTGGACCTCGATTTGGTGGATGGATTTATACGGAAGAAGTTAAGATGATTAGCTAAAGTTATTCAGTATGTATCCCAATCATTGTCTTTTCCGATGATAAGCTAAATCTATGATCCAAACACAGTCTTAGTACCTTTATTTTATTATTATTAGTATTATTTATCTTTTTATTTTATTTTATTTTATTTAAAACTTTTGGATTGTCTGTATTTAGGTCCACATAACTCAAGGAGATCACGAGGGGAAGGGGGTGATAGTGTCATGGGTCACCATGGATGAACCTGGTTCCAGTACAGTCCTATATTGGACTGAGAATAGCACTCAGAAGAACAAGGCCAAGGGCCGTTTTGTTACCTACAAGTTCTACAACTATACTTCTGGTTACATTCATCACTGCAACATTAAAAAGTTGAAGGTGAGTGTTTCCAATCTCAAATCATTTGATGATGTCCTTGTTTTCATGTGCATTTTTTTTTATATTTCAATTCTCCATTCTTTTTTAATTTCGTATGCGTATTTTTTTCTCTAGCTCAGGGATATGTGGATTAGAATTAGGCTTTTAAAGTGATTTGATTTGTTGTTTTGTTGGCAGTTCGATACGAAATACTACTATCAAGTAGGGATTGGCCAGACTACTAGGACTTTCTGGTTTACAACTCCTCCTGAGGTTGGACCGGATGTCCCGTATACATTTGGTCTCATAGGTAAATTTTCTTCTTGATTGTACCGATGATTTAATGGTTGTTGTATAATCTCCCTACCAAATTTTGATGTCATATGTGACATGTTGTTTGAACTCATCCCTCTAGCTTTCGAAACTTAGCATCGGATACCTTTGTTTCTTTAACGGACTATTTGGTAACCATGAAGGTGTAGAATCCCTTACCTTTTCCTTAACAAACTCATCCGAACATGCCTTAGTTGGACAGACAAATAAATAATTACATGAGTAGATTTTGAGAATATTGTGTGCTTTCTTTTCAAAGTTCTCGTCGTTTGCCTCTTTATCGTAGATCTATCTATAATTGACCCTAGTTATCTACTTTTGTAGGTGATCTAGGTCAGAGTTATGATTCAAACTTGACTGTTACTCATTACGAATTAAATCCAGCAAAAGGAAAAGCAGTGTTGTTTGTAGGGGATCTCTCTTATGCAGACAACTATCCAAACCATGATAATGTCAGGTGGGATACATGGGGAAGGTTCACTGAGAGGAGTGTGGCCTATCAACCTTGGATATGGACGGCAGGAAATCACGAGATCGATTTTGTCCCCGAAATTGTAAGCTTCACCAAACATGTTCTTTCATTTCTTTGATGGGATTCTATACCATGCAGGTCGAATGAAATCCACTTTTGACTCATGGGGTTAAATTTAGATACTTTGGAAGTGCTTAAATATAGCATCTATGGCTTATTTTTCTCAATAGGCAGGATGATGCATTAGCTTCTAACCTTCGGCAAATCAGTTGTGTCCCTTCTTTCTTCATCAAATTATGATCCTTTCTGGTGCCGACAAATTCCAATCTCCTCACGAAGGAGGGAAAAAAAATCCTTGGGACTTGTCCTCTTTGTGAACCCATGTCAATTTGCAGTGGCAATAACCAAGTTTTATTTGGTAGGGCGAACGATGAAATTAAAACTTCTATGTGCCATAAGATGGTGCTCACTGAATTCTAGTCCATATGTTGTACCTAGGCTTGCTTTTCAGTACGTATCGATCAACAATGTATAATGTGACAGAAGACTGGGGTTGTTTTTGCAGGGGGAAACAAAACCGTTTAAGCCTTATACACATCGGTATCCCGTCCCTTATAGAGCATCAAATAGTACCGCTCCCTTTTGGTACTCAATCAAGAGAGCTTCAGCATACATCATCGTCTTGGCTTCATATTCAGCATATGGTAAGCATGTTGTTGCATTTCTATGTTTTATTACCCCTAATAGTACCCCGAACATCTGCACATAAGTGGCAAACTGGAAGCCAATGAAACAGGATTTTAAAGCATTTTCCATTGTTTGAACTCCAATGCACATATGTGGGCAGATGTTTATTACTATATGTCCAGTATTCTTGGTCCTTTTTCACTATCCCGGCATGCCGTTTTAGATGATTTTCAACAAAACATTGTTTACAAAAGTAATTGTGATCTTTTGATTGGTGGACAAATTGTGATGCGTGCCCGCCCATGTACCACGGATATAGGACATGGGGAATATTAATGGTTGTTGAGAGATATAACCAGGGACAAAGATATTACAGCTATCTAGTATGTTGCTTTGGACATTTCGTAATTTTGTGGACCTATTGACTGCCTTATAGGCAAATACACTCCTCAATACAAATGGCTCGAGGCGGAGTTCCCAAAAGTCAACAGGAGTGAGACACCGTGGCTGATCGTTGCTATGCATTCTCCATGGTATAACAGCTACAACTACCACTACATGGAAGGGGAATCCATGAGGGTGATGTTTGAGCCATGGTTTGTCAAGTACAAAGTTGATGTTGTGTTTGCTGGTCATGTTCACGCCTACGAACGATCGGTAAGCGCTCTCTACCATCTCTCTTACGTTCTTCGAAAATTAATGTTACGGACGAATTTTTCCCTTGTCCGGTGATCGTTTTAAGCTTCCACATCCGCAACAATTCTATCCACCTACTCACCAAAAAAAAAAAAAACAAAAACAATTCTATCCACCTTAGGATGTGTACACTCGGTGAAATATTTGACATTGTCAAACATGCAGGATTGTTGTGGTGGAAAATTACAATTGCAAAAAGGAAAGAGTTTTTGTGTTTTCTGAAATGGTGAACGTTTTTGCTGATTTTCCGTTGAAAGCAACTCCTTAATTTCGGATGAGCTGCTGGACTTCAAAAACAGATTGCTTTACCTGTTTCCATTTCTCTAAAGAGCGATTCAACGTTTCAAGTTTTGGTTGACGACTTTTTCGCGTCCTTCACAGGAACGTGTATCCAACGTTGCTTACAACATTGTAAATGGCATCTGCACGCCTGTAAAGGACCAATCTGCCCCGGTGTACATAACCGTTGGTGATGGTGGCAATCTTGAAGGCCTGGCGACCAAGTAAGATTCCCATATACCATAGGATTGTTCTTCCTACATTTGCCTCCAATTTTTGGCATATATGAAATTCAATGCATTTTTTTTTTCTTTTTTTTTTGTGATGCAGCATGACGGAGCCACAACCAGAGTACTCAGCTTTCCGCGAGGCCAGTTTTGGTCATGCCATTTTCGATATTAAGAACCGAACTCACGCTTACTATGGCTGGCATCGTAATCACGATGGTTACGCGGTAGAAGCTGATTCTTTGTGGTTTTTCAACCGATTTTGGCATCCGGTCGATGATTCTACAAGCACCAAATGATGATTATAGTGTGTTGTCCAATAATATAATAGCAAAGAAAGCAAGAAATGGTGTATTTTTTGTTCATACTCAAATAAAGAAGAAGTGATGCAGGATAGATGTTTTTTGTTCTGCCCGCTTATTCTTCACACTGTCAATGATGCTTGTTATCGTGCGTGCGACCGAAAGTACGGAGGGAGCAGTATCTTCAACTTGTTGCTTCTTCGCCCTGAACCTGAAACTATTGTGCTAATATTCATTTTCCATCACTTGGGTGAAATAATCTTCTTGGGCAGTAGGTTTCCTTGCAAGGCTCAATCCTATCAAGTCCGTAGTAGCATCTACCAATTTCGTTTCGCCGTGTCCCTTTCATGTTAAGAGACTATGATATCATTCCGATGATGTTCCAACCGTTTAAGTCCATCCATCCCTCAATGGCCATTGGGTTTATCAAGGGTGACCCGGTCATCTTTAGAATCAATTACTTAGGGCTGCTGATTTTGCCATTCCTTTTTTTTGTTAATCCCACTCTTCTGCAAGTGTATTTTTGCACTAAAAATATACTTGCAAGGAAATGACGTTAACAAAAAAGAGAGTGACAAAATTATTTCTCTTACTTAGTTGGTTAATACTATATATTTTGATTTTTTATTAATAAATAAACAAATGAATGTTCATGAAACAAACTTATTACTATTTATTATTATTGATCTGAAGTCCCACATCATGTTTGGTCTGGAGTCAACTGCAAAGAAGCCTATGCAGTACAATCTCAACCGTTTATTTCGACAATCAATGGTTTAAATTTATTCTTGTATGGAGCATATATGCTTTCAGCAGCTCTGGAGTATTGAAATTCGAAAACACTTTTGGACGGCTGCGATTATTTGGACTGCCCTCTTGAATCCAAGTGATGCGATTATCTGGACTGCCCTCTTGAATCCAAGTGAGGACTGCAGACAATCCATATTCTACAATCTACAGTTAATGCATATTTTCTTTAATTGTTCACGTAACTATATTTTCAACAGTACTGTTTATTCTATATTTCAAAACTACTCTTAATTAAGGGAAATTTATATGAATGGTCCTCTTAGTTTCATCTGAATCTCATTTTCGTCCTTCAAGTATTAATTACAACTCTTTTGACCTTCAAGTTTGGTTTTCGTGTCAAATTGGTCCAATTGATAACTTCTGTTAGCCAAACTGGATGGAAAAAATCAGATTGATGGCAGTTTGGACGTTTCAATTTGTACCAAGTTAGTCCAATTGATAACGTCTGCCCTCAATTTGATTTTTTCCGTTCAGTTTGGCTGACAGGTGTTATCAATTGGACCAACTTGGTATGAAAACTAAACTTGAAGGTCAAAAGAGTTGCAATTGATATTTAGAGGACGAAAATGAGACTTGGGTAAAATTAGAAGGACCATTTCTATTAATTTTCCCTTAATTAATAGTAATAAAACCTATATATTTATTTTCAAGATAGAATAATAGACAAACAATAGAGTTGCTAATGCCAAAATTACTAATGATCGAAACTCATATTTTTGTTCTAAAAAGTATAGTTCATCAAAGACTTGCACCACAGATCGGGGTGCTTGTTGGACAACATTTGTGTTGGACCAATCTGGATTGTCCATGCTTGACAATGGACGGCCCTAAAGTAGGACTCGTTTGGTTCGATTGGTTTTTTTTTTTTGGAGTAGTATTTTCTTGAACTGCTGGTTCGGTTGGTTAATACTAGTACTACAAGATTATTTATTTATTATAGTATGCTTTTCTCACATTAACAAGTAAAGTTGATTTTTTAGTTTTTATTCATTTTTTTTTGCATTTGTTAATTTTACGTAACACCTTTGTCACTTATTGGTTCGTCTCGACAAGTGAAATCGAAAAAGTAAAAAACTATAATAAAAACTTATAATTTTTTGAATAAATGCACAAATAAGTAAAAAAAAACAGTCTTTTTTTTGTCTTTTCAAAAGAAAATTATGAGTTTCGATCATTAGTAATTTTTTAATTTTTCGATTCTTTTCAGCAAGAGGAATTAATAAGTCGCAAAACTAATAAATGCATATATTTTTTGAAAAAAGACCAAAAAACAAAAACAGAAAAAACCCTTGACTTTTTAATCCAAAATCACCCATTGTTTGGGAAAATGATACTGCAAAAACTATAATATATAATAGCCTTGTACGTTACACGTGGTGCCTTTACATGTGCAGTGACGAGAAAACTATTTTACTGAGCTTTTCGTGAATAGTATTTTAAGAAGGTAAATCGCTTGTATCAGTCTGGATTTTAATAAAAAAAATTTGCGAAAAAGAAATTTTTTATTAAAATCCAGAATGTTCAATGCCGAAACGTACGACTAAGATCTAAGTGGCTCTATAAATTATCTATTTATAGCAGTAGCTCTGTGAACAAACCATACATGTGTGTTGGGCCAATCTGAGCCGTCCATACGTGGCAATGGATGGCACTAAAGTAGGACTCTTTTGGTTCGACTGTTTTTTTGTTTTTTTTGGAGTAGTATTTTTTTGAACTGCTGGTTCGCTTGGTTAATACTAGTACTACTGGATAGTATGCTTTTCTCACATTAACAAGTAAGCTGATTTTTTAGTCTTTATTAAATTTTTTTTGCAATTGTTAATTTTACGTAATACTTTTGTCACTTATTGATTTGGCTTGACAAATGAAATCGAAAAAGTAAAAAATTATAATAAAAAACATAATTTTTTGAATAAATACACAAATAAGTAAAAAAGACAGTCTTTTTTTTTTTGTCTTTTCAAAAGAAAATTATGAGTTTCGATCATTAGTAATTTTTTTCTTTTTCGATTCTTTTCAGCAAGAAAAATCAATAAGTCACAAAAGTTTGTCACAAAACTAACAAATGCGTAAAATTTTTGAAAAAAGACAGGGAAAAAAAAACTTGACTTTTTAATCCAAAATCACCCATTGTTTGAAAAAATGATACTAATGCCAAAACTATACTCCCTCCATCCCTTTTTAAGTGTCCTGCTTCATAATTCCAACTTATTATAAAGATATCATCATTATACCTTTCACATTAACTTTTTCTTCCACTTTCCCTACTTACCCATCAGCATTACACTTTTACTCACTAACTTTTCAAAATGGAATCTACTTTTAGGGACAAAATGGAAAATACATCAACTTTTACCCACTAATTTTACAAAATGGACACTTATTTAGGGACAACCCAAAATGAAATATCAGACTCTAAAAAAGGTACGAAGGAAGTAATACTCATGTACCTCGCACATGGGGCCTTTACGAAGGCACATGTGCAGTGACAAGAAAACTATTTCATGGAGCATTCCGTGAATAGTATTTTACGAGGTAAATCGTGTGTATTGAACCGTCTGAATTTTAGTGAAACTTTTTCACGAATTTTATTTATTTTTTTCCATTAAAAACCGAAATGTTCAATGACAAAACGGACGACTAAAGATCACGTGCTCCCTGAATTGCAGCAGCTCCGTGAACAAGCCATGCTCGTGCAGTGACATATGTTGCTGGTAAACCGTCGCGCGAAGAATTGAAAATTCCACCACAGCCCCGCCCCGCCCCGCCCCGCCCCCCAGGAAATCCGTCCTTCGGATTCAACTCTCAACCAAAATACTATTATTCAAATCTTCACCAATCTCAAAATTTCCACAGATAAATCTCAAATCTATTACAGGTATATAGTTATATATATATATACATCCATATATACACGCGCACACGAAGAGTGATTACGGACAGGGCTTTGAGTGGGAACTGTCTTCTGTGATCGGCTGATGACGGATTCATCAACGGAGGTTCCGTAGAAATGGCAGAGGATCAGGCGATGGAGAAAATCTCGTCTGAAGAAGAACACGACAAGAATGGGAAGAAGAAGAAAGAGGACTGCCTTTCAGATCCAGAATTCTTCAGCTGCGTGCTCCAGCCTTCCCCCGCCGACTCCGATCCCGAGTACATCGGAATCCGCCGCCTTCTCCTCCATCGCAAGGCTCAGTCCGGCGTCGTTCTGCGCAAGGTTTGCTTTACATGCTTAATTGGTGTTAGAATTAACCTAAGTCACATTAATGCGGGTGGGATAGCGAGCGTGAAAATGTACTTTGAAAATGTGCCGAACTACTAAATCGGCGTGGCGTGCGTGAGCGAGAGCGTGACTGCGAGCGTGAAAATCTCTTTCGAAAAATATTCCAAACTGATAAAATTTACAGATTGAGAGTGTGAGAGCGCAGAGTAATGATTGAGAGCGGGATTATGTGACTAAGGTATTAATATGTGTGTGTGTGTTAATGTGTGGATATCTGTATTGCTATTACAGTGTTGGATCCGTGAATATCCGTGTTTCGAATAGAAGAATTGATCGTGGAATGCGTTTGATCTCGTTGTATGTTTCTGTCCAATTCGCTCGGAACTATGAATGTCGAGGAATATATATATTTTAATACAGAATGGGAGAACACCAATTGGCTTGAACAAATTTTTGAAGCTGTCACTGAAGTGATTTCCGACATTGTCTTGATAAGAACAAGCAACTGCTTTTATTACTAACGTGAACTAACTACTAGGGCAAAAGAGTAAAATCACCTACTCCCACACCCCTTGTGTTCATACGCGCACTGCGTGTGCCCAACTTCTAGTACTTTAGAGAAACAGAACGTTGATCACTTGCCGTGGTGTATTGTGAAGGCACCTAGTTTCGTTAATGGCTCCATTTGAGTAATGAATTTGCATTTTGCTGTGCAATTAACAATTAGGCCTATGGAGTCTGAACTGAAGGAAAATCCAATGATGCCTTGATCAACCGCTATGGTAAATCAGAAGGTCCTTTCTATGCAACAGTAGACCAAGGTTATGTATAGGTTGTTCAAGGGAGAAATCTCAGAACAAATGTCGAGTATTTTGACATTTTTGTGTGTTCGTTTCCTTTTTTTTTCTTTTGTCATCTTTAGTGGGATTAAAACTATGTTCAATTTTTAGCTCGTTTTCTGTCTAGAGTCTAGAGATTGGACAACTCCGAAGCCATGAGAAGTGTGACAGACTTACTTGACTCACTGACTTCGAGAAAGACTTAAACATACTAGGGTACTCCGGCCCTATGTTGAATTTTAGATCTGTCAATGCAATTACTGAAAAGTTGAAACTTGTTTTTTGGTTTTTCAATTTTATTAGTTGGATACATCATGACCTATGTGTGGACGATTAAACGAGATGCCATAAAAATGTGGTAAACTACAAGAGAGTTATATTCCATGAAGTATTGTTCATTGGTTAGACTGTATATAGACATCGTTATCAGAATTCTCGAACATTTATTGACTAATTGAACTTGATTGTTGCTTACTTTGGTTTGTGTGTGTTAATGCATTGATTCGGACCAACAAAAAGCAGGAATTTGACTTTCGGCACTGATTTGTGTTGAAGGACTGGAGATGCAATGGAAAAGGTTACGTGGGCTACCGCAATTATATCAATAAGCCGAGGAACTGGGAAAGTATGCCTGTACCTAGCCACTCGAGCACTCCTGGACAAAGGTTGCTGAAATTTCATACATGTTACAACCAGTTGTAATGATAATCTTGTATATGGAAGTTCCTGTCATGAAGTGAGATCTTTTTCTCGGTAGTGGATTGGTTTTCTTTTCATTTTTGATAATGGATGGAGTTTATAACAAGCAAAGAATCAGGATATCTGAAAACCATTAATTGGTGGACCTCTCGAGAGACATTGACTGATCCATGTTCTTTTCTTTTGATAGCACATGAATAAATGTCTGCGCGATATAGGTAAGTCTATGCATGATTTATTGCTTAGTCACCAGAAATAAGGATTTAAAACCCTTTTTCCTTCATACAAACGACTGTAATCACAGAATCTTTCTCTCTCCATATGAGTTACAGGAAGGAGATTCTAGAACTGTTCAATCTCTTCTTAGTGGAGGGACTTTTCATGTCTTTATATCTTGTGGCTACATCACAAACTGATTGCTGAATCTTCATCCATGCACTTGCTCATCCTTTTGACAAGTTCAGAAATTACTCAGCACATGCTTCCATTTACCGTGTATTCATAAATTGTGAAGACCTTTTACAACTGTGAAGCATTCTGAGTTACAACTATTATTTCAAATTCATGTCTACACACAATTCTGACATCAGGGTAATTTACTGGTTGATGCATCAGTGGGCGATGGATATCATCTTCGGCTCCAATCTCTCTTTCATTTGAGGTGGACAGCTGGACTTCTAGCCGGGTATGTATCATGCTTTTTATATTTTGTTGTGAATCTTTCTGAAATTTTGCTTTCTGGCTTCAAATGCAGCATGTATTGCCCATGAGAATCATGTGAGCTTTCTTATTTATCTACAAGAGGATATAGCTGGTGCAGCATGATGTGGCAATACTAGGGATGGAATGTTCAAAATTCCAATTGCCATTAGACTGGAAAATCAAAATATCGCCCCTTCTCCCAGTCTGGGAGAAAAGGGAAAGTAAATTATTCGATTGAACATAATTAAAAAATAAGCACCCTTCTTTTTCATTGGTATGCATCTGGCTTTTGATGTTGAGATCATTTAGATTGGGAAGTATCCCGGATTGAGTTGAGAGACTTCTTGAGGCCAAATTGTAGCATGGCTCTGTTTTATCTTTGTCCGAAGGAAATTGCTGTGTGTGAAAAACCACCTACAATCTACAATTTCCATATATTTCATGCACATATACAATTATTTTTAGGCGGTTACCTTCAACAACACCTCCCCCTCACCCCCATTCCCCCAAAACAAAATGATTTTTGCTCACTTTTTTCTTCATAGTTCTATGAATGGTATTTTGGCTTTGATATGACAAACAAAAAGTAGCACAAAACCTGATTTTGGATGGTTATTCTGTCTCTCCTTTCTTCTGTGCCTTGAGGATCTACATCACATTCCGGAATATTCATATAAATATCTAGGTTTTCGTGATGCCTACTATGCATTTATGCAATAGAGTCATAGATCTCATTATTGGTTATAACATATTTAAATAATTGCCTATACAAGAGAAGTATCCATTCATGAATTGTGATAGCTGGATAATGACTCCCCAGCCCGTGGGTCCTGTTCCTGTAATCAAGGCACATTTTTCTGAACCAAATTTTCTGTATCCATTAAAAGGTGGGATTTGCATAATGGAAAAAACAAATTTTGAAGCTGCTTTTGATGAAGTCCTAATCCACCACAATAACAAGGCTGCAGTCAGCCAAGAGCACCCTTTCAAGTTGTTAACCATGCAGTACAAACTTGGATAATGTTGTCATTTCAGATATTGCAATTTTTTCTTGTTTCCTTTATTTTGTTCTTTGACTTCTTTTCTCAACGACGACACAGTTGTGTATCAATCAATCCATCGTCTCAAAACAGTTTTTGTGTTTACCTTTCCTTTTATTTTCTAAATTGTGTTAATACATGTTCGCATTGTTTACAGGATCTGAGGAGTGGAAATCAAGCTTTGAGCCACAGGCTAAGTTTCAGCACAAATGCAAGTGATAGTGATCGCCCACACATTAAGAGAGCAGAACCTGCATATTCCTTCGTAGGGATGCATTGCATATTTGATCAATGCAAAGCCATGGGTAACCTCCTTGATCAATCTATATAGATTTGTAGCCATGTTTTTAACTTTTCCATATATCCTTTCTGGGGAAAATAACCTTTTATCCTATTTTCAGTTACAGTTGTAAAGTTTGGGCACATGAGTTCTGATATACTTGCATATGGGGCATCAGATGGTACCTTGACAGTTTGCAATGTCTCTGAGCCACCTTCAGTTATCAAGCAGTTAATAGGGCATTCAAAAGATGTCACAGGTTGGATTGACTGGTATTGATTCTGTTTGCTTTTTATATCATTGTGCTGGTATTTTTTGTTTCCCCATATCTGTAGTTTGCTTTAAGACAATTTTGTGAGATATTTCTGTTGAACGTGTTGATTGTAGTGTGCAATACAAATTTGACCTTAAGCATTACTGTGATTTTCGGGAAACATTGGGCAGATAGGAGGGCCACATCTAAGGTTATTCCTGTTTTGTAGTGCACATAGGATAAGAGTGTTGGTGGTGAGATGTAGAGAACAGATTATGCTTAGGTAGGAGTACGATGTAGATATGTCTCAACTCTACCTTTCTCACAGTGCTATGTGAATAATCCAAATGTGAAGAGCTTTATTAGTGGATGTAATACGCTACGGATCAAACCTAGTCTATGGTTTACATTTCGCATGTCCTTAATCACCTTCTTTTATTGTTCTTTTTTTTTTTTTTTTTCAGACTTTGACTTCACCTCCAGCAATCAGTACATCGCATCATCTTCAATGGACAAAACGGTCAGAATATGGGAAATATCTAAAGGCCTTTGCATTCGGGTGATGTATGGAGTCACTTCTCAACTTTGTATCCGATTTCATCCGGTAATTATCTACTGGCATTTATGAACTTCGCCATTTGAGAAGTTATACTAAAAAGAGTTTGCTTTTTAAATGTACATTACTTTCTTCCTAGGCTTTGGCATTTTAGTATTTGTTTGGCAAGTACAAAGTTATTCCACTTCTGACCTTATGATTCAGGTCATTAATTTCGGTGTTCTCTTTTTATCATCTTTTCCGCAGGTGAATAACAACTTCCTTTCAGTTGGCAACGCAAACAAGGAAATCACTGTAATATTCTGGTCCCTATCTTCATGAAAATTGCATGATAATTGACGGATTGTAGTGTTCTTGAATTGATATCTGGTTTTTCAACTCCTTTTTTATTTGTTGTGGGGTAGAAAATCTCTCTCCCTCCCTCTCTCGGTTATGAGGTGCTCAACTGGACATAGTGTAGGAGAGGAAATAAACTCTAATGTCATTACCTGTCAATTCCCTGATAGATTGTTTCATTTTTTCGTCCAGAGTCTGTTCCAAATGCCATGGTCCTGGGACCTGAATTGCAAAGCTGGCTGGTTTAGTCCACTGACATTAAATTTGCCGGGAACGATAAACGCATCCTGTCCACTCTTAGAGTCAAGGTATCGACACTCACCAGCAGCCTAGTATAGCCCAGGGGGAGGGAGGGAGGGAGGAGAGAGAATGAAGAAAGGGGAAAATATGCTATGAAAAGGAAAAGAAAATTATCTACCACGAAAACCTTCAAACAGAAAAAGAGTGTTTGATTCGAAACTCTTGGCTCATATGTTGAAGCATTGCATCTGGTACTTTGGTTTTAGTTCAAAAGGTTCAACCTTAGTGCCATTTTCCTGAATTCCATTGAAGCTATTGTGTTTGGAAGCCTATATGCTCAGAAAAGGTTATTGAGAACTCAAATCATTACCGTGTTTGGAGCACCATAAGATTCCTTGTTCCATATTAGATTTTATAGTCTCCAAATGAAAGAAATCAATTCTCCTTTATCTCTTGCCTTTCATGTATGCATTTTTTATTCATCAACTACTATGATACATTTAAAGTAATAGTGTGCATCAGAATGCACGACTTGTCATTTCTTGCATCTTATCCTCTATTAAAATGTGTGAGATACTAATACTGCCAGCTTGTGGTGCTTTCATTCTTGCCCATAACATTTAACATGCCTCAGAAGTGCGTAGCTTTTATGTTAATCTCTGTAATTATTATTTCAGGTGTTCAATTTCAGTACCGGTAGAGTAATTTGTAAAACTGTCTTTGACAATGAGGTTACTGCGATGGACCATGATCACACTGGTCAGCTTATTTTCTGCGGGGATGCTCAGGTTAGCTTGTTTGTCTCTATTTATCGTTTAATATCTGTTGAACTCTGATGCTTTTTCTTAGAAATAGTCCAAACTGGTAAATTGTGCAGGGAAGTGTATACTCAGTTTCTATGGACTCTCGCACAGGTTCATTGTCGCGGGCGCATACCCATCGAAGTGGAAACAAGCACAAATCTCCAGTCTCAACTATGCAGTATAGAACATTTTCCCTTCTCGCACGGGGTCCTGTTTTGCTGGCTTTTACTCGAGACGGAAATTTGTCTTTCTTTAGGTCTGTTTGAAAAAAAGTTTTTTTCTCTTTTGTTTTTGGGTTTAACTTTCTGGTGCTATTTTTGATGCATTGATAACAGAGTTGTGTTGCTGATATTGTAGTGTTGCCTTGGAGGTACAAGGTTATTTAACTATTCGGTGCTCGCTTCAATTGTCTTCTAGACTACACAGCATCCGTGCTTCCTTCTGCCCTCTACTTTCCCTTGAGAAAGGAGAATACATAGGTTTGTACATCAAATCTCAAATTAGCTTTTCAACTCATGACTGCTTCACATTTGAAGGGCCTTTTTCATGCGGTTCTCTCTGAAGTTTCACTTTTACATGCAGGCACTTCTGCACTAACAGCATAATAATATTTCGTTGAAAGAAGGTTTAGAATGTGTTGGAATGGCACTTCTGATCTTATAAGTGAAAATAACCTTTTGAGGTGTAATCTGAAATCTAGTGGATTTTGTGGGTTTGTTCATGTGAAGGCTAATATTTTCCCTGTTTTCTAATACTTTGTCCTCAGTTACCCATCGGTGCTGCCATCTTAGACTTTTATTTAGGGTACCTTCAAATATTTCTTTGATGCTTGAATTATACGAGTATCTGTATATATGTTGAACCAGAAGATTGTCTCACAATATAATCTCTGGTATCTCTACCGTGACATAGAATAGCAAAAAGACTCCCTAAATTTAGGAATCAGGTACAGGATTCATCTCAAATAATCAGAAAATGCAAAAGTTGACTTTGTTAGCCGGTTTAGTTTGAAGAGGTGACAACTTTATTTTGGATTCGTCTTAGTATATCTCTTACCATATTTTCTCTGAATCATCGATTTCTCAGTTCTGAAATATCTGTCTTGTTGACATCACATCTGTTTTGTGCATGAAGTTGTTGGAAGTGAGGATGCAAACGTTTATTTTTATGACTTAACTCGGCCAAGGCACCCATGTGTAAACAAGCTACAGGTCCATTTACTGGCATTCCACATTTCAATGGTTGTCCAAATCCGCCTGTTTCTTCTCTTTTACTGATTAACATATTTTACGACGGCAGGGACACAGCTATCCGGTCATAGGTGTTGCTTGGAACCATGGAGAGAACTTTTTGGCATCTTCTGATTTCGGTGGCACTGTTATTGTTTGGAAAAGAGCCAAGACAAGTTAAGGCCGATCACATTCAGCGGTAAATTTCGAATGCATACCAGAGTAATGTGAAACATCGTTCAATTTTGTTTTGCACAAATTCGACGTTCTTTTTCAGAACCTCGACCATTTTCTGTGTATCATGTAACAAGTAAAATACCTGTACATTAGACAGATTAAGATTAGGAGGTGGAGCGACCACGAGTCGTTCTCAATTCTTTGTACTCTTGGATTCGTACTTGGATCGGGATATGTAATCATTCTTTGTGCCTCTTGGATAGAGAGTTCATACTTCAGTTGCTATTTGATCAGTTTTTAGAACTACAAATACCCGATTGTTTGCACAAGAATTTTTGAAGGACGATGACGAATAAATAAGTGAACTGGATATATTGCTGCTTCTGTTGTTCTTATGTACGTAAATCGTTGGATTCGTAGCGAATCTTGTGGAATGAGTCAAATGACCATCGTGATGCTATCAGATGTTTCATTTTGTGTTGGATTTTCATGTTCAGCTGCTTGTACTTTTATACTCCTACATCCAATTTGGATTGCGATTACCCGATTTCCGTCCAGTTTCTTTCCAATCAGTTTCTTCCAACTAGTCCGGTCCAGTTTGGACCATTTGTAGGCCCGGGAGTCCAGTTTGGACCATTTGTGGGCCCACAAATATGATCGAAACCGTTCATTTTTTAAGCCCGTCGAGATCATTGACCACATTAAAAATCACATTGATCAGATATTGTTTTTCGATATGTATTAAGTTTGTAAGGAAAAAAAAGTATGTTGACGCTGGATTGCTATCCATTTGACACAATTATGTGAAAACCAATAGTCATTTGAAACCCGTTCTCTTGAACTTAATTTAAATCTGAAAATTGTCCTTATTTGAATTTTTTCGTATTTGTGTCAAATTTTTGTGGGTTATTAATTCGTCTGAGAAATCGGAAAAGTAAATTTTTTTTTACTTTTATCCAAGTATTTTGAGAAATAACTATTTTTTAGAAAAAAAAAATGACATTTTGACGCTAAAAAATGGTTATTTCTCAAAATATTTGCGTAAAAATAAAAAAATTACTTTTCCGATTCCTCTCGTCAAAACGAATCAATAACCTACAAAAGTTTGACGCAAAACTAACAAATGTGAAAAAATTTTCAAATAAGGGCAATTTTCAAATTTAAGTTGAGTTCAAAAGAACACAGGTTGCAAGAAAAAAGTGTGCAACATTGGCATGCAACCCGTTTGACACAATTATCTGAAAATCATTACAATTATTTGAAAATCAAACGATATCTGATCTTTATGATTTTTGACGTTGTCAATGTTATTGACGAGCTCTAAAAATATTAACAGTTCCAATTATTATTGAGGGCCCAAGAAGGACCCACAAATGATTCAAAACTATACCTGACTGGTTGCCAGTTGCAACCCAAGATTGGACGAGATCCCCCCACGCATTAGGTGGATTCATTCGCTACGATTTCAGGACACAAACTAGTCATAGGGAGTCTGTTCAACATCATAACCTCATAGTTTTATGTTTTCAAAATTAGAACACCGGAATCCAATTTTAAGAACAAAATGACTTTTAATAATTTCTTAACTCATTTTTCAGTTCACATGATCTTTGAAAAATGGAAACATCTTTCAATTGATCTACAAAACAAGTTCCAAAAAATCGTCGATCAAACAACTTCATAATAAAAGTGTTTCTGCACAACTCTGCAACCAAAAAGTTGGCGAGTTCAAAATGAGAGAAAATTTGTTTTGGTAATTGGTGAGCCATATTCAGCCCACAAGGCAGACGGCGCAATGCAAGCTCCTTCCGAATAAATGGGTTTCGGCCGTTTCGCATTAGTTGAAAACGCTGCAAACATAAGAAAGACCCCTTCATCTTTTGCTGGGAAGAGAAAATCATTCTAGATAACAATGTACAGGTAACCGTAGAAGTGGGGAAAAGATTGAGAAACAAGGGAGATTTTATATTACATAATTACAGACAACCAAACACATCCTTGACTTTTGAAAGGAAAACCCTCAAACACCAATTAGATATACAAAATGTTTTCAAAACCAGTTTCCCTCTCACATCAGCTCACAAATACTGTTGCTTGTGACGCAGATACGGCCTCTGTGTTTGCTTGAAGCCAAGTTAACTCCCAACTTATGCACATCTCAACAGTGTTACCTCCGACGGCGTTTTGTATCCACCTGGAATGTCCATCAAACATTCATATCGAGAACTAGTTTTTTTTTTTCCTTCGTTTCTGTTTAGTTAGAAGTAGCAGTAGCAATGATGATCATAAGCATCATTTAAAAAACAATGTTACAATGCTACACATGAATCCTCACAGGAAAGACTAATTTCATTAGGAAGCTGAGATAACAGATGAAACCTTAGCAACAGTTCAAGGCTGTCTTTGGATCATGGACTTGCGGAGAGAATTATATGGATATCTTAGTTGTCTTCTTACCATTTCCTTGACCTTTTCGTTTTCCTTTGCCCTACATAAAATCCCTCCACGGGTCCATGAAGCCACGCAACAATAAGCAAAACCTCAAAAACCAGAAAACAACAAATCTCCTACCATCAACGAACAGCTAATCACTTCAGAGAGAGCTTAATTCCCCAACCACTTAGGGACCAATTGCTTGGTATAAATTCGTCAGCAGTCACCTCATGGTACATCAGGAAAGAGTTTTTCAATACCATGTCTATACCTCCACTTTTTGATGAAGGGAGAAAGATGACTTTAGAAGGCGAAGAAACCATATCAAATGAAACATTTTTTTTTTTTTGTCAGAAAGTCACCTGAGTTGCCCATTTCAAGAAATGGACAATCTATCTTCAAAGAGGGAGGAAGTTTGGAATAACTGGTATGCCTACATCGTGAAGAAGCCAGAAAGCATATGCCCTTGCACTTAAGAAAAATATAAGTACACAATTTTGGACCTACGATACCGATATTTCCTACGTATTGCCGGTATCGGTCAAGCTGTATCACTGAAACTCAAAGGAATCCCACTACCATGATTTAGAACCTTTGAAAATCCTTTACGTTTAAAAGCAAAGACTGATCTTATGTGTGATTTGGTATTTTGGATAGTATTAGAAGAACAGACAGATGAATTACAGAGTAACCCGTTACTGCAACTCTATCAAGACATACATTAGATATTTACCAACATATGGAATCCCTGTTCAATGCGGAGCTAGAAATTCTTGACAGTGAGGTCAATTTCCTATAGCACAAAAAAATTTTGTTTCATACTACTTGATAGTAAAAAAAAACGTTGAAATGGTAAACAAAAAGGAGTTAAGTAGATATTTTTGGGGGTTTTTTTGGGGGGGAGAAATGAGGATATTTTACTTTGCTCCCTTTTTTTCCTCAAGTTCCAAACTTTTAAACGGATTGGGGCAAATTGTAATGTAAAAGTGGGGTCAAGTAAGCAATTTTGGGGTGAAAACTATAACTATCTCTATTGTAATTTGGAAGTCAGGGGGGTCGGATGCCACCCCTTGTCTCAAGGTGGCTCCGCCCCTGCTGTTCATATCATTTTTAAGCAATTGGGAGGCTTTTCTATTTCAAGAATCTAAACTCTTCTTCCACTCCATGTGTAAAGGTAACTATAATCCACAAATCACTTTTCCTAGTTCCAATTGACCAAAAAATGAGCTGACAATAAATGAAAAGAGAAAGTAAACTAATAAAGATGACGGGGGCAGAGGGACACAAAGTCACAAACAAACTCTAATCGAGTGAAAATCTCATTGGAGAAAGACAAGAGGGGAATACTAGCTGCTGCAAACAAGAACCAAGACAAAAAGAGCAACCCTCTGAAGGGACAAGGGTGTCCCATCTCAGAAACTGAAGGTCAATGGAGAAAAAATTGGTTCACTTTGGCAGGTTTGACTTATTTAGCTTGTTTGGGTTGTGGATTTTGGGAGGGATTTGAGGGGGGTCAAAATGAAAAGAACAGCTGTAAAAATCTTTTTCCTTCTCTTTCTTCCAAAATCCCTCATAACTCCAAGATCCAAACAAAGCCTGGACGAGCGATCCATCAACTTTTGATGAACGCCCCGTAAGACCATCTTCATAGTGAAACTTGCACAATTGACCCGGAGGAGGAGGAACTTGGGGATGATTTGTGTGCTATGATGCACGGACATGGACACGGAAATTCTAAAAAAATGGGGACACGGACACGGAAGGGAACACGCCACTCGTATATTTATTTATATATATTTTTTCAAGTTGAAATGGCAAAATGTGGACAAAACATAAAATCCACAGTTCCAATACCATTTAAACAAAATAAGACATCCATAAGTTCAATAAAACTCAATTGAAAAATTACAGTTTGACCCTCAAATTTTTTTAAAAAATTACAGTTTGCGCCCCCCAAAATTTAAAAAGTTACACTTTGACCCCTGTGTCCCCAGCAAAAATTTAAATTAAATTATTGGACACGCCACCTGGCATGTCGGTCCACGTGTCTGACACTGCAATACGTCGACCTATAGAGGTGTCAGTGCTTCATAGTTTGTGTGGTTAAACAAAGAGGGTCAAAATCCGGGCCCTACAGTTACTCATGAAGCCAAAGAGCTTGAGACCACCATAAGCCCATAACTTTCATATAAGCCTGAAAAACCCAAGCTCAATCTATCACGAATTTGGCATATTGTCAACTAGCAAATACAATGCAGGTTTATCGCACACGACTATTAAGATCTGACAACACTAAGGAAACACATTTCCACTTCATGTGTTCATCGTCTATACAGTAAGCACTATGAAAGGCATAAATTGACAAGCCAAGGCTGTAATGGTGGCCAATGAAAGCTTATGTCTAAATCACTAGTAAAAAAGCCATCCATACACTCTACACATTAGCTTTGGCTTCCTGTTTCACTCGTAGCACACAAAATGTCAAAACCAAAACACTCTTCACTAGGATTTTTCCAACCATGTTTGCATGGAGGTGGGGAGTAGAGTGAGTTTTGGGATCATATGTGGTCTACGGGAGAGCGGTTACGCGACGCCCACCCTTTTTCAGGTTTGCAACTAATAGGGGGCGGACTACAAAAATGAGTAGCCTTGTTAGGAATGGATGAGTTACTAGCATTGTTAGGAAGGCTTTATGGCATCGGCGTCTCCGGTATGGGCGAGGATGGCTTGAGATGGAGACCTTCAACCACAGGGGCATTTAGGTGAAATCTTATTATCGGATGCTAAGGGGCAAGTCGGTCTCAGATTTCCCCCGGAAGGCAATTTGAGTTACTCGCTATGTAGCACGGACACAGATATGAATTCGGACACGGATATAGACATGAGATTTCTTAAAAGGGACACATACACAGCAGGGGACACAACAAAAATAAATAATATTTATTGCATACGAGTGAAAATATAGTTAGGTGTAGTGTTTTAAATGGCGAAAGGCGCACCGAGGCACATCGGTCCCCTGGGGCTTTAGAACAAGGCGCGGTGCGCGCTTTATTGACGCGATGCGCAAAATTTTTTTTCTTCATCACGAGGCAAATTTTATTAGAACAAGTTTTCAACACAAACAAACACTTGTAAAACTTTCAAATGTCATAAAACATAACATGTCAATGACTCAATGGTTAAACATAATACACACTAAACATAACATATCATCCATGAAAAGCTAACATAATAATATTTAGCCTTAGAGACATAACATATAAGGATTAAAGGCAATAAAATCTAGAGGCATACAGAGACGTGGAAGGGACAGAAATTTCGATTTCGATTTTCTACAGCCTAACTAATCTGAAATTTTGATTTTCTGTTATGGAAGGGACAGAAAAAATAAATAAAACAGAGACGTGGGAGGAGGAGAAGAAAAAAAGAAGCAGCAGCAACAACAACTTACTTGGAGCTGCTATCTCTCGATCGAACAAGAGGAGAAGAAAAGGAGCAGAAGCTGTGCTGGGTATGATCGATTAAGGTTGAAATCGACTTAAAAGAAGGATAATTATTTAGTGCATCGCGAACATGTTATGGATGGGTGAGAGCCGTCAGATCTAATTTTTGGCTCACAAACGAAAAGCGATCACCTCAGCGCCTCGTTGCTTTGTGCCATGGCGTGCGCCTTAGGGTTCCGCGCTATAGCCGAGGCGCGCGCCTTAGGGTTCCGCGCTATAGCCGAGGCACGCGCCTTAGGGTTTCACGCTATAGCCCACATCTTCGAAGTGCATGCCTTGCGCCATAGCGTGCGCTTTTTAAAACACTGAGGTGTATAAGCTTGAAGATTCAGTATTTATAGCAAGCATCATATATATACATTGTAAAAACAAAATATGTATTCCAAAATATTCGAGGCAATTACACATTTACCCCCCAAAATTTTAATTTTTTTTTGCATATTTAACTCTTGCTGTGTCCATCCCATGTCTCCCCCTAAAAAAGGTAATTAGATTTATTGGACATGCCATACGTATTTTGCCGTGTCCCCTGTGTGTCTCCTTGTTGGACAAGAGGACACGCCGACCTCCAGGAATGTCTGTGCTACATAGGTTACCTATGAAGCACGGATACTCTATTTTAGCCTCCGTATCTTGTACCGTACACATATCAGACACGGATACGTGTCCAATAAGTTTTTTAGAGTATCCAATTTTTGAAATTAATTTTTGGTGTTCCTATACGTAATGGATACGCTATGGATACGCGCGGGGTGAAATGTTGTAACTTAAAATATGGGTCAAAACTGTAATTAGGTCTACATATATTCTCCTGAGGTGTTGATACGACAATAACAAAGAGAATGTAAGGCAGAAAAGAGAAACAGATCGATCCCTCACTCGTCTCTCTCGACAACGACATTATCTGTAAGTCTCCCCTCTGTTCTCTCCCACTCGCCTTCTTCTTCTTCTGTCTTGTCTCTCATCTCTTTCTCACATTGTGTATCTATTAGTGTGTGTGTGTGTGTGTATATATATATATATATATATCTTCTCTCTCGTCTGTAATTTCGTAATATAACTCCAAAGAGGATTATTTGTATCCCCTTCATTAGGTCGTGAGGTTGAGGAAACAAAACTACCAGCAGAAGCAGAATCCATCATACTGTTGAAGAAAAAAAAATCCCCTAAATCAGACAAGAGGAGAGAGATTACAGCCGAGGGAGATATATATATATATACACACACACACACAGACAACGTGAGAGAGAGATGAGAGACGAGATAGAAGAAGGCGAGAGAGAGACAAGAGAGTGAGACATACAGATGATGTCGTGTCGAGAGAGATGAGACTAGTGAGAGATCGATCTGTTTCTCTTTTCTGTCTTTCCTTCTCTTTGTTATCGTCGTATTGACACATCAGGAGAATATATGTAGACCTAATTATAGTTTTGACCCATATTTTAAGTTATAACATTTTAACCCCCGCGCGTATCCAAAAAGTATCGGAACACCAAAAATTAATTTCAAAAACAGGATACTCTAAAAAACGTATCGGACACGTATCCGATACGCCTACGGTACGAGATACAGAGGCTAAAATAGAGTATCCGACAAGGACTTTAAAGTAATCTACTAACGAAGTTTGGGATTGGGAGCATTGCCCCAAAGCATTTTATGTGGGTTCTTCCAGGAAAAAAAACCTTTAAGATTTAAGGTACTGGAAACCAACCAATAGAATATGTTGTTTTGTGACTTTTTCCAAGTACTCTTAACTCATAATATGGGGTAGCATGACTTCGCAAGCAGCATGTAACACGGTCCGTCTGAATATTTGCTGCTATGCCGGGTAGGAACATGTAGCCTTCATGGCCCTATTCGCCTCCCCATGTATTCCTCATAATCCATACAGGTTCATCTAGATAGGAACCACAACCTACCAGCAATCCAGAATGTCTTCCTATTGCTTCTGGTCAGGGTTATACTGTGGGTTGGGGTGATACCATGGAGGACGATAGATGCCCTATAATCATTGTATAAGTTCAAATAAGTGCATGTTCATTCGTTGGTAGAGGTAAATTGATTATAGGGCATCTATCGTCCTCCATGGTATCACCCCAACCCACAGTATAACCCCGACCCAAAAGCAATACGGAGGCATTCTGGATTGCTGGTAGGTCATAGTTCCTATCTGGATGAATCTGTATGGATTATGAGGAATACATGGAGAGGCAAATGGGGCAATGAAGGATACATGTTCCTACCCCGGCATCGCAGCAAATATTCAGACGGACAGTGTCATGCTGCTTGCCGAGTCATGCTACCCCACATTGTGTGTTAAAGAGTACTTGGAAAAAGTCACAAAACAACATATTCTATTTGTTGGTTTCTAGTACCTTAAATCTTTAAGGGTTTTTTTCCCAGGAAGAACCCACATAAAATGCTTTGGGGCAATGCTTTCAATCCCAAACTTCGTAAGTAGATTACTTTAAAGCAGTGTTTTAAAAGGCGGGATTAACCGGCGATTAATCGGCGATTAATCGGATTTTTGCCCTCTCCGATGAGATTAATGCCTAGGCGGATCGATTTGGCGCTCGGGAGGTTAATCGGAGTTCGGCGGCGATTAATCGGCGTTTAATCGGTCGGCGTTTAATTTGCGATTAGTCGATTAATCGTTAAAAGGCGATTAATCGGTTAAAAGGCGATTAAAAGGCGATAAATAGGGGTAAAATCAGAATTTTTTTGAAAATGAAGGACGTAACTGTTATATTCCATACCAATTTAAAGGGTCTTCGGCTACACTTTTAGCCATTAGGATTAGCCGATTAGGGCTTCGTTGCAGTCGACTGGGCTTCGACCGATCTGGCGATCTTGGCCTTCGAGTGAAGTCGCCGCCGACTGTGAAGACGCCCTTTACCCCTGGCTTTCTCCCCTCCCTCTTCTTTCTTCCTTGCGGAATCCCAGATCCTCCCTCTCGCTTCTCTCTCTCTCTCTCTCGTAACTTGACTGCACAGTCCCCGATTCCCAGTTCGTAGAACACGCTTGGAGTCTGGACACTGGACAGTGGCCTGTGGCCACAGTGGAGTAAATTTTTTTTTTTTTTAATCTTAAAACAAAGTGAGTTGTGAAGTATTGACTGTATTGTTTGGTACTTTGGTGTATTGTTAATCTTAAAACAAAGTGTAGTAATTTTTTTTAATCTACCCGGCTGAACTCTGGACATTGTATTGATTGACTGACTGTAATTTTTTTTTTTTTTGTGTGCTACTGGTGTAGTCTATACAGCTATACTGATATAAAATGTCAATGAATCCCACTCATATCCCATCTTCGGAGGCCTCTAATTCTGCGCCGCTATTGAAAAGAAATTCAGTTGATGTTGGATGGGATTATGGAGTTATTGTGGATCCTAGCAATAAGGACCGCCTACAATGCCTTTTGTGTGGGAATCAGTATACTGGAGGGGTTAGTAGGATGAAAAGACACATAGCTCAAATTAGGGGAGATGTTGCCTCATGCACTAAGGCAAGTAAGGAAGATATATTAAAGTGTAAGAAGGCAATTGATGATAATGCAGCTAAGAAGAAAAACAAGAAGAAAGCAGCCGTGGAAATTAGGGAGGAAGTGAATATAATAGGTGATGAATCCGAAGGTGATGAGATTGAAAATGTGGCAGTAGGATCAAAGAAGAGGCCCTATGTTCTTGGTCCCATGGATAGATATACAAGTGTCGATCCCGATTCTTCTGACACGAGTGGATTTAAGCAGACGAGACAACCAAACATAAATGATGCAGTGTGGAAGGAGAAGAGTCATAAAGTGAGTCAATACTTGGCTCGATGGGTGTACGAAACCGGCATTCCATTTCATGCCATAGACAATGATAGCTTCAAACGTTTTGTTGAAGCGGTTGGTCTATTTGGCCCGGGGTACCAACCTCCAAGCCAATACCAACTAAGGGAACCATTGTTGAAGGAGGAGGTGGAGAGAACGAAAACATTACTCAAAAAGCAAGAAGAAGAGTGGGCTTTGACAGGTTGCTCTATCATGACCGATGCTTGGACCGACCGAAAAAGGAGAAGCATTATGAACTTGTGCGTTAATTGTAACAAGGGACTTGTTTTCTTTCTTCAAAGGAAGATTCGGAGGCATCACACACGGGGGTGTATATCTTTGACTATGTTGACAAGTTCATTGAAGATATTGGGGCACAAAATGTAGTTCAAGTAGTGACGGACAATGCATCCAACAATATGGCCGCGGCGGATTTGCTAAAGATCAAGAGGCCTAACATATTTTGGACCTCATGTGGCACCCACACAATTAACCTCATGCTTGAAGGAATTGGTAAGCAATCCAAGTTTAAAGCAACTATTGATAAGGCCAAAGCGTTCACTATATTTGTTTATGCTCATCATAATACATTGGCGATGATGAGAAAATATAAGAAGAGGAGAGACATAGTGAGGCCGGGTGTTACTCGATTTGCTACATCATTCTTGACTTTACAAAGTTTGATGGAAAAGAAACAAGAATTGCGAGCGATGTTTAGTAGCAATGCATGGGGTGAGAGTAAATGGGCTAAGAGCCCAAAGGGAAAAACGGCATATGCTACCGTGATGAGTCAAGCATTTTGGAATGGCGTAACCTTATGCTTGAAAGTGTTTGGTCCGTTGGTGATGGTTCTTCGACTTGTTGATGGGGATCGGAAGCCCTCAAGGGGCTTTGTGTATGGAGAGCTCACAAAAGCAAAAGAAGAGATCAAAGCGGCATACAAGCAAGTTGAGACTAACTACCGGCCAATACTAGATGTCATTGATGGAAAAGCTAAGGGTCGGCTAGATAGTGCATTGCATTTGACAGCTTACTTTTTGAATCCTTTTTACTTCTTCAACAATTCTACCATTCAAGATGATCCTATCATTATGGATGGGGTTCTTACTTGTGTTGAAGCTTTCTTTCCCGATGATGTCAATGTTCAAGATGAAGTCATCAATAGAGAGTTGTTGAAGTACAAGAACAAAGAAGGTGGATTTGGAAGACCATTAGCCGCAATGGGATGTGCGACAAACAATGACACTTATGATCCGGGTAAATAAGTAGTTACTTTCCTTCTTAGTATTATTTTTTTTGCTAAGTTACTTAGTTACTTAGTACTATTTTTTTGTGTGCTTTCTTTCATGACTAGTTGGATGGTGGTCTAACTATGGGAATCATACACCAAACTTGAAAAGAATGGCCACTCGAATTCTCTCTTTGACTTCAAGTTCAGCGGGGTGTGAGAGAAATTGGAGGGAGTAAGTACATACACTCTCTCTCTTTCTTTGTATATATATATGCATAAGAAATTATACTAACTTAGGATTTTTTTTTTGTATAGATACAAACAAAGAAAAGAAATAGACTAGATGCAACAAGGTTGAACAATCTAGTCTATGTCCAATTCAATGCGAAACTCATCAACAACAAAAAGGGGAAGGATGTGTTACGTACTAAAGAATCAACCCATGCACAAGGATGGCTGGTTGAAGGTGGCGACGAGGAAGTTGACCCGGTTTCGGGACTCACATGGGAGGTAATTGGGGAAGCTTCGGGAGTGGATGAAGTCCTTCAACCTAGAAGGACTACTAGAAATATTGGAGTACGAGAACTCCATGAGGAAGATTTCGTGTCGGAGGATGATACCGAAGAAGAGATAGATGAGGATTTTGAGTGTGAGTCCGATGGAGATGAAATTATGCATGGATATGGAGAAGAAGAGGATGAGTAATTGTAATTGACTAATAATTCCGTACTTGATGGTTTGAAGTTTGAACGTTGAAGTTTGTAATTGACTAGTTATTTTCTGTATTTGTTTTCATTTGGTTTGAACGTTGAAGTTTGTAATTGACTAGTAATCTTCCTAGTAGAGCATATATTGGATGCTTTGAAAGTTCACATTGAGTATCCGATAGCCAAAGAGAACTAAGAAATTTTTTAGGAGAGAAGATTTATCACATCAACTAGAAAAATAGTGATTATTAATGGTAGGGACTCTAGGGAGGTTGTAGAATATTTAAAAAAAAAAAAAACCGACTAATTGCTAAAAGGCGATTAATGGCCGATTAAAAGGTCTCGAAGCTTGAAGGTGGTCGGCCGCCCGCCTAGCGCCGAGCGCTTTTTAGAACATTGCTTTAAAGTCCTTGTATAGGCCATCCTTGCTTTTGTTGTAAACTAACTTAAATCCTTGTTGCTTGTACACTAACTAAAATTTTGAATGTTGCAGAGCTGGTGGGGCGGAAATAGATTAAGAATCAAAATTTGACATGAGATTTCAACCTCCTTTGCTATGAAATTTCAACTTTCGCTTTCATAGGCTTTGCTACTTTTTTTTCCAAATATACTAGCACATAAACTTCAGCCAAGGTTAATCTACAACTTAACTAATAGTATACAAAAAACAACAAAAATACTCTAAGCCTGCACACAACTGTGTCCGCCATCAAAAAGCCTCTTGTTCCTTTCTCTCCATATAATCTACATCACGCACAATGGGATGAGCACCCATGTCTTTCTTCTTTTTTTGCTAACTCGGGCCCCACTCCAACCTTTAAGAACCTCTTTCACAGATACCGGAAAAACACAATAGATGCCAAACCATGTGAGAGCAAAAGACCATAACAATGAACAACAGGTGACCAATCGACTCACCATCTCGCACACACATGCAACACCAATTAACCATCACCATCTTATGCCGAATAAGATTGTCAATTGTTAGGATCTTATTTTTAGTAGCCACGATACAAAAAAAGACGACCTTAGAGGGCGCACCAGTAGCCTCTGTAGCAGAGACACTCCTAGAGGCCGGCGTGTCCCCGGGCCTAACAAGGAGACACACGGGACACAACAAAATACGTATGGGACACGCCACGTGGCGTGTCCAATAAATTTAATTATCTTTTTTTATGGGGAGACATGGCAAGGACACGCGAGGGACATATGGGGACATGACAAGAGTTAAATATGCAAAATAATAATAATAATTAAAATTTTGGGAGGTAAATGTGTGATTGCCTCAAATATTTTGGAATAAATATTTTGTCTTACAATGTATATATGATGCTTGCTATAAATATTGAATCTTCAAACTTATACACCTAACTATATTTTCACTCGTATGCAATAAATATTATTTATTTGTTTTTGCCGTGTCCCCTGCTGTGTACGTGTCCCCCTTAAGAAATCTCGTGTCCGCATCCGTGTCCGAGTTCATATCTGTGTCCGTGCTACATAGCGAGTAACCCAAATAGCCTTCCGGGGGAAATCCGAGACCGACTTGCCCCTTAGCGTCCGATAATAGGATTTCACCTAAAAGCCCTTGTGGTTGAAGGTCTCCATCTCAAGCCATCCTCACCCATACCAGAGATGCTGATGCCATAAACAATACTAGTAACTCATCCATTCCTAACAAGGCTACTCATCCATCTCCCAATCTTGTACCTCTCTTCAAAGACTGAGATCCCACACTACCACATCCCCCTCATTTTTGTAGTCCGCTACCTTCGCCCCCTATTAGTTGCCAACCTGGAAAAGGGTGGGCGTCGTGTAACCGCTCTCCCGCATACCGACCACATGATCCCAAAACTCAGTCTACTCCCACCTCCGTGCAAACATGGTTCAAGAGGAAGTATCCCCATACCTGAAGGATGTTAAATAACTTCCCATCTATTTCTAACTTCCAATGAACGGAGCCATATTAAAAATCTTGTATTGCCACTTGCTGATCTCAACACGTTAATTGTAGACTTGTAGCCATCACCAAAATCTGGACTGGCTTTATAAATTTGCCCATTAAGTTGACATGTATTTGAAAATAAAACATGACCTCTTAACAGTAATGCAATACTCTCTCGTTAAGCACATGTATGCCCAGACCATGGTTTCAAAAAACGGCCAGGCCGATACGGTGACGACTACAAATAACGGTATTACGGGAAATCACGTGGGTAATGGCCATTACCTAACGGGAATCGGTGCATAATGGCCGTTACACCCCGTTTCGCAGTTTCAGTCGACAACTAGGTTCGGGAAGAAAGAAGAAAAAAACTTTGAATGCATAGCTTTGAAGGGAAAAAAAAACTTCGAATACATAGCTTTGAAGTGTCAAAAAAACTTTGAATACATATCACCTTAGCCAAATAGCTTTGATTTAGGCGAAAATAAGGAAGAAACAGCTTCAATTTCACCTACTTCTTCAACTTCGGCTTCAACTTCACCTTCTTCTTCGATTTGGACTCCTCAAAATGTAATTTCTCTTCTTCGGCTTTGATTTTGAATGTATAGGCTCGGATTAAGGCTCTTTTCTGATGGATTAGGGTTTTTCGGGGTTTGATTGAAGGTCTGAGACTAAGTAGTCATCGAAGAACATGACCGTAGAGTTGTCGACTGGTGTGGTGAGCAGCTGTGTGAAAAGTGTACGTGTATGTAGGGTTGTTTAATGAATGGAAATTTTATTGTGTGTGTTGCGTACGAACAATAGTGTACCCATTAGTTTAGAATTGTTTTAGACACTTCTAGTAATTTCTTTATTAGACGTATGTAGTGATATTTAATGAATGAGATTTCATAGGGTGTGTTGTGTACCCATTAATTTAGAATTATTTTTCTAATGTATATTTTTTCTTGACATTGTAATTAAGAGGGGGAGTGTGAATGAATTTTTTTGAAAATTAACGTTTTTCTTTGATAAGAAAATTAAAGAGATTTGGGATACATAACTAAAATATAAAATCCTAATGGCTAAAAATAAAGGGATTTGCATACATATCTATCATAGTACCAATCCTAGTTTGTTAGATACTGAAAATTTATCCCTTGCAAAATATCAGCATTTAATGCCTCAAAATGCGACTTTTGATCCAATCTTATTAACAAAGCTACTTCTAAAAGTCAAATATTAGTAAGATATCGCTAAAAACATCCAATTTTTTCAAAAATAAAGTTAGAACATGAGTATTAATGGTTTTTTTAGCATTTGCTATTGCTTTAAAAAAATTCATGACTGCGGTCTCCAATTCCCGTTACACAGTGACCGATACTCCCGATACCCGTTACTCGCGACCGTGACCGTTATGCCGACCGCAATTTAAAACAATGGCCCAAACATATAGTTATTATATTGCTCATTCATCTAGAAAGTTCATAAAACCTTCCCATATTTTAGAAGAAGAAACAAGATGCACACACAAAATTACGTAAGATTTGCGGGAGGACATGCAAGTCAGCTTCATTAAGAAAAATATGAAATAACTAGGACAAGATAGAAATTTCTGTTTTTACCCAGCGGAGAGTAGTTACCTTCGTATCTGCTTTCCTGGACGTAGCATGAGAGTTTTGCAGCTTTTTTTTATCTCCAGATGAACAATTTTGGCAATAGAAGTGGTCAAGTTTTCTGGCTTCCTCTGGGGTCATGTCAATACAAGTTGGGTGGAACCTATAGTAAAAGCAACATAGGAAGACTGTGTTTGTTTAACATCTATAACTAACAAGAGTTAGAACATATTCTCAGTAGATTGAATATATTTGATGGGAAATGTTTGGTTTCAAACATGCTATAACAATGGACAAACATAAATCATGTAAGGATCATGCCTTCATTCTAGCACAGAGACTAGGCTCCAGTTGTAACGACCTGACCCGGTTGACCATGGACCCCCTTTTGGCCGAAACACTTGGCTTGAAAAGGTATACCTAAGAAGGTACCATGTAGCCTAGGTGGGTGTTTAATATACCACATGAGGCTTTAGCTCCCAACCAATGTGCGACTAACCACTCTCACACCCCCAAATCCGGGGTATTACAATCTTCCCCCCTTAGGGATGCAACGTCCTCGTTGCATAGTCCCAGCAACCTCACCTGGTGTCTGCGGTGGCACATCCTACCCAATTGCAAATGACATGGGAGAAATTAATATTTTTGTGCACAACAATCAACATGAACAAATTGTGCTAGCAAAGAACCTCTCCCTTTCCAATGTTTTCATCAATGAACCTCTTGTATTAGGAAAGGTTAACACTCAAAAGGTGTAAAGCCACACCAAGCTTTAAATCTATATGCCCCTTGGCAATTTAAAAAAAAAAGTTTTGAAAACCACTAGCTAACCAGGTCGAGAAGGGCAGCTCGAATTCAGTTGATTCCTTAACCCATAGTTGGGGTTCAATCCTCTGGAAGCCAAAAACTAGCTGAGTGGTGTGTGCTTCAAGGCACCTTTTTAAATGAAAATTAGTCTACATCTGAAACATTAAATCCTAAAATTGAATGGATCAGGATATCAAGAGGAAAATTATTTAACATAAATGGAGAAATCTCCAAATTTTGGACCATCCAAATTGGGCCAAGCCAATTTTAGACCACAAACATACCTCTAGAGGCAGGTTTTGCCCGCAATACTAAATAGGTTTCTTGTAGTTAAACAAAACAATAGTTATTTGTCTTCCATTTCTCTAGCTTTTCATCCTTCTTTGTTTTGTCATGGGTAAGAACAGCACCCTAGGCTCAATCACTTGTCTAATGGTGTTTTAGTCAGTACAGGACAGCTTCGATAGTTCACCGTTCACAAAGGTTGCAACTACTAACAATTCTCATTTTACCCCTCATTTCCAGCTCAACTGAAAGTCACCATGACTTCCATGAGCAAAATACAAGGCATATAATTTTGTTTGATTTTCCATGGCACAAACAAATTGTTGAGCAGTTTATCTACGTCGTTGTTTTCTTGCTTATTTCTAATAGACAAGCACAAAATATCACACAACAATTTTTATACAACTGAGATAGTTATATACTTAGAACTTATCAACCTGCCTACTCTTACCAAGGAATGTTCTTCCATCCACCAAACAGAACACAAAATACTAAAAATGCTTTGCTCACAATAATGAATACGAAACCAACCAACTTACCAATCTGCGCAACCTTCACATTGGACCATTAGATCATCAGGGTTGTAGGGCATCTCACACTTACAGTACCTGCGGAGTAAAGATGAAACCAGAACACTCAAACTACTGAAATACATATCAACAATGTTTGCAACAATGAATACCAAAATAATGAAAGTTGTCCATTTATCATATATGTACAAATTCAGTGCTATAAGTAATAACTACATGGGTCATGCAAAGGACTGCCTAGGCCATTGGTTAAGGTTAACATGAGGATCCAAAATATTCACAACCCGAGCGCATTTTTCGTGTGTTCTCCTGAACAAGTACCTATTTCCATACACATTTCACATATCATGCTACATTATAGATACATCAGTCCGCATTAGCATTTTTCGTCCTCTTATAAATAAGGTCACCCAAATATCCCATGGCAACTGAAGTCTCGCCAATCTACAGCATATAATTCGAGGTTAAACTGCACCAAATTCACATGCAGGTAACATTAACAAGTTTAAATAGCCTAAAATCCAGGTTTTAAAACGCCAAACTTTGACATAAAAGGAAACCAGAATCCTATCCTAGCAACCAGTAAAATTCACAAGCAAAGACCAATGACTTCCAATTTGAATCCACTATAGATATATCACGCAACAAAATTCCCCTACAAACTCCATGTAAGAGTATCTCCAGCCCTTACCCTTTTTTGTCAATTAAACTAAAAACTTGAGTAAAAACAACTCAAAACCAACTCCACTACTCGATTCGAACTTACCTAATAATAAGTTTAATTCTAAAATCAAGGGAGAACTCTTGCCTCACTCAAATTTTTGAAGGGCATTTTGCGCCTCGGTAATTTACAACTATGCCATTAATGAAGCTTTTACTCAAATTTATGCTTAAGACTTTGTTTGGAACGTTTCGGAAAGTAGGGGAAGAGGAGAGAAAAAGTTAAGAATGAAAATGAAAGTAATACACAGGGAAAATACTACTGCGCTGAATAGTCTATTTTGCCCCATTTTCTGTTCTTTTCTCTCCCAAACCAAAAACGGGAATGATAAATTTTTGGAAAAATTTCACCTAGGCACCTGACCTTTCACTCAAATCACACATAAACACCTGACCTTTCTTAAATTTCATATAAACACATGAGCTTTCTAAAAACTCATCAATTCAACACCTGACGTTTCTTAAATTGCACATAAACACCTGAGCTTTCTAAAAATTCATCACCTGACCTTTCTTAAATTTCACATAAACACCTGAGCTTTCTAAAAATTCATCAATTCAACACCTACCGTCACCCCTCTGTCTAAAACCAAACGGAATGGCTAAGGTGCTCCAAGCAAAACAAGTTAAGTGCTCTAATTTCTAATTTGTTTGAACCAGTGAGAAGTTCTTATTTTTTCTGATCATTTTATCCTAAAGAACCATAATTAATTTTTTACTCTAAAGCTGTCGTTAGATAGCCCTAAGAAAGTCGTAGAATCAAATATCTCTTAGGGCTAGCTAACGATAGCCTTAGAGTCAAAAATTAATTATGACCCTTTAGAATAAAATGATCAAAGAAATAAAATCTTCACATCATTTCAAACGAATTGAAAATTGGAGCAATTAATTTTGAACCATGTATAAACCGTTTATATATTAAAAAGTATGGTTAAAAAAATAAGTGCTCCAATTTTCAGTCCGTTTAAACCGGTATGAAGATCTTATTTCTCTGATCATTTTATTCTAAAGGATCATAATTAATTTTTAACTCTAAGGCTATGTTAGTTAGCCCTAAGAGATATTTTTGATTCTACGACTTTCTTAGGGCTGACTAACGAGAACTTTTAGCAAAAAATTAATTATGGTTTTTTAGGATAAAATGATCAGAAAAATAAGATCTCCACACTGGTTCAAACAAATTAAAAATTGGAGCACTTAACTTTTTTTGCTTGGAGCATCTCAGCCATTCCGTTTGGTTTTAGACGGAGAGGTAACGGCAGGGGTTGAATTGATGAGTTTTTAGAAAACTAAGGTGTTTATATGAAATTTAAGAAAGGTCAGGGGTTGAATTGATGAGTTTTTAGAAAGCTCAGGTGTTTTATATGAAATTTAAGAAAGGTTAGGTGTTTATGTGTAATTTGTGTGAAAGGTGAGGTGCCTACGTGAAATTTGCTCTAAATTTTTTAATCTTTCTTTTCTTTCCTCTTCATTTCCCTACATTCCAAACAAAGCCTAAATTTAGGTTTGTCTATTGTAGTCCTTCATACTTCATATCAAATGAAGCTTTTACTAACCCCAAGGGGTTGACGGTCTCAGGTCTTAGGGGGTTGCTTCATCCTACGCTCTCAGCTTCGAAACCTCTTAGGCATTATTAACTCCTTTGGACTAGTCCATATAGGCCCCGTTTGATAAAGGGATTGGAGGTTGGAATTGGATTGTGAAGGTGATGGTATTAGTAATACCTTGTTTGGTAACCAAAATTGGTTCGGACTAATAGTCCGATGGGATTAATAGAGGGGGTATTAGGGGGTATTGTTAATACCCCGTGGGACTTGGTATTACAGGGTATTAATAGTCCAATCCCAACTCCTTCACATTACCAATCCCTTTTCATTACCAATTTCTTCTAACAATCCAATCCCTTCATCTAATCTCATCTCAAACAAACATAATATTAATAATCCCATCATCTAATCCCATCCCAAACAAACATACTCATCATCAATCCCTTCTCATTACCAATCCCATCTCCTTACGAATCCCAATCCTAATTTCATCTCCTTACGAATCCCATCCATCTATCATTGTTATCAAACGAGGCCATAGAGCTTTGCTCTGGCTTTAATTAGGACCGGGAGGTGGGATTAGTCCCCAGGATTCAAGGTGCGCCTGGGCACTGAAAAAAATGAAACTTTCACTAAAATATTTACCGAGTAAAGTATAGGGAAAGAATGGAGATGCTCTTAAACATATCAATTGAAGTTCAAATTGATCATTTAAAAAAAAAAACGAAACTTTTAGGAAATCGAAATGGACGTACACGGCAACTCTGTCGGGATTGAAAGAACCAGTGGACGAGTTGTACTCGAAACGGCAGAAGAAGTCGTCGTTCCCGACCGCGTCGAGCTTCGTGTACCCCTTGAAGGTGTGCACCGTGCACTTCCCCTCGATCGTATCAGCGCTCTGCACGTCATAATGATCGGACAAAAACAACTCCTTCGAACCGTGGAACTGCCGCCGGCCGCCGATCGACTCCTCCGGCCGGTAGTACCACCGGACGTGAACCCTAACGTTGGCGCCCCTGCTGTCGCCCTCGATCGTCTCCACCCGCGCCACGTACGACGGCTTCGCGGAGTCCGAGGGGCGCATTAGAACGCAGTCACCGGCTACCGGACACGTCACGGTTAGAATTTTTGTCTGATGATTTTGTTGAGAGAGAGAGAGAGAGGAGAGAGAGAGAGAGAGAGGGGATTACCTCGGATGATTTTGTTGATGGATTTGACAGTGAAGGAGTCTAGGTTGCGTCTGGTAGCACGGGCTTTGGCCATGGACTGGAGGAAGAGTACAAGGAGAGCATGCACGGACAAGTTTAGAGAGAGAGAGAGTGAGAGAGATTGAAGAAGGAGAGAGAAGGAAATTGAGAGGATTTCCTGGAGAAGAAAGACTTGATCCGGTGTTTCGCGAGTTTACGGCAGGACTTCAGCCTCAGTTGCAAACCAGCTGAGCCGAGTTCAGCCCCCGTTTCGGAAAGAAAATAAGTGCTTATTTTTAAAAAATATACTCCACTAATTTCAAACTCAAAAATTATTTCTTACGCAAATAATTTTTTTATCAATATGAATTTTGTTTCATAAATCTTATTGAGATCTTTAATACGGTTCAAAAAAAATTAAAAAATTATTTTTTATTTACATTAGTTTTGAGTTTGAAAATATGAAATAAGTACTTATTTTTTAAGAATGTGTTCTAGAACAGTTGACAAGCTTCTTCAAATAAATCGAGCTTATTCAAACGAGTTGAGCTTTTGATTATTGAACTCAACTTGCTTACTAACCGAGTTTAAAGCTCAGTTCAAATTTGGCTCGATTACCGAACGAGCTGAGCCGAGCCATAAGCTACTCGTGAGCAACCCAATTCGTTTGCACCATATTCAGATGATTCAGGTGGTTAGGAATGTAAGTAGGAAATGAATTTCCTAAAAAATGAAGGGAAGGAAAAATAGATGGAAAATTGAAGTGTTATGTTGATAAAGGGTTTTACATGGAAATTAAACACATTGTCAATTTTGAGACAAGTTTTTGAGATTTTTTAGTAACATATTTTTTTTTAAGCTTTTTAAATAGAGGTACGTTATATACATATTCAAAACGTAAATGTTAAATGAAAAATACCAGACGAAAAATACGAATGACGGAAAAACACGAAATACTATGCGTACAGAGGATGTAAAAAAAAAGAGCAAGAAGTGTAGAAGGGCGTTAAGTTGAAATGATTACAGAGGATGTAAAAGTAATAAGTGTTCAACATTCTATGCTTCAAATTTAAGTTTTGACCGTTTGACGTGGATTGGTAGCATAATCCCCCATTTTTTTTACTACCATTTTTAAAATTTGAAAATGTTAAAATCTACTTGTTGGGCTTTAAAAAGGAGGTTGAAAACTGTAGCATTCAAATGGGTCAAATGTGGATCTGGAATTTTCATGTGTGTTTTTGCATTTTCTTTGGAAAAAATGATGGTTAATGAAGTGTTTTGATAATTAATATCTGCTAAGAATATTTTTAGCATTAACAAATATTCTTCACTTGTCCTTGGAGGGTATTAATTATCAAAACACGTCGTTGACCGCCATTTTCTTAACTTTTTTTTTAATGCAGTGCCTCGGGCGAACTTGCGCGCACTTCGTTTTAATTCCTACAACCCTTTCGATTCACAGCTGTTTCACTTGCTTAAGCGCGGATTGAGGTGACGCCAAGAGTTGTTGGCAAGAAGAATCGAACCTGAGACCTTAAGAGTTAGGATGAAACAAACACCTAAATTTCAGACAAAGAATATTTGGCGAATCCGTTAGGGTCATTTTCTTTACTTTATTGATAATGCAATAAACTTAGCATAAAAGTTGCTATATATATATATTTACTTTTTTTTTTTCGCGTTTTCTTTACTTTATGGAGTCATAGACACAACTAACATTCAATTATGGATTACGTACATATCAACAAAATAAAAGATTATAAAAATGTACCACTATTGTGTCATATGGGAAAATACGCCATCATTAAAGTTTTTCAATTGACAAAGGCCAAAGTCACCCATCAAAAATAGGGAAAATGACAGCTTAAGATGTGTTTTGATAATTAATACCCGTCAAGAATATATCGAGAACATTTGTTAAAGCTGAAAATGTCCTTGGAGAATATTAATTATCAAAACACGTTCTTGACCGTCATTTTCCCCTCAAAATACTCCCAAGTGCATCTCCAACGGAAGATGTTAAAAGTGAGTAATAGCTCATTTTAACAGCTAGAATCCATCCAGACCAGCTAAACAAAGTCAGGGCCGACCCAATGGAAAGGTCCAAGAGCCTTCGGCCTCCACATTTTGGGTAAAAAATGAGACACCCCTTCCTAGATAAGTGTATATATTTTCTGTATACAACTATAATACAAACTCCTTTGGTGGTTCAGTGGTAAAATATTTGTTCTTTCACATAAGATGCCTAGGTTTAAATTCTGGTAGGGCACTTCAAACTTGAGTCTACTAAATATTATTGTAACCGCACAAGCCATTAAGGCCGAAATATTTACCATGTTGAATAGTATGCATGAAAAATGATATATAGATAATTATTTCTGTTTTATTGTTTTAAAATTATGAAATTTATGTAGGGCATTATTCTACCACTTCGCCTAGAGCATCCAAATACCTCGGGCCGGCCCTGAACAAAGTCACACTTGTTTCGTAAGAAATTAATTATTATGACCAGCTAAACCAATTCTTGATTTGTCTTAGAAAAAAGGCCATTCAAGCCGATCAAAAATAAAAGCCCCTCACTTCATAATCGTAGAGGAGGATACAGATACGCATGCACGTACGTGGTCGAAGTTATGGTTCCAAACCAATCCGAACCGTATAACACATACTTATATATATATATATACACACACACACACACACATATAATTTAATTTAATTATGATTCACCAAATAAATATGAGAGCCTTAGTCAACTACTTTTCCAATTTATTGATCCTATTACATTCACAGCGAAATTTAGTTTTTCTTCCCTGCCGATAATTTAGATTAAATTTCTATATATCACAAACCATTCTTAATTTCCTAGGATTATTAATTTATCGTACATAAAAAACACATGAAATTACCATACTCAAATTCCTGATGATGGAATTCACACGTATTAAACAGTTGTATATTTCGTCCAAAGCATTTTGTCAAATCTATATATCATAGCATTACGCAATCAAGATCTCCACTTGGTTGTATAGGATGTTTGTTATTTTGGGCACATAGCGTGTGTATTCCGTTCCATCAGCACACGGAGTAATTATTTAATAGCCCGCACAATAGGCACAAGGACTAATTATTTAATAGCCCGGAAGTACCGTCATGTGGTATCCGGATCACTTTATAACCAAACATTCTTGTGAGGTCTATATAATTAGAGGCAGACTCAACAGAAACGTGTGGTTATAAAATGATCTGAAGTACCACGTGGCGGCACTCCTGAACTATTGCATAATTTCACTCAAGTGAGGCATGGGTGTTTTGACTTTGAAACAAGGTCGACTTTATGCGTGTGAAGATTTTGTGAGGTGACTTTAAATGCAATTGGGCAAAAATCAATTGCTTGATGCAAATTTCTACTTTGGGACCATCACGGGTTTTACATCAATAATCTGAGCCATTCACTTGAAGAGCTCGTCAATGAGTACAAATTTTCCGCTCTATTTTATTGTGGGCCGAATTTTCCAAGGCAAATATTTATTATGGCTAGGCCAATAACCGAATTTTCCGCTCTATTTTATTGTGGCTCGTCAATAACCGATTTACTTTCTAGCCCTAGGTGAAAACTAATGGAGGTCACCATAAAAGCATTAGAAAACGGACCAGATTCTCTGAATGTTGCTCCACAGAATATATAAATGCAGTTCAATTTTTGGGTACTCTACTGACAAGGGCAGAGTCCTACCCTCATCTGAAATTCCTTTTGAATTGGAATCTCGGATGGGAGGGGCCGCCTGCGCCTAGCCTTAGGGCTATGTCTGTAGTTCATGAAAGAGCCCTGAAAGAAAAAGGAATTGAAAGATCCACACAATTCTTTCAAAACTACCAGCTGATTCGGGTTGCCAAGTCGATGGATTCAGATCAACAGCAACAACAAAAAAAAATGTTGGATCGGGCTCGTATGATATTTGGGTATGTCATCGGTTGGGTAGGCTGGATTGACTAGGGCCCAGGCAGTCACGTGACAAGATTCAAGGGGTGTTTCACTTTGTCCAAAAAAGTACTTTTTGAAAAAAAAAAGTAATTTCAAGCTAAAAAATTATGTGTTTACGCAAATAATTTTCCTACCCATATGGATTTTGTTTGATAAATCTCATTAAGATCTTTTAAATGGTGCAAAAAAAATTGAAAAAATAATTTTTCATTTTCATTATATTTGAGTTTGAAATTACATTTTTTTGAAAAAAAAATACTTTTTGTAAAAATGGAACACCACCTCAGAGGCAACTAAGCCCAAGCTCGAGCCCAAACCACCATGTGTCTATTGATAGATGCGCAAAACCAAGATATTGTACAAATATGGTCTGCACTACGAGGCCTACAAGATATCAGGCTCCAATCGATGCTGAATAGCAGTAGTTTGGAGGGTTATTGAGTGATTTTTGGGGAGAGGAGTTGATCCCATCTCCTCATTGTTTCTATAAGTAGTTCCACATGTCCTGGAGCAATGGACAAGTGATTGAGACTGTTTGGATTACGTACTTGTAAACATGGAAAGACTTAAATTTTGAAAAACAAAACAGATTACCACAACATATTTAAACCAACTTAGTCCAAGATAAGTAGTTTAAACTTGTGTATTTATTGATGTCCGATCAACATCATTAATGTTTTTGACAAGGTCTAAAAAAGTAACGGTTCCGATCAAAGTGAGCCGGGAAAAGACACATATGGACCAACTGGATGGCTCATTCCGATGGTGCCTGACCTACACTGGCACTGGAATAGCCCATCAAGCATCATAGAAGAAAGTGGAAACACTGCACAAACAAGGATGCTTCCATCCATGATCAAAAAAACACCAGCAAGTATCATAGTGGGAGTCCGCCTCAATAATCAAACCAAAACCTGCCATGGAAATTCAGATCTGTGGCCTCAAGATCAAACAAACAAGACATACAATCAATATACAGAAACCATCCAATTCACTGGAAGTAGTAGATTCTAATGCCCGGGCAACTTCAAGCTTACCGAAGTATATAATAGTCACACAATTTCAGAACTTCCTGGAAAAGCAAATCAATGCATTTCATTTTGAGTCAATCAGGGAAAATATTCTGATTCTGCAAAAAAGAGACGGGATTACTTCTCACAAGCGACCACAAAAGATTGGCCTCATTTCGTTCGTGAAGCTTTACTTTAACTGCTGTCAACTACAATTTTACAAGAACAAGAAACGATATAATCACCACCTTTTGTTATGCATTCCTTATCGCAGGTATTCAAAAACGAAATGACACAATATTGTCACACTGAAGCATGGAAATGGTGCAACCATCTAGCAGATACATGAAATAAGCAACAATTACTTGGAAAACGTATGTATTTACGGCAAATTGAAAACAGCTGTTTCCTGTACAAAGACAAATACCCTAAACTGGCAGATCCAGAACTAGTCAAGAGTCATTTCTTCGCCACTTTCACAAAGCTTTAATGAACTTTTGCAGTTTTCTGGCAATGCAAAACGGCCAAAACCTTACACATGACTTTTGCAGTTTTCTGGCAATGCAAAACGGCCAAAACCTTGCACATGACTTTTGCAGTTTTCTGGCAATGCAAAACGGCCAAAACCTTACATATGATCAGTTCAAATACCAACGCATCTACAAGAAACATTGCTGCAAAATGACCACACTAAGCTGCCTGTTAGAATCCAATGGTCAAAACCTACGTCTATAACCCCATACCTCGGCCCAATGTCCCATATTACCTGAAAAAAGGAAAAAGGTAGAATAATTCAGGTATAGATCACGGTTAAAAAAAATTCACTCATAAGTGGGTCAATTTTGACTAACCTTTTGAACAGAGCTTTCACGTCTTCACTCAACTTCGATGACCCCAAGAAATCATCCCCACAGTCTCTCACGTCCACAGTCTCCATTTCAAACTCGTTTTGCCCACAATACTCATTCCATTCGAACCACATCTTCGCAATGGACTCTTTTCTGAAACAAGTGGCATGGTCTTCCTCTTCAGGTGACTCTGCGGCAACCAATCTATATGTATAGACTTTCCTCACTTGACCAGGTCGGAATGCACGACCTATTGCTTGGCGGGTAACTGATGGATTCAAGTGGACATCCAGTATAATGATCCGAGAAGCACCCACAAGAGATATTCCCTCCCCACAAGCTTTTATGGACCCAAAAAAGACCCTAGCATCAGGTGAAGTGTTGAAGTGATCCATGGACCATTCCCTATTCTCAGAAGTGGAATCACCAGTGATTACGAAAATCTCTTTTCCAGGACTCCATCCCTTGACTTTCACTGCTAGCCTTTCCAAGAACTTGAGTGGCTGTAAATACGGGCTGAAAACTAGTAGCTTCTCACCACCTGATTCACACAACCCTAACAAATTTAGAAAGAATTTTGCCTTCACTCCTTCTTTAAAGTCCAAATTTTCCAAAATTTTGTCCATTTTTGCATCGTCGATTCCGTCTCTTTCTCTAGACCCATTATTCTTCAGGTGATATCTCAACTGCGGGTGCACATAAAGTGCACTCCCATCGGAACTAATTTTGAACTTCCTGTTTAACAGCTTCAACTGTTCAACTTCACGCTTCTGTGTAGAGCTGAGATTGAGAAACACTGTGAAATCAACGAGTCCCGGCAGTTCATCGAGAAAATCCCCTTTATAAAAATGGAGGACCTTTCCAGTCATTTCGCGTAAATCCTGGATCACAGTCACCTTTCTCTTGAAGTTCTCATCTTTCTGTAGAGTGAGCTCAACTGATTCGTAAAAAACGTTGTCCAAACCCTTTGCCCTCACATGTTTCCTCATAAAAGGCACTCTGCTCAATATCCGCCTGATAATGGCGCGTGAAGTATCCATCTTAAGGAATTTCGGACGAACAAGATCAAAAATATTGAACACTTCTTTCACATGATTCTGGTAAAGGGTTCCAGAAAGTACAACTTTCCTAGGTGTCTGGACTTTCTTGAGGGAGTTGAGGACATCGGTCTCCTCATTTCTAGGAGTGTGGCCTTCATCCAAAATGAGAATGGATGGGTATGTCAGAAGTATCTCTTGGCAAGCAACTGCAGCCTTGCTTGTTTCATTATCACATACTATGGACGAAAACTGCTTATACCCCAAAAATAGAATGCTTCTGCAGTCCGCCCACTTTTTTAGCACTTCAAGCTGTTGGGTTCGACTATCTGCTTTTACAGTGTAAAAGTCATACAGCGGAATGTCCTCCACTTGCCATCTTCGAAATTCTTTTTTCCAAGTAGCAAGGATGCCTCTTGGTAGTACCACCAGTGGTTTAGCCTGGGGATACTTGGCAAGAAAACTCTGCATGAAACTGATTATCATGAAAGTTTTGCCAGACCCTGGGGCATGGGCAAGGATGCAGCCACCTGGATTGTCTGACACCAAATTGCTTAGAAGAAAATTAAAGCCCTCAACTTGATGGGGCTTCATTTGCTTCATGTGCCTGGGATGAGCCGCGATGTCAGTGATTATGAAATCCTGTCCAGATGATTTAGCACCGTCAAAGATTTCAGTGGGGTCCTTGTCCTTTGCATTACGGGCTTCAGAACTGTATGTTCGTATGTTCCTATTGCTCTGAATCAAACAGAAAAAGAGACAATTGGTCGAAGAAATAGCAATAGGCAAAAATGTTGTAGATCCTACTTACAACTACACTCTGAAAAATAAGAGACTAATATCTGCAATACACAGCTAACAAATATGTAAGGAAAACTTGGATAAAGCAAACACAGAAAACATAAAATATAGCAATAAAGGGATAGACATTGATAACAGTATTTATATAAGCTTCTGTAGATTTTTCCGCAAAGGCTAGCTACTTAAAAGTGCTGATTGCTTATCTTCTTAACTTATCAAACTTTTGGGATATATAGTCATATATACATAGATAAATCTCATCCGATTAACGTCAAATATTAGAGCCACAATGAAGCTACTAGAGGGTGTATTCCAAAGCCTGCACAAACAGATGCTTCAATTACATTCTACAGCAAATGTAGTTAAGAGACTAATGACATAAGACCCAAAATGGATCTTGGAAACAAGACAGAATGGAATGTGGTGAATGTTCCAAGTCAGATTTACTTAGAATATTACATGACAGTTCTAAGAACGTTGGAGATATTTTCTATGGCCTAGAGAAGATGAAGGCTCTTCAATTTTGTTGAGGGCTGGAACACAATCCAACTTCCTTGGAAATGGCAAGAATATTCAGAAGAAGAGGAATATTCATTCTCATCTAAAGAAAATAGTAGAACTTATTTAAGAAAACCATGTCATGGATACAAAACTTTGAGCTAGGGATATTGGGAAAAATTTCGGATGATTATATACTGTTTAGCAATCCATGTGGGCCTCTGGGTAGCCAGGTCATACATGTCGATATGCAAATATGGGTTATGGTATTGATAAACTTTGCAGGTTACGGATTTCTAATAGTGGTCTGGATATGAAACATGGATTCAAGAAGGACCATCGTACATACCTTAGCATACTGGTACTCGATAATGGTTTCGATTCCTCTTTGGATAACTCCACAAATCCGACAAACATAACCTAGATCGTCTTTCAAGACAAAACTATGGTCACATTCATCTTCTCCTTCATGTTCCTCAGGCGAATCTTCAACATTATCCTGAGAGAGTATAAAATTGAAATGAATACAGAAATGTGAAAAGAAAGCAAAACTTGATCATTGTCAATAAGATGTGAAGCTGATATGCATAATTCCAAAGTGAGGGATGATTTCTGTTAACCAAACTATCAGGCAAAGCAACCCTTAAAAACATTTATTTAGCATCAACAGATCTCAAACCTTAACATAGTGAAAAAGTCAAACACACATACTAACAAAAAAAAAAAAAAAAAGAGAGAAGAAGAAACACTCCAAAACCTTTCCTTTCACCGCGCGGTTCAACGAATACCACACTGGTGAATTCATTTCAAGTACAACATGCAACATGTATGCCCATCAAAAGTCTATATAAACAGTAGAGTTGACTAAAATTAAATTATAGCACTGATATTGGAAGATGCAGCGTCATGAAGCACCTAACTTAAAAATAGACTTTGCACAGACCAGCCAATCACCCACTATTTCAGGCACTACGACAGAGGATGACATAAACACGAAGTACCTTGGAACATTCCATTGCAAAATTCATCTCCTTCCAAATATCAGCCAGACCATCAAATTCAGAATCAGTTTGGTGATTGCCTTCCTCATCTTCAACGCCAACGTAAACTCCTTTATCTTTCGGGGTTTCACTTTCTTTCGGGGTTTCACTTTCTTCTGGAAGCTTTGCATTATTTTTTCCTGAACTTCGTTTAGGAGTACAATCTCTTTCCTGTATCTTTCAATGACGTGAAACAATTAGCAGATAGCATAAAAAATACTAAAGAAACTATGGACTCGTGAAGGACAGAGGCATATGGCAAAATGTTGGTCCAATCCCAAATCATCTAATAAAAGCGTTGAATGCAAGGAGAACTTTACCAAGTCCAAATGATTCTCTAATATGCATATTTCTTGATACATTAATTTTATTCTGTACGTGTAATTTTTTTTGGAAAGGTTTCCTAGAGCTTTTCATGTGTACTGGCATAGTTCTAGGAAAGTTTGATGATAGTTTTTCCTCTATCTTTTGGTAACTATAGTCTAAAAATGCTAATGAAATTTAGGAGTGGTACCACTGATAGTTAAAGCTATGTGATGTCTTGTGACCAGAGTTTAATATAATAGATTGTTCAAACTTCAAAAGTTGAAAGTGCTAATCACTTTCAGCTTTCATTTACTCCACTATTTAGCCTTTTGTACCAACATGATTCTTTGGCAGGACTAAATCAATAGATTGGTGGCTTTGTCCATCTCGTCATTGTTGACTTCATACGTTTTCAATGACTAAGGAGAAAGGCAAACGGGATGTTCGTCCTTATGCTTTGTATTGGTTCAACCCCAAACATGAAAATTAGGGAATAGTCCACAACACAGATTATAAGATCCTTTTCTTCAAGGGCAGCCAAACAACACCCTTTTAAAAGGTTCTTTCTCTTTCGACCAATTGTTTAAGGTTTCCATTCTTTGCAAATAACTTCTGTTAAAAGCAGGATTGTACCTTCTCATCACATGCAACTATGTAGGGGGGGGTACTCACTAGGTAAGTCAATACTCAATACAATTACTGGGAAATTTTCCCTTGCTGGTTATGTCAAGTACTTGGTACCACTCAAACTCAAAGTTCAGAAGTATAAAATGCAATTACCAGGAAATCCTTCATTAGAAAATCCTTCATGAGGAACTCTCCAGGTGGCTTGGGCAAGATAATCTGCTGATATGAATTAAAGGGTTTGCGATCTTCTGTATCTTCATCGTCTGAATCAAGAACTACAACTTGTGAATTTTGAGCTACAACCGGCGATCTATGAACTACAACTGCCAATCTTTCTGCTGAAACATCATCGGTATCATCATCATCCAATTCAATCACATCCCGGCAAGCCAAAGGAGTAGCCGGCTGCTGGTTCACCTTTGCAGCCTCTTTCACCAGGTTCACTTCCAAATCTACAAGTGTAGGATGCATTGCAAAATAAGGATTCAGCATCTGCCTCTTCCGAGCAAGAAGATCATTTATTTCTTTTGTCACGCTCCCATATTTGCCACATTCAAGATCCTCCAACAAGTTCCGCACTGCGAATGGATTGGAATAGTCAATAATTTGCAGAGAAGTTCTTGCTTTCTTCTGCTCACGTTCATCACTCGTATATCCAGATGAAGTCAAACTGGCATGATGATTTTCTTCACTAGATGACCTCATCCTCTTGCGTCCTTTCTGATGCAAATCTGTTTGAAAATTCCCGGGGAGGGGGAATGAAATATAAATAAGAAAGAAAAAAGACATGTTTTACTGTAAACAGTGGAGACCTGGGGGGCTACTTTCCCACTAAAACAATACACATTCCTTACTTACAGTTCTACATTTCTCTGATATACCAAAAAATCACGTTTCAATAAAAAGTAAGGACCCAATTCACTACGAGTGAACTTAAGCTTGAATTTATCCTCTCGTAAGTTAAACTAGAATTATTAATCTAGTTATCTTAAGATTCATAACCAAGTTGGTGATTCTGAAAGACTGAAACTGGAGTAAGATCTGCCAGAGAAGTGATGTCACATCCCACAAAAAGTGATATCACATCATCGTTGATATGTCGTATAAACATTCAAAGGTAAAACAGGGAAGAGTAAATGATATCATCACAATATCGAATTATAAAACAGCGTGAGGTTGGTGAAGTGGTATCAACAATCTCCTGAGATTTTTTCTCCAATTTCTGAAATTCAGGTAGAACCTTAGAGAACTGAAATCTAACTTTGAAAATCATACTTGAAAAAAGGTTACGTAAAACCTCAAAAGACTGAATTTAAATTTTCAAAATTGTACTTAAAAAATTTCTACAAGCTAGTTTGGTCACCCTTGAGTCCAAATCCTGGTATTTATTTGAACAATTCATCACATTGTAATCCTCACCGCATACAAACACATAGGGTCTGTTTGTCTGTTTATTTGACCAGATATGAGCATCAGATAGGACCATATATCCAAATGTGACTAAATATCCAGTATTTGGTTAAAATATTTACTATTCAAATTAAACATGCCATGAATATACAATCCGACAAAGTGCGAGCATGTGAGATATACAATATCAGGCATGCGGTATTATCAATCGGGTCCGATCACAATTAATCTATACAATGTGATTATATCTTCACTATTAGTCCCGTCAAACATACACTCAACCAACATGAAACGAAAATATAAGGGGGAGAGAGAGAGAGAGAGAGAGAGAGAGAGAGAGTACCAGTAGGGCTACAAGGTGGAAACTTGGCTGCAAGCGGGACAGCATAACTGTTTGGCCAACCTTCCACTGTCGACTCCATGATCACTACATTTGCCACAAAACCATTGAGAACAGGATAATTGGAGAAATTAAAATCAAGTAATCAACCCTTACAGACAAACAAACACAGATATACAAAAAGCAACAATTCTCTAAAGCAGCAATTGTATGACCGGCTCTGAGTTTTCAGGGGCGATGCGACTTTTTTTAACGGGCCCTCTGATAAAGTTAAAAAAAAAAAAAAAAAAAACTTGACAACCCATATATCATTAGTTCAAAAATCTTACTCCAACAACATTCTTCTGGCATTTTTAGCGGCAAAAGTAGTAATTAAACCCTCGTATTGATCTTGTAAACAGGCACAATATAAGGGTAGACAATTTGGGGGCCGATGCAGCCGTAGCCTCAGCGTATGCCAATTTTTAGCGGCAAAAGTAGTAATTAAACCCCAATAGTCTTGCACATAGCTATATAAGAGTAGACAAAATTTGGGGGGCCCACCTGCTCTGCGTGTGCCCAAAGCCGGCCTGAGTAATTGCTAGAATTAGAACGATAAAATAAATTCCGAGAATTCGAAAACAGAGAAAAAGGGTTCCGTAATTCGCCAGGGGATGAGCCCAAGGTGGGAAATGAAACTGGCTAAATTCAACACTGAGGAGGGTCGGATCCCAACTAACCCTAAATTCGACAGCTAAGAGTGAAAATGAACTCACATTGTCGACCAAGGCGCTTGAACTCTCTCTCTCCCCTACTCCGCAACGAAGGCGATTGACGGGAGGTGTATAGTTTTAGAGAGAGAGAGAGAGAGAGAGAGAGAGCAGAGGGATCGACAGACAGCTGCTGGAAAAGCCCTCCGGCCTTCACAGGTGCCGCTCTGTTTTACTTCCGCTGCTCGACTGGACCAATTGTGTTATTCTTTGCAATGAATTCCCATTCCAATATGAAGTGATTTTGCCAACCTCTTTTGTAGGAAAATTTATATAAATGGTTGTTATAGTTTTATTTGAGTCTCATTTTCATCCTCTAATTATTAATTACATCTCTTTTGATCATCAAGTTTGGTTTTCTTGATAACTTCTGTCAGTCAAACTAGACAGAAAAAATTAGATTGATGGCAGTTTGGACGTTTCAGTTTGTACTAAGTCGGTCCAATTGATGACGCATGTCTTCAATCTGATTTTTTCCGTCTAGTTTGGCTGACAGACGTTATCAATTGGACCAACTTGGTATGAAAATCAAACTTGAAGGTCAAAAAGTTGCAATTGATACTTAGAGGACGAAAATAAGACTCGGGTGAAATTAAGAGGATCATTTCTATAAATTTCTCTTTTTCTAATGGCACTTTTCTTTCTGTGAGGCACTTTTCTTTCTGTGAGCGAAGGGGTGTGCCATCAGAGAAAAAAATGAGTGAAATCACTTCCTTCAAATATTCCCTTGTGGCAAACCAAACGGACCCTAAGGACCCTTGCACTACGAGGGTGTAGGACGTCTCGGTGTGTCCGATCGAATTCTTTTTGTTATGATATGAATTGTTCAGTTTGCAAAAATTGTTGAACACTACAATTTAGGACAAAAATCAAATTAATCGGACATTGATATCTGCATAATCCAATTAAATTTGTAGCATCATATTGCATGATTAAAATTAGACTAACCATCCAAGTTTTCTATACCTAATATTATCCGACTAAGAAGCTAATGATATTCGATTAAAATCGCAATGACAAAATTTTTTTTATTTATCAAACCACAAACATATCATACATATAAGAAATATTTGTGGTTTGATAAAAAAAAAAAAAAAATTGATTGGACACAACGAGGTGCTCTGCAACCACGTAGTGCATTGGCACACAACAAGATCTCCTTATCCAAATTACACTTACCCTTCCCAATGTTCTCTTCGATTACACCAGTATCCTTAGGGTTTGTTTGGAACTTGTGGAAAAGAAGAAAAATTTTAAAAACGAGTTGTCATCTATTGTTTGGTTTGAGAGGAAAGTGAAGAGAAACTAGCAAAATCAAGTTTTGAGCACATTGAATTTTGCTCTACATTTTCTTTCTTGATTCTTTCCTTTTCTTTTCTCTTTGCTCCCCTTCTCTCCTCTTCCACAAGTTCCAAACAAAATGTTAAGGTCACATCCATTTGCTTGAAGTTTTTAGCGACATTCAACGGTAGTACACCGCTAAAATCAACCAACTAGTAATACAATTGTTGTTTCTATCATCAATAAATGTTTTAAAAGTGCCGAGTTTAACGTCTTAACATGCTTCATTGTTTATGGCTTTGGAGTTAGGTGGGTGGATTTGGGCTACGGATTTGCTTCGATTCTCATTTGTATTTTTATGCACATGGCTAGTGATTTGTTTTTATTTCGAGAAGTGATAACCAAAGCTTGTCTCACAAATTTTATCCTCAATTGTTATTCGTCCCGTCAAAAATACTATCGAAAAAAGATTGGGCAGAATATCTGTAGTTAGAGCATCTCCACTCCTTACTCAAGCTCATACCATTTCTCTCCAAATTTGGTTTGAACCAAATCCTTACTCAAATTTTGAAGACTATTTTTTTCCCCTCAAATTTAGAACTATGCCATTAATAAAATATTTACTCAAATTTATGCCTAGATTTGCATTTGCCCATTGAATTGCTTCATATCAAATGAAGCTTTTACCCAAAATTTCACTCAAATTTGGGTAAGAAGAGGAGATGATGCGCCCATTCTGTAGTCGTTGAAATTTACCGAACGGCCGTCAAATTCAATTATTTATAAACCGGACTACGACTAACGATTTGCATAGTATAGCGAGAAAGTCCGAGTCGATCCACAGGGAGCTCGAATATAGCTTAATCGGATTTGTAGATGTAAGGGTTTTCGGCGTTTAAGACGGCCAACTTTTGGTTTTGCTTTGAAAGGTGATAAAAACTTATAAAAAGGGCTAGAAAATGAGTTTTAACTAGATTAAACAAGCGACAAGGCATTGGAGTAATTAACGCCCGTAACTTAAGCCATCTAACCATTCTCAACGAAAACACAGTTGAATTGCATGGCTTAGGCTATCAACCGGAAGATTTTGCTATAAAACCATTAAAAGACTAGAAATGAGGTATGGAAAATAATTGAGCTCTTTCGTTGTTTTGGCACACACGAACCGAGATATCGCTTCGGAACCATGTGAGTAAGCACATGATTACCGGAGATTAACATCGGCAAGTTTTGTTACATAAAAGGCGAACCATTTTCCATACCAAACCTCAAGTATTTAGTTGAGAAATGCAAGATTAACCCAAGTCACGAGGTGTTAATCATCCCATGGCCAAGCCTAATCGACTACTCACACATAATGAAAAGACAAGAAATGGTAAGAAAATGGAGCAAAAGATTTAACCGAAAAAAACGAAAATAAACTTGATTTATGCAAAGATCCAAAGCATAGCTACAATATTAATACATGAGAAAACATCAAAACACTTAAACTTACTTGAGTTCTTGAAGAAACTAACTTGAAAAGCTTGAAGAACAACTATGGAAATCCTAGAAAGCAAAAAAGAAAGCTTAGGCCTAAAAAGACTAGAAATAACCATCTTTCCATAAAAGGCATGCAAGCCTATTTATATGGCTCTAAAGATGGGTTTCAAATGACCAAAAAGTCCCCCAAAATATCCCAAAAACATTCCACAAGTGGAAATTTTTCATAAATGGAAGGTTGAAAAAGATAACAAAAATCTACAAATTTTTTCATGCAGTACCGGTACTGGAAATGCCCCAGTACTGGTACAGACTTCAACGGGCTGGAAAAATTGATGTCTGGACACCCAGTACTGGTACTGGGAGTTGCCCAATACCGGTAGCCGCTTTACAGATAGATTTTTGGGGCAAGTCGCAGGCTCGCTTCAGATACTGCCGAACTCGGATTTGGGTATTCTTTGGACCGTTGGAAAGCTTGTCGAGTCTACTTTCTAACCCAAGTGGTTTGGATCAAAAGTACTTTGTACATCAAAAGTTATGCCAATTATGTTCTCAACTAGTCGGAAGGTGAGTAGCTTGGGTAAAATTCTCACTTCTCCTTCAATTCCCTTGACCCTTGGGCGACCTGAGCAACCTCCAAACCATCTCTTCATGACTCTTCGGGCACCACAACGTGGTGACACGTGCCCTTGAGTACTTGGTTGCACGCGGAGCATTTCTTGGCGTTCAAACGCGACTTATTTATACAAATTACCTGAAACACACAAAAACCTACCTTACGTGCAATATTGCTATAAAAACGACAACATATATGTACAAACACAACATACTAGAGGATTTAAGCACCAAGAATATGTATTATTAGGTGCTTATCAGGAGATGCTCATATGATGGCAAAATGGTAGCTTTTCGTGTTGTTTGTGGTGGGTAATCGAATATTGATTTGGGTTAACAGGGTGAAAAGGATGTCGACCATGGGCTTGGGTAACATGGTAATTTAACTTCTCTGTAATTCCATTTTAAAGATTACTTTTGGCTAGACCTATGTAAAGTTCCCATACGGTAAGGGGACTTTATGGTAAACCTCTCCAGGGGGCTTAGGGTAAAATTACTGTAAAAGGAGCATTTGGGGCCAAGTCCTATTCCACAAAAGTATGTTCAATGGGTCCTCTTTTGGAAAGTTTTGATCGAATAGTTTGAATTTAATTTAGTTTTTTTATTGATAAATTCCCTCTTCTTTAGAATTTTCCATTCATTTTCTTAATTTTCTTCCCTTCCTTTCTTTTCGTTCCCTTCCCTTACATAAGTTTAAGAACAAAGTCTTACTATTAGGCTTCCTTCGAAGCGCATCCAATCCAAATCCAGCAATTCCTTTGAATGTGATGTTTCTCGTATTGCCATTCTGTATCCTTCTAGAGTCACCAACGTACTAGGCCAATGATAGGAGAACTTTGGGATGCAATAATGACGTTGACGATGTTTTCATGCTCAACGATGGCTATTCAAACAATACACAAAGAAGAGGTTGCCATGGTCTTGTGTATGTAACCTTAACGGGTGTTAATTACTTATCATATGATTAAAAAAAAAAATTCTTGATCAGCGATATTAAACATAAACTCTACGCTATTACTGGAAAAAAAAAAAAAAACTTATTGTTTGATCCAAATTCAGCTAGAGACATTGGTGGGTTCATAATAAATTTGAAATGAACGGTTACTTTAACTACTCACTTTTAAAATATTTACTGCACCAGACTCTTTACATTTTAAAAAGGGGAAATGATTTTGTCACTTCATTTTTTGTTAACTCCACTTCCTTGCTAATGTATTTTTGATGCAAAAATACATTTTCGGCGGAGTGGCGTTAACAAAAAAAAAAGTGACAAAATCAGCAGCATTAAAAGATTACCCCATTAAAATATTATTTCTTTTATTCTGAAAAAAAAAGAAAGTAAACGGCCAAAGTAAAACTATCCCCCTCTCTCTCTCTCTCTCTAACTTTACTCTTCTTCTAACCCCAAATTCCCAAAATACGAGCGAACAAAACCCCAAACGGCCAAACCATACCGAGGATGACCCCCAACAATCAACCCCCTCCCTCTCCAAACCCGTCTCAACCAACGGCATCATCTTTCTCCCCCTCTCGCCTCGGCCTCTTCTCTCTCTCCGGCGACCTTCTTCTTGGGCTGAGCTCAAAGCCGCCGTCCGAGCTCTAGCAGCTATGGGAGCAGGTGAGGTACAGATTAAATGTTAAAATAATGGGTAATTTGATGAACAGTGCCTCATAAAAAAAAACGAGGTACTGTAGCAAAGTTAGAATCTTTGTAAAGTGGTGAGTAAGGCCACCAGGCTGATGGTCCTGGTTTTTCAAAGTCTTGCTGGCCACTGTAGCGACAAAAAAAAGAGGAGTAGCTAAAGGGGATGCGGATGCTCTTGGCGATAAAAATGAATCTCTATTATTGTGTCTACGCTGAGTAGATAGATGTACATTTCTTGCTCCATTTAAATTTTGTCGCGATTTTGTGTATAAATCTAGGCTCCGTTTGTTTGTTTGTTTGGGCCTAAAATGTTTTTTGATAAAATGTTTTACCTATTTTTCGGTGTTTGGTTATGTAAAAATTGAGAAAAATATTTTACATATAAAAAAATTATTTACCCTTAAATCTTTCGTATTCCAAAATGAACCCGCTGTCTTCTGCTGTAATTCTCACTACTTATAGTTTTTTCGATCGTCAGTCCTGACCCATATTTAATTCTAATATTCTCAAATCTCTCCACCGTTTAAGCCACTCTCTCTCTATCTGCACTATTTTGTCGATTTCTAAAAATATTTTTCAAGCGACAACTAAACACCGAAAAATAAAAATTTCGATTATCAGAGTGTTCATTGCTACACCATCATGCATGTGCTCTGTTATACCCAATGGACGAGATAGTAGTAGATTCGTCGTGCTTAGCATTTTCAAAACATAAAGTGCCAATTGATCTGAAATATTCAACAAGAATATTGAGTCTGCTTTAAATTCTTCAATTATGTACAAAATCTCCGAAAAAATTGTCCTGAGAAAAAGGAAAACAAAAACAATAAAAAAGGCAAAATTGCATTTACAGGTAGCATATAGAAATCGCTAGCTATTTACACTCCGAAAATAGGTGAAGCACATTGGGTGCTACTTGACACGCCACGACACGACAATGGTGATAAATGCTTCTTCCTGATCTTCTTCGGGCGTTCTTCTTTTTCCAGATCTTCCACAAATTCAACGTCGGCCATTCTCTTAAATGATCTTGATTTCCCGGAATAATATCTCGACAATCCTCTCCTGCGCTCAACAACGAAGAGAGAGATTAGGGGCCGAAGAGAGAGAGAGAGATTCATGTTATTCTTTGCAATCATCATTAACAATTTGTTACGAAGGTCCAATGAAACAAATAGAGGGAAAATGCTAAAATAAGTTGAAAATTATGATTTATTTTCATTTTTAGTGCTCTTTTACCAAAGTGAGCGTAAATTTTTCCGATTCAAAACAGCATTTTGTTTTTTGCGATCAATTATTACAGGTGTGTTCAGAATTGTCCTATGAAACAAATAACGGAAAAAGATGCTAAAAAAGGTTGAAAATTTTGGTCCATTTTTTCATTTCTATTACCCTTTCATCAAATTGAGTTTATATTTTCGCGATCTTCCTCGGCTCGAAAGGGTAAAAACAATTCAACCAAAACTCAAAAAATTGCACCCAAAAAAAAAAAAAAAATTGAAACCAAAGGAAAAGTGTCCGAAAGGGAGACAAATACGTACAAAGAAGAAAATTTTCTTACTTCTGTGGTAGATTGATCTTCAGTGTATCCATGTCAAAAGTCCTCATGTTATCGGTTTCTTTCTCCATATGGTTTGAGAGAGAGAGAGAGAGAGAGAGGTGCTAGATGTTGATGAGAGAGAGAGAGAGAGATGAGAAGTGAGGAGGATAATGCATGTGGAGAAGATATATATAGAGGGTTGGTTATGAATGGGTAAGAGAGTTTGTGGAAGTAACGGTTGGATATAATGGGGGCAATGAGGATAAGTGTTCACACGTCATGGACAGAATGTTAAGCACAGGAATTGAGTTGGAAACGTGAACCCCAAGTTGTGAAATTATTCAGGATGGCATTGTCACGTGTTACATTTTCGGATTCACGATTAAGTGTATGAATTCTACATAAATGTGTGGTTCCAAGGTGGTCTGGACGGATCCGGGGATGCTGTAGTGCACCCCAGTGTAGTGCACGTATAGGGGGACACACTGCCGCTGATCTCATCAATCAACAGTCCACATTAAAAATCAATTACGACCAGTAATAGATGATTCTTACCGGTCATAATTAAAATCATATCTCAACTATTTATTATCAAGATCGATAGCTTGTGTGCGGGCCTATAAGGTGCCTTACAAGACCTTGCACTACAGAATTTCTCAATCCGGTCTGGACTATTGAATAATAGTTACTTAGCAGTGCTCCTAAACTACTGAATAATTACTCCCCAAGGATAAGAAGGGGCGGAGGAAATTAAGGCCAGGGGGTCACGTGCCCGATGGATTTTTTTTTCACCTACAACCTTTTTTTCAAAACAACCTACTCGAAAAATGTTGGAGGGAATTGAAAATTTTGGGGGTTGGGCTTATTGTCTACGGTGTTGTCGTGGATTTCCAACGAAATCAATAGAGCCCTTGCAAGAAGTAAATGCTTCTTCCATTGAGGCAAATAGCGAATTGACATGTTTTGAATCCATCAAACTGATTGTCTAGCTTTTCAAAGTAAAAATTGAACAATCGAATGCGAAACCAAATGAATGGTAATGGTTGAGCAATATTGACTTGGTGGTATATATAGAGTGAGATGTTTTTAATGGTTTTGGTAACACGAAGCCATCATGCAAAACTTCCAAATGATGAAAACTCGTCGGGTCAATTGTAAAGAAATTTAGCAACGAATATTTAGACTCTTTTGTTTATGTTTAGAAGCTTTTGTTCCCAATGGAGAATGTTTGTACTTTTGTGTTTAGTATTTTTTCATTATATTTTATGGTTTTTTTAAATTTATTGTAGAGAGGTTCCTCCGAATCAAATTTCTGGCTCCGCCACTAAGGGTACGTCTAGTGGTTAAAGTTGCAGACTTAAAGAGTTTGTTTCCTTATAAACTCTCAGATACAAAACCTTTCAGGTGCTATCAATTTCTTGGGGCCCCTCATGTCGAGCTTTGGTTTGCTTTTACGTAATTTGGACCCCTGTAAATAAGCGCTGGCCAGTGAAATTAGTCCGTCAAAATTAAGTCGAGGCGCACGTAGTTGACCCGAACACCTGAATGGTAAAGAAAAGAATTTTGCAACGTTTAATCGGGGGGAAACAAACCGCCTTTGTTTTTTTGTTTTTTTTAAATGTTTTTGCCTTTTTCGGATTTGGATGAATGGAGACACACACACATCCACATCCTTATCTAAACTACACTCACTCTTGTTCATTGATCCATAACTCAACCTTTTTACCCTTTTTGAAGCCATCTCTTTCCAAAGTCCTCTCTCTCTCTCCTCTCTCTCTCTCTCTCCTCACAATATGGGATGTTGGTTCTCTTCTTTCATTGGTGGTTGACAACAAAAGGTGCCACAAACACCGTCCATGTGGTGCCATGTGGCATTGGTTTGGACCCATCTCTCCGAGTTCTTTTATTCTCCTTTGTTTCTAATCCTGCCATGCTTTTGAAAAAGTCTAGTAAAGTATATCTATTTAATTTTTTCTTTTTTTTTTTAATCATCGGCAAAGGAAAATTTTAGCATCTTATTAATATAGAAATATGGCATCAGAGTAAGTAGGAAAATTAACAGATATCAACACTATTGTTCTAAACACACATGTTAGTTTCCACTAGGCAAAAGGGTAGTTCGCGAACTACTAATGGCAAAGATCTCTTATTTATTTTTGAGTTTCAAAAAACAATAGGCAGATAGGTTACTTCACATATATATATATATTCATCAGGTAGTCTTGCCCACTGCGTGCTACAAGCACGAAAGACTTTTTTTAGCCCCACCAAGCAATTACGGAGACTTGAATCTAAGCATTGAGCGAGGAACTCTGAGTACTTACCCATTGAAACCAATCACTCTTGGTGGTAGAGATCCTTCTCATACGTAATTCGAGGGGTGCTTCCCAACAGGCTCAGCACCGACAATGTAAATGGCACATTGAGTGTCCAAGCATATAGCCAGAGCACGTTGATGAATCAAAGAAGAAAAGGAAAAAACAAAGAGAGCAAGAGCGGAAGCAGCTTCAAAAATGGAGAAAGACGAAGTGTGCAATTGTCGATTGGATAGGCGTAAACGCTTACGTATATGCTGCACGCGTATAGAATTCAATCTCTTATCTAAATCCATGGGAAGAGAGAGAACAATTTACTATATAAGCAAAATAACGGTTATGACCTCCGCTTACTTTGATACAACCTCCGTCTGCTGCTCTCTCTATTCCTTATTGTGTTCTAACAGCCTCGGCCTTCCGCTTCCTTGGGAAGGCCCTATTCAATAACTCCGGGAGATTAACAGTACATACAAGACGTCCCAAAACACTTACTTTGTCGCTGAACAAATTGAGGAGAAGTACAGCCCAGGAAAATCCAGTTCATAAAACTGTCCATGAAAACAAATGAACCGTGTGAATCTGGACCGTACATTTGTTTCCATGGACAGTTTCACGTACATTTGTTTCCATGGACAGTTTCACGTACTGGATTTCCTGGATCCCAACACTTTTGGAACAAAATAGATAAACTGTTCTCTCTATGTTCAAGTACCAAACACCGACACATAACCGTAAACCACCAAGCAATAGAGAAATATGTAGCGGAGAAAATGAAAAGAGGGAGAGAGATTGGGTTGGGTTGGGTTTTGGTGAGTGAAACCTTTTGTAGTTCTCCCCATAGTAAAATCCGCTACCCGGGGAGTAGGCGATTGCCTAACCACGTAACTGTAGTTGTCTCTGTGTTTGGGTGTCCGCGTGCGTATGTTTCTGGGCGTCCCGGGGCATCGCACTCGGAACATAGAGGGACGGGAAAAAAATTATAGAACAAGGTGACCTACAATAGGAGAACTGTGCTTTTCATTACACAGAAAATGCTGTTCTAGGAGCCATTGATTTTGTCACAGTGAAAGCAACCAACACCACCTCACTCAAAGTGGAAGAAACATAAAAAACCAATGCCCACACCACATGACGTTTTTTAAGTATATACATCTATATATGTCTCTATATAGTTATGTCAAGATTTATCGCGAAGTCGTAGAAGTAGTAAACCAAGTCGAGAATTCAGGACTTCATCTCCCGTTAATGGCAGCGAAGTGGGCAAACATTGCCGTCCCAGAGTGATCATCGATGACTGGAACCTCAGCCGGGGGAACAACGGCGGCAGTGGCACTTGCTGTGTTTGCTCTGTTATCAACCGGGGCAATAACAGCGGCAGTGGCAGTGGCACTTGCTGCGTTTGCTTTGTTGTTCTCCTCCTCCTCGGCTGCCTTGCCCTGTAAGGAGGCCTCTTGCAATTGTAAAGCATGCTCCAGATTCCACAGCACGTCACCCATGGTTGGCCTATCGACACCGTATTCTGCCAAACACTTCTCTGCTGCCTCGGCAAACTTGTTCATCGATTCCGGGTTGATGGCCCCGGCGAGGCTCGGGTCCATGATCTTTTCCAGTAACCCCTTTCGCTTCCACTGCATCGCCCACTCTGCTAAGTTCACCTGTCAGGGACAGATGCAGAACTTTATTCGAAGCATTCCATATATACGCGCAAACCAATACAATTTAAGAGCGAGTTTAGACTACAGGTGCATTTTTTTGCTTTTCGTCAAAAGTTTTGGGATCAATGATTCGTCTCATTCGAAAGTACCATAAAGGTATTGAATATCATGAATCGAAGTTGAAAAAAGTTTAGAGACGAACAAAGAGACAGTAACAGACGGTTACCTGTTCTCTTGGCAGGGCGGGATTGAGAGCGGGTCGAGCGCACAAAACCTCCAACAACACCACTCCGAAGGAGTATACGTCTGACTTGTCCGTCAATTGTTGCTTCCTGAAGTACTCCGGGTCGAGGTACCCGAAACTCCCCTTGACTGCGGTGCTGACATGAGTTTGGCCCGAGCCATTAGCAGCCCCGTCCTTGGACAACCCGAAATCGGCCATTTTGGCAACGAAGTTGTCGTCCAGCAGAATGTTTGTGGTCTTCACATCGCGGTGGATGATCCCCTGCGCTGACCCCGTGTGGAGGTAATGCAGCCCCCGAGCCGACCCGATGCATATTTCCAACCTTTTTTTCCAGGACATTGGAGGGAGGTTTTTGCCGTATAGGTGGTCCCTGAGTGGTCCGTTCGACATGAACTCGTAAACGAGTATCATTTCCTCGTTTTCGTCACAGTAACCAATTAAGGACACCAAATGACGGTGCCTCAGCTTTGATAGCATCTGAATCTCTGTTTGGAACTCGTTTATACCTTGTTCTGACTGTGGGTTTCCGCGCTTCACAGCGACTTGTATTCCATCGTCAATCTCCCCGATATAAACGTTGCCAAATCCACCAACGCCTATCACCGCATTGGGGTCCCAGTTCTTTGTCGCCTCGCTTAATTCTGCGAAAGAGAAGTACCGGCCTAGCCCCGTTGTCGATGAAAAGAATTGGCTCTTTTTAGACCCCATTGAGTTCTTGCTGTTCATGAAACTATTGTCGCCGGCGTGGAGTGGAAGTAGCCACGACGAGAACGAATTCCTCTTTTGCCAGTCATGGGGCCTTTTCTGCCACTTGACAGCGACGGCCCCCAGCCCCACAAAGGCTCCGAACATCATCGCGAACCCTACCGCAGCCACCGTGACTTTGTTAATGCCACCCTTGGCGGTCTTCCCGTCCACACCGAACTCACCATCAAGACTATTAACCGAGTTGTTCATTTTCAAAACCTCAATGCCATTAAGAAGGGCATTTATCGCTCCTGTCCCTTGTGTCCACGGGCCAATCTGGATACTAAGGGGGGTAGAAACCATGGTGGAGTTCACTACGAAATCTTTGTAATACGCGGTTGCCAAACCACCGGTGAGGGTGGACAAATCAATCCCGGAAATGGCCGTGATTCCACTGATGAACACGTTGAAGTAAAGGTCGTTGAGCGAATCGGATATTATGTCGCAGAAATGGAGACGGACCAAGTACTGGTACGACAAATCAATGTCCAAATTCCATGTTACATTGAAGTTGGGGCTTTTGGTGTTTGCATTGGCCATCTCCACGGCGGAAGAATACACGGATTGCGGCGCAATCAGCCGTGAACCACCTGTTGGGGATTTAGCAGTAAAACTCTTAAGCATTAAACCAGCACAATCACAACGAATCGACGAAACAAATGAACTGCAGGAATGAAGAAAATTTTTACAGTACCGTACTACCGTGCATATCAAATAGCGTAGGGATAGAAAATAAGTCTTTGACACCGATGTGAGGATCAAGGAGGTGGTATTCTAAAGCCGTATTCGTTCCCCTTAATACCAATTGAATAATGCTTCAACGTGAAACTTATGAATCCACAAGCTATTCTTGTGCTTCACAATCGGTCCATCTTCCACCGATCGAGAAGCAAGAATAGCTTGTGAGATGGTCATGTATTTGCACAAAAAATGCCCTTTGATAGTTTGTTTGGAGTTTCCCAAGCAGTGCTAAAACAACAGAAGCAAACCAAACCAACCCAACCCAACCCCAAACCCCATACTTTGAACTTAAATCCATACCCCCCTATTGAGTTTGTAAATCTTGATTCGCTTCGGATTGCGCTTCCAAAACCTACATAGGAGTATTCTGGTATTTGGTGATGTAAAACCTATGATAACAATATGCTATATGCAGTCGATGTAACCGTACATACAAGGATTGCGCTTCCAAAACCTACATAGGAGTATTCTGGTATTTGGTGATGTAAAACCTATGATAACAATATGCTATATGCAGTCGATGTAACCGTACATACAAGGTAAACACGGGGTGGTTCTTCGTTCCTAGATTGATTTATTCTTTGTGCAATTAGTGTGTTGGGGTGTGGGTGGAATCATCAGCAAACCACACGATATTGGAATACAATTCTTAGTTAAAATAATATAACTTTTGCAACTTAATTTACAACACACCTTCGGGATACTTGATGGCAGAAGGATCAACAGACACATTCTGACACATTTGCTTGGGTGCTTGGTACTGCGAATCGGGCATCCACGTCCTGCCCAACGAGTCGTTTCGCGACGTGATTTCAGGGCCACCAACGTTCAACCTATACACGGTTTCGTAAGATTGAATCCCCATGTCATTGTATTGGGCAACGGGAAACAGGGTCGAACCCGTTTCGGTTATCAACAAATCAGGTGCAGAAACCACCTCCATCCCATTGATAAACGCCGGAGCCCCCTTCACCGGTTGAAATTTCAACGAAAAACGCTCAGTCGTCACATTGATAAGGTACTCTTTGAAGAACCAACTTGTGTTACTACCCACATTGAATTCGTGGAGGAGGACTAGATCATCGGTTGTTAACGTGAACTTCGCGTCGAAGAGATTGTAATCTGTGGTTTTGAAGGGGTAGAAATGGAGGCGAATCCAATGCCAACCGGATCGAGAAATGTGGAAACTGTAGGTAGCCGTTTCGGTGAAAATCCTAGCTGAGAGATAAATGGGAGAGGGGACATCTGCCGAGGGGACAGAGACGAGAATGTCTTTGCCTTGTGAGGAGAAGTATTTTCCGGAGCTTTGGTCCGACAAGAACAGCCTGCCGTCAGAATGCGTGGTTTGGGCATTCGAGCCACAGTCGATCAGGTAGTTGTCCTGTGGGGTGTAGGAAACCGCAGCCGAGGAGGCCGTTGCGGCCGAGACGGTGGTGGTTGCGGCCGAGATGAAGGAAAAAACCAGGAGGAGGGTTGCCATTGGTGAGGAGAAAAATGAGGAGGAAAAAGGAGAGAGAATCGGGTTGGTTTGGAATAATCCTCTTGGTTTGTTTTCCATCTCCCAGCCCTCATCTATGAGGGGGAAGAATTTGTTTGAGAAAAGGGTTTGGTTATGGAGTCATTTGGGATTATGGAGGAGGAAGGAGGAGACACCAGAATGCAGTATATTTTGGGATGGCCAATATTATCGCCATGTTTCAGATATTCTAGTTCGTTTTGGTGCTCTATTTTTGGAACTTGGCAACAGAAATAACAGGGACCATTGGTTTGCAATAGCATTCTTTTGAAATGGTCAAACTGTGGCTGCCCTGTTTGTTTAAACAATTTAAGAAAAAAACTGTTCCCAGGTGATTGATTTAAGCGGAACGCGTTTTTGGCTTTTTGAAGATGAAAAATGATTTCGGGTTTTGGCACACTACTAAAACAACCACCACCCTGCCACCACAAACGCAGCAGTTGTGGTGACCAGCAACATCACTTTCAGGGTTGCAAGAAAGACAACTTTTACGACTTAACGTTACGTCGCATTGTTATCAGAAATGATAATTGAATACTACAAATTTTCTGTCAAACAGAGTGTTAAATGTTATGAGCAAACAAGAAAAGAGAGAAACCGAAAGGAAACATGAGGTAAAGCAACCGTACAAGGAAAGGTACCGGTAACAAGGATAATTAACTTGCGCCAACGGCACAGCCTAGATATTTGAGTAAGAACAAATACAGGTACTGAACAGAAACTCGTGAAGAGAAGCAATCCAGTGTTTCCTTCCATACCCAAACCCCAATGTGGATGCTCATTTTGTAGTTAAGAACTGCACTATCGGCTCCACGCATTGTCCCCGGATTAAGAAGATATTGCATTCGTAATCATCCACGAGTTACAAAGCTTAATCCTTTCCGAAATCAGTATTATAATGGGCACTTGATTCGAGCTTCTTTGCTTCAGTCAGTTTGCGGACAGCCTGAAACAAAACAAAACAAAACAAAGAACAATAAAGAGACAGAATGCTTAACTTAGATGATGCCTGAAGTTGGAACCGCTAAGATAAACAAACCGTTGCCATGTTTGAAGTTCAAACTTTCGGTAATGTTCTGACCAATCCATGAAGCACGATTATTTTGTTTCAATGCAAGGAGTAAATTGAGAGAACTAAGATAACGATCCACCTTAATAGATATCGAGTTTTAGATTTGATCGATAATTACACCCTGGAGGCTAAAGAGTATTATCTGGCATGGACTCGGTTTTGGATCAAGGGTAGAAAGTAGATATGTGTCCAACCACCAGAATCATGTTTTTTCCATCTCAAGCACACAGGGACACGAAATTACTCAAAAACAATGATAGCTTGGTATATCAGTTCATTTATCTTGACGCATGGTATTTACAAGGTGCATAGAGCCATTTCATTCATAATACAGGAGTTTTATGCTTGGTTAGTTGGTTTATGATAAATAAGTAGAGTACAGGATATGCTTGTAAGGTTCTAGCTAAATATATTGGACACATACCTCATACCCTTATTCCAGAGTCCACGGTGTTTTAAGCATGGAAGAGTCCATAGTATCAGGGACATTGCTAGAGCTGAACAATGATAGCTGTGATCTAAAACTGGCACAATTATTTATTTATTTTTTGACACGTCCCTTTGAGAAGTTCGAGTCATAACAAAAGTCAGTTTCTAGTAATGCTCTCTGTCGAGCAAAAGATACAAAGAAGCAAAAAAATAATGTACATCCAAACATACTCCCTTCAACGCAACTGGCTACGACTAACATCCAAGATATAGATTACCGGGGCAATGGAACTGTATAACACTCATTAATGAAGTGATTAGCCATGTAACCCATAATGTCGACGCATCAATGCAAGCCACAGCAACCATCCCGTAAATCTCTATACAACTTGAAAATCAGAAGGCAAAGCATATTCTTAAAAGCACAAAGCTTTACCTTCATGAAATCTTCATGGATGACATAATCACGTTCTGCACGGATAGCCGCCATACCAGCTTCAGTGCACACGTTACGAAGATCAGCCCCATTAAAACCCTGCAGAAAAGACACGACTGACTAAACCTTTTGCCAGAAAATTGATAATATATTAATATGACAAACTCTCAGTTACTACAGCCGGCCCACCTACCTCGGCAAGTTTAACAACTGCCTCATAATCAATGTCGCCATGTTTGGCAATTCCAGCAGCATGGATTTTGAGAATTTCCATTCTTGACTGCTCATTAGGCAACGGAATCTCAATTTTCCGGTCTAGACGCCCAGGACGAAGAAGTGCAGGGTCCAGAACATCAGGTCTGTTTGTTGCCATAATCATTTTCACCTGAGACACACAGTTTGTACTAAATCAATAAAAAAAAGCAGAAAAGTAACCAGGCAGTACTGCATAATGTAAATCCTGTGCCACCCATTAATACCATCATATTCACACTATGAAAGGAGAATGGTGTAATGAATTAGTAATTAGTTCACTAAAGCCCACATGAAAAAGAAAAACCAATACAAACCTTCCCAAGCTGGTCAAATCCATCTAGCTGGTTGAGCAACTCCATGAGAGTTCTTTGAATTTCACGATCAGCACTTGTTCCCTCACTGAAACGGCGTCCACCAATTGCATCGATCTCATCCATGAAAATGATACAAGGCTGAACAAGAAGAAACCAAACATAAGAACTAATTTTGATGTTTTTGTCGGGAAGACTTTGCTGAGTTGAGAAGATACAAAGTGAACACATAAGATGTACGTTTCATTCTAACCTGGTGATCACGCGCGTAACCAAACATTTCCCTGATCAATCTAGCACTCTCACCTATGTACTTGTCAATAATGGCACTTGATACAACCTGCATGAATTAGCAACGTAGAAAGTATCAAATGCATGCCAATAGCCTAAACAGAAGTTATAAGCATCAATGGCTTCACCAGTTCACCTTTAGGAAGTTAGCGTCTATATTGCTGGCTATTGCTCTGGCTAATAGTGTCTTGCCAGTGCCAGGAGGTCCATAGAGAAGAACACCCTGACAAAATTAAAAATTTCCCTTCTGTATTAGTTGATATGACCGTGCTATTAACTGCCATGCTGCATAAAATGCACAACTTCCATAAACACCACCTCCAATAAATTACCTTGGGAGGTTTAATGCCAACTCTTAGGAAGAGCTCAGGATTCATTAAAGGCAATTCTATTGATTCCCTAAGCTCCCGGATTTGATCAGACAACCCGCCAACAGCAGAATAGCTAATATTCCCAGGATCTTCATGAAGCATATTGTACACAACTGGATCAACCTACAAGTAAATGGGGCAACAATTAATGCCAAAAAACCAATTGATATGAAGATTTGGGAGTGGAAAATAATCAACTTCATAAAAGCCAATGCCAATCCAGTAATAATTTTCCCAAGGTAAGTCAGAGAAAGTACTAACTTCACGGGGAAGAGCACGCATAATTGTGAGAGTTGTCATATCAAGAACCACTCTAGTGCCTGATGTTAGTTTTTCTTTGTCCACTTTACTGCGGCAACCAACCACATACCTTGGGCCGCTACTTGCTTTAACGATCACTGTTACAATATAGAGTACAATACATCAGCTACAAAATTGTCCGATTGTTTCCTACCACACTCTGAGCTATGACGAAAGGATGGCAAAGGATGGCAGAGGAGGACAAGGACAAACATCAGTAGGCGGTGAAGTGAAAAATACTCTTACTTTACCAAGTTGGCGATATGCAGAAATAGAATGAAGGATACAAAATTCATGAATAAAGAGCTCCACACCCATGATTTTCAGCAAGAAATAGACGCGCAAATAGAATATTTACACGAGTAATTACATCTTTCGTTGTCAAGAGGTCTAAGAACTTCGCCTATGATCTGTCCAACACTTTGAAGTGACTTTAGATCATCTTCAGTTTTAGCATATTCCTTTTTTGTAGCCCGCAGATTCTCTCTCACTGTGTACATTACAAGTCAAACAGATGTTAGTAGAAACCATGGCATGTACAGTAAAAACATGAATTTGCTAATAACAAGAGTAAATTGAACTATTTGGCTACTTGCACAACCCGCAAACAAAAAAAAAACGAAAATCATGATAGCTTCACTTTTGGATAGATTCAGAAGTTTTCTATATCGGGTAACTGTTTGTCAATCTCTCCTCATTTCTCTCCCATGAGGTTGTTCAAACAGTTCAGTACGGGGAGGGGGATCATTTTCCTCTCATCTCCCCAAACCACCCAATCCATGTTTTGTAGCACATAACCTATAACAAGATCCTTTTTCCAAATTAGGTTACATTAATCATTCAAAGGTTACATTAATCATTCATCTAACAAATTTTATTATGCTGCATCATGTTTCAGGAAAACAAGATTCGGGAAAACTCGTGCTCTAAAATTTAAGGCCAACTCCTCCCTGAATGTCAAAAACTGCTACAGCTTAGAGATCACGTTCAGAATCCAGTAAAGAGGTCTGAGTTGTTACGGTTTGGATCCATTTCGAAAACAAAAGGCACCGAGCCTATAGCAAGGGAAAAGTTAATCTTGCACTTTTGATTAGGCAGCAACCCTTAATCTCCCAGTTTTTTTGTTGAAAACGCAAACCAGAAATAGTAGTGCTTAAAAGGATACAAAGAAAAATTTAGAACCTGGAATATATTCACTGGGACAAACCTTCCCAAACAACTCTGGCCCGAACACTGGGGTTCAATCAGATTACTCAAAGGATACCAATGAACCCACAAGAATGCCCTTTTGGATACTAATATAACAAAGGGAAAAAACTGCACTTTGAAGATCTAATTGTCATCTTCCACTCACTCTCTCAACGATATTACTTCTTACGAATCTTACCCTGATCGTTTACAAACAAAACAAATTCAAACACAATATAAGTCCAAATTTTCGGAACAAATATTTCATTTTTCACCTCAAGAAACTAAATCTTTCCCTCTACAACACCTAACACAGCCCTTACTACTAGTTTAGCCTACTTTTACAAACAATAAATAATAAAGGCAGCTAATTCCTATATTCTTCTTTCTCCTCAGCCAAACAGATAAATCAAAAAATCCCTAGACATTACAACAACGAAGAAGTAACAAAAAATCGCATACTTCACATGCTGCATCAATGCATATATCAGTGCAAACGCCTCTAAAGGATAGAAGATTAAAAGGCCCTAAAATCAGATCGAGAAAGGGAATTCATTCAAACATTTTGGAAGGAATCAGAAACTAGGGTTTAGTCGGTTAAATCTGACCTCCACGGACTCTGGACTCGAGCTCCTTGTGCTGGAGGAGCTTTTTCCGGTACTCGGCCACCGCTGTACGGCGGCGGACGGCGTCTTCTGTCTCGCTCGACATCGACGACGCAATGAGCCTGTGGAGAGTGATTTGGTCTGAATCGAAGAGAGAGAGAGAGCGAGAGAGAAATCTCAACTTGTCTTTCAAGCAAGAGACAACAGCAATAGAGGCTATAGAGCTCTGCTTTTTATTTGTAAATTACTTTCACATTGGTACTTAAAGTTGTGAGTTATTACATTGGGCCTTCGGGGTTTTTATTTGCTCACTTTGACCTATCGACTATTTAACTCTTCCCAATTTGGCCCCCCTTTGATTGAACTAGAGAGGAAATTAGTTGAAGTGCAAGTAAACTGATCCGGATACATCGAGCATCGAAAAATAAGAAGAAAAAGTGTACCTATCATCCAAATCAAAAATTGTTTTTCAAATGGGAAAATGGAATTGGGAAGCAGGGAGCATTTGTGAATATACTTATGAGGATGGAAAACTAAGCGAGGTCATAAGGAGAATGCTTTATGCCCTCATTCAGTTGCACGGAAAGGATGAAAAAAATGGAAAAATCAATTTTCTTGTAATTTTCTGTGTGTTCAGTTTTAAGAAAGTTGTAGAATCCACAGATTTAACTTTTCCACTGAAAAATACTTTCTTGCAAGATAAGTCTTGCCAAAAGGAAGAAATTCTTGTTTTTTTGCAAGATTTCTTGTCAACAAAACACACACATGAAAATAAATTTCATTTTCCCTTACTTCACCTCGCTTCACTTTTCTTGGAACCGATCTCTCACATAACATTCCCGACAACTGAACGGACTTCGTTTGATTTTATGAAAGAGAAACAAATGTTGAAGGAAATTATGAGAGAAAAGAAAACAAGAAAGGAAAGTTGATTTCCACTTGTTTTTCCTGATTCTGTTCCTTCTTCTTTCTACATGGAAATCAAGCAAGGAGGAAGAGAAAAAATATTACTCTCTTTCATTCCCCAAGTTCCAAAAAAATCATTAATTACGCACGCGATTATCATTAAACGAGGCAATTATCGTCGTCGAACGAGGCACTAACGTCATTAATTTCACGAACTTTCTTGAACACTTTATTCATCCAGGTCTGGCTGAAAAAGATGAACCGCAAAATGACCATATTTGCAAACTTTCTTTTTGCCACAAGAATGTGAACTTCACAGGTAAAACCCACTGATTTGGAGGATTTGATGAATCTACTATTGCAAAAGATAATCCTCCATGTCTCTGGCCATGTCTACATCAAAGATATGCTTGCGACAAAATAGGATTCACATCAGAACCATCATACACAAAACTCATGAATAACGCGACAGTACTAGTTAAATCATAAAATGCAGAATCGAATCAATTTTTACATAGACAATGATACTTTTTTCAATCAAAATTTCGTCAAAGCAACTCGGGGACAAGCTCCTATAACTACTGTCCTGCTCCATAATCCACCAGACCTCACTCTATACACTGCCACATCGTCCTCCATTTGATCCAACGGCCCAAATCATTCCAAAACATCAAGTGTCTTGGCATTCACTTTGGACAGAGCTCAACTTACCTATCAGAAAATTGTAAGTCCATCTACTATCAGTATCTGGTTTCCGAATACCAGAGTGATTCTAAAATGTTAAGCCTAAAGCCATTTAGGAGTTGAACAATTCTATCTAAAACTGGTTCCATGAAAATGCAAACTTCTATGTCCACTGTAATGAATCCACAGCTTGTTGGTGAAGCTCTTTATCTCCAGCTGCCAATACAGTAAAACCTTCGGCTGAAACAAGAAACACAGGTAAGGCATGGCTTAAAGCTGTATTGTTATCAACTCGGTTTGACCAGAATGTCACCAGACTCACAACTCAAACAAGTAGAGAGTTAAAAATAATCATACGTGTAGGACGTGTTGGACATGAATGTGAAGTAGGATCCCACTGAAGTTGATGTCCTTTCCAATCAGTGATAACTCCACTGGCACCTTCTATCATATCAATGCGAGAAAATCAAACGGCTGAAGAAAAAAACGCTACCTCATTAATACATAAGTCAAACGCTCATACAGCACGTAAACTGAAGGTTTTGCGGGAAAATAGAAAGCACTAAGTTTAAAGATCTTGAAGTAAGGTTTTCAAGTCAGAGTCACAAAAGCTCCACCATTAAGGTACTGTCGAGATTCAACACAGAATTTCCATCTCTCTAAATGGTTCTCTCCAGAATTTAAATGATTCGCTTCTTCCTTCGCGCAAGCGCTTGGTTCACCCCTCAATTTGTCTGGAAAAGTGAAAACTACTAGGGGCTCCCCATGGTTTAGAAAAAGGGATGGATCTTTCCTATTCATCTGGGGCTTAATTTCATTCATTATGAACTCAAAACGTGTAAGGCTGATTAGTGAGGTCTTAAAAACTTAATACAATGAATGATCGACCATTCCATTTTTGCTTTCAGGCAGTAGGTGACGCGAATCTATGCTTTCTACGTTTCAATCGGATACCAATTGCTTGGATGCACTAGTAGATTCGATGGCCGTGCGCCAGGGAAAGGGCCAAGCTGTACAAAGATACCCCCATTAAAGTACCAAACAAAGGGTTCCACAAGCAAGCTCTCCGGAGGCAAGATAGATATAGAATAAAATGAAGAAAGTCAAATATGAGCCACGTATTTCAAAGCGGACCAGTCAGTCATGAGCCTAATTAACCTAATGAAAAAGAAGAAATTGTTGGATCCCATTTTAGTAGTGTTGCCCGAGCTTGCCCCCTTGGGGCGTTCATAACTAGTTTCTGTGATGGGAAGACGGGACAGAAAGCCGTGGAACTCCTCAATTCCTCAACTTCTGAGCAGTGAATACCAAAGATAAAATTGTTGTTAGACAAACCACGAATGTTCTATGAGTCCTCGGCAATGACTACTAATGGTGCCCCTTTTACTCCCGGTAGCGTCTAGCAACTGGTGTAAGGATTCCACTGTGTAAGAGGTTGAGTAGTCCATAATTTGGAGTGCTATCATCTGGATGAGGCTTGTAGTCCATCATCTTTAGTGCTACTGTGTCTAAGCGAAATAGTGTATTAGACAGGCATCTCATGCGAGGTATCCAACATTATCAGTTACCCATTATTTTGTAAGAAAGCCCAATTACTATTATCTTTGGTGAATGGTTTTTATACAACTAGGGGTCCTTCATATGTTCTAGGTTCATATAAATCCATTTGTGTAGAATATCGCAGACATAAGTCCATTGGAATTCAAACTACGGAATTCCCCCTAATAAATTTATTTTCCTCTAGCAAATCCCGCCATAATATTTTTCCGGAAATCCTCCATATGGAGTAGGGTTTGCCACAGTTGACTGTGACCAGCAATACATTTGGTCTCTGAATGAAATATCCAAAGAACAAACAAGAATAAGCTCACCTCCAGGCCAAAATCCATCATGATATCCACACAACCCAAGGCAAGAAGCGCATAAGCATAGCAGTCGCAACCGTATAGCTGCGCTTTTACCTGCAACCATGACATAAAGGGGGAAAAGATTAGCAATAAATAGACCAAAAGGTGTTTTTACGTCAAAATAGGATTCCCATGTATGAGAAACTGTCATGCGCAATAACGACAAATGAAAATATAAATGATGTATAGTCTAGGATGCAGAACTTCATTACTATACCAGCTACAGTAAGGAACAGCTATTAACTTATTGAATTTGAAATGCTCAAGTTTTCTATTTGAGAAACATGTATGATCTCTGTTTTAATTGTACACTTCACACCCTCTTCCTAAGGAAATAATTGGTTCACAACTCAAAAGTTAATCTCTTGGAGTAACCTAGCATGTTAAATATTGCAAACACACCCATAATACCTTCCACAAGAATCTTTTTAATTCCCAACTAGAAAATAGATTTGTGGACGAAACCCAACAAAACATAGATCAAACAAATCAAGGGTGGAAGGACAGACCTACAGAATCAATAAAAGGAAGGGTAAAAAATCTTGATAGATTGGCACAGACCCGGTTCATTTTGGCATGGATATTATAGTACTTTGACAAAACATACTACAAAACATAAATTTAGCCAAGAGACTATTGAAGGCTTGAAGCACATATTACAGCCATTCACATTATCTTGAAATGCAAAAAAAACACTAGAACTGGTCAAACCTTGAAGCCAACTCTTGCAAATGCAACTTCACCATCTTCACTAAAATGGTGTGGGCTTGTCGTGTACCTAAAACCAGAAAATAACAAAGATAAAGAGACATTCTAAAGACCTACTACTAATAAGTACTAAATAGACACTCAAGTGAAAATAGACAAAAACAAAGGGCTTCAATATGCAGAAACTTGTAAACCCTCCGTTTCTAATTGTAAGTCCATCATTCCATTTTGGGCTGTTCCAAAGAGTTGGTCCTTTTCCAACAATGGAAGGAGAAATTTGATGATTTTCCAAAAGTGTCCCTCACAAGTATAAGTGTTGTAAAGTAGGTAGAATATAAGGGTAATGATGGAAATGGCATTAAATTTGAATGTAGGTGTAATCATTACAGGTCTCCTTAGATAATTGGAATTCCCAAAAGGGACCAACAATATGGAATGGAGGGAGTAACATAGATAAAGGTTTTTGTTTCTAGCACCTAACTTTTTCCTTTTGTTTGTTTATTTGGTACAAAACAATATGTCGATCTAAAAAGTTCAATTGAGAAATTGTACCCATTTGAATATTGAAATCACATCTTATGCGCCAATAAAGCAAATTATTCCCCCATTTCCTGCCAAGAATAAGAAGTTATTCTATGCTCATAGAGCAATGCCTCAACGCCCCTCTTTCACATGGAGCCCAAACCTAAATGCAATGGGTCACATAATTGCATGGGGGCAGCGTAAGAGCATTGCAACCCCATACTTTTCAATCAAATGGTGCGTAAGTCTTACCGGTTTTCCTTTGTGAAGCAAAGCGATGAGAGTGCCAAACAAAGGTTTTCCTGGAACACAACATGAGCAAAAAAACCACACAAATTAGATATTTCAGAGTTCAAACCAAGAAATATAAGCAAGTTCAGAAGAAATAAGAAGAGGAAATCACCGTAATGGAACTTGCTGTTCCGTCAATAGGATCTAAAACCCAAACATAGTCCGCAAATTTTTCTTTACACCTCCAACCGCCCTCCTCTCCAAGACTGCAATTTCCATTATGTTTACTTTCAGGACGAGGGAAAAAATAAGGTTTTTGATACCTTCTGCATGGAAGACTATGAAAAAAGAATTTGCACCCTAAAAGAATAAATGGAACAACTAGCCCCTAAATGAATTCATAGCAATGTGGCCCCTTTGACAGGTGTGGTCTCACAATTGCACGATATGCGGTGGCTCCAGCGACTACCACATTTGTTTAAGGGTGCACATTGCATAATATTATGAAAACTTTCCAACATTTGTCTTCAGGGGGCAAAAACAGTAGAATTACACCGCCTTAAGCCAAGCCATTCATCTCACTTACATTGCGTGGGAAGGAAAGCACTCTTGTATAACCGAAACCATTGCTTCCTCCGTCTCTCGATCAGCAATTGTAACAGGAGCTAAACCAAACTGAAGATGAAATCAATTCAGAAGCACTTTTCACTAAATATTAAGACAAGTAACGATACATTGACCAGGGCAGACAGACTTGGACACACGTGCGGTCATCATATAAACTGCACTAGCTTTGTTTTACTATTTTGAGTCTACTAAAACACAAACTGCAGCAAGTCACAGTAGATTGAATATACACACATTTTTCAATACAACCAGTGCTACAAGGGTCTTCAAATTATGAAAAAGTTTCATGTTCAATCGTTAATCAAAAATAAAAATCTGCAACATGTATATATAGAAATTTCTTGTAATGCAGGGTATCCCACACCAACTTATGTGCATCTCAGACTAATCCCGGCAACCCGTCTCACAGCCGTTTCAAACGCTTGGGTGTTAGGTGACGTGGCTAAGAAGAGTTGAACTTGCAACCTAACAAAACCCTAGGTTTTAATGATACTTTGGTTGTAGCTTTTAGATTTTATTATTTCCCTTAGTTCTCAAATATGAAACGAACCACATTGTTCTAGGTTTTTTCACCTCTCCACCGTCCAAAAACCATGGCTCTGCCCCCTATATCTAAAACAGAAAATAACAAAACAAAAATTCCTCTGAAAAATCTGAAACTTACTTGAGTCCTCCTTATCGATAATGTCGAAGGGTTTACAGAAGTACTTGCGAATTGCTTCCCCGGCTACATCGGCGGCCTTATTGGCGACTGCGGCGAAACGATCTAGCTTGGATTGATCAGGGAGTGAGCTAATGGCTTCAATTTGATTCGAAGGGCTTGAATTCAAAGCCATTGCAGATTTCCTTCTACTTCCTTACACTCTATCTAGGTTTACTCCACACTGTACACAGAGCGACATGCCCTTAAGAGAGCGAATAATTATAAACATTGGTTACGGGTAATTGGGAAACATTCAAAACCATCCAAACAAGTACTTAAGAGATTCAAACATCAAAACAACTACCTAAACTTTTCTGAGCAACTGAATAGTTAACAATTTCCTCAAAGAAGAATTCACAATAAAACCATCTTTCTCGTCATAGCGCCGGGTTTGGTCGGTCATATCCCTGAAAGCGAAAGTGAGCCCACACCCCCGGCAGGGACAAAGAAACGGAGGAGAATTCTCCTTCTTACTCTCCCAGCAAGTCAAAAGGATGAGGTTGTCTCAAGGGGATCATCTGGTTCTGGTCCTTGCCTTCGATAAAAGCTTTCGAAAAAAGCACAAATAAATGTCAAACATTAATCGCGCACTCAGAACAATGGTAGGCAAAACCTAGCTGTTCTTGGCGACACGGCCCACCGCAGTGGGGTAGTACTCAACTTGATTACGGAGTACGAGAGGATGATCAGGATGACAGGGGCTGTGCTCGATAACGATAGGCGGATCGGCACATGAACCGTGGAGTAAGCCCTTGCATTCGAAGCATACATTCACCGCGTTTTCATCAATGGGAAACCCACAGCAAGTGCAAGGACAGACAAATTTTCGGTTTCGGTTTCGCCCAAACTCGGCCTTAATACTTAAGGGCAATGACAAGTAACGCATATAAGCAGAGTAAAGGGAGGAAAACAATGCACAGAGAAAGAGAGGGATTACCTTACCGACGAGGAGAGAGAGAGAGCACCGTCGTTTTCGGCTACGTTACCTACGTATGAGAGAGAGAGAGAGAGAGAAGAGGAGGGTTGCTTTTTTCCTTCGTGTTTCTTTCCTTCTTTCCGAGTCGTTATAGATTAGGGTTTAATATGGGATGATTGGGTTTGACTCCGTTTATGGGAAAAAATTCAAGTGCCGAGTAACTACCGTGTAATGTCCGCTCGGCACATTCGAATGGTACATTGCGTTTTTGGAGAGAGGAAAAAAAAAAGAGAAAAAGTGTTGGAGTGAGAAAACGGAGACATTTCAATCAAAAAATGTACTGGACGGTCTGGACGTGCCGAACGGATACTACGTGGATATACTCACCCGGCACCTAAAAATTTCTCCGTTTGAGTGTCAATTGAGAGGAATTTTGGGGTGTCGGGTGGATACCCACATGGTGCCCGAAGAGCGCATGCGAACCGTCCAAAAATGTGTTAGACGACCTAGACCCAAAAAAATTCTCCGTGGATTGGATTTGCCCTCGGAAATAATTTCAGACCAAGTTAGGGAAAAAACAAATTTAAATGTCTACAAATTGAATTTCTGCAAGCCTTTTATTCTTTTGCTATTTTAAGACATACTGTATTATGAGATTGACTTATGTGGTTCTTACATGTGCCTTTGTAAGGAAATAACTTGATAAAAAATCAACTTGATTGGACATTAAAAGGTATAATTGAATTTACTTTGTTTTATAGGATGCAATCTAACTCAAATGAATAGTCAATGGACATTTTAAACTTAAATTTAAATACAAAATTAGACCGCGAATTTTATAACCCAAAATCTAAAATTTAAGACCGCGAATTTTATAACCCAAAATCTAAAATTTAGGTTCATTTCATAAAGTATCTATCGATGTCCAATCAAAATAACTTTTTACGTAATTTTCTTCGTGAATAAACTACTTAGTAATCTCGAGTAAACTACTTAGCCCTTGTTCGGTTTGGAATTCCAAACCCAGGGTTTTGGATAAAGTAACTTTTCTACTTTTTCTCCCTCTAACTTTTCAATCATTACTTTCATTTTTCACTCTATCTCTCTCTACTTTTTATCTATCTCCACAATCATTACTCTCATTTCTCTCTCTACCTTTATTCAAAAACACAACTCAAAACCCACAACCGAACAAAGCATTAGTGAACAAACTACTCAGTAATCCCGACAAAGTAAGTGGCCAATTTATGTTTACTAAAATCCACGCACAGTAGAGCCCTTGTGGCGGTGGCGAAAGTCCGCCCCGGCAAATAGAATTTAAACACCCCATCCTCCTTATATCCTCCAAATTAGGTCCTCCCAACAAGCCAATGAATAAAGATAACTAGACATGGAATGTACCGTCAAGACATACAAAAAGTGCACCAAATTAACCAATTGGAATCAAAAACTCAAAATAGGCACCATTCGCACAACTTATTACAATTGAGTCCTCAAAACAAACCTCGAACAAGTGCCACGGAGTTTGATAACAACATAGTACATCACTTCACTCACATACAACATCAAGACGTACCCATCTATACAATGATGCTTTTCCCCTACTGGTCATCTATACAATGATGCTTTTCCCCTACTGGTCATCTATACAATGATGCTTTTCCCCTACTGGTTGTGGTGGTGGTGGGTACCAGGTAGTTTCTCCTTGATCTTCTCTACTATACCCTTCTTCTCGTGCTCGTGCGGGTGGTGCCCCGGAGGAGGAACAGCGCTGCTGAGGGGAACCGGGTAAGACCCGGTTTGAGGGGCATGCTCGTCTTTGTGCTTTCCGGGCAATATCTCCTTTAGTTTCTCTTTCAGTCCCTTCTTCTTCTTCCTCCTCCCACCTTGCCCATCATCCTCAGACTACAAATTTAATTTCCAAGGAGTGAGTTCAAAAAAATGACAACGAAACGACGGAAACCATGCATCGATCGAACATAGTTGTGATAGAAAATAGTTGTGGCCCTTGTGGACCATCAACAGTGAGTTGAACAAACCATCGTTGTATACGACCTGGACTTTAAATTGGACCCGCTGCTAGATGGTTCTCTAGATTAGTCGGTCCATTCTCGCAATTCCATGTACTGCGTTGCTGGGAAATAGGGGCGTCTTGCTAATTTCGTGCGATTTTCTAGCCTAGTGATCAATGACACGTTTGGTGTTGTGCATGCAGTGCGCGTGCTGCGCACTTCCAAGCCGTTAGATCGTGCAATCAACGGCTCCGATCTCATCTCGGCAACTAACGATCGGCTCTGAGAGCCGTTCATTGTCAAGATGAGATCCGAGCCGTCGGATGCATGATCCGACGGCTCAGAGATGCGCATCACGGTGCTACGCAGTGATATGCACATCACTGCGCAGCACCATTGCCCAATTCCACATACTATACCAAAGTTGATATGTACAACATTTGTACTGTTTTAGGATAAATTACTGAGGCCCCGTTCCAGAAACCTTCCTAAAAAAATAAACAGCTCATTTCACATTTTCAAATTCAAAAATAATATAAATGAAAAATAATTTTTTAATTTTTTGCTCGTATAAAAGATCTCATCAAGATCTATCAAATAAGATCCATATTGTATATTTTTAGATTTCGATAAGCCCATAATTTTTAAACTTGAAATTGTCTTTTAAAAAAATAAAGACTTTTTTTGGTTCTAGAACGGAGCCTGAGTTATTTATGAGAAGATGATTGATTTTGGCACCCTTTTTATCATTCGCACTCTCTTTTTTTGTCTCGTCCATGTGAATTCATGAAAGTAGAAAAATTCGAATAATAAGTGAAAGTGAAAGAGTACGGTCGCAATTTCACCCAAATAGAAACCAAAAAACTGTAGAGGCATATGAATATGATCACATGATATGCTATGTTAACATAATGACAAGTTTAACAGAGGGTGAACGTATATCTCACCGAGCTAGAGCTCGAACTGCTGGAACGGCGTAGCTGCTCCCCCAGCGGCCGGTGCTCACCTCTGGCAGCTCCAACCCCCGTTACACCACCGTGCTCAGCCGCCTCAGTAGGCGGTACTGCACCACCATGCGGGTGGGTTCCGGTGAGCGGTACACCTTCGACGACAGTCTCAGCCACCACCACATCACCCGTGTCGGTGGTTTCCCCCTCGACGATGGTGGCGGCAACCCCGGTCAGGTGCATGGGGCGGCCGTGCTCGTCGGTCAGCTGAACCGGGTTTCCATGTTCGTCGGTCAGCTGTATAGGGTTGCCCTGTTCATCATAAATATCAGCCATTTTTTTAGAGTTGAAAAGGGTCCTAGCTAGATACAAATTAAAGTAGAAGATAGAAACAGAGTGTGAGATTAGGAAGTGTTTGGAAACCAGATATATAGCCAAAACTAAATGAAACGGTGAAGGGTTACTCTCTCTCTCTCTCTCTCTCTAGATCTCTTCTTCCTTTGCATGAAACCATGGTTTCCACACGTGTAGATTGGAGTGCAAGGATGTCGCCACATCAGGAAAAAGCTAAGCCACGTGTCCCTCTCTATGGACAAAGTGGATATACATTTACTACTTTTTTTTTATTTTATGAACAGAGATAAACATATACTTGACTTCGGGTCTTCGAGAAGAGTATTCCCTCCGTCCCTAATTAACTGTCCACTTTCACTTTTTCCAAATTTTTTTAAATGAGTGATATCTTTTAATTTATACTTTTTCTCATAATTTTCAAAATTTTGTCTAATAGAATCAATCGAGATCTATCAAACAAGATTCATATTGTATGTAAAAAAATATTATACTTTGGAAGATATAAATAATTTTTTAAAATGTGCGAAATAATAACATGGACAGTTAATTAGGGACGGAGGGAGTAATTATTAGGCCTAAAGAAAAATGAGTAATTATTTTTTGAAAATAAAAGTGATGTATTGTGAGAGAATGAATTATCTCATAAAATGAAAAATAAGTATTTACAAAATAAGAATTTTAACAGAACGGAAACTTATTCCACATTTCCGGAGTACCACGTAAGCTTACGTGATACTCCCAACCATTCACATAGTGATAAACTGTGGCAGTGCCACATGGTACTTTGGGGTTTCCGGTAAGAGATCCGGTAATTGGCCTTTTAGAAAGTCTACGCGCACAATTATAGAACACAATTCCATACACTACGTGATACTCAAACGGCACCAAACACAATTGTTAAAATTGTGTACTCGAACCAAAACATGTTTTTTCTTTAGGAAGCAGAGTAAATACTACACGAATCACATTATGGCAAATCTACACGACTATATTTGGAGTACCATGACACTACATCTTTATATTACTGTAGCACTTACCACATCATCGATAATTCCACATAGAGAGACATTTCAAAATCAAACCGCATTCACCTTTCTCTTCAGTTTGGATTTTGAGAGCCATAAGTGAAAAAAGATTGATTAAAAAAAAAATTATTAGAAATCATGTTTAGGAATTTCGAGACCCCAAAACGAACGTGGCGATATCCAGTTATTCATAGTGACTTAAACCTCATTTTTAACCAAACTTATCAAGTTGGTTATCTCATTTCACTCCTCAGTGGAGACCCGAGTTCGAGTCCCACATGAAGGAGGTTTGAAATTTAGGGCTATAGATAGCCTTTGAACCCTCCTTTGACTAACATACTAACACCCCGTTAATGTATACCGTATGACAAAAAAAAAATGCATTTTAAAGCAGAGGACCATAATACATCCTCAATCAATGAGGGCATGAGGAATGAAAAATGTAGACAGATAGACCTAATATTTAGCAATGTAAGTAAAGAGCTGCCGCTTTCAAAAACAATATTTTTATTTTATTTTTTTGGTAGAAGCTTTCAAAAAAATTTAGCACTGAAACGACCCCAAAAACCTCCAACAAAATCAGTGGAAAAAAAAATCTAACAAACCAAGAATGTCAGTGGACGTTATGCCATGGAACCATGTCCCAGAACTTGATGCTGTCAGACAGCATCTGTTTACGTTACAAGCTCAAATCAACATTCATCTACGAAAAAGTGCTTACAAGTCATAGAGAGACATTCAAGTAGATATGATGAACGACCCAAAAAAAACAAAAGCCCTTCAAAAAGAATGGCAAGGGCACCTTCTGCTATTCTCAGTTCATACAAGTCATGGAGAGACACTCTTTCAGGAAAATTTCACGAACTGTTTTTTCTCTCTGACTCTTTTTTTCCTAATGAACTAAGATGCAAGAGAACAAAATTTTAGAAGTGTACAAAAGTAGGATGACTAACATCATCCGTTCCCCTATACTATCAATTCCTCTTTTCTATTTGTTGATGATTCGATCTTTTCTTCACGTATTCTTTGCCTTTCTTTACACTGTAACTCCGGAAGCTAAGGTATTCCTGCTCGAATCACAGATAACCAATGCGAAGCTTACTAATGAAATCCAGATGGATCCTGCTGCTTTTGCAGCTAACTTTCCATTGTTTCCGATAAAATTGTGCAGAAAGAGCAACCGTGGAACCTGTTGCAAATGTGAAAGTAAATATATTAGGAACATCCACTATTAAGCATGAAGAGTTAGGAAAAAATGTTGAACTTCAGAAGAACATGTACGAAACGCTACATCTAGATATTCATAGTTTTCCACACAAAACTCACTCCAAATTCTCAGCACCGACGAATTTATATGAACGGAAAAATGATTAGTCAGAAAGTGTAAATAGAGTGTTGTTCGGACAATCCAACTCGAAAGATAAGTTACTTTATTATCAAATACTTTGTACCTAAACGCCAAATAAATGCAATAACATTATTTACATGAATTGGAGCACCCCAATATGAAAGTTCCTAAATCATAAGTATGAAACTCCTACAGGTTGATTAATCTTCTTTGAAGCCAATATATAAGGTTAGTTCATCAACCCCTAATTTACCGCACCTTTGGACGGAGGGATGTGGTAAGAAAGAGAGAGGATAGCCTTTTCTCAGACAAATCTCTCAGATTTGGTGATAATGCTAAGAAACAAAATGGACCTATATACATCACCACTTCATTTTTATAACATCTCCCCTCTTTTACACATCAACACAAGTGATAGGATTCTCATTTCTTTCTCTCTCTCTCCCCTAATCCCCCAGACAAAGGAACTTTAATTCTTTAAACGAGATCTTGAATTTTATTTACTAAAGCTAAAAATTAAATTGGCATTTTAACGGACATGCATTCGTGGTTTGTACATTTAGACTTAAAAGCACATGTATTTCGGGTACTTGCCACTTACTTTAAAGGTGGATCTTTTCCAAAAGTACACAAGTATCAACTAACTAGGACAAATTGACATATAAGGGACAGATGCTCACCTCTTGAGAGCGAGAAATCAGGTCACTCCTTTCTGGATTTTGACCAGAAAAATCCCTGTTTCCAAGTAGAGTGATTCTCTGATAAGGATCTAGTTCCCTTTGACCCAAATGAAAAATGCCGCCTCAAGAAAGGCTTATTTGTGGAGCTCTTTAGGCTTTTCTGGCCATCAAGGACAACAGAATCACCATCAAGATCACTGCTCACAACCCGGTTCCTAGATCTCTTTTTCCTACCCTTCAAATCCGTTACCACTTTTAATGCTTTTTCTGACAACTTCATGGGGGTCCGCTTCTCCCCAAAGGTACAAACCGGGCAAGCAGGGTCGTACTTGTTGATTTCAGCCGTAATGTTCTCCAAGCAATCAGAATGGTAAACGTGACCACAAGTTAGAACAGAAACAACAGCTAGCTCATACGAATGCCACGAAGATCTTTCAGCCACCAGTTTTGAGCAAACCCCACATGTTTGTGTATCAGAGGGAGAAGCTGAACTACGGCTACTGGATGGAGTTAACTTCTCGTGGTAAAATCCCAAAGATTCACTGTCAAAAGACCACCTTTCTCCTCTATGAGAAGCTTCCATGAACTCAGGGAAGGCAGGAAAAGATGTTTCCTCAGAAATTGAGTTGTCTGACCGCTTACGTCCCTGAATTCGGCTATCAGATGCTTGTCGTAATAAATGGCGCGCTGGAGAAGGATGGGCCCACCGTGATGGAGTTGAGCTGGTATGAAGGAGAGGGCTTTGGGATGACAAAGGGGATGTAGAGAGTGATGAAACTGAAAGCAACGACGGTGACATTTTCAAGGGGGATGGATTTGGAACTGCCAGTGATTCGGGTAACTCCTTAACCTAAATGTAAACACAAAAAAGGACGATGTGAGATCTAAGCAAAGGGAGATTAGTGACGCAAAATGATGGATGGCACCAAAAGGACGTATTTTTATAAGTCCAGTTGTTATTGAAGTACCTCTGTGGGAACATTCCTAGAGCTTGATAGATCTGCACCACACAAGCAGAAATTAATAAGCAAAACACCACATAAGGAGCTGCGGATGCATTGGACATGCAAAGATAAACAATCTTAGCGTGCAAAAAGCAAAAATCTTCGACAGGCCACCATTAAGGCTGTACACAAGACACCCAGGGTCCCAATCCTTATATCAATAATCTGCAACCAAAATACTGACTATAATACTTAGAGTTCAAGGTGTCAATGTCTGTCTTTTGTCATTCTCTTTCTTTCGCCTCTCACAAAACCCAAGAAGCATGGATATGGCTATGGGCATGGACACAGCACAAGGAAATTAGGAAAAAATAACACGGAGAGGAAAGTAGGAAACTGCCAACAAATAATATATGAATATGTCTACTTATATGTAGTTGGTATATATAAGAATTTAACATTACACAGCAATAACATTTTCTTAAAAAGTTAAAACGAATTCCAATGAAAAAAACTTCGAGAACTTGAAAAATTAAATAGCCTGAACACAAAACCAGTTGAGTTCGCCCACAAAGCTATTACCGTGGGAAGAGATTCCCTTTATTCCAATTTACATGTGTGACCCCACTCCTCAACAAATCCTATGTGTAACGTAAGGGTAAAAACATCAGCCAGGCCACGTGTCTAGTCTGACACAGGGACACGTGTGACACAGATAAGTGGCCAAAATGAAGCTTCCATGCTTCACACCATAACACCCCTGGTGAGAGATGAGACTATTAATCCAACTTCCAAGGCAGATGAGAGTTAAGCACAATGGAGGCAATGCAATGCTATCAGAAGACACCATAGTGGTTAAGTAGGAAAATTAACATTGCAGTTCACATGACACACTAGAAAGTAGAAGTATTGATGGGTTGAATACAGGAATAGAAGCAAGAAAGTAAGGATTAGTATCTGCAAGCAACTAGCATGGACCTCCATGCCAATGTGCCTCCAGAAAAAGAAACCCAAGGGTTTCAAATACAGTAACTGCTAGAACGATGCTGTGGTGGGATATTGATTGCTAAATGCTAAGTCTCCTCATAGTTTACTATTATTTAAGTCACTCATTATGGAGAAGGGCTTGGCCCTTATTGCCATATACACATTTTAGATTCCACTTCAACTCAAGAATGAAGAATTGGTCTTTGTTCGAAAGGCCAAACAGCCCATCTACCTTAGGTCTCTTCATAGACTTCAGTTGGCCAATGGTGGAATTTAAGGGCTTTAGGTTTCAAACTAAAGACACAGCATAAAAACCTTTCACTTTCCTAGGAACAGAAAATGAAATGCTTCAAATGGTGCATTGACTACAAAACGTGTCTGATAGATCTATTAGATGCGTTTTTCAGTATTTTAAGACAATAAAAATGATTACGACAGCCTACTAAAAATCAGCACCTAATACGATACTGATTTTCATACAACTATTAGTTGTCAAAGACTCAAAGCAACAAGATTAGAACAAATTGTAAATACCAACATCACACCACCTCGAAGAGGACTTTCATAGAATATCAATCACTTTGATGGGCACAAAAACACAATCTATGGCAAGATATCCAATACAATAACTTAAGTTCCATGGTCTAAAACTTGAACCAAACATCTTACAATGATTTAGCACAAATATGATGTGACATAAACTACTTCTGTCTGAGGGAAAAAAGATTGATCTTTTGGATAACGGAAACATATGTAGAAAATGGAGGACGCTACCTCAAACTAATAATCCATAACGAAAACAACACGAAAGTAGGAAGTCTATTCTTGCATTTCACTTCTTACTTCTCGTTGTTCTCAATAACTGATCAATTCAAACACTATATTCGTTGATCGACTAATTGCTTGCTTCTCCTAATTCAAGATGATATCTTTCTAATTACTCCCTTCGTCCCAAATTGTTGTTCCTGTTTCACAATTTGGGACCTCTCAAAAAATTGTGTCTTGTAATTTATAATATTTTTATATTCAATATGGATCTTATTTGATAGCGCTCAATTCATTTTGTTAAACAAAGATTTCGAAATCCTAAAAAACAATATAGACAAGCTAAAAAGGAACAACAATTTGGGACGGCGGGAGCAAGATGATAGAACAGTTCTTTCATTGATTTGATCAGCTTTTCCTAAAAATCAAATCTTCCACTCAGTAAATCCTGCAGATCCACCTTTCAGTTTAAAAGGTACACTTATTTGACAATTGTTAAAAATTGTATGGAATACAATATTTTGATTATGATGATGATATGTACGTTGCAAACCTGCAATAATGATGTCCCAACAAGATTCTTTAATCTCCAATCAATCCATATTACGAGCTAAAATGAAAGTATCTCATGCATCATATTTATTTAATATAAAATGTTGTAATCTCTGTTGGAATACCTCGGAATCAAGCCGTGCATCAACAGGGTCTAGATTTTTTTTTGTTGGCCTAACCGAATGACAAACCAGCAGCATTACCAGAAGACATAGACTACCGGGTGACAACGGCCAGTAGCCTTGACAACCGGTCAAGGAAAATGAAAGGCCGATTGTCCGGCTGGACGAATGGGCAGTCGACCGGTGTTTGCATTGAATGCTCCGCTCAACTAACCCCAAAAGGACATCTTGAAATGCCCTATGCATAGATGGATGGAATGTACTTCTAGTCTTCTACACATCACGCATTCATCCAAAAGATCCATACTCAAGCATACAAGATCAAACACCTAGAAATCAAGTTCTCTAATATTTCCGCTTTCATATACACACATTTGAGGAGTTCTTTGTATTTGTGATTGTATCTCCATTTCTTCAATCTTCGTGTTAGAGTTTTAATACTGTAGATGATTCTAAGTGAGTGTTTAGGTGTAAACACTTCAGAGCTTAGAACCAAAAGAAGGATTGTTTTAGTGAGGTTTCTTTCTAAAGATTTTGGTATAAATCTTAGCGGCTGGCCAGCTCCTTCAAAAACTCAAGTTGAAGCTTGAGAAGTGGAGTAGGCATCGCTTTGCCGAACCACTACATCTTGTGTTTGATCTCTATCCCTACTCCTTATGTTCCGCATTCAATTTCCTCACTTAGTTTATCTTGTTAATTGATTCCCTAATATCTCTTATTCTTTTACTTACCAATTCTATTCACACAAACCAACCACCCCCCCCCCCACAATGTTGCTGCCTTGCTGGGTAACAAACTTGTATTCTGAACTGGAGTAGGAAACATGCCCAAGAGTAATGCCACAAAGAGAGTTAACTTGTCTTGATTTGCAGAGCTGGAATGTCAGTGATATTGGTCAAGATGAGCATGGCAGAGACTTCACAAAGCAGTTATACTAGATGAGGTACCTTCTCTTAAATTGCAACAAAAGACTGACTACTCTAACAATTGTCTACGTGATGAGATAAATGGAGAGTTTCTTACATTATGCACTCTGCCTATTAATTTGTTTTAAGCTTCGGAATTTTTACGATCAAGGCAAGACGAACATGTAATAGCAATCACTCAGACACAGATCTTTAGAGAAGAGGAGGGCGACGTCTTTAGAGAAAACTAATGCAATCCAACAACCTTCCACTCTTCTCGATATTTAAGTAACTGAAGTTTGCTATCTTGCCTATTCAGATCTTTCTACAAGTTTGAAGATACACACATCCTCTCCTTGTAATCCTCCTATCATGCCTCAATAAGAGTATTTTCCAGATTTTCTATAGTGACACTCCGCTCTCTTTCATAATCTAGTCAGCTGTTCAGTTTCTGCCTATCGTTCAAAGAGTACTCACTAATTGTCGCTTTGAAGGGCAAAAGTACTGCTTGGCATGTTTTACAATAAATCCAGTGGCCCAAAACTTCCTGCAATTTTCATTTTGACCAAATTAAATCCATCATCATAAGAGAATACAAGTTTGTGGAGATTTACCTGATGAAGGAACCCTAAAAATTCCAGCATTCCTCTCAGAAACGGGGGACTTTTGCCCTATCAATGTCTGTTCCAATTGACTTTCTTCTACAGATCCATGTGCAGTTCCTACTACTCTTCTCCCAGATTTAATCTCCAACCTGTCATTCCGGTTGACTCCATCAGCCAACCGGTCCACAGAAGTCTCTTCCCCAGCGACTCGCCCACGGTGGTCCCACCGAACGCTCCATGATGGTGAACATATAGCATTTCGCTGTAAAACATCACTGTTGGATCGATTGATTATTGTTCTGTCTTTAGCAGCCACACAGCAAGCAGCACCCATACTCACCCAATACAGAACATAAAACAACTAATGCATCAACTGTAACTTGCACTAGTTCTTCCACTCAAGTATTCCGAGAGGACGATCCAAAAACTTTTTTTACTCTGCAATTAAATTAAAGAAATCGTCATGCAACAATTTGGACAATATTACACAGTGTAATGAGTTCCAGATGATAAGCGGCTTATCAATGATAATCCTAAGGTAGAGAACCATTCAAAACAGAATAAACAGCCAAACATCTCATCCAGGGTTTAGCCTAAAAACCAAATCACAATAGACCTGTAAACATAGATTATTCTGGGCCAAAACGTGATTTCCCATTTTGTCAACATAGCATTCACCTGTCCCTGGGTCCTTAGCAGGATAAAGGAGGTGGCAAGAAAATTTTTAATGTGTTTCTATGGAAGTTTTTTAAGTCCAGAAACCTGCATTCTAAACGGGTTCTAAGCTAAGAAGATCATTCCCATGGAAGAATCAAACCAAATAAGGATACAAATAACACGCCGCATTAACTGAAACATGACAAGTTGACAACTACTTTTTTTTTTTTTTTTTTGTTAATAACCAAAAAAAAAATTGGTACAATAACGCTACACATGCAACAGAACAGTTGGCACAGTATTCTCGAAGCCAAGAACATTAATGACAGGCAAATCAACAAACTAATGTTCAACAAAAGACTGCTCAAACCAAACAAAACAGAGCGTTAAGTCACAATCAATTAGCGTCTGCTACATGAATCCCTTTTTCCCATTGATAAATCAATTCCATGTCCCGCAATCACAATCAATTCTAACATCCACAAACCTTAAGTCGATTTCATTGTTCGATAAAACAGTTCCATGTCAACCAATCACAACCACTTCTGACATCTACTAGCAGCATTCATACTCAGAGACACCAAACAGGACACGAACTTTGAACAGACAAACAAAAACAACCCAAATACATTAGCCAATAAACAACCCACCTCAAGTAGATTTCAAAACTTGATAAAACAGTTCCATATCCAGCAATCACAATCACAATCACTTCTCACACCTTCTAATAGTATTCATAGACACCAAACAGACCATAGGCTTTGAGCAGAAAACAAACACACAAAAAAAAAATCGACGAAAAAAAAAAACAGAAACAATCGAAATATATGGGCCAAAAAAACACACGACCATGAGTTGATTTCACGTGCTATTTTGCAGGAAGGGCTGGACCGAGTCTAGCTCCAAACAAAACCCTAAAAATAACACGATTCACACACTACAGGTGTCGGACAGATCCGAAATGGCAGACGGGAAAGCAGTAATTTACTGTGAAGGGGGAAACGAAAACACCGAGCAACACTCGAGAACCTTGCGATTTCCATATTTGTCTCTAATGAATCGAACAATCCGTTTATAGTAGAAAATTCGTTGTATTTGATAGATGGATAGTTTGCGTGGTCGAACAACCGTACCTGTTTATCGCAGAGGCCGCCAGAGAATAGAGAGAGAGAGAGAGAGAGGAGAGAGGAGAGAGAGAGAGATCAGTGATTGTGTTGAGTTAAGTTGTGGAAATCAGTTTGGAGAGTTCACAGTTTGGGCAAAAAATGATTTCCACTCCTCGTTTGTCATTTTTTGTTGGAACGCTTTCGGCAAATTCCTTTGATTGGAACTTGTGAAAAAGAAAAGAGAAATTTTTTTTTTTATTTAAAAAAAGGAGTATATTTTTATCTCGTAAATTATGCTTCGTTGTCTACTTCGTTCTTAAACTACAAAAATCACATATTCCGTCCCTTAACTTTTTAATCGAAACGGATTAGTTGGTCTAACATTAATGGATTCTTCTTTTTATGTTTTGAAAAAATCTCCAATGCAACGGTTATTTGTAACGCTGTTTCACATGATGTGGGCTCCATGTACGTGTAGGTCTCACACCATGTGAGAGACGTTACGAATGACTGTTGCATTGCAAATTTTCTCTTTTGGACGGAAAAGTAAACGGATTCGCCAATTTGGTCTGATAGTTTCATCTCTAAAGTATGATCCGTTTGTCTACTCCGTCCTTAAATTATGATCCGCTTGTCTACTTCGCCGACTATTAGACCAAATTGGTTCCAATCAGGAAGTTGAATGATGAAATAGATCATTTTTGTAGTTTAAGGACGAAGAAGAAAAATGGAGCATAATTTAGGCCCCGTTCCACTTTTTCTTCCTTTTCTAAAAATACATTTTCTTCAATTTTCAAACTCAAATATAATGAAAATAGAAAATATTTTTTTCATTTTTTTTTGCACCGTATAAAAGATCTCAATGAGATCTATCAAACAAGATCCATATTGGTAGAAAAATTATTTGCGTAAACACATATTTTTTGAGCTTAAAATTTACCTTCCTTTTCAAAAAAAACCTTTTGGAGAAACTGGAACACAGCCTTAGAAGATAAAAGCATTAAAAAAAAAAACTCGTAAAAAATTTCTTTCCCATTGCTTGATTTGGAGAGAAAGAGGGGAGAACTCTTTCATTTTCCTCCATTTTCCTTTTTCTTCAAGTTTTGAACAGAGCATAGATTAAAATTCAAACCACCCAACCCAAGTATTTAAAAAAAAATGGAGTTCATATATAAGAAAGTGGAGTGCAAAAATAATTTTGCTCACCATCAATTGATTTGGAGTTCTTGTTTTTCACGGATGATGTACCTGTGGGCTGTTAAACAAAATAAAGAAGAATAAAATACTATAATTGAGGGTTTATTTCCTAAAAGAATAAGAGATATTCCCTTTTGCAAAGGTGTCCCGCTGTTAAGCATGTCAAGAGGGAATGAAACAAGTGTGCGGATCTTTTAGCGCAAGATACAAGATCATGTCTTTTTTATTATTTAGTGTATCTTTTAATTTCGTTTTGTATAAAGTCTCAAACTTTGGAGGACCCGGCATGGATGAAGGGTGTTACTTATCCTCGGACGTTGTATTCGCTTTCATAGTTTATTCTATTTTCGTTTTTTACCCCCAGAAAAAAAGAAAAAGATATTATCGATGATTATGTTTAGGACTGTCTTAGTTTATGTTTTCAGTTGAGAGCGGATTGCACTGTTAATTCTTATACGCTATATTTATCTTACGTATAATTATGTTGTTTTGGGGGGTTCGGATCCTCTCCGGTCTTTACATCGGAAAGTTCAAATCTCGACCGTTCATCTCAACAATCAATTGTTTGAATTTGCTGATGATATACCTATAAAGATAATGTCTCGTGATTTCTAACCATAGATTGCCTCAATGAAAGTCGAGATATCGATTTCTTAGGCGACAGCTGATACTTAAACGGTGCAACACGGTACAATGAGGCTGAAGAGAATCGTACCCAATGTATTGGTATTGTCTTTTATATCACTGTCCATTTGTAGAGCTCACATAAATGATAGAGAGAGTTGTGGTTGGATTTATGCTCGGTTGTTAATGAGAGGCTAGAGAGAATCCAACCCACTTTCTTGGTATTGTCTAGTCTGTGTTGGGGGCTTATATGTGAGAGTGGAGAAACTTTTTGGTATCCCGGGGATACCAAGGGGATGGTATCCCCTTCGGTCTATTTCTCATTTTCCGATCATTTTCTGATCACATGTGGATAATCGGCTCCGTTCATTTTGTAGAGTTCGGCGAGAACTATAATCATACCAAAAATCGTATTCATCAGACTCTAAAACGTACATGATTGGCACGTGTGAAAATTGAAGAAAATCAAGACTGGGTCCAAAAACACACTGAATCCGCACCCAGTTTTGGTTTTTTTCCCATTTTCACGTGTGCCGATCATATATCAAATAAAGTCTGATGAACACGATTTTTGGTATGATTATAGTTCTCTCCGAACTCTACAAAATGAACGGAGCCGATTATCCACATGTAATCGGAAAATGGTCAGAAAATGGGAAATGGACCGGAGGGGGATACCAACCCCTTGGTATACCCGGGATACTTAAAAGTTTGAGGGTGGCAAAATCAATTCCCTTAAATTTCTAGGATGCAAAAAAAATATGAAAAGAATTAAGATCTTGCTATATTACCCGGTTGGGAGCTCAAATTCTACATTTTTAAATTTTGAGGAGGTTTTGCATTCTTTAAACACTATTTTGCTTGAGGTTTAAATAAAAAATAACTATTTTGCTTCCACCCTTTTGGCCATAATTCAAAAAAACCTACAATTTACATATAAAATGCCAATAATAATAATAATTTAAGCTCCCATTCCCAAACAAGCCCTAATCACAATGGCCAGAATCACATTTATTGGGCTCAATTTGGAGTAGCGGTCCCGGCAAAGGCAACCCACGGCCCAACAACTTTTGAACTAGGTTTGGAGGGGTGGGCCAGGCCAAAGCAATAGTGCAACGCCAAGGCAACCCGCGAGAGACCCCAATAGCAAGCTACTGTGGTGGGCCGCTCCCCCGAAAAAAATTAATTTAACATCATGTGAGCCGATGGCTCACGTATCAGATATTAAACTGATAAGAACAGATACTACACTTGATCTTAGCCAAAAGGCCGAGAAAGGTATGAATTGTGTAGCAGCAGGGCCATCTGTTTTATATGCCAAGTTCTCCACACTTTCTCTCTCTTTAGCAATGTGGGATTCCAACCAAACACTGCCTGCTTTGTACGCACTTCCAACACCTTTGCACTTTACCAAAACATGCCTTCCAACATGCCTTCAAAAGAGTAGACTCTTTTGAGATCAATACATATGGTGGTGGGCTATTTTATTTGACAAGCTATAAATAATTTCATAAAATATGTATAAGAAAATAGCAAAGCGATTAATGATGTCACAACCTCATGGTAATATAAATTCCGCAATTTCTGTCATCGCGGGATCGTTTGTTTGACAGAACTAATAGTTTAGGAAATATGTAATCCCACCGAATTAATATTGACAAGGTTAATATTACCAGACCTTCATGATATTCTATAACCCGCACGTTGTACGTACGGTTATTAATCTGATGCATGTTTAATCCAGTAAAAGTATTTTAACTGAACAATGCAAACGTAGTCTCTTGAATATATAGTCCAATTTGATGCTCATGTTGAATCAAACAAACGGGGCCTATATATACGATGGATGCTTAATTCAGGTCATAAAATTTTAAATGAAACAACAAATATGTAATCTTTGATTATGTAACTAAATCGGATAATCATATGCGGTCAAATAAACAGTCCTGAGTGTACTAAGAAATCGATCTCGGATAATATTTTACCGTTTCCGCCTTAACAACAATAATTTTGGTTTGGTTTGTGTTTAGATCTTGAATTTGTGAACGAATTTACGAGATTCTTTCCTTCCTTTGCCCCTCCACAAATCCATGATTCCAAAACCCAATCATAACCTTGGTCAGTAATCCACCATTGCTATGTTCTCTAGAGTATGCCCGGCCCTTGTGTCATTATTAGTTAATTAGGTGTCGAAACTAGTTTACGTGCACCTCGACTAATCTAGAGGACCAATCTCGCCATTCACTAATGGGACCTACGTATATGGAGGCTTAGAAAACTTCTTTCAACCAATTGACGTGAAAATATACTGGTCGCCCACAAGATCCACAGTCGGGTCCATTTAGTAGCTTGGTTGTAGGGCTGTTCTTCCGTTAAAAAAAAGAAAAAAAAGGATCTTTTGGGTGACATAATTGTGTTCCACATATTCCCAACTTCAGTTCTACAAGTACACAACCAAATGATCTGTTGCGATTTCGGTTCCGATTCCCATTTATACAACACAAAGGTAATTTGCGCGCAAATAGGCAAAGACCAAACACACACGAAACTTAATACTGTGTTTGGATTGGTTCTCAAAAAGAATTTTTCAAAAGTTTTCCCCTACTTCCAATCATTTTTTTCTCTATCTCTCTCCACTTATTACCCCTACTACTTTTTCAAAAAAAAAAAAAAATCAAAAAGCAATCCAAACACAGCATAAAACGCCCAAGAATACGTGGGTTAACACTTTCAAACGTAGTCTAGTTATAATGTACCAATGGTTGTATTACAACAAAATGCGATAAAAACTGCTAGACCGGCCAAACGCATTTGAAACTGGAGTAACATATTTGAAACAAAATGCAGCAAGAGTACGTAGACTACTGATCTGCTACCTCCTCTCTAGCTCAGACCCTTCTGCAAATTCAGATACCACTCCGACTGCAAACCAAAAGGCATGCATATATGACTACACCAATATATATATATATATCAGTTGGGTATGCGTTTGAAAGGAGGCTTTTCGAATTCCGGGGCTGGATCATAGGTTCCATAGTCTCTGGTGTTAACTCTGAGTAGCCTTTCATGGACTGTATAGGCTTCTTCCTTGTGCTGCAGTTGCATTTTTGCAGATAATTCCTACAAAAAAAAAAAAAAAGGAAAATGCAAAATGAAATTAGTTGGCAAAAGGGAGAGATCAGAACATCTTTGTGACTGATATCAGTGGCGGAGCCAAGAATCACTATTAGTGGGGGACACCTTTTTACCGCACCTCATCGGAAAAAAGTCGTAATAAGCAATGCCAGACAATTTAAAAAACTTTTGTGCCAAGAATAAGAAAAACCTAGCATATTCATTAAGAAAAGTTGCTTACATAAATTATTAAAAGAAACCAATTGCGGGTCAGGTCTAAGGGAATCGCTGTATATGCGTCTATGGAAAAGTGTGTAGTGAGAAATCTTTCGTTTACTCAATCCACAATGCTTAAGATGTCAATATCTGGCAATGTTTGCTTCATAGTACAGAATATATTTGTTCATATTTCGCCCAAAATCTCCAAATTCAAATTGCGTTGTGGGTTCTATCAACACTGAAAAGGAAACATGTCTCAGGGAAATATGACCATTGTTAAAATTACGAACATTTGATAAAGTATAACACAAGTATTCCAAAGTATAGCCACTTATGAATTTTGAACATTATGCAATGGAGGGTTTCGAATAGTAACTGGTGGCCATTTTTTGCATTAGACATCTCATTTTGTCCAGTGTAGAAAATTGTTCTAATACATGATTAAAAGTTAATAGTTCCGCCACTGACTGATATTGCTAATTTTTTTTAAAAATTTCTTTCCATATCCCTTGATACTGAAGCTATAGTTGAAGACTAGAAATGAGACTGGATTACAAAAACAATGCCACTTTGATAGAGAGATTATATATAGGTTAGACAACCAGTTTGACAGATACGGGACATACAACTATGTTACTTGAAACGCATATCGTTCTGGACCTTCTGGTGCAACGAATTGGTACCGGAGCGTGGTATTTTCAATAAATTTGCGTTTAAGGGGGATCAATGATCCTAACGACATTATACACCGTCGTTAGTAGTGTTACCAATCAAACATGATCTAGGATTCTTGCACCCGAGGTGGTAAAGCCGCAGGGGGTGTTAGTATGTACGAGACAGAGATAGCGTGAGAGTAGTGATCAATTACATACCTCACGAGTTGTAACAATGTCTTTGATCAAGTTGTTCACCAGTTCTCTACCTGCAAGTTAAAGCCAACTTATTTCAAGCTAATTATGATTTATGAAGGACAGACTATTTGCCAGATTCTTCGATATAGAGTATCTGGAAAAGGTGTTCAACACGAGGGCTTAATAATCAGACCACATGCCATGTTTCTTATGGAAGCAAACAAGATCAGAACCAACCATAGGACTAATAAAACAAAATGGGGCTTTTGACATCGATCCGGTTCTCATTTTCGTAAAGGAAGACTTGGAAATAACCAGAAAAGACTTTAGCAATGCTGCATTTTTTTTTTTGCCACAGAAAAGCCGGTTAATTTTACTTGACCATGTTCGCCGTCTCTCCTTTCTATCTGATCGATGATTAGAAGACCAACCTGAAGATGAAGTAGATATAATCGAGACTGAAACGAGGAGGAGGAGACCGATTTTCTTGAGCATCACGAACCCCCCTGTGCTCATCAACCTTTCTCTTTTCTGTTTTCTGAGAAAGCTTTTTCTACTTTCAAAAGAGAATAGAACAACTACTCATGCTTCTCATCCATATTGTACAGACCACAGAGCCTCAAATCAATTAACAGTGGCCGTTTAGAGATAGAATTCAACCTTTATGCTTCCTAGTTTTTCTATATTCCAAATCAAAAAAGTGAGGTAGACCACTTTTCTGTGGTTGGGGCACTAAGTCTAAGGAGTAAGTGGACTAACCAAATCTAATCAAGCAGACAGTGAGATTATGCACCTTAATGAAAATTATCACAAAGCCCCTTGATTTACAGAAGTTTCCTAGGATTTGGAGCATTTACCAAACCAAATCGAGCCTTATGTTCCAATCACTTGGGGTCGGCTAAATAATCAGAGGTCCTCTGGTTGCTTTGAGCTAGGCGACCGCCAAAATGAATTTGCCAAAATGGAATAGGTTTTTAAGCTTTTTAAAGAGGGATTCTAAACTCCAAAAAGGGCTGCAGTGGACAACGCTTGGTGAGTAGGGTTCTGTTTGTCCTTCTGTGTGCTTAGTTGGTATGTCAAGTAGGCATAACATAGCCTTTATGGATGGTCAGTGCTTTCAATTATCCACAAAGATAATGCACTACACCTTTGATAGGACAATGGTGGACAATAAAGAGAAGCACAGAGATTAAAGAATCTTCAATAGGTTCTCTCTTTTTCTAATCAGGTGGCCGTGGGACAGGTTTCCCTGAATTAGGTAAATCTCTACTTGATAAGTTACTAAGTTTAAAAATAGTTTTCAGATGAATCTGATTTTATCCACCTCATTCACATTTTTTTCTCGGCATTGTTAGTTATAGTTACTGAAGTTTGAATTTGAAGTTCGGATGACCAAGTGAAATGCATAGGAGTACATGGTGTCTACCATTCCACTTGCATTCACCGTTGAAATCAGGGGCTTGGCTGGTTCATGCGGTGCTCTTTTGCCATGTCTAATTTCCCAATTTAACCGTCACCATTACAAGTTGGCTCAGTGGATGAGGCGCTAGTGTTTTTTTTTTTTTTTTTCCCGGGTTCAAGCATCATTCGGAGCTGGAACTTGGGGTTCGCTACTCCCCTTCTACCGATTGCTTAAAGACTGGAAAAAACACATTCATATTTTTTTTTCATCTTTTTAAGATAATGCAAGGACTTCAATGGTTTATTAGGAAAATTAGTATAAAGATAAACATACTGATATACTAGCATCATTTCACCAAAGGCCGCAGGAAGAAGCAAGAAAAGCCCAAGATTTTCCAGGTGGTACCGGGGTACCAAGGAAATAGGTGGTACTGGTACCAAGGAAATGCCGAAATGGGTGGTACCGGTAGCGGCTAGACGATTGACTTTGGTACGGGGAGTACCGAGTAAAAGTGTGGTACCGCTACCCCTCCTGGCAATTTTCTGCCGATTTTGTGCCCGACCATAAAAGATCTTCACAACGTTCTCTCTTTTTTCTGATCAAGTCACCATTGCACAGTTTCCCTTAATTAGGTAAATCTTTCCTTCATGGTAATGTTGAAACTAGTTTTATCCACCTCATTCAAAGTTGAGATTGTGGGGGCTTGGCAGGTAGATGAGGTGCTCTTTCGCCTCGTGTACTTTACAAACTTAAAATTGCCACCATTAGAGGTCGGCATAGTGGATGAGGCGCTAGTGTGTTTGTCCGGTTAAGCGTCACGTGCAATCTCGTCTTGCATGTAGAGATGCACACATCTATTCACAGGGCGAAATAGAATATAAATGGGATTCGCAGAATCCAAGACGGTAACAAATGCAAATGGAGAGGCTTTAACGAAGACCTCTCACAACTTGAGCATCTTACACTTGCTGTAAATTGTTCTGTCTACTAAAAATAGGCCTCGCACCCTGAGAAGAAAACAGGAACCGTTATTCAGTATAACAAAGCATGGAAGGGAAATCTTTTGTTGAGAGCTTTACAAGGTGCATATCTATTGCATGAGATTATATGTACAAGATGTGACAATGTCCAAACTGTCAAAATAAATCATTGTCTGTCTTGCTATGCAAACTGAATCTCTTTGTTATTCTTGCGAAGCAACTTGCATTGTTTTAGATCACGAAATCAGTTTCTCCACCCTTTCATACGCTTAGCAATATCTCAAGGGTTTCATTTCCTACCCATATCTCATGGATTCGATATCAATCCGTTCATCTCCAGGCAAACAAACAAGCCCTAAAAGAATAACAAAGAGCCTGTTCATTACCATCCGCACCAGAAAATGAAGTGCAGGCTTGCCTTGGTGTAGTAAGCCATTTTAATCTCTGCTGAGCTTGCATTCACACTAACTCCCCATAAGTTGTAGTACACTGTTTCTTTCACCATAGCATTATAGAATCTAGTCCACAGTGACAGATTTTTCCCTCAATGCCTTAGACAAAACTAGGATATGAAGAAACATTAATGTTGGGCCACACGAGACGAATCCGTAGATCGCAGGGAGCCAAGAAAACCCCATCCCCGCGACAAGCTAAACAATCCCATCTTTGTACAAAGCGAGATATGTGAATACTACTGGGTACCTAATCCACAGAAATGAATTGGGCGTTCAAACTACACGGAAAGATTCAGATAGATAACGCACCATATCGAACAATTCATAGTTGAACCAACAAAACACAAAAGTAAACTACGGATTGGTACATACTTGTCTAAGGACACAGTGACACACACAAATACTACCTATTCCCATATGGGTATAGACAGAGACACGTGTGTGTACGTACTTTTTTATAGCCCGGTCCGGCATAATGGACCTATTAGTCCGGGTATCAATCTCACAGTCTACTAGCGGGGCTCATTTAAAAGCCAAGCAAAGCCCAACACAAGGAGTTGAATCGATATCTCGCAGCAGGAGTCAAACCCTACACCGAAGGCTTCCTGAGACCCCGGGTTGCCAGTTGAACCCATGGCGTTCATGTGCGAGACTACTACTGCGCAAATACATTGCGTTCGCATGCGTACAATGTTAAAAGAATGTTAAAACACCAACACTGTGAGTGAAAAAATGAGGTGGAAGACAGGTTAGTCGAACCAAACGTTGGACACTGGGGTGCAAAAATTTGGCACAAAAGCACATTTTGGTGCCAAATTATACAAATGGCTGAGCTATGTTGGGCCCGGAGGCCCCCGGCCCCGGCTCCCCGAACGTCTGAGTTTTAAAATTTTTATTTTGTATATACCTGAATTTGAATATTATTGATAATTATTAGTATAAAACTACTTATTTTGGTTTGTTTTGATAAAAAATTAGTTATTTTACATTTTCATTTCCTAATTTCTTTCAGAAATAAAAAAATAAGCATGTGACAGTTGAAGTAGCGTAAGAAAAAAATAAAATGATTGGTATACTTTAACTACTTTAGGCTAAAATCATTTCAATGTATAAATGTAACATATTGAAAAACAAAAATCTTATAATATAATATAATAAGTATATATTCCTATAAAAAATATATGCCTATTAAGCTGTCTCCCAGGTTCAAAATTCCGACTATAGTCATTATCCAATCACCAATAGACTTGCTCTAGAGTATTCTCGCACATGTCGCTCTTAATTTCACCGTGCCCGTGCGCACACACACAAACTCTCTCTCTCTCTCTCTCTCAAACATACACATCACAGCCACTCGACCACCGCCACCATTGAGCAAAGCTGCCGCCGCCACCAACTATGACCCCTACCTCCCACAAAATGTCATACAACCTCGCCAAGATGGGTTTTTTATGAACATAGACACCTATGTACACAGATACGAGAACGGTGCGTTAATTGCCCGATGCACGTGAGTCCACATGAAAAATATGGTACTAGAACACGGATCCTTCCGTAACATTCATGGCTTCACGATTTGTGTTCCCATGGAACTTGAACCAGGAATTTTTAGGCCGGCTCCGTTTTCTTGCTTCGGATTTCAAATGGTCCTGATAAAAGTATTTTTTCTTTCCTTCAGTCCTTTTTCTTGACTCTCCATACAATTTTACTATTTTGCCCATTCTTCTTAACTTTTTGTGTACATGTCCATTTTTAATAAAATTTATATTTTTAGAATCAAATCCTGACCCATATTATTTCGGACAAAAATACTCTTGGCTATGTGGGCTATGAGAACTGTCAATTCTCATAGTCAGTTCTATGAGAAAATATACACTCATAGAAAACTGACTATGTGACTCATATTATTTCTGACACAAATATCCTTGGCTATGTGGGCTATGAGAATTGTCAATTTTCATAGTCTATTTATTTCCATACTTGGTTCTCATAAAATCGACTATGTGACCCATATTATTTCGGACAAAAATACCTGGTTATGTGGGCTATGAGAATTGTCAATTCTCATAGTCAGTTCTAAATTCAATTTTCATAGAAAATTGGCTATGTGACCCATATTATTTCAGACACAAATACCCTTGGCTATGTAGGCTATGAGAACTGCCAATTCTCATAGTCAGTTCTATGAGAACTATTCAATTCTCATAGAAAACTGGTTATGTGAACTGAGTTATGAGAGTTAGCTATGTGAACTGTCAATTCTCATAATCACTTTCCATAGAGAACTGTCTATGAGAATGGGGCTATGTGAACTGAAAAATGAAGCAATTCGAAGGCTACTAAACTGGAACACCTTAGACCTAAAAAAAAGATTTGATGATTTGGAAGATTTGAGCAATGTCAATATTACGGTATATACACTAATCAAATTTGGACACGAAAATACGCACTTCTCATAGAAAATTACACACTTCTCATAGAAAATACACAGTTCTCATACAATAAATAGACACTTCTTATAGAAAATTACACAATTCTCATAGCAAAAACACAATTCTCATACAAAAAATACACACTTCTCATAGCAAAAACACAATTCTCATACAAAAAATATACACTTCTCATAGTACAAACACAGTTCTCATACAGAAATCAATTGTAAACTGTGTATTTTACTTCAATTGAAGTAATAATGCTGTGCAACAACCATAATTATCATTATTGTTTCCATTGTCATTGACTCACAGATTTCATCTTACACACCAGATCACGAACCAAACTCCACAATATACATCACTAATATATTTTATATGCTCCATAAAATTTGCATAACAGCTCGCGAAGAAAACAAAGATTTCTTCGTACGAAATCGTTAAAATTAGATCTTTTTTTCTTTCACGTGGTTGCGATCGAGAAACGCGTGGGAGCTCTGATTCTTCAGCACCAAGTAGAGGGAAGAGAGAGAGAGAGAGGCATTGGTTTTCCTATTCTTTTCCTTCTTTTTTCTTTACCTTTTGTAATCTGATGATTTCTCGGTCGCCGTCGAAATCGCTGGAAACGAAGTCGTTAAACTTCGTCTAAGTTGCCGGCGAAGTCAAAATCACCGTACAAACCAAGGCGAAGAGATTTCGATGGCTGGTGAGTGCAGAAAAGGTTCAGAATAATAGTTATGGAGCAGATCCAGAGGTTATAGAGCAAATCTAGAGGTTTCACAATGGCCTCAGGGTCGTCGGTTGTCGATAACCAGTTTTCGATGGTTGTCGGAGGTTGCTGGACACTGGTCGGAGGTCCGGCGAGGGTCAGCTATGGGTAAGAGGTGGTCGGCGGTGGTTGACAAGGCAGAGAGGCGTCGGAGTGAGATCAGAGAGGCGTGGAGTGGAGTGAGATGAATTTGGTTGTAGTCTACTTGCAGTGAGAGAAAGAGATGAGAGAATAAGAGAACGGGGTAAAAAAGCCATTATACAACATATCCGAGCCTATTTAGGTTCGGTAAAATATTTCAGGGTTGGGTTCAAACCAAACCTAAAAAAGGGGACCGACCTCTAATTTTTGCAGGACATTTTTTTGGGTATGTAGATTCACCACTTTGGGCCAATTTAGGTGGGCCTTGGACCATTGTGTTATGGGTAGGCCTAAAACCCAAACTAATTGTCTTCAACCCCATATGGCCATATGAAGACAATCTCAATCCAACCCACTTGACCGAGAATTTGTAGGGACATTCATAATACAAAATTTTCAAAATTATTAAAAAAAAAAATTATACTCCTTCCGCCCCAATACCTTTGGACATCTATAATATGAAATTTTTAAAATTATGAAAAAAAATCATAAATTGGGAGATACAAAAATTTTAAAGAACGGCGCAAATATCGAAAAAGTCCAAAGATTTTGGGACGGAGGAAGTATATATGGGACCCAGGGGCTCTACTGCGCCCATGAGGCAGCAGCCCCTACCCACTGGAAAAAAAACGGCAACGTTTTGAGGAAAAAAAATCATTATCTTCATTTGCAATTCTATGGAGTAGAAACGTGATTATGAGAGCCTTAGAGGCAAAATTTGATTATGTCTCTTTAGAATAATAAGATCAGAACAATAAGATCTCCACACCCGTTCAAACGAATTAAAAATTGGAGCACTTAATATTTTAACCATATTTTTTAATATATAAACGGTTTCAAAAAATTAAGTGCTCAAATTTTCACTCCGTTTGAATCAGTGCAAAGATCTTATTATTCTTATCATATTATTCTAAAGGGTCATAATTAATTTTTGTTTATATTGCTCTAATAATCACATTTCTACTCCTCAGTATCCTAAATAAAAACCATATTACTTAATATGAGAACCCTAGATATAAAAATGAATTACGACCTTTTAGAATAATATGATCAGAATAATATGATCTTTGTAGTGATTTAAAAGGAGTGAAAATTTGAGCACTTAATTTTTTGAGACGGTTTATATATTAAAAAATATGGTTAAAAAATTAAGTGCTCCAATTTTTAATCTATTTGAACGAGTGTGAAGATCTTATTATTTTAATCATATCATTCTGAATAGACATAATCAAATTTTATCTATAGAGCTCTCATAATCACGTTTCTGCTCCATAGGATTGCAAACAAAAGATAATGATTTTTTTTCCCTCAAAACGTTGCCGTTTTTTGGAGTGGGTAGGGGCTGTTGCCTCATGGGCACAGTAGAGCCCCCGGGTCCTATGTATGTAATATTCTTCTCGAGAGCCGTGAACAACATTTTGGATGACCACGATTAGCGCCGTGAAAAAAGATTTTCTCATTCTTCTCTACCCAACATTAAATTATAAAGAAGACCTCTTTGACCAAATACTCTGAAAATATAGCAGAACATCAATTTCCAAAGACTATAAAATAAAATGAGAACTACCAATGAATTCAGATAGAAGCCTAAAACACAGGTCTCATTACTGGAAATAATGTAAATCATCTTATTTAAAAAGGAAATGATATTGCTACTTCAAAAATTGATGGAGGCATTCTAAAAAATAAAGAAAAGTGGCTTTGGAATTGCACTGATTTTGGATTACCTGTATCAATTTTTAAAGTGTCAATATCAATTTCCTATTTAAAACCCATCCCAATGAACTCCGGCCCATTTTATAAATGTCATTATCCTTGTTATTTTTATTCACTAGCACTGTAGCCTAAAACAATTTTGCTACAACCACACACTCACATCACATATGGGGCCCACACACGGTACACTCCTTCAATGTGTGTGGAGGCTCACGTGTGATGTGAATGGGTTTGTGTAATTGTTTTGTGTGTTTATGCGTGATTTTAGAATAATTAAACCTAAAAAGGATATAACAAGCGGAGTATGAAATAAAAATAATTACGATGATTTTATGTAATATTTCTTATTTTGTCTACTCCCCAAAAGTATTGGAGCGACAAATTCCTAAATAATTGCTTGGTTTAACACCAGGGGTTGGCCTTGTGGTCAATGTCTATGAGTTAAGAATTTGCTACATCCTAAATCTCATATTTTAAACTTTTCAATTACCACTATAAACTCTTTTCGGGTTAATTCATATAGAATTTTGCTCTGACTCTAATTAGGATATTCGCAAGTGGGCGGCAGAATTGGACTCTCAGGAATTGTCAAAGTGTGCGTATGTTGATCCGAACACCTAATAATTAAAAAAAATAATTAAAAAAAATTGCTTGGTTTACATCCTTAGGAACTTTACTTTATACTACTACAAGAATTTAATAAATGAAAATTGATATTCGTACTTCACTTTTCACTTATGGACGCTCTATTTTTACTGATTGCGCTTCACCTTATTTATTTATGAAGTTATTAGTTACTTCGTAATAAAATTGCAGTGGCATTAGTAAAATGTGCAGCGCCAAATCAGTTTTCTCCTTATTAAAAACCAACCTTTTTCAATAGCATCGGCTGGCCCCATGTTCTCGAAAGCAGCCAAGGTTGTAATGTACTTAAAATTCTTTTTTCCAATAATAAGTAGTGAACAAATCCAAAAGGAAAGATATGGGGACAGATGTCCCAATTTTAGAAGTAGACCATTACACCCAAGTTTCCCCACTTTTGTACGATCTGCAATTTCTACTCCAGAGATAAATTTGTTCACGGCTCTGTTGTGGACAAGTTTTTTATAATAACCAATTGCGATCGTACAAAAATATTGAGGATGGTCTGAATTTTAATAAAAAAATTTCGGAGAAAATTTTAACTCTTCCCTTGAAAAATTTCATTAACATCCAAACAGTCCAAAATATTTTTAGACGGTCGCGATTGGCTCAGTAAATAACTTTTCACAGTTCTGCCGTTAAAAAAGATTTTCTCTTTCTAAAATTCTAGTATTACCTTTTCCCAGCCCCGTTTCGAATTGGGTCGTTAAAAAATAAGTATTTAGTTATAATTTTCATGCTTAAAAATAGTAGGTTTATTGAAATTAATATATATATATATATACTCTTGATTGATAAATTTCGATGAGATCTATCAAATACTGCAAAAAAAAATTGAAAAATTATTTTTATAAATTCATTATTTCTAAGTTTAAAAATAAATCCTTATTTTTTAAGTACTTATTTGAAAGAGAAGATATTTCATGCATTTCGTTTAAAAAAAGAAAGAAAGAAAGAGACATGAGACAGGTTTGCAAAATGGATCGGTTACAAAATTCATGACTTCTTGTCATATCTCCTACCAAAAGAAATCGCTTTGCTACTTGGAAACAAATGATTGGTTAGGAACTTTAAATTAAAGTCATATATATATATATAACTAAAAGTAAAAATAAATAAAGATTATGATGAGGCAAAGTGCCCCACTCCAAAAAAATAAAAATCCCACTTTTTGCCTTAATATTTATCCTTATTATGGTACGTAGCATCCCCATGAATTAAATTGAATTTTCTTTATCCTACAATTTAAAAGCGAAACTAAGTTGTTCTCACAAAAAATATCTACCGATTCTAGTCGAGAGGCCATAGTCCAACCGCGTCAGAGGTGCACTTAGGTGCTAGAAATAACGAGGTCAAAGAGTTTAACTTAGTAGTAATTTAGCTCCATTTAAGAGCGATTGTTTTTTGATTAACTTAGTACGGTGGATGATAAGATTTTTGAGTGTGATATTTGTGGGTCAAAAGTTGTGACTTTCGTAAACATGTTTTGGGAAGAAAAATTACACAATTATGATCAATAAGTGCTCTCGTAGAAATCTTGAATTCCTTGTTTGGCAATTAGTGCCCCCACTGAGGAAAATTCCTAGGTCCCCTTCACACGCAATAACGATAATATTGCAAGATCATATAAATATAGACAAAAATAAAAAATAAAAAATGTATGTGCAATTAGGCAGGAGTGTGAAAATTAATCAAAACAAATTTTAAGAATATGACATGAGATGCCAGTGTTCTTTCCATGACTCTTCTTATTGAGAGAGGAGATCCAATATTTTTAGGGGGAGTAACCTTTAGCCCTATAGCCCTCCGGGTCTCTTGACCTCATTTATTTTGGGATTTTGAATTTGAATTTGTAGTTAATGAGCATAGGGAGAAATAGAATAATGATTGAAATTATAGGTAATAATTGAAGAGAAATAGAGAGAAAAATGAAAATAATAATTAAAAAGAAATAAAATAATAATTAAAATCTAAAACTCTTTAGCGGAACAAGGTCTTGTGTTTACGGTCAATTCTTCACATTTCCTAGCTATAGCCAGAAAACAAAGGGGCCCTAGAAATTTTTGTTAGAGTGTTCATTAAAATTTTGACCTTGCTCGTTTGGGGGTTTCAAAACTTCTGCGCACGGTTTTTAATAATTTTTTTATATCTATCTCTCTTTACTCATTACTTTTAAAAATCTCCCTCAAAACCCATACCGAACAAGAATTCTATGAGACTGACAAAAGTGATTTTCAAATGCACAAAGTATTATGGTACCCAATCATATTTCGGAGGTAAACCAAAAATTCCAACCAATACCTTGTCATTATTGTCATTATCAAGATAGTAGTTGCTTCTACACTGGAAACGTGTATTTTTTTCGTGATGGTTGATTTTAGGGAAAATGACGACTAGGGACGTGTTTTGATAATTAATACTTGCCAAAGACATTTTTAGCATTAACAAATGTTCTTAGTTTGTCCTTGACGGGTATTAATTATCAAAACACGTCATGGGCTGTCATTTTCCCTTGATTTTATTGTGGACAATGGGCCGCATGGAATTTGAACCCGCATTACATGGGTTGTTGATTTGGACCGTTCATTACTCGAATTAATCCGAGCTCTTATTGATTTGGACCGTTCATTACTCGAATTAAAATCCCAACCGTCCATTATCGAAATGGATGGACAACCGGATGGGTTGTCTTACAGAATCCCCTGATCCGGACCCGCATGGATGTGCAGATCCGGAACCTACAAACTTTTGTTATTACAAATATAATAGGAGGAGTGATTTTTATGATCCCTAAATTGTTAACTGCACTCTCTTGGATAGTGTTAAAATCAACTCATATTGATTTTGCTATTTCTCAAAAGTTATCAGTTTGGAGAGTAACAAAATCAACCCATATTGATTTTGAGGAAATCCTACAAGTACCGACAGGTACCGTAGGAAAATCATAGGGACGGTTGCGCCGAGCAGTCTCCAGCCACCGGACGGCTCTGATCGGTCGTCCGGTGGCTGGAGACGGTCCGGCGTAGCCGTCCCTACGGTACCGGTCGGTACTTGTCACAAAACTCTTGATTTTGGCCCATTAACAATTTTAGGAGTAGCAAAATCACTCCCCTATAATAAAGTAGTAGTAATTTTTTTCCCTCCGTGGGGAAAAGAAAAAAAAAATTCCTTCAAGTGCACACGCTTTGTTGTTGGCAGTAGAGCCGCCTGTGTGGAGAGTTTCTGAGTGCCCGGCGGGTAGCACACGTGGTATTTCGTTGGCGATTTCAGTCGTCTAAGCGTGTTTTTGGCAATCCAAATTTTAGGAAGAGAAAAAGAAGAGAGAGATTGGTCAGGTGAGGGAGAGAGTGGTTGGGCGAGGGAGAGAGAGGGAATAAATCTGAATCGTCTAAAACACGTTTGAAAGGCTGAAATTGCTTGCAAGTACCGCCTCGTGGTGCTAGGTTGGGACCCAAACATTTCTCGCCTTTGTGAAATGCCAATAACAAAATTAAGGCTCCGTTTGTTTGGTCGTAAAATATTTTTCAGTTAAAATATTTTACCTATTTTCTGGTGTTTGGTTGTGTAAAAAATGAGAAAAATATTTTACATGTAAAACATTTTTCATTAATTGGATGAAAATGACTTACCCTTAAATCTTTCGTAAGTTATTTTCCGAAATGAACCCGCTGCATTCTACTGTAATTCTCACTGCTCAATTTTCTTGATCGTCAGTCCTGACCCACGTTCAATTCCAATATTCTCAGATCTCTCCAATGTTGAAGCCCCGTCTCTATCTCTCTATACTATTTTGTCGATTTTTGAAAAAAAATTCAAGCGCCAACCAAATACCAAAAAATAAAAATTTAAAATTTATTTTCTGAAAAAATATATTACATGTAAAACATTTTATATCAAAACAAATAGGGCCTACTGGATTTTGAGCCGTCCGTGCCGAGATGAACGGCCAGATCGGCCGCTCGACACCTCTGCCAAGTACTCTTGCTTGGCAACATCCCCTAATCCTTCGCATTTTGCCACTGTTAGGCTAAAATCCTGACTCCGTTCCTGAACATTAACCTTTGGGAATGGTAATAAAAGGGGCAAAAACAGCACAAGTAGACCCACTGCTGAATGTAACTCGTGATCATTATCCTTTCTTCGAGTTCATAAGCTCTCTATAATGTACACTTCAAATTTTTATTGTTAATTGGGTACAAAAGTTGGAATACCTAACACCTGTCTATGATCACTTTTATTGTTTCGTGGAACATTCTCATATCCACACAACAAAAGATATTTTACTGTTAACTAGTTGTGACAAATCAATTCGCATGTCGTTGTTTGCTCCATATTTATAATTTTTTTTATTCTGTCGATTGAGTGATACGTGGCATAAATAGAGGGGTATCATTTAAAAATTAATTAAAGGGACTTATGATTGATTAATTAATCCGGTTGATTAGGATAAAACCATAATAAGATTTTATGAATTAATTAACTGTCGACCAGTTAACATGAAGCTTGCTTTCTCCGTCGACTAACTAATAGTATATAGTTTGTTTTCTCTGAAGATTGAATCACAGGTGGCAAAAGAAGGTACATCCAAGCATCCCATGGTTAAGGAGCAGTTATGTAACGTGTTTTACATGTTCTTTCATGGAATTTTTTGGCATTGTTCCTTGGTGGAAGTTATTTTTATAAAGGAGTAAAAGGAAAGAAATCCGTCACATTGGAGGCAAAATAATCAAATTCAAAATGGAAAGGCCTATTTATGGAGGAATTAATGGCATTTTCAAGACACACTCAAAAACGCCAATAGACCTTTATCTTTTCTTTTCTAGGAGTAGGAGTAACTGTTAACAAATTATACTCTGTTGATTAGGTTATACCCTGTCGATTTTGTGATTTTACTATAAGATTAATAAAAGTCGCTTTTGTTAATTTTCAATTTTCATCCTCATTCACTCCATATTACTACGTTTGCTTCCAGAGAAGTCCTGAAATACGGCAAGAAACCAAACACCATCTCACAATCCACCCATATTCATAGAAACCAGAAAATTTGGTAACAGTTGTATCGACTATTATTTGGAAGATTACGAGCTTGGACCTTAAAGGGCAGACGGGATGGTTCGTAACTCGTTTGGAGGCTATCTCATAGTACTAGTTTTGACGGATCGTTTATTATCAATATTATTTTATTCAGGGAGCGATGAACGTACGAATTGATGATTGAATAAAGCGAGAAATATTTACAACCGGTGCAAATGGACCATCCACGCCCTTCATATCAAAATGGATGGTCGGATCCGTGCGGCTGCCGCACTTCAGCAACTCTCAATCCCAATTTGCACCCAAAAATCGCCTTATTCGTTCATCGTATTTGCAATCAAAAATTTATTGAATAAAGCGGTCAATTGCAAGGAAAAGATGTTTCCCCGTGCAGCGCACCTAGTACGTCATTGACAAATCAAACCCTTTTCTTTTTACCCCACGTTTTACTTCACAACGAAGGTAAGTTGTTGGTAACGCCATTTATACATTGTACCTAAACACTCAAAATTGAAAATTGCTTAAGCAGTAATTTAAGGTCATCCACAGTGGTATAATCAAAAACCAATTGTTTTTAAAGTTAATAATGTTTGTGTAAAAGATGACTCACAATGGTATAATCAAACTTAGAAACATCCTTAGAAATAATCAAATTTAGGCTTTGGATAACCAAAACTAGCAATCTTTTTCAATAATCAAAATTTATTAACCTCGTATCACATAAGTTAATTAGTTCCAAAATTCGTATACACTCTTGTATCAATTGGTATTTTCTTCTTCTCTTCTTTGCCTACCCTATATCTTCTTCATTTCATCCACAAACTAAAAACAATTTCTCTTTTTTTCCCTCCAAAAGTGAAACTCATATCTCTCGATCGTCTTCAATTCAACCCATCATTTGATGTATTAAGGTATTTCACCCTTCTTTCTCGTTTACAGTAAATTCTCACCCCAAAAAAAAAAAAAAAAATCATAATAGGAGGGAAGGAAGTCATCGATTTTTCCTCCAAAATTAAGGGAGAGAATCGATATATTTTTACCCAAAAAAACGTAAATGGAAGGAAGTGAATAGCGGGAAACAGACGGGGAGAGAGAGAGAGAGAGAGATAGTGAAATTGTTGTGGACTCCTTATTTTGGTTATGGACTAGAAGCGACCATTGTGAACCTCAACATTGTTAAATTTAGCAACCTCTTAAATGAATAATTAAAAACTAATGTGTCAACTTTTGATTATCCATTTTTGATTATACGACTGTGGATGGCCTAATAATGAAGCGCTCAAAGCCTCAAACAGGGGCATTTTTTTTTTTTTGTCACTCGATAAATTTCTAGCCTATTTCTAAGAGGATGGGGGAAGGAGTACCGCTAAGCGACATACGGGTGGGGCAAGCAATTACGCTCCTGGCGAGAATCGAACCCTTACCTTTTGTGGAAGAAATGAGGAAGCGTCATTGGGCTACAAGACTGTTGGCAATAGATCCTTATTAATGTGTTCCAAACTTGTTGTCGGGTTGCAAGTGATCATTAATTGCACATATCTAGAATTTATACCAGAGTAATTACTTTAGCGAAATTACTTGACTGCTCAATTTCGCTCCTACAAATTCAGAAAAAAAAAAATCCTTAGCGATATCGGGTTTGCCTGATTTTTTACAGGGCTCCATAAAAAAATATTTTAAAAATAATCATCGATTCGAATCATCTTTATGAGATCCAAAATGAACCTAACAAAATCCATATGTATATAGTATGTATATTGCATATGTACACATAGCAATACTCCTTTTGTCCATTTTGGTATGCCATTTGTGATCATTTGCCATGCCTTAGTGTCATGCTTTCTTATGATTAAAATCAACAGGGATGGGATATCTTTAGACGGGATGATACCTAGTGGTGGATTTAAAGTAGGACCAGTGAGGGCACGGGTCCCACTGCACTTTCTGATAATTTTATTTTTATCCCTAACCTATGAGGGTCATAACATTTGTTTCCTAAAAAGTTATACACATTTTCTCTTTTATATCACTTACATCCCTTAATACCTTTGTCATTGAAAAAAATTCTTTTAACTTTTTTGTTTTACACAAAGACTCGTTACCTATATATGCATTGAAAAGTAAAAAAAATTCTTTTAACATATTTGTTTTACACAAAGACCCGACGACCCGTTACCTATATATGCATTGAAAAGTAAAAAAAATATATATATATATATTTTAACTTAATTGTTTTACACAAAGACCCGTTAGCTATATATGCGCGCCAATTTTTTGTGAATTATTAAATCGTCTCGATGAAAGGAATTGAAAAGTAAAAAAATTTAACTTTACCCAAACATATTTGAAAATATCCAAGATAAAACTCAAAAACCCAAATATATTTGATTTTCGTCTTTATTAAAAAATATTTTTTATTTATTACTTTTGAATCAAATTTTTGTGGATTATTGATTCATTTCGTTGAGACAAATCGAAAAAATTTAAAAAAAATTATTTTTATCCAAATATTTTGAAAAATATCTAAGATAAAGCCCAAAAAGTATTGGATGTCTCCCAAAATATTAGGAAAGAATTCATAATTTTTTTTAATTTTCAATTCCTCTTATCAAGACAAACTAATAATTTTCAAAAAATTTGACGCAAAACTAGAAAATGCCAATTTTCAAACAAAAAGCTCAAAAATCCTTTTTTAAAAAAAAAGAAGTAGTGAAACAAGGAATTTCTACATGGCCTAATTCTCGACTAGGCCCAAACAAAACGAAAATTCTAATTCCACATCTATTTACACACTCTCACTCACAATAGTGGTGGGACCCACTACCCACAGTGTGTGTGGGCCCCATCATTATTGTGAGTGAAGATGTGTAAATGAATGTGTATTTTGGTGTGAAGGTAGAATGATTGCGAACAATAATCCCATCATTATAACGAGTTCAACAAAGTCCAAAAATGTCGAAAAGAATCCTTTCAATAATTTTTGGATCCGAATTCTCTCTATTTCAAGTTTTGCATTAGAGGAAACAGTTATAATCTAGGCCCCACATCGAAAAAACCAATGGTTCATATCTACTCACAAAAAATCTTGGGTAAATTACATTTAACCCCCCTTAACTAACACCCGGTAGCACTTTACCTCCCTAAACTATTAAAATCAACAGTTAACCCCCTCTAACTATGTAAATCCCAAATACTTTAGACGCTGTTAACGGATAATGTTAAATTCCCATATTGCCCTCAAACAATAGGACACCATTGTTCTTCAGCCATCCATATTTTTCCCCCTACCGAAGTGAAACCCAGTCTAAACCAAATCCAACCACTTGATGTCCACCGACCACCACTTCGCTTGACTCCACGCCTTTGGCTCCATCGCCACGCACCGTAGCCACAGGCACTGGTGGCCGTCCTCTTATCCCGCGATCCCCCTTCCTCCGTTGCCATTCGCTCCGTCGACGTCAAGACCTTCTCCGACTGCACTATCTACGCCGTTCTACAGAACCGATCGTGGGCTGAGATTGTGGAGTTGATCAAGAACTCAATGGCAAGTGGATTCTCGTGCAACGACTGAAAGTACATCGAGACCCTCTTAGCCTAACTCTTCAACCCCATCCCACCCCACCACAACCGCCACCGCCGGCACCTCTTTACCCAAACCCATCTTCGTCATTCACTACGCCTCAATATCAAACTCCACCGACGACAACTGCCTGTTCACCGTCGAGCTCAAATCCGTCACCGCCGTCCTCCGTCGCTGCCTCAACTGCAACTTCCCCAAATTAAAATCAGTAACCTTAATATACAGGCATGTGATTCCGGCCTTGGCCCTTGTCTTCAGCAGCGGCAACGATGAACACGTAGAAGGTTCGTTCCAGCTCGTTTTTGAGGGATAGGGATGTGTTGCTCTGTTCGTCCTTCATATGAGAGAGAGAGGGATGGTGGGTTGAGGAGCGTACCGGTGGATTTTCCCCGTTGCTTGGACTGGTTTTTGGTTCGCATTGCTTCAATCGATTGATGAGAGAGAAAATATGTGAGAGAGAGAGAGAGAGAGAGAGAGAGAGAGAGAGAGAGACGGTGGTGTGTTCTGTTCTAGGTGTGTGACTCTGTGTATTTGAAAAAAAACTGTACAGTATTTGAGAATGTGACTTGAAAGGGCAATAACGTCTTTATGCTTCAAATAAGTGAGCATGTGATTTGCATGTGCTCATTTCCATCCAAATCCTAACAGAATGCTAATGGAAGTGAGCTGGAAATAGATTTTCAATAGTTAAAGGAGGTTGAGTGCCCAATTTTATAGTTAGAGGGGTTAAGTGTTTTCGAGTGTTAATTAAAGGGGGTTAACTATAATTTACCCAAAAATCTTCAAATAAATCCAAACAATTAATTGCAGAATTATTTAAACGATGTCTTGTTCTCTTCACTTTTTAAAAAGTATTTTTCAAAAAATTCCTCCTAGATTCTCCCTAGATTCCTCCTACTTCCAACATTTCTCTCTCTATCTCTCTCCACTTATTACCCCTACTATTTTTCAAAAAAAATTTCAAATCTCAAACCAAACACAGCAAATTTCGACTATCTGCTCCCTATTTCTCCAGTTGGAATAATTGATTGTCGCTGCCAAAGCTAGAATGGACGGTGGAAAAGGTTTCTGCCCCTACCGCAAATGTCCCATCAGCCATCATCTTTCTTTTTCACCCAACCATACACTTTTCCTCCTACGAAATTTCGCAGTAGTAGATTCCAAAATCATTTTCTCCACTTGAATTTCCGGACCGAGATGCTGCCGAGCAGCTCCATATTAAGTAGGTGCAGAGCAGCTAATTCGATCGTTCGTTTCGGCATGAATGATTTGAATCGAATTCGAACGCATAGAAGTCTAAACTGTCTCTTAATCAATTATAATTTAAGTCATCGATTGTCGAAATGAGCGGCAAACCGTTCTCCACCGCTCCCATTCTTGAATTTCGCACATTTTCATCAGGTTGCGATTCTTGCTAACTTGCAACAAAGTAAAACAAAGTTCAACGAAGTTCAATCATGTCACAGGCTCACAGCATTAAAGTCACCAGTAGATTCCCTAGTTTATAACTATTAGATGTTCCGGCAGCTTGTGCGCACATCAATTTCGGGCACTGAAATTAATGGATGGTCGAACAAACCTCTAGTGACCACAGAGTTTTGAATATTTAGCCTTCATGAAATTCGAACTTATAGTCTCATGAGAGCAACTCTTGGGAGCAACCCCTACAGTTATTCTCACTTGGCTAAACCCCATGGGTTATTTAGATTCCTTTGTTAACACCAGCCTTCACATAAGAGCACTCTTAATTCGTTAAAATGCTAACCTTCCTTTTTCAATCAAATTTTGATGATCCGAGTTATTCAATGTGTTCAGAATGTAATTTTAAGAGTCCTTACAAGAAATCGGCAAAAAATATGACCAAGAAGGGCTTGATTTAAGCAGTTTTTTATTAAACTATTCAATGAAAACTGCTCAGATGAAGCACTTTTCGGTCATATTTTTTTGCTAATTTCTTGCAAAAACCCTTAAAATCACGTTCTAATTACATTGAACTGGTCGGATCATTGAAATTTGATAAAAAAATGGGGAGGTCTGCATTTTGTTGAATAAGGTCGCCCTTGTAGGAAAGAGTCACCTTTGTTAATATTGAAAAGCTGAAGCATAAGTGATTTTAGGCCTATTTTGGCAGAAATAAGATAAGTGGCTTATTTTTTTTGAATTTATTCAAATAAATCATATTTGTTAATTTTACGTTAAATTTTTGTGGATTATTGATACTCCATATGTCTTAACATCAAGAATCGAAAAAATTAAAACAAAATGATCCAAACTCAATTTTTTAAATACAGACAAAACTATGCCAAAGTTTCTATCTTTTTTTGCTTATTTTGTATCTTCATTCAAAAATTATAAGTTTCAAAAAAAATTGAATAAAGACGAAAAAATAATCCACTTGGCTTATTTTGCCAAAATGGTAAGAATCGGCCAAAAACATATTCATGTTTTACTTACCTTGTCCGCTAAATTGGAGTAATTCGGAGACAATTATTTTTTAAGTAATACATTAAGAAAGGTAGATCATGAATTTTCATAACAATCATATTTTGTAAAAAAAACGGTAATCGAGGTGTCCAGGTTAGCTTACGCGCACCTCGACTAAATCCTCAAGGGTGATTGGCACAGCAACCCATCACCATTACCCCCCACTTAAATCGTGCATGGTTTGCTTCAAGGGGAAATCGAACCCTGTCATAATTGTAGGCGCAGGTTCGCTCTAACCACTAAGACAACCCAGGGGTGGGATATTTTTTTTGTATAGTTATTTGAGTAGTAATTTGCAGAATAGTATCTTCTTGAAGAGTATTGTGTGGATTCGTACATGCATTACAAAATGCAAAACACAGACACCTATGTGGCCTACAATCCATCAAAGTAAGCTATGCAATGTGCACTTTTTTTTTCTGGTGGATCAAACTTTGTGGAGAATTTCAATTGGCCAAAGTTTTTCTTTTGCCTTTTCATTCCTTCTTTCTTTTTTCAACTTTTTTACATATAGAAATAAGGTATCATCATTAATCGAATCGTCTCCTAGAATATTCATTCTTAATCCTTATAGGGATAAATTACAAAAATCACCCTCAAGATTTCTAAAAAAAATTACGGAGTGCCTCCTGTAATGGAGTAATTCGTTAGAAAATTCGTTAAAAAATTACAGAGTGTCTGTGTGGTCCATTGTTATTAGGATTTTATGGTGCCAGATAGATTCCATCGAATTTGCTAGCGGTTGCATTACGACAAGAGAGTAATTTGTAATGTAACATGGGTAATTTGTAATTTTTCAAATTGAGGGGGAATCTATAGTTTACGAAAACTTTAGGAGTATTTTGCAAAAGTAGATCCTTTTCAAGCTCCAGTCCCCAGTAGTCCAGTACTCCATTGATCGTGGGAACAACTTTCTTGGCTTTTCTTTTTTGACAGCCCAACCTACTTTCTTGGCAGAATCTCTTTCAATTTTCCCTACATTTTTTTCTTTTTTTTTTTTTTATAAAAAAATAATTCTAGAAACAACTGTTCCTCAACATTACTCTGTTCTATAAATCCCATCCCTTTGCCTCACGAACCTCTTCCCCCTCCCCTCTCTCCCTCTCTCTCTCTCATCAATCTATAGCACCACTCTGCTGCTTCTAGTTTCCAGGGACTGAGATTTCTCACCATTGAAGAAACTGAAGCTCTTCTCTTCTTTTCGATCCAAAATCAAGAACCCAGTTACACCTCCTACTTCTCCACTGTAAAAGATCAAATCTTTTGCCCCAAAACAAGCAACCCATTTCAAGTTTCTCGACATATTCTCTCTTTGCCTATGAAAATTCCCAACTTTCTGTAGAATTCTCCTACTTTGCTGGAATCATCCGTTTATTACTTAATTTAACCATAAATGCTCAATCCCCTGTTCTTGATGTTTGAATTTCATGCCTCCAATCATCAGTGAGCTCTTCCTTTCTGGGTGTATGATAAATTCCACGTACAGACATAGGACCCACCTCGTTCAATCCTTCTCAGTTGTCTTCCTCTACTGGTTCTATTACATTTCATAATAACAGTTACCGATATATACAAATATATAGCTGTATTAGTGTAGTACAAAATCTGGGTCCTGCTTAGTTTCGAATAGATCTCGCTTAAATTAGTATTAAAAAAAACCCCAAAAAATTGCACGTTTGGAGGTTTAATTATAAATGGGTTCTTCAAGTGGAACGTCATCAGAATCATCTCTGCTTCAGAACTCTGTTTCCGACGAAAACCTTCAGAAGCTAATGGAACAGAGGAAGAGGAAGAGGACTGAGTCGAATCGGGAATCGGCGAGGCGGTCCCGGGTGAAGAAACAGAAGCACCTGGACGATCTGACGGCGGAGGCGGCTCGACTGACGAGAGAGAACAATCGGTTGGCGACGGGGGTTGAGTGCACCACTCGGCTCTGTTTGAAAATTGAGGTCGAAAATTCGGTTTTGAGAGCTCAGGTGATTGAGCTTAGCAATAGGCTGGAGGGTCTGGAGCAGATCATTGGTTGCCTGAGTGCTGGGATTGGTTGTTTTGGTGCCGAGGAGAGTATGAATGCGTTTGTTGTTGATGACCCTCGGAATTTTTTGTACTGGAATCAGCCCGTTATGGCCTCTGCAGGGATGCCTGCAATATAGATGAGAGAGAGAGAAAGAGAGGAGCTGGACGTGCAGTGCACGAGTGTAGTGCATAATTTAAGTCCTTCAAAAGTATTTTTAATTATTAGATTTGCAGAATTTTCTGAATTATTGGATTGTAGAGATGAACGCCTCGGAAAGTCCATTACACACTTGTAGTGCATCTTCGAGAATTGCCCCTCAAGTCCTCTGTCCCAAATGTTTGTATTGGTCCGTTGTGGTTTATTATCAGTTGTAAAATTCAGCAAGTCTATTCCACTGTTTGTTTCTCCGCTTCTTCCATGGCAGCGTTCAATTTTACCATCAATTTCGGCAATTAATAATCAAAACTTTAAAATTCGGACCGTTCAAAGCACAATAAGACAGTGAGATTGAGATTGATAAATGAGAACAGTGGGGCGAGCGATGAATAAGAGCGGTGGGTTAGACTGTTTGAATAAAATCAAGTGAGAATCTTTGAAGATGTATAAATTGTGACATGATTTAATGGCCGAAAAACCACCGCCATAGTGTACAAGCACTTTTGGGCGGAGGATTTGAACTCTTGGAGAAGATATAAAGGAAAAAGTAGGGGAGTAATTAGGGTATGGAAAAGTCATTCCAATGACTTACTTATTCCAATGTTTGGTTCATTATTTAATAATTGAATGATGATTCCAAATGGAATCACTATTCACCTTAGTAAAAGAATTGTCATTCCATCCAAAAAACTAAGGAATTGTTATTCCATTTTTTTATTACACCAAGAATACCAGTGCCACTCCAACATTCACTATTGCCACACCAAAAATTACTATTGCCACTCCAAAAAATGCTATTGCCACTTCATAAAATGTTATTGTCACTCCAAAAATTACTATTGCCACACTATTCCATTGGAGATGAGAATGACTATTCTTAAGTACAACCAAACATGAGAATGAGAATGATTATTCCATTCTCAATTCCTCCAATTCTATTCCATTTTTAATTACATTCCTATTCACATTCCATTTCATCCAACCAAACGCACCCTTATGGGGTTTCTTTTGATTGGAATTGGAATTGGTGGGGGTTTTTTATGAGTTTAATGTAATTTATAGTCCTACTTATGCAAATTTAACAATGTCAGACTTGAAAGGTTTTTTTATTATTTATTAATGAGGTTGATTGAAACCATAAGAAAATATTGAAGAAGTTAAACAATGGTCAATGACCACGTTAAGAAACTTTAACCTTATTTAACGGCTGTTAAAAAATTTGATACTCGATATTAGAAGGAAATTGACTTCTACACTCCCATTTTTATCATATACACTCTTTTTTTTTGTGTTTATTTGGTGTGAATTTATTTTATTGCCCCTTAATGTGTAAAAAAGTGAATTTATGAAAGGGCAAAAAGATAAATTCACACGAATAGAGACAAAAAAGGGAGTATATGTGGTAAGAAAGAGAGTGTAGAAGTCAATTCCCTATTAGAAAGTACAAGACGTTCTAGGCTGTGACTCTCTCTCTCTCTTTAACGGACTTGGGGTTGCAACATTCAACTGCGCCCAATTATCACCGTCTGTCTAGACAATCAAGTCCCTGGTCTGGAAGAGTTCTTTTAAAATCCAGACCATTGATTGCCTATGTAACGACCCGCTATTTTCTTAGAATAAACTCCAATATACACTGTATTTCAAACACTTCTAGACCCATATTCTCTCCATCAATAAATTACATCACTAAAATAAATTAAGCTGTCAGCTAAATAATCTTCTAGATCTTCAAAAAATGATCAACTCTTCTAAGACCTCTCCAAATTAATCCTTATGTGCTCCACTTCAGTTTCTACTAATCCGGCTCCACTATAGAATCCTGCACGCTCTGGCAGATTGATCGCCGAAGCAAACGATTTGCCAGGATACAAACGTATCCTGAGTGATAATTCACCAAGTAGAAATCCTACCACCCAATACCACAATATGCAGTTTCAATAAAATAAAACAAGGTTATACAATAATTACAATACGCAGTCATAAGTAGCCTTTTATGAATTTCTTGTTTTTAAGTGAATTCTAGATTTCTCTACCATGAGAAATACTCCTCCCAAACAACCTCTGAACTATGGCAACTCTGCCGATTTACCCTCCCCTTGCTTGCCCGGCCTGGGGTCCCAGACGAATAAGACCAAACTACATGTCGGGTCAAACTCGGCTGTACCATCACAAAGAGCGAATGATAAACCAACCAACCGCGAGAAATGATACCCATACTCCGGTTTCAACTAATAAAAACACCCCGGAAATATCCGGAAGATAAATCCAGCAGTGCCATATTCAAGGTTCGTGCGATATATCAAAATCATTTGTCTTAAACCACAAGTGCCGATACCATTACCCATTCTTTCAGTAATTAACGGTCCTCGGCCACTTTGGCTATCTCCTGACCGTAACCGTCACAACAGTGACTATTAACATTTCACTTTCCCTAGGTTTTAACGTCTAATCATTTATTTCAAGTCACGAGTACCACCCAGGATACCTATTGTCCAATTTCTACGTTCACGTAGCAATTCAAGTTACCATAACCTACATAACAATCAATAGCATTAGAAATCCAACAAAACTCACAAACTACAACATTGCATGTATTATGTCTAACATAATAAGTGCAACATATGAATAACAATCTTCTAAATGTTATTAAATATCAATTGACAAATAAGTCAAAAATAAGTATACCACAGTTTGAATAAAATCATTATTTTAAAAGGTGAAGTTTTTGTTTTTCTTTTACCAAATTACTAATAACAACATATATAGTATTCTCAAAATCATTTAAGCTATTTCTTTATTATCACAGTATAAATATTTAATCAAACAATTAATCACTATACTTAAAATTTAATCTATTTCTCACATTTAGAAATTTTAAAACATTTTCACTATTTTTCTATTTAAGATATTTCCTTTAACAATCATATTATTATTCATAGATTTTACAAATTTATTTTTATTAGAAAATACATATTACTAAATTTAGTATTTACTTAACTTTATTTATTTTTTTATTTTTTTCAAAATACAATAAATATTTAATATTAGATCTTTATAATGAGATGATATGAGACTAATATGGCTAGTAAAATATTTTGAGATTGGCTTATAAGTAATAACTATTTTTCTCTAGCTAGAACAAATATTTTCTCATTTACATTTTAAATCTAAATCCCTACGTATTTAATTATTAAGTAATTACTACATAAACTATGATTATTCAAATAATTTATTATTCGCATAACTCTTCACCTACACATGGGTTTCAACACCACAATCCACCATAATCTCGCGAATAATCCTCAATTTACAAATAAAATCGTTTCCACAATTTTTATTATCTTTAATGACGAATTAGTAATTTTTATGATTTTATAAAATAGTCTACTTATTACTAAATAGTTTAAAATCAATTACTTAATAATAATAATAATAATTTATCACAAGGCTAGCTCTTTTTTTCTTTCTTTCTTTGGAATATCTTTTCATTCGTTAACAAAGTTTGTTAATCTTTTCCCCTTATCGAAAGAAATATTTTATTCCAACTTATAATATTAATTTAATATTACAAACACACATTCATTAATATTTTCCATATTTCCCGTTTCTCGTGTCCCATAAACATGCATTATTTTCTCGCTTTCACATTATTCTTTCAAAGCTTGCTACAATCATGTGATAATAAATCACGAATTTCATGCATTTCTATTTTCGACAAGTTTGAAAATTATAACATCACTACTCATTAACAAACATGCAATTAATTAAGCTTTACAATAATAAAATCAACATTTCAACTTCAACAATTTAATCATGTGATACCATGAACATAATAAATAGATAGTTAAACATATAGCACATCAACATTATACTTAGGTGAGTAGATAGGAGGTTTCTACCGTTCTTCTTGGCGGTAGAGCGGCTAAGGATTCGTCGGGTCGAAACGGAGTGACGTTGCCTCGGCTCAACCGAAGAAAATAAGAAAGTAGTTTTTTTTTCTTTTCTTTTCTTTTTTTTCCTTCTTTCCCTCTTTTCTTTCTTCCTCTCCTTAGTTGTGTCGTGTGTGGAGTGTGTGTGGTGTGTTGTAGGAGGGTGGGTGAGTGTGGTGTGTGAGGAGGGTGGGGGCCTATTTATAGTAGAAGATTAGGGAATAATTCCAAGCATATTCCTTCCTTAATTAATATCCAGCGGAATAATTTCAAGAATATTCTTTTATGCCAAAGCATATTCCTAGAATAAAAATCTAAGGATTTGATGCCGAGAATATTCCTAGAATAAAATCTAGGGATGCCAAGAATATTCTTAGAATAAAATCTATGGAAATCAAATCAAATCTTATAATATCTAAATAAAATCTTATAATATCTAAACAAAATCTTATAAAATCTTAACAAAATCTAGTGGATTCTAAAGGATAAGATCAAATCTAATAAAATCTAACCAAATCTTATCCTAATCTTATCCAATCTAATCTTATCCAAATCATATCTAATAAAATCCTATATTATCTCACAAATTCTAGGAGTACAATCTATTCTAATCTTATCCTAGATTTTTAGGATTATGAAATAGGGCTAGGGTTCTATAATAAGTGGGTACAACTGTACAAGGCTATCAAGGTTATGGAAAAAAATCCTATGATATCAAAGGGATTTTAATGGCTAGCTCCTAGAATTAAATAATAATAATACAGTCTCTTTAATAAATGATAGAATAATTTTTAATAAGAGAATTATTTTAAAGATATTGACTTGAAAATTCGGGTCATTACAGCCTAGATAGATTCCCTGGTCTGGAAGAGTTCTTTTAAAACTCGGAGGGAAAATGACAGCCCAGGATGTGTTTTGATAATTAATACTCGCCAAGGACATGTAGAGAACATTTGTTAATACTGAAAATATCATTGGCGGATATTAATTATGCAAACACGTCATTGACCGTCATTTTTCCAAACACTTTTGAATGGTGAGATTGAATGCTGCTAAATGCCCCCGAAACCCCGTTCGCTCTCCAACAAAGAATTAGGGAGACTTTTTTTTAAGGATTCTGCATTACTACTAAGAAAATTAAAAAAATGACAAATTGCACCTTAAACTTATCGAAACTCTTGCAATGTTCCTCTCATCTAATTCATACGTCGAAATTTTACATATGCATGCATTGCAGTATGGTCGTAATTCAGCTTTAAGCTGCTTAAGTTGTGGTGCAATATTCTGACATTATTCATTGATGTTTCTTCTCGGCATCGATCAGCTAAGCAAGGTAGAATTGAAATTGGGAAACTTTGCAATACCGTTGGCAGATCCGAAGTGCAATGTGCCGAGTTTGATTTTGTAGGCGGTGAAGTGCAGATACTAATGTTGCGTTTGGAATACTTTTTGAAATTTTTTTTTTTAAAATTGTATGAATAATAAGTAGAGAAAGATACAGAGAGAAATAATTAAAAGTAAAAAGAATTTTTTCAAAAATACTTTTGAATCAGCCCAATGGGCTGACAATAGTGAGTATATGAATGTGTATTAAAGGGTATAAAAAGTACACAGAAATACGTATTTTTTTTTGTTTTCTAGTGTGCTTATCGTCATTCCAGTGGGCTGACAATAGCATGACCGAATTAATCTGTTTCCCCGATAAATGTCTCTCTCTCTCTCTCTCATGTACCCCAGCAAGTAAAATGTTTGTTTTGGCTGCTTTTTTTCCCCCCGGTTGTTATAATCAATTTTCTTTCACATTTGTTAGTTTTGTATTAAATTTTTTTGGATTAGTAATCTGCCTCCGCGAGAAAAATCTTAAAAAAAACATTAAAGACAAAAATAATTCAAGACTTTTTAGATTATTTTTTGTCTTCGTTCAAAAATGGGCATAAATATGAGGTCAATCCTAAGTCACATAATGCGCAAACAAAGATGGGTGCTAGAGCATGAGCGTAGAACTTTCTTGTTTAAGTATGGATAAGTTTTTCCTAAAAAAATTATTTATAGTTTAAGAACTTTAGACAAATTGTTTCCGCTAAATGAACGTTTAGTTGATGCATGTGAGGAGAATGACATTTCTTGAAATACGTATTTTTATGAGTTTTAGCTCATTTTTTTGTTACGCTATAGGAAATACAAATATAAGAATTATATGAAACTGAAAATAACTTTCAATCATTATAAGTCTAACCCAACTATTAGCCCCCATTATTAGGAGAAATCAATACAAAGGAAATAACATTCAATTGCAATTGTGAAGATTCGGACCCTTGACCTCCAAGTAAAATGAAAAATTCTTGACTAACTGACCTAACCACTGTTAAGGGGTGTTTCCACTGAGGAAAAATTTTGAGATTTTTTGCTGTTGTTAGTTGTTTTCGATAGTCAGTGTTCTTAATGGAAACCGCCTAGGCCGATTAGTCTCTGCCTAGGCGCTAGGTGGTGGTTCGACGCCTAGATTAGACAGTCGACTAGTCGGGCGCCTAGTCCCCGCCTAGGCGCTAGGTGCCTCTTTTTCGTCCGACTAGCGCCTAGCGATTTTTAAAACATTGACGATAGTGAATAAATTAGTAAGAAATGTCAAATTATTTTCAATAGTGAATAAATTATTGATATGTATGCGTGAAAAAAATTATTGAGAAAGAAGTTGCTAACAATTTTTTTTGCATTAGTACGAACAAAATGATAAAATACTGGAATTTATTGATTAACGTAAGGGCCCGATTGGATGCCGTATGTGTTTTGGGTGTATTATTTATGAAGGGGGGATAAAATAGTAAGGGGTATTAGTTAAGAAGGGAGGGCCCACATTGATGTGATAGTTATAGAGGGTGTATTAAAAAGTAGATGGTTTGGATGATGTATTAGAGAAGGGGGATAAAATAATACTCGGTTTGGATGGAGGATAAATTGGGTGTATAAGGGAGGGTGTATGATGTAAAAAGCTGATAAATGACTCTTTTGCCCTTGCGCATTATTAACATGGATAATTCATTAAATTAAATATATTATTACAAAATCTAATAAAATTAATTACTTTTTCACAATTAATCAATAATAATTTATTTTACTAATAATTTAATTATTTTACTAATTTAAAAAACCCACCCACTGTTTTCAATCTCTCATACACGGTTTTACAAAACCCACCTGGCTACTCACCCCTCTCTCTCTCTCTCTCTCTCTCTCTCCTATCTACTAAACCCACCCACCTCTGTTCCAGACCCTCTCTCTCTCTACAACCACCTCTGTTCCAGTCGGCGATGGTTTTACAAAATCCGGCCATAATTTTTCCACCTCTGTTCCACCTCTCTCTCTCGATTTTACAAAATCCACCGGCAACGGCGACGTTCGGTACTACTTCTCTCTCTACTGTAAATGACAATTTTTTTTTTTTGATCCTCTGTAAATGACAACTCGGTTTTTTTTTTGATCCGCTGTAAATGCCATAATTTTTCCTCTCTATTTTCCATTTTTTCCATTTTCCATTCTGTGTGCATGTGTGAAGAGGTGATGAAGAGGGGGGATTAGGGAGGGCAGAAATGGCAATATTTCGCCTGTATTGCCCCGGATTAGTTATGGCCACCTTCGGAGGTGGGCATAAATTAGTACCGTGGGGGCTGTGTTAACGAAGAAGGGGGGAAACGAATACAGGAGCAAGAAATGATACCAAACGGTGGAGTAACTGTCCAATCAAGAACCAATACACCTGGATTGCATAATACACCTGATGGATACAGCATCCAATCGGGCCCTAAACGACTTGTTGAGCATCCCAAAGTTTTTTGGTTTTCCTTCGTGGAAACACGGCCTAATTCGTTAGATATATCAAGAGAAATCTGAGAAACTCAACCTAAATGTTAAGGGTCCACCACACCAATTGGGAGGAAAGAGGTATAGCCTATAGGGTTAGTTTGGTCATTTAACAAAAAAGAGTTAAGTTCAAGCCGTACAACCTTGTCATTGCATCGGAATTGATAAAAGTGGCTTTCAAATTAGGTGAAACACTTTTGGTGGCTTTCAAATTAGGCGCGCGTGGAACACTACAGTCAGCCCACTGGGCGGAATGTAGATTTTTCCAATTTTATTTAGTAGATTGGGGTACTAAAAACATGAAATCATATATACAAATCTACAATCAGGAATAAATTCAGTAAACAATACAATACAAACAGTCGATGCATCAGCAAACAATGGTTAAAGTCTGATTTAACTAGATCTTCAATGGGTAAAACATTTAGGTGGTGGGATTTATGAGAAAATCCCATTTTTCCAAATTGATGGAATAATAACATTTCTACCATGACCAAACACAATCTAAAAGGGCATGTAGTCCAATGGTATTTTTTGGTCATTTTTTATTCAAATTTTTTTTGCAATTTTTTAGGATTATTATTTCGTCATGACGAGAGGAATCTAAAAAATAAAAAATTACGATCGAAACCTAATTTTTTGAATGAAGACAAAAAATAAGCCAATAAACTAATTCTTTTTGTCTTTATTCAAAAAAATAAATTTCAATCATAATATTTTTATTTTTTAGATTTCTCCTATCATAAAGAAGCAATCATCTTCAAAAAAAAATTTAAGTAAAGACCAAAAAAAATAAACCAAATGACTTATTTAGCCAAACAATTTTTAACCACCTCTTACCCCCCTGCAGATGTCACTTGAGAAAAAGGGGAAAAAATACAAAAAAGAAAGGGTGGCCCCAGCAAAGATACAAGACAGTCTCTTCAACACTTTTTTCACGTGTGAAGAAAGTACAAAAAAAGAAGATATGGGTGCAACTTGATACTGCAAAGAAAGTATAGTACAGGGGGGCTTTGGTTTACCCTTCTTTTTGATTCCAAAAACTTTTGGACCTCTTTTTATTACTACCAGGCAGATTTATTACTGCTACATGGTGATGGTAGGGTACTTTAATAATAAAGAAAAAAGGGAACACAAAATAATTGTAATGTACTAGTAGATTATTGTGAAGCTCTCAATCTTCTTTTTTTTATCCGTAATAAATTTCATAATATTGATCTTATTTGATAGATCTCGATTAATTTAATAATATAATATTTTTGAAATCACATAAAAATATTATAAGATATAATCAATTAAAAAGTGACACAAACTTTCGAAATGAACAATTAAATTGGGACGGAGGGAGTAGTAGCATTAGACCACAAGGGGTCCAATGGCTCTCCATAACCCTGAATCATACAACGTCCTTCATTGGGCTCGAACACTGTCTTCCCACAAGGAAAGGAACAGGAGATGCCATTGGGCTACTATAAAAGCCCGTTGGCGTGAAACTCTCAATCAACTAACTTTTGTTTTGCGATGTTTCTTGGTTAACCGAAACAAGACAACCAGATGTTCAGGCTAATTTGCGCACATTTCAACTAATTCTGAGGTCATTAAATTAACGGCTGGACAAATTTCCAATGACTCCCTGATTTGAAATGTTTGATCTTCATGGGACTTGAACTTGCGACCTATTGGAAGCAAACCCTTTAATCGACCAAACATTGGGGTGAGACAAAGACTCACGTTTTTGCCACAACCAAATGTTCGAAATGATGGTTTTGTCTTCTCCCCTTAAAACTTATTTCATAGAGTACCTTACAAGAGCATCTCCACGGATGTTGCCGTCAAATGTTTTCTTGTGCTAGAAAAATAAAAATCAGAACAAATTTGTTTTTTCTATAGCGGGGAACACTGCGATTCCGCGAAATATGCTGGACGCTCACAAACACAATATACGTGGGAGAGAAAACAAAAAACATTACGGAAATGTACAACCTTCGGGTTGTACAAAGCTCCCAAGGAGCACACGTACCTTAAACACTCAATAATATGAACTTTTTATGTTTTCCGGGGTTTAACTACTTTGTTCCATACAAATGACCTATGACACCTCTCTCTTTTTTGAACAGCAACCTATGACACTGTATACGGTGGTTTTACATATTTCTAGACTCCTACTAATTAACAACATATATGAACCTCCACACATGCACACCAAGATACATAATAATACACGTACAACTCGAACATACATCGATCATACTTAGACTCTTCATGTACCTAACACTTGAATCAGTGTCAATTTCAACACCTTGTAATGTTGCTCCACCAATTCGATATCAAATGTTAGTACTAGTACAACTTCTCGTTATATAAGTTCAAATGAATCGGAGTCAAATGGAACAATAAGAAGTACTAGCATATATTATCAGAATTTGGCAAGAGGGTTGCCTAAAGCCTAATGCCTTTAGTCTACTCTTGCCAAATTCCGGCAATGGCGCCCCAAGGGTTTCGCCCAATCGGTGGCGATGCTCTCCGGGAGCCAATCATCACAAGACACGAGCAAGTCTATCACCAGTTGGTATTACCAAATTGTCCTTTAATTAATTTCCCATGACCCAAAAGTTATGACAAAATAAGATGAAACGGACTCGGAGACCCTGTAGCGTAGGGGTGCACTACAGGGACTGCAGTGCAAATCACAGTCGTCCGAGTGTGTTTTCAACGATCTGGATTTAAAAATAAACTCCTCGCGCAAAGAGTTTATTTTTAAATTTGTACCGTTGAAGCATATTTCGACGGCTGTGACGTGCACTATAGGGTGAACAGTTTGGAGATGGAAAAAAAGATGAATGATACTGTGGGAACAATATGCTCAATACGATCTTTCTATGAAGTTGTGGGCTCCCGGCGCCCGGAAAAAGGAGCGCCAACTCGAAGAGTCGCCACCTGGATTTTTGAAATGGATCATCCGAGAAACCGAAGAGTCGTTTGGAAAAGGCTTTTGGTCTAGCGAAAACGTTGAGATGTTGGGTTCGGGAGCCACGTTACGAATGAGGAAGGTTTTTCTTTAAAAAGCACCCCACTCGCCGGTGAAACCGGTCTCTACTTATTGTTTTCAAAAGGGAAAATCTTCAAATATCATTTAGAACATTAAGCTCCTTATTAAAAGCAAATAACGGGGAAGGAACATGGGAAATATATCACATTAGTGTGTACGTGGTGCTGTGTGTAAAGTAGTGATAAAATGGTATGAGTAGATGGAATGAAAAACGTCCAGCAAGCGCCTAGATCTCGGCTAATTGTCCCACGGCACTCGAGATGCGCGTCGCGGCGCACCTCAACGCGTCGTCACGTGGTACTCTTCTGCCGCTGAGACTATTACAGACTTTCAAAACGTTATTTAGCTCACGGCTTTCTTCGCATATCGTTTGGAAAGCTTATCAGAAACCTCACAACAGTTAGATCATCCCAAAAATACCATTGTCTTTCTCAAAATACGGTTTTAAAGTAGTTTTTAATGTTTTTGATCATTCGGGATGATCTTGAAAAGTTTTTAAAAGAGTCAGAACATGGCTTGTAGATATGGTCTTATTTTAAGAGCAACAGAAACAGTAAACAGCAGACACAGATAACCACAACAGAGGAAAACTCAGATCCAAGCAGCCTGCTCACAATAGCATCAGTGTGCACCATGCCGTGCGCTAAGAGTCAGGGCGCCGTGCGTCTGATCAACAGACCGCGCGGTTCCCCAACCTCAGCACAGTGTTGGTTTTATTTTATGAAAATAGGTTTTGAGTCAGAATCTAACCAAAAGAGATTAGATCTGCTGACAGAAAGGTCCCCTCAGGACCAGAACGAAGTCTGGTCCGAGGAAACTAGTTTATATCTTTGGTTTCGAGCTTGGTCAAGGATCGTGGATGCAAGGATGTGGATGGATCGTCACGGATGTGGATGGAGGAGGTTAAACGAGGCAAAGGGAGTATGGGTGTGAGTGAAGGTTAGGTATTTTGGGTGATGGGGTCTTGAAGTTAATGAACGATCAACTTCAATGATGAGAAGGGAGTGAGTGAAAGCTCTTAAAGAATGTCTTTTGGGAATGGCATCCTTTAAGACTTGGAAATGGAAGTGGTAATGGAAAATGGGTTTGAGAACTTAGAGAGAGAAAGTAGAGTGAGAGAGCCAAGAGAAGGGCAAGAGAAGAACTCAAAAGAAGGGCTAAGAGGGACCCATTTCCCTTGAGTGGAAGAGTTAATTTATAGGCAAAGGCCAAGGATTTTGAATTTCAAGTGGTGGAGGTATTTTCTGGGCGGGTCAGAAGTGCATTTTAAATTTGAGCCAGTCATCGGTATGGCTCACTGCTGGCGTGGCCGGCGACTTTCGAGCCAGACTTTTTGCTCAAGGTGCCGTCCGGTTAATGGTGCACGGCCACTCTTGAATTTCAAGGTGCCGTGCGCTTCAATTATGCTCCGCACGGCTCCTCTTCCTTCGGTCCAGGGTCCTTTTGAGCTTTGTTTGGGCTTCTATCTGGGCTTTTCAGGCTTTTGGGTTTTTGGGCTTAGAGAGATCCTTTTTCGAGCTCGCAAAGGTATCGTTTCCTCTATTTTCATCCTCGGGGTGGACAAAGACTCTTCGAGGTTCGGATTGAGGTGTCTACAGATGTTTATCCTACAATGTACTATGGCTAGAGAAAAGTTGAAAAGCAATAAAGTGAGCTATTGTGAATCTCTCTATAAAAACAGATTGATAGTGCAAAATTGGTTGAATTAGGAAAAAGGGAAAGACGTAAAGAGAAAGTTGCCAGCGGGTTTTGGTAGGTAGACCGGAGAAAGTAATAAATGGTTATCCTTTCAGGAATTGCATTTCTGAATCTTACGGAGATATAATCTTGGGGCCACATAAAGATTTGTCTTAACTTCAGAGGGCTTCATGATTAGTTGAGGTACTTAAAAACTCATCCCGACATACTTTCATCGAATAAAAAGGGATCCGAAGGTTAGTGTTTTTTATATAATTTTCACAATATAAAGGGACAACAACAATCTGTGGCTTTCAAATTTTCTTTGAATAATTTTTACCTTGAGGGATAAACTCTGCCACATATTTTTTCTATGTTTATTTAAAAAGGCAAACGGAAATTGTAATCCTTTTTATCCTTGGACAAAAAGATCAAGGAAATGAATATTCCACTGCACGGCCTTGTTTGATTGCTAGTTGATATTTTAGTTTTAGCGGTGGGTAGAGAGAGAAATAGGGTAATAATTGGAGAGAGGGATAATGAATAGAGAGAGAAATATAAGTAATAATTGGAGAAATATGATAATAATAATAAAAAATAGAATAATAATTAAAAAACAAAACGAAAATGTGAAACCTACAAGGCTAATTCGTAATTTATCTTCTTCGGTAAGCAAGCTATGTTAACCATCAAATAAAGGAAAAAGTATGAGGTCCCCAGCCTCGTAAAAAGACTTTCTTCACCAGTAGCCTCAAATATAATCCAAGTATATAAACGGCCGAATTGACCGCTCGACACCGTTGCCAAGCACCCTTGGTTGGCAGTATCTCAGAATCTGGAAATTAAATATATACTAAAAAAAACATGTATTGCAATATGAATAGTCATCGACTTTAGGAAAAATTAAAATAACATAATAAACTATAGTAAATGATGTTTGTCGTTTGCACATGGAGTACGAAAAAGACTGATATAGTTTTGGAATACTATTTTGGATCTTCTTTCTTCAAAAAATCTTGCAGTGGCGAGTCTATGTAAGTTGGAGATAAATTTTTTTCATATAATAATTGCATTTTCTAAAATTCTTATCGTGGTGGCCGCCCCTACTAGACCCTTCTAGCTCCATCCTTGTGTATGCATCTTGACTAATATATCTTTGGGGGACCAAATACGACGTGACAATAACATAGCAAGGTAGCACGCCAAAATTATCAATTTCGATAGAAATCTTAACTTCTTTGTCCATGTTTGTTAGATGGGTCTTGAGTCTTGACTCTGCTATAAAAATCTTTCAATCACTAACGGCCATGTTACTAGAACTCCATAAAGCAACAAAAACTTGGCAAAGTCACATGTCATTATATCATAGAACTAATGAGAAGAGTCTTTCCTCATCTTTCCGTGTTGGTTCCGTTTGTATAACAATGTGAGATTGACTCATTCAAAAAATCTTATGATCACTCATGGCATATTTCTTTGGATTCCATAGAGCCGCAAAAACTTGGAAAATACATATGTAATTATCAGAGAATAGACAAGAATAACATCTCCTCATCTTTCTATCTTTGTTTTGTTTTAGAAAAATCTTGCAACGATTGATTGAGAGCCTCATGATTTGAAAAAGCTTGCAACCATTGATTGAGAATCTCATGTTTTATCATTAGGGATTGATGGCTATGTCCTTACCACTCTGTACAACAACTAGCATGCAAAGACTTGTCGAAGCCAATTCAGTGTCATTATCATAGAATACAACTTGTTGGAAAAATCTTGCAATCAGACTCCATGCATAAAGCAGCCAAGACTTGGCAACGTCTCTTTGTAATGGATATTTATTGGTGATTTCGTATCCGTCTCCATCTCCATCGATTTTAGTGTATAATGTGGAACTTGGCTCATTGAAAAATCTTGCAATGAGTATTTATTTACTACTACTAACATGGCGTGCAGGAGAGGCGAGTTATATTTCTGGAGAGGGACGAGACTATACATTTTGATAATAATTTCTTTTTTCAATGTAATAGTAGTATTTTCTTAGAATCGTAGGGGGGTGACCGCCCCTACTAGCCCCCCTCTGTCTCCATCCTTGTCAATGTTTCTGCACAGGTCCGAACACAAAAATGTACAATGCACGCGAGCTTTCCAATAATGAAGAGTTTATGTGTATTGGAACATTTTGGTTACATCTATTTCTAGATTTGTGCATGAAAGTTTGTGCACACAAACTGTCATTCGGAAGACATTACGAAATAGTATTTTGGAAATTAAGTATACACACACAATTTCAGATGCAGCTGTGTTGAGAACCGTTTGATGCATTTGGATCCATGTGCATTGAACGGTCTCAGACGCGATTGTGTCAAAAGTTTTGTGTGTAATATTGCTTTAAAATATTTTCCCAAAATTAGATAGGAAATCTGGTCCAACTAATTATTGTTTGAGCCCAACAATAAAAACAAACTACAGTGCTAAAGAGTCCAATTAAGAAGCCCACAGGAAAAGGTTGGTTTTTGTTGTGAAAAATACTCTGGCTTCAAATAACCAACTCAAACATGACATCAAATTAATAAGACCTTGTTCCGCTAACTAAAATAAATATTTATTTTTTAAAATTTAAGGTGATATATTATAAGAGAATGTAAAGCGAAAAATAAATATTAACCTTAGTTGAACAGGACCAATGTTCTAAAACATGCACAAAAAAAAAAAATTCAATCAAGGATCGAAAGATACATCTTATATGATCCCAAAAAATGGTTAAAAGGACCAAAATAAGCGAAAAGAAGATCGTCTAAAGTCTGCAAGAAATCGTTCATATAGTAAACCTTCTCGAGACCATCAATCCTTTCGCAAATCATTTTATCGAAACTATCGACAACCGCGACCGTCAAAGATTTCTAGTACTTCTTTAGAAAAATGTGAACTTTGGAGCATAGAACTCCCAAAAGAGAAAATCTTTTTAATTGCTCCGTCATGAATAGTTATTTACGGAGTCAAATCGCGGATGTTAGTGAACCTTTTTTAAAAAAGAATTCATTAACATCCGGACCGTCCAAAGGTGTTTCGGACGGTTGCGATTGGTTGTTGATAAAGAGCTTATTTACGACTGAGCCGTGAATAAGTTACTCTCCTCCCAAAATACACAATTGTTTGAATCAAAGCAGGCCCAAAAAAGGGCTAGCTCTAGACTAGAACCGTGCCATGCAACCACTCTTTCAAGACTTGCGAAGGATTCTGACAGGCCAAACACGCAAATGAAAAAAAAAAAGAAGGATAATAGACGGGCATTCCAACTGTTATAGAGAGCTTATGAAAGAATAATGAGCACGAGTTACATTCAGCAGGTGGGGTTTGATTGTCTTGATTTTGCACCCTAAGTACCATTCCCAATGGCCAACGTTACGTGAACAGATTTGGATACAAAATTATACAATACATGTGAGCTCTGCAATAACGAAGGGTTCACATGCATCACACAATTTTGATAACTTCTATGTCTTAATTTGTGCCTGAAAGTCTGTGCATACAAACTTTGTTATTTTATTATTCTAAAGACACTGCAAAATTATTTCCCCAAAATTCCTTATGAAATGCTGGACCAACTAATTGTTGGAGCCCAACTGCCAAAATAAGCTAATCATCAAGAGAGTTAGCGGTTTGGTCAGTCCATTTATTCACGCTTGTGAATAAGTTGTGCAACACAAGTTGTTTACAATCGCAAGTTGTTTATACTACTATATAAGTTATTCACTAGCGTGAACAATATACAAATTTCACACAACTTATTCACAAAAACATTAGCATAAACACATATTTTCACAAGACGAAGTTGGTTTTGTTGTAAAAATGCTATACCCAACTCTCAACCTGAATCAATCAAGGATCGGGAAAAAAAAAAAAACCATTGAATTTATAAGGGTAAAAAGGACCAAAATAAACTAAGAGGATCCTCTCCGAACCGAACAGCCTTTGGACCCCTTGTGGACTAACTTGCTAACTTCTCCTAACTCCCGCTGATGTATACCGTTAAAAAAAACCCCCCCTCATTGAGACCATGATCTAAAATTAAGTATTCAAATTTTTAATCCATTTGAAATAGTGTGAAAATATTACTGTATTTTTTTGATCATTTTATCTTAAAGGGTTAAAATTGTAAATTTTTTAGGGCTCCAATAATCAAGTATTTGCTTTACATGGTTCCAAACAAAGGCCTTATTGGCTAATTTCATCCAAATTCCTAAGTAAAAAAAAATATGCATAGTTTAGGGGATAAAATTAAAAAAAAACTTCTAGAGCAAAGGGAGAAAAAATTGATGGACTTTTTTTTCCAGTGGTGCTACAGAGGGCGTTTGGACAAATAAGCCACTTTGGCTTTTTTTTTTGTCCTTATTCAAATTTTTTTCGCATTTTGTGGCTTATTGTCAATTTTTTGGGGATTATTGCTTCGTTATGACGAGACGAATCGGAAAAGTAAAAATTTCGATCGAAATCCAAATATTTGTCCTCCCCGCCAAAATTTGGCTTTCCCGCCAAATCTCGTCGAAATTCCAAAAAAATTGGATTTCGATCGAAATTTTTTACTTTTCCGATTCGTCTCGTCATAACAAAGCAATAATCCCCAAAAAATTGACAATAAGCCACAAAATGCGAAAAAAATTTGAATAAGGACAAAAAATAAGCCAAAGTGGCTTATTTGTCCAAACGCCCCCTTAATATCTATACCAATGCGTACAAATGCCTTTTTGGGTCTAAAAAAAATGATCGAAACTGCTCATTTTGTTTAAAATGTTTTGCTTATGATTTTGCAAAAAATAAGTTTAATCTGGTATCGGTAAGGGCGTTTACAAAACATCCAACTTTGTCCCAGAATTTAGGCCTGAATTCTAAAGAAAAGTTGGATGTTTTGTAAATGCCTTTACCAATACCGTATTGAGCTAATTTTTTGCAAAGACCGTAAATAAAATATTTTAAACAAAATGTGTGGCTCCGATCATTTTTTTGAGACCTAAAGCAAGCCCAAAAAGGTGTTTGTAAGGGCTTGTTTGGCTTAATAATTAATCCGGATTTCCCGCCAAATTTTTTTTGTCCTTATTCAAATTTTTTTCGTATTACTTGGATTATTATCAATTTTTGGAGGATTATTGCATCCTCATGACAAGAGGAATCTAAAAAGTAAAAAATTTTGGTCGAAATCCAAATTTTTTTGAATAAAGATGAAAAAAGTTTATTGGCTTATTTTCGTCAAAATTCAAAAAAAATTGGATTTCGATCAAAATTTTTTACTTTTTAGATTCCTTTTGTCATGAGGATGCAATAATCCTCGAAAAATTGATGATAATCCAAGTGATACAAAAAAAATTTGAATAAAGACAAAAAAAATTTGACGAAAAATCCGGATTAATTATTAAGAAAAACAAGCCCTAAGTGCTGGTAGAAATTTTATGTACGTACCAGTATCATTTTTCTTTTTGAATTGAGCGGCTCGAAATTTTTTTTTTTTGAATTCAGCGGTTGGAAAAATCTTTAGCCCCAGAACGGTATTTATTCCCCCCAACGGTCTGATGCCAGCCACACACACACACACACAGAGGCGTGAAACCCTCTCTCTCTGTCTCACGCCGGCGAACCTCGATCCCCCTCCGGCGAACAAATCTCTCTCACACGAGTGTACAATCCAAAAGTGAACCCCCCCCTCTCTCTCTCTCTCGCCGTATGGTACCCTATTTGAAACCCTCTGTTCATATCGAACAAACCACAGCTATCTCTCTGTGTGTGTTGTGTGGATCTCTGTCTCGGTCTCAGTCTCAGTTACACTCCGGTGAGGTTTTACAGCATCCAGCGAGATTTTGCAGATTCCGGCCATTTTCCGGCGATCTGAGGTACACTTCGGTTTCACCTATGGTAGTCGGATTTGCGTGAGGTGGCAAGGACAGCTATAGTCATTTGGGGGTGGAAATATACAACCCCCTTTTCCATCCCCATTGGAGCATTGAGTTCTATAATTGGGGTTTGAAAATAGCTATACAACCCCCATTGGACCTTGCTCTTAACCCTAGAAAAATCCGGCTTCCCCGCCTCTGAAACTTCTCAACCCGCGTATTGTTCCTGATGAAGCCAAGAGGATTGTTCTTAATGGGTCAGCGAGAAATTTGATACTCGTGACAACAAAAGTGACGTCGTTGTTGTCGGGGATGAGAAGCCAAGTCATGGGCAGGATATAAAAGAAAAATCAAATATGAAGCACTGAATTCTTTTGTAGAGTCTTGGCCTTTCCTGTAATGATCATTCACGATCTTATCGGGATATCAGGAACGGGGTCAGGTAGTAGAGCATCACCCGCCCAAACCCTTTTTTTTTAAAAACCCAAATTCGGGAAAAGATTTTGCCTCGTACGATATTTATATGCGGTGTATAATTTTATTTTTGTGGGTTTTGTTTTGGTGGTCAGGCAAGACATTGGCCAACGTTCTTATTGTCTTGAATTCCAGTGTAAACAACTTGCCTATTGTGTGTAGTAGCTGTTTTTAATTTTCTAGGTTGTGTACTATCTTTCCTGCCTTCGAGTAATGGCTGATTTAGCGAAATTTGTTGTAATTAGAGAAGCCAATGATACATAACTGAGAACTGAATGGAGAAACTTCAGAACAACACTGGCTACAAATTATGTTAGTAGGAGTGAAAAGTACTTTGCTTAGTAGTGCATGAAGGTTTTGTGAATGAATAGAGCAAATGAAATACATTCCATGCATGCCTTGTTTTGCTTGTTATCTTTTACCTTAAAAAGGAAATTAAAAACAACTTATCCATTTGGTACATCCACTTGGATATACCTGAACTTTACACAAGAAGCTTATGGCCTGATGGGACCTTTAAATTACCGCTCTTATTCGTTTGTCTGAAGATTTTTCTACTATGCTGTCTGTTAGACAGAGATTCTTGTTGGAATTTTAACACCCCCCTTTAATGTCAAGCCACAAGAAGATAAAGTAAGCAAACAAAAGGCGAAAGCACAAGAACACCAAGATATACGTGGCTCCACAAAGCACGAAGCAAAGTTTACTCCATAGTCGAAGAGCAAGAGAGGATACTCTATAACCAAGGAGCAAGATTACAACGGAGCCGGCTATACCCGTCGCTCCACAAATTGAAGCACCCTTAAATCCCAAACAAAGAGATACCAAGAGTAATTGAGTACTCACAACTCACTAGGGAAACATCCAAAAAGGAAAATTCAAGGCACATTCCTAACACTTCTGTCTTTATAGTAAATACAGAGGTTTCTGGTATAAGTAAAATGCAAATGTCGTGACTGAACGTGAAGCTTGGAAGTTTTTGCCTCGTGGTTGCACTGGTGCATTTGGTTGTCTAGTTTCTTCATGCTGATGTGTTATTTGCATGTACATGGATTGCCATGCCCATCAGGCCTTAGTGCCATCTTTGCTTGATCTTTTTTTGTCAAATAAAAATTGTAGGAGCAAAAGAAGACGACAATAACAGTGGCAATGAACTTCATTGATAAGGGGGTAGTGGACGTGGTGGTTGTGATATTGGTTTGGTGGATTTTCAAATTTGGTAGAAATGGTGCCTCGATCTTAAAATTTGTTGGGGCATTCTCTTAGATGGTTGTGTGATCTTGTGTGTCACTATCTTGATGTCATAAGCTTGTTTCGTTTGAGAAGGTTGAGCTGTTGAATATTCGATGAGCGAGTGCTTTATCTAGGTTAGAGAAAACATAGACGTGGGTCTCTGGAATCGATCTGCTGCAACTGTACTATTCAGCTCTTTCATATTGTTGGAAGATTATTCTGATCAAGACTCATTTGTGTCAAAGTATGTGGATTGTGATTCCTTGTCACAACGAGAAGAATAGCAGTACCAAGGTAGTTCCCAATCGATGGAGCTATGAGGCGGGGGGAGACCGGACAGACCCAACCTTTGGCATATATGCACGCAGCGGCTGCTCTTAGAAAATTTTACCATTGAAATACCAGCCCTCCTAATTGTGATTCTTTGACATGTCTTATTAGAAAGTTTAGGAACTTTCTTAGCCTTGTTGGCAGAAAGGAAAAATATATAATTAGTGCAGTGTTTCTACTTTTGTGTATGTTTATGCATTCTCCACATTTCTACCTTTCATACAGAACGTTTCATATGACCTGGTGGCATTTATTAGTTGGAAAAGTGGCCTAGCATTGACACATTGTGCTTGTGGCAGATTTCAGATGTTTTTGTACGCTGCTGGAAAACCATGTGGCTTGCAATCTGTTCGTGTTTATGGAGGAACTTCCAAAGACCCCAAATATCTGCCCTGAAGTCTGGCGTTGTGAGCCTTCTCCTGTTCTTGTTTGCAATTCTATTCTTGCTTTTGAAATTATACTTACAGAAGTCACTAGGGTTGGGAATTTCGGATGCGACTTGTTAACACGATTCGAACTCAACACGAAGTTAGAGGTTTAGGTCGACTACTTTTTGACCCGAACATGAATATGACACGATCTGACGACAAAAATTAATCGGGAGGAATAATGGTTGAACTCGTGTAACTTGAGGACACAGATAACCGTTAAATTGTCAATGTAGACTTGTTAATTTGAATGACACGATTCAAACACAAGACAACCTTATGCCTATTATTTTAGTACTAGTCTTTTACTTTATAATCTGTATTGAAACTTATATCATAGTTGTCGGGTTTTTTTTTTTAATTATGTTCGGTAAAAGTTGTAAAAAAGTGTGGTATTCGATTTTGGGACTTACGTCTACATTTGTTAAGTCATCTTTTAATGTCATAGTTTGATTATTGTTGGTCAATTTGTTTTGTTTTTTTTCGGCAATTAAATTTTTTTTTTGTGGGTTATATCAAGTTGTTTTGTTTATCACATCATTGAGAATGTATTCATTTTTGTTGTTAGATTAAATGATTGTACATGTGTCTAACATTTTTACGTTTATAATTTAATGTTTATTGGTAAAGAACTTTAATTAAAAGGGTTGATAGTACCAACCTGAACACAACATGATTTTAATGTACCATGGTTAGTGTCATGGTACATTTTACACATTTAAGTGAACATGTGTTTTGACACGAAGTCAAAATAAAAAAAAAACCCCAAAATGACACAACTCGAACACCGTACTACACAACACGATGCCTATACTTATAAGTCACATACTATTTTGCTCTATCCTCACTCTATAGTCTAACTTCTCAAATAAAAACACCGAAAAATATCAGTTTACCGACACTAATGAAGACTCTTTGCTCGGTGCTGCGGCACCGAGTTGGTAAGGTTCATGTCCTGGGTTATAAGAAAATGCCAAATGAAGACAGCTTCTGCTTCCGAGTACCCCTTGTTCTTGAAAATTTATGTGGCTCTTTGATTATCAATCTTTATCCCTATTCTGGAGCATGGTTGCATGCATATTTGCAGCTGTCCAATGAAAACTGAGATTAATATTTAGATGCTATCCAGATTCTTAGATACCAATCATCTTCGTACAATTGTGAGCACTTAGCTTCATATGGTATTGAATTGAGATTCTTCATATTTTTTGGTATTAAAGGATTCTCAAGTGTTGAAGTGAGATAGGATTTTCTAGTATTGCATATTAGCAAGATCCCCATGCTTAAAGTACTTCCCTTTGTCACATTTGACCTCCCTTATTGGGGTAGAGTTGATATCTTGTTGGTGATGCCTTCTGTTTTTAAATGCTTGCTCATGTTGGTCTGCAATGGCTAGGACTGTGAAGCGCTGTGTGCTTTCCAAACACACACTCTCTCTCTCTCTCTCTCTCTCTCATTTTATCTACTCTTTTTGGAAAGAAATAACACACGATATCTACAAAAAGGAGATCATCGTGATGTAGTGGATGGAATCTCAAACTTACATGCATTATCAATTGGGAGTGCTTTTCCAATTCGATTTCTCATCCTTCAATTGTCTTGTTTATTGTTTTGCTTGTGCATAACCTTGGTATTGAATTGAGATTCTTCATATTTTCTGGTATCAAAGGATTCTTTAGTATTGAAGTGAGATAGAATTCTCTAGTATTGCATATTAGCAAGATGGATCCCCATGCTTAAAGTACTTCCCTTCGTCCTGATATTAGACCTCCCTTATTGGGGTAGAGTTGATATTTGGTTAGTGATGCCTTATGTTTTTAAATGCTTGCTCTAGGACTGGGAAGTGCTGTGTGCTTTCCAAACTCTCTCTCTATCTCTCTCTCGCCTTTTATCTAACTCTTTTTGGAAAGAAATAACACAAGATATCTACAAAAAGGAGATCATCGTGAAGATAGTGGATGGAATCTCAAACTTTAGAGGCTTGCTGTCATTTACCTGGATTTGGGAGTGCTTTTTTCCATTGGATTTCTCATTCATCAATTGTCTTCTTTATTGTTATTCTTGTGCATAACCTTGTTTTGAATTACGATGTTGCTAACACGAAATGTTGTGTCATAGAGTAGGTGTTCCTCGTTATGTTGACAGCAAATTTACTTTTGATAGAGCCATTTTGCTTAAGTTGGCTTTTGATTTTGTCCTTGGTTTGTTTAATAGCGTTTAAGTAGTGACTTTCTCAAGCGTTTTCCTATGCTTGACATGCTTATTTAGTAAGCATGCAAGCGGTCGGGCTCATGAGAGTTGCTTACATCTCTTTGAGAGAATCAGACCTGCGTAGTTCAATCAGGGCAATTCTCAAAAATTCTTAAACACATACCTGAGCGAGAAATCTATCTCGAAATCCACTCACTTCACGAGACCGCAGCCTTGCAAAACAAATCTCAAACAATCTAACAAGAACAAATGATCATCATGAACATAGGCGACAAGTGTGAAAATCTATCTAGCGTATGCCGTTCTTGGAAATCTATCCTTAATTCCCTCCACAAAAGTAATTTTCCGCAAAATCCACGTGCTCCGCAAGACCACAACTGTGCAAAACAAATCTCAAACAATCTAACAAGAACAAATTACCATCATGAACACAGGCGGCAAATGTGGAAATCTAGCCAGCCTATGCCATTCTCGAGAATCTATTTGTGCTGCGATCAGTGAAAGTAATTGTCTACTAGGGAGCCTGAGTAATGAAATCTTTCTACTTCTTTGGAAGGACAATTCAAACTGTGTTGGGGACATCATAATGGTGAACCATGGAGCTTTCCAGAGTTTCTATGGGGACTCGGTGCTCTCCGCTGAGGACATGTGTCTGGACACCATGCTATGAGAGATTTCCATGGCCTCTATAGCTGCTGGGGATAATCCTTACTGTGCTGGGGATATCGGACCACAAAGCTTTCCATTGTCTTCGTGGGGATTATTCTGACTGTGCTAACTCGGGAGCTTTTCATTGTCTCCGCCGGGGATGCTGTGCTTTCTGTTGGGGAACATATTAGAGTGCTATTCTTTGAGAGATCCCATTGCCTCTCTTACTTAGTGAAAGTCTGTTGGGGACATCCTCACCAGGGAGATTTCCATCGCCTCCACAGCTGGGGAAAAAGGAGAAAGTTAGGGAGATTTCCATTGTCGCCCATAACATGCTCCACTGAGTAAGACTAGAGCCAAAGAGATTTCTGTCGCCTCTCTAATGAGCTCTGTTGGGGAAAGAGAAATAGATCAGGAATATTTTCATTGCTTCCGCTAACAAGGTCATCCACATGTACACCATAGGAGATTTCCATCGCCTCCCGGCAAAACAATCCATAAAAATGCCTTAAGGAGATTTTCATTGCCTCCGCTAAAATGATCCACAATACACTTTAGGAGATTTCCATCGCCCCCATTGGTAAAACGATCCACAATATGTCTCAAGAGCTAGACTTCCATCACCTCCATTGGCAAGGTAAACTGCAACTATGCCTTGGGAGATTTCCATCGCCTTCCTCGCAAAAATGATCCACAATACGCCTTAAGAGATTTCCATTGCCTCTATTGGCAAAATGACATGATCCACAATACGTCTCAAGAGATTTCCATTGTCTCCATTGGCAAACTGATCTGCAACACGCCTTAGGAGATTTCCATCGTCTCCGTCGGCAAATTCAACTGATTCTTTTCTGAGGTCTCCTCTGTTGACGGTAAAATGGGAATTAAAATCTTTCATATTCTTCCTTAACCAATGTTTTTGTGCTTGGAGCACTCTCCATTGTTGTTGCCTAGCGGTGCAATGTTTGCAAAAGTTACTAGGGCGGCTTGTGCTGATGTATGCTCGGACTATGCCAATTCTTTGACCGGGGCTCGGAGCCACCAAAATTCAAATTCTACTCTTAAAATTCGTTAAAAATTACTCATAATTATTTGTAAGGGTCAAATCCAGGAGGTTCAGGACCAAAATGGGATAAAACGGAGCAAAATCGGGCAGGTACCAAGGGCAAAGTCGGCCTGGCCTTAGGCCTTAGGCCAGAGCCAGTCTGGCCCTCGGCCTGATGGGGGAAACTCCTAAACCTTTGGGGGCCATGGCCTCCTTACTCATTTCCCTCTCAAACCTCATTCCAAACTCACTCCAAACACTCTAAAACACCTCTTTGTTCAAACCTTTCAACTCCATATTTCAAAATGGATCCCCATTATGTTCTGTACTATTGATTTTGATGGCAAAAAGGAAAATCAATACTCTGTACGTATGTCATAGATTCAAGCTAAAATGATTCTACTATTATGGAGGCTATAAAGATGGGCACATTCTTAAGTATGCCCACATGCACCTTTTTAGTGATGTCTACACCTATCTGACATGTAATCCTTCTTCAATTCGTACGATCCTTGCAACTCTCATCATCCAGAAGCTTGTTTGTACTTGTGGAAAGCTAAACTCATGTCAACTTTCATTCGAACATGCACAAACAAGGTGTGCACACCAAGTGTTCGACAAAATGCTTGAATGAAAATCCTTGACTAGGATGATCCCAATGCTTGATCATAATGAAATCATGACTTGAATGTGATTCTAGGATGCATACTTGATACATTTGTGCTTAATTTGATTCAACTCAAAAGAATCAAAGATTGCTTAAGAACGTTTATGAACATGTGCACACAAGGCGTTCAGTGAAATGCCATAATGAAACCCTTGAACTAAATTGTATCTGGTGCTTGCATATAATGAAGCTACGTGACTCCAACGTGATTCTAAGATGTATTTCTAGCAAATTGATGCAATGTAGGATGGAAATCATCGAAGTTTTTCATGCCATAAGCCTTGAAGATACTCACAAAGCGTTCGACAGAATGCCACAAGGAGATTCTTAAGCTTAAAGCAACCAATTGCTTAGTTTCAAATTGCTTCTCTCAGTTGTTTGCTTGTTGTGGTGCAGTCTCATATCAACAAACTAAAAGGATACGGCTCCACCCTTCTTGCCTCCAAATGGTATGGCAAATTGCTCGGCGTGGCCAAAGAGAATGTGGATGCGGCCCGTGTCGGATGCTCTATGCAAATTTTACGGAGTTTCCAGTGCAACTTATCAATAATCATCGGTTTAGCCGAGCGGTGGTGGGATACCACCAACACCTACCACTTTCCTTTCGGGGAGATGATGATGACTCAAAAGACTTTTCTCTTTCATCACTGGCTTGTGAGTTGGCGGCGACTCCCTCATGTTCTGCCTGAAAATGAAGTGGAATCCAGACATAATCAAAGAACTCCTTGGCCAGACTTAATGAGGTATTACGAAGGTGATTCATAAATTTCTTACTCTGAGTATATGATATGAGCCTTTATCCTCCATCTACTAGGATCTTGCCTCTTCCGACGACACGGTAAACTTGGGTTTACCGGAAAGCTTGGCGGCCATTGACGGAATTCAAAACTTTGATTGGGACGAGAGTGCTTTAGCAGCCATCTATAGCACAGTATGGGGGGGCTTTCGAGAAAGATTATCAAGTGCATTGGAGGGGGGCCTTTCGAGAAAGATTATGAAGTGCATTGGAGGATATTGCTTGGCATGGAAGGTAAGTATCAAAAATCCGCTTTGGTCTTTTCTGTTCGTCTACATTTCCTATATATCCCTTGTTTGATTCGGACTTGAGCTTTTTGTGTAGATGTGGTGCTTCAACTACTTCCCATCATTTGCTACATTAGGCGGGCCTCCCACTTCAGATCTTTTTCCGAATAGCAGAAAATATACCAGAAAATATAAGAAGGGTCAAATTGGGAGACGAGCCGAACTCAACAACGAACTGGGAGTTAGGGCGGCTTTGAGTGCTCTTACAGCCAATGAGGTATTAACTCCCTTCTTTTCAATTACTCAGACTTTCCTTTCTATGCTCTTTGAACAGTGCTTTATCAAAGTTTAACTTCAGAAAAAGTATAGGATCTGTTGTTGCCATTGGTTGTTCTCTGTTATGCCTGTTTTCTCAAATCGGTTCTATGGATCAATAATGAGATAGAGAGATGGTTTGGTTTGCTAGATCATTAAAAGTAACAAATAAAATTTGCATCATAATACACTCATTAACAAAGGAGGTAGATCATGAGGCTGATGTGTTTCGAATGACTTCTGACTCAGAGGCTGATACGCATGCATTTTATAACAACTATGCAAAGGTTATCGGGTTTAGCATGCGGAAGGCTAAAAGGAAAATGAATGGAGAAAATGCATGAAGTGGCTATGTTCAAGGCAAGGCATAAGAGCTAGTAAGCACCTGATGAAAAAAGATCAAAAGAAGAGGCCTCGTGCAGAAACCATGGTGGGTTGTGGAGCCATATTTTGCGTACAGTATCATTGGTCAACGAGAAAATATGTTGTGACACACTTTGTTAGTAAGTACAGCTGGCAGCCCCGCAATGTGTTCCCTTGATAGCACAAGTCTTTAACTAGTGCCTACAAAGCTCAGACGAGGCTATGCGCAACGTAGGGTATGAAGGCAGGCCACATCATGGACCTCATGTCCAACCAGCGCATCTACACAAAGTAGAATTTTTTTAAATTTTTTTTGCCATATTGTATACATCAGCGTGGGTTAGCGGGGTATTATTATTTTAGTTAACAAGGGGTTCAGAGGCTGGCTATAGCCTTGAACCCCAAATTCGCCTCCCATGGGGCTCGAACCTCTGCCTCCACGATGGAAGGAGGGTGAGACAACCAACTTCACGAAGAAGGGTTTCTCACAAAGTAGGATTCATTTGCAACGATTTGAAAAACTTTTTCAATTTGAGCGTAGAGCTCAAGGATGGTGATGCTGCTTTGGGATACTTGTACTCCAAAGCTGATCACGATCCATTATTCTTTTACAAGTACAATGTAGATGAGTAGAAACAGCTTGCCAGACTATTTTGGGCATATTCCAGATCCAGATTGGGTTATACAGCGTTTGGGAATGTTTTGTCATTTGACACGACATATCGAACAAATGCATGCAAGAAACTGTTTATGATTCTCGCCGGTGTGAGTAACCATTTTCAAACAACCATTTTTGGCTGTGCTTAGTTGTCGAATGAGACTGTTGAAATGCACACTTGGGTGCTACTTACCCTCATGGAGTAGATGGATGGTAAGAAGCCTGTCTCTGTGGTGACTGACAGCGACATGGCAATGTGATGGGCAATTAAAAGTGTCTTCTCAAACTGCATTCGTCGGTTGTGCACATGGCATTTGCAACTTAATGTCGTATCCAATGTACACACACCCAACTATCAAGATGATTTCAATTAGTTATCGCGAATAAAGTGTTACACGAAGGTGTTAGATAAAGCTTGGGCTGAGGATGCCAATAAACACGTTATTCAGAAAAACAGTTAGGTCTTTGTAACCTTACACAAGCGATACAAGTGGGCTGATTCCTATCGTAGTGGAAATTTTTTTGCATGGATGAGAAGCACCCAGCGTTGCAAGGGCATACATCATATTTCAATAGGTTTCTCACACCTGGGTTGAGGTTGTATGGATTCGTCGGTCACGTTGATAGGGGTGTAAATAGGTGTAACGACCCAAATTTCGGGCCGCTTTTTTTTTAATAAAAATATATACTTTCGTACCAAAATTTTATTAACTTATTTAAAATTAGCGTTTAAAACGTCGTAACCATAACGAGAATAAGAGTAGGATTATTTTGAAACGTTTAAAATTTAATAATTTTGAATCTTTTAAAACTAATATTATTATTATGATTATTTTATATATATATATATATATATATATATATGTACACACACTCATATATATATTTACTAATATATATACTCTTAGATAATTACTTTTATATATATATATATACACACACACGCACCTCACCTCTCCCTCTCCTGTCGATTCTTTCCCTCTCCCAAAATATCTCTCTCGGCCAACCTTGGCCACCAAAGTCTCACCAACCCCGCCACCTCTCCCACTCTGTGCCACCCCCTGCACCCTACCACGACTTCTACTCCCTCATTTACAGCCATCTCTCCCTTTCTCACAGTCTCTCCCTCTCTCCTGTGCTCTCTCTCTCTCTCTCTCTCTCAGTCTCTCCCTCTCTGTAATTCTCTCTCTCTCACCCGATTTTCTTCTTCCTCCTTCCCCATGCAAGAACTTAACCACCAAACCACCACCCCATCCAACCACCTGCCCCCTACCTCCTGTCACCTCCTGCACCTGCCATGACTTCCACCTCCCTCCATTACAGCTGTTCTTCTTCCTCTCTTTCTCTCTCACCCGTAACTCTCTCTCTCTCCCCATTTTCCTTGGCCTCCACTCTTTTCCTACTCTATAAATACCTCTCCAACCTCCTTCCAATAACACACAACCCACCACCATCACAAAAACCAGAAGAAAAGAAGGAAAGAAATAGAAAGCTCGGAGATTGTGGCCATGGAAGTCTAGAGCGAGAAAGAAGTGGGTTTCGATCAAAACGATGAGCTACGGTCAAATTCGAGGTACCAAACTTCAACACCATCCTCAAGCATCCCAAATCCATCAAAAAGTTCCAAGGAGACAGCCCCAACAGTCCCCATTCCAGTCGTCTTCTCCAACGAACCAAAAACGCTCCGTTTGTGTTTCAACCTCGTGCAATCAAAACTAAGGTAGATAAACCCTTACACTACCTTCTCCTAAGTATATTTATGTGTTTTGAACCTAACCCATGGTCCCTAGATGGCCCCATGCATCAACCCGAAGCATACGAAAACTCTGCTGTAAACTGAACCGTACCTCGCGGCCGCAAAGTCGAAGCTGGCGGGCCGCAATCTTGGACCCGATGACCTTGCGGCTGGAAGCCCAGCCGCGAACTCCATTCGGTTTTGTTTAAAAATGAAATGGTTCGAAACCATTTTGTGACCTTCCGAATAACCTTTTTGACACCCGAACTATTTTTCCTAGAATTCTCACATCTCAAATATCATAACTTGTTATTATCCTATTTTTTTTATTTAATTATCTATTTATTACTTATTATTAGTTATCTTTCAAAAGTTTCCAATCAAAATTACTTCGCGACTTATAAACCAGGTTATTAATGCCCGAATAATTTTTCCTAGACTCTTTATACTCCGTAGATAAAATCTTGTTAATCTCAAGACATTTTATGTAGTAGATTAATTATTCCCTAATTATTTCCCTTTCGACAATTTTTCGATAATATCTTTTATTAAAATGATTCCGCGACCCTCCGGACCCGACTTTTAATACTCGAACATGTTCCGTAGGACTCTTTTTAAGGTCATGCTACTTATGTTAATATTAGTATTTATTATTGTATTTATTATGATTATTAATCAATCTAAATTTGTAAATAAAAGTATTTAACTAATAAATGACTATATCACCTGTGATTTAGATAAAAACTAAACCAATCTTTTTAGTATTACTAAGATACTTGTTCATTAAAGAAAGCTTAAGGGCATCGGCCCAACCATAAAATATTAATTATTTTTAATCACTTGTATTTATTTAATTGATTTACTTGTTACCGCATGTGATAAAGCTGAAGTTATTATTGTTAAAAAAAAAAAGGTTGAAATATGTTTTCTTACTATGTTATGAATTGAATTGATACAGGAACACTATTGTATGATCGAGTTACTGCTATCAAAGCACTGTACCAACTTGAAAGTGGCGGTTATACTATTTTTGATAAAATGGGATTAGAATAATTGGGTTGGTGAACGTTAGTATTCACTTAGCTGATAAAGGAGGAATTAGAAAGTAATTGAATTAAGATTTGGAGATGGGTACGAACAGGGGCCCAGCCTTGTGTTAAGATGGGTGCTAACAGGGGCCCAGTCTTGTGTTAAGGTGGGTGCGAACAGGGGCCCAGCCTTGTGTTAAGATGGGTGCTAACAGGGGTCCAGTCTTGTGTTAAGGTGGGTGCGAACAGGGGCCCAGCCTTGTATTAAGATGGGTGCGAACAAGGGCCCAGTCTTGTAGGAGGATGGATGCGAACAGGGGTCCAGTCCTGTGTTAATAAATATTTCGGGGGCCGAATTATTTCAATAATTACGGCAATCCTAACTGATGGTACGCCATGGGCAGTTCCAAAGAGGGTATCGTGCCCTTGTCTTGACTATACGGAATAAAACCTTTTTAAAACCTCGCGTGCAGGACAGACAAGGGGGGATTGGCTCATGATACGGTCATAGTTATGGATTGGGGATAAAATCGAGATTTTGGAAAAGATCGTAGACTCACGTAAGAGAATGGATTCTAAGAAATGGTTGACGTGTTATATTTCTGTTCTTCAAAGATATTCGATTGTATTATCTGTTAGCTGTAAAGTAGGGGGTTAGTAGGGTAAGGGTTTTATCTCCTGAGTTTCGACTCACGGCGTTTAACAAACGTTAGGTACCAAGAAGCAGCGGTACGACCAACTGGAGGAGCCGTACGTCACCGAAGACCTCTCAGACTAGGATGGAGGGATTGTCAAGCCATGGAGAAATTATTAGAAGTCGTTCTAATTTCCTTTTTATACTGTACTTTCAATTCTAAGAGTTGTAATCGTTAAACTCCGTACCTTTTGTAAAACTCATATTATGTTATCTTATAAATCAAATATTCAGACTTCAGCTGCTAAAACTCTGTTTTTTAGAATAAAGTTCTTTATAATGTTTTTGAAATCATTAAATCAAGTGAAAATGATTTAAATAACTTGTCCGAAAATCAGGGCATTTCAATAGGATACGCTTTTTAAGGACGTGAAGGCGGAGGCAGTAATCGATAACAATTTTCTGGTTATGGAAACTACCATGAAGAACCTAGAGAGACACAGAGTCGAGGTCTTTACTCGTGCTATTTTCTTAAGGTTCCGGAATGAAATAGAGGTCGAGAGGTATTTGTGGCTGGTGCCAAAAGTTAAGATAGATAATCACTTCATCTATGAAGTGGGGATGTATGGATCACTTCGTCTATGAGTGCTCTTACAGTCGATGAGGTATTAACTTCCTTATTTTTCATTACTCTAACTTTCCTTTCCATGCTCTTTGAACAGTGATTTATAAAAGTTTTAACTTTTGAAAAAGTATAGGATCTATTGCTGCCACTGCTTTTGTGGGCTCCCACATCCAAAGGCACGCTCGAAGAGTCGCCACCCGGATTTTTGAGATGGATGATCCGAGAAACCGAGAGCTTGATTTGAAAAAGAAAGACTTTTGATCTAGCAAAAAAGTTGAGATTATGGATCCGGGAGCCACGTTACGAACGGGGAATGTTTTGTGAAAAAAAAAACACCCCGCTCGCCCGGTAAAACCGGTCTCTACTAAGCATTTTAAATGGGAGATTTAATATCATTTGAAAATTTTAACTTTAAAACATGTACGGGAAAGGAACACGAGATTAAATATAATACACTGGCGTGCTTGTGGTGCAAACTGTACAGTATGAAATGGATGAACAATGTACAAGAATGAAACTAAACAAAAACTGGAGACATTTGGCACCAAAAATGGCACCAAAAACCGTACAATGTTTTAATATGCCGCACCGCATTTCTGGATTGCTGCGCCGCATACTAAAAGCACCGTGCGGCGTACTAAACAAAAATAGGAGACCGCTACTGTGAACAGAATGCCGTACAGTGTTTTAATATGCCGCACCACATTTCTAGAATGCCGTGCTGCATACTAAAAGCACCGTGCGGCGTACTTGTCTACACATTCCAGAATCAGTTCGCTTTTACATGACAAAACAAACCATATCTCCGCAAAATAGCCTTTTATATTTCCCGAATCTTTGAAAAATGATTTACGAGACTCTTTTGTTCATCTTATCATGTAAAGCAATGTTAAAAAAGCTTTTTTTTTTGAAATGTTAAAAGATTTAATAAAGTAAAAAAAAAAAAAAAAGACTTTTAACATGAAACTTGATTCTGGAATGTAATCGCATAAAAAAGTAATAAACAAGTTAAACAGAACAACACAAGAAGGAATATGTACAAGAAATAAAATAATGCACGGTGTAATACGCTACGCCATGCGGTGTCGTAAAATGCCACACGATATAGCGTATCTAGTGTAAAAAACTATTTTTTTTTGTGCTTTTAGAATATAAAACTCGTTTGAGACCCAAACTCGGTATAGAAAGACCAAGAAGGGCCTCGATCGGCTCCCCTCAAAGCTAAATGTAGTTTTAGCCCAAGGAAACTTGATTTATACCTTTTGATCGAAGCTTGGATGTGCTTGAAGATGGAGGAATGAACGTTGATTTAGATTGAGTTTTGAGAGACTTGAAAGCAAATGGGTGTAGAGATAGAGAGAGAGAGAGAGAGAAAATCAATCTTAATAGCCCAACTTGTGGATTGATGTAGAGAGAGAAAAAAATGTGTATAGTGGTGATGGATGCAATAAGTTGTAGAGAGAGAATCAAAATAGGGTATTTTTAGAGAGAGTGAGAGAGCCAAAAAAAATGGCAGAGTAACTTTACTTGGACTTGAAGGGGTACTTCTCAACTAGAGAGGGGATGTATTTATAGGCAAAAAGATGCTTGGAGAGCACCCAAAGGAAAGAAAAACGTGAAAAATGTCTCTGGCCAATTAGCTGAAGCCCATGGGAATCTGTCGGACGCTCTTCCTGAAGGCCGCGCGGTGGAGTACTTTGTTGAATTTTCTAAAATGCCACGTGATGCTTTGAAATGCCGTGCGGTGGTGCAATTTTTTGAATTTTCTAAAATGCCGCGCAACGCTTTGAAACGCCGCGCGGTATTGTGCGTCAGCACAGCACACCAAACTTCGCGAGGGCGCCCCAGACACTCCTGAACTCGGATTTGGGCGCGGTTCGAAGCGTTGGAAAGCTTATTGAGTCCTCTTTCTAACCTAATTGGTTTCACTCAAAACCATTTTATATATTGAAATGTGTGCCCATTTTACTTTCAATGTGTCATGGAAAAAGTTATTTTTGACTAAGCAAACGCATTTTTCTCTTTGCAATTGAACCAGGGGCTGCCCTAAATGGTTGAAAAGGGATTTTCTTGAGGTTAGAGAAGGAGTAGCAAAGGAGCAACAGTCCAAGCCTCGAAAGTATATTTTTCCTTATTTCATCATCGGGGAAACTTAAAGATTATTCGGAAGTCCAGATTGGGGTGTCTACAGCTTTGTTCTCTGTTATGCTTGCTCTCTGCAATTGATTTCATGGGTCAATGATGAGAGAGAGTTGGTTTGCTTTGACAGATCATTAAAAGTAACAAAGGAGGTGGAACATGATCAGGACCAACAATCCCTTGAACAAACATGACCTAATAAAACGAGGAAAAATAAAGAAATTCAAGAAATTCATGAGGACGACGGAAACGCAGACAGTATATCCACTAATGCCCGCACCTGTTACGCAACATGGTGTACACAAACTCCTGGTAACCTCGACGGTTATGATGGCATTGAAGCTTTCATCCTCTGTGAAAGTCAGGTTCATGTCAAGTAAGAAACCCGTATCGATCATCCACATGTTACTGGTAAAGTGGGAGCCCACCTTCTTTACTCTATAGAATCCTAAGTTCTTAAAAAATTGGCGATGAACTTCAATGTCGTCTTTCGCCTCCGATACCAATATGAAGTCAAAATTACACAACCCAACCAATGTACACATTTGTCATTCAAGAGTCACAAATGTAGGATTCTCTGTGTTGGAGAACTTCAATTTATAGGACTCTCTGTGTTGTAGAGGTACCCATGAGAAACCGGGAATGGGCCCATAAAATCAATTCCCCAACAATCAAACACCTCCATGACTAGGATATTGGTGGCATCATGTTCCTCCGAGTCACCGCACCTAGCTTTTGGCATCGCTCATATGTCCTGCAAAAGTCAAAAGCATCCTTGTGAAGATTCGGCCAATAGAAGCCACATTGGAGAATTTTGGCGGTGGTCTTTTTATGAGAGAAATGGCCACCACACACCTCGGTGTGACAAAAGTTTAGGATCCCCTGTTGATCTTTCTCGGGGACACACCGCTGGATGATTTGGTCCGAAGATAAGGATCATCGAAGAAGAATCTTTTCACCTCACTAAGAAAAAGCTTCCGGTCTTGCGAGGTCCAATGGTCGGGAATTCGCCCAGTGACAAGATAGTTGATGATGTCGGCAAAGCAAAGGCAACTCGAAATAGCGAAGAGTTGTTCGTCCGGAAATGTGTCAACAATTGGGAGCTTTGAGGAAAGATCCTTGAACTCAAGGCGGGATAAATGATTCGCCACCACATTCTCCACCCCCTTCTTATCATTGATAGTGATATTGAACTCTTGAAGCAATAAGATCCACCGAATTAGCCGTGCTTTCGCATCTTACTTCGTGAAGAGATATTTCAAAGCGACATGATCGGTATAGACAATAATGGGGGATCCCACCAAATATGACCGGAATTTGTCTAAGGCAAAGCAATGGCAAACAACTCTTTCTCCGTGGTGGAGTAGTTCATTTAAGTTTCGTTTAGAGTCTTGCTTGCATAATAGATAATGTACGGATTTTTGTCTTCTCGTTGCCCGAGAACCGCCCTAACCGCGTAGTCACTAGCGTCACACATGAGTTCAAATGGCAAATTCCAATCCGGTGTTTGTACAATGGGCGGAGAAGTGAGACTTGACTTCAACTTCTTGAAAGCTTCCTCACAAGTCGGAGTCCACTCAAACGGGGTGTCCTTAGAGAGGGGGTGGCACAACGATCGAGATATCGCACTAAAGTCTTTGATCGAATTAATATTAAAAACTATCTGAGCATCGCTCTTACATTCCCAAACTACGAACACAAGTAGTGCGTTCCTACTTATGTTGCTATAGGATCCCGTTGTACAGTCATTTGAATCCCTGAACTCTGCAATCAGCTGACTCCCATACTTAAACTCCACATATTCAGATATGTGTAGCCGCGTGAGAGCACCAGGTTCCAAGTTCTCAAAAGGCATGTCAATGCGACGACGTTTGATAAGCTTGAAATGGCTAAGCTCGGCAGCCCGTATCAAACAATCGATACGCGGATCACCAAACTTCCAGTCAAACACGTCCAGAAAATTGGGCTAGAAACGGGGTTAGGATCCCGGTCCAAAATCAAGTACATTTCGCAACAACCGTTATCCTTGGTCGTTTTATCATCCACGTCGATAGTAAGTTTCGGCACTGCACGTACCATAACTCCCTCCATGTGAATGCTCCAGACCTTTATTTTCTTGCCACGACGTTCGGCATGTTTGTCACCCAAGCACGGCATGTCCACGGCCTGTGAATACGGCTCTGCATAGGGCGCAAGGCCCTCTTCTTAAAAGACTTCTTCCAACAAACCCGAGTTTGGGAAGGTCTGATTACATCCATGTCGAGAAGTTGTCCGCCGATAGTACCGGCGACAGGTAGATGATGACGCCTCTTTCTGGAAATTTATTTTACGCTTGACATTTGCAACAGGAGCAAATGCCATGTACCTGCGACCATATACATTATTTCCTCTCATCATGTTGATGTGTAAATTATTTTATGAAGACCTAATGTATTTATACCAAGTGGAAGCCCAACATTGTGGGGACCACGTACCACATGTGAATATTGAAAAATCACATGTCCATTTTGAACCCAGACATGTAGGGGCCACGATATGATGACCATTTTGAACACACACTTAATATAATGCCAAGGGAGCCCTGCGGGACAAAACGTCCCATTTATTCCCCCGCTGTACATCTCGACCGTCGATTCAAATTAAAGTAGCCCGCTTTAATTCGAGGGTGAGGATGTGCTGCGCAATCACCTCGACCTCCCCGTTGCTCCACGTGCCCCGTGGGACCCACTAAAACCCCACCCCCCCATATATAAGACACACCAACACCAAAATCAGGAGCCCCCATAGAGAAAGAGGCGTCATCATCTACCCGTCTCCTGTAGACGACTTCTCGACGTGGATGTAAACAGACCTTCCCAAACTCAGGTTTGTTGGAAGAAGTCTTTCAAGGCCCTATGCAGAACCGTATTCACAGGCCGTGCCTGGGTGACAAACATGCCGAACGCCATTTATAGGAAACAGAGTTCTGAAGCAGAGATGATTCTGATGACGTTCCACTTGAAGAACCCATTTATAATTAAACCTCCAAACATGCAATTTTTTGGTTTTTTTTTTTAATACTAATTTAAGTGAGATCTATTTGAAACTAAGCAGGACCAAGATTTTGTACTACACTAATACAGCTATAGATTTGTATATATTGGTAACTGTTATTATGAAATGTAATAGAACCACTAGAGGAAGACAACTGAGAAGGATTGAACGAGGTGGGTCCTATGTCTGTACGTGGAATTTATCATACACCCAGAAAGGAAGAGCTCACTGATGATTGGAGACATGAAATTCAAACATCAAGAACAGGGGATTGAGCATTTATGGTTAAATTAAGAAATAAACGGATGATTCCAGCAAGGTAGGAGAATTCTACAGAAAGTTGGGATTTTTGGTAATTTTCGCAGGAAAAGAGGGAATATGTCGAGAAACATGAAATGGTTTACTTGTTTTGGGGCAAAAGATTTGATCTTTTACAGTGGAGAAGTAGGAGGTGCAACTGGGTTCTTGATTTTGGATCGAAAAGAAGAGAAGAGCTTCAGTTTCTCCAATGGTGAGAAATCTCAGTCACTGGAAACTAGAAGCAGCAGAGTGGTGTTAAAGACTGATGAGAGAGAGGGAGAGAAGGGGGAGGGGGAAGAGGTTCGTGACTCGTGAGGCAAAGGGATGGGATTTATAGAACAGAGAAATTTTGAGGAACAGTAGTTTCTAGAATTATTTTTTTATAAAAAAAAATGAAAAAAAAGGGTAGGGAAAATGGAAAGAGATTCTGCCAAGAAAGTTGTTCCCACGGTATGCAGTACTAGACTACTGGGGACTGGAGTCTGAAAAGGATCTACTTTTGCAAAATACTCCTAAAGTTTTCGTAAACTATAGATTCCCCCTCAATTTGAAAAATTACAAATTTCCCATGTTGCATTACAAATTACTTTCTTGTCGTAATGTAACCGCTTGGAAATTCGATGGAATCTATCTGGCACTAGGCCTGTCAACAGGCTGGATCCGATCCGGATCCGACAGATCCGGATCTGATAAAACTTGGATCCAATCCGAATCCAATAAGACTTAAATCCGATAGTGGTAATCTGGATCCGATCCGAAATTTTTTTACTTCAAAAATTTTAGCCAAAAAAAAAATTACTTTTTCTAAAAAAAATAAATTTTTTTTTCAAAAAAAATATATTTTCTCCAAAAAAAATAAAAGAAAAAATTGTAAATAAAAATACAACTTCTTAAACATTTTTTTTTCAAAATAAAAAATTTATTGTTTTTTTAAAAAAAAATTTCAAAAATTTATAGAAAGTTTAAAAAAAATAAAGTTCGGATTCGGATTGATAACGGATTTAATCTGATCCGATCCGGATCCGAATCCGTTATCGGATTCGGATTATTGGATCGACGTTATCGGATTCGGATCGAATTTTTCGGATCGGGTCTATTGACAGGCCTATCTAGCACCATAAAATCCTAATTACAATGGACCACACACAGACATTGTTCTTTTGTAGCTTATGAAAGGTTACAAATGTGTAAAAATTAGCCTTTCACAGTCTACGAAGACAGTTTGATCTATTGCAATTATGATTAGATGATGTCAGACAGTTTCTGTCGAATTTTCTAGCAGCTACATCACGACAATGGAGTAATTCGTTATGCGACAGGGTGTAGTAATATTCCAAACCCGAGAAGGCACTCTGTAATTTTTTAGAAACCTTGAGGGTGATTTTTGTAATTCACCCCAACAAGGATGAAGAATGAGAGGGTGTTTGGGAGCCCACTTTTTGACTTTTCATTTTTCACTTTTTGCCTTTTTGCCTTTTGGGATTATAATCAGAATGTATTTTGTATTTGGTAGGGTGTTTGGATGATATGTGCAGAATGCATTTTGCAGTAGGAATAGTGTTTGGAAGATATAGAATGAAAATAAATTATGGATTGATTTTTTACTATTTTGCCCCCTTCATCCAAACCCAGATTGTGAACTGCTCTATCTTCCATCAAAATCATAAAACTGTGATGATTAAACCTTAGATGTTAGTAATGCTCCTAATGCTTCCAAAACAAACAGATCAAAATTACCCATCTTTTTCTAGATTTTGGGTACATTCACACACAAATCCTTCCTCGATGCCCAAATCAGAAGAGAGAGAGAGAGAGGGGCTCAGATTCGCCTTTATTCAGACAAAAGAGGACACCGCCATGGCTGCAAAACAACAGTTGCCATGAGTGAGAGATAAAAAGGCCTTTTTACAAAACCCCAATCTCTCAACAGACCCTCTGTGTTTGCCCTGCCAAGGCCAAATTTAGGGCCTCAAACGCCTGTTTTTTTTCTGAATTCATCATCACAGCCTCATAAAAGTGGAGAGAGAGACAGAGAAATAGATAAGATAGATAGATTCACCATTCATCCCAAGTACAGGATCCTCATCCGATACAGAGAGAGTGGCATTTTACAGCCACTTCAATGCTCCGTTGTTCGGTGTGGGTGTACTGAGGAGAAAGGGCTGTGTGAATACAACTTCCCCAGGGCTGTTGGTAAAGAGAGGGACAGATTGGTGAAATCATCGGCTCTCCGACGATTGATCAACCGCCGCCGTCGTCAACAGAGAGGGGCAACCACCCTGAGAAATTCCCAGATCTCTGTGAGCGAGAGAGAGAGAGCCTCATACTTAAAAAGGAAAGGATAGAGATGTCTTTTGGCATGGGTGGAAGAACAAAATGAGAAATTGAAAATTGGAAAAGCTCCTCTTCACCACTTTCTGTCTTTTGATCTAGAAACGTGAAAATGGAAAATCCATTTTCCTCAAAACCCATTTTGCCTCTTTCAACCAAACACCCAAAATACAAAAATGAGAAGGGGAAAATGAAAGAAGGGGCAATCCAAACACCCTCTGAATATTCTAGGAGACAATTCGATTTATGATGATACCTTATTTCTATATGTAAAAAAAAAAGTTGAAAAAAGAAAGAAGGAATAAAAAGGCAAAACAAAAACTTTGGCCAATTGAAGTCTCAAAAAAGTTTGATCCACTCCACCAGGAAAAAGTCACAAAAAAAAAAAAAAAGTGCATATTGCATAGCTTACTTTGATGGACTGTAGGCCACAAAGGTTTTTTCATTTGTATGCATTATTTTACCAGTTTTTCTTTCTGATTTGTTTCGCCTTCTGGATTGTGTGTTTTGCATTTTTGTAATTCATACGAATCCACACAATACTCTTCAAAGAAAATATTCTGCCCATTATTACTCAAATAACTTTAAAAAAATTATATCCCACCCATGGGGGAGCCCCAGTTGTCAGGGTGAGTATGTGCCTGCAACATGACAGAGTTATATTTTCGCTGGAAGCAAACCACGATTTAAGTGGGGGGCCATGGTGGTGGATTGTTGTGCTAGTCACCCCCGAAGGTTTAGTCAAGATGCGCATAAGCTGACCCATAAAAAAAGCTTTACAAAGTATGATTATTAGTATGAAAATTCATGATCTACCTTTCTTAATGTACTGTATTACTTAAAAAATAATTGTCTCCGAATTACTCCTTTTTAGCGGACAAGGTTAGTAAAACACTAATATGTTTTGGACCAATTCTTTACTAAGCCTAGTGACTTATTTTTTCGTTTTTATTTAATTTTTTTGAAACTTATAATTTTTGAGTAAAGATAAAAATAATAAACCAAAAAGACAGAATCTTTGGCCTATTTTTGTCTGTATTAAAAAAAATTTGAGTTTGGATCATATTTTTTTTTTTACTTTTTCGATTCCTGATGTTAAGACATATCAATAATTCACAAAATTTAACGTAAAACTAACAAATGCGATTTTTTTTTGAATAAATACAAAATAAAAAGTAACTTAACTTATTTCTATCAAAATAGGCCTAAAATCACTTATGTTTCAGATTTTTAATATTAGCAAAGGAATCTAAATAATCCAAGGGGTTTAGCCAAGTGAAAACAACTAGAGAATAAATTCTCTCCGCCAAGATTGGAAAACCCCAGTTTTCCTCCAAACCAATGGAAGACTCAGGTGCTTGGTGGTTCGGTCACTAACTTGGGTTAAACCTACAGTTACAGTACTCCTCCCTCCTACTAGTACTACTCCTGTAAGCCAAAAACTTAGGGGGTGTTTCAGTTTTTTAAAAAAAGAACTTTTAGAAAAGAAAGGTAATTTTAAACTCAAAAATTATGTGTTTACACAAATAATTTTCCTACTAATATGGATTTTGTTTGATAGATCTTATTGAGATCTTTTAAACGGTGCAAAAAAAATCAAAAAATTATTTTTCATTTTTGTTATATTTGAGTTTGAAATTACATTCTTTTTGAAAAAAAAAGTTTAGAAAGAAAGCAGAACGGGGCCTTAACCAATCCAAAAGTTATTTATTTATTTTTTTTATTTTCTAAGCCTGGTCAAAGAGTTTGAGTATTAACCTATAGGCTGATAACCTATTTTTCCAACGGTCAAAAATATTCAGGTTAGTTTACGCTTGCCTTGACTATTTCTCTTCTTAGTCTGATTAAAGACAGGTCATACACGCTGAAACTAGGGGATTTTAAAAAAATTGTTCATGGTATATGACTATATATATTGATTTGAACCGATGAGAAGATACTTATTTTTTTAATCATTTTATTATGGAATGTCGTAGTTAATTTTTATCTTTAGGCCTCTCATAATTATGTATCTGTTATTTGTTTATTTATTTATTTTGGTCAAACAGAAATACTCATAAATTAAACTAGAGCAGATACTTGATTATGAATTATGAGAGCCCTATAGACAAAAAATAATTATGACCTTTTAAGATAAAATGATCAAAAAAATAAACTTTGTTCGTTTTCCATTTTAACTTTATTTTGTTTTTGTTTTCTAATAATTATCTTATTTTTCTCTTCAATCATTACCTTATTTCTCCAATTATTACTTTTATTTCTCTCTCTCTATCTCTCTCTACTCATTAGCTCTATCTCCAATCATTATTCTATTTTTCTCTCCACCCACTACCAAAACTAAAATACCCTAAAGATGGAAATCAAACAAAGCCCGATCTTTGCATTAGTTCAAACGGATTGAAAATTGGAATGCTTAATTTTTAACTATATTTTTCAATATATAAATAGTCTAAAAAATTTAAATGCTCCAATGTTCAATCCGTTTGAACCGATGCAAAAATCTTATTTTTCTGATAATTTTATCTTAAGGGTCATAATTAATACTCCCTCCGTCCCATAAAGAATGACAATTTTTGAAATCCGTGTCATTTTGCATCACTTATATCTTTCAATCTATAATGTTTTTCATGAGTTTGAAAACTTTGTATAATAGAATTAATCGAGAACTATCAAACAAGATCCATATTGCATATGTTTTCACATCCATATTGAAAGATATAAGGAGTTGAAATTGGCACAGATATCAAAAATTGACATCCAATTTGGGACGGAGGGAGTAATTGTTTCTAAAGTTCTCATAATCAAGTATCTGCTTTGTAGATAACCTATCAATATAGTCATATAACATGAATAATTTTTTTTTAAATCCCGTAGTTCCGGCGTGGATGACCTGTTTTTGATCGACTGGGAAGAGAAATAGTCGAGGAGCACGTAAATTGACACGAACACCTCTGACCGTTGAAAAAAAAGGGTAATCAGGTTGTAGGTTAAGAGAACTCGTAGGTTAGATACTACTGTGTTTGGTTTGGTGTTTGAATTTTTTTTTGAAAAATAGTAGCGGTAATAAGAGTATCCACAATGCTATAATCAAAAGTAAAATGTTTTTAAAGTTAACAATGTTAGTGCAAAATATGGCTCACAATGCTATAATCAAACTTAACAACCTCCTTAGAAATAATCAAATTTTGGATTTTGGATAACCAAAATTAGCAACCTTTTTAACAATAACCAAATTTAATAGACCATACAAGTTCTTAATCAAATACACCAATTATTATACAAAAATATTCTATCTCTCTTCCTTTTTCCTCTCTCTTTCTTTTCGAACAATATTTTCGAATAAATTATTTTACTAAAAAATTACTCCCTCCGTCCCTTATTAGAAGTCCAGTATTCCATTTTGGGCTGTCCCTTAATAAGTGTTCATTTTGTAAAGTTAGTGGGTAAAAGTTGGTACATTGTCTATTTTATCCCTAAAAGTAGATTCATTTTTGAAAAGTTAGTGAATAAAAGTGTAATGATGATGGATAAGTAGGGAAAGTGGAGGAAAAAGTTGATGTGAAAGGTGTAATGATGATGTCTTTTTAATAAGTTGGAGTTACGAAGCAGGACATTTAAAAAGGGACGGAGGGAGTATTTTTTTAGAAAAATAGTTTTTTCCAAAAAAAAAAAAAAAAGGTTACAAGAACTATATTCTATTTCTAGTAAATAGTTAAAAACTATTTTTGGAAAAACTATTTTCTACTATTTACTGTTTTTAGTTTTTTGTAGTTTAAAAAGATGATGTGACAAGTTTTGGTTATCCAATTTTGCGTATGGCATTGTAGACATCTACATTGTTTACCTTAACAATCTCTTAAATGAATAATCAAAAGCTGATGTGGCAACTTTTGGTTATCAAATTTTGATTATAGCATTGTGGATACTCTAAGTAGAGAGAGATAGAGGAAAAAATGTTAGAAGTAGGGAGAATTTAGGGGAAATTTTTTGAAAAATTCTTTTTGAAAAGGGGGGGGAACAAGGTAGTTTTTGATCGGTTCTTGTTAAAAAGAAAAGAAAAGAAAACTTTTTCATTGGTTAAGTTTTTAGCTTGTAGGAGTAGTACTAAAAAAAGGTTTAACTCAAGTTGGAGGACTGAACCACCAAACACGTGTTTCTTCTATTTCCTTGTACATTTGATGAAGTCGCCGCATATTATTGGTTTGGAGGAAAATTGGGGTTTTCCAATTCTGGCGGATAGAATTTATTCTAAAAACTATAGGGGTTGCTTCTAACTTCTAAGAGTTGCTCTCATGAGGCTATAAGTTCGAATCTCACGAAAACTAAATATTCAAAACTCTGTGGTCACTGGAGGTTTGTTCGATCATTAATTTCAGTGACTCGAAATCGAAGAGCGTACAAACTGCCCAAACATCCAATAGTTATAAACTAGGGATCTACTGGTGGCTTTAATGCTGTGAGCCTGTGACATGATTGAACTTCGTTGAACTTTATTTTACTCTGTTGCAAGTTTGCAACCTGATGAAAAACGTGGGAAATTCAAGAATGGGAGCGGTGGAGAATGGTTGGCTGCTCCTTTCGACAATCGATGGCTCATATCATAATTGATTAAGAGACGGTTCAGATTTTTATGCGTTCAAATTCGATTCAAGTCATCCTTATCGAAATGAACGACCGAATTAACTGCCTTACACCCGCTCAGTATGGAATTGCTCGGCAGCATCCTGGCCCAGAAATTCAAGTGGGGAAAATGATTTTGGAATCTACTACTACTGCGAAATTTCGTAGGAGGAAAAGTGTGTGGTTGGGTGAAAAAGAAAGATGATGGCTGATGGAACATTTGCGGTAGGGGCAGAAACCTTTTCCTCCGTCCAATCTAGCTTTGGCAGCGACAATCAATGATTCCAACTGGAAAAATAAGGAGCTGATAGGCGAAATCTTGATGGTTCAATTTTACAATTAATTGTTCGGATTTATTTAGAGATTCTTTGTAAATAGATATGAATTATTGATTTTTTCAATGTGTGGTTCAGATTATGACTATTTTCTCTAATGCAAATTAAACTTGAGCAAGAGAGAATCTGGATCCAAAAATTATTGAAAGGATTCTTTTCGACATTTTTGGACTTTTATTAAACTCGTTATAATGATGGGATCCCATTTTATTGTCCGGGCCTAGTCGAGTATTTGGCCATGTAGAAATTCCTTGTTTCACTACTTTTTTTTTTGTTTTAAAGGATTTTTGGGCTTTTTGTTTGAAAATTTGCATTTTCTAGTTTTGCTTCAAAACTTTTGAAAATTATTATTTTGTCTTGATGGGAGAAATTGAATATTAAAAAAATTATGAATTCTTTCCAAATACTTTGGGAGACATCCAATACTTTTTGGGCTTTATCTTAGATATTTCTCAAAATATTTGGATAAAAATAAATTTTTTTCGATTTCTCTCGATGAGATGAATCAATAATCCACAAAAGTTTGACTCAAAAGTAATAAATACAAATTATTTTTTTAAGAAAGACGAAAAATCAAATATATTTGAGTTTTTGAGTTTTATCTTGGATATTTTCAAATATATTTGGGTAAAGTTAATTTTTTTTACTTTTTAATTCCTTTCGTCGAGACGATTTAATAATTCACAAGAAATTGGCGCGCATATATAGGTAACGGTTCTTTGTGTAAAACAAATAAGTTAAAAGAGTTTTTTTTTTTTTTTTAAACCTTTTCAATGCATATATAGGTAACGGATCGTCGGGTCTTTGTGTAAAACAAATAAGTTAAAATAAATTTTTTTTACTTTTCAATGCATATATAGGTAACAAGTCTTTGCGTAAAACAAATAAATTAAAAGAATTTATTTGAAAACTTGACAAAGGTATTAAGGGGTGTAAGTGATATGAAAAAGAAAATATGTATAATTTTTTAGGATACAAATGTCATGACTCTCATATGCATGTTAGGGTTAAAAAAAATTATCAGAAAGTGCAGTGGGACCCGTGCCGCACTGGTCCTCCTTTAAATCCACCACTAGGTATCACCCCGTCTAGAGACACCGCATCCCCGTTGATTTTTATTTATTATTACCATAATAAAGCATGACACTAATTATTTTTGAAGGCATGACAAATTAATGATCACAAATGGCATACCGAAAGGGACAAAAGGAGTATTGCTATGTGTACATATGCTATGAATTTTGTGGGGTCTATTTCGGATCCCACAAAGATGATTCGAGCCGTCAATTATTTTTAAAATAATTTTTTATAAAGCCCTGTAAAAAAATCAGGCAAACCTGATATCGCTAAGGAATTTTTTTAATTTGTAAGAGTGAAATTGAGCAGTTAAGTTATTAAGTAGTTTCACTAAAGTAATTACTCTAGTATAAATTCTAGATACGTGCGATTAATGATCACTTGCAACCCGACAACAAGTATCGAGCACACTAATAAGGATCTATTGCCAACAATCTTGTAACTCAATGACATTTCCTCATCTCTTCCACAAAAGGTAAGAGTTCAATTCTCGCCAGAAGCATAATTGCTTGCCCCATCCGTATGTTGCTTAGCGGTACTTCTTCCCCATCCTCTTTGGAGCAAGTTAGAAATTTGTCGAGTGACCAAAAAAAAGAAAAGAAAAAAGAAGCCCCTGTTCGAGGCTTTGTGCGCTTCATTATTGGATTCTGCACCTGCATCCCCATCTCCTTCTCAATCCCCCATCCTTCGAGAAAACTCCTACAGAACTTCCAATTCATCCCAATCTGCCATGCATACTTTTCATGTTGCTCCCTATTTATGCAATTGTAATACTGCAATTTTGGATATTTTCTGTGGAGATATTCCTATAACCTGCAGCAAAGCAAATCTGTTATGGGTATAATCTTTAAGGTGCAATCCAAGACAGTGGGTTCTATTTTTTGAAGCTCTTCCTCACCAAAAGATTGTGCCTCTATACTACCTTTGATTGAGGCAGTGAAGTGGGCCCTGAATAGAAATATGCTTCACATTCACATCCATACTAATGATTCTACCCCTTTTTTCCCAGCTGAGAAGCATTAAGGAGGTACCAGCCGTTGCAGCTCCCTTGTTTTTTGATTTCTACTTTCTCGTGCAGTATGTTCATCTATGCAACTTATCTTTATGTGATCGTAACAGAGTACATCAAGCATCTAGTTTGACAAAATTTGCGGCATCCTCCAGGATCCACTCCGAAGTGGATACTTCTTATCCTTTTGACACTGGATGACCTCTTTTGTTTTCTTTTGCCGTGGCAGCTTGTAACTTGATGTATTTTGTTTTATTTTGAGCATTTGTGCTTTGCGTTGTAATGAAGTATGGGATGTAATAACTCTTTTTATCTATGAAGTTCTTCTTTATTGTCAATTTTTTTTTTGAGTGTTTAGGTACAATGTATAAATGGCGTTACCAACAACTTACCTTCGTTGTGAAGTAAAACGTGGGGTAAAAAGAAAAGGGCTTGATTTGTCAATGACGTACTAGGTGCACTGCACTGGGAAACATCTTTTCCTTGTAATTGACCGCTTTAGGCTCCGTTCGGCTAAATAAGTTAATTGGTTTTTTTTTGTTCTTATTTAAATTTTTTTCGTACTCCGTATTTGTTAGTTTATCGTCAATTATTTGAGGATTATTGCATCGTCATGACGAGAGGAATCTAAAAAGTAAAAAATTATGATCAAGCTCCAATTTTTTTGAAGAAAGACAAAAATAAGCCAATAAACCAATTTTTTCGTATTTATTCAAAAAAATTAGATTTCAATCATAATTTTTTATCTCGTCATAACGATACCATAATCCCCCAAAAATTGACGATAAACTAACAAATAAGAAAAAAAATTCAATAAGGACAAAAAATTAAGCTAGTTAGCTTATTAGCCGAACGGGGATTCGAGAAATTTTTAGTTGCAAATACGATGAATGAATAAGGCGATTTTTGGGTGCACATGGAGATTGGAAGTTGTAGTGCGGCAGCCGTACGGATCCGACCGTCCATCTCAATATGAAGAGTTCGGATGGTCCATTTGTACCTGTTGTAAAAATTTCTCGCTTTATTCAATCTTCAATTCGTACGTTCATCGATCCCTAAATAAAATAGTATTGATAATAAACGGTCCGTCTAAACCAGTACTATGAGATAGCCACGAAACGAGTAGAAGTTCAAATACTAACCATCCGTCTGCCCTTTAGGCTCAGTTTGGATGACCGAAATCTTCAATTGGAATAGGAATGTGATTACTAGGAATCAAATTCCCAGGAATTTTATTGAGTGGGAGTAGGAATATGATTGCTAGAAATGAAATTCCTAGGAATACGATACCTGAAGTAATTTCATTCCAGTGTTTGGATTAGTTGAGTAATCTCTGTAGGAACCAATTTTTTTGGAAATTATCAAAGTCAATATTTCATTTTTTTATTGATTGAGCCAGGAAACTAAGATTCCCATGGGGTAAGGGAGGAATCAAATTCCCACTTTATCTGGTAATGTGATTCCTGGTCAGATGTGTCGTCAGGAATCACAATCCTATTCCTGTCTCTCCCAAACATGGGAATCCTGAGAGTGCGGCATTACATTCCTATTCATGTTCCTTCTAAACGTCGGAATCATGGAAGTATGGTATCACATTCCCATTCCTCCTCAAGATTCCTACTATCCAAACTGAGCCTTAAGGTTCAAGCTCGTAATCTTCCAAATATTAATAGTCGATACGACTATTACCGAATTTTCTGATTTATATATCCAATCGACAGATAAATGCCAATCGACAGAGAAATGTTTTGTAATTGCTGGAACGTGGGTGGATTGTGAGATGGTGTTTGGCTCTTTATTGTATTTCAGGACTTTTCTGGAAACAAACGTAGTAATATGAAATGAATGGGGATACAAATTGAAGATTAACAAAAGAGACTTTTATTGATCTTCAAGTAGAAGCACAAATCGACAGGGTATAACCTAATCGACATAGTACAATTTGTTAACAGTTACTCCTACTCTTAGAAAAGAAAAGATAAAGGTCTGTTGGTGTTTTTGAGTGTCTTGAAACTGCCATTAATTCCTCCATAAATAGGCCTTTCCATTTTGAATTTGATTCTTTCCCACCAAGGTGACGGTCTTCTTTCCTTTTACTCCTTTATAAAAATAACTTCCACCAAGAACCAATGCCAAAAACTTCCACGAAAGAACATGTAAACACGTTGCATAATTGCTCCTTAATCATGGGATGCTTGGATGTACCTTCTTTTGTCACTTGTGATTCAATCGACAGAGAAAACAAACTATATATTAGATAGTCGACGGAGAAAGCAAGCTTCATGTTAACTGGTCGATAGTTCATAAAATCTTATTATGGTTTTATCATAATCAATCGGATTAATTAATCAATCATAAGTTCCTTTAATTTTTAAATAATACCCCTTTATTTATGCCATGTGTCACTCAATCGACAGGAAAAAGAAAAATCACAGATATGGAGCAAACAACGAAGTGCGAATTGATTTGTCACAACTGGTTAACAATAAAAAATCTTTTGTCGTGTGGACATGAGAATTTTCCACGAAACAAAAAAAAGTGATCATACACAAGTGTTAGGTATTCCAACTTTTGTACCTAATTAACAATAAAAATTTGAAGTGTACATTATAGAGAGCTTGTGAACTCGAAGAAAATAATAATGATCACGAGTTACATTCAGCAGGTGGGTCTACTTGTCTTGTTTTTGCCCCTTTTATTACCATTCCCAAAGGTCAATGTTACTGCACAGATCCGGACACAGAATTGTACAATGCACGCGAGCTTTGTAATGATGAAGAGTTTACGTGTATTGGAAAATTTTGGGGATTGTGATTTTGGCACTCCAAAAATTGATGGAGGGGCTCCAAAACTGTATTGTGTTAATACACAAAACGACGTCGTTTTGGAGCCCCTCCATCAATTTTTGGAGTGCTAAAATCAATTTCCAAATTTTGGTTACATTTGTATCTAGATTTGTGCATAAAAGTTTGTGCACACAAACTTTGTCATTCGGAAGATATTACGAAATAGTATTTTGGAAATTAAGTATACACACACAATTTCAGATGCAGTTGTGTTGAGAACCGTTCGATGCATGTGGATCCGTGTGCATTGAACGGTCTCAGACGCGGTTGTGTCAAGAGTTTTGTGTGTAATATTGCTTTAAAATATTTTCCCAAAATTAGATAGGAAATCTGGTCCAACTAATTATTGTTTGAGCCCAACAATAAAAACAAACTACATTGCTAAAGAGTCCAATTAAGAAGCCCACAGGAAAAGGTTGGTTTTTGTTGTGGGAAATACTCTGGCTTCAAATAACCAAGTCAACATGACATCAAATCAATAAGGTCATGTTCTGCTAACGAAAATAAGTACTTATTTTTAAAATTTTAAGGTGATGTATTATGAGAGAATGTAAAGCGAAAAATAAATACTTAAAAAATAAGAACCTTAGTTGAACGAGACCAATGTACGTTTTAACACATGCAAAAAAAAAAAAAAAAAAGAATCAATCAAGGATCGAAAGATACATCTTATATGATCCGAACAAATGGTTAAAAGGATAAAAAATAAAGCGAAAAGAAGATCGTGTAAAGTCCGAAAGAAATCGTTCATATAGTAAACCTTCCCGAGACCATCAATTCTCTCACAAATCATTTTCTCAACAAGATCGAAATCATCGACAACCGCGACGATTAAAGATTTCTAGTACTTCTTTAGAAAAACGTGAACTTTGGAGCATATATAGAACTCCCAAGAGAGTCTTTTTAACCGCTCCTCCGTGAATAGTTGTTTACGGATCGGAGCCAATTGCAGATGTTAATGATACTTTTCCAGGAAAGAGTTCAAACTTTTCCAGGGAAAAATTTCATTAAAGGACTGTCCAAAACACTTTTGTTTTGGACTGTCGCGATTGGTTGCTGGTAAAGAGCTTGAGCCGTGAATAAGTTTCTCTCCTCCCAAAATACACAATTGTTTGAAATTTTGAATCAAAGCAGACCCAAAAAAGGGCTAGCTCTAGACCAGAACCGTGCCATGCAACCACTCTTTCAGGACTTGCATAGGATTCTGACAGGCCGCCAAACATGCAAATTTAAAAAAAAAAATAAAAAATCCAATAAAACTAAGGAAATCGAATGTCATAAAATCCAATAAATAATATCACAGAATAGAGCAACACTGTGGGACGTCACTACTGCTGCTCATCTCCTTACCAAAAGCATTCTTCCTCTTGTTAGCAGCCTCTCGACGACTCCGGCGTATAGGCTCGGTCTCGAGGTTTCTTTTCTCCCTCTTCAGAACTTTCGTGTTCTTCTTCATGTTCTTCATCATCTTGCTCTTTTCTTTCTCTGTAAATGGTCCGATCTCCTCCTCCAGCTGATTTCGATTCGTGTTCTTCAGGTATTTAACCATATCAGCATTTTTCTTTAGGTTTCCATCAATTTCACTGATCTGTTGGGAACTACTATCCATTGCCAATGTTTTTCTTTTTTTAGGGTTTTAATTTCTTCTTTCTAAAATTGCTAGTTGTTTATATTTCGGTACCTTCGTATGAAAAGCGAGAGTTGTTACTTGTTAGCATAAAATATTACGAAATATTATGTTGCCATGTGATCTAGATTTTATTTGCTTTCCTGTTTAGTCTCGGTAATTATTCATGTTTCCTAATTATTCTTGATTTCTTTATTTTGCATGCTTTCTAGTCTACATTAAGGCATACTAGGGTTATGTTTTTGTCAATTCAGTGAACGTAAATGAGATTATTGTATGGCATGGGTTGATATTAATGCCGTAATTCCTTCTCAAATTATACGATTGATCGTGTGATATTAATTTTGCGATTTTATCATCATAATTAGGCAATATAGCATGCGTGCTTCAGCCTTCAACCACATGCCCAGTACCATTTGCATGCACTAATGAGGATTTGAAATTGCGAAAGGAATATTCACAAAAAAAAGTGATTAAAAGATTAATTGCTAACTCCATCTTTTATTAATTTAATTCGGTTTTTAAAGAGATATATTGGTATACACGTACGTAACCAATGGCCAACGTTACGTGCACAGATTTGGATACAAAACTGTACAATACACGTGAGCTCTGCAATAATATTAGCGGAAGTCAAGGGCGGCTGATCTCCTATACTCGGCAACAATCAATTAGGATCAAATCTATTCCATAATTCTAGAATAATTATTCTCCTTTCATACTTTTATTTCCTAATTGATTGTATCTTTTTTCTACATGAGTGTAGTGGTATTCTGCCATTTTTCTTATTGAGAAATAAAGACATATTCATCAGAAATACTTAACAAATAACGAAGGGTTCACGCGTGTAATGCGTCAGGCAATTTTGGTCACTTCTATGTCTAAATTTGTGCCTGAAAGTCTGTGCATACAAACTTTGTTATTTTATTATTCTAAAGACACTGCAAAATTATTTCCCCAAAATTCCTTATGAAATGCTGGACCAACTAATTGTTTGAGCCCAACTGCCAAAATAAGCTAATCATCAAGAGAGTTAGCGGTTTGGTCAGTCCATTTATTCACTAGTGTGAATAAGTAGTGCAGCACAACTTATTTTCATCCATAATCACAAGTTGTTTACACTAGTAAATAAGTTATTCATTAACGTGAACAATTTACAAATTCGGCGCAACTTATTCACCAAAAACATTAGCATAAACACCCATTCCCACAAGACGAAGTTGGTTTTGTTGTGAAAATGCTATACCCAACTCTCAACCTAAATCAATCAACGATCGGAAAAAAAACCCTTGAATTTATAAGGGTAAAAAGGACCAAAATAAACTAAGAGAATCCTCTCCGGTCCGAACAGCCTTTGAACCCCTTGTGGACTAACTTGCTACCTTCTCCTAAATCCCACTGATGTATACAACTTGGAAAAAAAAAAACCCCCACATCGAGACCATGATCTAAAATTAAGACCATGATCTAAAATTAAATGTTCCAATTTTCAATCCGTTTGAATTAGTGTGAAAATATTATTTTTTTTTGATCATTTTATCTTAAAGGGTTAAAATTGTAATTTTTTTCTAAGGCTTTCATAATCAAATATTTGCTCTACATGTCCCAAACAAGGCCTTATTGGCTAAAATAATTTCATCCAAATTCCTAAGTAAAAAAAAAAAGTGCATAGTTTAGGGGATAAAAAAAAAAAAACTCGTACAGCTAAGGGAGAAAAAATCGGTGGCGTTTTTTTTCCCCCCAGTGGGGCTATAGATTTAATATATGTACTAGCGCGTACAAATACCTTTTTGGGTCTAAAAAAACGACCGAAGCCGCTCATTTTGTTTAAAATACTTTGTTTATGGTTCTTGCAAAAATAAAGCTTAATCCGGTATTAGTAATGACGTTTACAAAACATCCGACTTTGTCCCAGACTCCAGGTCTGAATTCTAAAGAAAAGTTGTATGTTTTGTGAACGTTTCTACCAATATCGTATTGAGCTTATTTTTTGCAAAGACTGTAAACAAAATGTGTGACTTCGATCATTTTTTTGAGACCTATATAAAATAAGTCCAAAAAGGCGTTTGTACACTCTGGTACAAATTTTATGTATGTACCAGTATCATTTTTGTTTTTTAATTGAGCGGCTCGAATTTTTTGTTTTTTAATTCAGCGGTTGGGAAAATCTTTAGCCCCTGGACGGAATTTATTCCCCCCAACGGTCTGATGCCAGCCCAACTTCTCTCTCTCTCTCTCACACACACACACACAGAGGCGTGAAACCCTCTCTCTGTCTCACGCCGGCGAATCTCGATCGCCCTCCGGCGAACAAATCTCTCTCACACGAGTGTACAACCCAACCGTGAAACCCTCTCTCTCTCTCTATCTCTCTCGCCGTATGGTACCCTATTCGAAACCCTCTGTTCATGTCGTACAAACCACAGCGATCTCTGTGTGTGTGTTGGATCTCTGTCTCGGTCTCGGTCTCAGTCTCAGTTACACTCCGGTGAGGTTTTGCAGCTTCCAGAGAAGATTTTGCAGATTCCGGCCATTTTCCGGCGATCTCAGGTACACTTCGGTTTCACCTATGGTAGTTGGATTTGCATGAGGTGGCAAGGATAGCTATAGTCATTTGGGGGTGGAAATATACAACCCCCTTTTCCATCCCCATTGGAGCATTGAGTTCTATAATTGGGGTTTGAAAATAGCTATACAACCCCCATTGGACCTTGCTTTTAACCCTAGAAAAATCCGGCTTCCCCGCCTCCGAAACTTCTCAACCTGCGTATTGTTCCTGATGAAGCCAAGAGGGTTGTTCTTAATGGCTCAGCGAGAAATTTGATACTCATACTAGTGACAACAAAAGTGATGTTGTTGTTGACGGGGATGAGAAGCCAAGTCATGGGCAGGATATAAAAGAAAAATCAAATATGAAGCACTGAATTCTTTTGTAGAGTCTTGGCCTTTCCTGTAATGATCATTCACGATCTTATCGGGATATCAGCAACTCGGCCTGGTAGTAGAGCATCACCAGGCCGAACCCTTTTTTTTAAAACCCAAATTCAGGAAAAGATTTGGGTAAGGCATCTCCAATGGTGAACCCTTATTTTTACCCAAACCTAGTGATTGATTAAAAAATGGCACACTTGTAACTAAAGAGAGTGAAAAGAGGGTTTGAGAAAAAGGGTTTAGATATGGGTCTCTCCCAAATTTGGGTAAGAAAAAGGGTACTCAAAATGGGTAGGGAAATGGGTATGGCATTCGAGATGGTGAAATGCTTATACTCGTGTTTTTTGCCTCGTACGACATTTTTATGCGGTATATAATTTTATTTTTGTGGGTTTTGTTTTGGTGGTCAGGCAAGACATTGGCCAACGTTCTTATTGTCTTGAATTCCAGTGTAAACAACTTGCCTATTGTGTGTAGTAGCTGTTTTTAATTTTAATTTTCTAGGTTGTGTACTATCTTTCCTGCCTTCGAGTAATGGCTGATTTAGCGAAATTTGTTGTAATTAGAGAAGCCAATGATACATGACTGAGAACTGAATGGAGAAACTTCAGAATAACACTGGCTAGTGTAGGGCAAATTATGTTAGTAGGAGTGAAAAGTACTTTGCTTAGTAGTGCATGAAGGTTTTGTGAATGAATGGAGCACTTGAAATACATTCCATGCATGCCTTGCTTTGCTTGTTATCTTTTACCTTAAAAGGAAATTAAAAACAACTTATCCATTTGGTACATCCACTTGGATATACCTGAACTTTACACAAGAAGCTTATGGCCTGATGGGACCTTTAAATTACCGCTCTTATTCTTTTGGCTGAAGACTTTTCTACTATGCTCTCTGTTAGACAGAGATTCTTGTTGGAATTTTAACACCCCCCTTTAATGTCAAGCCACGAGAAAATAAAGTAAGCAAACAAAAGGCGAAAGCACAAGAACACCAAGATATATGTGGCTCCACAAAGCACGAAGCAAAGTTTACTCCATAGGTGAAGAGCTATGATGCACCGACACGGACACGGACACCGACACAGACACCGAAACCGACACCGGGACACGGGAATTCTAAAAAAATGGGGACACAGACACGGCGGGGGACACGCCACGTGTATATTTATTTATTTATATATATAAATAAATAAATAATTATATTTTAACTCCCAGAAATTTTTAAAAAATTATAATTTGGTCCCCAATTTTTTTAAAAAAATTACAATTTGACCCCCAATTTTTTCAAAAATTACAGTTTGGCCCCCAAAATTTTAAAAAAAATTGCAGTTTAGCCCCTGCCGTGTCCCCATCGGTGTCCCGCCGTGTCCCCAGCCGTGTCCCCCTCAAAATTTAATATTAAATTATGGGACACGCCACGTGGCGTGTCCCCGAGGTATCCCGCCGTGTCCCCGAGGTATCCCGCCGTGTCCCCGTGTCCTGACACCGCGATTCTTCGACCTCTAGAGGTGTCGGTGCTTCATAGGTGAAGAGCGAGAGAGGATTCTCTATAACCAAGGAGCAAGATTACAACGGAGCCGGCTATACCCGTCACTCCACAAATTGAAGCACCCTTGAATCCCAAACGAAGAGATACCAAGAGTAATTGAGTACTCACAACTCACTAGGGAAACATCCAAAAAGGAAAATTCAAGGCACATTCCTAACACTTCTGTCTTTATAGTAAATACAGAGGTTTCTGGTATAAGTAAAATGCAAATGTTGTAACTGAACGTGAAGCTTGGAAGTTTTTGCCTCGTGGTTGCACTGGCGCAGTTAGTTGTCTAGTTTCTTCATGCTGATGTGTTATTTGCATGTACATGGATTGCCATGCCCATCAGGCCTTAGTGCCATCTTTGCTTGATCTTTTTTTGGTCAAAGTAAATTGTAGGAGCAAAAGAAGACGACAATAACGTGGCAATGAACTTCATTGATAAGGGGGTAGTGGACGTGGTTGTTGTGAGATTGGTTTGGTGGATTTTCACATTTGGTAGAAATGGTGCCTCTTAAAATTTGTTGTGGCATTCTCTTAGATGGTTGTGTGATCTTGTGCGTCACTATCTTGATGTCATAAGCTTGTTTCGTTTGAGAAGGTTGAGCTGTTGAATATTCGATGAGTGAGTGCTTTATCTAGGTTAGAGAAAACATAGCCGTGGGTCTCTGGAATCGATCTGCTGCAACTGTACTATTCAGCTCTTTCATATTGTTGGAAGATTATTCTGATCAAGACTCATTTGTGTCAAAGTATGTGGATTGTGATTCCTTGTCACAACGATAAGAATAGCAGTACCAAGGTAGTTCCCAATCGATGGAAGTTCCCAATCGATGGAGCTATGAGGCGGGGGGAGACTGGACAGACCCAACCTTTGGCATATATGCACGCAGCGGCTGCTCTTAGAAAATTTTACCACTGAAATACCGGCCCTCCTAATTGTGATTCTTTGACATGTCTTATTAGAAAGTTTAGGAACCTTCTTAGCCTTGTTGGCAGAAAGGAAAAATATATAATTAGTGCAGTGTTTCTACTTTTGTGTATGTTTATGCATTCTCCACATTTCTACCTTTCATACAGAACGTTTCATATGACCTGGTGGCATTTATTAGTTGGAAAAGTGGCCTAGCATTGACACTTTGTGCTTGTGGCAGATTTCAGATGTTTTTGTACGCTGCTGGAAAACCATGTGGCTTGCAATCAGTTTGTGTTTACGGAGGACTTCCAAAAGACCCCAAATATCTGCCCTGAAGTCTGGCGTTGTGAGCCTTCTCCTGTTCTTGTTTGCAATTCTATTCTTGCTTTTGAAATTATACTTACAAAAGTCACTAAGGTTGGGAATTTCGGATGCGACTCGTTAACACGATTCGAACTCAACACGAAGTTAGAGGGTTTAGGTTGACTACTTTTTGACCCGAACATGAATATGATAGGATCTGACAACAAAAATTAAACGGGAGGAATAATGGTTGAACTCGTGTAACTCGAGAAGGACACTGATAACTGTTAACTTGTCTGTGTAGACTTGTTAATTTGAATGACACGATTCAAACACGAGACAACCCTATGCCTATGATTTTAGTACTAGTCTTTTACTTTATAATCTGTATTGAAACTTATATCATAGTTGTCGGGTTTTTTTTTTTTTAATTATGTTCGGTTAAAGTTGTAAAAAAGTGCGGTATTCGATTTTGGGACTTACGTCTACATGTGTTAAGTCATCTTTTAATGTCATAGTTTGATTATTGTCGGTCAATTTGTTTTGTTTCTTTTGAGCAATTAATTTTTTTTTTTTTTGGGTTATATCAAGTTGTTTTGTTGATTTTATTGTTTTGTTTATGACATCATTGAGAATGTATTCATTTTTGTTGTTGGATTAAATGATTGTAACATTTTTACGTTTATAATTTAATGTTTATTTGTAAAGAACTTTAATTAAAAGGGTTGATAGTGCCAACCTGAACACAACATGATTTTAATGTGCCATGGTTAGTGTCATGGTACATTTTACACATTTAAGTAAACATGTGTTTTGACACGAAGTCAAAATAAAAAAAAAACGCCAACCATAACAAAAACCCGAAATGACACAACTCGAACACCGTACTACACAACACGATGCCTACACTTATAAGTCACATACTGTTTTGCTCTATCCTCACTCTATTGTCTAACTTCTCAAATAAAAACACCGAAATATCAGTTTACCGACACTAATGAAGACTCTTTGCTCGGTGCTGGGGCACCGAGTTGGTAAGGTTCATGTCCTGGGTTATAAGAAAATGCCAAATGAAGACAACTTCTGCTTCCGAGTACCCCTTGTTCTTGAAAATTTATGTGGCTCTTTAATTTTCAATCTTTATCCCTATTCTGGAGCATGGTTGCATGCATACTTGCAGCTGTCCAATGAAAACTGAGATTAATATTTAGGTGCTATCCAGATTCTTAGATACCAATCATCTTTGTACAATTGTGAGCACTTAGCTTCATATTTTCAGGTATCGGAGGCTTCTCTGGTATTGAATTGAGATTCTTCATATTTTTTGGTATTAAAGGATTCTCAAATATTGAAGTGAGATAGGATTCTCTAGTATTGCATATTAGGAAGATCCCCATGCTTAAAGTACTTCCCTTTGTGACATTTGACCTCCCTTATTGGGGTAAAGTTGATGTCGTGTTGGTGATGCCTTCTGTTTTTTAAATGCTTGCTGATGTTGGTCTACAATGGCTTGGACTGTGAAGCGCTGTGTGCTTTCCAAACACACACACTCTCTCTCTCATTTTATCTACTCTTTTTGGAAAGAAATAACACAGGATATCTACAAAAAGGAGATCATCGTGATGATAGTGGATGGAATCTCAAACTTACATGCATTATCAATTGGGTGTGATTTTTCCATTCGATTTCTCATCCGTCAATTGTCTTGTTTATTGTTATGCTTGTGCATAACCTTGGTATTGAATTGAGATTCTTCATATTTTCTGGTATCAAAGGATTCTTTAGTATTGAAGTGAGATAGAATTCTCAAGTATTGCATATTAGCAGGATGGATCCCCATGCTTAAAGTACTTCCCTTCGTCCTGACATTAGACCTCCCTTATTGGGGTAGAGTTGATATCTGGTTAGTGATGCCTTATGCTTTTAAATGCTTGCTCTAGGACTGTGAAGTGCTGTGTGCTTTCCAAACTCTCTCTCTCTCTCTCTCGCGCCTTTTATCTAACTTTTTTTGGAAAGAAATAACACAAGATATCTACAAAAAGGAGATCATCGTGAAGATAGTGGATGGAATCTCAAACTCTAGAGGCTTGCTGTCACTTACCTACATTTGGGAGTGCTTTTTTCCATTGGATTTCTCATTCATCAATTGTCTTCTTTATTGTTATTCTTGTGCATAACCTTGTTTTGAATTACGATGTTGCTAACATGAAATGTTGTGTCATAGAGTAGGTGTTCTTCGTTATGTTGACAGCAAATTTACTTTTGATAGAGCCATTTTGCTTTAAGTTGGCTTTTGATTTTGTCCTTGGTTTGTTTAATAGTGTTTAAGTAGTGACATTCTCAAGTGTTTTCCTATGCATGCAAGCAGTCGGGCTGATGAGAGTTGCTTACACCTCTTTGAGAGAATTAGACCTGCATAGTTCAATCAGGGCAATTCTCAAAAATACTTAAACACATACCTGAGCGAGAAATCTATCTCAAAATCCACACTTCGCGAGACCGCAGCCTTGCAAAACAAATCTCAAACAATCTAACAAGAACAAATGATCATCATGAACATAGGCGACAAGTGTGAAAATCTATCCAGCGTATGCCTTTCTTGGAAATCTATCCTTAATTCCCTCCACAAAAGTAATTTTCTGCAAAATCCATGTGCTCTGCAAGACCACAACTGTGCAAAACAAATCTTAAACAATCTAACAAGAACAAATTACCATCGTGAACACATGCGGCAAATGTGGAAATCTAGCCAGCCTATGCCATTCTCGAAAATCTATCTGTGCTGCGATCAGTGAAAGTAATTGTCTACTGGGGTGCCTGAGTAATGAAATCTTTCCACTTCTTTGGAAGGACAATTCAAACTGTGTTGGGGACATTAGAATGGTGAACCACGGAGCTTTCCATAGTCTCTATGGGGACTTGGCGCTCTCCGCTGGGGACATGTGTTTGGACACCATGCTACAAGAGATTTCCATGGCCTCTATAGCTGCTGGGGATAATCCTTACCGTGCTGGGGATATCGAACCACAAAGCTTTCCATTGTCTCCGTGGGGATTATTTTGACTGTGCAAACCAGGGAGCTTTTCATTGTCTCCGCTGGGGATGCTATGCTTTTTGTTGGGGAACATATTAGAGTGTTATTATTTGAGAGATCCCATCGCCTCTCTTACTTAGTGAAAGTCTATTGGGGTCCTCACCAGGGTGATTTCCATCGCCTCCACTGCTGGGGAAAAAGGAGAAAGTTAGGGAGATTTCCATTGTCTCCCTTAACATGCTCCACTGAGTAAGACTAGAGCAAAAGAGATTTCTGTCGCCTCTCTAATGAGCTCTATTGGGGAAAGAGAAATAGATCAGGAATATTTCCATTGCCTCTGTTGACAAGGTCATCCACATGTACACCATAGGAGATTTTCATCGCCTCCGCAAAAATGATCCACAATACGCCTTAGGTGATCCATCGGTAAAACGACCCACAATACGCCTCAAGAGATTTCCATCACCTCCATTGGCAAGGTAAACTGCAACGTGCCTTGGGAGATTTCCATTGCCTCCCTCGCAAAAATGATCCACAATATGCCTCAAGAGATTTCCATTGCCTCCATTGGAAAAATGAAATGATCCACAATACGTCTCAAGAGATTTCCATTGTCTCCATCGGCAAAATGATCTACAACACGCCTTCGGAGATTTCCATCGTCTTCGTCGGCAAATTCAACTGATTCTTTTCTGAGGTCTCCTTTGTTGAGGGTAAAACGGGAATTAAAATCTTTCATATTCTTCCTTAACCAATGTTTTTGTGCTTGGAGCACTCTCCATTGTTTTTGCCTAGAGGTGCAATGTTTGCAAAAATTACTAGGGCGGCTTGTGCTGATGTATGCTTGGACTATGCCAATTCTTTGACTGGGGCTCGGGGCCACCAAAATTCAAATTCTACTCTTAAAATTCATAAAAAATTACTCAAAATTATTTGTAGGGGTCAAAACCAGGAGGTTCAGGACCAAAACGGGTTAAGACGGAGCAAAATCGGGCAGGTACCAAGGGCAAAGCCGGCCCGGCCTTAGGCCAGAGCCGGTTTGGCTCTCGGCCTGATGGGGGAAACTCTTAAACCTTTGGGGGCCATGGCCTCCTTACTTATTTCCCTCTCAAACCTCATTCCAAACTCACTCCAAACACTCTACAACACCTCTTTGTTCAAACCTTTCAACTCCATACTTCAAAATGGATCTCCATTATGTTCTGTACTATTGATTTTGATGGCGAAGAGGAAAATCAATACGTTGTACATATGTCACAGATTCAAGCAAAAATGATTCTACTATTATGGAGGCTATGAAGATGGGCACATTCTTAAGTATGCCCACATGCACCTTTTGAGTGATGTCTACGCCAATATGGCATGTAATCCTTCTTCAATTCGTACGATCCGTGCAACTCTCATCATCCGGATGCTTGTTTGTACTAGTGGAAAGCTAAATTCATGTCAATTTTCATTCAAACATGCACAAACAAGGTGTGCACACCAAGTGTTCGACAAAATGCTTGAATGAAAATCCTTGACTAGGATGATCCCAATGCTTGATCATAATGAAATCATTACTCTTTCACCCAATCATTACCCCTATTTTCTTCCAATAATTACCCCTATTTCTCTCTCTATCTCTCTCCAATCATTACCCTATTTCCAATCATTATCCCTATTTTTCTATCAAATCATTACTCCAACAACCATTTCTAAAAACCAAACCAATCACTAACTCAAAATTTTTTTTCCGGATCATTACCCAGAAATTGCAACCGAACTTAGCCCAAGTGTTCGACAAAATGCTTGAGTGAAAATCCTTGACTAGGATGATCCCAATGCTTGATCATAATGAAATCATGACTTGAATGTGATTCTAGGATGCATACTTGATACATTCATGCTTAATTTGATTGAACTCAAAAGAATCAAAGATTGCTTAAGAAAGCTTATGAACACGTGCACACAAGGCGTTCGGTGAAATGCCACAATGAAATTCTTGAACTAAATTGTATCTGGTGCTTGCATATAATGAAGCTATGTGACTCCCACGTGATTCTAAGATGTATTTCTAGCAAATTGATGCAATGTAGGATGGAAATCATCCAAGTTTTTCATGCCAAAAGCCTTGAAGATACTCACAAAGCATTCGACAGAATGCCACAAGGAGATTCTTAAGCTTAAAGCAACCAATTGCTTAGTTATCAAATTGCTTCTCTCGGTTGTTTGCTTGTTGTGGTGCAGTCTCATATCAACAAACTGAAAGGATACGGCTCCACCCTTCTTGCCTCCAAATGGTATGGCAAACTGCTCGGCGCGGCCAAAGCGAATGTGGATGCGGCTGGCTTCGGATGCTTTATGCAAATTTTACGGAGTTTCCAGTGCAACTTATCAATAATCATCGGCTTAGCCGAGCGGTGGTGGGATACCACCAACACCTTCCATTTTCCTTTCTGGGAGAATGGAGATGATGATGACACAAAAAGACTTTTGTCTTTCATCACTGGCTTGTGAGTCGGCGGCAACTCCCTCATGTTCCGCCTGAAAATGAAGTAGAATCCAGACAAAATTAAAGAACTCCTTGGCCAGACTTAATAAGGTATTACGAAGGTGATTCATAAATTTCTTACTCTGAGTATATGTTATGAGCCTTTATCCTCCATCTACTAGGATCTTGCCTCTTATGACGACACGGTAAACTTGGGTTTACTGGAAAGCTTGGCGGCCATTGACGGAATTCAAAACTTTGATTGGGATGAGAGTGCTTTAGCAGCCATCTATAGCTCAATATGGGGGAGCTTTCTAGAGAGATTATCAAGTGCATTGGAGGATATTCCTGGGCATGGAAGGCAAGTATCAAAAATCCGCTTTGCTCTTTTCTGTTCGTGTACATTTCCTATATATCCCTTGTTTGATTCGGACTTGAACTTTTTGTGTAGATGTGGTGCTTCAGCTACTTCCCATCATTTGCTACATTAGGCGGGCCTCCCACTTCAGATCTTTTTCCGAATAGCAGAAAATATACCAGAAAATATAAGAAGGGTCAAATTGGGAGACGAGCCGAACTCAACAACGAGCTAGGAGTTAGGGTGGCTTTGAAGGCTCTTACAGCCAATGAGGTATTAACTCCCTTCTTTTCAATTACTCAGACTTTCGTTTCTATGTTCTTTGAACAGTGCTTTATCAAAGTTTAACTTTGGAAAAAGTATAGGATCTGTTGTTGCCATTGGTTGTTCTCTATCATGCCTGCTCTCTCAAATTGGTTCTATGGATCAATAATGAGATAGAGAGAGATGGTTTGGTTTGCTAGATCATTAAAAGTAACAAATAAAATTTGCATCATAATACACTCATTAACAAAGGAGGTAGATCATGAGGCTGATACACATGCATTTTATAACAACTATGCAAAGGTTATCGGGTTTAGCATATGGAAGGGTAGAAGGAAAATGAATGGAGAGGATGTGGTATTGAGCATGAAGTGGGTATGTTCAAGGCAAGGCGCAAGAGCTAGTAAGCGCCTGATGAAAAAAGATCGAAAGAGGAGGCCTCGTGCAGAAACCATGGTGGGTTGTGGAGCCGTATATTGAGTATAGTATGATTGGTCAACGAGAAAATATGTTGTGACACACTTTGTTAGTAAGTACAGCCGGCAGCCCCGCAATGCGTTCCCTTGGTAGCACAAGTCTTTAACTAGTGCCTACAAATCTCAAACGAGGCTATGCATAATGTAGGGTATGAAGGCAAGCCACATCATGGACCTCATGTCCAACTAGTGCATATACACGAAGTAGGATTTTTTTAATTTTTTTTTGCCATATTGTATACATCAGCGTGGGTTAACGGGGTTTTATTATTTTAGTTAACAAGGGGTCGAGAGGCTGGCTATAGCCTTGAACCCCATATTCGCCTCCCATGGGGCTCGAACCTCCGCCTCCACGATTGAGGGAGGGTGAGATAACCAACTTCACTAAGAAGGGTTTCTCACAAAGTAGGATTCATTTGCAACGATTTGTAAAAAAAAATTTCAATCTGAGTGTAGAGCTCAAGGATGGTGATGCCGCTTTGGGATACTTGTACTCCAAAGCTGATCACAATCCATTATTCTTTTACAAGTACAATGTAGATGAGTAGAAATAGCTTGCCAGACTATTTTGGGCATATTCCAGGTCCAGATTGGATTATGCAGCGTTTGGGAAATGTTTTGGCATTTGACACGACATATCGAACAAATGCATGCAAGAATCTGTTTGTGATTCTCGCCGGTGTGAGTAACCATTTTCAAACAACCATTTTTGGCTGTGCTTAGTTGCCGGACGAGACTGTCGAAACGTACACTTGGGTGCTTACTACCCTCATGGAGGCGATGGATGGTAAGAAGCCTGTCTCCGTGGTGACTGACAGCGACATGGCAATGCAACAAGCAATTAAAAGTGTCTCCCAAACTTCAATCGTCGGTTGTGCACATGGCATTTGCAACTTAATGTCGTATCCAATGTACAAACACCCAATTTTCAAGATGATTTCAATTAGTTATCGCGAATGAAGTGTTACACAAAGGTGTTAGATAAAAGCTTGGGCTGAGGATGCCAATAAGCACGTTATTCAGAAAAACAGTTAGGTCTTTGTAGCCTTTCACAAGTGATACAAGTGGGCTGATTCCTATCTTAGTGAGAAATTTTTTGCATGGATGAGAAGCGCCCAGCGTTGCAAGGGCATGCATCATATTTCAATAGGTTTTTCACACCTGGGTTGAGGTTGTGTGGATTCGTCGTTCACGTTGATAGGGGTGTAAATAAGATACGCTTTAAGGACGTGAAGGCGGAGGCAGTAATCGATAACAATTTTCCGGTTATGGAAACTACCATGAAGAACCTAGAGAGACACAGAGCCGAGGACTTTACTCGTGCTATTTTCCTAAGGTTCCGAAATGAAATAGAGGTCAAGAGGTATTTGTCGCTGGTATAATCACTTCATCTATGAAGTGGGGATGTATGGATCACTTCATCTATGAGTGCTCTCACGGTCGATGAGGTATTAACTCCCTTCTTTTCCATTACTCTGACTTTCCTTTCCATGCTCTTTGAACAGTGATTTATAAAAGTTTAACTTCTGAAAAAGTATAGGATCTATTGCTGCAACTGCTTGTTCTCTGTTATGCTTGCTCTCTACAATTGATTTTGTGGGTCAATGATGAGAGAGAGTTGGTTTGCTTTGACAGATCATTAAAAGTAACAAATGAAACTTGCATCATAATACACCCATTAACTATGGACGTGGAACATGATCAGGACCAACAATCCCTTGAACAAACATGACCTAATAAAACGAGGAAAAACAAAGAAATTCAGGAAATTCATGAGGACAATGGAAACGTAGACAGTATATCCATTGTTGTAACTAAAGCCCGCGCCTGTTACGCAACATGGTGTACACAAACTCCAGGTAACCTCGACGGTTATGATGGCATTGAAGCCTTCATTCTCTATGAAAGTCAAATTCATGTCAAGTAAGAAGCCCCTCGATCATCCACACGTTACCGGTAGAGTGGGAGCCCACCTTCTTTACTCTATAAAATCCTAAGTTCTTACAAAATTGGCGATGAACCAATGTTGTCTTTCGCCTCCGATACCAATATGAAGTTGAAATTACACAACCCAACCAATGTACGCATTTGTCATTCAAGAGTCACAAATGTAAATAAGTATGCAGTTAGTAGCTATGGTTCGAAGGTGAGGCACCCTTCCATTTTCATCCCGAACACATCATGTTGTGAATTGCTTCTTCACGTTCCTCACGTGTCCCAATTCCCTTGACTCACACCTTATGGAAACGGGGGACCCCTTTGGTTGTCAAATCTAACACCATTGATACACTCTCGACATTAGGATCTACTAATATGATAATGCAATCTTCGATTTCGATTGCTACACTCTTGGCGTAGTGTTCACCTGGGCGAACACGGGCACGACTCACGAGTTATGTCTGGTAATGTTGTGTAGTTTGACAATGTATCACCTTGAGAGAGAGTGTGTGTGTGGGTGCTGCTCATGGAAGTAGTTTAGAGTTGGAGAACTTTAACTTGTAGGACTCTCTATGTTGTGGGTCTTGATTGCCCTAATGGGCCGAATCCAAGTATGCTGAATAGGTTGGTTGGATAGCATGGGCAGGTTGGGCCGGGATGTTTGGACCGAGCCCACACATTCCATTTGTGCCTGAACCAGGAGCAAGTCCACGAGGCGTGCGAGATGGGCCAAGTGGTGGTGGGCTAAGCCACAGCAAGATTGCGCCCCCATTGATTTTTGTCAACCTTGAAACTTTTATAAAGTTTTATGGAAGGAGAGTGTGGGTGGGTGGTGGCTTCCGCTTGATCTTCTCGGATTCGCTTTTCGTGCTCCTCCGTGTGACCTGTAAAAAGACGTAGGACGGTTGGCCATCTTATGTCCCTCCGACGAGCAAGTAAAAACAGGAGGAGAGAGTGTGTTCTTTTAGCAAAGTATATATTTGTTGCTAGTATAATTTTGAGATGCTTGACGAGTAACCTTTGATTAATCGGAAATGTTGGAGTGGAGAACGATGTGTTAAACTTTTAGCTCGTGTTCTAGAAATTTTGATGGAGAATGTTGATAAGGAAGGGATAAATCGGAAAGTGATTGAGTTATGGTTTTAAGATGGGTGCTAACAGGGGCCAGTCTTGTGCTAAGATGGGTGCTAACAGGGCCAGTCTTGTGTTAATGGGTGCTAACAAGGGCCTAGGTTGTTTGAGAAACGTAACCCTAGGTAGGTCACAGTGGTGATTGGCTGCGAGAACAGGTTTGGTTCCTTGCGTGGTTGCGTCGACTGTAGATCCGAGTAGATAATTTGGTAGCTATTAGCGGGACACAGCAAGGAGTTGTTTGAATCACACTGGGTTGCCTTACGCTGGAGGTCAAGGGTATGACGGATCTCAAGGTGAGATCCTAGATTTTACATAAGTTAAAGAGTAGTAACTGAAATCAAGCGCTGTTAATTATTTGCATTGCTTTCCTATCTCATTATGTGTAAATTATGGGTTTCGGGTAGGTTTTGGCTACTGAGCGTCATCGCTCACGGTACTATATTGCCCTGGTAACTCGAACACCAAGTATTAAAGATAGAACGGAAGTGCCGTTCGAACAAACCGAATTCAACCCTGCTATGGATGGAGGCGAGGAACCGTGGTTGCCGTATGCTTAGATGCTCTAACAGATATTTGGTCATCTTATTTTGAAAGCTTAAACCTTTAAATTTGGAGAATGTGATAATTTGACTCATTTGAAACTTTAAATTTAATTCAATATGGTTGTAATAGTATGACTTATGCTCTTGGAATGACTGACGCAATAAATCGGATTAATCTTTTGAGAAAATTGTCCTTTAATATTTATTTAACATTTTCGAAAATTTGGGGCGTTAGCCGCGTTACAACTTTGTATCAAAGCCAGGTTTATCGATAATCACGAGGACATGAGTAATGGGTAGAAGTAAGCTTGAGAATATTTAGTTTTGGGGTAGCTAAGCATATGATAAATTCATTAACGCCACGTTTCATTCAATTTATCAATTTCTTCGAATATCATACTAATAAACTTAACTTTAAAATGTAGGATGTCATCCGATTCGGAGTCGCTTGACATGAGCTTTGACACGTGGGGCTTCTACACTACTCGTGGCCGCTGGGGAGATCTACAGCCCAGAGACCAGCACTACTTTGAGAAGAGGCTGACGTACTTGGCCGAAGAGCGTCTGAAGAAGGATATTAGGAAAGTAGTTGAGAAGTTCAGTTGGTACTCTAAGGAGGAGGAGCGAAAGTTGGTTCGTTGCCGACAGAGTTGTGGCTTGAAGGAATGTCGCCGAGCTCTAGACATCGAGCGCGATGACGCTGTTTATGCTCACCTGAGGGCAGAGGCCCTAGCCCCCCCACAGCCGAGTTACCGTTTTCGCAAACCGGAGAGCGTGGGGTCTTACGTCGCAGGTCCATCTTCACCTCCAAATTTGCCTAGACAGACTTAACCCACCACCAGGGACGGATTCAGGAATATAGTTTAGTGGGGGCACCTGTTAATTATAATGCGAAAAACTTATTATTTTTTTTCAATCACAGTAAGATGTACAAAATTAAAGCATGCATTACTAACTACAAAAATTTATAACGCGTGTTTTAAGTTAAATTAGGTAAAAATGAGCACAAAATCTCAGACAAAAATTTTAGAATATGTTTTAAATGAACATCGACAAGTTTTTGAAAGATCGAGTTAGTTTTGTTAATGACTTTATTTTAAAATATTTCTCCCTGACGGTTAAAAATAAAGAGAATCAATAAAGAATATCTCCAAATAGACAAAAGGCTCGTAAAACAACAAATATAAATGCACCATATGATGAAATTCAGGCATAAAACTAATTCTATGTGTATTTTTGAGATATATACAAGTGCGTATGTTTATATATTAACACACTTTCATAATTATACTAATTTATACAAAATATATTTTAATTTTGAGTGGGAGCACGCATTCGAGTGGGGGCACATGCCCCCGCGTGCCCCCCTTTGCCTCCGTCCCTGCCCACCACCATCGCCAGCACCTCCGATTTACATAGACATATCTTTGGACTCAGAGGAGGACCCAGAGGAGCCACCGATGGGTGACTCGGACTAGAGCACTGTAGTACTCGTCAGCGAGCCCTAGTTATAGTATTAAGAAGGGAAAGGTCGTTGTACTTTTGTAGCACTCTTTTGTTCATGGTAGTAGTGCTAGTAGTGGGGTTTCTCGTAGCACTCTTTTGTTGATGGTAGCAGTGCTAGCAGTAGGGTTCCTTTTTCTATATTGATGTGATGGAAATGTAGAATCGAGACGTATGTTCGCACTCTTTTGACTATCAGTGGAATGATATTTCAGTTTAGTATTGTGCACTTCTTATTTTAATTGAAAATTTCATGCAAACGGGCAACACTCCTAGAAACCCCTTTTGACTTTCGACTCCAACTAATGTAGATAGTGGCGACACGAAATGGTACCAACGATAACAACAACAACCAGAATGATAACTCAGGTGGGAACAACAACAATAGGGACACAAATCAGAACGTTGCTGCCGCTCTGACGAATGTGGCCCAGATACTCTAGAATCTTGCTGCTAATCCGCGAGGACCTCAGCCTCGTGCAGCTCCAGACCGTTCTCATCTGTTTTCAGAAGTTAGAAAATAAAGACCTCCAACCTTTCAAGGGGCACCTGGTCCTCATGTTGCCGATGGATGGATCCGTCAGATCAAGAAAATGTTGGACACCATGGGAGTTCGACAAGGTGTGGACCAGGTGGTCTTGGTCACGTATCAACTGGAAGGGGAAGCTTGTTGGGATTCCGCCCATGTGGGGTGGTGAGTGCGAAGTACAGGATCACTCCATACCTTATTTCCTTACGAGTACTAGGGTTCTCGTTTTGGCTATATATTGATGTATATGAGATGCGTGTGACTGAAACAATGTGAGGGAGAGGGTGAGGGAGAGTGGGTGAGTTGGTGTGGTTCACCGGAGTGGTGGAGAGCAGGTTGTTGCTCTCCCAGAGAGGTTTTTTCATGTTGTATTATTGTGTAAATAATATTAAGGGAGTTTTTCCTCATATCGTTGTGTTGTTGAGTGACCCGGATCCTAACAACTGGTATCAGAGCACAGGAGAGCAAGGGGGATCACCGGAAAAAAATGTACAACCTCCATTGACGCACGGTTCGAGAAACTGGTCATAATCGAAGTCAGTAAAAATCGATTTTTGATCGGTGGGCTTAGTTGCAGGAAACGCCTACCTTGGGGCCGCTCCCACGTGAGAAACACGAATCCCCGCTTCTGGGTCAGAAACGCGATGGGAGCGCGTCTCCCTTGAGACGGGAGCGCGCTCCTAAGGGAGATGAGAGCGCACGACGGTGATGGAGAGAGAAGACCCAAATCTGCCATTACTGTTTCATGTTCTTCCCCTGTTTTTTCTATTTTGCAGAGAGAGAGAGAGAGAGAGAGAGAGAGGAATATGATGACTTTGTATGGAGTATGTTTCTTCTACACGTCCATTCATCTTCGTGATCGATCTTTCATCTCCTTGATCTTCTCACCGTTTCATCTCCTTACCCTGTTTTTTTCTATTTTGCAGAGAGAGAGAGAGAGAAGGGGGAAGACGAAGAGAGACCCACTTACGGATCAAAAAAATAAATAAAGAGAGACCCACTTTTGTATATGTTTCTCAACACTTGTAGGGCCAATCAGCCAATGACAGTGTATTGTTTTTTTTTTTAAACCAATTACACCTTTACTTGTACTTGGACTCTTGGATGGTACATCTGTATAGTTGGAAGATGGGAAAGTAATAAATTGGTACAGCTTTATAGTTGGAAGTTGGGAAAGTAAATTGGAAAGTGGGAAGGGGGAATTTTTTTTACTGCTCACTTCCCCTCTTTTTATGGGTAGTGCATGAAAAATTAGCCAAAATCAAATTTTTGCAATGGGAATTCTCAGATTTAAAGTTTTTTAAGTTGACCACAATATTCAATTTTTTATTATATACTCATGTTTTAAGATATATAAAAAAATATAAAAATATATATAGGTGCTCCCAAACTAAGGAGCTTCTAAGCACCTCCGCTCCCCCGCCCCCGCTTCATGCAACTAAGTCGGAAGGTTTTGTGCGCCTCACAGATACGATCGCCACGGTGTGTGTGCGGTCGGGTTTCGTCACCAGATGAAGGTGTACTGGCTGTTCGATTGCAGCGGGTGGAGGCAGCGGTTAAGTCTACTGGAGCTCAGATTAGGAATGCTTGTACGAAGGTTTTGAGCACATGGTTGTGTTCCTCTTGTTGAGATGATCGCGAATATATGTAGCACGTCGTCAGAGGAGCTCGGAGATAGCGGTAATCACCGGTCAAAAGCAGCGAAGTGGCGGCGAGCGGCGGTTTTGAAAAGCCCATGATATAGGTTGCTCGGTTTCAAGATTTGAGAACAGGATCAAAAGCGTCTTGTTGAGACGATTCCAAAGTTACCAAGAATGTCACCGGATGAAGCCACACGCGCCGGTCAATGTATGGCGTTGACTGAGAGTGAGATCTACTCCTTGCGCACTGTTCACGCGTGGAAGATGCTGGAGTTGCTGATTCATCAACCACGTAATATGCACGTTAGCAAGGATTGCTGACATGGGAGCCACGTCATCCTGCCACGTGGTGACATGTCGGTGACACGCGATAGTGCCACGTCATTAGACGGGACCCACCTAGGATGCCAGGTCAGCTGATCAACGATGACGTGGCTGGACAACGGGATCAACAATCAACTGCTAGTCAACAGAGAATGTTCTAGAATGGTTTTTTTTTTGCAATTTTGGAGCCGTTCGGACTCCGTTTTTCAGAAGTGAGTAGTCGATTTCGACTATCTCGACGTTCTGGATCAAACCCCGCGCTCTTTTTTTTTGATTGGAGGCTACTAGGTTGGTGCTGTTGCTTAGTGGAGCAGGAATCGGATGTTTGGAGGGTGTTCGGGTTGTGAGGATGCTTGTTCCTAGCAAGCCGATTAGTCGCAGAAGACCTAGCAAGCAGGGAGAACTCGGTCGGGTCACAGGACGTTGATTGGGAACTTGGAAGTGATAATAGGCGCTTGTTTAGGGCGACAATTCGCGGTGATCTTGAGAAGGTTAGGGGACGGGGGAAAAGCTGGGATGGAACGAGGATGGACAAGTGGTAGGAGAAGACCCAGGATGAGATGATAGAGTGGCAGGCTCGAGAAAGTGGCGGACGATGACAGAGCAGACTTGCAGAGATCAGATGTTGATCAAGGCATTCAGTCGCGGATGAGCTAGTTGAGCGAGGAGACACTCGATTAGTGTTGGAATATATACTTCTGGTGTGGGGGTGGTGAGATTTCTGATGGCTAGCAGTGACACATGCGCTCACTAGAGCGATGGTTTGCAGAGATGATTAACAGTGATCGGGTGCATTCTGGTTCAATGGGGTTTTGTGTCCAGTGACTGGGCACGGGTGTTTGTGGATTGTCAGATGCCAATTATGGCATCCCAGGGTGTGATGCGAGCGGTCAAGCAGCGGAGGATCGCCGATAAAAATGGGTTTGCTGCGGATATCTTAGGTTTGAGATGTGGAGCATCCGGGTTTGGATATGGGCACTTTGGATGGGGTGCGAGCACTCTGTTGAGGGGTGCTAAATCGATGAGATGTCGATATTGCAGCCGAATAACGCTGCGGGTTCAGCTACGGAAGATCTAGTCTTGCAGGGAAACACTCGGTCAGGTGTGTACTCCGTGAGGGGGTGCTGAGACGTTGATTTAGGTAGTGATAACATGTGCTTGCTAGAGTAGCTGAACAGTTTGACGATTACCCCACTTGGTTGGAAGGGGGTGATTGTTGGGATTCTACCCAAGTGAGGTGGTGTGCGCCAAGTACAGGATCACTCCCTACCTTATTTCCTTACGAGTATTAGGGTTTTCGTTTTGCCTATATATTAATGTATATGAGAGCAGAGAGGTGTGTGACTGAAACCATGTGAGGGAGAGGGTGAGCCGGTGTGGCTCACCGGAACGGTGGAGAGCCGGTTGTGGCTCTCCCGGAGAGGTTTTTTCATCTTGTATTATTGTGTAAATAATATTAAGGGAGTTTTTCCTCGTATCGTTGTGTTGTTGAGTGACCCCGGATCCTAGCAAAGCTGACTATTGGTGGGAGGCCACCAAGAATACCGTGAATCTCGCCACAATCACATGGACTCAATTCGAGATCTTTTTGGAGAAGTATTTCCCTACACCAATAAAGGACCAGATGGCACAGGAGTTTCTAGCACTTAGACAGGAATAATGACTGTGACACAGAGAAACCGATTTTGTAAAAAATTTCAAAGCCATGATGGGGGATTGAGTTTAATAAATCCTTGTATATCTCCCAATATTGATAAAATGACTTCCCATCTTGTTTAAATGTTTGAATCTGATTAATGAGGTCCATTGTGAGATGTGGGGAAAAAATTTCAAGTAGAAGGCTTTCGATAAATCCGCCCAATTCGCCAACGATTGAGGCCTCATGTTATTTAACCAAATCTTGGCTTTGTCTTTAATAGGAAACGGGAAAATTTTTAATCTGGCGGATTCCAACTGTTCCGGCATGGAGACTATTGAGGATTCCAATTCCTCGAAAGTCCGCATATGATTGTACTGTGTCACAGTCATTGTTCCTTGTCTAAGTGCTAGAAACTCATGTGACATCTGGTCCTTAATTGGTGTAGGGAAATACTTCTCCAAAAAGATCTCCTCGAATTGGGTCCATGTGATTGTGGCGAGATTCACGGTATTCTTGGTGGCCTCCCACCAATAGTTAGTTTCCCCTTCCAGTGGCCACCTGGTCAGCACCTTGTCGAACTCCCATGGTGTCCAACATTTTCTTGATTTGACGGATCCATCCATCGGCAACATGAGGGCCAGGTGCCCCTTGAAAGGTTGGAGGTCTTTGTTTTCTAAATTTGGAAAACAGATGAGTACGGTCTGGGGTTGCACGAGGCTGGGTCCTCGGGGATTAGCGGCAAGATTCTGGAGTATCCTGGCCACATTCGCCAGAGCGGCAGCGGCGTTCTGATTTGTTTCCCCATTGTTGTTGTTCCCACCTGAGTTGTCATTCTGGTTGTTGTTGTTACCGTTACCATTTCGTGTCCCCACCATCTACATTAGTTGGAGTCGAAAGTCTTCTAGGAGTGTTGCCCGTTTGCTTGAAATTTTTTAATTAAGATAAGTACACAATACTAAACTAAAATATCATTCCACTGATAGTCAAAAGAGTGCGAACATACGTCTCAATACTACATTTCCATCACATCAGTACAGAAAAAGAAACCCTACTACTAGCACTGCTACCATCAACAAAAGAGTACTACGAGAAACCCTACTACTAGCACTATTACCATCAACAAAAGTGTGCTACAAAAGTACAACGATCTTTCCCTTCTTAATACTATAACTAGGGCTTGCTGATGAGTACTACAGTGCTCTAGTCCGAGTCATTCATCGGCGGCTCCTCTGGGTCCTCCTCCACTGAGTCCGAAGATATGTCTATATAAACTGAAGGTGTTGGCGCTGGTGGTGGGTAAGTCTGTCTAGGTGAATCTGCCGGTGAAGATGGACCAGCGACGTAAGACCCCACGCTCTCCGATGTGCAGAAACGATAACTCGGCTGTGGGGCCTCTGCCCTCAGGCGAGCATAAACAGCGTCATCACGCTCGATGTCTAAAGCCCGGCGACATTCTTTCAAGCCACAACTCTGTCGGCGATGAACCAACTTTCGCTGCTTCTCCTCAGAGTACCAACTGAACTCCTCAGCTACTTTCCTAATATCCTTCTTCAGACGCTCTTCGGCCAAGTACGTCAGCCTCCTCTCAAAGTAGTGCTGGTCTCTGGGCTATAGATCTCCCCTGTGGCCGCGAGTAGTGTAGAAAACTCACGTGTCAAAGCTCATGTCAAGCGACTCTGAATCGAACAACATCTTATGTTTTAAAGTTCAGTTTATTAGTATGATATTCTAAGAAATTGATAATTTGAATGAAACGTGGCGTTAATGAATTTATCATATGCTTAGCTACCCCAAAACTAAATATCCTCGAGCTTAATTCTACTCATGTCCTCACGATTATCGATAAACCTAGCTCTGATACCAAGTTGTAACGCCCCGAATTTTCGAAAACGTTAAATAAATATTAAAGGACAATTTTCTCAATAATCTGAGGATTTACTGCATCAGTCATTCCAAGAGCATACGTCATAATATTACAACCATATCGAATTAAGTTTCAAATGAGTCAAATTATCACATTCCCCAAATTTAAAGGTTTAATCTTTCAAAATAAGATAGACCAAATATCTATCAGAGCATCTAAGCATACGACAACCAACGTTCCTCGCCTCCATCCGTAGCAGGGTTGAATTCGATTTGCTTGAACGGCACTTCCGTTCCGTCTTCAATACCTGGCTTTCAAGTTATCAGGGCAACATAGTACCATGAGCGATGACGCTCAGTAGCCAAAACCTACCCGAAACCCATAATTTACACATAACGAGATAAAGAAAGCAATGCAAATAATTAACGGCGCTTGATTTCAACTACTCTTTAACTTATGTGAAATCTAGGATCCCACCTTGAGATCCGTCCTACCCTTAACCTCCAGCGTAAGGCAACCCAGTGTGATTTAGACTACTCCTTGTTGTGTCCCGCTAATAGCTACCAAATTATCTACTCGGATCTATAGTCGACGCAACCACGCAAGGAAGGAACCAAACCTGTTCTCGCAGCCAATCACCACTGTGCCCTACCAAGGGTTATCTCAAACAACTTGGGCCCCTGTTAGCACCCATCTTAGCACAAGATTGGCCCCTGTTACTTAGCACCCATCTTAGCACCCTGTTAGCACCCATCTTAAAACCATAACTCAATCACTTTCCGATTTATTCCTTACTTATCAACGTCTACGTGATCCTCTAATCGTATACCACCCCGTGAACCTAAATCTGTTCTAACATTTATCAAGACAAATAACAATAACAATAATGGACGTTATTAACAATAATACTGACAAACACGAAAACATAATTAAACCTTTCTTTTTCTTTTCGATTTTGTTCATCTAGTAGCTCATCCACCAGGAATTTTGTTAACTAATATACTAATAGAAATGTTAAGCATTTAACAGATGCATATCAATTTCGATAATGACCAACACTGAACAAAATTATATATACACTTCCTTTAATCATTTCTGTCAAGTTAAAATATTCTAAGTCCGAGCATGGATTGAAGAAGTCACTAAGCATGAGATTCAGTGACATTGTTTCTGGTTATCCCAATAAGCTAACATTATGAAACGTAGGTTTAGAGCATGCATAACCACTTATATAGAAAATTAAAAAGTTTCTAATTAAGATTAACCAAGACTTTCATAATCATAACTGGTCCTCTAAATCAAAATTTCTAGAACATGAGCTAAAAGTTTAACACATCATTCTCCATTCCAACATTTTTGATTAATCACAGGTTACTTGTCAAGCATTTCAACATTATACTAGCAACAAATATATACTCAGGGAGGTAAATTTTAACTACCTCTCGTCCGGCAAACGGGATTCGGAAAGATTTCGGTGGCGGGTCGGAGAGGCGGCAGAGCTCGGTTGTGGGTGATGGTGCACGACAGCTTTAGAGCTGGAACGGGGCTGATTTTAGAGCTGAAATGGAGTGGTGTTTGGGTTGTTTTGGAGGGATGTTGGTTGGTCCACGTTGCAGGAAAAGAAAAGAAGATAGTAGAGTAACAAAAGAAAAGAAAAACTTAAACCAAGAAGTGTTCCCTTGCTCTACCAAAAATGAAAGTAGAAAAGGGAGATGGGTGGTAGTTTGTTTGGAGAGGAATGAACATAGAAGATGCCATTACTCTCTCTCTCTCTCTTTGCGGTGAATATGAAATGGGGGAGGGAGTTGATTTAAAAGTGCCACTAACTTAGGTAAAGATCTCTTGGATAATAGGTGGTAGGTTTATGGGTTTTGTTTAGAGGTTATAGGAAAGCATTAAAAAATGGTGTTAGATTCTTAGTGGCTAGGGAAAAGCTACGGCTTAAAATGGCTAAGCATGGAGAAGTAATTTGATGGGTGATGGAAAACAAAGGAGGTGATGTTTGGTTTAGTTGGTTTGAGATGGTTTGGTTAGAGTAAATGGATGGGGTGAATGACAGACAAAAGACCACGTACAAGAAGAAGGTGAGGCTGGGTATTAGTGTTAGGTTAGGAAAAATACTCTAGTGTAACACAAAGTACACAATAAGGAATTTACTCACCGGACACACGCGCGCACACAATCGTTTATGGAATAAAATTGGTGTGACGCCGTAAATAATTTTTCACATTAAATAAACTAACGATCACAAATTATAAATTTTTTTTTTCTTAAAAAAAATCTGGTCTTTTCTCCTATTGCCGACAGTAAGTGGGTTAGTCCCATCCAAGTGGTCCCCAAGAAATCCGGTGTCACGGTGGTGCCCAACGCCAATATTGAATTGGTCCCTACTCGAGTCACTATCGGATGGCGTGTGTGTATCGATTATCGGAAGCTTAATTCTAGCACCCGGAAGGACCATTTCCCTCTTCCTTTCATTGATCAAATCTTGGAGCGGGTTGCGGGACATGCTTATTATTGCTTTCCAAACGGATATTTGGGGTACAACCAAATTGAGGTCGCCTTATCCGATCAAGAAAAGACTACGTTCTCTTGTCCATTTGGGACGTCCGCTTATCGAGGCATGCCATTCGGCTTGTGTAATGTGCCCAAAACTTTCGCATGGTGTATGATGGGCATATTTAGCGATATGATTGAAAAGATCGTCGAGGTGCTTATGGATGATTTCTCGGTGTTCGGGGACTCGTTCGAATCTTGCTTGGAAAAAGTGTTTGCAAGGTGTGAGGAGAAAAATTTAGTGCTTAAATGAGAGAAGTGCCACTTTATGGTGACTCATGGTATCGTTTTGGGCCACATTGTATCGTCAAAGGGGATTGAAGTCAACAAGGCCAAGATTGATCTTATTGCCACCCTCCCGACCCCTAAATGTGTCAAGGACATTCGCTCTTTCCTCGGGCATGCCGCTTTCTACCGGCGCTTTATCAAAGACTTTAGTGCGATATCTCGTCCGTTGTGCCACCCCTCTCCAAGGACACCCCGTTTGAGTGGACTCCGGCTTGTGAGGAAGCTTTCAAGAAGTTGAAGTCGAGTTTCACTTCTCCTCCCATTGTACAAACATCGGATTGGAATTTGCCATTTGAACTCATGTGCGACGCTAGTGACTACGCGGTTGGGGCGGTTCTCGGGCAACAGAAAGACAAAAATCCGTACATCATCTATTATGCAAGCAAGACTTTAAATGAAACTCAAATGAACTACTCCACCAAGTAGAAAGAGTTGCTTGCCATTGTTTTTGCCTTAGACAAATTCCGGTCATATTTGGTGGGATCTCCCATTATTGTCTATACCGATCGCGCCGCTTTGAAATATCTCTTCACAAAGCAAGATGCGAAAGCATGGCTAATTCGGTGGATCTTATTGCTTCAAGAGTTCAATATCACTATCAAGGATAAGAAGGGGGTGGAGAATGTGGTGGCGAATCATTTGTCCCGCCTTGAGTTCAAGGATCCCTCCTCAAAGCTCCCAATTGTTGACACATTCTGGACGAACAACTCTTCGCCGTTTCGAGTTGCCTTTGGTTTGCCGACATCGTCAACTATCTTGTCACCAGGCAAATTCCGGACCATTGGACCCCGCAAGACAGGAGGCTTTTTCTTAGTGAGGTGAAAAGATTCTTCTTCGATGATCCTTATCTTCGGACCAAATCATCCGGCGGTGTGTCCCCGAGGAAGATCAATGGGGGATCCTAAACTTTTGTCACACCGAGGCGTGTGGTGGCCATTTCTCTCATAAAAAGACCACCGCCAAAATTCTCCAATGTGGCTTCTATTGGCCGAATCTTCACAAGGATGCTTTTGACTTTTGCCGGATATGTGAGCGATGCCAAAAGCTAGGTGCGGTGACTCGGAGGAACATGATGCCACCAATATCCTAGTCGTGGAGGTGTTTGATTGTTGGGGAATTGATTTTATGGGCCCATTCTCGGTTTCTCACGGGTACCTCTATATTCTCTTGGCGGTGGACTACGTGTCCAAATGGGTTGAAGCCGTTGCTACGCGCACCAATGATCACAAAGTGGTGCTTGATTTTCTCAAGGAGCATATTTTGTCATGGTTCGAAACACCCTGGGCCATTATAAGTGATCAAGGCACACACTTTTGCAATCGGCCTTTTACGGCCCTCATGAAGAAGTATGGCATCACCCACGAGGTATCCACCACTTAGCATCCGCAAACCAACGGTCAAGCCGAGCTTACCAATCGCGAGGTAGAGCATATTTTAGAAAAAAACCCGTTAATTCGAACCGGAAGGATTGGTCACTTCATTTGACCAATGCCTTGTGGGCATACTGGACCGCGTACAAGACCGTTTTGGTCATTCGAGGATCATTTTGAGGTGTTCGGAACATGTTCGGGGAAGTTTAACCGATGTCGAGCCATTTGAAGAAGGAAAGCAAAATTCCAAAATCCAGAGACCACCGAGATCGATCCCCTTGTCGCTAGGGATCGATCCTCCGACTGTTTTCGTGAAAAACTGCAGACTTCAGGCCCTAATCTTTCTCCCCCTATATAAACATCTCATCCACTCTCTCTTTCTACCCACCCACGAAATTCCTCTCAAAACCCTAACTCCATAACTTCTCTCACCCCCATATCTCTCAAATCTCCACTAAAATCAAAATTTCTTCCACCAATCTTTAAGAACTCACAAAACCCTCAAGATCCAAGGTTCAAATTCAAGGGTTTTCTCACAAATCAAGGTAACCCAAACTCTCTCTCTCCTCTAGTCCGAAAATTTCCTATCTCCCTCTCCCTACCCACGTTTTTCTCATCTCCCTCCACACAATCTCCCCCAAACCACTCAAATGGCTAGATTCTCACTCAAACTCAACCCCTCCACCCCTAATTCGAAAATTCTTGCTCTCCTTGCATGGGTGCTCATGTTTTTAATGGGTGTTGGATTATTCTCAATGGTGGTTGCTGGAATGGCCGGTAGAAAGAAGAAAGTCACCACAAAAAGGGCTCAGGGTGGTGGTTCCGACCGGGCTAGGAAAATTGAAGAAAAGGATGTTGAAATAGATGCAAGGGGGAATGTGATCTTGGGACAGCCGAAGAAACCAAGACGGGCTCAAGTTGACAACCGAAAAAATTGGAAGAAGGGAATGGCTGAAAGGGGTTTCAATTGTGAGCGCTAAGTCGACATTGAAAGTTTGGGCACCGGGCGCCATGGCATCCCGCACATCGACCGACGAGGTTTGACATTTTGGTTTAAGGCATTAAAAGGTTATAATAAGGCTTGTGTAATTAAATTTTATCAAAATATGGTGCCCTTCATGGATGGACCCGTGAGTGAAATGCGTATTGAGTCAAAGATTGACGATGTGCGTGTCGTGTTGAACCCCGACACTATTGCTAAATATTTGGGGTACACTCAACCCCTAATCTCATCGATGAATTACGCGCTCCCAGGTGGAGCATAAATAGACTCGGCCATTGTCAATAACGCTCTTTACCCTGACATTAGGCTTTACGAGGGTGTCCACAAGCCAGGCTCCTTCAATGAAGACTATCGCTTTTTAAATAAGGTTATCCATGCAAATTTGTTCCCAAGGGGCTCCGAGCACCATCCACGACAAAGGGGAGCGGAGTTGCTGTATATGTTTGCAAGCGAAGAACTTGTGTTTGATGCCACTGAGTGGATATTCTTCTAGGTTCATAACTTATAGGCTGAGTCCTAAAGCTCGACCCGAATGCCATTCCCGTGCATGATTACCAAAATTTGTAAAAGCCAAGGGGTGAGAGGACCAAGGTATGCTCAGCTTGAACCAACCAAATCCGGGCCTCTTGATAGCTAGTTTGTAACCAAGAGCAAATCCCAATCCCACGATCCATCGAATCCGTAAAGAAAAACCAAGTTGGCCGAAATGACTGAGATGCCCGGGCCAAAGGAGAAGCGGGATTCGTGGGTGAAGAAAATCTTTTGCATGGCTGTTTGGTTGGTGAAGGAAAACAAGAAAATGAAAAGGGATAGGAAAGTGGATTGAAAAATGATTGCGCGGCAGGCGCATCAAGTGGATTGGCTAGTCCAGCAATGCCCTTTGGCGGCGGAGTATGTCGCCCCATCGGAAGTTGAATCGGCAGACAGTGATGAGGATGAGCAAGAAGAAGAGTTCGATCCAGGCATGTTCCAAGGTGAGGTACGAAGGTGGTATTTGGTCCTGGCACAAGTGGTGGACATGGTGGTGAGTAGTCGTAGTTAGTGTTGGGGTTAGTAGTAGTAGTGTATTTGCTTTTGCTTATTGAGTTGGTGGTTGAGTTAGCAATGTCTTTGCTGATCGAGTCTATGTTCTGCTTTACATATAGTAGTTTTGCTTATGTTGGTTGAGCACGATGAGTGGGTAGCTTTAGGTTGAATTTAGGGATGGCAATTTGAACCGAACCGATGGATACCCGAACCCATAACCGAAATTTTCCCCGTGGGTGTGGGTATGGTTGGCACACAGGATAACCGAATGGGTTTCGGTTCGATTCTGGTTCAGCCGATACCCGAACTGAACTAGTAAATTACAAAAATACCCTTTATATATATATATATATTTATATATATATAGCATTATGTAGGGTTTCCATTTGACTCATTTCTCACTTCCAGTCTCCAGACGCCTCCATCCTCTGCGAGGACTGAGGCGATTTTCTCTCTCTCTCTCTCCCCTCCGACAGTCATTGAAAGTAACTCATCTCCACTGGCCGACGTTGGAGTGTGTCTTTGTACACCGGCGACATCTTTCTCTCTCTCTTCTCCAACATCTTTTTGGGTTGTCCGATTGTGATTACGAGAGGATGACTGTGGACGAGGACTTTAGCAGAGGTGATGCAGCCTTTGCCTACTCCTGTCCAGCGACATCAACGAAGAGGAACTGAAGGCCCACGATGGAATCGACTCCACCAAGCCTCTCCTCTGGTGATCAAGGGTCAGATCTATTGCGTGCATATCACAGAGCATGTATACTAAAGGGTTTCTCGTCTTCTTCTTTTTTTTTCCTTATATGTTTCTGGGATTTGTTGATTTTCTGTGTTTTGGTTTGTTGTGCACTGTATAAATTGATTTAGGAGTCCTCCATTTTTCCGATCGAGCAACAATCATGTCTCCATTGTATAAATCAATTGCACACTGTAGAAATCCGGTTCTTGCTCTATTTTCTCTCTCTCTCTCTCTCTCTCTCTATTGTATGTTCGGTTACCTATTCGATTCGGGGATTACCCGAACCCCGTTTGGTTCGGTTACGGTGAATTTCTCGTCTCCCCGTTCGGGTATCGGGGCGGTTTGGGGAGGCTTTCGGTTTCGGGGATCGGGTACGGAAATCTCCATATCCGCCCCGAATGCCCCGATTGCCATCCCTTTGCCTGTCACCGGGTAGTTGTCCCAAGCTAGCATATACCGGCAATCATTTTATCTAACCTATTTCTTGTAAACCGTCTCTCATTAAAAGCTAATTAAAAGTCCTTAGTTGATTTCAAGTACGCATTTGTTTCCCATGCCATGTATTTTCGAAAGCTTGTGGTACTTGGTTATGTCTTGTCTTGCTTTCTTTTCAATAATGTATGCATTATGAGCTCTCACTATGTTGCAAGCGAATTCATTGAATGATATGCGTAACTTTCTGTTTCAGTTATGGCATAAACCCTTCGGGCTTGTTTTCGCATCGCTCGAGTGATTTCTTCGTTGAGTGTTACCATAGTGAGGTTTGGAACTGAGGCTTGTTTTGTTTAGCTTACTTGAATGTTATCTTTAATAAAGTTTGAGAACCATGGTACATGGCATGTTTGCGGAATGAGTTGTGACCCCTTTTTGGGAGAAAAACTTTTAGACTTTTGCCGTTTTGGAAAGTGGTGGGCATATGCTTTGTTCTTATGTAGTTGGGAAGATTGTGTAGGGCTTATTTAGTTTTCTTTTGTTTGCTCGGGACTAGCGAAGTCCAAGTTGGCGGGTGCGATATGCCCTCAAAAGTGTAAGCAATTGGGCTTATCTCCCTTCGTTTTTCCGCACTTGCATGCTTATTTGCTCGTTTTTGTTTGATATTGCGCGCAAGGTGTGTTTTTGTTGATCGATAGGTAATTGGAGCAAAAAAGAGGCGTTTCCAAGGCGTCCAATAATCCCCGGGCGAATCCGGATGTACTTGAGCACGTGAGAAGCCTCGAGAAGTCATTCCGAGTCCCAAACGAAGTGTCCAAAGCGGTGGAGGAAGACTAGAAGCATCCCGAAGGCCAAGAAAAGCAGCAAAGCTGGCGGGAGAGTCCAGCAGGCTCAGGGATCTATCCCCCTTTCCCCAGGGATCGATCCCCCGTCCATCCCAGCAGATCCAGAGAGCTCAGGGATCGATCCCCTTGACTCTGCGCGAACATTTTAATGGCAGTTTTGTAATTATTTTGAAAGGGAGTATATATACCAACCTTAACCTTAGCTCGGTTTTAGGGCATTCTACACCTGCACTTTCTCTCTCCACCTTCATTAAAGTTTTAGCTCCCACCTCTCTCCTCCTTCGTGCTTTGAGGAGGGTTTTTTGGTACGCTCCGTTTTGATTCGAAGCTTTTTGCCTTCATTAGAGTTGTAAGGAATTCTCTCATCTTCAAGGATCTTGTGTTTATTTCAAGTTTAATCAATGTTTAGTATTTGCCTTATCTTTACCCTTGCTCATTTCATATCTTCTTTCAATATGTGTGAGTAGTGTAGTAAGGTTAGGTTATGGGATGATTAGCATCCTGCAACCAAGGGTATTAATTGCTCTTCTCTCTTTAATCTTCATTTTCTAGGTTAAATATGTGTTTGGGGTATTTGTACATATCAAAACATGGAGGTGTTAGTTAACCTCTTTGATCATATGTAGGCAAGGATTAGACCACTTGCCACATATGATGCTTGGAGCTATGTCCTTCTAAGTGTTTGTCAAAATGTCTCAAATCCCTAACCATAGTTAACCTCCTTGTCAAAAAGAGAAGAATCAAGTTTGCCCTTGTGTTATGGATGTTGATTATCCCTAAGCCTAGCCTTTAGTTTAAGTAGCCATTTGCTAAATTTCTCTTGAAGTTGGCCGTCTCAACGCCGAATTTGGTTAGCGGTCCTAACGCTAAACTCTCTACACAAGTAAATTTCCAAACGAGTTATGGATATGCTCCCTGTAGATTCGACCCCGGACTTCCAGGTATTATGCTTTCAACCGACCTAACCCTACGCTTGGGGCATTATTATTTCGGCACACAATTAGTGTGGAAAAACTGAGCTTCTTGTTGTCTGCCTAAGAGAGAAGGAGGGTTGTCTCCGTGATTTGGGTTGTCTTAATCAAGCTCTTTTGGCAAAAGTGGCTTGGAGAGTTCAATCCGATCTGAATTCTCTGCTTTCTAAGGTTTTATTAGGCAAATATTGTCGGCATAGCAGTTTTCTGGATGCTAAGGTGGTGTCGTATGCTTCTTGGGGTTGGAGGAGTATTTTATGGGGCAAAGTATTATCATGTAAGGGTTTAAAGTGGAGGATTGGTAATGGGGAAACCATTGATGTGTTCCAAGAGGAGTGGCTTCCAAATTCTGCTAATCCTTTCACAAAAAGTCAGAACATGCAATCTGCTTTTTCTAATTTTAAGGTAAGGAATTTTTTTTTGGAGAAAGGCAGAATATTATAAAAGGGACCAAGCCCACAACCTCAAGGAAACCTTGAGAACAAAAACAACCACATCCACCTGGATACATCAAGAAAGGCAACTGCCTAGCCAAAAAAAATTGAATGTGAAATTCTCCACTCACTACAAACGCTAAGATTGTCGAGGGTTTTGAGCTCATGTCTCCAAGAACCAGCACAACTCTTTACCTCATCCAGAATTAACTTCTCCACTCCAGTAGATTCATGACCCACCTGAAGAAAAATCCGACCATTCCGCTCCTTCCAAAGATAGTAAACAGAAGCTGCTAAACAGAGTTTAAACAGAGTAACCCTCATAGAATCGTCCTTACCATATAAAGAACCCCACTGAACTTCAGAATTGAGATCCCAAGCATAGGCTTGAAGGCCACAATAAGTTCTAACCCGTAACCAAATAGAAGAAGAGAAAGGGCAATCGAAAAACAAGTGGGAATGTGATTCCTCTCCACCACAGCACAGCACACAAAAACGGTCATTTATAATCCCCCATTTATGCAACCTATCCTTGGTAGAGAGTCTCCCAAGAATAGCTAGCCATAAAATGAAAGACCACCTTGGGACATGTTTTGTATACCAAACCATAGGCCACCAACCAACATCAGAAGCTTTGGAACGTAGAGCTTCCCAAGCTGACTTAGTAGAATAGGTACCAGCAGTAGACAAAGTCCAAATAACAGAATCTTCTTGATCTTCATGAGGAACCAGATCCGGAGCAGTATTCTCCATGATTTCTTTAATCACAACAGTCCTACTCCTAGGCCATCTCCATCTCCCATTATGAACTATAGAACTCACTTTCGCATTAAGGGATCTCCCTAAATTGAATACCACCCTGTCCCCATACTTAAGATACAAAGGGCCAAGGGAATGCCAATTATCCAGCCATAGGAAAGTATTTCCACCATTCCCAATCCTATGTTGAATAAATCTGTGACCATCCTTTCGCAAACCAAAGATCTTCCTTACTGTCCAGGATGAATCTTGAGGGAGATCCAGAGACCAAATACACCGATTCTTTATTACATAAGAATGAATCCATTTAACCCACAGAATATCCTCCTTTTTGCAAATAGCCCACAAGTGTCTTAACATGGAAGCCTTATTCCATTCAATAAGTCTCTTGAAACCCAAACCTCCTTCCTTTTTAGGAACACAGACAGCAGCCCAAGCAACCTTAGCTCCCGAGGATTTCAACTCCAATCCTTTCCAAAGAAAAGCACTAAGAAGACTTTCAATTTCCTTCATAGTTTTCTTAGGAAGAATGAAGATGGAAGACCAATAAACCTGAATACTGAAAAGAACAGAGTTTATCAATTGAGCTCTGCCTCCAAAAGACAACAACTTATTAGACCAAGATTGGATTCTCTTCAACATTCGATCCTTAAGAACCACACAATCAGAATGCCTTAACTTTGTTGAGATTAAAGGAACCCCTAAATACTTTACGGGAAGACTTTCCTCGGGAATATCCAGGATTGATCGCAAAACCTCTTTCAGATTAGCACTTACCCCCGCAAAAAAACAAGCACTCTTGTTAAAATTTGGCTGCAACCCAGAGAAGGAGTGGAAATCTTTTAACAGACCATCAATAGTAGCAAAAGTAGGAGAGTCAGCCCCACAGATTATGAACATGTCATCTGCAAAAACTAAGTGAGAAAGAGAAATGGCCGCACATTTAGGATGGAAGGAGAATCCACCTTGAGAGATCCTAAATTGTAACAAAGCAGAGAAAGCTTCCATAATGAGTAAGAACAGATAAGGGGATATAGGATCCCCTTGTCGCAATCCTCTTTTCCCAGGGAAAAACCCTTTCAATTCTCCATTGATGATAATAGAGAACCTTGGGGTCGTAACACAAGCTCTGACCCAACTTATGAATTGAACCGGGAACTCCATAATCTGCATAACATCAAATAAGAACTTCCAATCCACACTATCATAAGCCTTCATCACATCCAGTTTAATAGCACATCTTGGAGATCCTTGATCCCGATGATAGCCTCTCACAAGTTCTTGCATTAGTAATATATTGTCCATAATAGATCTTCCTTTAATGAAAGCAGATTGAGATGGACCAATTATAACAGGAAGAACAATCTGCATCCTGTTAGCCAAAATCTTAGCAATGCACTTGTATATGGTGTTACAACAAGCTATAGGTCTGTAATCCTTAATAGAGTGTGGAGCAGGAATCTTGGGAACCAAAGCTACTGCAGTAGAATTCCATCCTCTAGGCATGGATCCGGAAGCAAAAAAAGACAACACTCCAGCAATAAAGTCCTCTTTGACAACATCCCAGTTATCAAGGAAAAAAGCTGAATTAAAACCATCCGGACCAGGAGCTCTATCCCTGTTAATAGACTTTAAAGCATTCCAGACTTCAGTTTCAGAAACAGACCCACTAAGCCCTTCATATAATTCCTGAGGCACTTTGGAATGAATTGCAGCAGATAAAGCGGCAGTAGCATCCCTTCTATGAGTAAATTCTGTCCCCAACAACCCCTGATAATATCCAAGAATCTCTCCTTCAATTGCAACAGGGTCTTCCAATCTAATCCCTTCTCTGTTAACCAAACTGAGAATGGTATTTCTCATTCTATGAGCAGCCATCTTTTGGTGGAAAAACTTTGTATTTTTATCCCCCAAAGCTAACCAGTTTACTCTAGATTTCTGCCTCTTATAAGACTCCTCTGCATGGCTTAAAGAGTGGAACTGCTGAACCAAGTCCTTCTCCAAGTCATGCAAGAAGAGGTCAGCAGGAAATTTAAAGCACAAGTCTTGAATTCTTGCCAAATTTTCTCGAGCCTTCATAACCCTCCCAGTAAGGTTACCATAATGTTCCTTATGGAAAACCTTGAGCAAAGGCTTAAGACTCTTAAGCTTAAGACTAAGCCTATCCTTAGGGTTACCAACAACTTCAGAGTTCCAAGAAAGAGCAAGCAGATCCTTAAAACCTCCATTGTTCATCCAAAAATTATAAAACCGGAACGGAACAGCTCTAAAGCGCTTATGCACAAAAGAAAGAACAAGGGCACAGTGGTCTGATACCCCAGGGGCATGGCCAACCACCTCAGCATCCCTAAAGAGGTCCAACCAGTGATCATTCACCAAGACCCTGTCAAGCCTGCTTTTATTAGAACCAGCACCCCCTTGTTTATTGGTCCAGGTGTACCAGTACCCTTTAGTTAACACATCTTGCATATTGATATCCTCCAAACAGCTGTTAAAATACATATCAAAACCCACCATCCTCTCAGAAGGCCTACGAACAGCATTAAAATCTCCCAGAAGAGTCCAGGCAGAAGAACCAATCACAGGGAACAAGGATCTCAGGTCAGTCCACAAACTAAGTCTTTCTCTAGCCAAGTTCAAGCCATAAACCACAGTGACAAAAAAACTCTTATGATCAGGAAGATCTTCTACAGACAAGGTAATCAATTGATCAGAGCAAGAGACTAAAGACACAGAAAACAGCGAAGGATCCCAACCAACAATAATACGGGCCACAGGAAAACTAACCAAATTATGAACAAACTGCCAACCAGTAGGAAAACATCTAGCAGTAGAACAAGCCATATTTTCAGGCCTAACCTTTACTTCAACAATACCAAACAAAGAAAGGCAATGAACGCTGATAAAGGAAAGTACCTCCTTTTGCTTTAAGGGGTTATTGAGGCCCCTTATGTTCCAAACTCCAATTTTAGTCATTGAGGAAATTTAGGCTTTCGTCCTGCTCCTTTCCCCTTATTCCTGCCCTTCACAACTTGAAGCACAGGGGAATCAACAACTATACCCATTGGAAGAACAGAAGTTCCAGAAACAGACTCACCAACCACCTTAGATAGAGCAGCTGATGAAGAAATAACAGGATCAGAGCATCCACTAACCTTATCATTCTCCTTAACAGCTAAAGGAGAAAATCTGTTGCTAGAAAGAGCATCACCTACAATAGGGCTGGTAACAAAACCAATATCCTTCAAGTCAAGCTCAGAAGGAAATAAAGAATCCACCAAGGGTTGCTTCTCAGAGTTGGTATGCACCAAATCTGGTTCCTTTGAATAGTGATTTACCACCTTCTCAATAGCATCATTATCGCAAATCAGAATCCTAGAAGGGGTTTGAGTTGAAACCTTTTCAATGTTAGAAGCTGAAACCGGCTTTGGAAAACCAGGAGAGCTTCTCAATACCGCAGAGCTACCCTCCCTAATGGGACTAGTAGCAACACCAGACTGAATACCACCAAGAGATCCAAAAGATAAACCCAAAGCAAAAGAGACCATCCCCCCAGTTACATCTTGAACAGAAGTCCCAACAACTGGAGGAACAACAACTGGAGCAGACTTAGGCTTGACAGGACAGTAAGCATCCGAATGTCCAAAAATCCTACACCCCATGCACTTAAAAGGGAGCCAAGGATATTTGATATTCACTAGCACAGTATCACCATTAGGACAGTAAAGATCAATAGACTCAGGAAAAGAAGAGTCTAAATTGACCTCCACACAAACTTTAGCAAAGTTCATCCGTTTGCATTTAGCAGTCACCTCATCACAATAGAGAGGCTTTCCAACAGAACTAGCAATATAACTAAGACCACATGCAGTCCAATACTCAAACGGAACATTATAGAAGTGGACCCAGATTGGGACAGTTTGGAGCTGTTCCTTAATCAACGCCATATGAGGTTGCCACTTCTTAAGAACTAGCAGTTTGCCACCAATAAGCCAGGGACCAGCTTCTAACACTTTAAACAGATCTCCATCGTGTGCGAAAACAAAGAAAAAGAAACCAGAATCATTCGTAAGGACATCACTGATACCAAACTTATCCCAGATTTTCATGGTTATACTTCGCACCATCTGAAACGGAACTTTCTTATCCAGAAAATGACCCACCAGACAATTCTTCCATCGACCCAACCCCTGTTCCTCAACCTCAGCAGGGGGAGATACCACAATTCGATCATTAATCACCTGTGGAGGAATAAACTCCAGATTAACCTCAGGTAAGGAATTTATTTGATCATCAGCGACGAGAATGGCGCGAACCCTTACTGTCTGTTTTATTCCCAAAAGAAATGGTGCAGAGTATTAAGTCTTTGTATTTTCCTTTGCAAAGTCAGGATGATTGCATTTTTTGGGAACGCTCAAAAGATGGGCTTTTTACGGTCAAATCACCTTATTTGCTCAGTTTTACAAATAAATTTGCAGAGGTTTTTAGGAGGGAACAATGTCGGTTCCAGCTTTGGGGGAAGGTGTGGAGTTTATGTTTGCCTTCAAAATTTCAGCTTTTTATTTGGTAAGTTATTCATCGAATTATTGCTGTTGAGGATGCTGTTAGGCGTGGTGTTGCTATTTCTCCTGACTGTCTTCATTATGGTCAAGTGGGTGAATCAGTAGAACATCTCTTGTTTTGAGTGTGAGTTTGCCAAAAGAGTGTGAGGGCTTCTTATTTTGGTTTTAATTTTGATCGTGGGAGTCCGGTGGGCTATGTGGATTGGTGTTCTGAGTGGATCAAATCTGCTCCTGATAAGGATGCGATTCGTGATTCAATTTTATTAATGTGGTCCATCTGGTGTATGCGTAATGAGGCTGTTTTTAATAATGTTCCTGGCTCTATTGATAAAGCTTTTGCATCTCTTTTCAGGAACAGCTAGTATTAGCAGGTCCGTTGGGCGTGGTTTGGTATGGAAGTTGGGGAAAGAGAATATGGGTTCTGGGGGAAAAAGGTTTGAAGAAGATTTGGAAGATTACTTTTTGTATACCAGGGCTGGTATAAGCGTGGAGGTTTCATCCTTGGCTTATTTAGTTATAGACATCACTTGGGATAAGAATTCACGTAGGGGAGCAGCTGCTGTTTGTGATGCTTCGTCGGCAACAATGGTGGAACTTAGAGTAGGGCTGTTGCTCCTTGAATGGGCTGTTAATGGGCGGCTAGTTAATGTTTGTATTAGAACTGATTGTCCAGTCTTTTGACTCTTTGTTCGTGGTCTTTTGAAGCCGGAGAAGGCGAATCCTTCTCTTCGTTCGGCTTTGTGTGATTTCCGTATTTTATGCTCTTTTCTTAACGTTGTTAAGGTGGTTAAAGTGTCGCGTCAGGTTGTCATGGCGGCTCATGTTAGAGCCGAACCTGCCTTGAAGTAATTTGTATGTTTGCTCTAAGCACTTATATATATGGGATAATCTTTTTAGTCAAAAAAAAAAAAAAACCAAAAAGTGTAGGAACACAACTATATTTAGAGCCGTTCGATGTGTTTGAGGCCACGTGCATCGAACGGTTTTGAAAACAATTGTGTCTAGAGTTGTGTTTTAAAGTTGTGTTCCCAGCATTGCTCTTTTTTGCCAACGAAATAGAGGATCAATATCCCATATAGCTTTCACATTCATGGCTCCCACCTAATTACGCTACGAAGAAGAAACACACTTGGAAGAAACATACTTGTTTTCCCTCACCATCCCTTTAATTTCGCTTCCCCTTTCTTGAAATTATTAACTAAATAAAAAGCATTGCTGAATACGCAATACCAGATCATTTCGTATGAAAAATTGACAACTCAAATCTTCTGGACTTTTCTAGAATTCCGTAGTTTGTGCATAATTATTGAAATTATTGAATGATTCTGATCATTTGTTTAAAACTCCAAAGTGGGCCCATGCACCCATCTGTGCACAATCCATGCACAAGCTATGCTCGGTATTTATGAAAAAAAATAATGGGTTCTGTTTAGAATTCCCCAATATTCTGATTGAAGTGTGAGTTTGAATCTTTTACATGCTATGAACTCTTGAGGACGGAGTGGTCCATACAGGATTTTATTTAGGCTTGGGCCTCTCGTCAGTAGATGTTGGGGTTGGACTCCAAATATTAGTCGATGTACGTGTAAGCAGGGGCAGAGTTATGTGGAGGGGTGCCACCCCCGGTTCCAAAACAAAAATTTATTTTACACCAAGGGAAGTCGATCAAGCACCTATCGGTATCCGAATAACTTGATTTTTTACACAAATAATTAGAAAATAGCGATGTACAAATAAACGGTTCGAATGATAAAAATATCATTTCAGCGACAACTACTAGTGACTGCCATCAAACAACCATGTGCAACTTTGTCACAACCTAGGTCGCATCTGCTCCCCGCGCGCTCTTCATTCTCGCACTACACTTCCGCTCTCAACCCTCACTGTTTGATATTTTTATAGTTTGGGATATTTTCAAATGATGCTTCGATCCCGCACATGTTTCGTATATGTTAGTACTAATTAGGTCACATTTGATGTAATGAAAAAGAAGAAGAATGTCAACTCTCAAAGCATCATACTACTACATAGCACTATTGGACAAGAAAGCGGGTGAGAAGTCACAATCTTCGTACGTAGCAAACTCTCTGGTCACCAAGTTAACGTTAAGTCAACGGATACCAGATAACAGATACCACAATACATTACACATTGATGTCTGTGTTTGGAAATTTCTTTGAAGTTAAAGAGTCTTCTTATTAGAGTTATTTGCCCTCTTAGTTATTTTTTTTTCTTCTAGTTTTCGATCAACGAATTATCGATTTTTCTCGATGAGACAACAAAAAATCATAAATCGTAACAGGGATTACATTCGGAAGAATTTTAAACAATGCAAAAATGAGAAAAAATAAGCTTGAAATCACTCAAATCAGGGCTTATTTTCGTACTTTTTTCGAAATTGTTGAACTTACTCTAGGGGAAGAGGAAGTAGCATCACACCCAAAGCGCCCTTATGGGACTTGAACCCCGGCCTTCCATTAAGGGAGCCTTTGGGCCAGGACTGGTCCAATGTATTTAGGGGCTCTAAGCCGAATCGTTAAGTGGAACCCCGTGGCTTAATTAAATAATGGATAATTTGTTTATATATTATTTTAGTCCAAATTGAACAAGGAACTTGCTTTGGTTCAATGATTTTGTTATGATTTTGTGTTCTCCAAGACCCAGGTTCGATACTTGACAATTCCAAATTTTCACAAAAGGCATCACTTTTTGACAAAAATATACACTCAAAAAATGTGTTGGCCGGGAGGAGGAATTGAGCTCGGCCACACATTGTGGACTAAAGGTTCCTTGTCCACTTAACCAACTACAATATTTGCACTGAAACAAAAATAGTTTTTCTTTTTTTTTTTCTGCTGATATTACTGATCGAGATGGACTAGAAACTAAAAACAACTTGATCCCAAAAAAAAAAAGACAAAAAAAACACCACAATAAGCCCACACTACGCTCTTGTTGGCCTCTGCTTGTCGCTGACGTCCCTAGGCCTCTTGTTGGGGTTATCTTCTGACGGTAGCATAGTAGTTGTGAATTTTGTGTCTTGAGGATCAGTACGTTTTGTTCTGTTCCTTAGGCCCTAATTTGATTTTCGCTCGTCGCTGGCATGTCTTCATTATTGTAACGGCGACATGACAGTTCTACTTTTCTTATTCTTATTAATGCATTTCTTGCTCTCCCACCAAACCAACACCCCAAAAAAAAAAAAAAAAAAATACTCCAAACGTTTACCATAGATTCTGATAAATAAAAAAGAAAAAAAACGTTTACCACAGATTGTCTATTTAGAACCGGAATGCTACTTGCACAGATTGTCTGCGCTCAATCTGTGCACAGATGGATTAGCGGGCCACATTTCGGGATTCCCACAAACGATCCAAGAGTTCATTAATTTTAAAAGATAATATTTTGGTATTAGTTTTTTTTCTTTTCATTTCTCTGATCAAGATGGATTAGAGAGTAAAACAAATTGTTCTTCTCTTTTAGGATCGGCAAAACGTATAAATCCATTAAGAAGGAATACAAACATCAGATTCTAGGATAACACGCAGCTCAGCCGGGATCACGGATACTCAGTCATTTTTATATGTGCCTCTTTTTTCTTTGTTTTTTCATTCGTTAAACCTAGTCTACTCTATCTTAGGAGATTTAGGGAGAGGAATACGTAAATCGAACTCTGCTCATGTGCATGGAAGTATAAGAGAGACACCAACTGCACTCCATTCCATTTGCTATATGTGCTTGTTCACAGGCACACTTTTGTATAAGTTACTTATAGGTAGGACCGTAGGGGTGACAAATTGAACCCAAACCCATTAATCAACCCAAACCCAGCCCATTTATTAGTTAGGTTCGAATGGATCCAACCCACCTAACCCATTATTAATTTAAATGGGTCTTAATCGAATTAATTTAAATGACCCAATAAATCATGAACACAACCCATCAAAGGAAAATAGAAAAAACACAATATACAATCGTCAGACCGATCGCTCTTCCCCGTAACAGTATCTTTTACTCCATTTTACAAGCTCCGAATTCAATGCTTTTCATCGGGAAAAAAAAAAAATTCAGAATGCTTTTCTCTCCCAGTTGATTCCCTCCCTCATTCGGATTCGATTTTAGTATTAGCTTCGATACAGAGAGAGAAATAGAGGTTGAATCACAATCACAATCACGTCTCTCTATATTCAAAAAAAAATCACGTCTCTCTCTCTCTCTCTCTCTCTCTCTCTCTATTAGTGAGAGAGTGGATGAGAGACGTGTGCGAGAGCAGATCTCAGAACTAATCGATGAGCTTAAAACTTGAGCTCAGGTTCAAACGAGTAGAGTCTATACAACTGAGCCGAACTTTTGCGAACTGAGCCGAACTTTGGAGTGTCGAGCTTAGCTTGTTTAGTAAATGAGCCAAAAATTCGTGCTTAAGCTCGGCTCGGGAACTAAAGAGTAGAGCTGAGCTACGAGCTGCTCAGCTCGGTTCTTTTTTAAAAATTTATTTTTATTTTTATTTGTTTTTGAAGGAGTCTTTTGGAATTGACAATATTCATTTTTTTTTTTTAATCTAATCAATAGTCAACTCATTCGAATCATTTTTTTACTGGATGTTAAAATGAGTAAATTGTATTTACTCATTTTTAGTCATTTTAAATTTTACTAATATATATGTAATTGGGTTAATGGACGAATTGGGTTTGATTTAAAATAAATGGATTAGGTTAGGTATGGGTAATTGGGCTTATAACTAATTGGGTCTAAACCCACTAATAACTTACCAAATTTAACCCAAATCCGCTACTTATAGGTCACAATTGATCTTATGAAAAAGAAGAAGATTGAATGTAACCCCAAGGGGTTGGCCAAGTGGTCTTCACCTGCAACTTATGTGTTTGCTTCATTTTAAGGTGTCAGGTTCGATTTTTTTTTTTAAACAACTCTTGGGGTCACCTCACCCCCACGCATAAGCGAGTGAAATAGCCGTAGGAGGGATTGTAGAGATTAGTACGAAGTGCACGTAAATTGATTCGGAACACCCTGCATTACAAAAAATAAAAACAGAAAGAATAGAAGATCAAATGTCAACTCTCGTAGCACCACACGTATGTAGCATTATCGGACAACAACAAAAGAGGGTGAGAACTGAGAAGTCACAATCTAGGTTGTTGACTCAGGTTACCAACGTTCACATCCATGAATGAGTCCATTGGTCCCCAAAAGGCCTTTTGACCTTCAAATTGTACAGATATCCCACGAATGGGAAATGCCGTGGAGCATCTCCCTGTGGAGGGGTGTATAGCGGTCAATTCGGCAACTCATTTTGATAATCAATTGCTCGGATCTTAATTGAGCAACGAATGATGCAGATTCGATCCGGCTTTTTTAAAGTTAGGTCTTCTTATTGGACTTATTTGTTCTTTTAGCATTTTTTTCCGGGGTCTGATCAACGAAATATAGGTTTTTCTTAACGAAAAAAACATAAAATTAACGTACAGCAACGTGGATTACATTTGGAAGAATTTTAAACATTGAAAAAAATAAGACAAAATAAGCTTTAGACCAGAGCTTATTTTGGTACGTACTTATTAGTAGTAAACTACTTTTCAGGGATTAATTTTTTCTTGTGATCTCTCTGATCAAGATGTATTAGAAACAAAAACAAATTTCCATACGCAAATAAGATTAAAAGAAACCCCAACAAAAAGCCCCCAAAAAGCTGAAAACTAATTAAAGAGATACCAAACGTATACCACAATTAAAATAAAATAAAAAAACTAAAAATCAAACCCGTAAATCAAATATAATTTCCCACCTAAAATCAATCAATTATTCATTTAATTTCGGAATTAAAAACAGTACTCCGTCATTTATCATCAATTCCTTATTGCCACTAAAAATCTGAAAATTAACTAAACACTCCAAACGTTTACCACAATAAATAAATAAATAAAGAACCTAAAAGCTAAACCCATAAATCAAATATTTATTTTTTCCACCTTATAATAAATCAACAAAACTCATTTTATTTCATAATGCAAAATAAATAATACTCCGCCATTTATCATCAAAATTATTTCTTGCCACTGCTCTCCCCACAACCCTTCTTCTCCAACTTGTCTTTCTTCACTTCCAAACCCTTTGTCCTAACTTCGTATTCTTTCCTCAGCGATGACGCTGCTGGGAGGTTCTTCTTTGCCAGTTCCCCAATATCTGCGGCCCATATCTTGTTGTACTTAATCCCGTCCGTCACGCTCTTTAATTTGAAATCTTTGCCCATTCGCTCCATGGTTACGAGGGTACTTTTTCTCGTAGCGAATTATCTGTATTTGTATACTTTTCCGATACCTTTCTGGCTATATTTATAAAGCTACATAGATAAACTATATATAGGATGCAAGCACGATAGAGGAGGTGGGTTTTTGATAATTGAAGTTATTGATTGATTTCTTTTAGATACGAATTAATACTCCTAGATTTTGATTCTTGCTAAATCGAGAAGAACAATAAGAGGAATGCCGATCAAAGAAAATGAAACAAGAATGGAAACTGATGACTGATGAGAAGGAAATAATAAAATACTAACGAAAATAAAAAGATTTGAGTCATTTTGACTCGAGATAGATATGGAAATGAATACAATTAGGGATTAGGCTCCGTTCTGCTTCTTTTCCGCTTTACGAGACATATCATTCTTTCATAATACATTAATTTTTAATTTACAAAAAATAAGTACTTAATTTCCTTTAGCGGAACGGGGCCTTAGAACCATGCCGAAACAAGTGGCACAAAGTAGGAAATACTCCTACCAGATTCTTGTTAACGCGATTGAGGAAATCAATAAAAGAAATTTGAAAAAAGAAAAAAAGAAAAAGAAAATTCACTAACAGAAATGAAAGATTTGATTTGACGTATATATGGTAATGGAACTAAAAACTAGGCAGTAGGAACATGCCAAAAAAAAAGTGTCGCATAAATTGATGTTTTCTAAACCAAGTTAATTACAACAATCATGTTTCCATGAATTGAATCCCTTAATAATTAGATAGAAATTGAGAGAAAAATCAAGAAAAAACGACCCCAAATATCTTAAAGTCTGAAAAAATTAATAAAATAAAAATAAAAAATTTATTTGTGTTTAGTGATCGAATTTATGTGGTACCCAATCCCGATCTCTGCGCTCTTTATTATCGTGTCTATGTCTATTTTGTATATTATGAGGGTTGTTCTTCGAGTAGTGAATATTTGTGTATTTTTGTTATACCTTTTTGGCTATGTTATATAGTTAGAGAACTATATGATGCATGATAATAAAGTTAGTAATTTCTTTAGGAATATAATATATACATACATACATATACATATATATATATATGAGGCCTCGTTCTACTAACTAAAATAAGTACTTACTTTTTGAATTAAAGATAATGTATTGTGAGAGAATGATTTGTCTCGTAAAATAGAAAATAAGTAGTTAAAAAATAAAAATCTCATCGAAACGGGGCCGATTTAAATTTGAACTTTGTGCCACTTGGTTTGGCATGTTTCTAGTACCTAGTACTATTAATTTCCTTGCGAAGGTTAATGCAAATCTTTTATGCCTTGTTTGGATGGCATTTTGGAAAAAAAAAATTCAACTAAAAAAACACTCATTAATTACCCTTAATTTCGTTAGTGCTTTATTTTTTTCTTTCTCAGTAGTCTTTATTTCCATATGCACATTAATTCAGATGGTTTTAATTTGATGGAAACTTTACTGTGGTAATACTTGGTTTTGGAAGCTTTAATTTTGTGCTACTTGTTTTATTTTGGCATGTTTCTATCACCTAAAGGTCTTTATTTTCTTAGGTAGCTAGGTCAATTCAAATATTTTATTTTTGTTAAGTAGGTTATTTTTTCTTTCTTAGTTTCTCCTTTATTGTTTTCCTTGGGTTACAAGAACCTATTATTTCCTAGTTGAGTAAAAATAAGAATGTATTTAGTGTTTTCCTCTATTCTTTTTTGCCGATTAAATAAAACAAGATTCTATTATTTTATAGTTGAGTAAAGGGTTGAGATACACACTCCAACAAACACATGTTAGGGAAAATGACGGCTCAAGACGTGTTTTCATAATTAATACCTGTCAAGGACAAGTTAAGAATATTTATTAATACTAAAAATGACCTTGGAGGGTATTACTTATCAAAACACGTCATTGACCGTCATTTTCCCAACATGTTAAATATGCTAGCCGAAAAAAAAAAAAAGAAAAAAAAGAGAGGATGTAGCCTATGATAATAGTGTCACGACTCAAATCCGGGGTAAGAATCTATAACCGGTCAATGACTTTGAATCACCCTAGGCACTTATCTAGCTCCTGAATATTTTTTTTTTTCTAGATTATAATTCATTGAAAAGCGGAAGCATAAATTTAATCAAAATGGTTGTGTTTGGTTGAGAGTTTAGTTTAGTTTAGTTTTGGTAGTGGGTAGAGAGAGAAATAAAGTAATGATTGAAAATATGAATAATTATTGGAGAGAGGTAGAGGGAAATGAGAAAGTAATAATTGAAAAAATAGGGTAATGATTGGAGAAAAAAATAGGGTAATGATCGAAAACAAAACTAAAACTAAAACTAAATGGTGAACCGAACAAAGCAGACTAGCTTGACTTACATACAACATAGTACAAATTCGCCTAACCACATTAAAAATTACGAACATGTGGCCCACTATAATTGGCACCATAAAATCAAACCTGTATTTGAAATATCACGAACTTTGTTACAAATCTAAATCATGTCACATAGAATAACTATTAACCACACGATAACCATAGAGCCAGCTTTACTATTTTGTGTCTTGAAATGGCTTCATAAAAACAAAACCATTCAAATGAAAAGGTTACATAATTTACATGGGAATAATCTACTTCTTAAAAAAAAAAAAAAAAAAAACGACATTATCTCAACAAAAAATAATCAGTAATTAAATGCAGGTTTTCCGGCTCGAAATAGCAAATCGTCAAATAATAATGTAAGTTTTCAAGCTCAAAACTGCAAACCATCAATATCAAATTAAACATCTTTAATGAGTGGAATACCGGGAACTCTTTTGGGGGAGCAACCTTGCCTTTTGGGAAATAATATCAACAAATGATTTATTCCTATGGAACATGTGCAAGTTTTCACGCTGCTATTAACAAATGATTTATCATATCAACTAAAATCTCCCTTCTATTCGGAATATTATTGGCCAATAAATTATCGCTACACACAGTAAAGTGGTTCAACTCTTGTTCCTCAACCACCTAACAAGAGAGGATGACCATGTGTCAAGCGTAAAATTTTCTACTACGTGATTAGTTGGAGCACCACGTAGACATGCCACATGGTACTCCAGGACTATTGAATAATTACTCCTTTTATTCCTAGTATATAATGGAACTAGTGCTTGCCCGTGCCTACGGCACTACGCATCCCTGTTGGAATTGTCTGTGCCTACGGCACTTGCTAGCTTGTGGCTCAAAATACTAAATCGCCATCGCTGAAATGAGGACAGAGTTACCAACAAAAACAGAGAGAGAGTTCATCGCCATCGCTGAAATGAGGACAGGGTTTGAGTGATTCAAATTTTGAAGCCCTTGAAATCGAAAGACCTGTCCCACACACTATATTAATTTTATGTATTAATTTCATTTTCACTATTCATCCTGTAATTCTGAACACACACTAAAAAAATGAGAGTCAAATAAATGTTGTTACAACTAGTAGAAACTTGTTGAATAAAAAACTAACCATTTTTTCACTTTCCAAAAAATCAGACAGTATAGTCCATAGCTTCCATACCAATGTTTTGATGGAAATATGTTTTGAAGAAAAGAGCATAAAAGTAAAAAAAAAAAAATTATATACTGTATGTATTGAACGCAATCAAAAATCTATTTTAGATGCAAGCCTAGTATCTATATCCCATGTGACGGAAAATGTGTTTTTCATGCAAGTTTAAGCTCAAGCTTATGTGGCTACGGTAATGTGTGTTTTTTTCATGCAAATTTAAGTTACGGCAATTGTCTATCACTTTAAAAAATAAATCCATCATTTTAACTTAAGCTAAAGTTTCAAAGACAAAGTTTGAGAAATCCAATTCAAAAAATAAATCTTATACCTGTGCAATATGGTTGTTGGAAGAATTTTTCGATTAACTCCAACTCCTAATTATAGCCCAGCACTAAGAATTGCCCGAAAAAAGAAGAGAATTAACCATGGATAGAGGACAAAGAACTGATAGCCATACCTGTGGAAAGAGAACCGGAGAGAAGGCCAGGGTCAAGGAGACATGAAAGAGAACTGAAAAGTAAACGTTTAAAGAGAGAGAAAAAAACCCGAAAAAAATAAACGCCAAATACTATATTGCTAAAAAAAAATCGGCAATCAAAAATTATTTTAAAAAATCAAGTTTCTCGTAAAAATTAGTCGGTTTATTGTTTGTATTTAATTGCAAAACTTTCCAAAAATCCTCCCTCTCCTATTAATTAATTGACGTATATTGTGTTGATTTACAAATCTGTTGAAATTACCCTTTTTACTGGGAGACGTTTCCAATATAAGTCCCAGGATTTTAAGTCCTAGGATTGCACGTTATTTACAAAACATGCCATCAGTTTGTATGTGAAGGGTAGAAAAATCTGGACCATTGGATTTATTTGTATGAGTAGATAAAATTTGTGTCAGAAATAAATCTGAACCATTGAGAAAGAATATTCTGTAAGAATATTCCCAAAGACCTTTCTATTTTATTAGGTAGATGGTCGATGGTCAAAACCCGAAAGTTTAATTTGGAGTATAAAAAAATGGAAGTCAAATCTGAAGGCGGCCCACCCCACCCAAAACCCAGCCCAACTTACACCCCACCGGTTGTGGCCTAATCATTGCTCAATCACACCCCCACCTTCCCACCTTCGGCATTGAAACCCAAGTATTTCCTTTCTCCAAGACATCCCCGCTGGTTGAGCAGAAGATTTTCAGTGGCGAGCGAGGCTTACGTGGTGCCAGCTTGGCAAATCTGGACAATCTATTTTGGTTTTAGACGGTTCAGATTTAAAAATAGAAATAAGAGAGAGAAAGAGGTGAAAGGAGAGAGTGTAATTCTATCCGAACCGTCCAATACACTTTTGAACGCCTCAGATGTGTTGCTCGAGCATCACGTCAATCGAGGAATGTGGTACCACCCAACAGCGAAAAATTTCTCATGGTTGAGAGATCATTATTCAGTGTCACGACGACACCGCTACATGATTTTTATCCATCACACACCAAAATGGAGGTCTACACACTTTGGTTCCATTTTTCTCAAAATTTTGCTCATTACTGAAATTTTTGTTAGATTCGGGATATGTTTTTTTGAACTAATCATTTAATGAGAGGATGGAAAAAAAAAAGTTCATTAAAGACAAAAACTCACACATTTGATATTTTTGTATTCATTGTCGTCTTAAATAAATTTTTTCTAATTTCGATCGTAATTTTTTTTTCATTTTTTTTGATTTCTCTTGTCGAGACCAATTACTACGGCGAAAATTTATAACTAAAGTTAAAAATATAATTACAATAAATACAAATTACCGAAAAATTAGGGAGAATGGAGCCGGATAAACAAAAATGCTAAGGCCACCGACGATCGGAGCACTCATCGGAAATTGACTGGTACGCGGGATCCACTCTGAATCCCACACGAATAATTGTGTGGCAAAAAAAGTGGCCCGAGATATAACGTGACGGTGCACAGGCAGTGAATAATATTCCCCCCGACCGTTTTATTTCTGCTGCCACGTGTCACCCCACACCTCTTTACTGACACTCGACCCCACACCACAGCTCACAAATCAAAACACCCCTCTCTTTCCTCTCTCCTCTCTCTCATCGCCGTCCCCCATCGCAAGCACGCAGCATTCGTTCGACCAATTACTGCGCACCCTCTGAAACACCGTTGCAGTTCTTTTTACACTCCACTACTACGTTGCTTGCAATCAACCGTCGACGCATTCAACGCCGCTGGATCATCCGCCTCGTGATTCCCGACCGACCAGATTCCATGTACGCAGCCTTTTTATTCAGAAAATTCTATGGCTGACTTTTTGTGATCTTATTGGGTTTCTTCGATTCCTATCTCCTCGTGAAATTTGATCGTAATGTCGTTTTTGTAGTGTTCGATTACGAACGATCGTCGAGATCTGAGGGAGCTGTTGAATCGAGAGACATCAGCTGCTATGTCTGGTCCGCTGGATCGCTTTGCGAGGCCTTGTGAGTTCTTCTCTCTCTCCTCTGATATTGTTCCTTTTTGGTGTGTTCTTGTTCTTGTTTTTATTTTGATAACCCAGTTGTCCGGGTCAACATATTGCGGATCTTGAATACGACTAACTTTGGAACCCCAGTAATCTTGACTAATCTTGGACCAATCCCCCATCTACTAGCGGGGCTCAATTAAAGCCGGTTGAAGTCCGTTATGGAGGTTTTAAATCTGAGACCTCAAGAGGAACACTTGGGGTTGTTCTCGGTTCTTGTTTTCATTTTGATAACTCCGGTGCCTGCACCTCGAGTAATCTCGACTAGTCTTGGGAGTTGGGACCCTCGAGTAATCTTGGGACCAATCCACCGTCTGCTAGCGGGGCCAATTAAAGCAGGTTGAAGTTTGGTAGGGAGGTTTTGAACCTGATACCTCAATAGGAAAACTTGGGTTGTTCTTGGTTCTTGTTTTCATTTTGATAACTCCGGTGCCTGTACCTCGAGTAATCTCGACTAGTCTTGGGACCCTCGAGTAATCTTGAGACCAATCCACCATCTACTAGCGGGGCCCAATTAAAGCCGGTTGAAGTCCGGTATGGATGTTTTGAACCTGAGACCTGCAAACTCTAAGTCCCGGGCCTTGAACCAACCTCTTGGGGTTGTTCTTATTATTGTTGTTGAGCTTGATTCTTTAGATTGGTTGTTTAGGGTTTTTGTTTGAGATGTTGGATTTATGTTTTTGAACTCTGGATTATTGTTTGATTTGGTTATTCATGCTCTCTATTAGCTCTCTCAGTAAATCTTCAAGAACATTTACTGATGTTTGGTTTGTAGCTTGAAGAAATTTTGAAGATTGAAGTCAACTGATTAGTTTTCTTCACGTTTTTTGTTTGTTAGAGGGAAATTGATTTTCGCACTCTACTTTTGTTTGCAGGCGCTCCATTTTGTGCATAAAGTTACTAGTAACTTCACGTTAAAAGTGGAGCGCCTGCATACAAAAGTGGAGCGCCAAAATCAGCATCCTTGTTAGAGGAGTTATTTCTTAGGAATTATAAAGCTTTATGCTTGCCGCCAGAGCTTAGGGTATCGTTTTGGATTCCTTTCAGCGGGTCAATGCTGTGGGACACACAATTACTGTGTTTCGGACATTCTTATGGCGTGTCTTTTTGTGGGTTTGGTCAGTTTTCTTGGGACATGACAACTTAGGCCGTAAATTACAATTGTTTCTTTGTGAGAGGATTTATTTCTGTAGGAATTATAAAGCTTTGTTTCTTGAAATCAGAGCCTAGTGTTTTTTCTCTTGGATTTTTTAGCTGGTCAATGCTGTTGGAACCACACTTACCGTGTTTTTGACACATATGATATGTTTTGTGGTGTTGGTCAGTTATCGTATGCTATGAGATTTTGGAGTTTGGGGTAACAGTAATGCTATGGTCAGGTGCACAATTTATATTGTTCCTATTCGTTACTTTGCCTTGTTTTGGGGTCATTTTTACGTGATGGTAAGGAAACTGGGTCTATGTGCAATGTGAATGTAATGGGCTTGGCGCTATGGTGACATACAAGTTGCTGTCAACAATATATGCAGTGCAGTACATACAACTGGGTGTAGGTGTTTCGAAAAATAGTTGGAGAACAGTGTGCTATTCGAGAAAATTAGATGCTAGTGAGGTTTTTCGTAGTAGTATCTGAATTAATTTTCTCTATGTGTCAGGCTTTGAGGGGTCCTCTGGTAATGATGAAAGAAGAGAAAGAAAATCTGATTTTGAAAACTCGGAGGATGAAAGAAAGACGAGAATCGGTACACTGAAAAAGAAAGCAATCAATGCTTCAACAAAGTTCAAACATTCTCTCAAGAAAAAGAACGGTAGAAGAAAAAGTGATGGTAGAAGGGTTAGCTCTGTTTCAATAGAGGATATTCGGGACTCTGATGAGCTACAGGCTGTTGATGAATTTAGGCAAACATTAATATTGGATGAATTGCTACCTGAAAAACATGATGACTATCATATGATGTTAAGGTACTCCATCCGTTATCTTTCTTCTCTTTCTCTACTACTTTCTTTTTAAGTTAGAGCTATATGTTCTCGGTTTTCCTTTTTACACCAATTCAGCTTAGATCACTGGAACATTTGACCTGCAAACCAGATAGTTTTGTCTATGATTAACTATGTTTTATAACGGATAAAATTGCAGGTTCTTGAAAGCAAGGAAGTTTGATATTGAAAAGGCAAAGCACATGTGGGCTGATATGATTCACTGGAGGAAAGACTTTGGTACTGACACGATTATGGAGGTAATTACTTTGAACATTGTTGAGGTGGTTGTGTGGCTCCCGATAGTGTTCTAGTATCCTCGCTTTGAGTTTATAAGCTTTTACATTGTTTATCTTTTCATCAGGACTTTGAATATGAAGAGTTGAATGAAGTTTTGAAGTACTATCCACATGGTAATCATGGTGTGGATAAGGATGGGCGACCTGTCTATATTGAAAGATTGGGAAAAGTTGATCCCAACAAACTTATGCAAGTTACCACAATGGACCGGTATATTAAATACCATGTCAGGGAGTTTGAGAAACTCTTCGCGGTTAAGTTTCCAGCTTGTACCGTAGCTGCAAAAAGGCACATAGATTCAAACACAACAATCTTGGATGTTCAAGGCGTGGTATGTCCGGCCCCTTGTGTTTTTCTCAGTTGGAAAGTACTGGGTGGAATCTAAATATACTTGTTTGCTGTCAGGGTTTGAAAAACTTCACCAAGAGTGCACGTGATCTTATAACGCGATTTCAGAAGATTGATGGCGACAATTATCCTGAAGTAATCTCTTTTCTCTACTTGAAAAATACTAAAATCCTACTGAAATACAGGAATTGACTACTGCCCTTAATTTAAGTTGGAACTTTCGATTTTGATCCTCTTAATTGCTGCAGTCACTCCACCAAATGTTTATCATCAATGCTGGTCCTGGATTTAGGCTGTTGTGGAATTCTGTAAAGTCTTTTCTAGATCCCAGAACAACTTCCAAAATTCACGTATGCGAATACTTTCATCCTTCCATTGTTTACACACTATCTTAGTTACCATACAGCCATTTAAATTTCTGGTATCATTTACATTTTGGTTGGAATCTGTACTTAGGTTCTCGGATGCAAGTACCAGAACAAGTTGCTCGAGGTTATTGATGCCAGGTAGGGATTGTTTTACTAGTTTGACATGTTTTTTTTTTTTGCTATCTCATACTCTGACATTGTCTTCTAACCGTCTGTATGGTTTGCAGTGAGTTGCCTGATTTCATGGGGGGGACCTGTACCTGTGCTGATCAAGGTGGTTGTCTTCATTCTGATAAAGGGCCTTGGAAAAACCCAGAGATCGTGAAGGTCCGGTGCATTCCTTGGGATGTAAAACCTCTTGTTTTGTTTTTTCCTTTTTTTTTTTAATGGGGAAATATCCGCCTTACTTTAGGTTTTTCGTTCACAGATTGCACCTCTTTTGGTTTTTGCTGAAACAATTTCTTGTGTGGGAATCCTTTTGCAGATGGTTGTTAGTGGTGAAGCACGGCGTGCTAGACAAGTAGTTAAAATTCTGAATAGTGAGGGGAAGGTGGTTTATGCTAAGCCAAATTACCCAATGGTATGACATGCTACATTATTTGAAGTTGCTTGGACATTGCGGGTTTAGTGTATCTGCTTTCAGTTAAGATTTGCTACATTGTTGCTTTTGTTGTCCTATTTGAAGCAGTTTAAAAGTGGTGACACATCCACTGCTGAGTCTGGATCTGAACCTGAAGATATTGCCTCTCCGAAAGCAACAAGGAATTATTCACATTTTCGGTTAACTCCCGTTCGTGAAGAAGTAAGTTCTTGACTTTCCTGCACAGTCACTACTCCTCCATTTTGGGAAGTCTTAAAAGCCAGATTTTTTCTGTCTTTGGTGAACTTTAATTTATCTTTCTGGTCAAAATGTTTTATTTATGCTAATATGATAGCCCCGTGAATATACAGGCTAAGGTTTTTGGGAAGGCAAGCTATGCTGGTAGCTTTTCAGGGTATGATGAATACGTTCCCATGGTTGACAAGGCTGTTGATGCAGGTTGGAAGCAAGCATCCTCTCAAAAGCCTTGTGCGTCCAGAGGTTAGCGGGGTCAATTTTTTGTTTTCTATTTTCCTAACCATACCTGTCGGAATCCTCTTGAAACTTATTCTCCACTTCCTATTGATTTTGTTATTCACCATAAAATATTTTCTATTTGTTTTATTTTCCACAACCAGTAGGTTCCAACTCTGCCACCCGTATCCTGCCCCCTTCCCAACATGTATCATGCATGTGGTTTTTGCCTTATTTTTGTAGTCACTTTGAGACCCCCTTTACTCTTGTCGTTTGGAATGATTATAAAGTAGCTGTCATGTTGCATACACCCTCCATCCCATTTTGGAAGTTCCAACTTTTTAAGGAGACGTGTGGTTAATGCACTCACATTCAATTTAAAGGTGTAGAATTTCCACATCGCCCCTTTACAACCGCCTTTTGAAGATCATTTGTAACGGGTTTTTGAAAACTTTAAAGTTTTATTTATTGACTTTTCAAAGTGGACAAACATTTTGGGACATCTCAAAATGGCATGACGAACAAATCAAATTGGACGTGGCGAAAAGACTAGAGCTTTTATGTCCAAAGTTGCAGCCGGAGAATTTTATACGAGGACTGCAGTCCCAAACTTCAAAATATTCTATAAGATGCTGCTGCTGTTTCTTGAAACTGATCTGGAATTGATATGGCTCAACTGAGAATTGGTTTCCAAATATCAAATGCAGGGACACTTCCACTACTTGATGCTTCAAAGCCACCCGAAGGGTTTCAGGCTCGGATTTTGGCAATGTTCATGGCCTTCTTCATGACCCTTTTCACACTCTTCCATACAGTAGCAAGCCATTTGACCAAGAATCTTCCAAAAGACACTTCCTCTGACCACAACCAAAATATTGATGAACTCTCTCTAGATGCTGCACCGAAAGAAGAGTTCCGCCCACCTTCACCAATTCCAGGATTTGCACATGCCGAACTGCTCTCCTCTGTTCTGAGAAAACTAGGGGATCTTGAAGAAAAAGTTGACACTCTTCAAGCGAAGCCGTCTAAGATGCCTTATGAGAAAGAGGAGCTGCTGAATGCTGCTGTTTACCGCGTGGATGCCCTGGAAGCCGAGTTAATTGCTACGAAAAAGGTAGAACCACTATAGTTTAGAATATAGTACATGTATAAATGGTGTGATTTATCCATGGGGTAGTAGTTGGGTATCCATATATCTGGTGCATCAGAATGGGCAGGTTAGGTGATGAGAGGGCTTGCATGACAAATTAATGTGGCTCTTGTTGGTTCAAATTTCTGATTGACACTATATACTGTAAACATAAGTTCCATGTTAAAATGGCAGTCAAATCAAGTGAAGAAAAAGGTTTTGTAAGTTACAATACATGGAAAATAAGTTGTCTGCCTTCTTTCGTAATGCTCTAAACTGCTGGTTGCGGCTCACTCCGTTCATGGATAGTTCACTTTTTGATTGCGTGGTATACATGACACCATATTACTGAAAACAATACCGGCTTCGCAATGGCATTTCTTGCCTTCTACTTGCTGTATCGTTGTGCCTCTTATCTTTGTACCCTTCATCTTTCAAATGATGCTTGAGTTGATTATAGTTATGGTTTTGTCAAGCAGGCTCTGCATGAGGCTTTAATGAGGCAGGACGATCTACTTGCTTACATAGACAGTCAAGCAGAAGCTAAGCTTCGGGTGAGTTTACACAAACTTTCTTCTTAAATTGCAGACAAAACGGACTATTACCATAGACCGAAAGAACTCCTCCCATTTCAAAATGAAAGAAAGATTCATTCTTCTTTTCCATTTGAAAGGAAGGAATTAAAAAAAATTGTTTTGTTTCAGGTGAAACGGTCAAAATGTTTATGTCTCCTAGGAGACCAGAAAGTGTAACCCTTCTATTGCAATGTTCCCAACTAAACTAAAACACACCGAAGCATGTCGAAATTTGAACCATTGAATTGTTTGGACACCCCATGGAAATATCCCTCTATGATATTTTCATTCTTTGCCAAATTCTTAGGTTACTCCGTTTATGTTTTCGGAACATTTCATTTTCCTAGCTAACGGAAACAATACCAATATTTGATCCCCATTTGAAATTCTTGCATGAGGTTCATGGCTGATGTGTCTTTCTCGATGCAGAAAAAGAAGCTTTTTTGCTGGTGAGAGATGTTGCCTTTGAAGGAGAGATGCTATGCAGCAAGGATATATGTTTTGGTCGAAAAAGAGTGTTTTTTCTTTGCTTGCGTTCAAACACCCACCCACACACACACCATGTTAACGTAATAATTGGGCGATACGACTCTCTGTGGAAAGACTAAATACAATTCTCAGTGAAAATTTGCTGGTGAGAGATGTTGCCTTTGAAGGAGAGATGCTATGCAGCAAGGATATATGTTTTGGTCGAAAAAGAGTGTTTTTTCTTTGCTTGCGTTCAAACACCCACCCACACACACACCATGTTAACGTAATAATTGGGCGATACGACTCTCTGTGGAAAGACTAAATACAATTCTCAGTGAAAATTTGTACATGGAGTTGGTTATACTCAACCTTTTGCGTTCTGAATATACATGCTTCTGGTTTCATTATTTTCCGGCAAAATTATGTCCTGGAATGTTTATGGCCATAGAGCTTTTTAAATTTTCGGTTGGATGGGATTTTGATCCCATGTCTCCAAAATTGATAATGCAGGGACTTACCTTTACGGACCAAAACATTACGTATGAATCCATGCCAAACTGTATTTAGTGAAATTATGCAACTGTTGCCAAGGATGGCACGCTATATACTGTACAAGTAGGTTAATTGAGAAATCCAGCAACGTATACATTGGGGCTGAATATCACTCGCATCACCAGTTCCGAATATATCCTCATACAATATAGCATCTGCAGCGCAATTATCTTTAAAGCAGAACAGAGTGTCCAATCAGAAACCGAAAAAATGCTTTTTCTTCTTCTTCTTCTCAATGTAGGCCACTAGTTCGCCTTGTTGAACAAGAGCATCCTCAAGAACCTGGACAAGAAAAACTAGAATTAGCATTTAAGTAAACTATAATTCTAGGATTTAGTTAATCCAGTGGCATTTTGTTGCATATGCCAACTACCTGAAGCAGATCTCACACCTCATCAACTTTATAAAACTCAGGTTAAATGAGAATTCCAATCACGTATCACAATCTGCTTCGAATTATCTAGAAGTCCATTTTAAACTTTGTCTATTCGTCTCAGCAATGCTATTTATTATAACCAATTTGTTAGCTGCCTTAAATCACCACATAGAACTCCAAGAAAAATAGATGAATACCTTCTTGGTTGCAGAAAGCTGTTGCTCCAACGCATCAACACGACTTAGAGCAGCATTGAGCATTTCCTCTTTCTCGGGAGGCATAACTGCAGGCTTGTTGCTGAGAACAATCACCTTCTCCTCCAGTTCGCTCATGCGCTTCAAGATTGAAAAATAGTCGGCAGTGGAGATGGCGGGTGCCGGTAACTGGTAAGGCTGGGCCGGTTTCATCATGGGATCAACATCCCCAAACATGGAACTAGAATAGAGGGTGGCATTGGTTAGCTTTCTTGGCATGTTGCGAGTCAAGCGGACCATGGTCACGAAGCCCATTGCAAGGGTCATGACCCCGGTGAAAATCTGGTTGCTTATTCCTTGAGAAGGCTTGCTAGCTTCATGCACTGTGAAACAGTCTACGATTTCAACGGAAAAGGAGAGAGGAAAAAACCGGTTATTATCCTACACTGGACAACAAGCTTAGGAAAAGAGAGAAGAGACAAACTAAAAGGAATTACGCCAACAAGATTCCAAATAGAAAAACTTCAATTGTTTCAATTCGTTTGAAAGGAGGGAAAAAAAAAAAAAAAAGAAGAGGGAATATTTGTATCTTGATAATAATCGGAATTGCCGTGAATCATCTAAACGATCAAGAATTGGCAATTGACACGGTAAATATGGAATAGGCCGAAGAAAGCCTAAAGACTAATTTAATGTCAGGTCATTACAAAAGTCCAACAAAGGAATAGTCAAGTTATTTGAAATGTCAACAAAAAGATATCTTTAGATGAGTAAACCATTACAAGATAGGTATCTACTCCACCAACCTTTTAGAAGTAAATACATTTATAATTAGCATTAAATAGTAGATCCAAAGGATCAAATTACAAAGATCAAGACAACAAAATCATATATATATATATATATATATATATATATATATATATATATATATATAGAGAGAGAGAGAGAGAGAGAGTATAATTAGCACAGTTAGGAGCACATTATGTTATGGTGTTACCTTTAGAAGGGGCAAATTTGTCACTTTGTAAAGCTTTGCAAAAAGTTTCATCAACACCCTTATCAACCATTGGAACAAAGTAATCATGCTCGTAGCCAGTGGACTGTAGAGAACAATTCAACTATTTTCAATCAGAGATTTATCATTCAAAAAATAACAGACAGAAGGAAATAATATGAATAAAAAGCCAAGGCTTGATTATCGAGTCAGAATACCTTTCTATCTAAAAGAAATGGTGCTCCATGATACGATCCAGATTCCTTAATGTAGGGCATATGTTTGTATCTCTTTAAATATAAGTTGCCTGATCTCACTCTCTTAATCTTCTGATTTCTCTCTCTCTCTCTAGGTTGGCCAAAAAGATCTGTTTGCTCCAGTTAGCTCAAAAGCCATGTCATCCTTCAAGTTTAAGCAATCACGTTCTTTGTTATGGCCTCAACCTGTGTCCGAAATTTTCCTCTGTTCTTCACCCTCTCAACACAGATCAATTCACTCAAAATCCTGACAAGCACATTAGCAAGTCTACATCCTTACATGGTCATACCATCTCAAATTACTTTCATTCACTTTCCCGTAATCGGTGCCACGTCTAACTTCCCTCTACTGGATTAATTTCATGTTGTATCTTGTCATGTAACACCACTGAATGGTCACATCCATCTCAAACATTCCTATTTTAGTAAGTGTGTCAACAAAATGAAGTGCTATAGTTCCCTAAAATTCAAGCCTACAAGACCTCACAAGACTTTTCGAAATTGATAAAATGTTCTAACACATGATGACCGTGTAAAGCAATTTGGAATTAACATTCTTTAGAGACTTCTTGTAGTTTTAGCATTCGTCTAACAATAATGTGTTATATTAGACTATTAGGAACAAGTTACTAGCTGCTTCATGCCAATAGGCTCACACCCAAATCCTATTAAGAAATTACGCAGTACCATTCAAATGTGAAAAGAGCACCGACAACTTACTTCTTCACGAACAGGAGAGAGTTGTGGCTGGGCTACATACTCTCTTTGATACCCGCGAGAGCATTTATCATCCATGCCCAAAACTGCTCCTGAGTTAAAAGAGTCACACTTCTTCGCACCCTAAGAATGGAGAAAGTTCGTCAGTCTTACTACAGTTCAGTAACTTCAAAGACAAATGATCAATCAGGAAATTAAACAGCAGATTAAAATCAATTTAAGGAATCAACAGATGAATATCTAGGTTAAGACTAGGTACCTTAGGATTTGCACTCTCATCCTCAGTAATTGTCTTCTCATCAATGGACGAAATCAAAGTTTTTGCTGAACATTTGGCTTCACCATTGTGAACCATCTAGCACAAACAAATTAACAATTAATCTATGGAATCTTCTGCAAAAATGCTTAAACAAGAAATGCAGACTTCAAGAAAGGAAATTACAACAGAAAAATGGGTATGCACCTTCAATATGTCAGGATCATTCCATGGGCCCTTATCCGCACGCATACATCCACCTTTGTCCGCACAAGTGCATGTACCGCCCAGAAAGTCTGGTAGCTCACTGATACAGATCATGGTAGAAAAAAGGTGAGGTAAGGACCAACACTAGTGTTTAACGGCCAACCCATGCAATGTTATGTTACGTGTTAAGAATAGCAGAAAACATTACTCTAGAATCTCACTGACCGTAATGTTGCAATCATATACAGTAAGAACTCTTAGTTATATTGGCAAGTTTATGGAAGAAAAAAATAAAGGCTATGTCAGGTCGAAGAAAAAATAAGTCACCTAGCATCAATGACTTCAAGCAACTTGCTCTGATATTTGTTGCCCAAAACCTGTTACAAGGAAACCAGTAATGAGCTAAGACAAACCCCTCAACAAAAATCATCTCTTTTCTGAGATAATGTAAATAGCTTACTTGAATCTTTTCAGTAGTCTTGGGGTCCAGGAACGTTTTCACGGTGTTCCATAACAGCCTAAATCCAGAACCCGCATTAATAATATACATACGGCACAGGGTCTACAAAGAAAACGATTGTTTATTTTAGAACTCAAAAAGTTAAAAGTAACATCAAATACAACAGGAAAATGGCTAACAAAAGAAGGTAAAATGAGTACCTCAGGGTAATTGCCACCGTCAATCTTTTGAATGCTCTGAATAAGCTCCCTTGCAGCTTTGCTGAAATGTTTCAGTCCCTGAGGCATCGATCAGTGCAAGTCAGGATCGAGAATTTTTTTACTGTAAATGTTATTTAATCTACCAACTTGATTTTTCTATGGAAAAAGATTGTTAATAATAGCACATAGGGACATGCCCCAAGAATTTAGTTGTCGACACTTTTCGAATCTGATACACATTGAGCATAAGGCAGCCACTTTGAAGGTATAAGGCGGGGGTAGTATAAATCATGGTTCATTTGAAGGCCAATTGCTTTGAAATACAGGCAGTTGGTTTTTTATTCAAGGCATTTTTTAGGAATTGTCACCTACCACTCCTTGAACATCCAGAATAGTTGTGCTCTGATCAATGTGCTTCTTTGCTGCAATTGAACAGGCTGGGAACTTGACAACAAAGGTCCTCTCAAACTCTTGGACGTGGTACTTCAAGTAGCGGTCCATTGTCGTGGCCTGCAAAAGCTTGGTTGGATCAACTTTGCCAAGTCTTTCAATATAAACAGGTCGCCCATCCTTATCAACCCCATGATGTCCCTGTGGGTAGTGTTCAAGGACCTGATCTCTTTCCTTGAACTCAAAATCCTAAGCAAAAAAGCGGACAGGTAAAAATCAGAGATCAGACAGAGTAGTAGTTAATTTAAATCCAGTAACAGTCAGTTTTTTCCCGGAAATACCTCCATGAGAGTGTCAGCACCGAAATCCTTTCTCCACTTGATCATATCAGCCCACATTTCCTTTGCTTGCTCAAGATCAAATTTCCTGGCCTTCAAAAATCTGATCACCAAAACAAGATTACAACCTCATCATTCATCCTGATGCATGCAAAAGTAATTAAGCCGGGGAACACAAAATTGACCAAAGGCATAAAGCATTGCAGGCTTTTGCGATCACATCCAAAGAATTTTTTTACAAATTTTCCTATCGAAATAGTTGCCATAAGTTTCCAAAAGAGGTTATGCACAAGAACTACCAGCAAAAGGAGAATGGTGAAGTAAAATGATGGGAGCAGAGGATGGGAGGGGGGGTGGGGGATGTGTTGTGTGAAACACGGCTTACTAGACTGGACTATGTTCTAAAAGGACAAAGAACAACCAAAAGCAACATATTTGGCTTGAGTTCTTTCACTTGACAAGTCTCATAAGTGACGACAAGCTAATAGTGTTGTATTCCTCAATCAAAATAAAAACCATAGACGAGCTAGAAACCATTCACTTTCATCCACTACAAACTGTGTAACAATCCACCATTTTGAATTTGAAGCGCAGGTGGGAGCACAGTTGAAACTTAATGCGACTCTGTCAAATATAAAAGAGTATTAGATTTTCAAGCCATGGATCATTATGAACTTGGAATAACTGCTCATGCAATTGACCATGGACAATGTAACAAAAGAAAAGGAAGAAACCTTAGCATCATGTGATAATCATCATATTTAGCAGGTAGCAATTCTTCGAGGACAAGGGCTTGGCGAAATGCGTCCACTGCCTTAAGTTCCTCTGCATCATGCTCGTCTTCAAATGCAGCAGACATAACTCTGCTGTTTCTCCTACCCTTCTTTGTCAGAGAATTCCTGAACATTGTCGAGGCATGAATTGCCTTCTTCTTGAGAGACCCGAGCCTCGTCTTCTTCTCATCCTCAGAGTTTTCCATGTCAGATCTTTCGAGACCTGTGATCAAATCATGTGAAGAGAGGGCGCTTAAACAAAACACAACAAATAAACACAATGAACATTCAAGTAGTTGTTGGTGCTGCTTACTCAGAACATCAAAAGCAAAAGCTATATACGTGCACCATTCTTAAGAAATAGGATTTGGTATAGATCAAGGTGATCTCAACCCTAACCGTTTCAACTAAACCCAATAATTGAAAGCAATCAAGGAACCAACAAATCTTTGTAATCATCTACCCTACCAATGTATCTTTTTCACGACTACGACTTTTTAGTGCTTCTTTCGTGTCAATATTCTATAGTTTGTCTCTTCCCTGAGAAATGATAGCAAGAGATGCTTTTGAAAAGGATATTTTCGTTATCTCATGTGTTCGTTGCTCTTCTTCACCTGTCCTGGTTCTCGTCATTTCTTTAACACTCACACTAAATATGATGCATGTCGTGCAGTAACAGACGAAATATGTGAATTACTCGCTTTATTTGGCTGTTTCTTCAAACAAAAATATTCTGAAGACATTAGCGAAATACAAGCAGCTTAATGGTAGTTTTGCACTTTTATTCACATCTGAACATAATCGTCAAGGATATGCCAAAAGCTCCAACGAATCTTAGGTACGAACTACAGTTACAGGTCTTCAAAACACGAAAAGACAATTGGATAGAAATTACCTGGCTTGACGGGTCGCTCGAGGGGTCCAGACATAGTGTCAGCAGTCATGCTTGTAGTTTGCAACCTAGCTCACGTGAGAAGGCAAATGTGCGAGAGGATCAATCGATCATACCAAGACACCAAAGCTTACGCTCTTGCCGACATCTTTCAGTAGACAAAAAGTTTAGTGAGGAATATCTTCAAGCAAGGAACAACAATGCTAATGCTAAGTTAACTTAAAAATGCTAACCACATGAAGCTAGTTAATAAATTCAAAATTTCAAACGAATATATGTGTATAGTACTTGCATAAAACTATGAATCCATAATTATTGAGTATACAGAATATGATTCATCCCAAATCAAGGGAGAATTAAATGCTATAAGAACCATATGTTAAAGGCTAGAAAACAATGCCAAAATTTTGATCAGATCGAAATGGCTGGTTGCAGTTTCCGAAATCAATATCTCAGAACGCTCTTCAAAACAATTTGGTTGACGATTTCCAAGAGTTAGTTTCTGGAAAATTTTGGAAAATAATCATTTTTTTTTTGAAAACGTTCACAATTTCTAGCCACAAAAATTTAAAAAGAGATGAAAACAAGGAGATTGTCTGTACCAAACCAAACCGAGCCCTAAGTCCCAGCCAACTGGGGACGGCTGTTTTAATCCGTTGTTGCCGTTTTATTTTCAAGTAAACAACATCTTTATAAAAACATTTGACAAAAAAAAAAAAAGATGTTCACAATTTCTAGCCTCGAAAATTGAAAAAGATATGAAAACAAGGAGAATGTCTGTACCAAACCAAACCGAGCCCTAACTCCCAACCAATTGGGGTCAGTTGCATTAATCCTTTGTCTCCGTTTTATTTTCAAGTAAACCACATCTTTATAAAAACTTCTGACAAAAGTAATCGAAAAATTGCAACCTAACGGCCACATCTCCATCTCCAAGGCCAATAATCTTTCCTAATTTCTTCATTCTATGGAAATCCGAACTTTCAAATGGAGATTGAGGTTCAACAACAATAAGGCAAGAGAGAAAACAACAATACTACCACCACCACGACGACAAAAAAATAACTTGAACGAACAAGTAATTCCTTCAAGACGTTCAATACTAACATAGCAACAGCAAAACAATGGTAATTACCAGGATTTAAAACATTTCCACAAACAGCTAGACACATCCAAACAAGTACGAGTTCGAATCAAAATCATTCAACAAAAGTAAGGATGGAGATGAGAATTTTACACTGGTGAATGAAAATGTGATTCCTGAATGGCCTAGAGAGAGAGAGAGAGAGAGAGATTACCAGAGACAAAATGTCGGACTAGGAGAAAGAATCAGAGAGGGAGACATTTTATGACCGGATTCGCCTCTGAATTTGCGGCCCACCATACATCTCTGCTTAGATACAGCAAAACAATCCAGTACCAAATATAGATAAAGGGAGAAAAAAAATATACACATATACATATACAGAGAGAGAGAGAGAGAGAGAGAGAGAGATGGTTTGAGGAGGCCAGAGGGAGAGCGCGCGAAAGGCAAGCCACTCCGTTCAATTTCTCTCTATTTTTTCCTGTGCTTAATGGAAGTGTTGGTTGTCGCGTCCGCCAAAGGATATTGCCCCGTCATATCACACATTATGCAGGGATCCAACAACATCTATGTGTAGGTCGAAGTTAGAGTTTCATCGCCTACCGGCAGTGTTAAAGAGTATGTTAGCTCCGATAAAAGCCTATGGAAATTCGAACTTGAACTTTGTCTTGGGTTGTTACCAGCTTCTCATTGGTTCAATTTCTTAGAGTGAAAAAAAAATAATTACTAGACACATGTAAATGCTTACAGATTCGAACACAAGTATGTTCAGAATCGTTCGGTATGTGCGAGCACTACATTTATTAAGTGAGATCTATGCATCAAACCATCTGAATGCATCTATGTTGAATTTGTGCACGTATATCGATAATACTGCTTCTCCATCCTATGAAGTTTGCCTGATTCGCAAAATGTGAACTTAGAGAAATAATAATTTTTTATCAACCTAAAATTCAAAACTAATTACATAAATCAATAGAACTCATTGATACCTATTAAATATTGAATTATTTTGAATTTTCCTTACGAATATTGTATTATTTTTTAGTTCTAATTTTGTGAACCGGAAATATTTTGGGACGAAGGGAGAATATTAGCCAACTAAAACCCTAATCGACTCCACTAACGTCCCTTTAACCTCATATGCACTTTTTAAATTACACAGAAACTTTAGATTCTGATTTTTAAATTAAAAGAGTACTCTAGCTCTGATAAAACGTAGAAACATTAGATTCAAATAAAAGTTTTAATTTCATTAGGTACAAAAGTTTCAACGTCATATTAAGCGATCACAAATCCTATAACGAATAATGCGAGACTCACGTATATTAACTTGCAATAACATCACCTAGCTAGGTTGTATTCGAATCGGGTATTTATAGGGGAATATATGTAGGAAGAAGAAAAAGTACAACAAAAGATTAGCAAGAGGGGGGGTGTGCGCAGCACCATCCCCGGTTCAAAGATTAGAAGTTCGTATCGCACCCAACATAAAATTATTTATTATATTACTTCTCTCCTCTTTATAAATTCTTCTATAAATCCATGACAATGTATCCATTGTCTCAGTTCTCAGGACTACTTTCTTGGCCTGGGTAACAAATTATGCAAATTCTCCTACTATATCTCTATTTCCTCCACACTACCATCTTTCTTCTCAACCTGTGCTACACCTTCGGATGATCCAGACTCCTTTTCCTCTAGTACTTCCCCATCTTTAACTTCTTCAATCTCCTTCTTCGCCTCGAGAAACTCGACTAGACCTCTCAGCGCAACCTCGGCCTCCTCGCTCTTCATCAGTTGCTCGCCTACTTCTGCAGGACTCACTTTTTTCGTTTCTATCAACAGTTCAATGTCTGAAAAGAGCGGATGCTCTGTGATTCCGAGGTAATTTTTCGCAAGCATTTTGAATCCACAGGGGGTGCAATAGGACATGTGGATATGCACGTCCATCCGACCGGGGCGCAACAATGCAGCATCGAGCTTTTCTTTGTGATTGGTTGTGAAGATAATAATCCGCTCGTCCCCGCAGCTTGACCACAATCCGTCGATGAAATTAAGCATCCCTGATAAGGTAATCTGCAATTTGTAGAGAGAAACAAAATGATAAGCGAAGAGAGCAGCTAGCTGGTCAAGTAAAAAAAAAAAAAAGCTGACTAATTCATGATCCAAACACGGCCTTAAGAATTTTTTATTTTTTTATTTTGGAAGAGCAAGAAATTCATTAATAATAAAAAATAAAAAAAAAAGCCAAATAGGAAGACGGTCAGAGCAGAGACCAAAACAAACAACAAATGAGAGAAACATCAGACCCTCCCAAATGGAATGCAAAAGCAACTAAACGTGAGGATCGTTAGAGAGAACATTAATTCCTCAAGCACCTGCAAAAAAAATCATTAGAGAATCATGAGCCGAAAAAAGGGTACTAGTGAAGCACCGGATGTTGTGGGGCACAGTACACACGAGGATCGTTGCAATTATCCTTAATGGTATGCTCTCGTCTCGTTTGCGCTTAACGGTCTTAAGATTTGTAAGCCCAATTATCACATTGGATGAAGAAGTTGACGTAGCTAGAACTAAAAGCCATAAAGCTAGAACAAAAACTTACCCCAGCAGATCCATGGACGCTATGTCCGAAAGGATCCATAGCCATAGGCCTAGCCGCTTTTAATGCCGCCACCTTCCGATCCTGCAACTCAATGGAGCAATCGATGTCCTCCACCACCAAAATCGACCGATTCGCAGTCGAGATCAGCAAATCTCTCAGCTGAGAATTACCCCTTATATCAGTCAACTCCAAATCGTACACGTCGAAATTCAAGTAATTCGCCATGGCCGCGATCAAGCTCGATTTCCCGGTCCCGGGGGGCCCGAAAAGCAGGTAACCCCGCTTCCACGCCTTCCCTACTCTCCTGTAAAAGTCCCTGCGCTTCACAAACCGCTGCAGATCCTCCATCACGGTTTTCTTCGCGTCCGCTTCCATTGCCAGAGTGTCGAACGTCGCCGGATGGTCCAGATTCACGGAATTCCATGGGTTCCTTCTCGGACCCCCCATCATCCGGTCGTTCTTCAGGGTCCAGAGCTTCAGTGTTTTGTTCTGCTCTTTTAAGATCTTTGACTTCTCCAATATGTGAGGCAAGTACTCGTTGATTACCTGCCAGGGAGATCAAAGAAAAATACGTTCAAAGACTGTTATTTGATGAACATGTTGTCTATTACTAGTTTCTATGGAGAAATTTTTGGGTGCCGGGTGGGTACCGCGTGACGGTAACTGTCGGCGATCCTAACAGTCTAAATATGTTTTGAACGGTTCAGATTAATTCCCTCTCTTTTCCCTCATCCCACCGCTCTCTCTCCTCTTTTAAACGGTCTTATTTTGTAGTAAGCATAGTTATGTAGTCATTTTTCGTTGTAGGTATAAGTGCAATTTTTTTTGGAAGAAAAATCACAAAAGCACCTCGTTTAAGCAATTTTAGCCTACTTTTGCATGTGGTTTTGATCCAATGGATGAGATTCACCCATTTTTATCTAATGGCTGAGATTTACGGAGGCATTCATGCCCCAATACCACATTGGGGCATCATAGAAAAATTCGTGGCAACAGCATGTGGGAATCTGTGGGGTCGTCGGACCCCACGGGGAAAAATAAAATCTCCATAATTACTACTCCCTCTGTCCCTAAATAAGTGTCCGGCGCGCAAACCTAGACCTTTAAAAAAATGCATTTGTTTCGTTAGAAAAATCAATAGATGGCAATGGGTTCTATTAGATTGTGGAAAAAAATTAGATTTTTTAACAAAAAACATACATCTTTTGTAAGACTTATTTTTGCGCTCCGGACACTTATTTAGGACGGAGGAAGTATATCGGAAATTTTGATAGGTTAACCCCAGCTGAAAATACGATTGACACCATTATGGTGCGCAATGCATTAGATTATTTGATTTTCTCATTAACTCATACAAGAAGACCCCATGGCTCCAACTTTTATGAGTATATTTTACCGTTTATTTTGTACAGTACAAAATTAGGATAAATATATCATCAGAATTGCAAATATTCGATACGAATACAGCACAATATATATGCAGGTTATTGTCACTATCGACTTTGAGATTATTTAAATACTTACGTGAAAACTGAAATCAATAGCATTGACATCTTTCTTGGACATCTTCTCTACTCGTTAGTTGATAAGTTTAGTTGATCTCTTGATGTGTGAAATGCCCAAAACTACTCCATAAAAAACACTATAAGCACACAATTTGGTGTTACACAAAATACACACTGGAATGTGTGGAACCCACCTTGGAGTTCTATCCAAATGATTGAAACCGTTAAATAATTTGTTTAATATTAACATGTTTTGAAGAGCCCTCATGAAAAATCAACTTAGTCGGATACGGTAAAGGCTTGTTCAAATTTTGGTCTTTGGATTGAATGACTTGATCAAGCCTTTACCGATATCCGACTAAGCTGATTTTTTTACAAGGACTCTTACAATTAAAAATATTTTAAACAAATTAAACAGCTTCGATCTTCTGTGTGGGATCCCGATGAGGGACTCGCACAATCTAGTGTACATTTGACGTACCCATATTTTTTTTGATAGCTAAATGGGCATTCCAAAAGTTTTAACACTGACCTAACTGTTGACTAATAGTTGGATGTAATTGAAATGCAGCACCAAACCTCTGAGGGCAAAAAATAATTTCCCAAACACGGAGGGGGCATTTATACTTAAGGGAAACCTCGGAGGTGTAAGTGATATTTAACCCTACGAAAAATAAGCTGGTGAAATTACTTTTGTTATTATCAAAATTTGGCGGGAAAAAAAAAAGAAAAAAGAAAAAGCAAAAGGCCGTCTACCAGATACCAGCAAACTCGCCGTTCAATTAGTTAGTACGGAGTAGTATTTCTTTTGTTTATTAAATTTGATTTTGGCAAATCTTATCACCTCATCCAACTAATTAATAACTAATTTCTCCCTCCTCTGAAAAGAGTCGCATTTATATTAAATTTGTTTTCATTATTTTGGCTATAGATTCTTGGAGGAGATTTTGATTAAATGACGTCTGTTTTGGTAAGTTTATTTATTCTCTGGGTAATCAAATTTGGAAATCAAATCTTTTGATTTTGGTAATTGATTAGTCAATTACCGGGATTCAGCTTCCTGTTTTGTTGTTTCCTTTTCGGTCCTAATTTTCTAGTTTAAAATGGGTTGTAGGGTGACATTGGAAGAGAGAGTTGTTTATGATGAATTAAAGAAAAATCGAGATTTATCTCAATATAGTTTGTTCGAAGAGGCACTACTTTTGGCTCAAACATTGCTTGTGTTTTCTTCTAGCAATTAATTTCGTAAAAGGAGGCTACGCTGCATCAGGGAAGACCATGGCAACAACATATCTATTGTTTTCTTATTTTTAAGCATGGCAGCATGTTGGAAAATAACTTCGACCAAATTAGTTTGATAAGTGATTTTATTTTTTTGCTAATAAAGGGGTCAAATAACTTTCTCTAGTCAGCAACAGTCGTATTTTCATTTTTTATCACACACATATTTAATAGTACTATTCCACCAAAACAAATAATGCATCCTGCCAGCAGGCCGGCAGAAGAACCGAGCTCCTTGTGAGCAGCTCGAGGCTCGACTCGTTAGGGCTCGTTTGGTTTGGCTCGTTTAATAATTGAGTCAAGTTCAAGCTTGAGTTTTGGACTCATTTCGTGAACGAGCCGAGCTTGAGCTCAATTTTTTTTGCCTGTTTGATTAACGGGCCGTGTTCAAACACAAGAAGGCTTGGTGGACGATAAAATAGTCAATGGACTTCATGGTTTTCGGTCTTCGAGCTCGTTTCATGAAAGAACCGAGTTTAACACTACATAACTACGCTCGGCTCGTTTATAGCCGAGCTCGAGCTCGATTTTTTTCTCGTTTGATAAACGAGCCGAGCTCAAACACAGCAAGGCTCGGCAGACAAAATAGTCAAAACGTATTTACCTTGTCCTTCAACTTCTTATGGAAAACGAGTTCAAAGAACCGGACCTCCGTTTTGAGAGTCGACCCGGGAAAAGAATCATCTGGGTTCGCGACATGCTTAGCCGGCACTTGATGGCTTTTCAATCTCCACCTGAACCGGACCCCACAGAACTCATCCCTCACCTCCTCGTTCTTCTCCATCCTCACCATTATCTGCTTCTGCTTCTCGGGCTTCGTCACCCTGAACCGCCTCGTGTCGGGCCCTATCACGGCGGCGAGGTAGAGCTCGGCGGACTGGAACAGCTGGTTCGGGTACAGCCCGTCGTACTCCTCGACGATCATGGTGACCTGGTTGGAGAAATATCCGCCGAGGAGTCCGCGGGGTTTGAGGAAGAAGTAGCTCTGGAATTCGCGGGGGATGAGGTCCCTGGCCACGGAGCGGATTACCATCGCGGTCGCGGCGGCAGAGGCGGCGGCGGAGACTACTGTCTTTAGTGAGGGCATTTGGGTGTTTGACAACATGGCTGGTTCTGGGTTTGGTTTGGAGTTGAAGGGTTTATGGAATTTTGAGTGGGATCGTTGGTTCTGGTTTTTTGATGTTTTTCAGGGGGTCTCAAATCAATGGATTGTAAAGAGAAAATAAATAAGGTTTTGGTAATGGAATTGGTCTTTAATTGGGTGTCTCAGCTTAGACTAATGAAGAATGGAGGACTGAAGATGAAAGGTAAACTAAAAAAAGACTTTGCCGGCCGGAATGCCCGGTCAACGATGTCGTTTTGATAGGAAATCGTTTCGGGGTAGGGCCACAAACAAACCCCAACTGGTCGCGGACTGCTCGTGGCTTGGCCTGCCTCCTCGTTTAGTAATTGAGTCGAGCTCAAGCTTGAGTTTTATGTTCGTTTACGAAATGAGCCGAGGTCAATACTTACAAACTCGGCTCGATCGGCTTGCAAAAGTTCGGCTTTTTAAAGAGGGTCGTTAAATAAACGAGCAGAGCTAGAGCTTGAGTTTTAGGCCCGTTTAGGTGCTGTTCCGCTTTCTTTTTTAACCTCAAGCTCAAATATAATGAAAATAAAAAATAATTTTTTAATTTTTTTTGAACCGTTTAAAAGATCTCAATGAAATTTATCAAACAAGATCCATATTGGTAGGAAAATTATTTGCATAAACACATAATTTTTGAGCTTGAAATTACCTTCATTTTTTAAAAGTTCCTTTTACTGTTCATCTGGAACGGAGCCTTAGTAAATGAGCTGAGCTCGAACATTATGAAGGTCAGCTTTGTTTGCACCCCTCTTTCCGTGAAAATGAAGCAAGGAAATTGGGATTGGCAAGAGGACGGGTCGGAGCCGAAGGGTACTATCCCCAAACCCCTTCCCCGTCCTTGTCCCCGACTCAATCCCCAACGGGGATTTGTTTTTTCCCTCTATCCCCGCCCCAATTCGGGGATCCAAAGCTTTACCTAATAAAAGAAAAAACAGATTTCAAAAACAAAGACGGGCATAATGCGTAAGCCAAAATGCTAGGGGGGTGTTTGGGAGCCAACTTTTTGACTTTTTATTTTTCACTTTTTGGCTTTTTGGCTTTTGGAATTATGATCAGAATGTATTTTGTATTTGGTGGAGTGTTTGGATAATATGTGCAGAATGCAATTTGCAATAGAAGTAGTGTTTGGAAGATATAAAATAAAAATGAATTATGGATTGATTTTTTACTATGTTGCCCCCAACTATTTCTACTGCTACGTCATACGTGGCTCTCCCTTCTACGGTTCTACCAATGCCCCCACCTACCAGTCTATTCTTCTCCTTTACTTTTCTTTTCTTTTCTTGTTTTCTTTTGGTCAACATAACCCACACAGGGCTGTGAGAGAGAGAGAGCAGCGTGATTTTGGAGAGGGAGAGAGAGAAGGGAGTCCGGCCACCACTATCTCCTCATCACCACCTTCAACCGGCCACCATCACCTCCTCCATAACCACCGCCACCAAGCTCACCCCACCACCTGTTCCCACCGCCAACCGAGATCACCACCCGCGCGCCACCACCACCGTCGATCCCCACCCGCGCGCCACCACCACCGTCGAACCTCCAGTCGTCTGCTCCGGATACGTCTTCTCTCTTCTCGTCTATTCTCCTCCTCTCCTCCAGTCGTCTATTCTCCTCCTCTGCTCTCTGATATGTGAGACAGATCTTACAACGTTCAAAACGATGGTAGGAATTATCCGAAACTATGGAGGGTTGTCTTGTCTTTTTAGCATGCCTGGTTTTGAAAATGGAAAAATGGGAATCCAAAAAGCTCCTTTTTTGGGATTCTTCGTTTTGGCTTAGAAATGGCAAAACCGAAAATGGATTTTCCTTAAAACCCATTTTCCCATTTGTTGCCAAACACCTAAAAGCCAAAAATTGGAATTCAAAAATGTAAAAATGACCTTCCCAAACAACCTCTAGATGTCATATGTGGGCTTGTGTACACCAAAGAAGCAAAATAGGCTACCATAGGGATCTTTGAAGTTTGAATCTTTGATTATAGGGATCTTGGTGAGGTGTGGGGCATCAAGTTGAAGGTGTTAGCCAGGAGGCTTTAGTGCGATTTTGCGTTTTTTTTTTTGGGGGGGAGTTTTTTTTTTTAATTATGTGTTTTGGGTCTCAAATCATTGGATATATAGTGAAAAAGAAAGCATTGATGTCATGCATTTTTCGTTTTGATCATGGTTTTGGTATTGGTATGAGGCTTAGCCAGAGAAGTTAATTATGCAATGGGTTTTATGGTTTTCAATCTTCGAACTCAAGTTTTAGGCTCGCTTCGTGAACAAGCTGAACTTAACACTACAGAGTTGGGTTGCGCTCATTTATAGCCGAACCGAGTTCGAGCTCGATTTTTTTTTTGCTCGTTTGATAAACAAGTCAAGCTCAAAATCAACAAGCTCGGCAGAAGATGAAATAGTCGAACATACTTAGGGTGTGTTCCACTTTTAGAAAAAATGGGTTTTTGAAAAAGAAGGTAAATTTCAAGCCCAAAAATTATGCGTTCACACAAATAATTTTTCTACCAATATGGATCTTGTTTGATAGATTTTATTGAGATCTTTTATTCGGTGCAAAAAAAATTAAAAAATTATTTTTCATTTTCATTATATTTGAGGGTAAATTTCACTGACCTCCCCTGAGGTTTCTGACAAAAACAGAAACCTCCCTCCACGTTTATGAAATTGCACTGTCCTCCCCTCTGCTTCAATTGTCTGTTGCACTTTACCCCAGCCGTTTGGCTGATGTAACGGAAAGCAACTAACAGTGATGACGTCAGCATGGAATAATTCATAAATGCCAATTTTACCCATGGAACCCACAGGTCTAACCTTTCTCCCATTTTCTCTTTTCACCACATTCAGCTGGTACATATCTCCCGTCAAGAACTCCCATTTAACCTGTTCGGCTAAAAAAGCCAAGTAGCTTAGTTTTTTTGTCTTTATTTAAAAAAAATTCGTATTTGTCAATTTTTCGTTAATTTTTTGAAGATTATTGCGTCGTTATGACGAGAGGAATCTAAAAAGTAAAAAATTATGATCGAAATCAAATTTTTTTTGAATAAAGACCAAAAAATTGGCTTATTGGCTTATTTTTGTCTTTATTAACAAAAATTTGATTTCGATCATAATTTTTTACTTTTTAAATTCCTGTCGTCATGACAAGGCAATAATTCTCAAAAAATTGACAAAAAACTTACAAATACGAAAAAAATTTGAATAAAGACAAAAAAATAAGGCACTTGGCTTTTTTAGCCGAACGAGACCTTATACATTCGATTTGACGTATATATACATTGAGTTGATAAACCCTCCATTCTCTCTTCACATGTGATTTTTTATTTTTTTGTCTTTATTCACATTTTTTTATCATTTGTTAGTTTTGTGTCAATTTTTTTGTGACTTATTGATTCGTGTAAAAAAAACTATCTTTTTTTACTTATTTTTGTCTTTTCAAAAGAAAATTATGAGTTTCAAGCATTTTTTTATACTCTTTTTATTCTTCCCATCAAGACGAATCAATAAATCACTAAAATTTGACACAAAATTAACTAATGGAAAAAAAATTAAATAAAAACAAAAAAAAATCACTCTCGACTTCTAATCCATACTTAGCCCAAGCCAACTACTAATTAAACCAATCCAAAATGCAAAGAACCGAACTCGGACATACACAGCTCAATCGGATATGTAAGTTTCTTGAACCAATCTTACAACTTTTCATTCTGAATTTCGGAGAATGAAAAGTTGTAAGATTGGTTCAAGCACTTTTATGTATACGATTGAGCTAATTTAATACGAGGTTTCTTAAAAAAATTATTTTAAAATTAATGAACTACTCGGATCATTTTGTGGGACCCCGTAGTGGACCCCACAAAAAATCTGTGCAATGTATGTGTAAAAGTAATCTGTGCGAATAGAACAGTTCTCCTCCTCCTCAGACCTTTTTAGCTTTTCCCCTTTCACTCATTTTTTTATTCATTACAAATACATGGGCAGAAACGTAAAATCATGTTTTCCGTTAACGGAAGTTAGCCGACAAAAAGCAGAGGGGAGGACAGTGTAATTTTAGAAACGGGGAGGGAGGTTTCTGTTTTTGTCAGAACCTCAGGGGGAGGTTAGTGAAATTTATCCACTTTATATTTGAATTTGAAAATTGAAGAAAACTTTTTCAAAAAGAAGGGTCAGTGGAAGGCTCTTACCTTGTCCTTGAACTTCTTGTGGAAAACGAGTTCAAAGAACCGGACCTCCGTTTTGAGAGTCGACCCGTGGAAATAATCATCTGGGTTCGCGACGTGCTTCCCCTGCACCTGATGGCACAGCAACCGCCACGTGAACCGAACCCCGCCGAACTCATCGATCACCTCCTCGTTCTTCTCCATCCACACCATGATCTGCTTCTGGTTCTCGGGCTTCGTCACCCTGAACCGCTTCGTGTCGGGCCTGATCACGGTGGCGAGGTAGAGCTCCGCGGACTGGAACAGCTGGTTCGGGTACATCCCGTCGTACTCGTCGACGATCATGGTGACCTGGTTGGAGAACCTGCCGAGGAGCCCGCGGAGTTTGAGGAAGAAGTAGCTCTGGAATTCGTGGGGGATGAGGTCCCTGGCCACGGAGCGGACCACCATCGCCGTCGCGGCGGCCGAGCCGGCGGCGGAGATTATTGTTTTTATTGAGGGCATCTGGGTGCTTGACAACATGGTTGGTTCTGGGTTTGGTTTGGAGTTGAAGGGGTTTATGGAATTTTGAGTGGGATTTTTGGGTAGTTTTTGGTTTTGGTTTTTGATGTTTTTGGGGGTCTCAAATCAGTGGATTGTGAAGGGAAAATGAAAAGGGTTTTTTGGTAATGGAATTGGTCTTTGAGTGTCTCAGCTTAGACCAATGAAGCATACAACAGGCGATAGGAAATATGTGAATTATATGATAGGAAAGCTGTAGGAATGGAGGAGTGAAGACTTTGCCAGAATGCCAGGTCAACGATGTCCTTTTCATATATGGAGGTCGTTTCGGGGCAGGGCTACAAACGAATTCAGCTGCTCGCCAGAAGCTCGTGATTCGGCTCAACTCGTTTAGTAATTGGGTCGAGTTCGAGCTTGAATTTTAAATTCGTCCACGAAACGAGCCGACTCAACACTTAAAAGCTCTTTAAAGAGACTCGTTGAATAAATTAGTCATTTTCGACTCGTTTACAAACGAGCCGAGCTAAAACTTGAGTTTTAGGCTCGTTTATAGTAAATGAGCCGAGCTCAAACATTATGAAGCTCGGTTCGTTTGCACCGCTATTTCGGGGGAAACGCAGCATGGAAATTGAAAGGCAATGTGGGTTTATTGGCATATTTTTTCCAGCCACATTTTCACCGTGCAAAACAAGCCGACCTTAGGCCTTGTGGAAATTGCAGCATGGAAATTGAAGGCCTTCTCTTATAATTTATTATGTTTTATGTTATTTTAAAAATATTATCTTATAAAACTAATCGAAATCTATCAAATACGTTTTAAGATTCATATTGGATATAAAATTCATTATAAATTTTTATCCGGTTACAATAGAACGATGGACGATTAAAATGGAGACGCGGAGGGAATATGTGATCTGGGTCTCAAATCATTGAAATATTGTGAAAAAGAAAGCATTGATGTTGGGAATTCGTTTTGGTCATGGTTTTGGTACGAGTCTTTGCCAAGGAAGAAAGGTTGGTATTCAATGGACTTCGTGTGTGACTGTCTCACCTTCAGGCCAATGAGGAGAGTTATTGAGTGCTCCTCGAGCACCCGGTGCTCCAGGATCTTTTTTTAGCACACATTTGTGTCGGTTCTACCGTCAAGTGTGAGTGGAAAAGAGCCAGAGTGGCGGTGCTCCAAGAACAAACGACAATTTCTCGGTCAATGAGTCATACTGTACATGTGCTACAAAATTGTGGAGGATTGAAAATGGTGGTAGAGAGAATACTGAGAAAGTAAACAATGGACTTTACCAGGGTCTTCGCAACACGGTATGCTTAATTCATTGCTTTGATTATAGGTTAGAGCAATTCAAACAGGAGCCTTTGAAGGTTTGGAATAGAAGGTTTTGGGGGATTTTGAGTGGGATTTTTGGGTAGTTTTTGTTTTGGGAGATTGAAGGTTTTAGAAAAATTTTGAGTGGAATTTTTGGATTTCTAGGAGGGGTCTCAAATCATTGGGGCAACAGGTAGGGTATGGACTGGGAGACCTTATTCGATACCCGATCCCTAGGTCCAAGGGCCTTTCACCATCCCCATTCCGTTCTCCATTGGGAATATTCGATAAAGAACTAAATCCACCTCCCGATGGGAATTGGGGTTTCCCCAAACATACCGATATCCAAACAAAAAATTACTGTATATATAGTCGAGAATGAAAATAAATTGCTATTTCTAATTAGAAATATAATCTCAATTGATATTCTTAGGATATTCTCTATAATAGGTGGTAATTGATAAGATTTGCTAATTAAAGAGGTAATTATTTATAGTGTATATAACTATACTCATGATTTATAACTATGTTTCTTCCTATATATATTTTTATATTTTATATATAATCTAATAAAGTACATGTAGTACATATAACCGAATTCAGGTCGAGTACAGGTATTCGAGGTGGGGATTGCAAAATCATACGCGCTCCATAACCGAGCGGGTTTTCTTTAAATCCTACCATATCTGTTATTATTGAGGAAAATTTTGAGTGAACCCCACCTCTATATGAGCGGGTATCCATTAGATATGGGGAAGTTGTCATCCCTATCAAATCAACAAATTGTGAAGAGAAAATAGAAGGTTTTTAATTTAACTATTCTATATAACAATTCTGATTTATGCCGATAAAAAAAATGCAACTATTTGTGTTTTGGTATTGGAATTGGTCTGCTTGAGGCAGGTTTGTTCGTTTTTGGGTTTTTGGATTTGAATTTGTAATGAATAGGGTAGGAAGATAGGGGTAATAATTGGAGAGAAAGAGATATAAAAAGGAAAATAATTATTAAAAATATGAATAATGAGTAAATTTTGAAGTAAGGTAATCATTTAGAGTCCAAATCCTAAAAACCCAACCGAACAAGAGTGTCTCAGCTTTAGATCAATCAAGCATACAATAGTATTATGGCCCTGTTTGATAACCCTCCAAGGGGTTGGGATTGGATTGATAGAGTGGGGGTATTACTAATACCTTGTTTGGTAACCAAAAATGGTTCGGACTAGTAGTCCGATGGAATTAATAATCCGGGTAATAGGGGGTATTGCTAATACCCCGTGGGATTTGGTATTAAGGAGTATTAATAGTCCAATCCCAACTCCTTTACATTACCAATCCCTTCTCATTACCAATTTCTTCTATCAATCCAATCTCATCATCTAATATCATCTTAAACAAACATGATATTAATAATCTCATTATCTAATCCCATCCCAAGCAAACATATTCATTATCAATTCCTTCTCATTACCAATCTCATCTTCTTACCAATTCTAATCTTAATCTCATCTCCTTACGAATCTCATCCATCTACCACTGTTATCAAACGGGGCTAAAAAGACTTTGACAGAATGCCAGGGATGGAAGTCGTAAAGGGAAAAAGCAAAATGGAAATGAAGGCCTGGTGGGTTTCTTTTGAGAGTTTTTTTAAATGCCTTTGAATCTTTGATTAGACGGATTTTGGTGTGTTGTGGTGGTCACATAATTCTTCAAAATATTCTGGTTCCCGTTTTCAATCCTCACATTATGCTTGTGCTCTCAACATTCGATCTCATGAATTTTAGTAGATTTGTTATGTGTTTCAAAGATTTTTTCACACTCGCGTTCACGCCCATTCGCCCGCGCACGCACACGAGTTGAAGCTAAGGCGCATGATCTTTGTTTCGGGTTTTTTTGCAATGGGTTTTTGGGTCTCAAATCAAATCAATGGATAGAGAAAAAGACAGCATTTATGTTATGCATTTTTCTATTGGAAATTGATTTTAACTCTCTAAAAATTGATTGAAGGGTTCCAAAACGACATCGTAGCTCGTTGATCAATTTTTCAAATGCCAAAATCACAATCCTTTTCTATTTCGGTTTTGGTATTGGTATTGGTATTGGTATGAGAGTTTGACAGAGAATTGAGGTTGGTATTCGTGCGTGACTGTCTCTCTCTCTCTCACGTTTAGGTCAATGAGTCAAGGTCAACTGCACATATTCTACGAAATTGCGGAGGATTGAAAAGGGTGGTTGAGAGAGAAGACTTTCTTTCTATTTCGGTTTTGGTATTGGTATGAGAGTTTGACAGAGAATTGAGGTTGGTATTCGTGTGTGACTGTCTCTCACTCTCTCACGTTCAGGTCAATGAGTCAAGGTCAACTGCACATATTCTACGAAATTGCGGAGGATTGAAAAGGGTGGTTGAGAGAGAAGATTTTCTTTCTTTCTTCTTTTTTTTTTTCTGACTAAGTCAGTTTGCGCGCATCCGGTTAGTTCCAGGGCCTCGAAAGTAACGATCATGTATAATCTCTAGTGATCTCAAGATTTAGGATGTTTGACCTCCGTTAGAATGTAACTTGTGATTTTATATTGGAGCACCTCTTGTTTTCTTACAACCACTTAATCAATTTCCTTGGAGTTTAAAGAAGAAGAAAACTTTCCTTCCAGAGTTTTATGGGATATTCCGCTTCCCGTTTTCTTTGGGTTTGGTGTCCATAAAAGTGCAATTTAGATCATCCTTATACTATGGGATGACTTTCTAAATTTTCACTAATTTATTGCTTTGATTATATATATAGTAAGTTTCAGGTAAGAGCGCTCTCATTTAAATAAAATGCAGACGTTCCCTTTTCTTTTCTTTTCCAATCAAATTTCGATGATCTGAGCCGCTCAATGTGTTCAAAATGTGATTTTAAGGGTATCCACGAGAAATCAACAAAAAAAAAAAAGGACCGTGAAGGGCTTCATTTGAGAAGTTTTTATTCGAACCATTCAACAAAAAACAAACAAAAACTGCTCAGATCAAGCTATTTCCGGTCTTTTTTTCTGATTTCTCGTGGGTACCTTCAAAATCACATTCGGGGAGCGGCTCGAATTATTGCAAATTGGTCAAGAAAGGAATGTCTTTAATTTAATAAGTTAAGAGCTGTAACGCCCCGATTTTCGGAGGTAAAATCGAAGGCATTAAATATTAATTTCATAAAAACTTTATCTAATTAAAGTTTAAAATCCAAAACAGAATTCTCAACGTCGAGATTCACTTATTACAAACGACTGGGAAAAATACTAAAATAGTCTTGGAGAAATAGGATAAGCTAAAGAACAGAGCCAACTTCTAAGTCTGATACGGATCCCAAGCATACTCGGGTTCGGCTCCCACCTCCTGATTCTCCTCAGCATAAAACTGTTCGCCCGCGGGGTCCTGTGTTTCCTGGTTTTCTGCAAAATCTGACACGAATGCCAGAAAATCCGTGCCTGAGTGAAAGAGTTCACCCCGAACTATAATCCAACCCAAATACCCCTCATACAATACAGTTAGCAGGCAAACAGGATATATATAGAGCGACAAGGTAAAACAGAGATAATTCACATAACTTGATTCGTTACTATCCATTAATTTATCATGAAATCTAAGATCTCTCCACGAGATCTTTCCTCCCCAACCGCTAGCCATATCCCGTCCCATGAGATCACTTCCTTTTGCTGTCGCAGATACACCTAAGTTATGTACCGAGTATGCATCCCAATAACTACAACAAAGGGTAAGCTTATCATGCCGTTATATTACTAGGGTTCGCCTATCTTATAAACCACTTCACAATCATCACTGGACTCTCGTCAGTCTTATCAATTCATCACTGGACTCTCGCCAGTCTATCAATTCATCACTGGACTCTCGCCAGTCTATCAATTCATCACTGGACTCTCGCCAGTTTCAATTCACATCACAATCTCATCAAATCACAACATCACGCCTACAGGCAACCTCTAAACAGAAATAAACTTCACAATTTATCCATTACTTAACATCGTCTACGTGATTTCTATTTCGCATACCACCCCATATCCCTAGGGTCCAATCTAACATTCAAATGAAACATTAACACAATATCATTCTCAATAATAATTTAAAAACGAGTAACAGACGGATCAAAACAATTATTAAACGATGCAATCACATAACTGTTTATGACTGGGCCGTTGCCCTTAATCTCGTATGATCACAAAGTCATTAAGAATGTAAGAATTATTTAATTAAGATTTAAAAATAATTTTCTAGACTCTTGTTAATTAATTAAAAGTAATTAAGTAAATTAAACACTAATTAAATACATTAATTAGGTAAAAATATTAAAATAATTATCGTAACCTTAATAAAGGTCCTAACAGTCCTCTATAATAAGTTCGAGTGCTAAAAGTTGGATTTGGATGCTCACGGGATTATTTGAAAATAAAAAGATTAAGTTAATAGGCCAAAGAAGACTAAATAGATAATAAATAATTAAATACTTAAAAATATATTTATTCTAACAAAGTATCATCTTATGACTGTAAGAAGTCTAAATAAAATTATTCGGAATTTTTTTAACATCTTTAATAATATTTTAAAGTATTTCTATTTAGAAACAATGCGTAATTAATAATAATTAGTTAATGAAATAATTAAATTATTATTTTAATAACATATCATCTTTGGAATGTTAGAAGTCTAAAAAAATAGTTTAGATGTTAAAATCATTAATTATAAGGTCGCAACTATTTTTCGTTTGTATCTTTAATTAAAAATAAAATAAATAGCTAATAATATCAAAAGTTTATGAAATCAGTAAGTTATGACCTTTGACATGTTAGAAAACTAGGAAAAATAGTTTGGGGATTTATAGAATAGTTTACAAGGTCGCAATGAATTTTAGTTTGTAAATTTTTACAAAATAACGAATAAAAATTTAATAAATATCAGATTAAATAAAAAAAATATGAAACCAACAAGGTATGATCTTTAGAGTGTGGGTAACCTAGGAAAATTAATTCGGGGTCAAAATCGATGTTTAAAAGGCTGCAAAATCAATTCGGCACGAAACAACAAAAGAACGCATGGCTGGCCCTAAGGGAGTTCGCGGCCGCGAACTCCAGTTTTCTGGTTCTTGCGGCTGGCTGCCCCGAACATTGCGGCCGCAAGGTCGCGTGCTGTTTTTATTTTTTTGTTCGTTTGGCCTCGGTTTCGATGCATGGGGGCACGGGGGACGTTGGATTATGTCTATAAATCATAAATATACGTAGATGAGGGCTCGGATTGAATTATAATACCTCGGTTTGGATTAAATTCGTTTTTGATCGAAAACTTGAATTTGGAGAAGACGACTTCAATTCCGTCGATTGGGGGACTTCGGGGCCGAGTTGGTTGATGTTCGGTGATCCTTGGGACTGTAGTAAGTAATTCAAACGATCGATTTGGATCTCGGACGAACGAAATCAAGAAACCCACTTTTCTCTCTCCTTCTTTCTCTCTCTAAAAATCTATGGATTAAAGCTCGGTTCTCTCGGGTTTTTCTCCTCTCTCTGGCTCCGTGGAAGGTGGTGGAATAATGTACGTGCCCTAGGGTCGGAGTGGTGTGGATTTATAGGAGAATTGGATGAGTTTTGAATTAAATCGAGTCCTAACGGTATTGGGTTTCGAAACGAACGAATTATGCACGACTTTTGGGTCACGGAGGAGGTAGAGATCGAGTAGGAGAGTGAGGGAGAAGAGAGACGCTCATGCATGCAATTATATGTATGTATATAATGATAAAATAATTTTTTTAAGAGATAATTAGATAGAATAACCTATTTTTGTAATTATCTACTAATTATTAAATAAGGAAAATAATATTATCATAAATAAATAATTCTTTTTAATATTTTTATTAGTTAAATTTTCGGGTTATTACAAGAGCTCCATTACCTGAAGTTTTGTATCTATATATATATTTGATCATGTTGATTAGTATAAGTTAGAGCCGTATGAATAGGAGCCTTCAAATCTCACTTGGCGAAACAACGACCACTGTTCAATTTCAACGCCATCACTAATCGAAAGAAATCTTTAAAAAAAATTGACATGTCAATTTGTCACATAATCTTCCAACGAAATCTTTAAAAATATTAACATGTCAATTTGTCACATAAATCTTCAAAAACTATTGACGCCTCCAAAATTGAAGTCTAAGGAGATGCTCGAGTATTATAATGCTAACAGATGACATGAAAAAAAACTCAGATTAATGCCACGACAGTAGCATATATGTATGTGAATACAAATCTTTCGCCGCCACCAATCATCTCATTTACGCTCAATATCTTCCGAAACCTTTCTAGAACGAATATCTTTCTAATAGATAAATAGAACTAGAAGTCTTTACCTAAGGATTTTAAGGCCACTCTATGGGTGTGTAAAGAGCCTTTCCTACATATCCAACATTTTTGCCTCATACAATACTGATCAGTACATTTTTTGGGTAGCAATACAATCTCTTATTTTTCACAACTCCAACCTTCTTTAATTCTCAAGCTCTGTCACACCTTCAGATCCAGATTCCTTTTGTTCTACTTGACCAGCTTTAACTTCTTCAACCTCCTCCTTCTCCTCAAGCAGCTCAATCAAACCTCTCAGCGCGCTCTCAGCCTCCTCGTTCCTCAACAATTGCTCGCCTACTTCTGCCGGAGTCACTTTTTTCATCTTCAACAACCGTTCGATCTCCGTAAAGAGCGGATGCTCCGAAATCTCAAGGTAGTTTTGGGCAAGCATTCTGAACCCACAAGGTGTGCAGTAGGACATGTGGATATGCACGTCCATCCGCCCGGGGCGCAGCAGTGCAGGGTCGAGACGTTCTTTGTGATTAGTGGTGAAAATAATAATCCGCTCGTCCCCACAGCTTGACCACAATCCATCAATGAAATTCAGTAGTCCGGATAGAGTCACCTGCAAGTGAGAGGAAATTCAGTACCATGCTTTCTGAACGGATGAGATTTTCTTTGAAAGAAGGTCAAGAACCAAAGTAGCTACTTTGACCCTCTTGCCATGCCTCAGAAATTCGTTTGTTTGAAGATTCAGACCATATCATGTGATTCATACTTGATCAAAGCATGTACAAAGACTTTCGGAAACAAAGCATCTCCGGCCTCTACGTAGTTGATGTAATAATCGCGAGCCGATTAGTCATTGCATACTTTCAGTCTACAAGTTACGGTTTCACACATTGTGTGGATCACTTTTTGTCTCCTAATAACCTATCAATAATAGTAAAAATCTATGACTACTTGACTAACTAAGAGGATCAGGCATAAATGTCACACGCTATTCCGAGAGCCCTGTGCATGCGTATGTGAGAGAGAAACAGATGTAAAGCATACAAATGCAAGTTGTGTTTGTGTGAGTAAACTTGAATTAGTTATGATTCACTTACTCCGCTAGACCTTTAATAATACCCTTGATCAGGCTGAAGAAGATCCATAGCCACCAAAGGTTTTCCCACCGGTTTTTTTGCCGCCTTAAACCGATCTTGCAACTCAATGGAGCAATCAATGTCCTCCACCACCAAAATCGACTGATTCGCCGTCGAAATGAGCAAGTTCCTCAGCTCAGAATTGCTCCGCATAGCAGTTAACTCCAAATCATACACATCGAAGTTCAAGTAGTTCGCCATGGCCGCAATCAAGCTTGATTTCCCAGTCCCAGGGGGGCCATAAAGCAAGTAACCCCTCTTCCACGCCTTCCCAACTCTCCTATAAAATTCTTTCCTCTTCACAAACCTCTGCAAATCCGCCATTATATTTTCCTTCGCGTCTAATTCCATAGCCAGAGTGTCAAAAGTTGATGGATGGTCCAGATTCACGGATTGCCACGGCTTTGATCTCGGCCCCCCCATGCCCCGTTCGATCTTTAGGGTCCAAAGCTTAAGTGTTCTCTGCTCCTCTTTTAAGATCTTCGATTTCTCCAGTATGTAAGGCAAGTACTCGTTGATTACCTGTGAATAAAAACGAATACGTACCTTGAAGATTATTTAACAGATAAGTGAAGCACAGGTTATTCAAGATAGGTCCCTTACATATTTCATACATCAATTAAGTATATACAATAAGTTTTTTTGTACATTTTTGAATTTAGGATACGGCTCAGATACGTGCAATTCCTAGGTTGGGAGTACTTGCTGTAAGCCAAAACGATACAATTTGATTTGACATAGCTCAGTGGAACCACAATCACCTCACTGCCACCCATTCTACTCAGCTGGGGGCGTTCAGGAGCCAATTCTATACGTTCTAGATTTTACAACCATAATGAGAATGCGTTAAAAGTGTTGGATGACGTGTGGAGTGAAATTTGTTACGAGGTCGTGTGGATGAAAGTATGTATAATCAGACTCTAAAAAACTCCTCCAAATGTTATTTTTAAATTCTCCATTTCTAGTTCAATTCTCACAATGCATTTCGACGGATTTATCCCATTATTAGCTCCCAAACACTCATAACCCCCAAGCTGATATAAAAACATGATCCAAACTATCCATTTTATTGGACAAACATGATCCGAACTGCACATTTTATTGGATTTACTGAGTAAGTGGCGGTGTTGATGAAAAATTAAATTGCTCGGACGCGGGCAGCAACATGAAAAAAAAACACGTTTGTTTTGCATAAACTGAAACACCTTTGTTGGCTGCTCTGATTTTTGAAAAAGACACAAGACTAACAAAAATAGAAAGAAAAAAAAAAAAAAAGTAGAGAAAAATTTATTGCGCACTGAAACATCCCCAAATCCCCTTTCCATTCCTTTTATTTTCCAAAAAAATGTTTCAAACAAACCCTAATAAATATTGTTATTACTTCGTATTGTTTAGTTTAATCCCAAAACAAATAATGTACGTACAATAAAGACAACACTACCTTGTCCTTGATCTTCTTGTGGAAAACGAGCTCAAAGCACCGGGCCTCCGTCTTCAGAGTTGGCGCGCCGCATCCGTAGCCCAACGAGTCCGGATTCACGACGTACTTCCCGGGGGTATCCTTGCAGAACAACCGCCACTTGATCGGAACCCCGCCGAACCAATCGGTCAGCTCCTCGTCCTTCTCCACCGACACCTTGATCCGCTTCTCCCTCTCGGGCTTGCTCGCCCGGAACCGCTTGGTGTCGGGCGTGATGACGGTGCCGAGGTAGGTCTCGGCGGCCTGGAACAGGATGTTGGGGTAGAGCCCGTCGTACTCGTCGACGGTGAGGGTGAGCTCGCTGGAGAACCTGCTGAGGAAGCGGCGGAGCCTGAGGAAGACCTCGTGCTGGAGGTCGCGGGGAATGAGGTCCTTGGCGAGGGAGCGGAGCACCATTGCGGTGGCAGCGGCGGAGGCGGCCGCGGAGAGGATGGGTGGGATTCGCGGGTGGGGAGGAGGCCTCTGGGTTTTGGGCAGCATTGTTTTGGTTTTCTGGGTTTTGGGGTTTCCAGGAGCTCTTCAGTGGGGTTTTTGGAAAATGTTGAAATCTCGGTCGGTAGTAGTGGGAGGGAGAAGGCGTTGGTTGATGAGTGATGTTGCAGCAGTGTTTTGATTGGGGGGACGACTCACGCGACTGTCCTCTGCTGTAGATGGTAGTACTAGTGTACTACTACTCTGGTAGTGACAAACCTTTGCGCCCAAGAAAGAATGGCAATTGATTTCTATACAAAAAAAAAAAAAAAAAGGGAAATGCTATGGTGTCCACCCACCATTTGGGGACACCGTAATTTTTGACATAACCAACTATTATAAGCATAACTAAGACCAGTGATATGTATAACCAAAACCTTACAAAAGCATAACCCCCAAAATCCCCAAAAAATTCTGGAAATTTTGGGGATTATGCATTTGTAAGGCCGTGGTTATACATATCACTGATTTTGGTTATGCTTGTAATGGTCGGTTATGTCAAAAATTACGGTGTCCCCAAATTGCGGGTGGACGCCATAGCATCATCCAAAAAAAATTATATTCATACTTCTTTTTTTTTTGTTTTTTAGCAACAAAAAATACACATTTTTACAACATTAAAATTCAAAAAGAGAGAGTGTGGCTATCGAAAAAAGAGTATAGAAATCAATTCCATTTTTTTATCCACACTTCTTTCTTCTTCTTTTTTTTGTCTTTTAGCAAAAAAACACACATTTTAAACACTAAAAAACAAAAAAGGGAGTATAGATATCAATTCCCTAAAAAATACGTAAAAGTAGTGAACGAAAAGAGGAGTGCAGTTAGCTTGTTTACTAAACGAGCTCGGCTTGTTCGACAAAAACTCGACTCGATTAAAAATGCTCATTTAGTAAATGAATAAGCTCGATTCGTTGAGACTCGAGCCGAGCTCGAACTCGACAAAGATCGCCTCAACTCGTCTACAGCTCTCAGCATTACCATGATTTAGTAAATGAGCAAAGCTCGAACTCGTCGTGCAGACTGTGGTGGTGTAAATGCTCTGTAGATGGTAGTGAGATGAGGACTAAAACTTTGTGCCCAAGGAACAAATACAAGAAAAAACGAAAAGAAGACTCTGCCTCTAGGGCAGTAAACGAACTGAGTAGATCCGTTTGGCTCGGCTTGTTAACGTTCGGCAAGGCGAGGCTTAGCTCGGTTCGTTTATTAAATGAGCTTAAGTTTTTTGGAATTTAATTTTTTTGGAATTTCGATGAGATTTGGCGGGAAAGCCAAATTTTGGTGGGAAGGACGAATATTTGGATTTCGATCGAAATTTTTTACTTTTCCGATTCGTCTCGTCATAACGAAGTAATAATCCCCAAAAAATTGACAATAAGCTACAAAATGCGAAAAAAATTTGAATAAAGACAAAAAATAAGCCAAAGTGACTTATTTGTCCAAACGCTCCCTTGGGTAGAATGGAAAGTAAAAGTTGATTGAATGGTAGATGGAAAAAGGGGATAACGATGGGTATTTTCATCCAAAAAATACCCTTCCAAACCCGGATTATTTTTGGAGACCTCCGGAGGAGCCAAAATTTAATACATGAGAAACCCAAGAACAGGGGCAAATGATGAGGAGGTAGTAAATTATCCGGGGAAAATAATGGGATGCCAAACGGGGGGAAATGTGGTGGGGCCCTCCCATGTACCCCTCTTATTTTTCCCCTCCAGTTTTAGCTTCATCCAATCAAGCCCTAAGGGTGGAGATGCTTTTAGAGTAACATATTTTCAAAAACTCAATTTATTTGTTCGATTGTCTATCACTTCTTTACGAACTCGTTTACATGTTCATATGATCTTTTTTAACAGAAATGTTATGATAAAAACGTAAATTAATGCTCTATGATCTTGGCCTGAGACTTAGGCATTTGTTCCATTCTAAGGTCTCAACATCGATTTTCTTTGTCAACAACTCTTGGAGCCATCTCATTTCCACTCATAAGCATGTGAAACAATTAGTCCGAAGTACGCGCAAACTAACCCGGGACATTCTAAATAAAAAAAGGATAGTAGCATAAAGATGGGATATTTTTATATATCAAATACTAGTTTTGTCTGATACAATATTGTTCAGTACATTTTCTGGGTAGCAATATACCTCTTATTTTTCACAACTCCCACCTTCTCAAGTCTCAATCTCTGTCACACCTTCTGATCCAGATTCCTTTTGTTCTAATTCACCATCTTTAACTTCTTCAATCCCCTTCTTCTCCTCAAGGAACTCAATTAAGCCTCTCAGCGCGCTCTCGGCCTCCTCGTTCTTTAACAATTGCTCGCCTACTTCCGCCGGAGTTACCTTTTTCATCTCCATCAACTGTTCAATCTCCATAAAGAGTGGATGCTCTGAAATTCCAAGGTAATTTTGGGCAAGCATTTTGAACCCACAAGGGGTGCAATAGGACATGTGGATATGCACGTCCATCCGCCCGGGGCGGAGTAGCGCAGGGTCGAGCTTTTCTTTGTGATTGGTTGTGAAAATAATAATCCGCTCGTCCCCACAGCTTGACCACAACCCATCAATGAAATTAAGTAGTCCGGATAAGGTCACCTGCAATTGAGAGAAAATTCAGTACTGTGTTTTCTGAATAGGCTGTGTTTGTGTGACTAAACTTGAATTAACCGTGATTCACTTACCCCGGTAGACCCGTGATCGTACTGGAAAGGATCCCTGCCCGCCAAAGCTTTTGCCGCCGCCTTTTTTGCTGCCGCCTTCATCCGATCTTGCAACTCTATGGAGCAATCAATGTCCTCCACCACCAAAATAGACTGATTCGCCGTCGAAATGAGCAGGTTCCTCAGCTCGGAATTACTCCTCATAGCAGTTAACTCCAAATCATACACATCGAAGTTTAAGTAATTCGCCACGGCTGCGATCAAGCTTGATTTCCCAGTCCCGGGGGGACCATAAAGCAAGTAACCTCTCTTCCACGCCTTCCCAACTCTCCTGTAAAATTCTTTCCTCTTCACAAACCTCTGCAAATCCTCCATTATAGTTTTCTTCGCGTCTAATTCCATTGCCAAAGTGTCAAACGTGGATGGATGGTCTAGATTCACGGATTGCCACGGCTTTCTACTCGGCCCCCCATGCCCCGGTCGTTCTTTAGGGTCCAAAGCTTCAGTGTCCTCTGCTCCTCTTTTAAGATCTTCGATTTCTCCAATATGTAAGGCAAGTACTCGTTGATTACCTGTGAATAAAAACGAATACGTACCTTGAACCATGATTATTCAAAGGAGAAATGAAGCACAGGTTATTCAAGATAGGTCCCTTTAATAGACGGCTCTGATACGTGCTTCCTAGGTTGGGAGTACTCACCACGTAGGAGGTGTTCGGGAGCCAATTCTATAAATTTTAGAATTTTTCGATATAATGAGAATGCGTAAAAGTGTTTGATGACAAGTGTGGAATGATTTTTAGGACGAGGTATTGTGGATGAAAGTATAATCAGATCAAAAAAACTCTCCCCAAATGTGACTTTTAAATTCAGAATTCACAAATCTATCCCATTATCAACTCCCAAACACTCCTAATCTAAAATCTAAAATTACTGAAATCTAAAATGCAAAAATGGGCATGCCCACCACCACCAAATGAACCAGTGGCGAGCCCTTTGAATGCTGTTGTCTTCTTCTTCTCCTTTCCCGACTAAAATTCCTTGCGGATAACTTCTTCTCTAGTTGAACTTAATGGTATGGGGTTTTTGCAATTTGCCATGGCAACCGTGGCGATCCTATAATTCGTTCTGGTCTGAGAAATGGTGATTGGGACCTAGGGGTTACATGAAACCCCAATTCGACATAAGAACATGATCCGAACTGTCCATTTTTACTCGGTTTACCAAGTAAGTAGTGCCGATGATAAATTATGTTGCTTGGACACGGGCAGCAACACGAACAAAACACGTTTGTTTTGCAAAAATTAAACCCATTTATTGGCTTCTCTGATTTTTTTAGGAGTTCTTGGGCCAAAATAGAGAAATCAAACATGTGAGATTTTACTTGATAAAATAAGCAAGTCAAAAACACTCGTATTTTTTTCCTATTCAAACACAGCATCCATAGTGGAAGTATTTAGGCCCCGTTCTGGTAAGGTTCTTATTTTATAAGTACGAGTACTTATTTTCCATTTTACGAGACATGTCATTCTCTCACAATACATTTATCTTTAATTCCACAAAAAAGTACTTATAAATACGTAGTACATCATCCTTAATTGCCTGTTTGGAAACTTAAGGAAAAGAAAAACCAAGAAAAACAATTCTTTGAGGAAAATGTGGAGAAAAATTCATCGAACTCGATTCTTCGTTTTGTTATTCTACACTCTCAAACCGAAAAAGAGTTTTTTTTTTTTTTTTCCCTTTCTTTAGAATTTCCCAATTTTCTAAAAGTCACTAGGCCCTGGTCGGGTGGTCGGCCACTTTCGAGCTTCGAGGCTTAGTAATCGGCACATAGCAATTAGTAATCGGCTATAAATCGGCACATAGCAATTAGTCGGATAGCCCCGAAAGAGCAATTTAATCGCCGATTAATTCGGAGTTTTAGAACACCGGTGTTTCGGTAGGTTACAAAAAAACCATAAACAAGACGAAATACAAAACGAAACAAATACTACTAATGTAAATCAAATTTACCTTGTCCTTCATCTTCTTGTGGAAAAACAGTTCGAAGAACCGGGCCTCCGATTTCGGAAACGACCCGCCATAGTAATCGTCCGGGTTCGCGATGTACCTCCCGGGGGTTTTCTTGCACGACAACCTCCACCGGATCCGAAACCCGCCGAACGAAGAATCGGTGAGCTCCTCGTCCTTCTCCATCGACACCTTGATCTGGTTCTCTTTCTCGGGCTTGCTCGCCCTGAACCGCTTGGTGTCAGGCGTGATGACGGTGCCGATGTAGGTCTCGGCGGCCTGGAACAGGTGGTTGGGGTAGAGCCCCTCGTACTCGTCGATGATCAGGGTGAGCTCGTTGGAGAATGTGCTGAGGAAATGGCGGAGCCTAACGAAGAGGGCGTGCTGGAACTCGTGGGGTATCAGGTCCTTGGCCACTTTCCGGACCACCATTGCGGTGGCGGCGGCGGAGGCGGCGGTGGAGATTATTGTTTTGATTGAGGGCATTTGGGTTTTTGGCAACATGGTTGGTTCTGGGTTTTGGGTTTGTTTTGAAAATTGTTTTTGGGTCTGAAAAATCAAAATCAATCGATTTTGGGAGAAAGCATTGATTGGTTTCGGTGGGGTTTTGGATTTGTTTTTGAAAATTGTTTTGGGTCTCAAAAATCAAAATCAATCGATTATGGGAGGAAGCATTGATGGGTTTTGGGGTTGTTTTTGGAAAATGTTTTTGGGTTTTCAGAATCAACCGATTGTGGGAGAAAGGATGTTTTCTGATTGGGTTTTCAAGAAGAATGGGGGAGTGGATCATGCGACAATGGTGGACTTGGTAGTGTAGAAACTCTTGTAGATGGTAGTGAGAGAGAGACAGAGAGTACCGAAGGAAGAAACAGTAAACGAAAAGAAGACTTGTCGTTTTTTGGTAAGGGTTTGTTTGGATGGATGAAAAAGATAGGAAAGGAAAATTAGAAAAGATTTCTCTCTTCCATATTTTGGTTTTGAAAGAGAAAAATGAAGATTAGAGTGGTCAAGGGCCAACAAAAATGGGATTGGGAAATCATAAAGGGCGCTCTGCCCTACCGCAATCGTAGTGCGGCACAAAGGCCGTCGATCTCGACAATAAACGCAACAATTTGAACAAAACGGTACAAATCAAAATAGTATTTAGCTTCACCTCAAGTGCTAAATTATAATTTTCATTGGGCCTAACTTTGCTCTTACTATGGTCTTAAATTCGAAACTTCTCATGTGCTACCCTCTTTGGAGTTAGTTTATACGGAGTATTTTTTCCGGCTCCAAATGGGGACCTCATTAGCTCACGGTGAGTTTATAGTCTCCAAAATTAATCCATGTGTACTTCAATTTACTCGGACATTTATAATTATTAAAAAGAGAGAGAAAAAAAAAAAACAAAATCCGAAGTTTGAGAGAGAAAAAGAACTTTGGCAATTATTTGTTTGTCGTTGTCTGTTAATGCGCTTGTGGTTTCCACACTGTGGGCCCACGACAGAGAAAATAGTAGTACTAAGGCCCCGTTTGGACAAATAAGTCATTTTGGCTTATTTTTTGTTCTTATTCAAATTTTTTCCGCATTTTGTGGCTTATTGTCAATTTTTTGGGGATTATTGCTTTGTTATGACGAGAGGAATCTAAAAAGTAAAAAATTTTGGTCGAAATTCAAATTTTTGCACAAAAAGACGAAAACGTGGCTTTCCCGCCAAATTTCGTTTAAAAAATTGGATTTCGATCGAAATTTTTACTTTTCCGATTCGCTGCGTCGAAACAATAATCCCCAAAAAATTGATAATAAGCCACAAAATGCGAAAAAAATTTGAATAAGGACAAAAAATAAGCCACAGTGGCTTATTTGTCCAAACGCCCCCTAACAACCACGGGTGAAACAAAATGGCCGCGACCGAATCTTTGACTTTTAGGCCATGTTTGATAATGAGTTAGGAGTTGAGATAAGATTGTTAACCCTATGGACCTTTTAATTCTTTGTTTGATTGCAATATAGTGCTTGGGATTAGTAATACCATGGGATTACCAATCCTCCCAATTCATGGGATTATCAATACCACCTCCCACTAGGTTACTAATCATATCCCAAGCTTTGTAATGAAAAATGACCTCCTTGCCCATGCTATTTTCTTTTAATACTAGTAGTACCCTTTTATTACTCACCCACTCGTACGAAAGAGGACTCCTCGTACTTAAAAACACCCAGACCCAGTCCATTGGCTTTTGCCTTCTGTAATGCAACATACAGTATTTGCCAAATACTTTTATCCAAATAAAAAAAATTATTTTTACCTAAATATTTTTTAAAATATCTAAGAAAAAATCCAAAGGCCATTTTTTTGGGTCTTTATCTTGGATATTTTCAAAAATATTTGGGCAAAAGTAATAATTTTTTACTTTTTTGATTCGTTTTGACGAGACAAATCAATAATCCCCACAAGTTAGGAATTAACAAACGCAAAAAACTTTGCATGAATAATCATGAGGGATATGAGAAGATGGAACTCATTCAAGCATTTGTAGCCTTAAAGCATCTCGTGGCCTCTATAAATTATGTAGGTGCCTTATTTGTCGTAAAATTAGAAAAAAAATCAACTAAATGAACCGATCAATGATGCAGGAATGGTTGTCCAAATAAAAATCTGGAAATTGATTGGATGAAAAAAAATGTAAATTGTCCGAAAATGATGAAAAATGCAATCTGTTAGTGGGACTTCCTTGCAACTCAATAGATCAGATTTTTCACTGATGCATGGAGGTATGTTGAAATAGAAGAACGCGCAACAAAGACAATCACAAATAAGTATGAACTAGAGGTGCTCCCTCTACGAACACACGATAATGAGAAAAACTCTCAATTTTTATTAATTCATTCAAAAACAACTCCCTTGCCTTAATGGCTACAATCTTATTATATAGTAGTAGCCACCCTAGAATTAAAAAGGAATAAAAATATTAGAAAGCAACCCTAATTCTTGTAAAACAAGAAAACATAAAATAGGAAACTGACTCAACTTAAACTAAATAATTCTATGTTAACAATCCTAAATTATAAGATTCCTAGCAAAATACTAAAACTAAAGCCGTAAAATAAAATACTATTTTTCCTAAAATTCAATCTGCATCATCCTCTCCGACTTGAAGAAACTCATTCTCGAGTTTAGATAGTTGAATTCGCCGAAACTTGTCTGCATCAATCTTATACTTCAAATTAACTTTCTCAAACTTGAATTTTGAAGATTCTTCAAAATGTAATGGAACGACTTCCTTCCAAATTCGGTCTAAGTGCGCAATCCATATATTCTTCCTTATGGAGTCTTCAATGAAGTCCCAAAAAGAATCTGTGTAATTTGATAGTATGTCTTTTCTACGTGTGTGTGCACCATAGAATGACTTCCCTTCAAAACACTTTTTGCTTCCGTGTATGTCCGATGGTAAATGCATAAGCTGAAAATCGATACTTGGAGCCACTTCCTTTGCAATCGAAATGGTTAATCGAACAATTCTTTTTTTTTCTTTCATCGCAAAAGAAGACACAAAATCACTTGTTTCCTTACTACAAATGCATTCCAAACATGAGCCATCTGCAATTTCTTCAATAGGTTCTTCATCATACGTAGGCGGTTTACTCCAATCTATAATTGGATCTAAAATAATTTTTGATGTGAATGGCCACTCAATGGTAACTTCATCCACTTTTGTCCTCCCCCTCGACTAATGATTACCAGCTAAAGGTTTGGTGATAGAAACATCATCCAACACCTCCTCCTCTTTCGGAAACCGAGGTTGAATCAGACGACGGCGAGGCGGGTTTCCACCAACAGACAAGGCAGCAATCTGATCGGCCAGCGCCCCAAATGCCTCCTTTATCCACTGCTCAAGTTGTTGAAACATCTCCTCCATTCGTGCTTCTCGTGCAGCTTTACTTCGTTCATACACATCTTCGGCAACAGCATAACGACCATAACAAACTCCTTGTCGCGCCATGATCCGGAATCGAGCGCAAGCTCTGATACCAATTGATGCAGGGAGGCGTGTTGAAATAGAAGAAACGCACAACAAGGACAATCACGAATAAGTATGAACTAGAGATACTCCCTCACGAACACACGATAATGAAAAATACTCTCAATTTTCATTAATCAATCATAAACAACTCCCTTGCCCTAATGGCTACAATCTTACTATATAGTAGTAGCCACCCTAGAATTAGAAAGGAATAAAAATATTAGGAAGCAACCTTAATTCTTGTAAAACAAGAAAACGTAAAATAGGAAACTGACTCAACCTAAATTAAGAAACTAAATAATTCTATGTTAATAATCCTAAATTATGAGATTCCTAACAAAATACTAAAACTAAAATCGTAAAATAAAATACTATTTTCTAAAATCTAATCTGCATCATTCACCCATGGGTATAATTGGAAAATTAACTTGTTATCATATCCCTTGGTATTCCAATCAAACAAAGAATTGGGATTGGTAATAACAATTCCATGATTTAATCCTTACACAATCAAACACCCACACGGGATTACACTTGGGATTACTAATTCCATCTCCTTACTAATCATATCTAATCCAACACACTTATCAAACGTGGCCTAAAGGTGATGATTCTATGCATGCATGTGTTTCCGAAATTCGAATAACCGAATTAACCATCTGCTTCCAAGAACAATAATTGCAGTATACTACTCTCTCTCTCTCCCTCTTCAACATGCCCGTTTCTTTTCCTTTCCCAAAAGCCCAAAACTATGGCTAGTTGGCAAACTGGATACTGATCAAGAAATGACACCAGCCAATTTTGGTTGTGATCGAAGCCTAGGACTTGGAAATTTGCTTCTGAAGTCTCAGTGTCAAAACCACTCAAATGCTATTAGCTCCTTTATGGCCTGTCTGTATAGAGAGACTCCCGCAAGTGGGGTGGTAGGATTGGTTCCCAGGATTAATCGAGATGCACTCAAGTTGCCTTGGACCCTGTTGGTCACCGAAACGGCTCAAAGGACTGAGCGGGTGTGCCAGGACTTGTCACGTCTAACGTGAAGGACTGGGCGTCCCTTTTCTGATTTCTAGATCTAAGAGGGCGATAGTGCTGCAAACCTAAGGGCTGGATTACAGTGAAAGTCTGTGGTTTTGCCTCTTCGAGCGAGGACTTAATAATTTTCTAACCATGTAGGAAAAGAAGTAACAACGTAAGAATAACTTTATTATATCGTAATAATAAAGCTGGAGATGCAAGAGAGGTATGAATAACTTTATTATGTCTTAATAATAAAGGTTTGAGGTACAAGAGAGATAGAAACTCAAATTACTTGAAGAAGTAATTGAGTGGAGGTGAGGAAGTGAGATAATTGCTTCGCTGGGAAGACTTTGGTTTTAAGCGTTGAGCTTAATTGGTGTGTGAACCCTTTTTTTCTCCTTGAGTTCTACTCCCTCCGTCCCTTTTTTATTGTCCAGTATTCCATTTTGGGCTGTCCCTTAATAAGTGTCCATTTTATAAAGTTAGTGGGTAAAAGTTTGTGTATTGTCTATTTTGTCCCTAAAAGTAGATTCCTTTTTGAAAAGTAAGTGAGTAAAAGAGTAATGATGATGGGTAAGTAGGGCAAGTGGAGGAAAAAATTGATATGAAAGGTATAATAATGATGTTTTTTTAATAAGTTGGAGTTACGAAGCATGACACTTAAAAATGGACGGAGGGAGTAATATTTATAGGCCAAGCATCCCCACGGTTTTGCATGTAATGGGTTTCCCGCCTTCGCCTCCTCGTGCCATGTGTTCTTTGTAACTTCCACTCATGGGATCATGGGCGGTTGAGAGGAGTTGCAACTATTGCCCATGTGTTTTCCTCTAACGTGGGAAGTTACTGGGAGCAGAAAACGATTACCCACATGCTTAACTTTGATCATGGGCAGTTGGTATAGATAGTGGTCCACCTCATCCCCTTTTTCGTGGATTTCAAAGAGTAAGGACCAATTTGACTAGGTCAAATAGCTATGCGGTAGCCATCCCCATTTCCTCGTCCTTTTGCTTTTCATGGGTCCTTACCAAATACAAAATAAATGATAATGGGCCTCACAAATAAATTTTCACATACAAGGCCTCGTTCACTGATTGGTCCTTGATTTGAACTTTATAATTGGTAAGACCCATGGCCCATAATCTCAAAGCATAACCAAATTGGATCAAAACTAACCAGGCCCAGTTAACATGGGTTTGGCCCATTAATTTTGATCCAACAAATCCCCATTTTATTGCCCAATTTAATCAAATTTTAATTAAGTGGCCTCTCAACGCTCGTCTAGAATTAGGTGCCAAAAACGGGTGCATGTAAACAGACCCTAAGTAATAAAAAAAGAATTGAAATGACTCCAACCTTCTCTCTTCATATTGGATCTGTTATCTATTTGTCCAATTGCCATGAGATATAGGAGTATATTGGAAAGCAATGCATTAATTAGTCAAAGTTTTCCCCCAAAAATGATAGGAAACGTAAATAAGCTTCGTTCTGCAAAGATTCTAATTTTTTAAGTTCTTATTTTTCATTTTACAAAATAGATCATTTTCTCACAATACATCACTTTTAATTTAAAAAATAAGTACTTAGCAGAATGGAGCCTTAAAACTATTGGGATCCCTATCCGATTTGTAAATCTTCATATAATAAACAATGGCAGTGGAAAAACTCATAAATATTTATCGTTGGCGTTTTAAAATTCCTAGGAATGGAGTAGAATCTGTAGTCAATTTCTATTTGTTTTTTTATAACTCAAGTATTCAAGCCAATTTACACGCATCTCAACTAAGCACAAATACTTTGAAGTTTAACAGTTGAACAAATCCCCAATAGCCCCAATGGGAGTCGATTATGAGAGTTTGTGAAAATTAGTCGTTGTCATGCTCCTACTCGGCCGACATCTTGGGCTTATTCATATTCTATTTTTTCAAAAGAATAAAAACTCAATTTAGAGAGCAATCAAAGATAACTGCAATTTTAATGTACATTGTAAACATCCATGGCATCACTGGGGGAAAATAGTAAGAAGTTCTAGCACTTCAGAGTCCAGTAGTTTAAATGCACTTCAGAGTACAGTAAAGGGTAGTTTCAAATAGATAAACAACTCGTAAAACAACAAATATAAATGCACTATACGATGAAATTCAGGTATGAGACTAATTTTATGTGTATTTTTGAAGTGTATGCAAGTGTGTATGTTTATATATTAGCAGACTTTCGTAATTATGCTAATTTATATATATATATATATATATATATATATATATATATAGGTGACGGATCAAGTGAGGGATTAAAATGAGGGACTAAAATGCGGGACTCTCATTTCCCGATCAAATTTTGAAAATCCGAACCGTTCAATGTGTACGAACGTGATTTTAAGGGTCTTCGCGAGAAATTAGCAAAATGACGGGAAGGGCTTCATCCGAGCAGTTTTTTCTGAACCGTTCAGAAAAACTGCCCGGATGAAGCCCTTCCCCTCATTTTTTTGATTTCTCTCGAGGACCCTTAAAATCACGTTCTGATCACTTTGAGCGGCTCGGATCATCGAATTCGATCGGAAGGGAGGTCCGCATTTTAACAAAATGAGGATCCCTCACCGAACCCATTCATATATATATAAATATATATATATATATATATATATATATATAATATTTTAATTTCGAGTTGAGGCATGCATTCAAGTGGGGGCACGTGCCCTCGCATGCCCCCCTTTGGATCCATCCCTGACTGAATCACCCTCCTCGATTTTGTAATGCTCCAAATTGGTTTATTTCATTAATTAGAAAAAATTAGTATTTACCATTAATTTGAGGATAAAATAAATTTATTTTTAATTTATAAATGCTTAAACCATATACAATTATTATTTTCCAAAAAGAAAACGCAATAGGAAAGAGAGAGAAAAAAAAAAAAACCAAAGTTGTTCATATGCGCATATTTAGTATTAGTATATGTATATTTGCATATACATACACACAGATCCACTTCCAAAAATCCCACCGACGTATCCACCACCACCTCCCCCTCTCCCCCCAACCCCCTCCTCAGCCTCCACTTCGACGATCGACAACCTCCTTCTTCTCTGACGATCGGTGACACCCTCCTCCGACGATCGGAAACCTCCTTCTCCGACGCCGAGGATCTCTGCGACGTATCACTCCTTCTCCTCCTCCTCCTCTATCTTCTTCGGTTTGGTTTCTGCTCTCCACAAACGCGTGATGACAAAAAGCAAGGGTGAAATGGTCATTACACAGCCCCGCATAACCAATGACAGGGTACCTGTGTCGTTAGCTAATCCAACGAATCCGGCCACAGGTGGATTTGTAGTATGAAGTCCCCAAATCAGGGGCAAATCGAGGTGGGTTTTTTCGCTTCCAAAGACCGGAGAAGAGGAGAGCCCGGACTTCATTTCCAGCCGCATCACAAATCCGGGGCCATATCCACCAGCCAAACAGGCTGTCAAGGGTGAAACAAGAAAAGGAAATCGTAAACAGAGTAAAAAACAAGGAATTTCTTAAGCTGTTAGTATACAATGGTTTGAAACTCCTCTTCCCTCAAAAACTTCTGCTGCCTTGCAATAAAAGCCTCCACGGTCTGCCGGAACTCTTTGCCGCTCATCTCTTCCGCCATATAAGAACTCACCGCCGGGGGATCGGAACCCCACCGAACCAGTTGGTCAGCTCCTCGTCCTTCTCCATTGACACCTTGATCCGCTTCTCCCTCACGGGCTTGCTCGCCCGAAACCGCATGGTGTCAGGCATGATGACGGTGTCGAGGTGGGTCTCGGCGGCTTGGAACAGGGTGTTGGGGCACTACAACAAAATACACAATTCCCGACTAAAATTTCCCGACTAAATCATGTTTAGTCGGAAAATATAAGCCAATCACCGACTAAATAATTTGTAGTCGGTAAAATATAAAAAAATTGCCGACTAAATTATTTTAGTCGGCCAAAACATATATTTTGCCGACTAAGTGTACATTTAGTCGTGAAATATCATTTTTTCGAATTTAATAAAACTGAAAATAAATTGTAATTTCTTTTTTTGCCGACTAAATGTATATTTAGTCGTGAAATATCATTTTTTGAATTTAATAATAACTTTTTGCCGACTAAAATATAGGTTTAGTCGGCGAATATTAATTTTTAACCAATTTAAAAAATCAATAAATGAAATACATTTTCCCGACAAATTTTTTGGTCGGTAATTAATTATATTACACGACTAAATATAGGTTTAGTCGGTGAATATTAATTTTTAACCAATTTAAAAAATCAATAAGTGAAATACATTTTCCCGACAAATTATTTCGTCGGTAATTAATTATATTACACGACTAAATATAGGTTTAGTCGGCAACTATTAATGTTTAACCAATTTAAAAAATCAATAAATAAAATACATTTTCCCGACAAATTTTTTGGTCGGTAATTAATTATAGTACACGACTAAATATAGGTTTAGTCGGTGAATATTAATTTTTAAGCAATTTAAAAAATCAATAAATGAAATACATTTTCCCGACAAATTTTTTGGTCGGTAATTAATTATATTACACGACTAAATATAGGTTTAGTCGGTGAATATTAATTTTTAACCAATTTAAAAAATCAATAAATAAAATACATTTGGCTGACAAAATTATTTTTTTCGGAACGACTAAATATATGTTTAGTCGGCGATTATTAATTTAAAAAATCAGAAAGTGTCCTTTTTTTCTCCTTCTTTTCAAAAAATTTCAAGAGAGGAATATTTGGAATCCAAGTGCGTTGATTACAATGCAACTTTTCTAATCGAAACTGTTCCAATTTCTTTTCTTCTTAATTCTAAGATTCTCGTAAATTTTTGGCTCAATTGGGTTAAGGAAATCCCTTTATCGACACATAAATTCATCAATTAAAAATTTTTTGTTGTCCAATCAAGAGTTTATTCATACGCGGTTAACTTCATTTTGTAGGATGAATAATTTAATTCGTATTACGTCAAAGATAGATGGTTTTGATTGCCAAAAAAGACCTCATGCGGGGTTCGGTTAGTGCAATATTACACTTAAATGTCTCTAAATGCATAAAATGTATTTCGATCACGAAGTCGCCTGTATCAAGTGATCTCTAATTTTGGTGACGGTGCTATAATTAGTAAGACGTAAAAATCTAACGGTTCAGATCGAGCATTATAAAAAATGACTCGAAAATTACCTTTACAATTTATACTTTTGATCTAATTGATAGTCAACTAAGTCTTATGTTGCATTTGTTGTTGCAGTAGCTACATGATCGCGAGACAACCATGATGATCGAGACCGTTGATTTTGTTGCATTTGTTAAATTATTTATTATCGTAAATTTGCGGTTTGATCAGGTTTAGAAAATTCCTTTATGGAAACATAGACTCATTAGGAAAATAGTATATTTCATTCGATAAGTTGTCTAATCAAAAGCGATCTCAATTATAACTCAGTAAGAATAATTTAATCCATAATAAATTAAAGACAGATGGTTTTGATCTTGCGAAAAGATCTCAAGTGTGGTTCATGTGGTGTGCTATTAGTCTTTAATGCTTCTGGAAACAGTAAAACTATTCCGATCATGTGGTTGCTGCTACTGAATGATTTTCAATTTTTGCGACAATTCTATAATCAATAAGACGTGAAATCCTAACGATTCAGATCAAGCATTATAAAAAAATCCATGGTTAAAAAGTATAGAGTTTATATGCAATGGTAGCGCAATTAGAGCTCACTAAATATTTTTTCCCAAATTCTCAAACTAGAAAATTGCCGACTAAATTACGTTTATTAGTCGGGAAAATCGTAAATTTTTTGCGGGACAATTGAAATTTCCGCGAAAATTGTTGGCGGCATTCTCTATCCCAAAAACGACATCGTTTAATCTCAACACAGGTGATAAGCCCCTCTCTCTACCCTTGTCTTCATCACTTCGTCCCCAACGCTGAACATAGCTAGGTCTCTCTCTCTCTCTCTCTCCCTCCAACGCGCAACACAGGTCTCTCTCTCTCTCTCTCTCCTTCCAACGCGCAACACAGGTCTCTCTCTCTCTCCCCAACGCCGTCCTCCTATTGCCCCAGATCCAGATCGTGATCAAGACCTAGTTCCCACCGGAGCTCATCGCTGTGTTCTGTAGCCGTGTCCTCTCTTCAAACGACAACAGAAATCGGAGCTCAGTCTTCGTTATTCAAGGCTGAGGTCGCTCTGCTTCTCCTCAACAGGTACAATCCAAGCTCAGTCTTTGTTTTGCATGTGTTGAATATACTGATTATCTACGGATTTAGTTAATTTCTCTCATAATCTGAGTTTTGCATGTGACTATTTTATGGTGAAAAACGTCCCACATTGAACCCCCAAATTTGGGTTTCACATGGAATTTTTTTTATTCTTAATATCAGGGTTTTTTGTTTTTTTGAAATAAGAAAGCTGGGTCATGCTTCCCCAATTTACCATCTGAATGATTAAGTTTGGTTAACCTGTAATCTGGATGAGGGGAAGAGTGTTGCTAATGTATATTAGTACTTTTCAGATTCAAATCCTTCTTAATTGCTTCAAGTTAAACACTTATTGGCCACAAAACTATTTCCCCCTCACATTATTCCTCACGATCGTTAGAAACGAAATGATCAGTTGCAACATATACTAGCACCTGCTGCCAGCTCTACAGTGGCATTTCAACAGCTTTTACAGCTTAAGTGCTTAACAGTCCTTTTGATAGACATGGATTGCTGTTCAGTGCACATACAAGTTGTATTTGCCTTGGAAATAACAGCAGCTTTACAGCAAATAGTTTTAATTGACATGAAAGGACTGTATCATGCTAAAGCAACAAACTTTTCTTCATTTTTGTTGACATGAATACACACCAAGAAAGCTACATGGTCAGCACAGAACGATGTTAGGAGTGCAGGTTCCTGCTAAAATTCCATAACAATGAACAAAAGGGACAGTAAGATGGAAACAAAACATCTGATTTTGAAGGCCTAGTTGGGCCTCTCATGTGCCATTTCGACATTCATGATGTAGAGAAATCCAATTCAATAGTCAGTTGCCTCATCTGCTTGATGATAGTCTACTGTGTTGTTACTTGTAACCAAAAACTAGAAGGAAAAAGAGTCTGAAATAGTTTATCTGACTTCTGTTTACTTGATTATGCATTTCAGCGTGCTAGTCTTTGTTACTCGCATTAATACTGGGTGTCAATCATTCTGTGTGTCTTTCTGTTTTTCTTATATTGTGTAATGTGCAGGTAGGTACCGTTCTTGATACTGTCGAGGAACTTGTGGAAGAGAAGAACCTGGACTCTTTGTACCAGTACTCCGATAAGTAGGCATCTATGACCAAAGACGACACGAGGGAAGAGGAGAAGACGCGAAGGGAGGAGAAACAAAGACGACACGAGGAGGAACAAAGACATCGTGAGGACAAGTATGAGGAGGAGAAAAGGCGGTGGGAGGAGACACAAAGGCGACAAGATGAGGAGCGGTCTACACTTCTAAAAGAGATGGAGGTATTCAAAAGCTTTATGAGCCAAATGCAGAATGGTGGACGAGGCAACATGGGAGCAGGGTGATGGTGGCTCAAATATATGGTAAGTAGTTTGAGAATATCACTTTTAGAATTGACTTTGATGCTAAGTAGGAAATCTGGAAATCTGGAATTGCAAGCCCGTAGATTCCTATGCTAATGCACATACTAAAATAGAACAGACATCCAAATTAGTCTCCTAGATTAGTCTGAAACAACTAAACAATGATTCTTGGGAGTGGACTAATTATCATGACATTTAATAGAATGTCACATTGTCACATTTTGGAGATGCATGAATTGAACAGTCTGCTTTTATTATATGTTGCTCTGATATTCTATTAGAACAAGTGTTTGATTTTTGAGAAATAATTAGAGTTGATGAGGTTTAGTATGTATTAGGAGCTGAGCATGAATTAGTAGTAGAATTATTTGGTCAAGGTCAATCCACGAGTATTGGAGGAAAGTCTACGTTGGTTGCTGGGGGAATTGGAACTTTTAGTTTTGTTAAGTATCTCATGCTTGTATTCTTATGGGTATTATTCAAATAATCTATTATGATCATGAATTGAGTTATTTGGGGGTTTTGAGAATCAATTGGGTTCAAGATTCAATTAGGGCTCTTTATTGTTTTCCTTTATTGGAACTGTTATTTGTGATTAGAAGCAAAAGAATTGAATGTTACATACTTGAATTTGATAACTAGGTTGCCATAAGTTGAGTTCTTGCAGGAATTTTATTGCTGCAACTACACCCTTCATGTTTTTGGGTGCTGGAAATAGCTTTTAAGTGCTGAAACTGTGCTGAAAATTCAATCCTAATGCTGGAAATATTAACCCAGTGCTGGAAACGGGTTTTTGGGTTGCTGAAACTGTGTTAGAATGCTGAAACTGGTGGTTTAGGTGCTGAATCTGCTGATTAGATGCAGGAAATGGTGTTAGAATGCTGAAAATTGACTGTACATGCTGAAATTTGGTGAATAGAAGCTAAAAACTGATCGCCAATCAAATTTTTTTTTTAAAAATCTGTATGGATCATTGGAGAGGCCTTCCTTCCACCAAGAGATGAAATGTTTACTGGCCAGGGAGTGCTGATGAAGTACTGGGATTTTTATACCCTAGTGTAGCTTTTGTTGTTGTTTTAGGTTACTATTTATTCCTGTTTTTCATCTATTGTGCTGTGCCACACCACAGTGCCAGTAGATGGCCAGAGTTAGTTTGAGTTGATTGCCTTGTTTCTGTATTTTGCCAGGGACTCGTGAGTCGTGCCCACAGGATATGATGAGGGTAAGGGCATGAGATATGTGCGCAACCCCCATACCCACAGTAGACCCTCAGTTTTAGTTTTTTTTTTTTTAAATATATTTCACTGGTAACAATAAAAGCTCGGATTATCCTCCGACACTGCCTCCCCCGTTGATTTTCCTCCGACTCTGCGCGCGTCTCCAGCCGTGGTAGAGGCGTTGTCTCTCTCTCTCTCACTCCTGCAAGGTATTCTCTCTCTCTATCTCTCTCTCTCTTTGTCGATATGTATATGTTTATCTAAGCCCTAGCCTTTTCCAACATATGTGAACATATACATACAAGGATTGCTTGAAATCGTGAGGGCTATCAGCGCTACTAAATTAGGGCTTTTAACCGGTGACAATGTTTGCTTCTTTTTCTGTTTGATTAGGGCTTTTACTCGATGATAGGTAAGCATATACATACAAGGATTTCTTGTAATTTAGTTTTGAGTGTTTTTTTTTGTTGAGGGTTTGGAGTGTTTTGAGTGTTACTTGTATGCATGTCGGGTTTGAGCTAAATCTATTAGTCCTTGAGTGTCTTAAACTTGATTTGTTTGTTTACTGCTATGAACATTGATGCCTTGCTTTATCCCAAAGCTTAGAATTAAGGCTTTTTGACAGATCTGGTTCTGAATTAATGTGAGAATTGCAAACTTGAGGTATGTAGAAGGGAAGCTGTGAGTGAATACGTACTTTGCGATCAAAAGATTTCAAATTCTACATTTACAGTACCACAATTAGTATGACAGTGTCTTCAAAAGAAAAAAGTTTGTGCGATGCGACAGTATTGGGAAGCTGTAGGACGTGGCATTTTGGGGCTTCCTCTGGGTTAATTTAGCTATAATTTTCTATTTGTATTAGACATTTATGCAATCAACATGACTAATGCAGTTGATACTTTTCAAACCAGCATTATTCACAGAGAGAAAATGCATTTGTGGCAGTCTGTGCTTTTCTCATGCTCTCAATTCATGAGGACCAAGTGGTTCTCATAGGATGTCTGTTTCATGTGATCGTGTATGATACTTAAACATAGAGAACACTCTGCTTGATGATCTGACCTTATAGTTCTATTAGATCTTTCCATCATCAAGTTTGAGCTAAGATTCAGAACTAATTTTCCATACAATTTGGCTTTGTCAGGACTAATCTCATGCTCTCAATTTCAGCATCTGTTTCAGAACTAATCTCATGCTCTCAATTTTCCATACAATTTGGCTTTGTGAATCACCAAGAATTTTGAGTTATTGCTTTGTCAGGTTGCAAATAGGATGTGAATTTGAACTTTGTTGCTGGAAAATGAATTTTGAGTTGCTGAAATTGTGATTAGGTGCTGGAAATGTAGTTTTAAGATTAAAAAAACCCAGTGTAAGTGCTCGAATTAGGTGCTGAGAGCTGGTATGTGCTGAGACTGAGATACAGATGCTGAAATTACATTCTTGAATGCAGAATCTAAGAGTGTAAGTGCATAAATTGAAATTTTAAGTTGGATTTTGTGTTTTAAGTGGTGGAACAATAAAATTAAGAACCTTAGCTTGACTTAGAAGAACACCCAATGTTTTGGATGGCTAGTTAAAATGGGCAGGGTCAAATATGCAGGAAAGACCAAATTTCTTAGTTACTCTATTACTTTTACTGCTTTTATGCAGGGAGCTCAAAATATAGAGGGGTAACTCTGCACAAATGTGGTAGATGGGAAGCTCGAATGGGACAGTTACTAGGCAAAAAGTGAGCACTCTATCTTGAATTCAAGTTTTGGATTGTTTTTATCACAAAAGTTGCTATTGAATATTACACTGAAACCACATGTAATAGTTGGATTATACTTTCTCTTTCCCCCTCTTCTGCCCAATTGTACGTCTGTGCCCTAAACCTCATGTTTGAAGAAGTTGTGTGGCTTAAACCACTACAGACTGGCTTATAGTGCTTAAACCTCTACAAAAACTGATGCAGCTATTAGCCTAGTTGAAAGAACCAGAAATTGATAGAGGGAGTTACTGATATCACTCTGTTTGCTGTTAGTCTGCTAGCGGGAATACATGTTGCTTGTTCTGATACTCCTTTTTATGCCATAATATGCAACAAAATGTTGATCTTGAAGCTGTTAATAAGGAATTTCCTCTAATCTATTACAGATGAAGAACCCTGCTACAATTACAGTAGGGAATCCAACTCTTCAAGGCATAGCAATGACATCAGAACACCCTGTCTTTCGGAATGGCGTATATCCTAACTACTTTCCCGGTTACGAGGTAAAATTTATTACCTTTGTATTGAAATGTGAGATATTGTGGCATCATTCTAATTCCGAGCATCATTCGTCTGTTTCCATCACACCAGCGTGCAAGTTGCAGTAATTGATCATTTTACTTGCCAAACCTAGCATTTTCTTGCAGGTGGATTCCGTGAAATTTTAGCTTTCTGTGAGATATTTTAGAGCTTGATATAATTCATCGTTGGGCTGTAGTTCAGTATTTTCCTCTTGTGAAGTGTGGATGCTTTGAAAACAAACATGAAACACTTTGTGGTTGGAGCTAGTGCTATCCAATGATTTGAATATTCATGAGGCTCATCGAGCTGTGTCATGCATGAATTTTTCTGATTGGCAGAAACAAAAAAGTTTATCTGTTGTATCCTTAGAGATATATTACTGTCATTTAATGAGGCCATATTGTGGGGCAACTGGTAATACTAGCATCGCATGATCTATATGTGCTATATGTAACTGCATTGCGAGGTACTATGAGTGATTCTTAATCATTCTATAATGCCAATGATATAATGCATAAAAATGGAAGCCTTCAGGAAAGAATGGGTGAAAGCACATAGCAGAAAAGGATATCGTCCTCTAGTTTGATGATAACATCCCCGATCAAGCCTTTGACAATTTTAAGGTTCCCACTAGTTTGTCCATTTAAATATTGACAATACAGCAAGTGTCCATGTCTTCATTTTGCTGAAATTCAGTAGTTTAGGTAAAAAATTTACTCTTATACCACAAGTATTTTGGACCAAGACTTTAACCTCCGGTTACTAAAACCAATACGTTTTTTTGTTCTTTTGTTTCTTTAACAGTTGACGGATGGGGAATGCTTCAATAAGGGTCCCTCTTCCCCACCTCGTTACAGTGCAGCTTCTACCGGCAATAGCTCAAAACTATACAACTTAAGCACTTTTCAGCAAAGTACCCCTCCCTACCCTGGATACAGCAATTAAGACTGCTCTATCGTCAAGTTTTGATCAGGTTAGTATCTCAATCAATATTCTTGCTACATCTATTCCTGCTACATCCTATATTGTAATATAGTAGAAGACCAACTGCATATCTGATTTTGGTAGTGCACAAGATCATATTGCACAATAGATGGTGGTTTGTTAGTTTTTTTACAAATTGTCATTTTAGTGGAGTATCCCGCGGTTCTGCTGTGGGTTACGGACTATGAAGATCAACGTTAGATTTTGGTTGTGGATTCTATGTGCAGCGAGTTGAACTTTTTGTTTGGATACATTTTGTTTAATATTACATGGTTAGTATACTGTTGCTTCGATTTTTGGTTTTTCCCCTTCTTGTCGTTCGATGTGTCATTATTTTGCGCTCTAGGAATTTGGATATAATTTGTTTACTAAATAATTGGTGGACAACTCTATTTATTGGAATTTTTAGTTTTCTATTAATTTTAGCACGTTGGCAAACGTGGATGTAATGATCGTTGGCTTCAATTTACAAGGAATGAAAATGGGAAAAGGATTTTAGCAGTTTTTGGGATTTCAGCTTTTAGAATTGGATACCAAGGTATTATTTTTCAGTTTTTTATTTTTTTTAAAAAAATAACTGTTATTGCCGACTAAAACATTAGTCACTGATTGTTATTTCCCTTTTTTTTTTTACAAAAAAAATCTGTTATTGCCGACTAAAGTTTAGTCGGTGATGAGTGTTAATATTCCCCGACTAAAGTTTAGTCGGTGATGAGTGCTAATATTTCCAGACTAAAGTTTAGTCGGTGATGAGTGCTAATATTCCCCGACTAAAGTTTAGTCGGTGATAGTCTGAACATTAGCCGACTAAATATTTTTTAGTCGGCAAATACATTTGCCGACTCTCATTCGTCGACCAAACTGCCGACTAAATTATTTGGTCGGGAAAACCTTTTGCCGACTAAAAAGCTCACAATTGCCGACTAAATGGTTAGTCGGGAATTGTGAATTTTCTTGTAGTGGGGTAGAGACCGTCGTACTCGTCGACAGCGAGGGTGAGATCGTTGGAGAATCTGCTAAGGAACCAGTGGAGTCTGAGGAAGAGCTCGTGTCGGAACTCGCGGGGGATGAGTTCCTTGGCGAAGGAGCGGAGCACCATTGTGGCGGCGGTGGAGAGGATTGGGGGGATTTGTGCATGGGGAGGAGGTCTTTGGGTTTTGGGAAACATGATTTGGTTATCTGGGTTTTGGGGTTTTTTAGGTCTCGGGGAGCTCTTTAGCGTGGTTTTGGGTTTCGAAAAATGTTAGAAATCTCAATCGATTGTGGGAGAAGGCATTGATGAGTGATGTTGTAGTGTTATGAGAGCATCTCCAGCAGTTCCTAGCTATTTAAGCAAGGAAAAATGCAATTTTTCATTATGGCTAGCCACTAAATTTATAGAGCTCCCAATAGTCTAAGCAAAACTTCTTTTGATAAAATTAAAAAAAAAAAGGGACCCAAAACCCATTCTCCCTCTCCCACAAATTTTCTTTCTGTTTCTCTGGCTCACTTTCAGAACAAAATTCCAAATGTTGGATGTGGTAATCGATCGACTTCTTCTGTTATGTATACACACACATCCATACACAAAATTAGGGGTGAGAAAAAAATCTGTTAAACCACGAATCCATTCCAAACCAATCCAAACCGAAAGGTTGGGTTCGGATTTTTAGTAATATGGTTTGGTCATGATTTAAAAAAATTAAAAATCGCGTTATATGGTTTGGTTTGTGGATTCACGTTCATGGTTATGGTTCCAAACCGATCTGAACTGTATAATACATACATATATATACATATAATTTAATTATGATTCACCAAATAAATATGGGAGCCTTAATCAACTACTTTTCTAATTTATTGATTCTATTAAATTCACCGCAATATTAAGTTTTTCTTCTCTGCCAAGATAATTTAGACAAACTTCTATATATCACAACACATTCCTAATTTTCTATGATTATTAATTTATCATATACAAAAAAATACATGGGATCACCAAATCAATCAACTTACACTGCCCAATTCCTAAATTTCTCTAAATTCAATTCCTATAATTCCTTCACTACCAAGACTTGAAGCAATTGTGGTATTTCACTCTTAATTAGTTAGTTGATATTAGTGTGTTTTGATAATTTGAATGGAATTGATTTTAACACAAGTTTTTTTTAATTTGTCTTTGTAACTTTAAGTACTTTATATATTTGTTGAAAATAATAGTTTCATTCAATGCAAACAATGGTCTAAGGTTAATGCTAAGGCCACGACTCTTTTCTTTAGGGCCACGACTCTTTCTTTGCATTGACCATCTTACTCTCCTTTGTCACACACAGAGACATTTTCACTCGTGGTTCTCACTTTTCTCAGCTCTTTTGTTTTCTGCTTAGAGTCCTTTTTTCCTCTAATCCTCTCGCTAGGTTAGCAGATAATTGCCCCCTTTCTTTCGAACAGAGAAATTGAAGATGTCCTCTTCTCGCTCATTTGCGTTCACTCTTTCTCTTTGGATAGTAACACATACAAAACAAAACAACAAAAAAGGTAGAGTTTGGGGGTAATTTTACCCCATCTCTCCCAAAGTCCCAGTAGCAGTGCACATACAAATAATTCAGGCGATAGCATCAAAGTTCAAAATACAACACAACCCAATTTTGCCTTTTTCTCCTCGTTCTTTCATTCAACAAGTGATTGAGTGGGAGATAATGCTCAATCTTTAATAATAGCGACAGAAATTGTACACATCGTCCACCATGAAGAGGTCTTTTACGGTCATTGTCGGGACCAGAAAAGGTCTTGATGATATCTGGTTGAAGAAGTTAGCAATAGACAGAATCCTTTATATAAGGTTTTGAACAAGTGTAATTTTCGTTGCCCGACAGTATGGAGTACGGCGAAATTCATAAACAATTCGTTCATTATATTTAGAACCAACTACAGACTGAGAAAAACAATCTTAAAATAATAGAAGGTACTTTAGAGGGAATGGAATCAACGGAGGCACCCTCCAGCAGCCCCCCCGCTAAACAAGTTGCAGCTGTATGATTTTAATTAGGGGTGGCAAACGGATGGGTTTGGGTTAAATTGGGTAAGTTGTTAGTGGGTTGGATCTTTCATGGGTTATTGACCCATTTAGACTCATTAGTTATGAGTCTAATTATCCATATCCAACCCAACCCATTTATCTAAAAACAAATCCGACCCGCCCATTAACCCAATTACATATATACTAAAATTTATGATCGAAAAATCGGAAAAGTAAAAAAAAATTATGATCGAAACTCATAATTTTATTCAAAAAGACGAGAATAAGTCAATTTTTTTTGTCTTATTGAGTTATTTTTGTCTTTATTCAAAAAAAATTATAAGTTTCGATCAAATTTTTTTACTTTTTCGATTCCTCTCGTCGAAACAAATCAATAAATCACAAAAGTTTGACACAAAACCAAAAAAAAAGCAAAAAAATTTTGAATAAGGACAAAAAAATATGTCAATTTTTTAATCCAAACTCTATGCGGGGCTACCATGAGAGAAATTTATTCACGGCGGAACACAATTTCACCGGTCCATTCGCGTAATCAATGGATGGGATGTGTTTTCAATTTTGACTGGTCAAAATAATTGTTAACAGTCACAATTGGTTTTTAATTCGGACCGTCCAAAACATTTTTGGATGCGTGTGATTTAGCACAGAACAATTGAATAAGAAGGAGAGAGAGAGAGAGAGAGAAGGCCAGACTCCTGGGGAGAGAGAGAGAGAGAGAAGGCAGACTCCTGGGGGGAGGGAGGGAGGGAGAGAGAAGGCCCATCCCAATTGAAAAGAGATGGGAAACTAGTAATTGGAAGAGGCAGGAATTTGGTGGGTTCTTCCATTACTCATCGGGTTATTTAAGTTGACCCAATTAATACCCAATTAAGACCCAACTAATAATGGGTTAGCTGGGTTTAGACCCATTCTTACCCAACTAATAAATGGGTTGGGTTGGGTCTATTTTTTAATTGATGGATATGGGTTTGTAAATGAATTTAGGTTCAATTTGTCATCCCTAATTTTAACATAATCCTTCCCCTGCAGAGGCCCCCTAAGGTCTTTTTAACCCGGCCTGGTGTCATAAAGAAAACAACCAGGGAGTAAAAAAAAATCACGGGCGTGGACATTGGATCCGGATTTGGCCCCGTTTGATAACGGGTTTGATGGTTGAGATTGGAGTAATAATCCCATGAGACTATTAATACTTCGTTTGGTAACAAAAAAAGGTCCGGACTATTAGTCCGATCGGATTAATAGAGGGGGTATTGCTAATACCCCGTGGGACTTGGTATTGAGGGGTATTAATAATCCAATCCCAACTCCTTCACATTACCAATCCCTTCTCTTTACCAATTTCTTCTAACAATCCAACCCCATCATCTAATCCCATCTCAAACAAACATGATATTAATAATCCCATCATCTAATCCCATCCCAAACAAACATACTCATTATCAATCCCTTCTCATTACCAATCCCATCTCCTTACGAATCTCAATCCTAATCCCATCTCCTTACGAATCCCATCCATCTATCTCTGTTATCAAACAAGGCCTTAGATTCTAGAATAATCGCAAAGGAGGTGCAAATCGATTAACGAGAGAAGATGAGTAAAAGAGGAAAGCAACAAGGGACCAGATGACTAGATGAGAAGTGGGTCAAGGTCTGTACACGAATAGGAGGAAAAAGAGAAGACAAGTAGATGTGTAGAACAAATTGGGGGCAAAATAGTCAGACTACAGAACATGGTCGTGGCACTAGAATAGTTTGTCGTGGCATTAGGGCCACCCTGCTTTAAAACCGAAACCAAACCGTACTTTAATGGTTTGAATTGGTTTCGTTCTATGTTTTTTGTGGGTTGATTTGGTTCTCTAAATTCATAATCCGTAAGTATTGATTTGGTTCTTAATTTACTATAAAACCGAACCAATCCGGACCATGTTCACCCCTACACAAAACTACACATATACATAGACATATACTCAACAAAATTCGGAATCACAAACACCTATCAATCCCAACAATTGAAATCTGTTTCAAACCCACCAATTGAACATCAAACCAAACCAACCGATTCCCTTTCAAACCCACAGATTCGCCACCCGGATTTTTGAGATGGATGATCCGAGAAACCGAGAGCTTGATTTGAAAAAGAAAGGCTTTTGGTCTAGCGAAAACATTGAGATTTTGGATCCGGGAGCCACGTTACGAACGGGGAAGGTTTTGTTGAAAAAGCACCCCGCTCGCCCGGTAAAACCGGTCTCTACTAAGCATTTTAAATGGGGGATTTAATATCATTTGAAAAACTTAACTTTAAAACATATACGGGAAAGGGACACGGGATTAAATATAATACCTTGGCGTGCTTGTGGTGCGAAGTGTACAGTATGGAATGGATGAACAATATAAAGAAAGTGAAACAATAACAATACGGCAGACTGCCAATATCACATGAAGTGTCGCGCGACAAACCAGATATACCGCGCGGTGCAACCAACGTACCGCGCGGTTGACCTGTCTACACATTCCGGAATCAGTTTGCTTTTACACGACAAAACAAACCATAGGTCCGCAAAATAGTTTGTTATATTTTCCGAATCTTTGAAAAATTATTTATGAGACCTATTTGTTCATCTTATCGTGTAAAATAATGTTAAAAGCTTTTCGGAATATTGAAAGAACTCATGAAGTAAAAAAAAGGACTTTTAACATGAAACTTGAATCTAGAATGTACCCGCACGATCTTTAAGCTATATTAGTCAAAATATGAAAAGAAAATGCAAAAAAGAAAAGAAAAGAAAGATTTTGAATGTAAAGCTCGTTTGAAACCCAAGCTCGGTATAGAAAGACCGAGAAGGGTCTCGATCGGCTCCCCTTAAGGCTAAATGTGGTTTAGCCCAAGGAAATGGATTTATACCTTTTGATCGAAGCTTGGATGTGCTTGAAGGTGGAGGAATGGAAGTTGATTTGGATTGAACTTGAAAGATTTGAGAGCAAATGGGTGTAGAGAGAGAGAGAGATGTGTATAGTGGTGGTGGGCAATGTTATGAATACCGTTCCGTACGTACCGGTTTGAGAGAAAAACGGTACTGTAACCTTTTAATACCGTTTCGGCTCTAATACCGGGCCTTACCGGAAAATACCGGAAATACCGGCGGATACCGGCCGAGATGACATTACCGGAAATTTCGTCCGAAATTTTGTAAAACTAAGAGAAAAAAGGAAAATACAGAAATGGAGGGGAAAAAAAGAAAAAGAAGATCGGAGCAACATTCTCCGGCGTAATCTTGCAGCCAAGGTTGTAGATCTCGTTCCGGCGGTACGTACTAGTGAAAAAAATGGAACAAACTAAAGGGAAATAGAGAATGAGAAGATCTGAAGTTCAGATCGGAACAGAGAGAGAGAGAGAGAGAGAGAGAGAGAGAAACCCAGTTCAGCAGATCTGTCTTCTTCGCAAGTTTACTCAAGGCGTAAAACTCTTCAATCTCAATGAGTCTTCATAGTCAAAGACGAGAGAGAGAGGGAAGACGCATCTCAGATATTGAAAAGTGGAAACAACTCACGCCGATTCATTTTTCCTCTACAGGGAACTGTGTAACACCAGTGGTTTTGGTTTTGAGCCCACTGTTTGGGAAAGCTTATTGATTAAAAATAAATGTTAACTGATTTTTTTTTTTAAAATTGTAATAGTCATAGGACTTTATGTGAGGGAAAAACAAGGTTATAATAAATATATACCCGTAACGCTCCCTCAATTAATTGGTTTTCGAATAAGTTTTTTCAAATTGTCTTCGGCCACGGCCCATTTTTTTGAGCGCGCGAGACCTCTCCTTAGATTCTCATTCACAAGTCCACTAGTGTGCAAAGTTATTTAAGATGGAAAAAAGTTTTGTAACTAGGCAATATGGGACAAGAGATAAAAACATAGGTATTTTATGATAAATTGCATGGTATGGGAGTTTTTTTTGAATTATAATTATATATAATTATTATATATATTGTAGTTGCGGTAAATCCGAAACGGTACTCGGTATTTGACCGGTACCGGTACATACCATACCAATAGAAAAATCGGTACCTTGACCGGTACGGTATTCATAACATTGGTGGTGGGTGTAAGAAGTTGTAAAGAGAGAATTAAAAGAGAGTATTTTTAGAGAGAGAGAGTGAGAGCCAAAAAAAATGGCATAGTAACTTTACTTGGAGTTGAAGGGGTGCTTTTCAACTAGAGAGGGGGTGTATTTATAGGCAAAAAGATACTTGGAGAGCACCCAAAGAATGAAAAAAACGTAAAAAATGTATTCTGCCAATCAGCTGACGCGCATGGGAATCTATCAGACGCTCCTCCTGAATGCCGCGCGATGGAGTGATTTTTGAATTAAAATGCCGTGCGGTGGAGTGATTTTTAAAATTTTCTAAGGTGCCGTGCGCCCTTTTGAAGTGCCGTGCGGTTTGTGAGTCAGCACAACACACTGCACCGAACTTCGCGAGGGCGCCGCCCCCCGAACTCGGATTTGGACGCGGTTCAAAGCGTTGGAAAGCTTGCCGAGTCCTCTTTCTAACCCAATTGGTTTCACTCAAAGACATTTTATACATTGAAATGTGTGCCCATTTTACCCTCAGTGTGTCATGGAAAAAGTTATTTTTGACAAGATAAACACATTTTTCTCTTTTGCAATTGAACCGGGGGCCACCCTACATGGTTGAGAAGGGGTTTTCTTGAGGTTAAAGAAGGAGTAGCAAAGGAGTAGCAAAGGAGCAACAATCCAAGCCTCGAAGGTATATTTTTCCTTATTTCATCATCGGGGAAACTTAAAGATTATTTGAAGGTCCAGATTGGGGTGTCTACACCAAACCAACCGATTCCCTTTCAAACCCACAGATTGAACTTCATACCCACAAAGGCAGGGAACGATGACTCCGACGAGGAAGATATGTTCTCCGATGATCGTAGACGATGGCCGATGGCGACGGGGTAGGCGACATAGATGATGATGCTGGTAGTCAATGAGGTCGACGATGATGACGATCAAAGATGACGGCGGACGCCGTAGATGACGATGAGGAGCCCAACGATGACCGTGACAACAAGGTTGTAGTAAAGGGAGAGAGAGGGAGAGAGAGACAGAGACAGAGAGAGGAACTCAGAGCAAGCAAGCCACAAAACCTTGCTGGACCAAGCGAGGCTACTGGGAGTGGGATTTAGGGCTTCTACTCGGGTAATAAGCGAAATTCTCCAACAGCGGAGGTTGTTGGAGATCCTCTGTGATAGGGGGAGGAGTCATGCGACTGTGGTGGTGTAGATGGGACTATGGGGGAAAAATTTCAGTGCCAGATGAGTACCACGTATGTCTGCTCGACGCATTCGAGCCATCGATATCGTTTTTGGATGGTTCGGATTTGGAGATAGGAAAAAGAGAGATAAAGTCTTGGGGTGAGAGAATATAGTGGATGCTTCGTCCACAACCTAACCGTCCAAGAAGGTTGAAATACCCCGAGCGTAGGGCTAAGTCGATGTCAGCATAATATTCGGAAGTCCGAAATCGTTCCCACAGAGAGAATCTCTACAGCTTGTTAGGATTTTTAGAAGTACGGGTTTGCAGTGTTTAAGACGGCCAACTGTAAGTTTTGCTTTGAACGATGATAAACACTTAAGAAAAAGACTAGAAAATTGGGTTTTAAAGAAGTTAAAACAAGCGGCATGACAATGGAACTATTAACGCCCGTAACTTAGGCCATCGAAGCAATCTCAACGAAAACACGGTTGAATCACATGGCTTAGGCTATCAACCGGAAGATTTAAATTTGTAACCATTGAAAGACTAGAAATTGAATATGGAACAAGCGAGCTCTTTTGTTCTTTTGGCAAATACGAACTGAGACATCGTTCCGAAACCATATGACCTAGCATATGATCCCCGGAAATTAACATTGGCAAGTTTTGTTACGTAAAAGGCGAGCCTTCCTAATTTTTCATACTAAAATTCAAGCTATGAGTTGAGAAAAGCATGATAAACGTAAGTCACGAAGCAATAATCGCCCCACGGCCAAGCCTAATCGACTACTCACGCAACATGGGAAGACTAGAAAGCATGGTAGAATTGGAAAACATGTTTAACCGATAGAAATTGAAATAAACTTGATTTATGTAAAGATCCAAAGCACACGAGCAACTTTAATACTCGAGAAATTAACGTAACACAAATACCTTAACGCGTTCTTGAGGAATTACAGCTTGAAAAGCTATGGAAGAACTTTTTAGTAAAAGACTTAAAGTAATTTTGTATCTAGGTAATGAATGAGATATATATATATACACAATCCAACCCCCTCTCACAATAAATATCCCAAATCATTCCAAAAGTGGAAAGTATTCCAAAAATGGAAAGTTGAAAAAGTAAGCAAAACGTGGAAAATTTCTGCAGGCAGTACCGGTACTGGCCAAATCCCAGTACCGGTATTGGGTCTTCAAAATGCTCCCGAAATGCAACTTCTGGAGAGTGGATACCGGTACTGGCCAAATCCCAGTACTGGTACTGGGTTTGCAGAACTTTGATTTTGGCCTTGCCTTGGTCCGAATGGCCCGACGATGACCCGATGCACTCCTGCCTCTCAATTGATCACTCGACGGGACTTGGTGGGGAGCCGTCACCCGACCTCAAGCACTTGGATGCTTCTGAGAGCGATCTTTGGCGATAAAAACCGCCTTTAACCACGTTTAACCTGAAACTAAAGAAAAACAACCTTATGTGCAGAAAGGAATAAAAATGAAAACATAGGCACGAAAACGCTACAAATTAGGAAACTTTAAGCTCCAAGATTATGCAATCTTGGTCGCTTATCAATGGATTTCAATCCGAGCCGTCCAAAAGTTTATTGGATGTCTCGAATGTGACAAGCGGGTACCACGTAGGATATACCCTCCCGGCACCAAAAAAACTCCTCAGTTCTATGGTAGTGAGAAGAGGAGTAGAACTTTGTGCCCAAGGAAGAATGGACGTGATTTTGGCACTCCGATTTTAGCCAATGACACTCCACATTTTTGTTTATAATCTCACATGATGGAATGCCAAATTCAATTTCCAAGGAAGAAATACATAAAAGTGGTGAACGAAAAAATTTCAGTTACTAGAAAAACAAAAAGAAGACTCTTGCCTCTAGGGCCATAAACCAACTGGAAAGCTCGCGAGCTCGGCTCGGCTCATTAAGAGCTCGGCTTGTTCAACAAAAGTTCGACTTAATTAAGAGGTTCACTCTGTAAATAACTGAGCTCAACTCTTTAAGGACTTGACTCGAGCCAAGCTCAAGCTCAAGTCGTTAACTCATTTAGTAAACGAGTCGAGCTCAAACTCGACAAAAATCGGCTCGACTCGGCTCGTTTACTGCACTGTACCTTGCCATTGTGTCGTTTTTTGGATCCTTGAACCTAGGAGGGTTGGTGCCTGGTGGGTTGTTTCTATTAGGTTAGTGCATTTCCAACAGCATGACTGACTGAGCTCACATCCAGTTTGCATCTCCTCTGGTCCGTTTAATTTCAGTCAATTGTGGTTCTTTCCGAATCCGTAACAATAATCGTTCACTTTTTAGAGATTTTTTTAGAACGTTGACCTCATTGAAAAATCGCTTTGATCGTATTGTGATTGATATGATTTCGAAATGGATTAATCGATCTCAAATCTCTTTTTATTTGAAAAGGCGACCATTACATTAACTGCGCCAAATATTGCTTTTGTCGCGGTATTATTACCGGCGGTAAAAAAACTGCCGTTAAAAGTAACTTTTACCGGCATTAGTAAAAGGGAAAATCACCGAACAGTGGAGCTCGGTGGAATTAATCACCACTTCCATGGTCTCTAGTATTGAAATCACTGCTCTCATGACACAAGCAAAATTATTCATCAAGACATGACAAGAAACTTTAGTTTACAATTCTACCCTCATATATATACAACACTTCAAAGCCCTAGCCTCAAATTTCCTCCACAATCAGCATTTTCCCCTCTCTCTCTTACTGCACCTCTCTCTCTCTCTCTCTCTCTCTCTCTCTCCAGTGGAATGGAGGAAGAGAACAGGGCACGATGGAGACAAGAATCGAACCTCTGTCGATCAGATTGGAGGGGAAAGTGTCGGTGGAATCGAAGCTGAACGGGTTCAACGGGTTCAGGGGAGTTCTATACGCAATGAGAAAACGTTAGCTCTCTCTTACTCATGATCTTGGTATACGGGTTGGTCTATTCCTGGCCCGAATCCGATTTCCTGAGAGGCGGGTACGAGGGGTGCGTGTAAACTCTGCCGGTGTATCAAGGATGTCGTGGTGACCCGAGCAAAGAATACAATCGGTCAATCCAAGTCTTCCATTTTGAGCCGGTGGTGTACAATGCGTGTTCCCTTTGTTTTCGTTGATAGAGATCTGACTTTGTCGAATAATTTTCTATATATTTTTCAAACAAATGAAGTGCAGATCCTTTCCACTAATCCAACTCAAACCTTTTTTAGTTTAATTTATGGGACTAGCTTGCTGTTTTCCATCGCATCCATAGTTCCAGACCATACTCGGTGAATACAGGTTGTGGTTGAAACCCACGATTGAATGTTTTGCTCTGTATCGGGTCTTGGGTAATTTTTGTTTTTCTAGAGTAATACAGACTTGAATGTTTTGCTCTGTGGCTGGAATCTTTTTCGCTAGAAATTTTTTTTCAGTAATTTCAGATTGAACAAGTCTTAAACAATTTGAAGACTTCCAAATGATTTCTTGATTTTCTATTTTTCCTGTTAGGTAGTTGAGGTGCTCAACTCCATAGTATTCCACTGTTATGTAAAAACAAAATTGCTCTTTGTGATTCGAACTTGTAGTCTGTGTGAAAAAATAATGTACTCTTTGAGTAATATTTACTTGCTCTTAATACCTCGGAGAATGGTAGTTGAAGTGCTCAATTCCATAGTACTCCACAGTTATGTAAAAAACAAATTGCTCTTTCTGATTCGAACTTGTAGTCTGTGTGAAAAAACAATGGACTCTTTGAGTAATATTTACTTGCTCTTACTTCCTCGGAAAATGGTAGTTAAGGTGCTCAACTCTATAGTACTCCACAGTTATGTAAAAAATAAATTGCTCTTTGTGATTCAAAATTGTATTCTGTGTGAAAAAAGATGAACTCTTTGAGTAATATTTACTTGCTCTTAATACCTCGGAGAATGGTAGTTGAAGTGCTCAACTCTATAGTGCTCCACAGTTATGTAAAAAACAAATTGCTCTTTGTGATTCAAAATTGTAGTCTGTGTGAAAAAAGAATGGACTCTTTGAGTAATATTTACTTGCTCTTAATACCTCGGAGAATGGTAGTTGAAGTGCTCAACTCTATAGTGCTCCACAGTTATGTAAAAAACAAATTGCTCTTTGTGATTCAAAATTGTAGTCTGTGTGAAAAAAGAATGGACTCTTTGAGTAATATTTACTTGCTCTTAATACCTCGGAGAATGGTAGTTAAGGTTCTCAACTCTATAGTACTCCACAGTTATGTAAAAAATAAATTGCTCTTTGTGATTCAAAATTGTAGTCTGTGTGAAAAAAGAATGGACTCTTTGAGTAATATTTACTTGCTCTTAATACCTCGGAGAATGGTAGTTAAGGTTCTCAACTCTATAGTACTCCACAGTTATGTAAAAAATAAATTGCTCTTTGTGATTCAAAATTGTATTTTGTGTGAAAAAAGAATGGACTCTTTGAGTAATATTTACTTGCTCTTAATGCCTCGGAGAATGGTAGTTGAGGTGCTCAACTCCATAGTTCTCCACAGTTATGTAAAAAATAAATTGCTCTTTGTGATTCAAAGTTGTAGTCTGTGTGAAAAAACAATGGACTCTTTGAGTAATATTTACTTGCTCTTAATACCTCGGAGAATGGTAGTTGAGGTGCTCAACTCCATAGTATATTTACTATTTTCACTGCGAAACTATGTATAAATAATTTTTTAGGGACATTTTTGTCAATTTTTTTAAGGGCATTTTTGTCCAAAAGTGATTTATTTTAAAACAGGTTACGTATAAAAAAATTTGTGGTTTCAAGTAGTCCGGCCAAAAAAAAAAGAGAGGAGGGGCTGTATGAAACGGCGCCGTTTCATTTAAAGGGGCAAAAGAGTCCTTATCTTACATGATTACCATGTTTCTGGAATAATTATAGGTGTTATCATGTACTGGGAATTTCAACACCGGGGACCATGAGCTGGGGATTCTTCTTGGTCAACGCCACTGTCCGGTGATTTTCCCTTAGTAAAACCGCCGGAAATAACTACCAAAAACGGCGGTTTTTTTAATAATGCCGTTTTTATAAACTTTTACCAGCGGTTTTTTAAAATACCGCCGGAAAAAATAGAATATACGGTTTTTTTAATACCGGCGGTTTATTAATGCCGTTTATAATAATAATACCGACCCGTATAATATAAATATTATTATTTATCCTACATGACGCAATATGCGGGTCAGCCCAGTTGGTAGCACGCGCGCTATAGGATCCGGAGGTTCCGGGTTCGACTCCTGGGAGAACAAAAAAAATTAACCACCGATTTTATTGCCGGCGGTTTTCTAATGCCGCTTTTGTATTTCCGGCGGTTTATTTCCGGCGGTTTTTGAACTTTTACCGGCGGTTTTGAGTATTACCGGCGGTTTTTGGACTATTAACGGCAGTTTTCTCATACCGCTAATACTAAAATTTGGCGTAGTACAAAATCATAAAAAAAACTGTGACAACTATAAATTTGAAGTTGTTAGAGAAGGATGGTTATGTGCCTGTCAAATTTAGACTTGTCAATTTATCACATAAACCTTCCAAAAAATATTAACGCCTCCAAATTTGAAGTCTAAAGGTACACAGATGCTTTTAGAGTACCATATTTTGAAAAACTCATTTATTTGTTCGATTATTTACCGTCTATCACTTCTTTATAAACTCATTTACATGTTCATATGATATTTTTTAACAGAAACGTTATGATAAAAACGCAAATTAATGCCATGTGATCTTGGCCTGAGACTTATGCATTTGCTCCATCCTAAGGTCTCATAGTTCGATTTTTTTTGTCAACAACTCCTGGGGTCATCTCACCCCATGCATAAGCGTGTGAAACAGCTGAGACTAGAGCTGTAGAGATTAGTCTGAAGTGCGCACAAACAAGCCTGGAACACTTTGAAAAAAAAAAAAGGGATAGTAGCATAAAGTTGGGATATTATACACAAATACTACTAGTTTTGTCAGATACAATATTGTTCAGTACATTTTCTGGGTAGCAATATACAGTACTCCCTCCGTCTCTAAATAAGTGTCCGGCGCGCAAACCTAGACCTTCAAAAAAATGCATTTGTTTTGTTAAAAAAATTAAATTTTTTTCACAAATCAATAAATAGCAACGTGTTCTATTAGATTGCGAAAAAAAATTAAATTTCTTAATTAAAAACATGCATCTTTTGTAAGACCTAATTTTGCGCGCCGGACACTTATTTAGGGACGGAGGGAGTATCTCTTATTTTTCACAACTCCCACCTTCTCAAGTCTCAATCTCTGTCCCATCTTCAGATCCAGATTCCTTTTGTTCAAATTCACCATCTTTAACTTCTTCAATTTCCTTCTTTTCCTCAAGGAACTCAATTAAGCCTCTCAGCGCGCTCTCGGCCTCCTCATTCTTTAACAATTGCTCGCCTACTTCTGCCGGAGTCACCCTTTTCATCTCCATCAACTGTTCAATCTCCATAAAGAGTGGATGCTCTGAAATTCCAAGGTAATTTTGGGCAAGCATTTTGAACCCACAAGGGGTGCAATAGGACATGTGGATATGCACGTCCATCCGACCGGGGCGCAGTAGCGCAGGGTCGAGCTTTTCTTTTTTATTAGTAGTGAAAATAATAATCCGCTCGTCCCCACAGCTTGACCACAACCCGTCGATGAAATTAAGTAGTCCGGATAATGTCACCTGCAATTGAGAGAAAATTCAGTACTTTGTTTTCTGAATAGGCTGTGTTTGTGTGACTAAACTTGAATTAGCCGTGATTCACTTACCCCGCTAGACCCGGGATCGTACCCGTGACCATACCGGAAAGGATCCCTACCAACCAAAGCTTTTGCCGCCGCCTTCATCCGATCTTGCAACTCTATGGAGCAATCAACGTCCTCCACCACCAAAATAGACTGGTTCGCCGTCGAAATGAGCAGGTTCCTCAGCTCGGAATTGCTCCTTATAGCAGTTAACTCCAAATCATACACATCGAAGTTTAAGTAATTCGCCACGGCCGCGATCAAGCTTGATTTCCCAGTCCCGGGGGGACCATAAAGCAAGTAACCTCTCTTCCACGCCTTCCCAACTCTCCTGTAAAATTCTTTCCTCCTCACAAACCTCTGCAAATCCGCCATTAGAGTTTTCTTCGCGTCTAATTCCATTGCCAAAGTGTCAAACGTGGATGGATGGTCTAGATTCACGGATTGCCACGGCATTCTACTCGGAACCTCCATCATCCAGTTCCGGTCGTTCTTTAGGGTCCAAAGCTTCAGTGTCCTCTGCTCCTCTTTTAAGATCTTCGATTTCTCCAATATGTAAGGCAAGTACTCGTTGATTACCTGTGAATAAAAACGAATACGTACCTTGAATCATGATTATTCAAGGAGAAATGAAGCACAGGTCATTCAAGATAGGTCCCTCGAATAGACGGCTCCAATACGTGCTTCCCAGGTTGGGAGTACTTGCTATGAGACAAAACGACACAGATTTGCTATGCAGGGGTGTTCGGGAGTCAATTCTATGAACTTTAGAAATTTTCAACTATAATGAGAAAAGCTCTGCTATCCGCAAAGACGATTTGCAGAGAACCACGCAGAGACAAACGCGTTTGGTCCCATTTCGGGTCCCAAAAAAAATTAAAAAAATATTCATAAATTGTTCGCCTATACGAATCCAAAAGTGATACTTATTTATATCTGCATGAGCTGATTTTTTACAGGACCCCATAAAATAATATTCAAAAATTTATGAATATTTTTCTAGATTTTTTTGGAATCCGAAATGGAGCTAAACGCGTTTGACTCTGCGTGATTCTCTGCAAATCGTCTCTGCCGTTAGAATTAACTCTCTCGAAATGAGACTTTTAAATTCGGCATTTCCCAGTTCAATTCTGATAATACCCTTTAACAAATCTATCCCATCATCAACTCCCAATCCCAAACACTCCTAATCTAAAATTACTGAAATGGAAAATGCAAAACTGGGCATGCCCATCACCACCAAATGAACCGGTGGCACGCCCTTTCATTGCTCGTCTTCTTCTTCTCCTTTCCCCACTAAAATTCCTTGCGGATAACTTCTTCTCTAGTTGAACTTAATGGTATGGGGTTTTTGCAATTTGCCATGGCAACCGTGGCGGTCCTATAATTCGTTCTGGTCTGAGAAATGGTGATTGAGACCTAGGGGTTACATGAAACCCCAATTCGACATAAGAACATGATCCAAACCATTCAGTTTACCGAGTAAGTAGTGCCGATGATAAATTATGTTGCTTGGACACGGGCAGCAACACGAACAAAACACGTTTGTTTTGCAAAAATTAAACCCACTTGTTGGCTTCTCTGATTTTTTAGGAGTTCTTGGGCCAAAATAGAGAAATCAAACATGTGAGATTGTACATTGTAAAATAAGCAAGTCAAAAACACTGGTATTTTTTTTCCTATTCAAACACAGCATCCATATGGAGTATTTAGGCTTCGTTCTGCTAAGGTTCTTCCCGTTTAAGTATTTATTTTCCGTTTGACAAGGCATATCAGTCTCTTACAATACACCATCTTTAATTCCAAAAATAAATACTTATAAATACATAATCCTTAATTGCCTGTTTGGAAACTTGTGGAAAAGAAACAAAAAGAAAGAACAAGGAAAACAATTCTTTGAGGAAAATGTGGAGAAAAACTCATCGAACTCGATTCTTCGTATTGTTATTCTACATTCTCAAACAGAAAAAGAGTTTTTTTTTTCCCTTTTCTTTTAGAATTTCCCAATATTCTAAAAGTTGATAGACGTAGTCGGGCGGTCAGCTACCTTCGAGCTTCGAGGCCTAATAATCGGCGCATAACAATTAGTAGTAATCGGCGATAAATCTGCGCACAGCAATTAGTCGGATAGACCCGCGATTTAATCGCTGATTAATTCCAAATTTTAGAACACTAGCTTTTTTTTTCCTTTTCTTTTAGAATTTCCCAATATTCTAAAAGTTGATAGACGCTAGTCGGGCGGTCGGCTACCTTCGAGCTTCGAGACCTAGTAATCGGCGCATAACAATTAGTAGTAATCGGCGATAAATCTGCGCACAGCAATTAGTCGGATAGACCCGCGATTTAATAGCTGATTAATTCCAAATTTTAGAACACTGGTATTTCCATAGGTTACAAACAAACCCTAAACAAGACGAAATATAAAACGAAACAAATACTAATGTAAATCAAAATTACCTTGTCCTTCATCTTCTTGTGGAAAACCAGTTCGAAGAACCGGGCCTCCGATTTCAGAAACGACCCGCCATAGTAATCGTCCGGATCCGCAATATAACTCCCGGCGGTTTTCTTGCACAAAAACCTCCACCGGATCGGAAACCCGCCGAACGAAGAATCCGTGAGCTCCTCGTCCTTCTCCATCGACACCTTGATTTGGTTCTCCTTCTCGGGCTTGCTCGCCCTGAGCCGCTTGGTGTCGGGCGTGATGGCGGTGCCGAGGTAGGTCTCGGCGGCCTGGAACAAGTGGTTGGGGTAGAGCCCCTCGTACTCGTCGATGATCAGGGTGAGCTGATTGGAGAATGTGCTGAGGAACTGTCGGAGCCTGACGAAGAGAGCGTGTTGGAACTCGTGGGGTATCAGGTCCTTGGCCACGGACCGGATCACCATTGCGGTGGCGGCGGCAGAGGCGGCGGCGGAGATTATTGTTTGGATTGAGGGCATTTGGGTTTTTGGCAACATGGTTGGTTCTGGGTTTTGGGTTTGTTTTAGAAAATTGTTTTTGCTTCTGAAAAATCAAAATCAATGGATTTTGGGAGAAAGCATTGATTGGTTTCAGTGGGGGTTTTTGGGTTTGTTTTTGAAAATTGTTTTTGGGTCTCAAAAATCAAAATCAATCAATTTAACCATTTTAGTGGGGTTTTGGGGTTGTTTTTTGGAAAATGTTTTTGGGTTTAAAGCAATGATGAGTAGTGTTTTGTGATTTGGTTTTCAAGAAGAATGGGGGAGTGAATCATTCGATAATGGTGGACGTGGTAGCGTAGGAACTCTGTACTCTGTAGATGGTAGTGAGAGAGAGAGAGAGAGAGAGAGAGGAGTGAAGCTGACAAAAAATCTTTACCCGTAGGTACAAGGCCTTTTTTGGCATATTTTGGGTCTCAAAAAAATAATCGGAATCGCTTATTTTATTTAAAATACTTTGCTTATGGTTCTTACGAAAAATAAGCTCAATCCGATATCGATTAAGATAATTACAAAACGTCCAACTTTGTCCGGCCTAAATTTTAGAGCAAAATTTGGATGTTTTCTAAATGCTTTTACCAATACCGGATTGAGCATATTTTTTGTAAGGACTATAAGCAAAGTATTATAAACAAAATGATCGACTCCGATCATTATTTCAAGACCCAAAATAAGTCCAAAAAAGGATTTGTACCCACTGATGAAGATTTTTTGTCTATACAGGAAGAAACAGAAAGGTAAACGATTCTAGTTAGAGAAATGCTAGGGTTACAGGTGTCCAAGTACAGCAGTCACAGTCTCGGGTTAGGCAAAATTCTAAAGTAAAGTTGTATGATTCGTAAATGTTTTTATCGATATCGGATTGAGATGATTTTTTGCAGGGATCTTAAATAACATATTTTGAACAAAATAAATGGCTTTGATCATTTTTGTGGAATCCAAAATGGGCGTAAACAGATCTGTACGTGACTGCTGTACTTGGACAGCTGTACCCGTAGCATTTCTCTTCTAGTTAAAGCTCCGTTCTCTTAATTTTAATTTTAAGAATTGTCCTTATTTGAATTTTTTTTCATTTGTTAGTTTTGCGTCAATTTATTTTGGGCTATTGATTCTTCTCGACGAGAGGAATTGGAAAAGTAATTTTTTTTTAAAATGATATTTTTGCGCTAAAAAATGGTTATTTTTTAAAATACTTGGGTAAAAGTAAAGAAAAAATACTTTTTCAATTTCTCTCGCTGAAACAAATCAATAATCTACAAAAATTTAGCGCGAAACTAATAAATACGAAAAAAAATTTAAATAAGGACAAAATTAAGTTGAAGAGAACTGGGCCTAAAGAAACAGATAAAATGCTTTCTTATGGAAGAATCAATGCTGTGCATGCATGGACTTCTCTTCTTTCTTTCTTTTTTTTCCCCTTTCTTCTTTAGTTTCTTTTTCGGACTACTAAAATGCATGGACTTCGACTCCCTTGGTCCAACACATAAAAATGATAAAAACTGCTTTGTTAAGGTGGTGGCTTTACACGTTAATTTAAAGGAGGTGAATGATTCTATGCATTTGTTTCCGAAAATTCGAATAACCGAATTAACCATATATCTGCTTCCAACAACAATAATTGCAGTATATATACTTCTCCCTCTCTCTCTCTCTCTCTCTCTCTCCAACATGCCAGTTTCTTTTCCTTTCCCAAAAGCCCAAACTATGGCCAGTTGGCAAACTGATATAAGTGATCAAGAAATAACACCAACCAGTTTTAGTGGCGATCAAAGCCTGGGACCTAGGGATTTGCTTCTGAAGTCTCGGGGTCGAAACCTCTCAAATGCTCTCAACTCCTTTGCGGCTAGTTCATACAGAGAGACTCTCCCACAAGTGGATGGTAGGATTGGTTCCCACGATTTATCGAGATGCGCTCAAATTGACTTGGACCAAGTAATGTAAAAAAAAAAATTGAAATGACACCAACCTCTCTTTATATTGGATCTGTTATCTAAGGCTCCAATATTTATTGGGGACTTGGGGAAAATAGAGCAAATTTTAGAAAATTAATTTTGACACTCTACTTTTTGTTTTTATCCCATGTATGAAATTACTAAATTATCCTTTAAAATTGATGAACACTAACAAAATAAAGGATAATTTGGTAATTCCACATGGGATAAAGACAAAAAATAATATGCCAATGGCTAAATGTGAAGTGTCAAAATCACTTTTCCAAATTTTATTATTATAAGTTAACATTTATGGACCTAATCTTGTGAGGTTCACTACGCGCACAAGGTGACCAAGTGTGGTTGATACTTGACATCGATAAGACTTCGAAATTCTCATTTTTCAATAATTTTTAATAAACGTTCTATAAAAATTGGAAGCCTGAACGTAATTTTCAAATATCAACTTACGAAAAATTCTCCATCTAATTAGGTTTTCAGTTTCCCGATTCTAGTTTTTTTTTTTTTTTTTTTTGGCAAAAATGATTTTTTTATTAAAAACGAAGAAAGGGAATCTAACAAAGAGTTGAACGATACATCACAAGGGTATAGCCCAAAACACCAAAAGGTCTACAAGGGTCCAAAATGAATAGACACTAAAGCCCAACCATACACCCAAATATAAACAATGACAGCATAAACACCCAAATCCGGCCCAAAACTTGGACCGGCCCAACCCAAACCACTTCAACATCCACCATCGCACAAAACACCGGAGCCCAGCATCGTCGTTAAGCCAAGCTCGCCTCTCCCAAATGTAGAGACCAGCAGCGGGAACCGGTTCATGGAAATGAAACATCGAAAACAGTTGGGACAAAGAGGAGCAAACCACCACCCATCAGCCCCAACACAAACCCCTTCAAAACACATTCACAAACAGCAACAGTAACAGCAAAACCAGAGTGATGAACTGTCAGTCCCACGCCCGACTGAGAACTCATAATCCGACTTCGGCACACAAAGACAACCTGAGCAAATAGCCATGGGAGCCACATCCACCTCACCACTGTCGAAACAGATCACCGCCAATCGAGACCGCCATCATTGTCGATCAAATTTTGAAAAAGAACCTGCAAAAACAAAAATTAGAAATCCTAAGAACATCATCTCTACCACGCCACCATCCTCTACCATCACAGCAACCGGACCAAGATATATGCCGCCGCCACCCCCACAACACCGCCAACAACCTCCAAAAACACCTGGACCACCCCAATGCCGTTAAGCACCCGAAGGAGCCAAGAAACCCTCGGTCGAAGGCAGAGAGAGCACAGGGCTCAACCTGCTGCGCCCTCCACAGAGAGGAAGGCGGAGACCCAAATGGCAAAGGGAACACGAAGAACGGAGAGGGCGTACTAATTGTTTGTAATTATTATTTCAGTATTTTCCCGATTCTAGTTAAAGACAGCCATGTTGGGGTCTCAAAACTCCTAGACACAGTTTTCAATAAATTTTCTTTATCTCTAGATCTCTCCACTCATTACTCTCAAAAATCTCTTTCAAAATCCAAACCGAACAAAATCAAAATGCTTTCTTCTAGAAGCATCAATGCTGTGCATGGACTTCTTTCTTTTCCCTTTCTTCTTTAGTTCTTTTCGTGCTAAAATGCATGGACTTCGACTCACAGGTTCCAACACTTAAAACTGCTTTGTTTGGGTGGTGGCTTTACACGTTAATTAAAGGTGATTCTATGTGTTTCCGAAAATTCGGATAACCAAATTAACCATCAGTTTCCAAGAACCATAATTGCAGTATACTATTCTCTCTTCAGCATCCCATTTCTTTTCCTTTCCCACAAGGCCAAAACTATAGTTAGTTGGCAACTGATAGACAATAGTGATCAAGAAATGACTCAGCCAATGTTAGTGGTGAAAGCCTGGAACTTAGAGATTTGTTTTTAAAATTTCAGGTTAGAAATTTCTCAAGTGGTTTCAACTTTTTTGTGGCCGGGCCCATGTAGAGAGACTCCCGCAAGTGAGTGGTAGGACTATTCCCATGATTAGTGGAGGGTGCGCTCAAGTTGGCTCGGACCCTAAATAATAAAAAAATTGAATTGTAAATAATTGAGTTTTAAGTACTTATTTTTCGCTTGGGCGAATAGATAACAGATACAATATACAGAGAGAAGGTTGGGGAAAACTTTGAAAGGTAAATAAGCTCTATTCCGTTAAGGTTCTCATTTTTTTAGTACTTATTTTTCAATTTATGAGACAGGTCATTCTCTCACAATACACCACATTTAATTCAAAAATTACATACTTCCTATCCGACTTGGAAACCTTCATATAATAAACAATGGCTGCGGTAAAACTCATAAATATTTATCATAGGAGTTTTAAAATTCATAGCAACGGAGTAGAATCTGCGGTCAAATTCTATTTTTTTTTCCTGATAAATTGGATATTCAGGCCAATTTACACGCATCTCAACTGAGCACAAATACTCTGAAATTAAAGGCCGAACAAATTTCCAATAGCCCCAGTGGGAGTCGATTCTTAGAGTTCGTGAAAATAAGTGCCTTAGTTGTTGTCATGCTCGTACTCGGCTGACATCCTCGACTTATTCATATCCTATTTTTGCACTTAAGAGAATAAAAACTCAATTACAGAGCAATAAAAGATAACTGGAATTTTAATTGTACACATCCATAGCATCATTGGGGGAAAACAGAAAAAGTTGAAGCATTTTAGAGTACAATAATTTAAATTACCTTACTCTCAAGGGTGAAACAGAAAAGGAAAAAGCAAACAGAGTAAAAAACAGGGGATTTCTTGAGCTGTTATTATACAATGGTTTGAAACTCTTCTTCCCTCAAAAACTTCTGCTGCCTTGCAATAAAAGCCTCCACGGTCTGCCGGAACTCTTCGCCGCTCATCTCCTCCGTCATATAAGAACTCACCGCCGGTGAAATTTCCGGTTGATTTTCGGTCGCCGACCGCCTTAATTGCCTGCTCTGTTTCTCACCGCCCCTGTTAATGCTCTGTTTCTCGCCACCCCTGTTAATGCTCTGTTTCTCACCACCCCTGTTTAAATTCTCTGATTGACTCCTGTATATCTTCCTCACTGTAGAAATTTGATCCGTATCGAACACAACTGTATGCTCTCTCCTCGGATACTCACCCACACTTTTTTCCACATATTCTGCACAGAAATCGGAAGTGGATTTGTTTCCGGTGCCAATGTATTTTTCGGAAAGCCATCCAGATTTGAGAAACAGAGTGATGACAATCGCGTTCCCGATTAGGAACACGAACCGGGAATTGGAAAGGGTAGATGAAATTCTGTGTAAGTAATCACCGGAGAATTTTACGGAGAAGGAGAACTGGACGAAAACTCTGGAAATTATTACCAGAAATACGAAAAGCTCGACGACCCGGAACAGAGTGGTTATTTTTGCAACCCTAAAGTGCTTCGCGAAGGCGTTGGATTTCTCGAATTTGAGGTTGAAGATGTTGATTGAATCCATTAAACAAGGAATCGGATTGATTTCTTAGATGGGTTTCTGGAGATTTATGGGGGCTTTCACTCGAAGTTGACGTTGATTGAATCCATTGAATGAGAAATTGGATTGATTTCTGAGATGGGTTGGTTTGTGGGGATTTCACTCGAAAGGGAGGAGGGTTTGGATAAGAGCTATGGCGATGGCGATTTGGTCAGAGGCAGGGGGGAAGGGGAGAGAGGTTTTTGCTACAAGTATTTTCATCTGTGGGGAGGAATTGAGTGAACTGAAATACGGAGAGAGAGAGAGAGAGAGAGAGAGTTGAGTGAACTGAAATACGGGGAGAGAGAGAGAGAGAGAGAGAGAGAGAGGAGTGGTAGGGAGTGTTGATTTACGTTGTCTTCGCAATGGGAGTGAGTTTGGAGGTTGGTCAGTTATTTATAGACTCTTGAGGGAAAATCAGATTCTCTGTTTTTTCTTTTCCAAATAAATTCTTTCCACCGGCTGCCTTTTTCGATCCTACCTTATATTAATTGTTAATCTAAACCGTTCATCTTATAGACCCCACATAATAATGTATCCACGCAAAAAATGAACTTGATCGGACATCAATAGGAGTATCAAAAATTGAATTTTACTTTGCAAAAATGGACAGTTTGTCTTTATTATTATTGACAGAATCAAATCGTCCGTTTTATAAACCAAAATTCAAATTTTGATATATCTATTGATTTTCAATCAAGCTGAATTTTTGCATGGCAATACTAGACTATGGATCTTAAAATATAAATGGTTCAGATTACAACAATAGACATTTGGTGGGACCCAAAATGGATGGTAGTGGAAAAGTAAGGTTTTACACCGACGGTGGATATAATTTATTCTCTTTTCTTTTTTGTTTTCTTTTTATTCTTATATTTTCCTGAAAAACAGTTAAACGTGCTGTAACTTTTTCCTGTAACAACTTATCAAAAAAAAAAAAAAAACTTTTTCCTGTAACTATTTATCCAAAAACTTTTTCCTGTAACTATTTATCCAAAAACTTTTTCCGACAACCATGTCAATGAGAGCGGGCCCCGTTGTTTCGGGACCTAATGTAAACATAAAAAATGGGATCCTAAATAAATTTTTTTAGTAATACAATATAAAATTAAGGGAAGGGAAAAATTCAAAAAAACTCCCAACCTTTAGGCTCAAGTTTAATTAGACTCCCAACCTTTTAAAAACTTCAATTTTACTCCCAACGTTATCTTCCGTTAATCAAAATAAGTCCTTCCGTCAGAATGACTAACGGATTCTGTTAAAGGCTCCGTTAAATATCGTCTCAATTGAATTTTGATGATCTGAGCCGCTCAATGTATTCAAAACGTGATTTTAAGGAAATCCGCGAAAAATCAACAAAAAAAATGACCGGGAAGGGTTTCATCTGAATAGTTTTTTATTGAATAGTTCAATAAAAAACTGTTCAGATGAAGCCCTTCCCGGTCATTTTTTTTGCCGATTTCTCACAGATACCCTTAAAATCATATTTTGAACACATTAAGTGCCTCGGATCATCAAAATTTGATTGGAAAAGGGGAGGTGCGGATTGATCCAGAATTTGTTCAAGTCCGGACGTCCGGATTTTGCTTTGGTCTGCACCTCCCTTTTTCCGATAGAATTTTTATGATCGGAGCCGCTCAATGTGTTCAAAACGTGATTTTAAGGGCACCAGCGAAAAATCAACAAAAAAATGACCGGGAAGGGCTTCATCTGAACAGTTTTTTATTGAACTATTCAATAAAAAATTCAATAAAAAACTGTTCAGATGAAGCCCTTCCCGGTCATTTTTTTTGTTGATTTTTCGCGGGTATTCTTAAAATCACGTTTTGAACACATTGAACGGCTCGGATCATCAAAATTCGATTGAGACGATATTTAACGGAGCCTTTAACAGAATCCGTTAGTCATTCTGATGGAAGGACTCATTTTGATTAACGGAAGATAACGTTGGGAGTAAAATTAAAATTTTTAAAAGGTTGGGAGTCTAATTGAACTTGGGCCTAAAGGTTGGGAGTTTTTTTGAATTTTTCCCTAAAATTAATAAATGAGTGTGTTTCATTAACTAAAATAAGTACTTATTTTTTAAATTAAAGGTGATGTGTTATGAAAAAATGAATTGTCCAGTAAAACAAAAAATAAGTACTTTAAAAATAAAAACATTAGCTAAACAGGGCCTAAGTGTTTTTGCAGCAACAAAAAGAGTTGGACTTATACTCCGTATATGGGTACTAGAAATAAGTAGGGCTCTAATTTTAAACTATTGTTGGGGGCCTAAGGCGATGATGGCCTCTGGTTTTAGCTCAGAACCGGTCTTGAGATTCTCAATCAATTGAGACTTAAGCTCTGTTTAGCTTGGTTTGATTTGGTACAGAGTAATGCTTTGGCGTGTATTTGTTTATTGTTTGATGTTGGCTTCTCAGGTTGAAAACGGTTTTTCGGTTGGACCGGTAATTGTCTCATCTTTGAAAAAAAGGACTATTCATTTTGGAATTCTTTAATTAAGGACTTTAGGCTAAATTTCCTTTTATTGGTGTTGTCGATTTCTCCAACAATTATTCAACATTATCGCTAGAGGACATACCTAATATTATATTTCCTTTTTTCTTTATTTTATCTTTTGAGCTAAATTCGTGCAACGTGCTGTCCTTCCATTATTTACAGAAGCAGCCCTCGTATTCAAAAAATAACAGTATCACCCTTACCTGCCTAACAATACACAATAATTACCCTCCGCTAAATGCCCGTTAAACGGTGAGTAAAACAAAACCAAAATAACATGTTACGCGATTTTTTTGCAGTTTTGGTCTACATTTTTATACTTTTTCGATTCCTCCCGTCGAGATAAGAAAATATGAAGTAGAAATTTGACTTTAACCCTTAAAATATTAATAAAAACCAATTAAAATGACCGTGTCAAAAAACCCCTTTAAGAGTTAGCCAAGGCTGGAGTCAAGTTGTAATATACTACTATGTTTTCAAACTCTTGTTCACTTGAGAACCACCTATTATCTCTTAGCATGATTTCTAATAATTTTTCATTCCACTCCGTTTATTATCCCAATCTCTCTATCTAAGGGGGTGTTTCCACTAAACGTCAAGTTATCTCAACGAACAAGGGGCATCGATGATGTAGAGGTGCATTACCAACTGAGCTAGAAGCCTGGGGTGAAACAATTGGCCAGTTAACACTTGAGTAGTAGTTCTTTAGTTTCCCATTCAAGGTGTGACACCTGGATAGGAGGGCCAAGTGTGCTGCTTCCATTGGATTCCACAACCCCTTCCTTCCTTACTTGCTAAGAAACAGCCACGTGTAATGTCTCCACCTTTCCTCTTTAAAATCTTTCACCTCAAATAACTGCCCTTTTGCGTTCCAAAAAATAAAAATAATAGTAAAAATGACGCTTTTCCTTTCGGTTATTCATCCGGCCCACAAAGGAGAGTTAAATTTTGGTTACAACGGTGATATCACGTCAGCGCGATGACGTGGTATCACAGCCCAATAACAGAACGCCACGTGTTCATGTTGATCTCACTATGCACATGTGGGGGGTAGTCACATGGATCCCACTAACTACCACATCATCGGTGCGTGAATTCGAATTCATACATGGTTGAAATTGATTGGTTCATTGTACCACATCAACAGAATAACGTGGTATTACCGTTGTATTTAAAAAAAAAAAAATCCACAAAGGGAGCCCACCACAATAGCAAAGATTTCTAGGGCCCCCTCCTTGTATTTTTCCTTTTTTTTTTATTGGGCGCCAGAAACATGGTAAAGCAACATGTTGGGTCCTAGCTAGGTCACACAAAGTCTTCAATGGTATCCTATGGGCCTATGCTCTAATTCTCTATGCTTCCATACACTAGTAACGTTTTCGCACTAAGATCGTGCTTTTGCTTCCGCTTTCGCTCATTCATGGGTGACTCAGGTTGGGTCTATACGCCAGTGGTACAATATGTGTGAGTTCTCATACGATAGCGACTTTCGCCGATAAAAAGAACACTTACGTGAGTGCGTGTGCATTTGGGTGTCGGTGTAGATTTATTCATTGAAGAAAACAGATCTATAAGCAAAAAAGTAACTATTTTTGTCGTACTTGACCATGATAATTCGTAATTCATTTGAACTCTAACTCCTTTGATAATCAGAAGGAAATGGAATAGGAATTAGGCCCGTTCGCTAAGGTTTTTATTCTTTAGATATTTATTTTTTGTTTTATGAAACAGGTCATTCTCTCATAATACATCACTTTTAATTCAAAAAATAAGTATTTATTTTCCAAATAAAGTATTTTTTTTACCTTACCAAGACGGACCTAACAAGATTTCAAAATACGAGACCTCCTGCTCTTGAAGTTGAAAGTAATCAAAAGAAAGAGGACATAATGATGAGTCAACTGCATTTTTAGAGGGAGGGTTCAACTCCTCTTTTTATGCTGTCGCTTCATACCCTCCAAGTTTCTCATCTTTTAAACCCACATTTGCCATGCTACTCTTGATCTGAAATGTTCACTGTGTAGAATTTCTAACAAAACAAAACAAATAAGGTCTGGTTATAGTTAGGCCAAAGAAGAGCTAGAAAATAGGAGTTGAGAGGGATCTTGATGGAGATGACTTGATTATGTTCTTCAAACAACAATGCTATGGAGTGCACACACACTCACAAAAAAGCAAGAGGCCCGCCTACACTTTTGCACTCTCCAAAGCGAAAATCTTTCGCACTCCCAAACAATTAACAATTTGGGAAGTGCGAAAATCAACTCTATATTGATTTTCGTATTCCCCTTGAAAATAAGTGGTATTTTGCCGTTAGTTTGAAGACAAAAGCATAGTGTGAACTCGACCTAGATTAAAAAAAAAAAAAATCAAATGATAGAGAAACTCAAACGATAGATTAATAATTTTGCTTTACTATTATCCTCTTTCATGAATTTCTCCATAAATCATCCAGACAAAAACTACAAATCTCAGAGTAATAGGCTAAAAATATCCTTCTTAATAAACCAACTATCCCTTATCTGAATTGCTCCCATACCTCCTCCCTTTGTACTATATTTCCAATACGTATTTGGGAAGAAAGAATAACAAGAAATCAGAAATCACACTTTCTTCTTGCTTTAATATTAAGTATTTTTGGTTTCAAATCAGATAAATCGTTTTATCTATGATTTGTCGAAACAAAAAAAAAAAGAAAAGAAAAAGCCCGGTTGGTTACTAACCTTGCCGGACCGGAGGAATAAAAAGAAAAAGGCCCTTTCGTACAAAATCAAAGCAAAGAATTCTTCTTTATTTTTGTCTCTATTGGATCTTTAATTCCAGGGCCAAAAATAATCTTATTATTTCTTTGGTTCAAAGTAGAAGCTTTTTTTTTTTTTTCTAGATCCTAGAAGACTAATCGGAGACCAGATAAGGAAGCTATTATTAAACTCCAAAAGCTACTTGGTTTAATCAAAATTAAAACCTTTCACACATTTGACAGTCTTTATTAATCTCATTGGAGCTCCAGACACTCTCTTTTGACGCTACTTTTGACGTGTTAGTATTTTCTAGTAACTTTTTTCAGCTGGGGCTGAGTCAATGGATAGCAACTACGATTCTCTATGTTTGTTCACTTTTTTTTTTTCCTTCTTCCCGAGCCAGTTTACGCGTACCTTAATTAATCGCTTCTCCGGTCAGGTCAAAGGTAGACCAATCAAGTTAGAACTAGGGGATTCACGAGAAATTTATTTCTTGTAGCCAGACCCCAATAATCAATCTCTCGCAAATCCATCAATCAACCGGACTAACCCTTCGGGCTGTTTGTTCTCCTTTCACAGTTAAGAAAAGGAAGAGTTTTTTTTAAGCTATCTGGAGTGAGATTCTATAAATTATTGTCCACGATTATACGCACACGGCTGAACACGGCGGATTTCGAGATAATTGAGTCGGATCCCCACTTAGTTGTATCATCGATCCTAGGTTCTCCTTTTTATTCATGTTCTCTTTTTTCTACGAACATTATTACAATTACTTTAGCATAAAACCATTAATTCCGTTGGACAAATTGAGTACTCCAAACAACTTAATTTGTTGGGTACAAATTCACCGCACTCAGTTGTAACGTGCTGGAGAGGTATGAATAATCAACGGCCAAGATGAGAAATGGGAGGATCTTTTGGGGGTCAAGGAGAAGGCAAATGTGTACAGAATAGACTATGGCAATCACTTTGTGAGGTCGATTTTGAACCCGAAGAGGAAGACAATAGAGGTGTTGAAGAGAGAATATTCTTTCTTGGAATCAATGCTCGCCAACGTCCTCCCTCTCTGGGTGTCTGATCAACCAATAACTCTTTTGAAATCTGAGGAGAATGTTTCGTATTTATAGACATCTAGGCCTAATACTCGGGCACCAGCTAGCTCTATGAAATATCAACACGTGTCCTCTTCCGTACCCCTCGACCGCCGGGGTGGCAGAGCTCTTCGCTCGAGTCTCAAGCTCGCCAGGCCTTTCCCCCTCTCGCAGATATCCCTTCTCCTTTTCAAGCCACCGCGCCACTAGATTTCCCTCTAATTTCCGTATGGGCAAGGTCATAGCCCTTTCGACCATGCCAATACCGCAACCAAGCCGCTAACGGCCCCTTGGGCCCTGCCATGGCAACCAGAGCAGACCTAAAAAGGACTAGGACCTGGGTTATTTGAGGTGTTTGTTGGCTTTCTCACCCTCTTCCCCCTAACCTGAGGGAGCACCAGTTCATATCTTGGCCCTATCTCCTTCCTTGGGGACATGCCAATGCTTACCTCTTGCGCTCAGGCTCTTCGCTCCTATTCGGGCCGCCCAAGGAGTTGTCCATCTGGGATATTGGGCTCGCGACCCTTTATGTCCTCGTGCTGGTCAATTAGGGCCACTTGCCATTGCGGTCATAGTGTGGGGCCAAGTCCCCACGAGTTCTATGCTGACATCCTACGTGTCGCGGGACCTACATTTCGTCAATACTTGTGCAACGCGTCATATCCCTTGTGTGCCATGTACGTGTCACGCGAACTTGTTGCCACATGTCTGTCTCCTATTGGGCGGTCAACGAGCCAAACTTCTTTCAGACGCTAACCTTCCATACAATATGGGTGAGCTTTGAAAAAACAAGAGCGAGAGCGTAAAAGCATGTATCAAAAATACTTCAAACTATTAAAATTAGCGAGAAAAGCGGGAACGAAGAGTCTTACCTAAAGACTATGCGACCCTGCCTGGGTTAACATGATGTGTCGTACCGTGAGGGCAATGTCGGGTTATCCCGGATCCATTGACGTGATCAAAGTGAATCAAGTACTGATTATGTTTTTTGCCTCAAGTAGGGGGTAATTTTGAATAAATTTTTTGTTCATCTCATTATCGGATAGTCAACAATACCTTCACTTTCCTTGCTCGAGAAAGTGCAGAGTTTAGAAAAAAAAAAAAGTAATTCCAGCTATACCAAAGAACTATAGTGCATACATGGCTTATATGCAAAGTACAAGGCTTTTATACATTGGAGTATAATTTTTGCACAAAAAACAACAATTTTGGCATGAGAATTTTCCTACCAAGAAATGTATTGATTCCGAGGATTCAACCCTTTTTCAATCAATAAAAGTGTTATCAAACTCTTCAGTCTAGTATGAAAATAAAATTAAAAAAATATCTTCATTCTAGCATGAAATTAATATTTAGGTCAAATCTATTTCATTATGTTGGTAGGATATTCGATTATACTCTACGAGCTTTTCAATTTGAACAGTTCGGATCAATGTGATCAAAGCAAATCCTATTCTTGAGGTCAGACCGCAAGAATTCCCTAGTCCTTGGATTGATGGCCTCCATTTGACCAGGCCGGAAAGAAAATTAGTTTTAGGTGCGCATAAGCTAATCCAGACGAGCGTCAAACCCATAAAAATGGCTGACAACACAGTGAACACACTCCTCAAACATCTCCTACTACCGGTTGCCGTGGGTACTCACTATTATTGAAGGCCTGATAGGCATCTTGAGCATGGCCCAAGCCCAGCCCAGAGAACTCACATCTCATCTTTAATCGCGGGCTTCCAGAATTTGTGGATTATTCTAAGTTTAGCCCATTTACTAAATGACCAAAAACTTCAAGCCCACAAAGAAAGCAACTAAAGCCCTAGAGCCTCCTAGGGTTTGAAGAGTTGTTGTCGTCGTCTTCTTTCTCACTCCTGTAGTGCCTCTCCAATTTCCGCCTATCCCTTGCTCTCTCTCTCTTTCTCTCTGAACTCATCCGATGGTATGCTCCGCTCTCTCTCTCTCTCTCTCTCTCTCTCTCTCTCTCTATACACATATATATGTACATAAATCTCTCTAACATGTGATATGTGATTCTGTATTTGTGACTTTACAGGCTCCGAAGAAGGAAAAGGCTCCTCCTCCGTCGTCCAAGCCAGCCAAATCCGGCGGCGGAAAACAAAAGAAGAAGGTCATCATTTCTCTCTCTCTCTCTCTCTCTCTCTCTCTATATATATATATATATATATAGAAATTTGATTCAATCTGTTCAACACAAAGATTAGAAAGTCACACACACACGCATAATCTAGATGTATTGATGACCCGAGGGGTTGGCCAGCTGGTCAAGGCCCGACACTAAAGGGTTTGTTTAGGAGTCCCTCACCAGGTCAGGTTGAAATGAGATCTATCAACCCCTTTGGGCCGGACCATATGGGGCTCTGCCCGGCTTTAATTGGGCCCCGCTATTGGATTGTGGGATTAGTCGTCCCGAGGTGTGCGTGAACTGGCCAAGACACCTGAGTTGTCAAAAATTAATCTGGATATATTGATATTTTGGTGTCTGTGTAAATGAGTGTATGTATGCTTGTTGGTTGTGTTGTGTGGTTGGTGACGGATTTGGTGTGGGTTTGTCTAAAAAATTGCAGAAGTGGAGCAAGGGAAAGCAGAAGGAGAAGGTGAACAACATGGTGTTGTTTGATAAGGCTACCTATGATAAGCTTCTCTCTGAGGCTCCCAAGTACAAGCTCATCACGCCTTCCATTCTCTCTGATCGTTTGAGGGTAATACGTTTTTTCCTGTTTTAGTGCATTCAGTTCTACTTATGGTTTGAAAGGTATAATGTTATGAACTTATGAGCGAAATAACTGATTGCATTGTAGATGTGGGTTTCAATTGAATTGATCAAGTCTTCAATTTAAACGTCGATTAAAGTAGGTTTAGATCTAGGTTGCTTGTGAAACTGGTCTGGAAGCGGATTTGGGATATCACAAAAAGATGTGTTTTCACTTTTCAGTAGATCGATTCATTTTTAACAACATTTCATAATGAGACTGGTTTCAAATTCCCAAACTAATGTCAAAAGCTATATCCAAACTATGACTTTTGAGCTAATCCTATTGAATACTGAAGTCAATTTGCTTCATACATATCCAAATTTTGAACCTAGCCTTTCTGATTATTAAGCACATGTTCATAATTGATGCATAATTGTGCTTTTTTAGCTTTACGCCTTTACTGTTTCTTGTAATCTGTTTTTGGGGGTGCAATGTCAGTACATTCTCAATGAGTTGTTGCTTCTTAAAAGTGTTGTTTGAGCAATTGTGCAATTCAAAAAATCCCAGATTAGCCTGGCGAAAATTTCCTTTTTAAGATAGGTAAGTCAATGACACTACATTATGGCCTATTTTTGTTGAATGCAACATAAGCCAGTTTTTCGCCAAGGGACTTAGGATATTCCTCATCAGTTCATCAGATTTGTGTGTCATTCGAGACCTATTGTCATCGTTAATGTTCGATGAGGAAAGAATTTACTCTATCTTCACCTAACGAGTGTAGTGGTGGAAGCATTTATTCTGAAAGAAGAGCTGGAACTAACAGAACTCCAAGGGTAGTTTGCTATATAGTTTTATGTTTTTTTAGTTGGCCAATCAGCAGTGAGATCAGTCTGTCTTTTGCCAATCTCACGAGTACAGTTTTTGTTCATGAATTTCTAAAGGTTGTTTCACGGTCCATTGGGAAAAGTTTGTTAAATTATAGTATGAAAAAACTTGAATCTTAGCTATACCAAACCACAATCAATTGGGTTCGGCTACATAAAACCATTTTTTCCATTGAGCTCTATTGAGAGCATCGTGTTCCATAATATTCAAAAGATCTAGATCTTTTTGAACTGCTGCCTCCAATGTCAATTTGGGTCTTACCCTCCCTTTATTGTTACTTAGCTATCAAAATTCATATAAATTACTGACAAAAAAACAAACTTACTGCCTAAGAGGGACTCAGTAACATCAATGACTTGGACAATACCGAACATGGGAGGGAGTTATCTGAAACCAGTTAAAGGTGATTACCATTTGCTAATGTGCAAGCAACACAATTGAATGTTGTTGAATGCGGTTGTTCTAATAAATATTCTTGATGAAGGATGACTAATATCTTTGATGATAAGCGCAAAATCATTGATGGGCCAGTCGCGGACGCTACCTCCATTAGTTCACTTAGTCAATGAATTTTCCACCGCAGGGTATTTTTTTATTTGTTTTGTCTACTTTACTTTATTGTTATACTAGCTTGCTATATCCAGTGATGGGCAAGGCTAACAATTGCAAAATTGGTGTGAGATGCTCAATTTTGCCAAGTCTACACCTCAGTGTACTTCACTTAATGTTATACTAGCTTGCTATATCCAGTTCTGGGCTTCCTCTATTTGTGTGTTTTTTGATGTCTAAGAGCCAGCCACTCAATCCACCCTCTGTATCTCTTTTTTTTTTGCTTCAGATCTACTTTTTGAATCCTCTATTTCACCTTTATGAGGATGAATAGTGACACGGAGTGTCCCCTCAACCAACCCTCTATTTTGGAGGATTGATGGTACACTTTGTGTCACTTTTCATCTCCTTCAAGGTGAATAGAGGATGTGTTGGAGTTCTTCTTCATCTATATTTACCGAAATCGAGGGTGGTTGGGTTGGAGATGCTCTAATGAGTTTCCTTTGTTCCGAGCCTGCTTCCTCAAGTAATTAGTAGATAGAATTAAGTACTCCAGTAATTTTAAGTGCGCTGTTTTCATCTTGATAATGTAAACATCTAAGCCTGCTTTTTGTATCTTTCGTCAAATAATTGAAGTTTTTTATGGTTGAAATTCTAGCACATAGATACTGATAATTTGATCCCTTTCAATTGCTTCGTACGATTTTCGCAGATTAATGGGTCACTTGCGAGGAAGGCTATAAGAGACCTGATGGCTAGGGGTGTGATTAGGATGGTATCTGCCCATTCAAGCCAGCAGATTTACACTAGGGCAACCAACACTTAGTTGTCTCATTTCTTCTTGTTTGTCAAACTTATGTAATAGGGTAATTCTGGCTGCTACCACTCAGAAATTGCTTCAGGCTTGTGTTTTGTTTATTTTGTATTTCTTCTGCATGTCTTTTGTTGGCTAGAATCTCAATTATCAAATCAGTTTGGCTTTGATTATTTTGATGGATTTTTTGAACAAAATTGCGAATGTTCTTGCTACCCTCAAACTATAATCTTCACTTCAAGATTTTGCTTTATTGGCAATGGAAATGAAAAAGCAAGGACCTTCTTAGAGTTTCTCTCTAGATAGAGAAAGTCCTATTCTTCCCCTCTTCAGCTGCCGTTCTTTCTTCTTCCTTCCACTTTTCCCGTGCAGCCCCGTACTCCCTCCTCTTGACGGTTGCGAGATAGTGGAGACTCTTTCTATGTTCTCGTCTATTTATGATTTGTTCACCGCCAATCTAATCTGTGGCGGGTTTATAGCAAGGGACGGTGGCGACAATGATTGAGGAGGGACTAGGACTTAGCTGGTCATCAAGCCACTTCTTATATATCTTCTAACCGCTTACGTATGAGGAAAGCTGGAGTTGAGTATTGTTCACCCTCTACTCAGGGTGAATATTACCTTTCTTTCTATTGATTGAAATGATGTGAATTCTACCACAAAGTGATATCATGCTTATCAAAAAGTGTATTGCATGATAAGCATGTCATCATTTTGTGGTGGGGTTCATACCATTTCAACCAATGAGATAAAAGGTAATGTTTACCCTCCTTAAAATTGCAGTCGGAAAACTGGGTTTCAACACAACGGCTTTGATCTGATCAAAGAAAAACCACAACGGCTTTGATTCTTTTTGCCTGTTATTTACTTGTTATTGCTATATTGCTGTTTCTGCTTCCTAAATGACCACCAATACAGGGACCCGGGAGGTGCCGGGCACTTCTGTGCTGTGCACCATTTGGACCGTTCGTTTTGACAATTAATGGTCTGGATTTAAGAGAATTCTTCCACGGATGAGCTTAAACTCTTTCCTCGATTTATTTTTTTTTAAATTCGGACCATCCAAAACACTTTAGAATTGTTGAGATTGCACTGCACCGCCCCCGGGTTACCAATCCGGTTGATCTCAAGGGATTGGACTAGTGCTTGATTAATGGATGACTTTAATTCAACAAACATATCATGTGAAACTCCGTCACATAGTATATGGTCCGAAGCCCCTTTGTCTTTGTTGTTTTTTGGTTGATTATCACTTATCAATTCCCTAATAATTGAGGCCCATGCTACCAAAGTCCTCCCTTTAATGAGCACCATGTAAATTACAAATATCATTCATCAAACATTGATTGGAAATTCCTCCTAGTATTTTTTAGTACGAAATTGTCATAGTATCTTTGCCATTTTCTGAGTGCACACCGTGCAGTTTGGAGGTGGATTCTCGACAACTGCACACCGTGCAGTTTGGCTTTTTTCGTCCGAACATTTATGGTTTACTGAATTTCCGTTTGACTGGAAAAAATATATATATTATGGTTTACAATCATGTGATTGGATGCCAATTAATATGTAGGAGTAATTGAATAAAGAAAATATTATGGGTGTTCAAGAAAATCGCTCGAACCGTAAAATCCGACTGATCCGGACCGGACCGTCCTATTTGGTCCGGTTCTACGGTTCTGTGGTCAGGTTATGGTTCAAAAAAATAAGAACCGTTAATTTTGGTTTGGTTACTGGTTCTCAATTAAATAACCGTGGTTAGAACCGGACCGAACAGTTCAGAACTAATATATATAATTGTATAAAAATAAATACAGTATATTTGTAGATATTGGTCTACTTTTTGAACACGGAAGAAGTTAGTGTTCCTGATTTAAGTGATGTTTTGGGTATTGGAGCTGTTGTTCTTTACTTCAAGATGTGCTGCTATATTTTATAATTTATGATATATGTTTAATTTTAGTCCTAAATGTAATGGGTCATTAATGTTTTTCTATCGCTGAATTTAATTATTCCATAAGTGGTTTTGGCTACTTTATTGGTAGTTTTCGTCTATGTTTTTCGGACGAGTGTCAAGTATTTCGTGAACCATATTGGGTTTTGATTTTTAATAAAATGTCTATTATTATTTTATGAGTTATTTAATGCTTTAAATTTTTAATTTTGTGAGTTTATATTTTGTGAATAAGTGTTTGGATGCTAATTGGATAGAACCGGAACCGAACTAAAATCGGACCGGTTTTGCGATTTGGTTCTGGTTAGGTTCCACGGATATATTGGTTAGATTATGGTTCCCAATTAGCTAAAACCGTTGAAAATGGGCTGGATACTGATTTTCTAGAGTACCGGACCAATTCGGATCGTGTACACCCCTAGAAAATATCAAATTTTGGTTTTTTGCATACACTGGATCAGAACCCAGTCTGATAAGTATGTTTTTTGTATTTTAATTACATACTTGGTGAAAATCAATTACCATGATTTTTGACCATAGGTAAGTCTTTCGTCGAGATCTACAATATTAATCGAAACCAATTATTGAAATTGGTCTAACGAGAAGACTGAAAAAGCCGAATTACACAGTGTGCAATTGTCGGCAGAACTACTGAAAATCAATTTCCTCCAATAGGAAAAAGAAAAAAATCCTAGAGCACCTCCTTGCAGTCGTGGACGAAGTTGTGTTGGACAGTTGGAGCCGCCCGATTTTTAAAAATTCTACTTATACGATACTTAATTTTGAGCATTATCGATAAGTATCAGCTACTTACATGATGGACGTGCTTTGCACGTCACGATGTACCTAGCTTCAAGAAAAAATTAGCTTGGAAATTATTTTTGAATCAGGAACTCTTATGTTCTTAAAGTGCTCGAGCGCTTTGCCATGCAAAACTCGAAGCCGGTCAGTACCCCTCATTTTTCTTGGGATTCGTTCAAACCAGCCACCAATATCCTCCTCGGGAAAGGTCTGATACTGCTGTGGGAGATTGATTAGGGGGCCGAGAGATAAATTACGCGGCCGAATAATAGTGGCCTAAGTTTCTTTTTTGCTTTCTTAGGAACTCTATTGTTGTTCTTAAGTTTTTCAAGTTATTTCTTTCAAGATGTGCGGGGCTCTTCCAACCGCTGAATCCTACTTCCGGCTGAATCGTTTTCAGGGGTGGGTAGGTTGTTAAACAGAAAAATTATAATCTTAATTACTTTAGTTTGATTTAATAAATAAACGCCTTTTACGTTCTCATTACCCAATGTATGTCCTCATCTCATTAATAAAAAAATAAGTGGTAGTACCATAAAGAAAGAAACAAAAGGATTCATATTTTTTTTTACTGCAGTAGGCCCGGATTCATTCAATGTATCCGTGCAATGTATTTGAAAACTAAACATCTATGATACAAGAAGCATACATTTCAATAAAAGGAAGCTGATAGTGCCAAAATCATTTTTGTTTCTGTCAAAATTTATTCATTGTGTGACTTAATTGCCCTTCATTATACCACTTACGTTACAAAAATGCCCCTTCAAATCCAGAGGATTATTTTTGTTTACGTCTCTTCTCAAATCACCTCTGGTTTTGCGCGTGAATTGCATTTTTGCTTGATGTTTAATTTTTGTTTGCTTCTCTTCTATAATTAGCTCTAGAATTTGCTCATGAATCCTTACATTTTTGCTTGATACGTGGAACTGGAAAACGCATTGCAATTATGGGATTTTAAAGGATATTTTCGTAAAGTAAGTGGTGTAGTGGATGGCAATTAAGTCATGTAATGAATGTTTTTGACAGGAACAAAAAATGTTTTGACAGGAACAAAAAAAGTTTTGGCATTATCAATTTCCTAAAAATATGTCAATCGGCCTCACTAAATTTGAAATTTTGATTCCGCCATTGCCCGGTACTCCGGTTAGAAGATCTATCTTTGTTTGGTTGATAGTTTAGTTTAGTTTTGATAGTGGGTAGAGAGAGAAATAGAATAATAGTTGGAGAGATAGGGAGAGAAATGGAATTAATAACTGGGAATATAGGGTAATGATTGAAAAAATATATATAATAATAATTGAAAAACGAAACTAAAATTAAAGATAAATGACAACCGAACACAGCGTTTATCATCCATCAATGAGATGGGAAATGAAAGTTAGGTCAGATCACCATTGTTGGGGCCCACAGACAACAAGTTAAAAGATTACCATTCGAAGGGCACGTGGACCCCGGTGATGGGGGTGCCACATTTAACACGAACCGTCTATGCAAAGCAGCTCCGGGTAGAGCACTGCAGGCCACATTTGAACCGTTCAAAAGTATTTTTAACGGTTCGGATTAAAAATGAACTCTTTCAAATAAAAAGTTAATTATTCCCTGAAAAAATTTATTTCCAATCCGGATTATTAATTAACGAGATGAACGATCTGGATATACCAGGAAACGTTCTAAAGCTAGCTGTTTTGCAGCATCTCGTGTTCCCCGTTGATGCGCAAATCATTTGATTGTTTTGTTTGCACTTGGCTGACTGATTTGTACCCGACAAATGTATGTTATTATCTTCGGTCTTGTTATTGTTAGTCTAATGGGCTGACGATAAGCACGCTAAAAGATAAGAAAAATATTTATTTCTGTTTATTTTTTACACAATTTACACATCTACTATTGTCAGCCTATTTGGCTGATTTTAGAATTTTCCTATTATCTTAACACAAATATTAATGGGTTTGAATTAAAAAATTAAGTGACTTATTTTTTTGTATTTTTTTTTTTTTGCAATTGTTTGTTTTACATCAAAATTTTGTGACCTATTAATTCGCCTCGATAAGAAGAATCGAAAACGTAAAAAGATTTGATTGAAACTCATAATTTATTGAATGAAGCCATAAATAAGTCAATAAGACGGTTATTTTTACTTATTTTTGTCTTTCTAAAAAAATATTGAGTTTCGATAAGAAAATTTTATTTTATGATTCTTTTCTTTGGAAGGAATCAATAAGTCACGAAAGTTTAACGCAAAACTAACAAAATGTAAAAAAAAAAAAAATGAATAAAAACACAAAAAAAAGAAGTCAAAATGACTTTTAGGTGGTGTTTGGATGGCACCTTTTCCCATTTTCCACTTCTCATTTTTGTGTTTTGGGTGTTTGGCTGAAAGAGGCAAAATGGGTTTTGAGGAAAATGGGTTTTCCATTTTCACGTTTCTAAAGCAAAAGGCAGAAAGAGCTCAGGAGGAGCTTTTCCCATTCTCTTTTTTTCATTCTCGTTCACCAGTCGCGGCAGAAGACCTATATACCCTCTCCATTTTTTGATTCTTTTCACCATACGAGCAACATCTGATCAAATAAATAACCAGACAAGAGAGTGTTCGAAAACACTTGAAAACCACTGGGTCTTGTTCGTCTGGTTGAGACGTCGACATTGGTGGTGGTCCGCGGCGGAGGAGAAGCCGGAAAATACATCTCGGAGTCTCTGTTCAGTTTTACCAGGAGAAAAAGTTGGTCGAAAACAACTTTGAACCACAGATTCCTTTTTGTCAAGGTGAGACGAAGAGATTGGTGGTGATCTGCCGTCGAATACGACGCCGGACGAAGGCTCACGCGCCGATTGGATAAGGCGCGTGGCCGGCGATTGAGATCCACTCTCAGCGTGTTTTTCACGCACGGTTCCCTTGAAGAAAAGGCCAGGCGGTGAAGGGTTTAAAAAAGTAAAGAAGAAATTAATTTCAAAATACAATACTAAAACTTAAAACAATTAATTAAAATATTATTTATACACATTATACACTATTATATATAATCAGGGGCAACATAGTAAAAAACCAACCCATAATTCATTTTCATTCTATATCTTTCAAACACTATTCTTGCTGCAAAATCCATTCTACACATATCATCCAAACACTCTACCAAATTAAAAACACATTCTAATCATAATTCAAAAAGTCAAAAAGGCAAAAAATTAAAAATGAAGAGCCAAAAAGTAGGCTCCCAAACACCCTCTTAAAGCCCAACCGACCGTATCGGTAGATTTTCTCACTCAACATTTGATTCCAAATCTTCGTAACTGTGGGCTAAACTAAACATACTTTTCGGTACACCGTAGGACACGATTATAGCTTGGTCTCGGCCTCGACATACATAATATTAGAAGTAATAATCGCAGATGAATAAATCGGAATTATGTCGTGAATCAAAACCAAGATCACATCGCATGCTATGAGCACCAAAAATACATTTCGCTTCTCTAAATTATTGTGAAGACTTGAACCAAGTATTGCGTTAGCCATCGAGCTCAGTGTCTCAGAACTGGATCCCCCACGGGATGTCATGGATTTGGTGTTGGACATGAGGTAGACATCCTTATGGGTATAAGTGAACCGAGTAGTTCGAGAGCTCGACTCGGCTCGTTTGACAAAAGCTCGATTCATTAAGGGTGGCTCGGCTCGTTAAGGCTCGAGCCAAGCTTGAGTTCGAATTTTGAACTCGTTTAGTAAACAAACCGAGTTTGAGCTCGACAAAACTCGGCTCGACTCCTTTACAGCCACTGACCTCGGACAATCTGGGTTTTGGTTTTTGAATGGGTCAGGAAGAGAAGCTAACAGACTGGCATCATGTGCATTTACAGGCATTCTCCTTTTTAGAGCATCTTCAACCCACCTCTATATTTCTATTGTCACACTCCTTTTTTACAATTTGCGTTGGTTTTTTTTTTTTTTTGGTTTTATTTACTTGAATTTATAATGTTGCCTAGGAATGTGTAGAAAAAGTGTATTAAAAAAAAAAAGACAACACAATAAAGTTCATGTGAATAAAGAAAAAAAAGAAAAAAGAGAGAGAGTGTGAAATTGAAAAAAAAAAAAAAAAAAAAAAAGAGTTGCAACTTGCTAGTCGCAAGTACTACTACAGTACTATTTTACCCATTGATCGATTAGCTTGCGATTGATTGTACTTTAAGAAATCGTGTCTTGGCCATATGCGGAAGGGAAAAAGACAGGTGTTGGGCTTATAAATGGAGGAGCCTACATACGTGGGCTATGCTATGCAGCAGAGTCAGCAGACCAATGATATCTGTGACACACAGAGCCTATACTTTTCTCCATTTTATATTACTACTTTACTATGGAGAGAGAAATTTGCTTCGATATTTTATGAAACTTAGCGTTCGGGTGAATTTGCACTCATTTTAGCTAATCTCAAAGTTTTAAAATTAATGATGGGACAACCTTTTTTTTTTAATAATTGAACGTTCGGGCCAACTTACATGCACCTTACCTAATTTTGGGGCTCTGAAAGTAACGATTGGGTATAACCCGATAGCCCCAAAGTTTGGATTGTTTGGTCTCCATTAGAATGAAAATTGTGACCTCATTGAAAAACATTTATTATTTTCTCACAATTACTTGACGAAATTCTTTGGATTACAAATTATTAATAGTCCAAACAGGTCGATAGCACTTGACAAATTTCGAATATAAAAGCTTAAGAGGAGTAATTAAACCCTTGAAACCAACCAGGCCACTAAAATACCGATATTGCTCGGCTCGACTCATTTGACAAAAGCTCGATTCGTTAAGGGTGGCTCAGTTTGATTAAAGAGGCTCGTTTAGTAAATGATTCAGCTTGGCTCGATAAGAGCTCGGCTCGTTAAAGCTCGTACTCGAATTTTGGACTCGTTTAGTAAACAAGCCGAGCTCGAGCTCGACAAAACTCGGCTCGGCTCGGCTCGACTCGGCTCGGCTCGACTCATTTACAGCCACTAACCTTGCGACAATCTGGGATTTGGTTTTTGAATGGGTCAAGAAGAGAAGCTAACGGACT